>CAVNZK010000334.1:0-1494071 GCA_963693345.1 Pieris melete
CAAGAGACCCTTAAAAACTTGTTAAACCAATGGGAAATATACCCCCGCTAGTAGACAAGTAATAAATATAACATGATAAATACTGTAAAGTAGATGAAAATTTAATAAAAATGGAAGGTAATGTAGTATTAAGTGTAAATGAAAAAAGTTGTATCTAAACAGTAAAGACACTAACAACGCTATTTTATTTTGTACACGTAAATATTGGAACTGTAATATTAAATTAAAACCATAGTATTAAGTAAATTAGAATCAAGAATACAAATTGTAAAAATATTATAAGATTGTACACAATAGACCCTTAAAAATTTGTTAAACCAATGGGAAATATACCCCCAATAGTAGATAAGTAATAAATGTAGCATGACAAAATACTGTAAAGCCGACGAAAGTTTAATAAAGAATGGAAGGTAATGTAGTAATAAGTGTAAATGAAAAAAGTTGTATCTAATCAATAAAGACACTAATAACGCTGTTTTATTAAGAGGATGTATGGAAGAAAGGAAGAATGGTAGATAATCAACGACCCCAAGCGACAAAGTAGCTGGGGATGGTAGGCTGAGTAGGAAATATAAAAAAAAAAAAAAAAAAAAAACCTAACCTAACTTCGTCGAAGACGTAATATACAAGTATAGACTTCTTATGTTGTGCTTGCCATTTAACGTTATCGCGTTTTACTTAACATCTAGCGCCATCTAGTCTACTTGATAAAAACCAAACCTACATACTGCAGTACCGCTCTCTCAAATCAAATCATATCACCAGCAAACTTTAACCAAATAATTTTTTTTTTTTTTTAATAATTATAAAACTATAATATATAATTATAACGTACATGTTATATTAATTATATTGTGATTGATGAATTATTTAAAATTATTTTTAGACTTTATTTTGTATTATAGAACCTTCAGTCGAAGCCAGTTTGACAGTTAAATTTCAGAACTTACATAGAAACCACAAATAAAGCTATCGTAATTTCCTTCGGTCTTTCGACGCCAATAAGTTTCAGCTTATAGGATGTCATGGTGCGAAAACATGCTATTGAATTTAGGAACCTAAACTCATCAGCTCAACTGCATTCTTTGAAGAAAGCTCACCGTATGCCCCCTGTACAGAGTTTGAAAAAAAAAAACTTATGTACACGCGTCAGAAGTTATACTTATTGGCGTAATAATTTTCTTCGAGCACTTTAGAGGGTCGTTTCACTCTTCGAATTGCATTTTTCTTGTCCATTTTAATAGTCATTTCCAATCGAAACGATATAATAATATGTACTAATCGTGATATTTTACAATAAATACTTGGTTTTTATCACATTGGAATGGGTTTTCTCGTATAGAAATCATTATTTTGGTTTAAATAAACACGACTCTGATTAGTCTACGCTGTGACAGACAATACAAATTGTCGATAAAACAAAGCAAGCGCCAACTAGCGGTTCTGGACCAAGTAGACACGCGCTTAATTCGCGCTTTCTGGACAGGCTTACGAATAAAGAATTTCTGATTTGTAAAAATTCTATAGTAGAAGTAGAGAATAGCAGTAGTAGTAGATGTGTAGAATAGAAGTAGTTTCAAAACCTAGGGGTTTAGGGTGACACTAATAAACAATATGTACAAATAAATGTGAATAGTGTATGCCAACTACAAATAGAATTTTCTTAGACATCACTAAACCGTTTGAGTGAAGTGCCGCAAAAAGAAGTAAAAACCTTCTCGGAAACTGCAGTTAGTTTCTTACTGAAAGCCTTTAGTTTTATTTGTTCCAAAAGTGCATTTTATTCTAAAGACTGTTACGTCCTATTTAACTAGAACTCGTACATAATGTTTGTTTGCGTCATATTTGACAGATAGAACTCAGTTTGTGGCAGTTGTTGGTATAGAATCGCAATCATACACTTCCACATCAGGTGTTCATTAAGGTTTTCATCTTGGTTCTGTCCTAATTACTCTTTTTGTAAATGATATGGGTTTGTTTGTAAATTATTGTAATTTTTTCATTTTATGCGGATGATATGAAAATTTTTAAAGTAATTAATAGCGCACATGATGTGGAGTTATTGCAAAGTGACGTAGTAAATCAATAGTCAATAAAGCTTCTAGAATATTAGGTTTCATAAGGCGGTCGACTAAGTGTTTTAAAAATGTAAAGCCTAAAATCATACTTTTCAATTCTCTGGTCCGTAGCATTTTGGATTGTGGTAGTGTTGTTTGGAACCCTGAGTATTCTGTCCATGTTGACAAAATTGCACGAATTAACCGCCATTTCTCCAAACGTCTATGCAGATTAAATAATAACATATGAAAAAAGACTAGCTTTCTTTTACTTGCAATCACTTCGCGATAGACGCCGCCTTATCGACATTATATTTGTTTACAAAATTTTAAATAACATGGTAAATTTACCTAATGTTTTAGTCAAGTGAACTTTCTCTTAAAGAGGAACACAAGAAACACATCAATCCTTTTTAACGTTCGGGCTGTGAGGACCAACGTCGGTTGTAATGCTCCTCTACACAGATCTCTATCGACATTAAACGACGCTCTGAGTACATGCCAAGCAGATCCATTTAATGACAGGCCCATGTCTTCAGGCGTAAGATGCTGCAGCCACTGTTGATCCGTGACCAATAGTGATTACAAAAGTAGAAAATGTTTTTATATTTGTAAATTGCACGTTTGTATTTTTTAATTTAGTTTGTTTTTTACTTAAACATTATTTAAATGTTTAAGTTATTTTCTCTTTATCATTGTAATGTTTCCCTCTAAATGTTGTGCACATTTGTTATTGGCGCACATGCATGTATCTTGTTTTCTATGTCATGTGTTCTCTGTAAGTGTTTCGTTAGTGTGCCTTTTAAAATAAATTTAAAAATAATAATTTCAATTCACAAAATAATCGTCGTACATGCAATATAAAGTATATCGACTCATTTGTTATGATAGGTTATAACAACACAACAATTCTTTGTTGTCGCCGACAGCTCTAGTTCAAAGCTAGTCGCGGGTCGCACACCGCATCGTGCTTTGCCCTTTACACCTAGGAATGAAAGATCACAAAATCACATGATGCTACGTGGTGGTTGTTACAATGGTTATTACATTATGTCTCATAACGTTAGTTAACCAAATTTCATCGAAATTGATCTTATTTAATTTTTACACTTTCGACCATCTACAAAGTAAACAATCGTATCGTATTAATCTGAATTTGTTATTATTTCGATACCAGTGAACTTAGCTATAATATTTTCATCCCGGTCGTATTCTTTAATCCTACCGAACTAGCACGCTAATGCGTGGCGTTGCCGTTTTTCACCGTCGTCTACTATGAATGAATTTGCAATGGTGTTCAATTTATCGACCAATTTAATCTCAATATGTATGTATGAGAAAGTCGGGTTTTTAGATAATTACATTTTCCTTGTACTGTTACGATAATATGCATATTACACCTATACTTTTACTATAAAAAATGCCATAACGATTTTCCTAGGTTGTATAAGAAATAGTACATTGACAACAGCAATTGGATTTCAAATATATAATGGAGCATCAGAACATTACAGAGTACATATTATACAAATCTATCTGTTTATAGTAACTAAAGTGGGAATTGTAATCAGAATTCCAATGTTAATGTCATTAGTGCTACTGGCATTCGATGTCTTCAATTTCTTTTTATGGGTGTCAGTCTGAGGTTGGGCCAGTGGGTCCACCCAGTGGCGGTAAGGCGAAGCGGATCCAGGGCTCGTGTGACGGCTGGTGACGTATCGCCGAAGGGTGGGCACGAGCGAAGACGACGAGGGCAGGGCTTCGTCCGGCGGAGCTCCGTAATCCACCGCGTTGTCACCGTACTCGCCCGCCTTCAAGCGCATTGAGGACAGTGCTAGTGTGCTGAGCGACACGCGGTACCTCTGCGCGCACACAACACAAGCTCTGTTGCGCATGTCCACCGCGCGAGACAAGGCAAGTCATATGTCCACCGCGCGAGACAAGGCAAGTCATACTCAAATATTCTCGCAGGTAACGGCGACTGTACGGACTAACAGTCCAACCTTCATAATCATGAATTCTATCAAGAAGTCATTAATCGTAGTTGGCGAGTATATGTGAGTACAACTCATTAATGGGGCCAGGTCGATCGATTCATACTAAAATTAATCTTATTATAGATAAAACAGTAAATCACCCCTGTCCGCGTCTGCGGCGCCAAATCTTCAAACAATAACTTGCTTTTTGCTCGCGGAAATCCAAAAAATTAAAATTTTTATTGTAATAAATTTATTTCGTAGCCCTACAAATTGACTACATTTAAAAACAACTCACGCCTTTTATTTAACTCACTCGCTTCTTACACTCACATTACCATACAACCTACAATAAAAAGGCATCCATTTTTAAGGACGTCCTGCATGGGATGCCCTTCCTCATTAAGTTCGTTCATAATCAAGTGCACAAGTTATAAACTCATGTAATTCTCCGTGAGTGTACGATAGCTCAACAATCAATTGGACAAGTCTTTGTATAAAAATCTTACGTTTTTCGCGTACCACGGGCGCAGGTTTAGAAATATTTACCTTAAAATCGGCTCGATTGGGTTCAAAGTCAGCAGAAGGCCTGAGTTCATAAATGAGCGGCGTGCGTGAGAGAAGTCGCAGCGTAGGACTCGCCTGAACGGCAGCGCGGCTGCTTGTACTTCTGCCAGTACTCATAGGGCTGCTAGTGCTTCCACCGTTGTGGTCTGTTACGATAAGCTCCATAGCCTTCCTCTCAAGTTCTAAAATAAGTTATTATAAGTTTTCGTCAGCAGATGCTGTAGCCACCACTTCCACCACAGTAGCTGTACCAGTCCCTGGATCTCTTTCAATATTAGTGACTTTAATATCACATTTTGTTGCTGATGAATTAATAAATAAACAGATAAATTTGCACATACTGTTGTAATGTGACGATGAACGAACTGGCGCTGTCAGAGCGTGATTAATTTCTTCCACGAGAGTCTGAATGGGTGCGCCGAATGATGCGGCCGGAGAGGGCTCGTCGGGGCCGTCTAACCAGTACTCCGTGCATAATGACGCACAATCACCCCTGTGTGAGTGTAAAAAAAGGAGTTAAGTATTACACTACCAATCGACACTTTTACTTTGTGCCTCTTCATTAATCAATTAAATGCGGTACTCATCACCTGCCGCACAGTCGCTGTGTGTGGGCACAATGCAAAAAGCGACGCCAACGCGCTACAGTCAGCGCTCCAAACTTATCACCGCACCTTTCGTCCGCCGCTTCGTTCGCACCCACCGCGCTCAGTACGCCGCACAGTAGGCCGGCACACACAACACCACCGCCCACATCATTCTATGTAGACCACTTAAAATATACTTGTTCTGTGTATTACCATTTCCAAGCCATTTATCAAATTTGTAAATTAAAATGAACGGAAATAAAGCTTAACTTCTACTTTTGAAACAATACAACATTACTTGCCTCGCAGAGTGTTTCTCCTTTCAGGCAAAGCGAACGGTCTTTGAGAGCAGACCAGTGGGGCACGCGCGCGTTACATGCGGCGTGTGGTGCCCGGTGCACGCTAATCACGCGCAAGAGCAAAGCCTGCGCGCCGTGCGCGTTGTTCCGAGACAGTGCGCGCACCGCATTGCAATCCTGCGCCGCGTCACACACGCCCGCCGCTGTCGCCATAAGGATTGGACGCGACTGCGCGCTCTCGCCGAATGGCTCGTCGATGGCGAGGAGAGCTATGTCGTTGGCGGGATCGGCAGAGTCGGTGCCGGCGTACGCCACCCGAATTACACGCCGAGCTCCATCCGCAGCACGCACCGTTCCGTGGCCCACGACCAGCGCCGCCGCCAACGCCCAGAGCGTGGCGCGCGGGGTGCTAAGCCGCAGGCATCGCGCACTTGACAGCGCCGTGCGCAGCGAGACGAGAGAGCCCGCACATCGCTGTCCCTCGCCGTGCTCAACTATTATCTGCCGTTCACGAAAAGAGGCTTTAAAACGTCTAAATTAATTAAAAAGTATCTCAAAAGATATCTCATATCATAGAATAAGCCACTACCAATTTATTGTGGCGGGAGACGAGAGGTTTTAATGCTTTTACAAAACCTAAAATGGCCATATACTGTGGCGGTGAACATACTTCGCTTCAAACCTCAAAGTTTAAACTGCATCATATTCGCCTTTCGGCCAGGTTAATGTTTTTAGATCTTACCGCATATTTTTTCTCTCGCTAATCCCACAACCTCGAGCGATAAAATATTAAGCATAGTCTACATTTTATTCTCTGGCGCTTTTTATTCTAAGTTGGTAGGCGTAAAAGCAGTTTATAAGTAAAACTGATGGAGATTTATTAATTCACATACTAGAAAGGTGTACTTTGCGTGTAGGTACCATGTAAGCAACAGAGTCACTCTCTTCCTCGTCAAACTCACTGCTAGAGTTAAAGGTGGACTGTGCTTCTTCAGATCGCAAAATCATGTTCGATACCAGCAGTAGCAGCAACCCCACGTGGAAGGAGCCCATAGTGGCGTTCGTGACACCGAACACACACCTGCACCGCAGCCAACGTCGGAATCTTATTATTTACTAGATAATTGTTTCATTTATAACGTTATATACTCGGTTGAAGTTGTCCGTCAGATGTGCTGTGCTCCCGTTTGACAGACCCTTGACAGACCTAATGTTTTGTTTACTTCTTATTCGCCATTTTACTATATTAATCAGCAAAAAAGGTTCTTGATCGTGCATAAAAAATTGTAATCAGATAAGTAAATTTAAGTCAGTGGCGAGACAACATATTATTTTCTTTATCCGGAACATATAGCGATCGTACAATAGAAGATTAATCCAAAGCAGTTATTGTTCTAACCATTTCATAAAAGTTTATTAAGTGCAAATTTCGCGATACATTATAGTCTTATTTATAAAACCAACGACAACGACAAAAATAGGCTGCGGCTATTCTTGCGGGTATTCATACGGATATGCGTATGAATACATTTAATTTCTTTTTCCAGTAACTTAGTAGTTTTTTTTTGTTGTTTTATTTTATTTTTTATTATATACTATTATTTTATTATTCTTCTTATAGTGCCATCTCCTTGCGAAGGTTGGCGATCATCATGGCTATTTTAATTGTGGAGGCCGCACTTCTAAATAATGACTTGGTGCTTTGACCAAACCATTGTCTCAAGTTTTTCAACCAGGACGTGCGTCTGCGGCCAGGTCTCCTTCTACCTGCCACTTTGCCATGTATGATTATTTAAAGGAGCTCATATTTTTTGGAGTTGCGTAAAACGTGTCTGAAATACTCAAGTTTCCTTTTCTTAACCGTCATAAGCACTTCTTTGTTCTTCTGCATTCTGTCCAGCACGGTTGTATTTCGTATGCGGTCTGTCCAAGATATTTTAAGCATACGTCGATAAACCCACGTCTCAAACGCTTCCAGTTTTTTGGACATAGTCTCTGTCAGCGTCCAAGATTCTACGCCGTAGAGCAGCACAGAGAAGACGTAACATCGCGCAATGCGAGTTCTAAGCTGTAAATTTAGGCGCTTGTCACAAAGTACTTTTTTTAGTTTTGAAAAGGCGTTCCGAGCTTGTTCAATTCTGCAGCGGATTTCGATGCTATGGTCACCCTTTTCATCAATCACTGTGCCGTAGATGTAGACTGTAGATATCGTATTTTCGAGACACGTTCCAAGGTCTGATTGTTGAGATATATATGTTGCGTGAAAAGCTCCGGTGTTCGGCTTATTATCATATATTTTGACTTTTTTACTTATTTTATTATATACTAACCTAACCCAACTGAACATTAATAATAATATATTTTTTGGACAGCTCCTGCGCTGCCCGGGCTTAGGTACGCCCTCGCGTACCAAAGCACAGGCATTTTATTTGCATAATGCCTGTGCTTTGTTACAGCGGGTGGGGGCTGCACTTCCTCCGCGCCTCTGGTTTTTTATATAGACTCTAGGGGTAGGGCAGACAAGACCACGTGGATAGAGGGATGCTCTGATTAGGTTTTGGGTACTTTTTGGATACAAGAGTAAACACTTCATTCTAGTAAGAATTAAATAATACAGAAAGTTGCAAACAATGAAATACCAGTACTAATTAGGAAATACAAACGAGTAGGTATATATAATTTCAAAATTTTCGGAACCCTATAATCTATCAACACCAAATAAGAACTTTCCGGACGAATAACTATTAACTTGACTACTTACGATACTTCTTTTTTTAATTTCGTATTAAGTTGATGTCTAGCACTTCACATGAAACTGTTTAAAGTGTCGTAAAGATCTCTCTGGTTTCGAAAATAAAGCGTGATCGAAAAAACCTTAAAGTATACTTTGCGTCAATAAAGTAGAAAAAAGGGTATAGGTACATGTATTGAAAAGTTCGTTGGCAAAGATGGAATGGATGGATAGATGGCGAAACTACTTTTAGTAAGAGTAATGTCGTTCTAGTATTATGTCATATTTAAGTGAAGAAACTTATCATAATATTTTGAGTAAGGTAATAAAGCATTGACGAAAATATTAAAAATTACTACAAAATAATTTAGGATAACCAAGTGATGTTGATCAAGATATCTGTGACGCTAAAAATATCAAATTAACGAGTTGGACATATCCTAAATGAATAATTGGATATGTGAAAGGTCTGGGGGCCTACTATGAACTTTCTTAAAACAATCCAGTTGAGATGATGATAAGTCTAGGTACCCAAAGTCAATGGCAGTTTTTCGTACCAAGACCGCCTATAAGCTGAAACGTATTGGCATCGCAAGACCGAATGATAATTGTGTTTGAGATTTCTATGTAAGTTTTAAAATTTAACTGTCAAACAAGAGATTAGAACATATAAAATTCAATATTTTAATTATATTACGCTCATAAAGTTAAAATAATAAGACGTATCTAATATTTAACATTTTTTCATTTTCTAAACATTATCAGTGTTACCTAAGTATCAGTCAATATCAACATTTGATATCATTCTAGAATTAAAATTGCAATTTTACATAAATTTTACATTACTTTAATTTAACATTGACAGGAAAGGGCGAGCTGTAAGCTGTAATATTTGTTTAATTAAATTCTGTTTGTATTTTTACTGCACATTTACATTTTTAATTAAATATATAATCATTTTCTTAAGAATCTTAACATAAGCGCGCACGTGTATTGCTCATTTCACTTATTCTGTTGATACAGTTTATGTAAAGTCAGTGACTTTTAGTGAATCAAGTATTATTTGATGGAGGTTTAATTTCCCTACCCTTGACTAGCCTTTATTATAAATACCAAAACTTGCAGACGCTTAGCGCTTAGTTGCGAGGTTCTCAGCGTCGGCCATAGTGTCAGGCAGCGTAGTGCCTAGAGTCTCTGGCGTGGTGAGGATCAGAGCGGCCGATGCTAGCGCAAATGACCCAAACAATACGGATGGAAATGGCTCCCATACTTCCTGAGCCAGTGCTGGTGTCAGCGGCGCCGTGATAGAGCCCAACCGCCCCACCATTGACGCGAAGGCAAACAACGAGTGGCGGTGCCGTGTAGGGAATAGTTCGGCCGTGTACACGTACACAGATGTCATCACCACCGCGATGCTATACTTACCTAGCAAGTACACTGCAAGCGAAGCACCGCTGCCTGCATCTATGAAAAGGACCAGATCACACATTTATATAAATCATGTATTTACATAGTCATAAAATAACCTCTTTAACTTTGCTGTGATGCAAATCAATCAAATAAAAACAAGCAAACCTTCCGGTAGAAAAGCGAAGGTGAATTGGCAGGCGGCGCAGAACGTGTAGGCTACGATGAGGACGGGCTTGCGGCCGACGCGGTCTAACAGGAGAATAGCCGTCCAGTAGCCTGGAATCTCAACAGCTGCGACTGACACGTAATTGAGATACCGGTTGCCTGACAGGTTAACGGCGTTGATAGACATTCCGTAGTATACAAGAGTATTTGTAATCCACCACACGGGCGCCACAAGACAACGCGATAGAATAACGCGCGAGCGCAGTACTTGCAAGGGCAGCCAGGCCTCAGCCGGGGGTGGCGTCAGCTTCTCGCGTTCGGCACTCTCCCGCAGCGCTTCGAGTGACTTATCAGACAGTTCTCGTCTGTTTCGTTTTGCTACTTTTTTGAGAATTTCTTCGGCTTCTTCAAACTTTCCTTTGCTCAGCAGCCAACGAACTGACTCAGAGAGGATCCAAAAGTAGGTAACGACGAGTAGTTGTGGCGCATAGATCACCTGCGTAAGTGGACGCCACGAGGGTACGCCCCACGCGATCAGGCCGAGAAATACTTGGCCGAGCGCGAACATCGTTGACATGGTGGCGCCTGCGATCACCCGGTAGCCGGGTCCGACGAGCTCGGTCACTGCAGACACAAAAATAGTTGGAGCCATTCTAATCGAATTGAGCACAACGAATAAACAAAGTGAATGCGGGCGAACGTGAGCTCACCGAGAATGTAGCAAGAAGAGTAAGCGCCGGCGCCGACGGTCGACTCTAACACTTCGAGAGCCAGGAACCATTCGTAGGAGTGAACGAAGGAGCGCACGAGGCCAATCCAGCCGGTGTTGAAGGCGTTGAGCGTGAGCGCCACCCGACGCCCCCAGCGGTCCGACACGTAGCCCGTTATCGGTAGGACCAAAAGAGTGCCCACCGTACGAATGGTGCCTATCAGTGAACGCCGCCACTCATCGCACGCCATATCGAACTAAAGAAAGGTAATAAAAGAATAATTGACTATTGCGACAATGAGTTGTATATAGGCAAATAAACTCACATCGTAGACGACGCTGAGTGTGTTCTCGTAGACATAGCCCTGGCAAGACTCGGTGCGCGAGCGATCGAACCACTCGGCCGGGCACTGCGCCTCTGTGGCCACCTGAACCGAGCTGTTAACAAACCGGGCGCAGTTGTCGAAGTTCGTAACACTTGTACCCGGCACGGCATTGAGTATCCAGGACGGTGCATACTCCGGTGTGGCGGTGTCACATTGTGGGATAACACACCTACTGGGTACGCGGGCGGTGGTAAAAATATACTCGCCGGAGGCAAACGCGGAAAAAATGACAGGCAACGCTGCTAGCAGTAGCGTCGTTATCTGATACGCTCCGAACTGCCCCACCTCGTCAACTAGAATCGTGTCCAGGTCCACCGGTTTCCCGCCCCTCTCGGCCATCTCGGACCTCTCGCCAGCGGACATGTCGTGTTCTGCGTTTTTTCGGTACTGAAAGGCACCGGTTAACTAATCGCAATGATAAGTAAATTATCAAAAACATTTTAATAACCTTCATAAAGTATTATTGATAGACAAAATATAAAAATTATCTAACATTTGGGAAATATAATTATTTTAGACATTTTTGTGTTTTTACCGATTTCTAGAATCGCGATTGTATGGTAAATACAGTAAGAGATCATTGTCATTTTTAAGATTAGTGAACATTTTTTTCCATAACCTATCATACCAACGGACATGCTCCGTAGGCCACATACTTTTACTTACATAGCATGTCTTTCGATCGCGCGGACTTCGATTCCACACACAAGAGGTGGGATAACAGTATTCTCACCAAGTTCTCGTTCACCTTACATGAAGAGTAAACTCCGCTCCAATTGTTCCATTCTGTGTTTACATGAATAATGCTACTTTATAAATACAATGTGATAACCTTATCCTGCGATTTAGTTTGAATTAAAAATTACGCGGCAAGAAAAATGGCTCACATAAATATAATGTGGTCTAGAAATAGGTGGTTAAGTAGATTTTAGTGTTTGTCGTTCAAAAGACAGAATAACGGCCAACAAATATTTATTGTATTGTAAAAGAAACATCTTTTTAGGAGCCCACCACAAATAACTATATTCTATGTTCGTCGTACGTACGTTCGTCATTTTCCGTCCGGCGTTTCAGATTCAGTATTAACCGAGACGCGGAAATAGCATACGGTGTATAGGTTTCAAATATTTCACAAAAACTAAAAGTAAGGAAAAAGAGAAAAGGGTAAAATAAAAAACTACTTAAACGAATATTTTAATAATTACAAAACACTGTGTGTTGAGTGACTTCTAACACACACACACACACACCCATAAAATATTTTACACTGGCAATTTGTACGGACCGTTTTAATTAATGATAAAAGGTAGATATTATTGCAAGCAACATTCAATAATAGTTAGTCCTTTTTTCGCCTATGAATATATACCTTGTATGTGTATGTAATCATTTTAAAACAAAGCATATTCGCCTCGACGATATAACTGGCTATTTATCTTTATTGGCCTCTATTAATTGCGTATCCATATAAATTAACATATCGTTATCTTCACGATAATATAAATGCTTCAGAAGGTTGAAATGCAATCATAAGTACGTAAATCTACATTAAATAATTAATAAATTAATTATTTAATTATTTACAATTGTATATCAAGTGTCGTCACTTTCATTGATATTATATTAAAAAACATATACATTAACCACTAAACACTGTTCGTTAAACATTAGGTCCGTTGTGCGTTCACAACGGACCTAATGTGCGTCAAAGTGCAGAAAATGATTCCCCCTTACTACCACTTATACACGACGAAATGAAGAGATAATTTATAAATTTGGGACATCATATCGTTTCCCGGCAGTTTTTTAGATAGCGCAACCTGATTGACGATTATGTGTTGTGTTATAATACCATATCTTATTAGTTTGGATTTAATTTATAGAAGGATCCAACATGTAGGTGTTGTTCAGTAGTCGGTGTCGCGCGGCTTAATAATGCCAAGCCGCGTGGCGAGAGCGGCCACGTTGGCGCGCACTTGTTCCTGCACCAAGTTGAAGGACATCGCCAATAGCGCAATGCCGAACAGCAGGTACAAGGAACACAAGGCTATGGAGTGAACGGCGTCCGACGCTGCCGACGCCGAAGCCGCCGCGCCCTGTGCCGGGACAAAGTCACCGAACCCTATCGTGGTGAGGGTAATAAAGCAGAAGTAAGCCGCGTCCAAATAGGCCCACCCCTCCCAACGCTTGAAGAGGAACGTGCCCGCAACTATGTACGACGATACCAGCAGCACGCACAGCCAGATCGGCACCGGTTTTGTCTGTTACAAAGCACAATATTAATACTTTTATATATAACTTTGAATTTGTAAATAAATCTCTACGAGCTCACCTCTTCTCGTGCGGAAACCAAGTCCGATTGGCGAGAGCCCCAGCCTGAAACATGTCTCATATCATACACGGGCCACTCCAATACTGACTACAAGGTCCGGTGTACCAGAGTCGGGGCTCACCTGATCGAGGTAGTCGCAGGGTTGGACCTTCGTCGCTCCACTCGTCTCTGTCCGGGGAAGGTGACTGGATAACAGACAGTCAAAAACATTAATCCTAATAATTATAAGAAGTTATCAGTATACGAAAGCGCATAAGTGGTCTCACATAATATCTAGGCGCTCTAGAGTCGTCTAGCGTCTGTAACCGCCTTAGCCGTCGGCGTCCCGGGCTCTCCGCTCTCTGTACTGAGGTGGCCGCACGCCGCGACGGACTGCCTGCACGTCTTTCGTATTCATAGAAAGCACTGCGAGCTCTTCTCTCCCTCAGTCGGTCGTTTGGATATTCGTCTCGATCTCGTGAGAAATACTCCGATCTGCCGCGGTCGCATCTGTTGGGTCGTCATCACATCGATGCATTACACACCGCAACGTCACATATCACACGACACAGAAGAAGGTTTATTGAAACATCATCAAGTGGCCGTAACGGATCAACTTAGTTTTGAAACGTAATAAATAAACATAATATTATATTAAATAAATTTGAATAATATTTTTGTCTTCGCTTCTATCATGTTCTATTAATAGTTTATTATAATATAAAAAATATTAGTTCTGAGCTCATATTGAGCGAAAAAAGCCAAAGCCTCATTTTGTAAGACCAGGTAGCCTTGTACCATTCCTCTTTTGGCCGTGAGAAGCACCATAAAAGTACTTCATGAGAAAGCACCTGTGACCTTGTATTATTATTTCAACACATTCAGAGCCATTGGTTCACTTCGAATTGTCAAAACTCGTGACTTGACTTTATCCGACGAGCTGGGATTATGAACATCACCGAAGCCAGTTTCAAACAATTCAAAATTAAATTCAACTGTTTTAACAGAAAACAAAATTATGACTCCTGTATAAAAAATAAAAATACGTCATCTTAAATATAAAATTTCGCTTTTTTTAATATATTTTTTTATTCATTCTTGCAGCTAATTTAAATTATTTTTTTAAAAATAACAATTGTTAAAATATAGCCAAGAACGGAATATAGATTTAGATAAAAGTAAACATACCTAAATGGCGGCGCTGCTGGCAAAGGGAACGAATAAAAATAGAACATTGCGTATTGTATTGTAATATTGTAAATAATTATCATCATTTTGTCATCGAGATTGCGCAACTCTAATCAAATTTGGCGTCTCCAGAATGTTTGCTATGGAAAGTGTGTAACGGATACCTCGCAACGTGTGGTGGCCCGGGCAAGTCGGGCAGGTCTGGAAGATCAGGTGAGTCCAGATCGCGGCCAAACTCCCTCCAGTGGTAACGGCTACCGTCGCCGCCCCCGCCTCGCCCCGACTTATTGCTCACTTCTCCTTCGCAAGCTCTTTTTTGATACTTATCTAGATCGTTTAAAGCCGCTTGCAAATCTTGCAGTGGTAAAGATATCTTAGGGAATTCTCCTGCAAACAAAACATTTTCAGTAGCTATTATGTACTAACTTTTTCTAACGAATCATTTGGACGCAGGACTTACCGTCGTCGTCGTGGAGACGAGGAGGCTGCGGACGATAAAGGCGAAGCGGCGCGTGAGCACGGGGGCCACTGTCGGAGTTCGAACGCTCCACGGGGCGGCGGCGCATGGAGCCCCGTGCGGTCCGTCTGTAGACAGATATACGTCGGTCAATGGTGATGCCAAAAGCGACCTTAGGCCTGGCTCGTGAGCTCTCAACTCACCTACGGTGTCGCGGTCGCTCCTTAGGTGGCCGAGTACACACGTAACAACACGCACGCCAATATAAAAAACTGAAATGTAATAAATAATTTTGCCTTCATATCTGTTCTGCGTCACATTTATACATAAAAAAGCTTAGCTAAAATTATACACCTATGTAATAATATAATTAGTGTAGTATATATTAACTGCGTAGCTATGGAACTATCTAATTGGGAACACCATGATTATTTTTATTTGCTATTTATGTGTTAAGTTTTTTGTCATATACAAAGTTAGAAAACGTGAGGATACCGAAAAAACGATGCCATGACGTCTCCGATATTCGAGAGGCAGAGCAGCATCAGCGGAATGCCAAGGATCGCATAGAAGATTGTCACCACCTTGCCGCTCTGTGTCTTTGGTGCGATGTGCCCATACCCTGTAAAGCCCCTTATGGCGGATTACCAATATAACTTATAGTAATAGTCTTATACGAATAATATGTTACCGAGGACAGCTCCGGAGATGCGACCTTTTCGAAAATTTTGAAACTGGTTATTGAAAGAATTCTCATTATATTTAATAAGACATTGAACAACAAACGAGTCAAATACATCTATTAGTATCAAAAGTAATTTTATGTGGCAAAACTCCACTCTAGCCGCCAATTCACCGCGTGGTGGCACACCCTGAAGCATCCGAAATGCTAATTTTGTGAACAATATTAGCATTTCGCAAGTATACGAAGCTACTTATAGATAAAAACTAAATACTACCTTAAAAGTACGAGAAACAGTTGCCGGCCAGACCTTTTGTGCCTGGTGGGTTTTGATTTTCTTACAGTGATAAGATATAAATAAGTGAATGTTAGACACACGGTATATTATGAGAATTGTCGAAAGACAATTGCCAATAAGCACAAGTAGTGGGTCAAGGTCGCCACGGGCTAATGACCACCACAACATATTACATTCCAAGTCTTTAATTGCCAAAATCAATAGATATTGATATATATAAAGGGGTTGGACAGGTCAAGCACTAAGATTTCTGCTCCTGTTTCAATCATTGTTATTCTATTTCTTCTTTATTAATTATTACTGCTTGACATCATCAGCAGACATGCAGATTGCAGGTAGTGCGCGGCCTACATAACCTAAACTTAACCATAGAAATCAAGGTAAGAGAATATTTAGTCACTCGTAAACTAGTAGTATAATTGCAGCGTGGGTCGTGCGAAGTGGGTCAGATCCCAGCCAAGAGGGTTTTCCCGCGTCCTCGCCGACCGGTCGCCCTTGAGGGTTCCTCGTAAAATAGTCACGTACGTCACGTTACAAGAGAGCACTTCATAAAATAGTAAAAAAAATATATAATTTCATATGTTAGTATATACCTATAATGAATACTTTAATTATTATCTGATAAAGAAACACGAAATTGCTGTCTGTGTGTTAACGTAGGTCGGACGAGGCTAAAGGGACGTTGCGTCAGCGCCTGCTGCGTGCAGTGGCAACGGCGCAGACACCAGCCGGAGCTCTCGTGAAACACTCACTCTGCGACAGCCATGGGACCCTATATCACAGGTTCGTAAAACGGTTTCAATATATCAGACCTTCGGTTATTTATTTTCAAAACAAACTTTAATTTTCTATACTAATATTTCAACGAAATATATTTGCTTTTCCAATATATATTATTTAACGGTAAAATTTAATTTATACTCAAGGAGTATTTAAGTTGCATAATGTAAATAATGCAATAATGTAATGACGGTTAGAAATGAATAATATTTTGCAGGCCTTTTAGCCGACTTTATTTTTTTTATTTTTTGTTCATTTACCAAAAATCAAGCGAAATTATTGTGCAGCAAGGGACACTAAAGTAGAACATCTTTAGAATATCACAGCATCTAGTCAGCTTTGGACCATTTATTACGCTGGTGGTTTTTATTATAATAAAACCTTTAGAAACTAAATAAATAAAAGTCGCTAAACTAACCTAAAATATAAATGAACAGCGATGATCCATAATTGCATATAATTAGTGCGTCCAGAAAACAATGATGAATGCTACAATTGTGTAATAGTGACTCCGTTGATTCCATTATCCATAATTATGAATTAATTATTAATTAATGCGAGCTTTGTGTGTCGGGCGTTTCACGGTCGAGTGATCGGTTGCGCGTTCGCTTCGGGGCACTTTGGTAATCGTAGAGTATTTGGTAATTCAGTTTCAGGTATATATTGCATATTGGCGGTGACGAGTGTGACGCAAGCGGAGCAATGGCGATGGCGGAGCGACGAGCGGAGCGGAGAGTCGCAGGAGGCGCAGTCGGTCCGCATCGACAACAAAGTGCGGTTTGAGGATTCCGCTGACCGCGCGCTCTACAGGTCGATAATATGCGCCGGAAGGATGTGTTAAGGAAACTTATCGCAATTGGCATGCAGTCGAGGCCACGGCTCGTATAATATACAAAAGCAATTACATCTCGAGACATGCAATGTTTCGGCTGACCGAACATTTTTATAATTGACTGGCTTTTTCATAATATATAGTTGCCACTCCATTTGATATATCTAGAACAAAGACTAATTGGAATTTAGTCTAATTATTTGTTTAATTTGGCCTACTACTTTGGGTCTTTATTTAGTCTTCCCTCCGCTGGCCAGTCTTTGTCAGAGGCAGTACGTTTTGTAATAAAATTTAATTGTTATTTTATTATACTAATGTTATGCTACTTTCGACTAGATATAACGTTTTGAATTAATACCGTATCATAAAACTTATTAAAAATCTTAAACCTCTATAGGTTTATAGTTATGCTTCAATTCCTGTGTATTTGCAGTGATGAAATGGCCGGCTTCTACAAGCGGCCATTCGCCGACCGTGCGCTCGTAGCCGACAGGTCAGTGCTCACCACTAGAAGACCTGATCCCATTCTTTTTCGAGATCCTTATAATAAGCCACTGCATGTTGCTGTTTCAGGGCAGCGGCGGCGGAGAGGCAGGGTACGCTTGACGACTTACAGTACTGTCGCTGTGAAAGAACGCCTGTTCGAAACCTTCAATGTGTAACGGGATCTCGTGTGAGCCTTAGCACCGTTTAGTGATACTCACACTTATAAATGGGGAATATAACAGAGCCTGAATCTTTTTTCAGAAAGGCTGCAGCAGTCACGATTACCTGTGCTGTTCTTTGCCCTCCACGCAGGACTCAAACCGTGCAGGTATTATCGGTTCTTCTCTCAATCACAAGCACCTATGTTTCTGTTACATAGCTTAGCCCTGACGTAGACATAATATACAATCTAAATGAATAGTAAAATAAACATTCTCAGATCGCCCCCTCGCAGTAGGTCCGGAAGGCTCCACCGGCGCTGTTGGACCTTTCGACAACATTAATACCGATTCTGGGGAGAGTGCATCGGCGCAGCGAGGCTTTTTCTCGCCAGGAGGAATTTTTGACTCCGGATTCAGCAGGCCCGTTCTAGTAGGGCCAGGCGGTCCAACGGGTATGGTCGGTCCGAGACGAGAAGGCGTTTTAGTAGGGCCCGGAGGGCCGACTGGAATAATTGGCCCGGCTAGGTATAACCAAGGGTACGGTGCAAGCAGGCCTGGTATCCTAGTAGGGCCTGGTGGACCTACGGGAATCTTTGGATCGAGGAGACAGGGTGTGCTGGTCGGACCCGGTGGGCCGACTGGAATAATTGGCCCAGCTGGGTTTAACCAAGGGTATGGTGCAAGCAGGCCTGGTATCCTAGTAGGGCCCGGTGGGCCTACGGGCAGGGTGGGGCCAGGAAGGCAAGTTCTAGTCGGACCGGGGGGCCCCACCGGACAAATTGGCCCACGAGAGAGCTTTGGTAAATAGTTTCATATATGTTAAAAAGGGAGCGTTGTAATTTCTGTGATAAACGATGATTTTAATAGTTGTAGTGTAGTAGTTTTATAATAACATAAACTAAATATAAAATAGCAGCTAACATTTAATAATTTGACATGATCAGTATAGTTTTATTTGATTAGGATGCACGCCGTATGAGGGGTTCAATATTCAATCGTGTTGTGTCACCTAATTGCCTTTAAAGGGACCTTAGAGATTAGAGATTAGAAACTAGAGATTATTGGGGCAAACTTCGAACACTCGTCTTTGTCTAATTTATAATTTAGTTGCTTAAGAGCTAAAGAAACTTTTTTTGGTTGATATATTCTTTAACAATGAACTTTATATTACATTGTCAAATTTGTAAAATAAAATTTAACTGTATTTTTGTTTTTATCATATTTTGTTCCTATACTACTATTCAATACAGTACCAATTAAGACTGTAGACTCACCGATAGTGGTGATGACGACGATAGAGTAGAAGAGAGCGCCGGTGAAGGTCCACTGTAGCCGGTCGGGACTTTCGCTGCCGTCCCATCCACGCACCTTCATCTCCAATAGAATAGCGTTCTCGAACTCCTATTCAGCACAGTGGGAAATTAGCACCTCGACATCTCCCTGAGCGCTTCGGGCGAACAAGATAACGCACCTTGAGCATGTCTAAAACGTCTGAAGTCCAGTTTGACTGACTGAGATAGGAGACGCGGTTCGTCATCTGCCAGATGCTGTACGTCGTATTGGCGCGGATCTGCGATATGTTCTTCTTGACCTAAAAGAGCTCAACGAGCCATGAGTATACGTTTGGAGTTTAAAGGACATCAGAACGTGTGGCAATAAACTCACCTCTCTCTCGTGCTGCGACTCCAGACGTTCAAAGGTGACGGCGCCGAGGATGCAGTAGGCGACGACGAGACTGATCATCACGAAGTGTGAGAATACTACTGAGCATAGCCGCCATGTGTAATACAGGAACTGTATAACAACCATTATATATTGAACTGGTCCATTTGTCCCGAACGGATTCCTCCGCTGTTACCCCATTCGACACTTTCACCACCGCGCATTATATTAGTTTACACTTCGAAGTAACTCTACCGCTTACCGCTAAAATGTGTGAAATTGGGTCTGACTTCACATATTGAAAGATTCTTTATTATTTGAATAATATTTATTTGTAAAATGACCCATAAGTCCTCAAAATCCAATTCCCATGCCCCACCTCTGAACGAAGAAACTCAACATGACACAGCCACTATTAAAAAATAAAACATGTTTATTATGGAATATAAGATATACGTATCACTTATTCCACGTCATTAAATTTGAGTCGGTAGACATCCCTACTCATTGGGAAAGAAGACTGAGGGTGTAGGCCGTGAGAAAAAACCCGCGAAATAAACCCTCGGTACTCTTTTAAAATATCAAATAATCATACAAAATGACTATGGCAAACAACACTTATTTTAAAACAAATATCGCAAATTAATTAGAAGTAGGCCCTTTTATCAACTAGATAATCGTTTACTTTATAGTAAGCCTTTTTACACAGCTTTTCTTTAATACATTTCTTAAATTTCTTAAAAGGCAGAGATAAAAGAACTTCTGGGATTTCATTAAAGAAAAGTATCCCTTTTCACAAAAAATAATTACTAACTTCAGATAGTCTAGTACGGGGAAATTGCAGCTTGCGTTTGTACTATTCTAGTAAACTTATCACTATTTTTGCGAAAAACATAAAAATTTCTAGGAAAGATGTATTAATTGCCTTGAATTTATCTCTCAGAGATTCCCTACATTTTAAATTATAGATTGCACGAATAGCCCTCTTGTGCTAGATGAAAATAGTTTCGACATCCGCAGCGTGACCCCATAATAATAAGACATTAAACTGTGAAAGTAACTAAAATAAACAAGTCTAGCTGTATCGACATCAGTTAGTGAGAGAAACTTTTTAACCGCGTAAGCTGCAGAACTATAAGTATCTTGGCCAATCCGTTAATATGAGGGGACCACTGAAGTTTTGAATCCATGCTGATTCCAAGAAATACAGTTGATCATCCAGTTTCAATTCCACATCATTTATAATTGGTCTAGTATTCATAACACTTGCATTTTTGCACAAAATTTAATGCATTTCGTTTTAGTATCCGATTTAGTATGAGTAGAAATCTGACTACAGGTAAATGTGAGCGCATTAGAGAACAGATGCAAAGAAAAAAATCTTCCTATTATATTGTATAAAAAGTATTTTTTTTAATTGTTGGACCAAACTCATGGCCGAGTGTGGTGGCAGTAGCGGAGTAACATCACAACGGGTGTTTATCCGGATTCTTTTATTACGACGGTGACGAGTGCCGAAATGGGCGGAACGGATGGAAGCCAATTCAACAACATAATTCATTCGTAGCGAAATATTAAGAAATTTGGACCTTAGCGCAGTTGGTCGGTGGCGGCGGAGAGTAGTCGAGGCGGGCTCCGTAGCCAGACCGCCGTGACATCGTGCAAACTTAACCTCACCAACAACACCATTCACAATAATTGTACTAACATTAAAATCTCTAATAACGCAAACTTATAAGAAATCACTAGTTATATCGAAACCACCAACAAAGAGCGGACCAGTTTAGATTCGTGGTCAAACTGGAGAATTTACGAGCGAAATGACGCACGTTCTTGATTCCCCTCGACCTCCTCCCCGTTCTAAATATATTTCATCTTCCAAATATAAAACGTGTAAGAGAGTCATTGATAGTAATAATAATAATTTATTGCTTTGAACTTAATTACATAACAAACGTGTGTAATGTTGTAGTGAGAGCTATATTTCAGGAGCCTGTGACGTTCCACTTGCATTTATATATTTGTTTTTGGAGAAATGTTGGCCGAGTGGATTAAGCGCGTGACTCTGTCCTGATGTCGTGCGTTGAGAGTTCGAATCACGGCTGTGCACCAATGGATTTCTCTTTCTATGTGCACAATTAACACTTGCTCCTACGGTGAAGGCAAACATCGTGATGAAGCCGCCATGTCTTGTCTAAAAAATATACGACATGTGTTAGACACATAAGGCTGATCGCCTACTTGTATTTCAAAATAAATATGTTCCAAGAAACACCACTCGATTATGTACGCACAACGGACCAACCACGAGTCTAATTGCGGAGAAAGGAGTCCTACTACCCTAACCACTCGATTATTATTGACTGATTTACTAGAATATAAATGCTTTAATTTAAATATAAAAAACATAAATGATACAATTTGGTTTTGTTTGCGGATCCCCCCAATGAAGGTTTTTAAATTACCCTGCAAAGTTTTCAGAATGTCGTGAACATTTTCGTCTTTCTGTCAGTTTCTGAACAGTGTTTATAAAAAGACGGCAGACAAAACGCCTTGCTTATGAACGCGTGTTACAAAAGCGTAAACAGCAACATTACGAATTTAGTTCATCGCGTAACCACCAGAAGCGCCAACCACCAGAGTGTCAATTTCACGTTCAGTCAGCTTTTTGTGTAATTTCGAGCATCGGCACTCCGTCCGGAGACTGGATGGTCGTGGACGCCAAATGTCCCTTAGAGAGGGTTTTATAATCTGGTTGAAAGTTTTCAGTAAATTAACCCCAACGAGCAAAACGTTGTTCTATCGAAGACCATAGAAATGCTTATCAATGGTAATATTAAAGGCCAAAAAAGGTGCGCCTACAAATAAAGTGCAACTATCGCGGCATCAGGCCAACTTTGGCTGAGCTCAGTAAAGGCCAAAAGTGTTTATCTCAAATTTATCATTCGTTCAGTCTTCCTTAACTGGCTTTCCAACTTATCTTTGACGATTGTTTTTACAGTGCGTGTTGATATTGTTATGAAAGAGTTAAAGATGTGCCTTTACAAAACTGATAGACCGTGATAATACGTTTAAAGAGAAAGGATCTCTGTAAATCAAATTAAATCTCCGACTGTACCGGGCATTAACTAATCTTTATAGGACTATTTATATCACGAAATCACTATGTGTTGTAACGACGATATATCAAGCCATCTCTACTTAAACTAAATTTTATTGAAGTTTATTAATTAATTATTGTTGGTGTTTAGTGAAAATCAATCACCACCGTAAAAGAGTTATCTAGCTATCGCGGTTTCAACACCTGCCTATAACATCTACATGGAGAAGTAAAGCAAAAAGACATCGTCAAACGCCGTTTACCCAGTAGGTATACCGTTTACCCAGCTTCTTTGTGATATAACGCAATATAATATATAGTTGGGATTGATATGATTCATGAAAAATCTTATAGGATAATTATGAATGAAACAATTTTGCATGATGGCGTATAGTGGTATAACATTACATATGAATCTTATTTATAGTTCAAGTGATGCATTTTCCAAAATGATCCATTAAAACATGAGTAGATTTATTGCTTTATATTAACATTGTGAATTGTATTATTGAGCACCTCTTAAACGAAAGCTATCAAAATAATTCTGGGAAAGATTAAATAAATGTCGTCGTTGTCGATATTCATTTTGTATTTAATCCTCTTACAAGCTACTACAATTTTACATAGACATACCTATTTGCTTTATTTCAATGTACTACAATTTTTTAATTTTGTTCCACGAGTTGTACACTGGACTCTTTCGGCCGTAGTAGCCGGTACATTCAAAAAACAAAGTTCAAATAAAACTAACGACTTACAATATAAGTAAAACCTACAGACTTCCTACTTCGTAGAAAGCTATCACTGATTAAGCCTAGGTGCACAATTTTTACAAATTCGTAATCACATTACCGAATTCATATCCGACACCGTCCTTATCAAGAAAGCATCAGATCTTCTTAGAAGGAATGAGAAGTCTCGCAGAAGGTACCGCGGCTCTTATATCTAATTTTAAATAAAAACCCTGTGTTTATGGGTGAGCGTGACCCGTTCCTAAGGATTGGACCGTCACGGCAGGTCGGAGAGGTCGGTGGCGCTGGAGCCGAGGTCGGCGAAACTGTCGGGAAGCCTCCGACCCAGAGTGTCGGGCACCAGCCGCGTCAGCGCCGCACTCAGCAACGGCAACGCGCCCAGCACCGATGTCGGCACCCACGCGCCGTACGCCGCCTGCGGAGCACCACCCAGTTTCGTTAAAGGTGAACAGACACTATCATTGAGCATGCATTGATTGAGCGTATAATGATAATATAAATATACAAAATGTTAGCTCCTTGAATTTACAAAGTATGGAGTTTCTTGCCCATTATTTAACTAGAGACAAGGGGCAACTAGAGACTTTTTTTTTAAATATTTTTAACTTTTGACTTTGAAAGAACGTTTTAGGAGATACCACTCTTTTATGATACGCGCGTAATTGTGATATGGCGAAGCGGGTATATGTACACGCATATCTTCCGAGCTGCAAATACAATTTTAATAAATATGAGTTACTGACTAAAAGCAAAGAGTGCCGTATGAAGACTCGTATGTTGTTAGAAATTGCCAAAATAAACGCGCTTTAAGTACTCACAAGCAATGGCGTCTGAGGCGCTAGAATGGCGCCGAGACGGCCGCAGGTCGAACACGCAGCTAACAGGCGCTGGCGGGCGCGTGTCGGAAACAGCTCCGCCGTATACACGTAGAGTGCATTGAGCGCCATGGTCGCGCCCATCTTGCCGGCCAGGAACAACGCCGTGCCCGCCACGCTGCCCTCAGGCAACAACGGGATAACGGTCAACGCCAGCGCCGTGAGCAAGAAAGCGGCGGTGAGAAGCGGGCGCCGCCCCACGCGATCCAGCAACAGCGTATTGAGCAGCAGCGCAGGTAACTCGGCTGCCGCCAGAAGCGCGTAATTTCCGTGGGGCGAGCCGCTGAGCGCATGAGCGCGCACGGCCAGCCCGTAGAACACGAATACGCCGGACGCCCACCACGCGAAGCACACGCCTAAGCGACGCCGTAACGCGCCGTATCTGCAACCACCGTTACATTGGTCAATACACACTGCGGCGGTCCAACCCTGTAGACTGAGAAAATCAGATCGAACGACAATGAGAGCCGCATTCACGCCTTGTCTTCGGTCAGGCTGCGAATAAGAAATAAATATCGGCGACTCACTTTATGAACGCTCTGAACAAGCTCTCTTCTTCAACCACGACCTCCACCTTCTCGGTGACTTGATCCGTCGCTAGCATTCTATGTATCGTCTCCTCGGAAAAGGTGGCTTTACTCCCTCGGGTGGCTCTCTTGATAGTTTCAATCGCTTCGCTGATCCTTCCCTTGGCGACGAGCCAGCGCACGCTCTCAGGCAGCAGCCAAGGGTAAAGTAGTAGCAGAAAAGAGGGAGGGTAGGCTAAGCGTGCCCAGGTACGCCAATAGCCCGTGACGTAGTCGAGTAACGCCAACGAGGCCGCGCCCGCGGCTAGAGGCACGCCCAGCAGCAAGCTCGCTAAAATCCTTTGCTCTACTCCGAGGCACTCGATCACTGCAATTTTTAAATTATCATCACATTACCAGTAGTTCAATAAACTATGTGTAAAATCATTATTAACGCAGTTTCTTTTTGTGCCTCAAAAGAAAAAAGTTTTCATCTCCGAGTGACATGAATATTTTTACATAAGAAAAGCTAAATTTTAGCTACAACTTATTTTTGTGTGGACCTCTTGTAAACTGTAGACCACTTTTTTACCGACTCGGTATTTTGACAGTACCCAGTTTATATCCAAGAAGCAGTTATGACTGTAAAAAAAGCATCCAAAATTATTCAAAACACCGCTGTGGGTACCTGCATGTTGCACCATGATATATTCAACAATCGTAACCTTATAAGGCTATCAAACTATTTAAACACCTTCCTAGATCACTGCCGTATAATGCTTTTAAGAGGAAGGTGCCTTTATAGCTTGGGAGAGTATTTAGACCATAAGTTTGACAACAATTACAAATATGTTAAAGTTCTAATTATATTATATGACATATGAATTTCGAAAATTATATATATATTTTTATAATGAATCAATCTGAACCTACCACTTTCTTTGCAAATAAACGATTATTATTATTATTGTGAATATATTAAGCTGCCTTATGTCGCTCGATTCGATTATGTTACTTCTATCTCTTGACTTTCAATTAATATTGGGACGCAAGAATCTATTTATTAAAAAAAAAAAAGATATTTAAAGTGGTACCCCGACCACACTCGACTACACTTACTGAGTACAAACGCAGCCGGATAGACGCTGGCTCCGAAGACAGTTTCGGAAAATTCCATAACGAGATAGGTCGGGTAGGTGGTGACGAAGGACTTGGCCAGGCCGAATAGCCCCGCGCCCACGCCGCTCCCCACCAACGCCGCCCGTCGGCCCCACCTGCCACACACCTTGTCTCAATCGATCGCCACAAAAGTTGCAGCCATAAAAGTTCAATATGTTGTTGAAGTACCTGTCCGAGACGTATCCCATGATCGGCAGCGAGACCAGCATTCCCACGTTGTGTATCGTTCCCACCAACGTGCGCTTCCACTCTTGGCAGCCCAAATCGAACTGAAATAAACAAGTTGTTATAAATATTTACTAAACGATAATTAAAAGTAAAAGCTTATGATTAAAATTTACGATTGGAACAGACCTCTGAGACTATAGTGGCGCTATGGTTGTACAGGTGACGGTCGCAAGGCAACAGCGTGGTGTTGTCGAAGGCAGTGGCGTCTCGGCAATGAGCGGCGACAGGCCTCGGCCGGTGGCAGGGCTCGTCGGGCAACAGCGCCCACTCGCCCCACACTTTCGTCGCGTGCGCCCAAACGGGGCTCTCCGTTCCCCCGTCAACCCCTTCCCCACCCTCGCACTCGGGGACTAGACACCTGTAAGTTGTATAGTCGTTTATTGTCATGTTAAGAAATAATTTCAAAATGGGCCTAATTCAAAATTTAAATAAGGATTTACACGTTACTACCTGACCCAAATAATACAATACAGTAGACATAAGTACCCATTTCGGAGCTGCGATTTGTGTTCCGACTATTCGCCTCGGAATCTCTTTCCTTACCAAATAAACTGGTTGAAACAAAATTACTCTACTAGATTGCAATTTTTTTCAGCTTTCAAAGACATTTTCCAAGAAGCGTGACTACTGACTAGCAAAACTTTTGTCACTTCGACGACATTCAATATAAAACTTATCCTACAAAACTGACTTATTACGGATCTTCCAAAGTAAAAAGTAAACATAAAGCTGCGTATAAATTAAGTTCCACCAGATGTTCGACCAGAGTTGACGTTCATTTGCCGCGCGAGCCAATATGTAGATATAAATTTAGTTGGACGTGACTGCCGCGCGCGGCAGGCGATCCATCACGAACAGACCGCGGCGGATAGTCAGACCACTCCTGTTAACCTGCGAGTATGGACGCGCGTGGTCGGGCGGCTGCCGCTTTCATTGTGATTCACCATCTTATTTGTAAAAAAAATAAAAGAAAAATAAATATTTATTTATTTAATTTTTGAAATGTAAACTGAACTTTTATGACTATAATGACTCCTTTTCCAGTCTTTGATTATTTAATTGTATGTAATTAATTATTTGCAGGCAATCAAAAACTATTTTTAATAATGCCAGAGAAGTATAACTTCTTACTCGCGTACATAAGTAGCGCGAGCCAACGATTGAAGCTCCTTTGATGCGGTCTCAAAAACCGACAGCGAGCGGATCGACCCGCGGCACGTTCGAGCGCGGCAATGTTCGATCCGTCTACATAGAGCGCGGCCGCCGCGCGCGCCAATGTTCGAACTTCGATGGTTTGCCGCGCTCTATTTATACGCAGCTTAAAAATCGTTCGTTATTTTTGGGTTTATCAGTTACAATCAGTCAACACCAAAGACATTTGACGGTTCTTAAATTTTTGTGTGAATAAATGCATCATGCAACAAAATAATTTCATTACGAATATTATAAAGCTGAAGAGTTTGTTTGTGTTTGGTGAGTATGTTGACGTAGGTGAATCCGCGGGAAACTACTATACATAAGAACATAAATATTCTGCTAATGTTAACATTAAAATAGGTAACGAAAGTAAAACCATAATTGTACAGTTGTAGTTGACTAAAATATGGGTCAATGATTGGTGTGAAGGTAGCTCGGTAAGTCAAACCTTTATTCTCTCGTTACAGCTAAATGGCAACGCTCTTGTTTACCTTACGCTAAAATTGATCGGCCATTTGCTAATTAATGAATTGATGACGATTATTAGAATGTGTTTTTCTGGGTAATTCAAACGTATCGTCCATATGTTCACCTTCAATGTATTTTATTTATTTATACTGATATGTTCCGCCTGATATCTTCTACCGTGACGGGCCCCATACAGAGAGTTTTCGTAAAGAGAAAACAGGCAACAGAGGGACTTAAAGCACAGAGGATACGAGTCTTCATATGCCTGTATGTAAACAAGTTAATAAACACTTCACACATTGGTTGTCTACAAATAATCTTGTTTCAATTTAATTCTTCTTAGTGCATTTGGGAGTCGGTTGGATATTTTTTAAAGGAATTAATTCGGCGTAGTTACGCTTATCGTCCGGTTCGACATGAACCGACAACTGCTCTATATTCCGTGACCGGTCAAACATGTCGGAGCTGTTTTTACAGTCACGCTTGTACGATATCAACGGCGCTCCTTTTTAATATCTTTCACTTCTTTAAGCCATCAGTGAAAACTTCTTCTAGGCGCGTGACCATATCAAAGTAGGTGCGGTGAATGAGAAGCGTGGGTAAGGTCAGTGACCCTTGAGCCTGTGGCTAATACTAAGCGGCAACGAGTCGGGAGCCCAGGGGTCGGAAGGGACGAGAACAGCGCGTGACTCGCTTTCACTTGTAGCTGTACACATCTAGCGTTCGCAATAACAATAATTATGTGTACAATTAGTGGCGTGCGGCCGAGAAAGATTTGCAGGCTTTAGGATTTTTCTTACGAAATATATTAATTTAATTACGCACTATTTTCATGCAATAATACTTTTATATAAGTCGTTATAAATACTATAGGGACCCATGGGTGCGAGGTGACTGAATTTATTACGATTTATAAGTAAATACATAATATTTATGCGGGTGTAGGAACATAGCGGCGCTAAGCTCTCACCGAAGGCCGATTGGTCGCATAAGGGCATGAATGTGTCGCCGACCGGTTCTATTTTAAAAGCAGAAATTCCACTCACCCAAGTTGCGTGTTAAGTTGTAAAGAGTATACGTGTGCGGGTACACACACAGCGAACAGATCTGGTTACACGCGATGACTCACCGAAAGCTTAAACCGAATCTTTCGTCGAGATGGCAGTTCAACTTAGTTCGTTAGTAAGTAAAAAAATAATGTGATGGGTACCGTACATCAAACTGCTTAACGATTTGGGATTCGCATCGTGGTCACGTGACTGATCGGGGCCACGTGCGACCTCAGTCCTGACGCGCCGCGCCCAGTTCAAGGACGCCCGCTCTCCGCGCTCGCGGAATATTCCCAAGGAAGAACCACAGCATGAATTTACGATCACTTACAATCATTATTTTTAGTGAAGGTGTTCTCCATGAGCAATATTATTAATTTTAGATAAATGAAAATGTATAAAATATCTTTGGTTAATAAATCCAAAAGCCAAATAAATATAATAATATTTAACTGTTTTAAAATTATACTTTCTCTCACTATTTTTCAACATAATAATATGTTTATGCCGGGTCTTGTTAATTTATTTAGTTGAATTTGTTCTGTCAATTTCAAAGCAATAACCTGACTCACTCCTTTGAACATGTCAACAAACAAAATAATGCGGGCCACTGATTATCCCCGGACATTGCTGCATATTGGCCACATATTGGCCATTAGTATTTTAACCGAACATTGCAGTATGTTTATTCTAAATCTAAATCTTAAAATCTAGTACATAAATATAAATATACTAATTTACAATTTAAGCACATTTGAAACGTTTAACTTGTTTTTACGTGATCTAATTTAAGACTGCCAAATTCTATCGATATGTTCGTATCTTCAAGCAGAATTTAGTTATTAGACAATCAAGAATTCTCGACGTATTGCTTCAACTCTATGTATGAATTTGCAAATTTATTTATATTATATTGTTCAATCGCATAAGAGTCGCTGAAGACATGCTCGTACGAGTCAATTCCGACCCAACATACATGAAACGAATTGTTGTATAAGTACCGGTTTGACATGCAAACTAGTTGAAAAGCTTAGGAGTCACCTTCCTAAATTGATCAAATCAGTTTTCTATAAGTATCTCAGTGCTGTACACTCTGAATTCTTGCCAGAAGGTCAAATGGTCAGTAATATTATTTGAGCGTTAAGAGCAACGAAAAAATCCAGATTTGTGGAAAGAACATTCTTGGATTCGTAGTCCATCGTTATGAACGATTTCCTTACCATAAACACTACAAATCTTAGAGAATTTTCCCTTATGCACCAGATATGGCTCTAGGCTTCTTTCTTTTCACGTACTCAGTCGGCCCCCTTTTAATACGGTAGAAGAAAAAAATAGACGTCGAATTGGTAACCTCTTAATACAGTGTTTTTTTGGAGTCGGTTAATAAAGGAGAATTCGCGGAGAGAACTGACCTCAATGCGTTGGCCTGAGTGTATCGTTTCTGAAGCTTTTAATAATTTTTTACTTTCGGAAATCACACAGCTTTTTATTTATAACATGATTGTAATAAGCAAACAAGTCAGCTTTATTGGTTGTTATATAACTTATATAAGGTTGCTACACGCGATGAAAACCAGGTCTGCCCAGAGATTGTGCGCGATCGAGGCACATAGTACGTACCTACTACGATACTGGAATAAAATAAATAGCTAACATTTTGTGTATTATTAATCGCTTCCCGGGACTTCTTTGCAGAGTAATTTCATGTCTGACCTTCGCGAGAGACGAGACGAGAGAGATTTACAGAGTTCGTATAAACAGTTAAAAAGGCGGCGATCCGCTAACGTCCAGATTTAACCGTCGTAGGTACAATATGATATTAGTATTTTATGGAAAATATTAGTAAGCTCTGGCACGTACAGATTTGCACAGATGAGTAAATAAGAGTATATAAATGGATTTACAGCATACATTAATACCGTGGCCGATTGGAAACAATTAGGTAGGTATTGTTTAATTATATGTTCAGTCATTCTCTCTAATTGAGGTTAAACAAAAAACAGTACTAAAAAGTGAACAGAACAGATAGCAGTGTCAGATTAGTTTTTCTTTGAGAGAAATCCCGAATTTCTACTGAAACTAACAGCTTTTTTCTACAACAAAACATTTTGATTAGGTGCTTAACTATATTATTTCAAATATAATTTTATTATACATATATGTATTGTGTCTAAGATAAAGGCTATTACGAAAAATGATTGCAGTAGTAGTACCTAATAAGCTTTGGAATTCAGATTTATAAAGAGGATCATCCCAGCTACTTTGAAAATTGACTCAAACTCGAACCGTGGGTTTCCCGCATTTGCAGAACGGACTGCTGCATTTGTGAGCAGATGAGAGAAACGCTAAAAGAGCCAAATCACGTAACAGAGCTGAACGATTCCATAAAGAGCGAATAACAGCGAAGTACATAAGTTAAATTGGGAATAAAAAGACAGAATTTAAAAGTAGTTTTAAGAGTGGGCGGTAATATCCGGAAGAAAAGAAAGATCTTTATAAATATTTGATATTGATGAATTATTGTATTGTTATTACTATGTAGGTTAAAAGTAAATACTGTATATTTGTGTGTTGTAAATAAATATGAATATGAGTATTTTTAGATTTGATATTGTGGACGGACATTGAAATCGCTGACCGAGTGCTAATCGGTGAAAACAGTTGAAATACAAAATGATCCTAACTTTTTCCACTTATAACGAAATATTTTCATACAGTAAATTTTTATATATTTTTTATTATTATTATTAAATAAATATTATTAAGAATATTATTACACTACGTTGACCAAGTTAATTAACTAACCAAGGCCTTGATTGTTCTTGCTCTTTGTCTTGTCAATTCTGAAGGAAATCGTTTAGTAAAAGTGGCCAGATATTTAACATAATTTAAGAAATGCTCAGAGATAATCTAAAAAAAACATTCCTCTTTTCTAAAGACAGACCTCTGGTGTTGTGGTTATCGTGCTTCTGCGTTAAACTGCTGAGCAGCAGATAAGAGTGAATGAGGCGCGCGTGTCGGATAACGGCCGAGATCGGATAAATGCAGTGTCATGGGTCACCGGCCTGTCCACTGCTCTATGGGCCAGTCGGTCGTACTCAGCAAGATCCGGTACATCGCGCCCCCGTTATTATTAAATGCACAGTTCACACCTTATCTATAGAGACCTCCGGGGTCGAGTAACATTCATTTGAGACATTTTTTTAACTGGACTAGACTGGTAGAAGTGATGGTGTCCGCATTTGTCTTGTAATTGTTCAAACCGCGTAAGCCTATAATATCGTAAAAATATATTTTAACGCGCAATTAATAAGCTAAGCAGCAAGCTGCCGCGCCTTAGTATATTTTTTATCTGCGCGCGCAACGAACACCTAAAAATTCAAGTTTCACACATTATTATTGTGTTATTGCCATTGTTGATAGTACAAACAAATATGTTATTTCCTCGTATTGATACAAATATAGCTTTGTCTAATATTCAATTAAAATATCGCGTAAATCGCTAACCAAGTCGTACCTACTAAGTTAGCAACATTAACAGCTAGTATGTTTAAACTCCTATATGGGTTATTAACACGAATTTATTATCTATGGAAAATATATTTTGAATCCTGATATCCGTGACTTTATTTCCTTTAATTAAATTGTCTTTGGTAAAAGGTACCTAAGTACCTTAAGCGCACACTTGATCTATTAATACTAATCTACTGAGATTTTTCTTTGTGCCGGATAGCTGACGAACCGATTCGAGTATTGTAAATTTATAAATAAATGATCTTAGGTATTTTATTTTTATTATTAATTATTGTTTACAAAGCTAATACCGTGTAGACGTGTTACATATAATATATATATATTATATATACCTGTGTGGCGTGTGGGCGGCGAGGAAAACATAGTTGGTTCCATACATGCCAGTGAGCAGAACGGGCAAAGCGAGCAGCGCCGCGGTGCGCGCCTGCCAATACCACGGTACACGCTCTCGCTCCATGGCGACTTTAAGCGAACTGTGCGAAGTGCGAACCACGGCCGCCCGCCCCAGCGCACCCGCAGACTGCAAGGAAGCTCGTCCCCGCTCCCCTCCGCCCTCTCGCACCACGCGTCGCCACGTGCTCACGAAATAAATATTATGACTTAATTAAAATAGTCTTCCTCGTTCAATTCGTGGCCCATTCTAAATGAATATTTAGCTATCGCGTCATTTGAATCGCTACGTTTATCACGTGCGGGTATCGTGGTGTCGGCGACCGTAAGTGTCCTATGTGTGTCACGTATAAATAGGAATGTAAACGAACCGGCGTCCCCGAACCGCGCTTCCAACTGCGAAATGATTCACGGGAACACTATTAGCAGATAACGCGGAAGCATTTTAGCCGCAAAGCCAAAAACCAAGATAAAGATTATGTTTTGCAAGAGCCATCTTGATAAAGTTTGAGAGGTTTAAGAAAAACATAAACTGCATCAATATTGTATCATGAATATCTAAATAAGTGATGTGCAAAAGGCGTACGAATGAAACAATTTCATTCAGCATAGACTATCTAACTTAATAAATTAAAATTTATAATAGAATGCAGACGAAGTACTCGTTACTTTTTCAAACAACCGAGTGGGGTTTTATTGATGTTTTCCCTTTTTAACGACATAAATTACGCTTGACTACGAATTCTATAAGTACCTACTTGTTGTATTTTGAATGTCCGGCATATAACTAATGCAGGTATTCCCATTATCTATAATACAATGTAAAGAGACATTATATGGGTTGCATTACATAACTCGTAATAATAAATGAATTTTCACGCCGCACAATAAAACGACCTTTACACAAAGATGAATTTTATTTAAATGGAAATTTTGAATTATTTTCCCTCTTAAATCTCATCTCATAAATAGGTTATATGATGTTGACGTTTTCGGTAATTTCTCGATAATAAAATATGATATACATGTCCAAAGTATCTCAGATATGGGAGGTGTTATCAGTTGGCAGGCGATAAGCGGCGAGCGCCAGCGCAGTAAGCGCGATGGGAGAGCAAGACACGGACGGAGTGGAAGCGTTACTGGCGTTGCTGGGCCACTTCGGCTGGTGGCAGCGCGGTGCTGTGCTGATGCTGCTACTGCCCAACTTGTTGGCGCCGATGTACTCCCTCAATTACGTCTTCGTCGCTGACCGCGTGCCCTTCAGGTCAGCCTGTCTCACGACCGATCATTTATGAGTATCTAAAACATTAACAAATCTTTGGCCAATTTTTTTATTTAGGTACATAAAAGTACTTGAAACAAATAAATATAAAAGTATAAATTATTCTTTGTAATATTCAAGAAGATAAGGGAGTTACTCTCGGGCACTGTTTGTTCCCATTAATTTTTAAAGTAGAGTATCTTAAACATTTCATATATTGTTGGTAGATACTCCTACCATCAATGCAGATTGATTGATTCTTTGTAATATTTTCACTACCACTTTAGAAGCTGCTTCTCTTATTTAGGAAACGGTGAATTAATATTGCAATCAAATACCAAATGAAAACCTTAATTTGTTGTTTTGTTTGAGGTTGTTTAATTATGGACCTATTTTTAAATCCCTCGTGAAAAAAATATATCTCATTTTGCCAACAAAGCCAATTAACCCTTCGAACTCGCCGAAGAATAATTACAATACCTAATTATAGTTGTGTCACGCAAGAAATCACTTTACAATTCAATTGTGATTAAAAAGTTACCTGCGTTTCTTTCGAATCTATAAATAAACAAAGCAATGTCATCGTTATTGTAATTGATCACGACAGATAAGATCTCGTTGAATTTATGGAATTATACAAAATAACATTTGTAATTTTAGAAATGTATATTTAGAAATTAATTTTATTTTCTTATTTACTGGATAATAGATCCTATAATTTTAGCCAGATTGGTTGATATTTATCGGTTAGAGTCTAGAGATTGAACTTGGTATGTATTAAATAAGTTTAAGAATAATCTAATACATGAGCTGATTATTCTGAGCGAAGTGAAACTTTTGGGACCCGTTGTATATTAACAATATGTCCTATCTGTATGGTCAGTATGTATAACGTTGAAGGTGCCTGGTGCCAGAATGCGAGGAGGCGCTCAGCGCGCAGTTCGATAACACCACCGCGTCTCGGCTCGTGCAGACCGACGCCTGCCGCCGCCCGGGACCTCGCCGCCCCGGCGCCCAAACCTGCGACCCCACGGACTTCGATGCTGACGACAGCCTGCCTTGTGAACAGTTCCTCTATCAAAATCGAGATACAGTATTCGCCGAGGTTCAAAACTTTACAACCCGTAGATGGTTTTCGCCGAGAAGGTGATCTTCGCAGTGATGTCGGTGTGATTTTACAGTTCGACCTGGCGTGCCGCGAGTGGCGGCGAACCTTGATAGGCACAGTGCGCAACGCGGCGCTGCCGCTCGCGCTGCTGCTCACGGGCTACGTCTCAGACGGGTAAAAAAACAATAATATTTTGTATTTCGGCCGCATTGTTCGGCGGTCGGCAGTGTCAATCGGTACTGTCTGTGGAAATTCATAGGTGGGGTCGTCGCACGGCGTTCTGCGTGTTCGGGGCGTTCGCAGGCGTGCTCGGACTCGTGAAGTCTCTGGCGCCGAACTACAATACGTACATAGCACTCGAGTTCTTCGAGGCGGCACTCGGTTACGGATTCAACAGCGCCGCGTACGTAATAAGTATGTAACTACTTATAGGGTGGCCTCTATGGAGGACAAAGATTAACGCGAGGGCGGTTGCAGTGGTGGAGCTCGCCAGACCGTCCCTTCGGGCTGTGTTCGCTTGCGCGACAGGCGTGGCATACGGGCTAGGTGGTATTCTTTTCGCGGAGACGGCAAGGCGCATCCCACAATGGCGCAGTCTGCTGCGCGTCGTGCACTTTCCCGCACTGGTGCTGCCCGCGTACTGGCTTTTAATAGACGAAAGCGTACGCTGGCTGCATGCGGCCGGTCGTGTCGATGAAGCGGCCGCCGTCGTCAGGAAAGCTGCTCGATGGAATAAGGTTGCTAATAATTTCCTTCTACTTCTAATCTTTATCCTACGCGAGCAGGAAGTTTTAACTTTAATAACTTACAGTAAGGACAGTAGCTTCGTTTCGTCCGTTCCTTGACGCACACGCATGTATTTTGTTTTTTGTATGTCGTGTGTTCTCTATAAAATATGTCGGTATGTGTTTCGCTAGTGTCCCTTTTTAAGATGGACAAACTCCACGGACAAACTGACTCTTATTAATTGAGCCATCTATGACGTTCATAGCTAAGAAAAATAAATCAATAATATTTCATAGGTTGTTATAGATGAAAGTTTTATTAACGAGTCGTTGACGTCGTCGGGGATCACGGGCCGGACGAGCGTGTGGATCGCAATAGGACAGGTGGCGCGATCTCGTGCGTTGGTCCTTCGTCTCATGGCGTGTTGCAGTTGCTGGTTAATGGCCGCCTTCATCTACTACGGCCTCACCATAAATTCTATCGCACTCGCCGGAAACAAATACACTAATTTTGCGCTGAACATGGCCATGGAGATCGCCGCATCACTACTCATCATGATGTCCCTGGAACGCATCGGGCGAAAGATAACGATTTCCGTCGCTTTTTCGCTATGCGGCTTCGCCGCTGTCATCCCGTTCTTTGTTGGTATGTATACAGATTGTAAGCAAAGATTTAACGGACATCTGTGATTTTAACGCAATACCTAAACATTCGTTCACCAGGTCCGGGGATGACCCAAAGAGTGATGTACTTCGTGGGCAAGCTGGCGATCACGTTCGCGTTCAACTCGCTTTACGTTTTCACGGCGGAGCTATTCCCGACGGACGCTCGCTCGTCTTCTTTGGCGGCCGCGTCGCTCGTGGGTCGAATCGGCTCAGTGCTAGCGCCGCAGACACCACTGCTCAGTGCGAACGCTCAGGCCGCGGCATACGGCGGGGCGGCGGCTGTCGGAGCACTAGCAGCGGCCCTGATGCCGGAGACGCGACGCACTCCTCTGCCGCAGCGCGCTCGCGACGCCGAGGAACTCCGGCGCTACCCTCCCCCGCCCATCCCGACGCGCCCCCCTCTGCGCAGCGTCGCACCCCACGCACCTCCCGGCCCTGCGCTTACCAGGATAATCTCCCTGAGTGTTTGATGTGTATATCCACCTAATGGGACCTGCTCGCCGCAGCTCGTATCTATTAACACATACTTCAACGTCACACAGACAAGTTAAAACACATTAATTGTTGAAATACAGTAATAAAGGTTCGGCTGCAGCGATCAGATCGATGCCGGAGTCCGTTGTCAGCGTGTAATCGGGTTTGCATCCATTCATTATAGACTGCACTATAGTCTATTTAAATATCTGAGTTAAGATTTGTTGCCTGACCTTTATATTAAATAAATAAATAATGTTTATTTAATAATTACTTATACTATACTTCGGGCATCCGTAGATCTACCGTGAGATTGACAGAATATAAAACGAGTGAACGTCTCCGCTCCACATCTCTGTCGACCCGAAAGAATTTTAAATTTAACAGTTTTCTCAATCTAGTATTTGACACAACTCTATAATTGTTATTAGTAATTAATACTCATGGTAGACTACATCCCATCACTCATCAGACATCATACCCATCGCCTGTAGCCTGACGAAGAACGTGTCCATTAAAACAAAAACGGCATTACCCACATTATCTTTAATTCGACAATTATTAGTAAAACATAGCAGTCTTACAATTTATCTTAAAGCTAAATATAGTACACAATTCCATGTTCCCTGTATGTTTACAAAAAGTTAATATAGATATCCCCTCAAATCGACTCAGTCTATGGGTCGTGGCTCGATCCTAGAAACGAAATAAAACAATAAATAATAGACGTATTACTAGAGACTAAGCACTCGTGGTTATTTTTTTATAAATGTCACGGAATTGAATCAGTTAATAAATACAATAGTAATAAAATGTAATTTCATGACGAATATTTACATCAAATTCATATCGGATTTTACATTCACCAACTGATTCATAAAACGGCAAACGTTTTCCGAAATGGTGATTACTCTTTACTTCATTTGTTTTTCCGCTGTATCACCGTACACACATTGAACGTCTAAATCATGAACTTGGCGAAAAGCAGTTCCAGTGAGTCAAAGTTCTGCATTGGCGGTCGGGGCGGTTGCCTTGTCGCAGTTGAGTGGCCGCAACTCGAGGGCGACGGGAGGCACAGCGGCGCCGCGCGGCGAGAGGCGCGCGTACACGAGGCGCAGCGCGATGAGCGCGCAGAAGGTGAAGGCGGCCGTGGCACCGAAGGTGGCGTCGGGCCCTCGCCGCGCGTACACTGTCGCCACGAACACGGGCCCTAGGGCGCGCGCTACGCAACCCGCGCCCGTCAGCACGCCCATCCACACGCCCTGAGGCCGTGGACCCAGAACCTGTAGGCGATCCGTTACTATATTTTACCGACCGCTCCGTGGATACCATGATTTTCCCTTACGGCCTCACGAATCCCGCATACCTTCGAAAATATGGTCTGTATGAGGGTGACGCCCAGAGGGTAACCGATGGAGACGCAGGTATAGCCGAGGAAAAACTGCGGAAGCGTTAGGCCTCTCGTCGTGAGGCACCAGGGTTGCGTCCGCGCCGGGCAACCGCCGCCCGCCTCTCGGGCTTCGGGCGGAGCGAGCGGCGGCCCGGAGGGACCCCACGGAATGCACAGCATCGACGCTAGCCCCGTCAGCAGGAAACCGCCCCAGAGCAACAGAGCTCTGAAATTACAAAATTTTTGATTAAAAATTATCTTCCAAGTTTATATTATTTTGCGTTCTTCGTTATTCTCTTTTTATAGCAAGATAAAGAAAAAATCTAGTAGATATATAACATTGGCGAAGGGTGAATGTTATGAAAACTTGTTTTTGTCTGATGTTTTGCACTCCATATTGATATAAAGAAATATGTGTTGTATGTTATCGAGCTAGAGCTCGAGTGATATTAATATTCTTCGTGATCGTATGTGCGTATAGTCTGATCTTTAATTTAGATCAACTCAAAATATACTACTAAGTATAGTACAGTGGGTGACAACGACGAAAACTTATGATGATTTTAAGACACACCTTTCCTCGAAGAACCTTGTGAGCGGCGTGATGAGCGCGAACACGACGCAAGCCAGTAACGCACCAGCACTCATGAGAGCACCCATGTACTCTAGCGCCTGCCGTTTGCTCCATCCAAACTGGTCCATAGTCAGCGACGTAGCCAAAGTTTCTAAAAGCACGAAGTTAAACACCAGCACGAAGAACGCCGCTACCAACGTCCAGCTGCTCACCAGGTCTGGCTTCAGAGCCTTCAGCGCTTCTTTCTCTAAATTTATTTATTTAACGTTTAAGGCACACTAACAATATACATACACACACAGAAAATATTGAATTAAAAAACACAAGTTGCATGTACGTCAATACGATATACACAGAGATAACGTGTTAAACGACATGGAGACTATCGCAAAAAGGATCAGCCTGGCAAGTCCTCCACCATTCATATCTACGAGGTTATTCAAAACTTTGTAAACGAGGAGAATGCCAATCAGGCGGCATTTCATTATTTAACCGGCATAGAGATGTTTAGCGCAATGGCGGTTATATGAACCGAATATTGTGAATTTAATCAGTTTTAAACTTTCCTCCCTTATCTCGTCAACCTGGAGTGTCGGTTCTCCATTTTGATGTAGAATTTAAAAACCATCACATTTCGATGACACCATCGCTTTGTAACAATCCAAATCTCGCGTATAAACAGATTACAGAAAAATACTAGATTTGACAAACGAACCTATATCATTTATAAACTACCTTGCCTAGTTTTTACCCGTATCTTTGCCCTGGGCGATCATAGCTTCCCTGGCGGCGATTTTCCGTTCTTTGAAGCAGAAGGGGAGGAAAAGAACAACATTGATCGTCCCGAGTAGTGCGTTGATCCAACCCGGCGCGGTGTACATATCTAGGCGCGGTGCAAGTTCGGATTCGGCATAGGCCTCGCCGGGCCCGAGCGGCGCCGCGGCAGCCTGCAGCGCCGGCCCCACCACGAAGCCAAGCACCTGCGCCAGCGATAGACCGGCCACCGCACGTGTACGCTCACTCTCACGCGTCGCCGCCGACAAGTACGACCGAGCCACTGCCACATTAGCTGCCAAAGAGACAATGCACTGAGCCAAAGTTGCGTCGGACGGCGCGCGGCGCCTCCGTAGGACTCATACCTGAGCTGACTCCCACGAGTGTGCGAGCGACGAGCATTGCGCGGTGTGCGTGCGGGCGTGCCATGTGTAGGTTTGCGTAAAGCAGCGAAGCCAGCACAAACACGATAAGCGACGTGAGAACGGGCGCACGCGCGCCTCCACTGCGATTCGCCCATAAGCCCAATAAGGGCGATGCTATCAGCTGCCCCAGCGGACTTGCGCCCACAGCTAGCCCGAGTGCCTCTTTGCTGCTGCTGCCACCCTCCAGCTGTTGCACGGAATTATGTTACGTCAACTTTTATTATCTAAAGTAATATTATGCATACTACATAAGCTTTTATTCTTATGTCCTAAGTTCCCACAAATGCCTTTTTTTATTTTTTCATTGAAGTGCTTAGATTTTACAGTAATTATTATATTTTATGTACAGGTTAGGTAATTCTTTGTTACTTGCTTATTTGAATTTTTGTTAAAAACTTAATCAGTACAACTTTACCCTTTTGTTGAACATCTAATTGATGATAAGACTGTAACGACTGATTAACTTGATAAGATACCACCTTGTAGTAATTGAGTCAAACGATAAGGTATAATAATAATCAAATATTTTGATAGTACGTAGATACGCATAAGATGCGTTTTCGTTCAGTCTTTATCTAATAAGGTTTGGTTTACCTACATATAGGTATTGCCGTTTCTAAGTGGTGATAAAAAAATTATCCTTTTAAACAGATAACAACGCTACTTCTAAAAACATTCCATAGACAAGAGGTTCAATTTAGCGGACATGTCAGTTATAACTAAAATTATTAAAAGCCACATCCATAGTCCCGTTTTGCTCCCAAAATAAGCCTCGATTTCCTATAAAACTCTTCCACAAAACCATCCTACGTTCAAACGCCGCCGTTCTTAGGATGTATAAATAAGCTTATAAATTTTCCCCCGAAATTGATCCCTTCCTCTTACTCGGTTTCGCAGAGCTCTTTTCCAAAATTTTGCAATAACGTATCATTTATATCGCTCCCTTTTTAGATCACATATTTTGTAACAATTATATTAGTTACAATTAGTTATTAATTATAAATCGTGGATTGTTTGCCTGTTAAAGGGTGTACAATAAGTTTTTATTGTTATTTTTGAGTGTTCCTAGATCTAAGCTTTTATTGTAATGTTCGTTGGTCAACCTTTATTAAATAAATAAATCACTTTACAATTATTTTGGGTGGCTCCAAGAACAATAACAACAATAACAAATTAGAGGGAACAACAAATTGTTTACATAATATTATTTACGTCAGAGTATGAGTACTCAGTCACCTTGTCCAAGTAGGGCCAGACGCCAGTGAGAACGATGCTAAAGCCTAGTGACATCTGGAACATGGTAAAGTAAATGACGTAGACGCTCCGCCAGCGCTCGCGCAGTTGCGCCGCGCTCTCCAGCTCTTCTTCGAGCGGAGGCACCTCGTTGCCCCTCTCACACGACATATTCGGCTAAAATTTCACTGCCCGCAAGTTAAACTTCGCTCGGGTCTTTTGACACTCGATCTACGTCAGCTGTATTCGTCGTCGATACCGAGCAGTGTACCTGGCAGCGCAATCCCCACGGTCGGCGTCAACATTTCAGCGATATCTTGACCACAAGCTGCTCTTATCACTCCACATCGAAACAAACAAAGAAAACGACACAAATGAAAGCGCGCGCACAAAGCGACCTCTCCGAGAGGTACGCGTATAAAGACTGTCATCTGGCAGCCCGCAGTCACGGCCCACGACTCACGACTCACGACTCACGCACACGCGTGACGCAGTGGATGAGCTGCCCAGTGACTATCAGTGGCAATTGTTGTTGGGTCAGCAATTGGATATTATGTCTTGTTTGTGAATTGTTGGCAACGGTTTAGCTTACATACTATTACCCTATTGGCCGCCTATGCATTAATATTTATTTATAGATAATTATAAAAAGGATGTATTAAAGTAATTTAGAAAAATTTGCCCATCATTAAATATCTATCCACTAAAAAGAAAAAAATCCGTGGATACCCATAACTCAAAACTATAAAACCAATTTTAATGAAACTTAGACTGTTACCAAAGTTGGATAATATATCTGATTCATATAAATCTCTTGATCGTCTCAATATATATAGTTTCTGAGAAGTTTGTAGACTAACGTACTGAAACATGCATCAAAAAAAATCATTCGCCATCTGGGAGGATCTATATGGATCTGGGCATTACGATATTTACTTTATATTAATAGGACAACTAACCATGAAATTTATTCATCATATTCGAACATCGTCATCTAAAACAATTACAAAATGACTTGCGTTCTGTTTGTATCTAAGTATGTCATTAGAATCAGTTTTGTTTTCTTTGCAAAGTTGTACTTATGATAATTAGACTTGAATCCGATAAATTCTTTAATATAGTGGGTACTGGCAACATAACATTAGTAATTTTCTTTACGTTGCTGGTGGTTACTTCTTACTAGCTAGAGCAGTGTCGGCCCAGTGAATAACTGCAGTCTGCACGACTCTTAACGCTGAGGTATTCAATCCAAGTAATTATAAATTATTTATAAAATATAAATCATAACGAATACAATTGGACACAAATTCGAAGATGGAAGGGAGAGAATATAATAATTGTATACCTATGTATTATTACTATTAATACATCAGTATGCATGTTTTTACTTTTTTTCGTACGGGCCAATAGACACATCTTTTCTCTCTTGAACCGTTTTGATGAAATTTTAAACTCAACTGTTTCCAAGATATTTATATATTGGTAATTAATTGCACAGCGTTGATAAATAATAAATTTAAAAAAAAAAATGTAGATGGAGTTCTAGAAGTTATGATTACAGTTCACAGATATAGAAAGTTCATAAATTATGTATTAATTATCTATACCTTCGTTTATTTGCATTAATTAGGTTTCGCTGTATTTTAAATTTATTATTAGTCGTGTTAATTTTATTAGTATTTTATTATATACTAATAAACCTAAACCTAAAGGTTTAGATTTTTTTATAATTATTAAGTTTTTTTTACTTACCATCACTTTTTACCATTTACATGCATTTAAAAATTATTATTGCAAATGTTTGCAATTAGTCTGTACAGCAATTATATATATTTAACAACTATAATGTCCACCTCACTCTTTAACAATGAAAAATGAATACAATATACATGTGAATGTGTATTGCTTAATGCGTAACAATAGGAACTGTAACATTTTATTAAGTTTTTCTAGCCCACAGCTGTTACGAACCTACTTTTTATAGGTTATGTATACGATGCATACTATCTAATTGTAGTTTGTAAATACATACTTACGAACCTGCGTCTTGTGCGGTTGTATAATTTGTGTTTTATTAACAGTGTTATTCACAATTTAATGTTACGCTTCACGTTAATACTAAATTGATTTAGGTTCTTTTTTTATCGTTTAGGTCCTATGGATATTCGCGACAAAAAAACAACAAAATGATCTTATGTAGACACTTATTTATGACTCGAGCGCCATTCTCAGTTGTGATTAACAATACCCAATTAAACAGCCATTTATGGTATAGTGAGACCAGCAGACGGTACACCGATGTAAGTTTTAGTATCTCCTACTGCATAAGTAAATTTTCCAAACTAGGATTTATGTATAGCTAGTATTCTTGACATTGTAATTTTTATCCCCAGAATGTAAATGACCATGCAAAGAATCAATCTGGAGTAGATAATCTACCCCTGATGGACTTACTTGGACGGAAACATGATTATCTGCGGATATCTCTTACAGAGCGGTGCAACCTTCGCTGTAAGTAACATGGACACATTAGTCTCGTATGAAACAAAGTCATAATTAGATATTAAACACACTTTTATTGGAAGAGAGATTGCAGAAACAAGAATTAAGTGTATTTATTTGTATCTCTCATATAGAGGTCATTCAGTTTCATTAATGTTATCTATACATTTGATGATGAAATTTGGGATTGTAATTTATAACTGAATGAAGTCATTTTATAATTGACAATCTCTTTTATATTTAATGTACTTCAATTTGCTTTGAAATTTTATATTAGTTTCATTTTGTTAGTAGTTTTGGAATACTGCAAAGCGATATCATATTTTATTGAGTCGGTAAAAGAAACAAAAGAGAATATTGCAAAGCTCTGACGATGAATCGTTCGACAGGTCAATACTGCATGCCGGCCGAGGGCGTGCCGCTGTGCGGGCGAAACGAGCTGTTGTCGCGCGATGAGCTGTCGCGGCTGGTGCGGCTGTTCGCGTCCCTGGGCGTGCGCAAGGTGCGGCTGACCGGCGGGGAGCCGACTTTGCGGCCGGATCTGGCCGACGTGGTGCGCGAGGTGGCCGCCACCGACGGCATCGCCACCGTGGCCATGACCAGCAACGGCGTGGCCCTGGCGCGCCGACTGCCGGAGCTGCGCCGCGCCGGCCTCGGCGCGCTCAACCTCTCGCTCGACACTCTGCGCGAGGACCGCTACGAGCGCATGGCGAGGCGCCCCGTGGGTATCGTCGCTTTCGCCCGATCTTCTCCCCCGCAATCTACTCCTAAAGTCCTCTTCTAACGTTGCAGGGTCTGCGAAAGGTCCTGGCCTGCGTCGATCTCGCTCTGCAGCTCGACTACCGCCCTCTCAAAATTAACACCGTTCTCATGAAAGGTGAAAAATAAAATATTCCGCGGCGTCGCGTTCCAGTCGCTTCGCTCGTCTCTCTCGTTAATCGGTTTCGCGTTCGCAGGTTTCAACGACGACGAGATTTGCGACTTCGCCGAATTCACCAAAGACAAGGACATAGAAGTCAGGTCGGTGCTCGCGCCGTTCGGGTGTTCCGGTCCGAAGACTGCGATCGTTAAAGAACGTCGCCTTCCCCAGGTTCATCGAGTTCATGCCGTTCTCGGGCAACGCGTGGGCCGACGCGAGGCTCGTGCCCGGCGACGAGGCGCTCGCCGCGCTCCGAAACCGCTACGGCGACCTGGTGCCGCTGGCCGCGCCCTCCTGCGGCACGGCGTCGCTGTGGCGCGTTCCCGGCCACGTCGGCCGCCTCGGCTTCATCTCCTCCATGACGCGCCCGTTCTGCGGCTCCTGCAACCGCCTGCGCCTCACGGCCGACGGCGGCCTCAAGGTGTGCCTGTTCGGCGCCGACGAGCTCTCGCTGCGCGACGCTCTGCGCGCCGGCGTCGCCGACGACGACCTGTCCGCGCTCGTGCGGGCCGCTCTCCGCCGCAAGAGGCCGCAGCACGCAGGTACCGCCCGCCCCTTTCGACTCCGACGTCGCCTCGCTTCGATCGAACCGGCGCCTGTGTTGTAGGGATGCGGGAGCTGGCGCGAGCGAAGAACCGGCCGATGATACTGATAGGCGGCTGACGCGGACGTTACAGCGGGACAGCCGGCGCGGCGGGCTCGGGCGGCGCCGGCGGGGCGGCGCGGCTACTGCACGCTCACCCACCTCGACGCGGAGGGCCGCGCGCGCATGGTGGACGTGGGCGCAAAGCCGGTGACGCGGCGGGGCGCGCGCGCCGAGTGCGTGCTGCTGGTCAGCGAGAAGCTGGCGCGGCTGCTGCGCGGCGCCGGCCTCTCGAAGGGCGACGCGACGACGGTGGCGCAGGTGGCGGGCGCGATGGGCGCGAAGCGCACGGCCGACCTCATCCCGTTGTGCCATCCGTTGCCGCTGGAGCTGGCGCGCGTGACGGTGGAGCTCCCGAGCGCGACGGCGCGGCCGCGCGACGGCCGCGTGTCCGTGAAGTTGGCGTGCGAAACGCGGGCGACGTCGCGCACCGGCGTAGAGATGGAGGCGCTGACGGGCTGCGCCGTGGCCGCGCTCGCGCTCTACGACATGTGCAAGTCGGTCGACCGGCACATGACCATCGGTGAGCTTCGCGTCGTGAGCAAGTTTGGCGGCGCGAGCGGCGACTGGTGTCTCGCCGAGGGAGGCGCTCCGCCGAAGCCGTCGTCCGAGAAGTAATATTATGAATGTGTTGAATAGCGCTTAAAATAAGTGAAATGTTTATATAAAAAAACAACCATTTGTTAAATACAGCTCAAGATTTTCACATTTAGTAGGATGTGAAAATAACAAGCTGGCAGCGATTAGGTAAGCGGGCGAACATCAGTACCCACTTAGTTTTTTTATTTTAATTTTTTTTAATATTGTTGCTTTGCTTTATATGCTCACTTTGACTTAGCTCCCTTGTTTACTGAGAAATAATCATAACTGACCTAAAATTAAAAACATTTAAATAAGCGAGGATCTTTATTACTAGTTAATACAAAGTTAAATAAAATTATTTTTATCTATAAGGAAATTATAAATTTATAATGTTTTTATTGTAAAGCAAAGATATAAGATTTATTTTGATACTATGTAATTTAAGTTATATGACCATAATGTAATAGAAGTTAGTTTTAGTGTCCATTTCATATAATAAATTTTTTTCACATGTTTAGTCAATTGAAATATTTTAATAACAAACAAGCTTAAAAATAATAAAGGATTTGAATAATTTTAACCACTTGCAACAAGAACATTGGATTTAGCATTTGGAGAGTCCTGTGAGGGTGCTTCTGGTGGCTGCTGAGGCCCACGCTGCACTCGGATGTCATGTTTCTCTATATAATCATTGATCTCCTGCCCTTTATGCGCCAGTTGCTCATTAAGTGTCTAAAATAACTAATTTATTAGGACTTGATACTTAAAAATCAATGTTAGAGTCACAATATCTAAATTTTTACCTGAATTGCACTCGGTAACCTTTCCAGGTTAGTCTCGAGCTCTGGGAGTATTTCGGCAACTGTGCGCTCAACTAATACTCCACCGATCATACGGAAACACTTTCGTTTTGGCTCCACTGCTTGTAAAGTTTCTATTACAATCCTAAAATAGTAATGACATATTAGTAACAGAAAAACAAACTTCTACTTTCCCTTATAGTTTTAGACTTACTTGTGCTCATTTAGATCCATTTCTAATTCTGAAATTTTATTTGCTAATTGTCTTTGTTCATTTCGAAGAGTTTGGAAACCTGCGAATACCTCCTCATTGGACTTGGATTTTGTTCCCTTTCCACTGCTAGTATTAGACATTTTAAACAAAGCTACCTATTTACTCTGTTTTTGCGGAAATAAGTAGCATATATAGTAATGCGTTAGGTTTTGCTTCTAAAAGTTTAACGCAAACATTTAATAAAAGAATTCTGACACAGTTGGGACTTGGGGTTATCCGTTAATCGTTATGCACAGGTTGGTCGCCAAAGCACAGGCACAGGCACAGGCTTAAAATATATATAACTACTCTATGACTCAGAAGACGTTATACCAACCACCACCAAGTATTATAGAGAATAAAGCGCCGGAAACTTCGTTCATGGTAGACGTATTTTTCACGGTAGTGAAATTTTTATTAGTAAAACGGAGAGGATAAGCTGGTAGAGTCTGGCTAATGAAAGAAGATAATTGAATTATTTGAAAACTTTCGGATGGCAACACAGAATCTCATTGAATTTCTTAGGTTAGTATGATATTTTATTGTCTTGATACTTCATGCAATTACTCATTTTTACATATGAAATTGGCGTTTTGTATGGAAGGAACAAAAAGTCGAATATTTTTAAATATAATATATTTAATTAATCAAAGTATGAACCATTGTTTTCTAGGCACTTTTGCCATCTCATAGGTAGGTAGTTCATTGATCCCTTTACTAAAAAAACCAGTCGGACGGGAATCAAAAAAATCTGTGAAGGCGATTTGGACTGCCCCATCAGAGTTAAAATAATTTTTTCCCTTGCAAGAAGTTGTCCAAATTTCGAAAAAAATTGTAATCTGTTGGAACAAGGTCCGGGGAGTATAGGTAGCGGCACGTAAGTCTAGTGCTGGCCGATACTTGGAGGGAATTGCTGCGCATGTGTACAGTCACGCGGGGGACGGAATGCGACTGGAGAGCCAATCGACGCTCTTCATTCCGCTAACCCCCCTCGGGATTTAAATTCCCCCCTCTAAACCTTATTTTTTACTTGTGCGCAATAACGGTCAGCGCTAGAGTTTCGTGCCGCTACTTGTACGGAGGATGTCTTAGACATTCCAATTGAAGCTCTTCTAATTTAGTAGCCGTTTGTTGTGCAGTGTGTGGTCTAGCGTTGTCGTGAAGTAGCAGTGGCGTGGAGCGATTGACCAGCCTAGGTTGTTAAGCCGCTATCTTTTCCATCCTGGTTTGTAATTGCTGACAATAGACAGATTTATGAAAACTGCAATGAACAATACCGGCACTAGTCCAACAAACGCTTACAAGTAAATTTTTTGGGGTTAATTTTCGCTTGGGGCAGGATTTGGCTGGCTGGCCAGGATCCAACCATTGCGGTGAGCGATTACCGTAAAGAATCCATTTCCATCCAGATTCGGTTTAAAATACCTTCATTATTGTGCCGGTTCAGTAATGTAACGCAGCAGTCGACGCGCGTTTGCCGGTTTGCTTCAGTCAATTCGTGAGGTACCCATCTTTCAAGCTTTTTAATCTTCCCAATTTGCTTCATGTGAATTAAAACAGTTTTATCCATGGATTTATATCGTTAGATATGCCCTTACCGCAGTGAGACCGCGCCGTGTTGTCGCACAGTCGAAGTGAGTCCGCTCGCTAACCTAGGATCAGTGCACCCCTAAACACAGTGTTAGCCGGACGTGTTGTAAAGGACGTTTGCGAGCAGTTTAGTGTCACAAAATGCCATCGTGTGCCTTTCTAAAGTGCAATAACAATTCTAAAAACACAAATAAAGCCAGAGGTGTAACATTTCACTCGTAAGTATTGCGATTTGATTTAAAAACTTTTATTTTTCCTTCCGCACTGTCTAAAATAACAAATTTAAATGGCGAGTGCACGAAAGAGAAAGTAGTGTTTGCAACTAATGTAGGAGAAAAAGAGATGACACTATTTCGGTACAGTTAGTAAAAATTGTTTCAAATAAATTTTGCGACAAATTTTATTTGAAAATTTTTTATGCGCTCAACAGTTTTTGAGATAGAGTGCGTTTAACTTAATGATAAAATAGACACAGATTAATTAATTTGAGAAACTTAGGTGGTTTGCTTTTTCCCACACAGGATGTATATGATATATGTATCAAAACTGAATCACTTTTGAAACTTCACAAAAAACTAAATGGCAATCATTATATACGTAATGAAAATGAGTATAAAGTCTTTCAAACTAAAATATTGAAATTTTTTATTGAATCGAATGTTTTTAATAATTTAAATGACCATTCTCTGGAGCAACCGGCAACTTGGAACCATAAAGTTTTATTGATAAAATCTGTTATCAAATACTACGCTGGAGTACGCCTTCATTATCTTCATAAAAATGTTAATAAAATAACAAAAAGGCAAAAGTATAATAAATTGATTTTGTTTCAAGGAGAATAAATAACCATTATTAGTAAATTATAATGTTTTTTACTTGATCACGCTTCTACATTTAAATATACAGTCTACCTACTATGTAATAAAAATATATATAATAAATAAAATATATAATAAAAAAGATTAATGTGTTTGCGGGCCGTACCTTCTACACAAATTGCACTGTTTTTGGACGCCATGTTGACGCACACTTATTCAAACGTTTTCGATTTCAACCTATTACAAGGGCAGAAACACGATTTTTAAACTACTCGTTAGTGTGCGTGTGTCGGCATTTTGTTAACGCACACATTCAAAAACAATGCCACAGTTTTTGGTGTCGGGGCCTATCTAACGATATAAATCCATGGTTTTATCACTAACACCGCAGCCTGCAGCTAACTCGGACGTGGTTTGCGATGGATCTGCTTCCACAATAGCCTTCAATACTTCATTATCAACTTGGGTCTCAGGCCGTCCACGGGGCTTGTTCTGCAGGTCGAAATTTCCAGAACGAAACCGTTGGAACTAAAAACGAACTGTGTTTTCTTTTGCAACATGACCGCCATATCATGAATGAATGATGGGCATTCACCCTTCGAGTCGTTTCCGCAGCACGTGGCACTAGGCCACGGCGGAAGTCGTACTCGTAAATAATGCGATACTTTGAGTTTTCCATTTTGTAAAATGAGTGACGTAAACAGAAAAAACAGAAGAAAAAAACAAATGAATGACGGTCATCGAAGCACAAATACAGGAGTAAATAGCTGTATAAATTTGAATTTGGAATTCCTTACCAAAGAGGAGAACATCGTGATTAAAGTGGCCAGTACGAAATAGGTAAGCCAATTTCATATGTAAGGACTCATATTAAAAAAAAATTTTTCCGAATACTTAACAGGTATAATAGCCTAAACTTTGTTTTATTGATTTTTTGGATTCTGATTTTGATTATTCCGAATAAAGTTGTTTTATAATAAATAACGTTTTAGTTTTCCATGCAATGCTAGTCATTTTAAGTATCAGTAGTAAAAGACTAAATACGTATAGTATTTAATTTCATAGAAATACAGCTACTATCAATGTAAAAAATAAAACGTGCGAAAGCTTATGCAATGTAGAAGAGGAGTCAATTATAATCAAAAAGGTTACTTCTAAACCTATATCTCAATCCACGTCATCTCCACACTAGCAAAATAATACTAATTCACATAACACATCCTCTCAACCATCAACATCTTACACGGAAAATCCAAATATTTCTCAAGACGCGGGAAATTCAGATAACACCAAAGCTACAGTAACCAATACGGACTCCCGTTCGATTGACCGTACTGAATATGTTTCTACTGATGTCTCCCCTACACACATTAGGTACATGTTCACCGTATACAAAGTTCATCTGACGACGAGACCGTTCTCCATCCTATAACATTTGGCAACTTTTTAAAGCAGAACAAGTTTGATAATATTATTCCCGGAAGTGTAAAGTGTATAAGAAGAAACAGGTGCGTACCTAGTTGGCTTTTTCGATTATAAAGACGCCAATAATCTTCTTAACTGCAATCTTTTGGCATTTCCAAAAGTTAAAAGCCTTCATTCCCACTTTCAGCGTAACAAGAATGGGGCTAGTTCGCGGGGTCCTTGTTGACGTAGTGGGTATACAGAGGTGGTGCATAACAAAATGGTTCTAAATGCCAAAAAATGTTCGCAAATTACTTTCTCTAAAAAAGAAACTACCAGTCCCCTCTAAATACACTATCGACGGAGTACTACTACTGCAGGTCAATGAAATTAGGGATTTAGGAGTAATACTAGATAGTAATTTATCGTTCATACCTTATTATAATGCAATAGTAAATAAAGATTCTAGAATGTTAGGTTTCATAAGGCGGTCGACTAAGTGTTTTAAAAACGTGAAGCCTAAAATCATACTTTACAATTCTCTGGTCCGTAGCATTTTGGAATATGGTAGTGTTGTTTGGAACCCTCAATATTCTGTCCATGTTGACAGAATCGAAAGAATTAACCGCCATTTCTCCAAACATCTATGCCGATTAAATAATAACATTAGCTATAGATGCGAGTATGAAAAAAGACTAGCTTTCTTTCACTTACAATCACTCCGCGATAGACGCCGCCATATCGACATTATATTTGTGCAGCCACTGTTGATCCGTGACCAATAGTGATTATTGCAAAGTAAAAAATTATTGTTTTTTTTTTATATATATATATACATAATTGTAAATTGCATGTTTTTTTTAATCTAGTTTGTTTTTTTTTTTTTACTCTTAATGTTTAAGTTATTTTCTCTTCTTCATTGTAACGTTTCCCTTTAAATGTTGTGCACACTTGTTATTGATGCACATGCATGTATCTTGTTTTCTATGTTATGTGTTCTCTGTAAGTGTTTGTATGTGTTTCGTTAGTGTGCCTTTTAAAATAAAAAAAAATTTAAAATTAAAATTAAAAAGCTAAACATAAAAACATATAAACCCATGAATCATTCTATGCATACACTCGTCGATCTGAACCGACAAGTGTACGCACAAAATGGCGAAGACAGGTTATCTGCTACAGTCTTCAAGATGCTGTTCCGACAGCCTCGTACCCGGCTCAACAGAGATCTTGTTTAATAATAGCCCAGAATAGTTATAGTCATACCAAAGTTCAATGTCATTCTAAGACTCCAGCAGTATTTTATAACTGTGGAGGTCAACATGCAGGTGTATCATGTGACAGGTCAGATGAAGATCCTCTGTACTGTGTAATCTGAGAAGTCGAAGGTTCCCATTCAGTGATAGATAAGTCATGTCCAGAGTTTGTGAGAAAGACAGAAATCAAAGTTAAAATGGCTCAGAGCTGCATGTCTAATGCCGAAGTCAGTAAATATTTTCCTTCTGTTAAGCCTTCATACGCAGATGCATTAAGTTCAAAAATTCCGGAAGCACCAAAACGCGCATATTATTCTTTCTTCCGCGGCGAAGTCTGTATCTCGTAATAATTCTAGTAATCGCTCATACAAAAAGACCATATTCTTAAAACCTCGCTCTCCTACTAAACCTCGACATGGTTATGATCGTGTTGCTCTTAATAATGTATATTTTAAAGACTTCCAAGCCTAAAAATGGCAGAGCTTTGGTTGGTCACAAAAATAAATAGGAAGAAAAATCTGATGTTTTAGAAATGATACTAGCATTATTAACTACTTTAATAAACTCACACTTACTGAAACCGGCCCACGTTGCTTTTATAAATAAAAAAGTAATATCAATTAATGTTATTAAAAATAATTGATTGCACGATAATCCAAATCTGACGCTGGCTAATGCACAAACCGTGCCAGAGCCATTAAAAAAAAAAAAAAAGCTACGTAATTGTATAACAAAAAAAAAAAAAAAAAAAAAAATTGACAAGAAAAAACGCGGGAAACCTTCGAATTTGGCGGGCGCAGTTTTTGTTTGAATTTGTTGTAAAATAATATTTTTAATCAATTAGGTGATCAGAATAGTTCAAACTTGTATATATTTGTAGTTTGTATTATTATTTATATTTCCTTCTACTTTCTTCGAGTTGGGGTAAGCTTTTCGGATTTTTATGAACGAGCCTCCGGACCCGGGGGGCACGGCGCCCCCCGCGGTTGCATTTATCACGATTTCCAACGAATCCGGTATGGATTCTGACTGCTCTTTGGTTTCTAAAAGGAAGCTGAAGCGCAGCCATCTCCACAAAGTTTGTAAACATTGTAACAAAAAAAAACGAAAAAGTAGTACTGAAAGTAGTAAACACTCAGACTGTCAATGTAAAGATGTATTTCCTGAGAGCACTGTTAATTTGCCTGCTATTCCTTGCACTGATACTACTTCAATGCCTGTTCCTCCCACCAGCATTTCTCCTAAAACCCCCACACAAATTGGTAGGGCTAGTTATGATGCCAATGACCATGGCCCGTTTGTGGTACATGTGCAGAAAATACAACATGATGATAATGATAGTACAACTTTACACCCAGTTGTGTTTGGCAGATTTTTAAAAAATTATCATTTTAAAAATATTGTAAATGGTAGCTTAAAACGTATTGGTAGAAATAAAATGACACTATCTTTTCATAATTACACAGACGCTAACAGCTTTATCACTTCAAACTGCTTACCTGCTAACAACATGAAGGCTTTTATCCCAACTTTTAATATTACAAGGATGGGTTTAGTTAAGGGAGTCCCAACCGAGTGGTCTCCTGAGGATATTATGGAGAACACTAACATACCCATTGGGTGTGGAGAAATTCTGAAACTCAGGCGACTTAACTATAAAGTCATGGTAAACAACACACCTACATGGAAACCTTCGCAAACAGTTGTGTTTACATTTGATGGACAAGTTTTGCCTAAACGTGTATTTATGTGTTACAACTCTATGCCTGTTAATTTATATATATATCCCACTATTCAATGTTTTAATTGCTGCCGCTTTGGGCACACTAAGGTCCAATGCAGGTCAAAGCCTAGGTGTTACAAGTGTGGTCAGGGCCACACTGGAAATACTTGTAATGTGGAGGAAGACCATGGTTCTTGCTGCTCATGCTCTGGGCTGCACTTTGCTTCAAGCAAAAAGTGCCCAGAGTATGTGAGACAAACCAACATTAAACTATCAATGGCAGAGAATAGCCTGTCCTATGTTGAAGCATCAAAACTACATCCCCCCATATCTAAGTCATTTGCAGATATAGTATCCTCTATCCCAAATAAATCTCTTCCTGGTGGAAATACAGTTTTGCCTGGTTCACCACCACCACGTACACTATCTTACAAAAAAACTTTTTTTACTAAACCTAGAACCCCTCCTCAACAAAGTAAAGGTTACGATCATGTTGCACTTGAGTCTCTTGTAAGAGACTATAATATGCCAGAACCATCTAATGGTTGTGCATATCCATCATCCTCTGATGTAAACTCACAGACAATAGCAGAGCTAATTAGTACACTAATCAAATTACTTTCACAACCCAATTTATCTATACCGTCCCACGCTGCTAATTTAATTCATACATACTCTAATATTAATAATGGCCAACATGGACAGGCTACTTCAATGGAACTGCCGCAGTATAATAAACAAAAAACATGAAGTTATACATATTATAAATACTTTTAATCCTTTTATTTTTTCTCTATCTGAAACCTGGTTAAAGCCAGATCATGTATTTAAAATCCCTGGTTATTTATGCTTAAGAGAAGACAGGGCTGATGGGTATGGTGGTGTATGCCTGCTCATCAGAAACTCTAGCACCTTTTCTTCCTTCCCTCTTCCTTCACATAGTGACAGCTTTTCTATCATTGCAGCTATTGTTGATGATATCTGTTTTGTCTCTATCTATGTCCCTCACCCCTCCTTGCAAATTTTCAATGAAATTAAAACTTAATTTCAGTGCTTCCTCAGCCTTTCATGATTCTGGGTGATTTCAACTCTCATCACACATCTTGGGGTAGCTCAGTTTCTAATAGTTATGGGTATGCATTGTTGGATATCTTAGACATGTATAACCTGTGCATTTTAAACTCGGGTTCTCCTACTCGCCTCACAAAACCTGGTGAAGCAATTAGTGCCATTGACCTGTCCATTTGTACTCCCAAATTAGCATCTTCTCTATCTTGGTCTACTTTGTGTTCATCTTACAATAGTGATCATTATCCAATAATCATTTCATTTCCCTGTAAAAAAAATAGTAACATGTTTATTCAAAACTCTCGCCTCAAACACAAAATCATTGACTCTAAATGGAGTCAATACACTTTATTAGTAGAAGAGAAAATTAATAGTTGCTCAGAAATTAATGTCACAGATAGTAATTATTTCAAAACTGTTTTATTAGAATCGGCTGATAATGTTTTTCCAAAGAAAAAGCCGCGTAGTAATAAGTTGCCATCTCCACCATGGTGGGATGAAGAATGTACCACAAGTATTAAAAAACGCAAGGCAGCTGAGCATAATTATCGCAATGATATGTCTATGGAAAACTACGAGACCTTGATGACTGTGATGAAAGAAGTTAAAAAGCTATTTAAAAAAAAGAAATCTGAGGGGTGGAGGAAATATTGTAGCACCTTATCACCTGGAACACATGCAACTGTCATTTGGCGAAATATCAAAAGATTTAGGTCAGCTGTCAATCCTTCTAACACGTCGTTACTTCCTATAGAGTTAGCTGATCAATTCCTTGATCGCTTGGCTCCTCCTTCTGCTCCACTTATAGATTTTATCCACTCTTCTAAACAAAATAACTCTGATGCCGCCCCTTCCTCTCTAAATCTACCTTTCACGTTAGTGGAATTAAAAGGTGTATTAAATTATGTCAAAGACAGTGCACCTGGGGAAGATGGGATCCCATATTCATTTCTGTCTCACCTTGGTGAAAATGGATTAAATTTCTTTTTAAATTTAATAAATAAAGTTCTATTGACAAATGACATACCGCCATCTTGGCGAAGTCAAATAGTGCTGCCATTTTTAAAACCGTCTAAGGTACAATCTGATGTTAAATCATATCGTCCGATTGTCTTGTCATCGGTGATAACAAAAGTTGTTGAACATTTAATTAAAAATCGGCTTGAATGGTATATAGAAAATAACGAATATCTGTCCCCAACTCAGTTTGGATTTCGAAAAGGTAAAAGTGTATGTGACAATTTAGGCATATTAGTTACAGACATTCGTAATGCTTTCACAGATAAAAAGTCAGTAGTCGCTGCTTTCTTGGATATTAATTCGGCTTATGATAACGTTTTGTTACATATTCTAAAAAGTAAATTAAATAAATTAAAGGTTCCTTATTTTTTAACTGATTTCATTGTAAATCTTCTTTCGGAGAGGAAAATTATTTTAGATGTTGGCGGCTCTTATATGCCTAGTAGGCTGGTATGGAGGGGCTTGCCACAAGGGTCTGTTCTGAGCCCTTTATTGTACAATATTTATACATATGACCTAGAAGATTCAATCGGAGATTCAGTTAGTTTATTACAGTATGCCGATGACTTAGTTATTTATGCCTCTGATATGTGGGTAAGTATTGCTGAACAACATGTCTCCTCCTCTTTATCTTTGCTAAAATCCTGGATGGATGCAAATGGCCTAGATCTGTCTCCCTCAAAAAGTTCCGTTGTACTTTTCACTAAATCCCGAACTCCTCCCTCACCTACTATAACATATGATCGTCATATATTACCCGTTTATAATCAAGTAAAGTTCTTAGGAGTCATACTTGATTCTAAACTAACAGGTCAACCACACTGCGAATTTGTAGTTGGTAAATGTGAGCGACACTTGAACATGCTGAGATGTCTCAGTGGAGTTTGGTGGGGTGCTCACCCGGCCACACTGAGGTTGGTATATAATGCTGTAATTAGAAGTGTACTGGATTTTGGGACCTTTTTCTTAGATCCAGGTAATGTAGCTGGCTTTAGAAAACTAGACCTCATACAGTCTAGGGCTTTGAGGATTGTTTCTGGTGCCATGAAATCAAGCCCGGTTAATGCTCTGCAAATAGAATGTTGTGACCCTCCATTAAACTTAAGACGTCAATATCTGTCAGATAGATTCATTTTTAGAATTGTCCAGTTCCATCATCCCCTCATCTCCAAACTGGAGTCTCTTTCTCTTAAATTACCCTCTTCACATAAACCTTTACCTTGTCTATTAAAAAGCTTCCTGAAATTCAAACAATTACAAGCCCCAACTCATTCCTTTAATGTACTTCCTCTATTTAGCTCTTCTTATGATTCTCTTCTTCTTTCTCCAGAGATTTGTTTTTCTCTTGGCATTGAAAAATCTGATTTTAATGCCAATGCAATTTTTAATTGCAATGTCAATAACAAATGGCCTAACTGGCATCAAATGTATACAGATTCATCTAAACACTCCAATGGGTGTGTTGGTGTTGGAGTGTTTCACAAACAATACAACATAGTTCAGAAAATAAAATTACCTCCGGAATCATCGGTCTTTACCGGTGAATGTTTTGGACTACTAAAAGCTCTTGAATATGTGTTGTGTTTCAAACTCAAAAAAACCGTTATATTTACCGATTCCTTAAGTGCTTTACAGAGCTTAGCAAAATTTTCACTAAAACTTAGCCCATTTTTTCATGTAATATTTGAATGTAAGAGAAAGCTGTTGCACTGCCAATTACACAACTATTTAGTTTCATTCTGTTGGATACCTAGTCACTGTGGTATCTCTGGAAATGTAAAAGCTGACAGTTTGGCTAACAGTGCTACTGAGACCGGTGACGTACACCCGTACAAGAATTTTGGCCATGATCTTGCTGCTTTGCCCGGCATATATCTCCACAAATCGTGGAATATGTGTTGGGAAGAGAAAGGCCGGATTAAGGGTCGTTTCTTGTATGCTATACAGTCTTCCGTTCCCAGGAAGCCATGGTTTGCCAAATTGTCGCTTGGTAAAACCACCACTTCTACTATAATCCGTATGCGTCTGGGACATAACAGCCTTCCAGTTCATTTGCACAAACTTGGTATCGTAACTAGTACCGCCTGTGAGTGTGGCGAGAGCTATTCTGACCTGAATCATGTTTTCTTTTCTTGTCCTAAATATGACCATTCTTCCTTATACACTTCTTTAGTATCTCTCTCTGTTCCCCTTCCTACCAATATTTCTTTACTTCTTCGAGATTTAAATCCCCTTGTATATAGTATTATAAGTATATTTATTGTAAATAATAACATTAAACTATAACTTTGATTAATTTTTCCCCTTATGTAACTATTCTGATTTTGTTGTAAATTTAATGCGTTTTCAATCATCTATGTTTTGTCGCGATTAGTTTCCTTCGTTTTTTATTATTCATAAACTGTAAATAATTAAAACAGCGACTTATAAAAATCCTATACCTACTTGACGCTGGCTAATGCACAAACCGTGCCAGAGCCATAAAGGAGAAAAAAAAAAAACAAAAAAAATATTATATTTTTTGGTATCGTATACGTAACCTGTATAGGATTCTCACCATCTAATTTCCAGGATCCCAACACTGCAACTATGCTGTTGTAAATTACAACAGCATATAAACAAGAAATAGTAATTAACTTTTTAACTTTTTAAAGCTTTGACAATAACTAGGACTTTATGTTTATATTGTTGAAGAGTCAAAACTTTAATAAAGATTATATATCGTGTTTTTATTAGGCTTGTGGTGTTGTGCAACATATAAGGATGAAGTTGGAGGAATGTGCCACTGTGGTGTGTAATACGGTGGTAACTGGCAATGGGGGGCGCGCTCAGAGACTAGCGGTGGAGAGCAGCGGCACACTAGCGCTGTACGAGGGTTCTGTTCGGTTGCGGTCTTGGCCACTACATATTGCGAGACTCCGCTCAGATCTACCAGTATGTTGTTTGCTGACTTCTAAGGGTTTACTTCTTGAGACATAAGTGGGATATGGGATATGGTGTATAAAGAGGCGCATTTCACTAACATTACAATATTCCTATAAAGTTAGGTTTCAGGTTTATCCTTGTACATCTCCAATAAGCATTTCTTTTACCTTTGAGACTGTGGATTTTGTTGATGAGGAATTTTGAGTCTAAATTGTATTTGTATGTAAACCACCATCTTATGAAATCTCTTTTAGGGATAATAATCAGCTATTGTTTGTTCTTAGTTAGTTCTGTAGTATCCTGTCCATAGAACATCTTATTTATTTGAAAATACCTGACCCAAGTCATTCCTCTGTAGATTCAGGTCTGGTCTTTATCTAAAATGAAAATTGTATCATTTCTGAAGTAAGGTTGGGTGGTACTACTGCTTCATTGGCGGCAAACAATAAAATTGTAATAAGAGAAACTTATTATTTCATTATTATTAATTATAAACAGAAAAAAGAAAGAGAGAGACCTCGACCTCACCTGACAACATACACTTCGGTGGCTTGAATAATATCATTGCTCCTCCTAAACTGCACAAAACAAACGCATTTGAGTATATGAAGGCATGATCCTTAGCTTTAAGTGAAAAACCATCTCAGAAATATACATTATAGGAATTAGCCGACACCGGTAACGAGATTAAGATAAATAATTCAAGAAAAACTTTAAAGAAACATCTTTCAAGACGGATGTATACCTAATAACTTACAATGCTGGAACGCTTTCATCATAAGAAAATATATTAGAAATAGAGAAAGCGCTAGAAGGTATAAAATACGATATAATTGGTATTTCGGAAGTCTGACGCCTCGGAAATATAATAGATGAATTCATTAAAAAAATCGCGGGTCCTCACTGGGTTCAAATAGCTCGGGATAGAGAAAGGTGGCAAGCCTTGGAGGATGCCTTTACCGGAGAGGGTTCCTGATTCTTACTAACTTTAAAAGATATTCACTAACAAATGAGATACCTAATTAGATATTTTTATGTTACAGAAGGCAAACGGGCAGGAGACCCACCTGATGTTAAGTGATACCGCCGCCCATGGTCATTCGCACGCTCTTTTCTTGAAGGACCCTAAGTCGAATTGGTTCAGAGATACTTCAGTGGGCAGCTGGTTCCACATAGTGGTGGTGCGCGGCAGAAATTGCCTTAATAAACGCTCAGTTGTGGGACGTCACGGTGATACGCATGGTATTTTGTATTCTGCCTTGACCAATGATGAAACTAAACATCAGGTATTAGTCCGAACAACTCCTCTGAACATGGTAAATGCGGTAGAAAATGCAGAGAGATCCCATAATTGTATCAAGCCGCTCGGAAAGTGACTGGTCGTTGACGATTCGAATCGCTCTTCGTTGAATACGGTCAAGCGGAAGGAGCTGGTACTGGAGAGCTCCCGCCCAGAGGCGAGAACAGTAATACATGTGGGGCCGAATTTGCGCTTATTAGAGTTGCATGTGGTGGCCCGAGGTGAACCAAGCTTCTTTAGATGGCTAACTTAGCATTTCATTCCAAATGATCGCGAACTTGAACGTCATTCGATATGTCAACGCCCAGTATCCCGATGCTAGCTGAGGCTTTGAGGAGAATGTCTCGAAGAGAGGAGTAGCGACAAAGGGTTTCTTTTTAGCGGAATACGCGCAAACTTGTGTCTTCTTTGGGTAAAATTGGACTAGATTTAGTCTTCCCCTGTCCAAACTCTGCTACGTGGAGTTTCGGACTGGGGTTTCAGACACTAGTTGAGACAAGAGTTAATTGCTACGTAACGAATGAATGCGATATGCAGAGGGCTCTTAAAAGTAACGTCCACGTATTACACTTAACTCACATTTGCAGGCCTTGTTAAAATCTAACATTAGCTTTAAATTTATGTTCTACAGAATTGTGAAATAAGTATTGAAATGGGCGGAGAGACTGTTAAATGGGCGTGTCCCGATGAAACATCACGCGCTCACCTAAACCGCGCAGCGGTCGCCGCCACTTCGTCTACTTCCAACAATTCTCTTTCGGAAACTGAGCTAGCTTCTTTGCTAGAAGATGCCGAAATCGAAGAAGGCGACGCCGAAAGACGTGTCAAGAGGTTGGCCGAGAAATTAGCTCGACTGGATGCTCTGAACGTCGGAGGCATGTTGGCTGCTGCCACGGAAGGAGGCGGTGCTAGACTTGCCGCCAGGCTTGAGGGTATGTGGCTTCCGCTTTTTAACAATAAGGTCGATGTGCACGTTCCGTAGTTTTGACAGTAGTTCGTAAACTATTTTAGGTCACTAAAAAGTATTCAATGACAATATTTCTCATTTCTAGAGATTCAAACGAGTGATTTTAAATGGGTGTTCATTCATATGTTTTAATTTTAATGTTCAGTAATAAAGTATATTCAACGCGAAGCAGACGTTTCATTGCACTAAACTAGTCGTACCAGTCAAAAAGCAACCTTATCGCCCCAACATAGTTATAGTCGAAATAATATTAGGCTATTTCTTGGATGACGCTGACAAAATTCAATACGTATGTAAGGAAATGAGTATAATCGTCAGACGTAGACAACCTTAGATAAGTTATTATAATATTTCACACTACTGCCTATTATAGACGAGGCTCCGACTCTGTGTCGTTTTAAAAAGTAGAAGTTTATAAAACGTCACGACTCGCAGAGGGCAGCGCGCTGGGCGCGTCGCTTTCGGCGCGAGCGGGCAGGCTGGAGACGCTGGCGCGGGCAGGCGGAGGAGCGCTGCCTGCGCGATGGGCGGGCGGCAGAGCCGACGACGGCGCCCGGGCCCTCCGCGCCGAGCTCGCCCACATCGCGGCCTGGCTGGACGCGCCCGCCCTCGCCGACCTCGACCGGCTCCCCGAGGTGAGCGCCGGCGCTCTCGCCCGAGTCGCCGTCGGGCCGGAATCTAACGGCGGCGCTCACGTAAATAAGTCTGCGAGCAGATATCGCTGGCGACCGCGGAGGGAAGGGCGCGGGCGTCGGCGGCGGCGGATGCGCTGATCGACGCGCTCGAGGCCGAGCGGACCGCGCCCGCCGCCCGCCTCCGGCTGGCCGCCGTGAGGGAACGGCTGCGCCGACTACGTCGCGCGCGCGAGCAGCTGGCCGCCGCCGTGGCCCGCCACCTCAACAACGCGCTCATCCACCTCGCCAACGAGGCGCAGACGGCGTCGGGCGGTCTCCCGCGCCGCCACCACGCCGAGCTGGCGCCGTACGCTCAGCTCGCGCGCCGCCTGCGCGAGATGGACGAACGCGCGCACGAGGCGCTGCTGCGCGTCTACGTGTCGACCTGGAGCAAGCTGTACGAGCGCGAGACGGCGGCCGCCTGCGCCGTCGCCCGTGAGCGCCTCGACCGGCCCGACCGCGTCGACGCGCCGCTCGCCGACGTGCTCACCGCGGTGGAGACGTTGTGCGACGCCGAACAGGATTTCTGCACGCGCTTCTTCGCTCTCGACGTCGATCGGAAGGTGAGACTCGTTGTTTAATGGGGCTTCTAAACGGGCCATGTTTTGCTGCAATCGATGTCTGCACTGTTGGCAACTAATAGCCCGGCCATTACAATAATATTTTAATGCAGCTGATGGCCGAGCAATCTATGGCTGGGCAATGTGTTGCGATATGTCTGCAATAGTAGGGCCCATGATGTACACTCCTAAACGGGCTACACAAACCGGCAACAATGGCTGACGCAATCACACTTGTCGCAGCAGCTTATATTGTTTTAAAAAGAAACAGAAAAAGAAGAGATTGTGGATTCGACCTTACTTAAATAGGCGTGAAACTGTAGACAATTTGAGTCTAGAAATAAACCTTGATAATAAATTATTCAAGAACTTTACTAGAATGTCAAAAGGCGACTTCGACTAGAAAGTTTAAAAGAATTTAAACACAATTGGGCCAAAATATAAAACTATCTCTGTTATACAGAGATAGTTGCCGGTTTTTATATCCCACAACTCATTGTACACAAATGTACTTCATTAATGAAATCAGTAATAATTGTCTCGTTAGACCACGTATTAGTCATTATTACGTAGTAACCTAACCTCAAAAATCAAAATGCAGCTGATCGCATAACACAGAATAGATACTTTGACATTCATTTTTATTTTACTATTGCAATTTTGCCCGCGTTATGAGGAGATTAAAAGTAGCTTATATCACTTGTTAACTCTTTATTAACTCCATACCAAACATCACACGGATACGTCACTCCATTGTGGCGTATTAAAGGAACAAACAGGCTATCAAACACTATCATGAGTATCAATATTATCATGAGTTTAAATATTTGTAAATCTATGTGAGTATGTATGAAAGAAAACAACACTCAGGGCACCCGCTTTGAGGCCAGGGTATGGTGCCGGCTATAACACACGCTGCGTCATACGAAACGGTGCGGTACGCCCTCGCGACCCTAATTGCGATTACTCTCTGCGACTGCCTGAGGATGGTTTTGTTGTACCGGTTCAGCTTATCCGCCCATATTGGGCACCCGTACAATGCCTTCGCTCGCACTACATTAGCGTATAGACGGCGACACTCCCCACCCAGCCCGCCGAGGTTTGGCATTATGCGTGAGAGCATACCTGCTGTGGTAGTAAGCTTGGGGGCAAGTGTCGCGAAGTGTGCCTTGAACGTCCACCGCGGATCCAGGACCAGCCCGAGGTATTTGAGTGTGGAGCCGATCAGGATAGATACTCCGCCGACTATGATGCTTGCACCTTGTGGTGGCGCCCTGCGGTGGCCGTGGAAACATATCGCCTCCGATTTGGCGAGGGCCACTGTGAGACCAAGCTTTCTAATCTCGGACACAACTCTGGCTACTCCGGCAGTTGCGCGTAAGCGCGCTTCCTTGTAATCCTGCCCACAAGCAACCACGAGTGTGTCGTCGGCATAGCAGATAGTTGTCACTCTCGCGAGTAGTTCCGCCCCGAGTACCTTGTCGTAGCCGATGTTCCATAGCAGCGGTCCAAGAACGGAGCCCTGTGGAACACCACATTTGATAAGTCGCTCCCTGATAACATGTTTAGAGGGGTAAACCACTCGGCGTCCTGTAAGATACGATGCTATACACTTTTGAATGTACTCCGGTAGCCCGTGATATTTGAGGCCTTCCTCGATACTTTCCCAGGGCAGTGTGTTAAAAGCTTTGGCGACGTCCAACGATATGGCCACACCACCGCGGGACAGCTGCTCTTCGCACACTGCTCGGAGGCGAACGATAGCGTCTATTGTTGATCGCCTCTTTCTAAACCCGAATTGCGCTTCGTGTTTATTAGGGCCCACAGAGACGTAAGAACCTAACAACCCTACGGATCCCTAAGCCCTACAGACGTACCCTAACACATAAATAGTGAATATATAAATAAGTACGGGATGTCTGCACCAAGAGACCTAAAGCCGGGTCCACATTTGTAGCATGTTGACGTATCACGATCACTCGTATCGTATCTAGTGTTTGTATCATAAATATGGACGCTCATTTTGTCCATGTCCTATATTTAAGGCGTATCTTGTAAAAAACGCGTCCATACTTATCAAATGCTGTATCATGTCAGTGTATCGGCTTTAACTTTACAAATATAGACGCTTCACTTTTCTTCCGATGTATCATGATGCGCGTGTCATTTAGTGCACCTTTCCCTTCTCTTATGTCCAGTCATGTCTTCGTTCCCAAACGGTTTAGCCATGTCAGTAATTGCTCACAGTTTGGCGGTGACTAGCGCCTGTTATGTTATCATTAGTAGTATTTAAAAAAAAGTTAAATCTAGACGTAGACGGCGCTGGAAGTGTTTAGAAACCGAAACAAACATGGTGGAATACCATTGATGCGAGATTTAAAATTTCGGCATACCAGCGGAAAATACAAAAATTTCACTCGCATGTCACCCATTGATGTTGTGTATTCCCTTTGATGATCGCGAAAAAGCCGACACAGTATGGTTCGCGGTGTATCGTGATACAGTATCAATATACGTCCATACCACCGATCGTGATACGCGTATCGGATACGAGGTGTATCAAGATACGCGCTTAGTGCGGATCGGGCCGTATCCGATACGGCATGTATCATGAACGGGTATCATGTTGCGTCTAAACTAACGATCATGATACACGCCGAAGCCACGCAACGGAGATACGATACACCGAAATGCTACAAATGTGGACCCGGCTTTAGGGAACAGACGGAGCCCTACGGGTAGGATCAAAGGTTCGAGGTGGTGGGATTATCTCAAAGCTACCGGGCAGGCTCACCACGATAATTAAGGGCTTGAAGTAGTCTTCGCCACTTTGAGAGGAAACGAGAAATGAACAAGACAGAGCAATATTCAAATCTGATTTATTGTTATAAAACAACATCTTAAATAATAATTAGGTACACCTATTCACACATACATGATATTTTTCTAGTGAGCTGTTGGTGTATCGCGCAACCTCAGCTATTATAATTGGAACACATATGAGCCGTGTCAGCAGCTGATCAATATACATATAAATAAAATATAATTAAAATCGATTACTATATCCCTACTTCATACTGACAATTTTGTGTCACGGTGCGTGCGCAATCGTAAAATTTCACTCTCATCAATTTTTCACAACGAGCCTAAAGAAGTATAACTTCAGTAAAACATGGCATTTCATCCCCCTGGTGCCCCTCACTTCGGAGGATTGTGAGAGGCAGGAGTAAAGTCCGTAAAAGGACATCTGAAACGCGTCGTACGCGAATCCTGCTTAACATTCGAAGAGTTTTGCACTCTGATCACACAGGTCGAGGCTTGTGTCAACTGTCGGCTTCTGCGGTTGATGAACTCCCGTTGACTCCTGGTCATTTTTTGATCGGCGAAGCACCGGTTACTATACCTGAATAAAGTGTCGTGGATACTCGATACAAATGGTCCCAGAATAACCCCGACAAAATGTTGGTACGGTTATTTTAGTGAAAAATGATCGTTTACCTCCAGGTAAATGGTTTTTGGCACGAATTGTGGCGAAGCACTAGTCTCCTTACAATTTAAGGATCGTGTGTTTAAGAGACCAGTCACTAACTAAACTGTGCCCTCTGCCTCTAGCTGCTTCGGAGCCTTAGTTAAGATATAATTTATAGTCTTGTTTTGTAGATTTTTACTATATTTAAGTTAAAGTTCAGATGTTTGTATCTTCCACGGTTAAAGGACCCATATAGTCCTTGGGTCGCGGCATGTTTAATGTAAAATCTTGAAATCAGGTTACATTCATACTATTTTTATTAATAACAGTCAAATGAGGTTGGATAAGAAGAAGAAGAATAAAATATATTTTTGGGTTAAAAGTGTAGTTTCCAACACTCGTAAACACGCACAGGACGGCGGCGAGGGCGAAAAGAGCGAGGCCGCGGTGAGGCGCACCATGGGCGAGCTGTTCCCGGCGCTCGAGCAGCAGCTGCTAGGGCTGCTGGCGCACGTGGAGCGGGACCCGTTCGGGGCCATGCGAGCGCTGGCGTGGCTGGGCCGGCGCGTGCTCGGCGACGGCGGAGAGGCGGCCGACGGGCGCTGGTCGCGGCAGGTGCTGGCGGCGGTGGCCGTGGCCGCCAAGCGCGCCGCCGACCGCGCCCTCGCCGAGCGCCTGGCGGCGATGCCCGACGCCGTCAAACAGGTCGGACGCGTCCGCCGACGACCGGCACTTCTCTTCGTCAGCTCCGTGAACCCTTCCCATTTGCACGTTTGTCGTTCGTCAGGCGGCCAAGAAGCCCAAGTGCGGCATCTTCGGCTTCATCTCGGAGCTGGAGGAGGTGAGCGGCGAGTGCGAGCGGATCTTCGCGGGCGGCAGACGCGCTGAGCTGGACCGCTGGTACTGCGCGCTCGTAAGCGGCGCGATGGCCGCCGTGGAGGCCGCCGAGCATCCGCGCACGCCGCGCGACGTCGTGCAGCTCGAGAACTTTCATAGGTTGCACGCGGCCCTGAGCGCGCTGCGCGTGCCCGCGCTCGAGTCGCTGCGGCGCGAGGCCAAGCGGCGCTACGCCGACGCGCTGCGCCGCTACGTGACGCTGTCGTTCGGGCGGCCGCTCGACAAGGTCGCCGCCTTCTTCGAGGGCGTCGCCGAGGCGGTCGCGGCGGGCGCCCGCGAGGACGAGGTCTGCTTCCGCGCCGCCTTCGGCAAGCACGAGCTGCGGCGTCTGCTGGCGCTGTACCCGCCGCACGAGGTGCGTCGTTCGCTGCACCGCCTGTATCGCAGCGTGGAGAAGCACCTGAGCGAGGAGGCGGGGCTGCTGCAGGTGGTGTGGCGCGCCATGCAGGAGGAGTTCCTGGCGCAGCACGTGGCGCTGCAGACGCGCATCGCGGCTTGCTACCCCGGCGCCGGCTTGGCGCTGCCCCTCGACACGGCCGACATCCTGAGCGCCTTCTCGGATATCGCGCGCGACCACTGACTCCGGTCGAGGGAGCCCATTCCGATGACGAGTTTTATAAGGCACACTATCAATATACACACACACACACAGAAAATATTGAATTAAAAAACACAACATGCACGTACATCAAGAATTTGTCGTCGAGTCTTATAATCGCCGCAGATTATCACTTGACCCGTTGGTTTAACAACGTTGCCAGTGGATGTCGGCCTTTCTACTGGTCTAATGTTTGGATCTCTTAAAATACTTTCTGTAAGTGCAGGTTTAGTTCCGTGTTTAAATGTATTTCGACCTTATAATCTATACCTTAGCTAATTTGTCGTGAAAAGGCGAAAATATTTTTTTAATAAAGTTGCTTCTTTAGTTAGGTTTAGTAGTCTAGAAAATACTATACCACAAAGTAATTTCCGAGTTGACGATGGTTTACTGTTTTTGTTCTGTGATTGACTCTTCTTAATCTTATTAATAATTGATGTTGAAGTTATTGTGGCGTATTCCGCAATTTCAAAATCGACATGATAGAGACCGGTAGCAAGTTTGTCATCAAAGCCGCAGTCGTCTATTAGCTTATGTTTCATGGTCTCATTTTCCTTATTGCAATTCCAAAAATCTATTGATACAGGATGTTATAACAATTAAAAATGTTACTCTCACTATTATTTAAATTTTTAAGTAGAGTAGATTTAATCATACATGAAAATAAGACTTGAAAAAGTAATCTAAGCTTATCCAAAAAATAGGCTGACTATGAAAAAATAATGTGAAAAGAGTATATATTTAATGTTGTGTTTATAAAGGTTATAGGATAGAATGGTAATGATATGTATTTTTGTAAATAAAATGATATATCAATTAAATACTATTGTTTAATTTCTAAGAATACATGTTTCCATCAATGCAGTGCTTAGTCAAGTGACTTTGGTGGAGCATAGTTGAAGTACAACAACCCTGAGCCCTTTGCCTGAAACAAACGAGATTTCTACTTCATTTTTGTACATAAATATAACTTCATTTGATTCAATTGTTATGTAGTTAGTTACTTCATACTTACAAGAGCAAATGAAAAGACTGAAAAAGCAATTCCAAAGGCAAGGATAGAATTGTAGCGGCGCTGGTCAGCATCATACTTGGCCTGCCAAGATCCACGTGGCACTGGCAGCTCATCCATAGAGGGTGGTTTGAACTGAGACCCACCATGGTAACGGCGCACTGCAACACACAATTTATATATTCAGGGTCTTCACAACTATTATATATAAGAGAATCATGAATTTGCTACACATATTTTTTTAAGATGTACAACACACATTTACAATTGTTAACCAAGTCTTGATTATGAACATAAACTGCTTATACATTTATTATATCTAGCTATAAAGAATAATTAAGGTAAGTAACTAACAAATCAAAGTCAATATGACCTAAAAAGATCTTTACAAAATGTTTAAGTAATCTTCAATCCATTTTTTAAATTCTGCGTTTATGGTTTTGTACTGTAGGCATCTTATAGTATCATGTTAAAACAAATACTAGAGGCAGATAAGAGTCGGACCGTACCGTAAATTTAATATCTGCATACAAGCATTTAAAGGTTAGTTATGTAATAATTTTTTAATTAAATAAATCGCATATTATTATGAAACCATCATATAAGAAATGTGTTCAAGTTCCAAATGTAGAACACGGAATATGTTTTTAGAGAAGAAAACTTAAAAAATAAATGAATAAAAATGTAAGGCCTTAATTATTTACCTGTCGTTTGCATTAGACGAGACGCTAGAACTCTAGGCAAAGCCATGTTTATAACTTGTTACGAAATTTCAAGGATGAAAAATAAATTCTTAATGATTATTAATTTTTTATAAAAAAACCTAATGCGGATTATACTTCCGCAGATGTACGTCGTTTGTCGTACGGCGTACCCGTAACACAGACTAAAACACACAGTGCAGTGCACACTGCACAGGGAAATAGTTACAAAGAGTAATATAAGTATAGGGGAAAAGAGCGCCCACTCGCGGCAATTCTTTGAAAATCAATTTGAAGCGCCCTCTGTGTGTTGTAACTGGAACTAGTCTATAGTAAAATATAGGTATGTATATTACGACTTGATATAGAGCGCATTCCCCAGGAACTTAAATATTCTAACTTGGTAAGTTAACTTACCAAGTAAAAATATTTATAGGTATAAGTAGCGGCACGAAACTCTAGCGCTGACAGTTATTGCGCAGAAGTAAAAAATAAGGTACCTGAGGGGGGCTAGCGGAATGAAGAGCGTCGATTGGCTCTCCAGTCGCATTTTGTCCCCCGCGCGACATTACACATGCGCAGCAATCCCCTCCACGTATCGGCCAGCGCTAGACTTACGTGCCGCTGGTTATAATACCCTTTATTTAATAAGGGTAGTATGGGTGAAAAATAAAATGACACAATTTGTAATACATATTAATTTTTTATTTTTATATTTATTATAATAGTTTTGGGCTGCGATTTTGCCACTTAATATTCTATTTATACTCCTACACCAACTATATATTATTAAAACATTTAATGTGGTACAACGAAAAAGTCCTTTAGTTTTCTTTTATGTGTTTCACATTTGAAAGGAGATTCGGTAAATATTTCCTCAAGTGAAATTATTGTGCCTTTAACATAATATGTTTTTGACACATTTTTGAAGTTATACTTCTTAAGGCGCGTGGTGAAAAATTGTTGAGAGTGAAATTTTACGATGCGCGCGCACCGTTACACAAAATTATCAGTATAAAGTTGCCCACCAACGAATTCTTTTTAAACCAGCCGGGCGCTGAGCGTGCGCAAGCGAGATGGGAATAAGACAATCTAAAAAGAAATAGAATATGCGTGAAGTTAGCAGCTATGCCAAGAATTTTGAATGACCATAATGACCTTTGTAGTACCTTTTAAACAAATAAAGGAGTTTTAATTATTTTTTCAAAGAAATTTAGCAATGCTTTTTCGCAAAGACCTATTGATGTAAAACCTTAATATTTAGAATTTGAATTGTATTCTATTAACCTAGTGTCAACTGTCACTCTCTGAATTCTGTCAATCAATTTTTGTCAATAAAAGTTGTATTCGAACGTTGGCTAATTAAAGCATATTATTTGTGTACAAAACTATAATAGTTACTTAGTTAAAAGGTTATGAAACATACCTAGTTATTAAATTAAATGAATAATATTGTACGAGCCAAGGCTGTACATTTTGCACTTTTGCCTGGGGGAGTATGTACGAGCCAAGGCTGTACATTTTACTCGGTCAGGCTTCCTTAGTTTTATAAGCTTAATTTTTCCCTATGTAAGTACGTGCCAGGGCTCGTACATTCCTATCATCTACAACCGTGATGATTTCCTATGTAAGTACGTGCCAGGGCTCGTACATTCCAATCACCTACAAGCGTGATGTTTGTCTTATGTAAGTACGTGTCCTGGCTGTACAGTTTGATCATAATTAACTTTGTTCATTGGTTTATTCACAAAACAAGAGTAATTAATTTATATTCTTATATAAAAGCCCATGGAAAAATTATCATATCTCACTCCTCTGAAGTCTGTCTTGAGTCACATTCGTTTTCTTCTTTTTATTAACCGCCGGTATTTGTGTTGCCACATACATCAAAATATGAAAGAAAGTACTACACAAACGCTACACCACCCCCCTACGGAGACAGAAAAACTAAGGCGAAAAATTAAAGTATATAACAATAAAATAAAAAAAAACTTAAAATATTTGACATTACAAAGAAAACTTAATATTTACAAATCTAACCTAGTCTTAAATCTAACCGTTCTGCCTGACCTGGTAACAACAGGATTAGGGGCAGAAACTGGAGGAATATTTTCCACAGTAGGCGAGAGTAATGACGGCAAAGCAGGACCAGCGGGTACAAAGCTAGGTGTGCGAGCTGAAGGAAAAAAGATGGTAGAGAGCTCTGGATCAGACTCTTGGGACTTTAAAAGAGCTTCAAAATCTTGTTCCATTGAAATTGCCTCTATTCGCGACATAGCGTCAGCTACCACATTTTCTTTACCAATTACGTGTTTGATATCGGTCGTAAATTGCGAAATGAATGAAAGCTGGTTGAGCTGTGCGGGAGCCAATTTCTCTCGACGCTGTACGAAAGCGTACAGCAATGGTTTGTGGTCTGTAAAAATGGTTGCATGTTGCAACTCGAGAATGTGACGGAAATGCTGTACACTTTCGTACACCGCCAGAAGTTCGCGATGGTAGGCAGGCCACTGCGACTGTTTGGGAGTCAGTTTCTTGCTGAAAAATGACAGAGGGCACCATTGTCCATTGATCAACTGCTGTAAACAGGCGCCGATGTGCATGCTAGAAGCATCTGTAAAAAGACCCAAAGGTGCATCATTTACTGGATGTGTAAGTAGCGTGGCGTCTGATAAACTTTTCTTGCAGTCTTCGAAAACTCTCAACAGCTCGGGCGTCCATGGATACGGTTTGGAGCCTTTGCCATTGATCTCGACTAATGCGTCTACTAACTGCGCTTGAAACTTGGCGGCCTGAGGGATGAAACGGCGATAAAAATTAATCATACCGAGAAAACGCCTCACGCCTTGCACAGTGTCAGGAGGGGGAAAATCTAATAGCTTTTGAACGCGGTCCAGAGGAGGCCGCGTACCATTAGCGTTAATGAGATATCCGAGAAATACAACCTCGCTGGCACCAAGAATGCACTTAGATGGATTGATCACCACCCCGTAATCTTGTAGGCGCTTAAAAAGGACGCGCAGATGCTCTCTGTGGCTGCTCTCGTCCACTGAAAAAACAAGCACGTCATCGATATAAGGAAAGCAGAAATCGAGACCCCGCGTGACCTCGTCGATAAAACGCTGGAAGGTTTGGCCAGCATCGCGCAGCCCAAAGGTCATGAAAGGAAACTCGAAGAGGCCAAACGGGGTAACGATGGCGGTCTTCGCGATATCTTCTTCAAAAACGGGAATTTGATGGTACGCTTTCACTAAGTCAATAGTGCTGAAAATAGTAGCTCCAGCGAGGCTGCAGGCGAAATCATTGATATGACGAACGGGGTATCTATCTGGTATGGTCCTAGCGTTTAATGCGCGATAATCGCCACAAGGACGCCATGTGTTGTCTTTTTGGGTGTCATGTGCAATGGTGACGACCAAGCGCTTTTAGAGGGTCTTGCTGTGCCGCATTGAACCATGTCTTCAAATTCTTTTTTGGCAGCAGTAAGTTTTTGAGGTGCCAGGCGACGGGGACGACACGACACAGGAGGACCATCAATAGTTTTAATATAATGCACGGTGCTGTGCTTGATGATTCTAGGTAGACCAGGTGGACGCGTGACATCAGGAAACTCAGTAAGTATGTGTGTTAAACTAGAGTTATTAGAAATAACGGTCTTGACACTGGATTGACTGGAGGATGCAATGGAAGTGGGGATAGATAACCCAGTGCTACCATCTAAGAGACATTTGCTTCGGCAGTCCGGTAATAAATTAAAATGACTTAAAAAATCGGAGCCGATAATCGGTGTGTCAACATCCGCAATAACAAAATTCCAGTGGAAATCCCTGCGTAAACCTAGGTTAAGATGCAAAGATATGTTGCCATAGGTTTTAATAGAACTCCCATTCGCAGCGCTTAGATCAAAATCTGCAGAAGCACGACGGTTTTTTGCAAGACGCTTAGGAAAACAACAGAGATCCGAGCCAGTATCCACTAGATACTGGAGTTTCGAATGTTTATCTGTAACAAAAATACGGCGGCTTTGATGAGAACAATCAGTCGCCGCGTCTACTGACTGTGTTTCCTGTTTTCCAACGGCGAGGTGTCGGGTTGCCAGTTACAGGGTTTGGTACATTTGGTTGCCCTGCTATTGAACCTTCTATGGTACCAACACATATCTGGATTTCTAGGTGAGGCACCGCGAGAACGCTGTCTAGATATTGATTTGCTGCGTGAGCGACCGCGAGGATGCGAGTTGGTAAGAGATGCAACTTGCTTGCTTAAATCTTCCACTGTCTTTACTAAAGAATCCAGTACCGATGGTGCAGGCGCTGGCATCACACAGGAGTACACCTGGTGGCTGGGTCCTGATATCTCTGTGATCTTGTCTGCGAGGTCTGCTATTTTGTCCAGACTCAGTTCAGTTTGCGAAGCTAAAATAGCCTGAATATTTTGAGGAAGACGGCGCATCCAAAGCTGGCGCAAAATATTTTCATCTGTAAGGGTGTTACCCGCTAACGAACGCAGATGACGCAGAAACTGCGATGGTCGCCTGTCTCCAAGCTCCTCTACACTAATAAGCTGGCGTACCCGCTGTTCCTCTGACATTGAAAGACGCCGTACTAACTCATCTTTTACCTTTTTATACCGTTGGCCTATGGGTGGGGGTCTGGTAATGATATCCTCAATCTCCCCAGCTAACTTTTCGTCTAACCTATTTATTACATAATTATATTTGGTATTATCACCAACAATACCCGCTATATCAAACTGAGCTTCTACCTGCCCAAACCATACTGCTGGTTTGTCAGGCCAGAAAAGTGGTAACTTGACAGCTACCTTGCACACCGCTTGCTCTTCAGACTTGAGTGTTGATTCTGATGTAGATCCAATATCAGTCAGTTTCTGCTGAAGAGCTGCATTCTCCAGTGTCAGCTGTTGTAATCGCTGTTCTAATTCCCTATCAGCCATTATACCACACGACCAAGCAAGATGAAATAATAAAAAAAATTGTAGCTGTGAGAGAGGTGCAGTGGCAGATCACACGGTTAGTATACAACTGTAAACATATAAGTTGTCATATCAAATAGATATAAATATAAAAATTAACAATATATGCACAATAATATAGTTGAAGCGTTTTGTAAATGCGACAAATGACTCGTGAAAGGAAAAACCATCCAGACGATCGCGCTGCTGGCGCACCTGTCCCTGGAGCGACACGATTGGGGGCCGCACCTCGTCGTTGCGCCCTCGTCGCTCGTGCTCAACAGGGAGTGCGAGTCCAAAAAAAAAGTGGTCACGTCACTTCGGAAAATTCACATCACGTCGGAAAATTCACATCACGTCGGTCACCAATTATGGTATGTTTTATCTTATAATAAATCACAACCCATAATTAACTTTGTTCATTGGTTTATTCACAAAACAAGAGTAATTAATTTATATTCTTATATAAAAGCCCATGGAAAAATTATCATATCTCACTCCTCTGAAGTCTGTCTTGAGTCACATTCGTTTTCTTCTTTTTATTAACCGCCGGTATTTGTGTTGCCACATACATCAAAATATGAAAGAAAGTACTACATAAACGCTACAGTTCTATCAAAAAATTTTTTTGTTCGTTCTTATTATTTTTTTTTTTAATTTTAAAAAAATTGACCCTCAATTTGGCACGAACTATAGATATTTTGATTTTTTTTTTCTTTTTCTAATAGTTTATAACTATTCAATAACTGTTCGTTCAAAATAAACAACTGTTCGGCTTTCATTATCCTGTAATTTAATAATAATTAACTTTTTTTTATAAATCTTAATTAAATGCTATTGCGCATGCGCAGTATCAATGCGCATAGTTCTCATAAATTATGCCCGGCCTACTTGAATTCGATTCAAAGAGATAACACAACAATAACAGCAACAACAACAAAATCATCATCATCACCCGGTTTTTACTTTCATTTATATTTTGTTATTTTATACAAACAAAATGAATTCTTTCTTAACATCTAAAGTCGTATTTCTTGTACTTATCCATTCTTTTAACATTCCTGATTAAATATATTGATTGAGAAAAATAGAAAAGGATTAGTCCCATGCAAACTATAGGTCTACCAGAATCTGATGGCAAAAAAAAGTTTAAAACTTAGCGATTTGCATGTGGCAACAAAAAAAAATTTCATCTGTCATCTGAAATTTCGAGGAATTGTTTTTGGTTTGGCTTCAAATTTACTTTAAAAAGTGGTGAACATGTCGAAAAAACCTCTCCGATCGCAAGAAAGAAATATTGTTTTCAATGTTTATCAAAGAATACTTGATCAACAAGGTGCAGAACATATACAATCATCGATATTGAGCCCATGTGCAAGTGTTGAGTGGTTAGTAGGAATGACACGTCTTGATACTTTGGTTTATTGGATTTTCGTGTGTATTATATTATGTACTTATATAAACATTGGTTTATTTCAGGGGTTTCTAATACTACCATAAGATGAATTGTTGCCGAAGGCTGATCTAATAAGGGCCTATTTAGTAGGCCCGGTAAAAACAGGAAAGTTGGCAAAAAAATAAACGGATAGATTTGATTTCGAATTGAAAAAAGAAACTAAATACCAGATAGATGAGATTTTTAAATCACATGGCCACCACAAGTTTTGAGGCTCCCACCATATCATTGTACGTTAAACCCCATAGAATTAATCTGGGGACTAATGAAACAAAAACTTGCAACTTGCAAGTGATATAAAACTTTTAACAGAGAAATGATTTAAGAAGCTTACTCTCAAGTAGGGATCGATGAATGGCGAAAATCTTGTGAACATGTAATAAAAATTGAAAATCAGTTCATAGAACAAGATCAGTTAATTGAGATGCAGGAGGATAGGTTTATATTAAATACTGCGTCTTCTCCTTCATATAAAGACTTTTTTATGGATGTGCAGAATTTGGAACCATTTCTAGTTCAGTTCTAATAGCCTATAATTAATGAATAAACTCATGAACGGAGTAATTGGAGTTTTCATCTAAATTTCAAACCCCACATTCGCCACAGTAAAATTTTCAAATATTATCCTTGATCATTGGATAAATTTTTATATTTGCATGTATCACACAATCAGCCTATATAAGGGAAATAAAGTATCAAAACGTTTTACTCCAATTTCCCCGGTATTGTTAACGTCAATTTCTTTTTTCCCTTTTTGCCATCAGATCCTGGTAGACCTATATATATTTATATATTGATACAATATATTCTAGAACCATTTTTTTTTTCATTCTCAGTCAATATTTTTAATTATTATTATGACAGCAAGTCAATTTGACAGACCTAGCGAACTGGCTCGCTAGGTCTGTCAAGCTGTTGGAGGCAGATAATGTGGCTGGCTTTTTTACATTAAGTATTTAAATTTGAGAAAATATACCTTAATTGATATTTTGCGTTTTAATGTTCAAGGTTTCTAATAAGAAACTTATCCTCCTGGTACTAATAGATGATGATTATGATGATGATGATTTTGTTGTTGTTGCTGTTATTGTTGTGTTGTCTCTTTGAATCGAATTCAAATAGGCCGCGCATAATTTATGAGAACTATGTGCATTGATACTACGCATGCGCAATAACATTTAATTAAGATTTATAAAAGAAAGTTAATTATTATTAAATTACAGGATAATGAAAGCCGAACAGTTGTTTATTTTGAACGAACAGTTATTGAATAGTTCTAAACTATTAGAAAAAGAAAAAAAAAACAAAATATGTATAGTTCGTGCCAAAATGAGGGTAATTTTTAAAAAAATTAAAAACAAAAAATAAGAACGAACAAAAAAATGTTTGATAGAACAATGAAGAACAGTTAACGAACAGTTGATAGAGCCAAAAAAAAGTGCAAAAAATTAATTTCCCCCCGCCAACTTAAGGTTCCCCAATATGACAGAGTCCAACTTCCAATTACCATTTACCACAGACATTAATGATCTAAAATCTAAATACGTCTCACTTTTAGTTTTTATCACAAATTATATCTTAGACTAGTGCTTTCTTTTTTCTATGCTAATTCTTGACTTGGAAAATCTTCCTTTGTAAGGCAGGATTAGAACTCAGATGCCTTTATTTAATTGACATGATGGCTTAAGAATAAATCAATTTTCGACAGGCGTGATCCACTAATGCCAAACGAATTCGTATGAAAATAGTCACGTGACAAAGCGTGAGCATTCCACGAACTACGAAGTGACTTTATTTCAAACCCTTGCCATTTTAATTAGTAATTGGGATTGTTTTTAATAATAAAAAATACTTTTAAAGGTAAACATGGACAATGACACCACCTCAGGTTTAACTACAAATGTAAGTTTTGACTGAGTGTTTGAGAGTAATAACAATAAAAAAATTTTTGGTAACAATAAACTTCTTATCATACTCATTGCAATTTGTAAATTGGTGTTGAATGTTTATTTGTTTTAGGAACAAACGGAAATGGAAAGACTTTCAGTATTAGAAGATAGGGTAAAGCACAAATTTAAACAGTAACGTTATTCATAATCATAAGATAAAACTATTAATTATTTATTTCTGTTATAGGTCTGTCCTTTATGTTCATCTAAAATTAATTTCTTTTTTATCAATTACTTTGAAAAATTTCTGATGTGTGAGAACACCGAGTGCGAGTTTCCATTTGGTTATGAAGACTTACAGTTTGCCAAAGTGGATAATCCTGACAATGAAACTGGGTCTATAAGAACTAAACAAAGTTTTTCATCACCTTCATCTATTTCTGGCATCACAGTATCTGACGTAGACCAGCTGTACCAAGCATGTGATTCTGAGAATAATATGCCTGATCAAGTACCTGTATCTTTAAATCGGCCAAGTAGACCCCATCAAAGCAATATACTTAAAAATGTTGCCCCCCTCAATAGCCTTCACTCAGAAATTATGAAAATGAATAGTCAGATGAAGATAAGCGATATCACAGATAAGAAACTTATTAAAAATCTTTACAAGCTACAGAATTGTACTGGAACACAGTTATTAAAACCGCAAGAGTTGACTTCCTTAAAACTGGGTGAATGCCAAAAGCAATCAGAAGTTAAAATAGATATAAATCGGATGGAAAATGACATCTCTGTTATAAAAATTGAGTTGTTGAGTTCAGAGGTTAGTGAAGATTAGTATTGGCAATATACTGGTATGTAGATGGTGCACTAGGAATGTACGACATGCCAATGAATTCACAATATTCTACTTTATTTCTTTTAAGTACTGTCACATTTTTCCCAGCAAAAAATATTAATAATTTGCTATCTTAGAAAAGTATTTTTTTTTAATGTACAATGGAATAAATGATATTAAAGTTGTCCAATTGTATGAAAAAATTTGATTCATCAATCATCAGTCAGTTCTTAATAAGCAAAAGTACAATACGCACGTCGTTTTTGAAGTGAAACTTCTATAGGCGCATGGGGGTAAATTTTTTACGGATGAAACGCAATAATAATAATATTAACGTCACGAAAATGTGCAGCGTTTTTGTCGAAGAAAAGGGAGAGAGTGAGAAAGGGCGAACGTAGCATGAAGCAAATAGCTATGGGCGAGAGTAGGGAGCGAGCAACTGAGAAAGATCGAAAGAGAGTGAGATAGAGCGAACATCGCACCACGCAGTGCCATGGAGCGCGAGGTGGGAGAGAGCTATAGTGAGAAAGATTGAGAGAGAAAGGGAGATCGAGAAAAATACACGCTACTGGTTTAGGACATATTCGTTTAGTAGTTACATACAAGAACTTTAGATGGCAATTCTGCACAAGACGTGCAGTATTCATTCATTAGCATGTACACAGTGGGAATATAGATATACAAATACATGGAGTGATCATATACTGGTACATGGTCATCTACTGGGGCAGTAATAATTAATTTACAAAGAAGTTTCACTTCTGACAAAGTAGGTACTACTTTGCATGTACGCAGTTTTTTTCCACCGTTCCCGTTTGTTTCAATTTAACGTTGTGAAATGATCCTTAGGTATCAGAAGCGGTCAACCTAGGAAGTTTTATTGCTTACATAACTAACTACAACAAAGAAATAATAATCGACCGAACATATTTATTAACACAACTGAAAACCGAAACTAATACATAGAACAACCACTAAACACAACTGAAACATTTGTCACGTCCGAGAGCCAATCGCAGAATACCCCAATCCGTCGTAGATATTACTACACACTCCCTCTAGAGGGGTGTGTTTAGGCTGTTCAGGGCCCCCATCGGGTAGAGTGTTGGTTCGCGCCCTGCTGATACAGGGCGGTACGGGGTCGAGCTTATAGCTCTTGGTGGGGGCTGCAGCGCGCAAGGAGACGTTGGCCTCAACTCGCTGCGCGCAGCCGATGGGGTCTATTCCGGAGTGTCAAGTCCGGTGGTTAGGGGCCAAGGAGTATTCTCGACTTGGCCCTGGTGTCTTAGTCGTTGGTATCGGGAAGCTACGCGGCTCGCGGTCAAGCTCAGCCGGGTGAGACCCCCGGTGGCCCCGGGGGAGGCCCAGCGAGGCAACCAGCGGTCGTAGCCGCGGTTGCTGCCCTGGTGTCTTGTCCGGTGGTTGGGGTATCCGCGGAGAATAGCTCACGCGGATACTTGTACTTGTCAGGTGGCCTGGAGTGCCACGGCGCAATGTCCTTGAGGTGGGGATGTTGAGAGGCGTCCGCTCGATCGAACATCCCCTTGGTGAGCCGTACGACGAACTCGTCGATGGACTCCATCCTCAAGTCCCGCGCTATGGTGGCGTTCCTAACGTAGCGGGGGGCCCCCACTGCGCGTCGTAGATTGATGTTTTGTACGGCGCGCAGTCTCTGGCGGTTGGACTCCTTTGTGTAGGAGTACCACGCCGGTGCCGCGTACGTTAGGTGTGGGCGCACGTACAGTTTGTAGAGCGCGAGCTTGGTCCGGAGAGGTATGTTGCCGCTGAGTAGGGGGTAGAGCGCGTTGGAGTTTAACCGCAGCGTGCTTTGTGTTTAGAGATGTGGCCACGTACGCCGTATCGTCAGCGTAGAGGGCCAAGGTGCACCCTTCTGGGCACGGGACGTCGTCGGTATACGTGGCATACAAGATGGGAGACAGCACGCTGCCTTGTGGTACACCCGCCGTGATAGGTCGCGGTCTCGACGCAGCCTCTCCCGTCGCTACGAAAAACGTGCGATCAGTGAGAAAGCCGCGGAGCACGGCGACTATGCGGCGAGCCCCAATCCGCTGTTCCACTCCTTTTTTTATAACCTCTCGCTCGGTCCGGCTTGCTGGGTGGGGATTTTTTTTTCTAAGAATATTGTAACAAGCTGACCCGACAAACTTTGTTTTGCCATGTATATTATTTCTAAGAAAGATTGTTTTAGTTCAATTAAAATAATCTGCTATTATAAAAAATTGTTATCGATCGTAGAGGGGTAAAAATTAAGGATTGTATGTATCATAAAAAAATAAAAACAAAAAAAATTGTCTAAAAATTAAAAAAAAAACTTCACTTATCACTTAAGGGTTTGAAAGATAGTAGATAATAGCCGATTTTCAAACTTACTGAATATGCATAAAAAATTTCATAAGAATCGGTCGAGCCGTTTCAGAGGAGTATGGGAACGAACATTGCCACACGAGAATTTTATATACATATTAGATATATCTATTGTACCGTAAAGAACGGTTCGGTAGCCGTCGATACACAATTCATATTAAAATAATAAGTCCTGAGTACATACCTCGTCAATGTCTCCTTACAGGAAGATAGGCAGAAAATATTATCAGCCGTAAGGATTTGGGATTAGTTTTAGTATGGGCACAAAAAGAGGTTAGACTGATGATGATTGATACCTTGCCTCACAATAGTTCTTAAACACGCACTAAACACTCACTATAAAATTCTAAATAGTGGACGTATCTATAATCAACTACAATTAACAAAAAGTATAAATGTATTATTCAAATAAAAAATGCTAGATGTACGAGAACACGTAACCCGAAAGAAGCTCAACAATGTCTATCAAAAAATGTGTCGATCGGCCGTGTAAAAATATTTGGCATGACCCTCATCAAATTTCATAAAATTAATATAATGTATTTCGAACATCTATAATAAATACTTATTGTGAATTACTACAGTTATGTCAGTACCAACTATGGAACAATACTGGGATTACCGTCCTTATTCTATAGGAGGAATATTTTATAAATATTTTACTAATTTGTCGGATTTATGGTCTCATATTGGATCAGGAATGCCACAAAATATTTTATTAATTTAAAGAAACTGAGTTCGGCTGTAAGGGTCGTACATTCTTGCAAATTAATCTTCTGTTGAGCTCGATGTTGTAATTTCTGTTAGGCACATTGACAGTATTTATAGTGAATGAGAGACAACAAATTTACATAATGATTAAATTTAACTGACATTTTTGGTGGCCCTAAATATTACTAACTAATGCAAAGAAAAAGACCACGTTGTTTCTCTGGTCTCGTATGCTGACTGCTGAGGTATAATTTTAAATAGCAATGGCGCGCACACGGGGAATCCGTTGCCGGTTCCTACTCGAGAAGTAGAAGGTACCGGAAAGGAAAAAGTAGGACAAAATGAAATGAGATATGTCTAAAAACATAACTCAATTCTTGTGCATATGGATTTACGATCGATCTCTCGAGTCTTTGGAAAAAAATAACAAATTACAGAGGAAAACATTTATTGCCGAAGGATGAAGTTTCTTCAAACCAAATATTTATTATTAACTAAGAGGCTCCCGAAGCCGGAGGTCCGTCGAGCGACCGCAGCTCGTCGGGCAGCGCGTGCAGCCGCAGCTGCTTCTCGAGCAGCGCGTCCGCCAACACCTCGGCCTCCTCGCCGCAGCAGCGCGCCCCTCGCACGTGCAGCCACTGCGGAGACGGCGGTCCGTCAGCCTCAGCGGCGGGGGTCGCGGGGAGGGGGAGCGGAGTACTCACCTTATCGTGCGGAGTCAGCTGCAGCGCGGTCAGAAGGGCTCGCTTGGTCTTCGGGTCGGCGGCGCGCGCCTCCGCCTCGAGTCTAGCCGCCCACGCCGCTCCGCCGCTCGCCACGCCGCCCGTTCCGCCGGTCGCCCGCCGGGCCGCTCGCACCGCCCGCGCCGTCTCTGCCGCATCGAGACTACCGTGAATCGTAACAATCGAGACGAACTCTACGGACGCATCTACGAGACGCGTCCTCCGCTGCCGTCGGCGGGACGGGGCGGAGGGTCACCCACCGACTGGCGGCCAGTCCCGATAAGACGCACGCAGGAAGGTCGGCAGCAGCGAGGCGAGGGCGGCCGTCGGCGACCGCGGAGGAGCCACCGCGCTCAGGCGCCACTGCACGCTCGGGGTCCGTCGGGCGGAGGCGCTCGCTGCCGGAGAGGAGAAGGCGTCAGCTCTCGGAAGAACGGTGCGCCGGCGTCGGACGGCGGCGGACTCACCGAGGTTGAGGTGCGCGTTGCCGGGGTAGAGCCGCGCCAGGCGGTGCTCGGCCCCCGCGGCGGCGCCCCGCCGGACGAGCTCGCTCGCGGTCTCCTCGTAGTATCGCAGGGCGTCTCCTTCGGTGTTGGCCACTTGCGCCTGCGCGTGCAGCAGCCGCGCGAGCAGTTCGCGGCGTCGAGAGGGCGACGCGAGCGCGACTCTCGCTCGCGCCCACTCGGTCGAGCTCGGGCGCAGAAACGTCGTCACGTCCGTCGTCTCCTCTTCCGTCGTCTCGCTCAGGCTCCGCTCCAGCTCGACGCATCGCTCCTCGCACTGTGCGAGTTATTTAAAGAGATAAATAAATGTACGTCGATACAAATAAAATTCACGGACCGAACTCAACACTCTCAGACCGACCGTAAGTCCTTATCGTTCCTTAGGACGGATAGTTAGAGATAGATGTCACACTCAACCTCTCGGGAACAAACCACACTGTTAGCTCATTTAGGTCTTCGCCAAATCTCTCAATGGCTTTTAGATAATCTCCTTTCTCTAAATACGTCTAAGACCAAATACATATATTTTCACATATCGAAATCCAGCAAACCAAACCCTATCCCGCCTTTTAAATTACACTAATGTTTGAACCTTCACAGCAGCTGCAACTGCCCTCTCCTGGAACAACCACTAAAACAACCAAATACCTGGGATTCATGATTGATTCGAGGCTTTGTTGGGGCACTCAAATAAACTACTTATGCTCTCGAGTTCGCAAACTAATAAATGTTTTCAAACGCCTTAGAAAACCTTCCGATCCACATACAACATTCGATATTGTCTTACTGCATATCGGTATGGGGTGGAGCGGCATCGTCTTCATTGCTATTAAGTTGAGCGCACTCTTAAGATATCCTATAGGAAACCTTTCCGCTACTCAACTTCAAAATTGTACAAAGAAACAAAACTTTTAATTGTGAGACAATGAGAGCTATTACGCACTGTCGACTCGGTCGCCTCGGCGACCAAAACATAGGCAACTGGGCAGGAGACCAAGCCGTAGACCTACGTATAAGCGAGGCTTTTAGTTCGAGTTACTCTAGGATAAGTGTAGACGGTTGCAAAGCTTTCGAGGAAACGTTTTTTCTGTGCGTTTTGAAATGTGGTGACCAGATTACGGTAGAACATCGACCGAGCAAGTGTTTTGTAAAGAGTTATTGTACTGCAAATTGAGACTCACCGCGGCGAGGGCGGCGGCCTTCGAAGCGGCGTCGGGCGGCGAGAAGCAGAGCGTGGGCGGCGGCGGTCGGCGCAGCACCGCCAGCACCGTCGCGCACTCGCCGGCTTCCGCCCCGCTCACTTCGCCCGTCACCCTGCGGACCGGGACGCGGGTCAGACGGCGACCGGAGATCGCCGGCGGCCCGGGACGAGAAGTACCTGGCGACGTAGAGCGCGTCCTCGGGGGGCGCGTCGTCGTCGGCGAGTGCGGCGCGCAGCGCGTGCGCGGCCGCCGCCCTCGCCCTCTCGGCGCCGTCCTCGACGCCCTCGCCGCGCGCCGCGTCCGCCTCCAGCAGCGCGAACTCGGCGAACGCCGTCGGCGAAGTCGGCGCCGACCGCTTCAGGACGCCGCGCGCCTGCGGGCAGACCCCTCGTCAGCTATCGGCCGCGGTCGACGGTCCGACCGCGACGGCGGACGACCTCACCCGACGTCGCAGCGCGGCCCGCTCGGCGCAAAGGTCCGGCGGCGCGGCCAGGAGCAGCGCCCGCAGCCAGCGCAGCCGCCAGCAGACGAGAGCCTCGCGCCGGGCGCCGCCGCACGCCGAGCAGCACGCCTCCCACAGCGCCGACACCCAGGTGCCGTACCCTGCACGGGACGTTTACGTTTTTACGTTCGGTCATCCGTCGCCCGCTCCTCGTCCCTCCGCCGTCTCGTCCTACCGGTGTCGTCGGCGAAATAGTGCGGCGGATCGGCGAGCGCCTCCAGCGCGGCGGCCGCCGGAGGCTCGTCGGGCCGCGCGCCCCGCCCCGACGCGAGAGCGAGAAGGGCCTCCGCCGTGCCGTCCCGCTCGCCGAGCGCCCGCGCCGCCGCCTCCGTCGCCGGCAGCAGAGGCACCTTGGCGAGCAGCAGCAACCGCACCGCGAGGCTGGCGACGTTGGCGTCGCCGACGACGGGCAGCAGCAGGTCGGCCACGTCCGCCGGCAGGGGCGCGCGCTGAGGGTCGGCGTCGGAGGCGCAGGAAGCGGCGGGGCGCCAGTGGGCCGCGGCCCGCGCTCGCTCCACGCGCGTCCACACCACGCCGACGGGCAACCCGCTGCGGACGGCCTGGCGGAGGAGGCGGGTTGAGGGTTTTGTGTCAGATCTTTCGAATAGTGTTCGGCTTCGAGCGATCGACGTTTGGCGATAGACACCTCGTCCTCGAGGTCGAGCAGACGTCGCTCGGCCGCGTCGGACTCGGAGGGCGCGGGCGGGAACTCGGGCGCGGGAAGGTTCATGGCCACGAGCAGCTCGACGGCCAGCACCAGCCTCTCCCACAGCCCCGCCGAGCGCAGGCCCAGGCCGAAGGCGTGCAGCAGCCGCAGGGCGGCGGCCGGGCGTCGACCGCAGTCGGCCAGGGCCGCCCGCGCCGTCTCCGTCGCCTCGCCCTCCGCCCCCGCGGCGGCGACGAGGCGGGCCCACGTCTCCGTGCGGACCGAGGGGCGCCGCTCTGAAACGTTTCCGACGCTCGTTCACGGAGACCTTCGGAGCCGGGCTTCGGCTCTCGTCGATCTATACCTTTTCGGAGCGATTCCCGCAGCTCCTCCACGTACCGCCGGCGAGGCAGCGCGGTCTGCATGAGGTCGAGGAGCCTCTCCCTGAGGCGGACGGAATCGGGCAACCGGCCGGCCGCCTCCCGCGCCGCTTCGAGTGCTCCCTCCACGCTCTCGCACACCTCCTGGAAAACGGAGCCGACGTGAGACCTGGCCGACGGCGCCGCGATGAGGAGACGATGCGAGTACCCTGAAGTCGATGTAGGCTTCCCAAAGCTGAAGATCGTCCGGCGTCTCGGTGAGAAGCTTGCGGTAGGCGATGAGCCGTTCCGTTAAACTATCGGATTCATCTGTTATTTCTTTAGAAAAATATCTTTTCCACCTTTTCTTTTCGTCTTTTTTACTTTGTTTCGATCCAATTGTCAGAGAGTTAGTGTAGTTGTATCTGAAAAATAGAGATGTTTTACTTTAATAATAATTCTTCATATTTAGATTTTTTTATCTTTTTAATCCTCTTCCGAGTGAAGTGAAGAGATTTTTTTATGCAATATTAAACGCTAAGGCCGGGTTCCCACTATGCCGGACCGGCAGATATCCCGGTAAAACTGCCGGAAGGCCTAGTGGCTGTATGCCTCTGGCTTATTCGCCGAGCCCGGCATTTTTACCGAGCGTTTTGTCACTACAAAATGCCGGTAAAATCATCGGACCAGAGTAATGTGAACCAGTTCCGGCGCGTGTTCGCCGCCCCGCCCGTGCTCGGTGCTACCCGCACGTCATTCGGCTCGCATTTTCCGAGTACAGTAGACGTGTAGCATGATGAACGACATTCAAATAGAAACTTTAATTAAATAATTGAAGAACTTTGCTCCGACACTTCTAAGTTCACCCATCAATGTTTCAAATGTCCCAAGTGAAAATCTTTCCTGTAAAATAGGATGTACTTTCTTCTTTTCAAAGTCAAAGTCAAAGCATTTATTTCAATTAGACCATCTAAAATGGCACTTTTGCGTCAAAAAAAATATATATATAAAGAAGATTCTAGTTGCCCCTTCCAAAAGGTAGTTTCGTGTGGAGAAGAATGGGCAAGAAACTCCACACTTACTCTTTTAAAATAGGTTTACAATATTTTGTTACATTTGTTAAATAATTATATGTGAAGACAATGTAGAATACATAAACTACTATACTAAAAAAGTTCGTGACATGTTCCTCACATATTTACAAATATCGAAACCGTAGAATATTAACATTAAAAGAGTAATAAAAATATTAATAAACATAACAAAACAGTGTGTGAGATACAAAAAAAAATAATTACATTTGCAGCATTATAAATAAAAAAAAATAATAATAATAATAACAAAAATATGCTAAAGCAAAAAATCAGCAACCAATTTGATTTTGTCCAGGCTCTATGATTGTCCGATTTTCTTGTGGGGTCCAGTGTAATCAAACTCAAACTCAAAATATCTTTATTCAAGTGGGTAACCAAGTACACTTTTGAATCGTCAAGTTAAATTAATCGTAAATTTACATTTACTACCAGTTCGCAAGTCAAGGGCGTAGAGCAGGTAAGAAGAACTGGCAAGAAACTTTCCGCCACTCTTTTTAATCGCCAAGTATAGTAAGTCATACAAATTGTTTGAACTGGAGCAATTCAATCCCAAGGATTAGGATCATTTAAGTAGTCCTCAAATTTATAAAAAGCTTTGTAGATTAATTTTCGTTTAACGAGGGCTTTGAATTTATTTAGTGATAATACTCTAATTTTGCTTGGGAGTTTGTTGTAAAAACTAATACAATTTCCATATAAGGAGTGGTTTACCTTTTGGAGCCTGGTTGGTTGTACACTCAAATTAGTTCTATTTCGCGTATTATACTGGTGAAAGTCACCATTTGTTTTAAAATCGTTTATATTTTTTTGGACATAGAGAAATAGAATTGTTTACATCGTCCAATAATACGTTATTCCTATTCACTTTAAATAGAAGTGAATTGTCATCAGCAAACAATACCATCTCATGAACTTCGTTGACAAAGAATGGGAGGTCATTTATGTAAATCAGAAATAAGAAAGGCCCGAGAATCGATCCTTGGGGGATGCCCATTGTGTGAACGCCCATAATGTGAACACTCTGTCCAGTGTCAGGTTTCTAGCAGATCTGGCATTCCCACTGGAACCCGGCCTAACCATGACACCTTTGAAGATAATATGTAAATCATAAGTTATGATATCTCTAAATACACACACCATACTACACGGCCATCTCACGGACCGGGCCACCTGCAACCTAGCGCACAGCATGACATCTTGTTAAATTAATAAATCACTCAATCGATTAGCACCCTAATATACATATTGCAAAATATTTTAAGCTATGCTAAAGGGGCTGCATAATTTCTAGACTACAGAGTCAAGAAAAGAGTCACAGGAGAGAAAAAGGTTACATTGTACAAGGCACATCAACCAAGGTTCAGTAATTGCAATGTTTAAGGCAGTTTTATATCAAAACAAATTTTATATAAATTTATGAAAATTTTATATAAAATGTCTAAGAACTCATGTGTTACTGACTCAAGGAAAAGAAAAAAAAATTAAATGCATTAATAAACAAAAGAAAAAAATGACATAATTATCCAATTGATAACCTTTCTTTTTAAGAAGTAGAAGAAAATTAATTCACTTACTGTGGTCTACCTGGATAATAAAGTGTAGAAACATGCAAATTTCCATAGTCCACCTTGCAATCTAAATAAAAGTCATCTGAAGATAATGTTGACTGTAAAAGTGGTTTACAACTTCTATCGTGTGCCACTGCATCATCTTCAACATCACTGGACAGCAACTGTACTTCCATCGCCTCAGTAATGTCATGAGACGACAGCCTTTTTTCTTTAAATAATAACAATAACGTAAAATTGTAAAAAAATATTAGGAGATAACCGACTAAAACAAAATTTTCTAATAATACAAATTAGTATTTCTCCTGGACTTGAGCACACAGAAAACTTTAATAGAAAACACAATATATGTATGAAATATTTGAATATGTAATCGAATCGCTGTATTTGGGAATTACCTGTATTTGAAAGTTGGTCCTCTTTAAATCCTACAACTTCGACATAAGCCGGGAAAAGAGACATATTTGGATAGTCAAACTTGCGCTTTTTCAAACAAATTATATTCTGAACATTTTTGTATATTATTTCTAAAATACAAAACAAAGTGTTACCACTACGAGTGTCAGAACTCAGAATTGATTTATTAATTATTTAGGTAAATATGATAATGTACCGTAACATACATATTTACCTACTGTTTACATTCACATTTCACAGACTACTCGAGTAGGTTTCACATAAATATTTGAAGATCACCGCAGAGTACAGTCAGCTGCGGCTTTCATGGATTTTATCGAAAGGTAAGAAGTCGCGGTGTAACGCTAACCATAGACGGACTGCATGTTGTAGTCAAGACCGACTGCTCTAGAGCGGTCGCGTTGAATTCGTACACGACTGCATCACGACCGCATAATGCAGTCGGTTACGACTGCTTGGAGCAGTTGTGTTCGACCGCAAAATAATACTGTTACAAGTTCATTTACAAGATGGAATTCGATGAAGAAACACTGCTACTTGTACTATTATTACGCAAGCGTAGGCGTAGAAGACACCGTAGTATGTGGGTGCGTCCAATACTACAATCAAGAGAACAGCATGGAATATTTCATACTTTGTATCCCCAAATGAGAGAAGACACTAAAAAGTTTTTCAACTACTATAAAATGTCCGTGGTTTCATTTGATGAATTAGTTAGTATTTTATTTTATTTGAGGGAGTGGCGCGCGGTCGCTTCAACCGCTTGTAGCTGTCCGTGTATGGTGGGACCGGGCGGCAGCTCTAAGCAGTCGACCGCACGGCGAAACTCGACCGCAGAGCGACCGCTCAGAAACTTGTCGTGCGGTCCGTGTATGGCGGATATGAATTTAGTATGGAAACTGCAGTTCGCCGTGCGGCGACCGCTTAGAGCAGTCGGTATCGACTGCAAAATGCGGTCCGTCTATGGCCAGCGTAAATCTCCCGTTTGTCAAACCCAATACGTTTATGAAATATGGATCTAGCAACAGGCAACAGCTACACAAAGCCTCGTTTGATAATCGAGGATGACGGATGTACTCCAAATCACAAATGAAAAATCCTACGACGATGTTTTTTCCGCACAGATACTACAGTATTTTTCTCTATGATAGCGAAAAAATGCCTCCTTAACAACTGACGTCTGACACATTTTCTCGAACAATCAAATATAAAAATCCTACCTTCGGCTCCGCCGACCGCCAAGCCAACTTAGTAAAATTCAAATATTAATTAATTGAGAACGTCATTCGACTTAGCCCTTAGGTCGAAGACAAATTAATCAATTTATACTAATAATTTCATTAAAAATGCCAGTCAAAGCTGTTTGTGTCCTTAATGGCGACGTAAGCGGAACAGTGTTATTTGATCAAAAGGTAAAATAATCTATATAATATATTTATACCAATAAACTTTTTTATTTTCTTGATAATTGATTAGTGACCTTGCAGTAACCTGCATATTTTGTATAACCCAATTTATCAACTATACTTACATAATTGTACTATCTACTTGCATGAAATATAAACTAATACCTATAGCACTTATCTTAATAACTCTTAATAAGGTAGATAGGTGTTCAACATTTAATCTACCTGTATCTGTCTTGTAATGTTTAATAAAAGTTAATTATCCTATAGAATCTAAATTGGCATTTCTTAGAGAGTGAATTGCTTTGTCATTCTATCAAGCTACCTTAATCAAAAAATTAATTAATTTTATCAGGATGACAAGGCACCAGTTGTTGTAACTGGAGAGGTCAAAGGTCTATCCAAGGTATGTATTGTTTTATCTTTTTGGTGGATACTGTCTACTCCCTTATTTCTCCCTAAACTGTTTTAATAGTATATTTTTATTAAATAAATTCAATAAACAAAAATTAAATACCAGAAATTTTTAAATTTATATTAATTTTAAGTATGTCCAACTAAAATATTTTATAATATGAATAATCAGTTGAAAAGATTATGGTCCTATACCGTGTTAGTTACCTTAATAAATTTTATATTCCTATATTTTTTAGTTATGTTAGTTATCTTTTGGGTATGTTAACAGGGAAAACATGGTTTCCATGTACATGAGTTTGGTGATAATACAAACGGATGTACTTCAGCTGGTCCCCATTTCAACCCATTTAAGCAAGATCATGGATCTCCAGACGCGGCTGTGCGACATGTTGGAGATTTAGGCAACATTGAAGCACAAGATGGTGGAGTTACTAAGGTTAAAATTAAATTGTTGTGTCATATCACAATAAGGGTATTGTAAAATTGTCAAGTTACTCTCAATATGGCCTTACAGGTATGCATACAAGACTCCCAAATCTCACTCAGTGGTCCTCACAGTATTATTGGACGCACACTGGTTGTTCATGCAGATCCAGATGACTTAGGAATTGGTGGCCATGAGCTGAGCAAGACCACGGGTAATGCTGGTGCACGTATTGCCTGTGGTGTTATAGGATTGGCTAAAGCTGAATAAGTAATTTGTTTACTATAAAAAATTGCACTTTGACAAAATGATTTCATTTAAACATAAGATTCATTGTTGTTTAATCTCAGAAAATGTTTCTCTTTTATGTTGGTGCAGGGGTTTAAGATATTTCAGTACCTGTGTGTTCGCTTTTAATAAACCATTTATTTAAACACATAGTCTTATTTAAAGATGAAGGAAGGTACTTGAAAAATAAATAATACAACAGAAATAAAATCTGGTTTTATTGATATGAAACAACTCATGAATACTTTAAGTGACCTACAGAATAAATAATAGCATCATTACTAGTGAAAAATATATTAGTTGATGAGTTGTGTGATTGAAATATTCTAGAAGTACTTGGGTACCACTGATATAGGCTTTCTTCTACTGTTTGCAGACTAAGAGCTGACCAGTAATTAGCTAAATCTCTTGATGAGACATGTTGAAATAGATGTTGGGCAACTTTGCATAATAAGTTAGGGGTTAGAAAACCCTTGATAAGCATTACTGAAATCCTTGTTGTCTGCATTGGATGTAAACTCTCTGGTATGTAATAAGAACTTACAAAATTTTCTGGTGGCATTAAATTAGCATTATGAGCCACCATACCCATCCACTCTACAACTTCTACAATATCAGCATCGAGAGAAGGTATTTGCCCAATGTCAGGAGATGAATTTGTTGCTTTTAATGAATGCTGGGTTACTACATAATTTTTATCACAGAAATATTTAGCTATTGTCGATGGACATACATTTTCATTGTTAGGTTCCCAGTTTATATACAAATTAAATTTATCTAGTTTGTTTAAATTATTACTTAACCTTCCAATAGATTTAATATCATAAAGATCAATTGTAATGTCATAAAAATCATGTGGACATTTAGTTCCTTCAATGCCTAATGTTTGGTAAACAGAACTTAATACATGCAGAGTTAGTAAACCATCTGAAGTTACTGCAAAGCCGTTATGATTCATACAGCTATTAAGAATTGATAAACAATATAACTTTCCTTTCTTTATGAAAGTTTCAATAAATGTAGAGTCTATGAACTCAGTGATGGGACAATTTAAAATTTTATAGTAATCACTGTCTTCAAGCACCGCCTCTTCAACTGAATTTGGTAATTTTATTTCGTCTGGACAAGTTATAATCACACTTCTATAAAAACAATTATTTCTAATCCTATCTAAAGTTTTAGTAAAACTTAAATTTTTCTGTAGAGAACAAATTGTTTTTGGGGCAGAGAACTTGCATATATCAGGACATAACATTTTCACTGGTTTTTCAATCCAACTCTTGAATGTGGTTCTGAAATGTGTGAATATGGTTTTTGTATTACACAAAAATTTATAAAACTTTTTTTATAAGCAATGCATGTTTCCATATTCAGTAATATAATATAAGATAAAATAAATGACCAATACAATTACAGAACTTTTGATAACATATGTGTGTTTCATAAGTAGTCTAACAAGATCAATCAGATCAATCAATCTGAGAAAATTAAGTATTTTTAACTTAGGGGCAAATGGACTCCTGTCTATAATTAAAAGCTAAGTTTCACCGCCCAAGGACACTCATGATTCCCGAAGGCTCCTAAGCGCTGTCGGCCTGTAGAACTGGTAAGCTCTTTTCTGAGTTAGAACATATTGATTACCTGCTAGATTTAGCGGACGGCACATTATAGGAATGTATGCTCAAAGACTTCAGTTTCCGATATATTAAAAACGGTACCTAACCGTCTATGTACAACTACTGTGAAAAACCTCTTCAACCTTCTCTTAACTCGCTACCTACTCTGCAGGTTACACCAAGTGACTTGTATCTACTTACTTTTTAAAAGATTGTGTCGTTACAGTGCATTTATGATCAATAAATCGCTATTACTGGGTATTTCGATTAAGTAGTCACAATTCACGTTATATTTATGGTTTATACTCATTTCTCATAGGTACTGACTACTGATTACTGATTACTGAATACAGAATCAGTGTTACCAACTCCAATTTTATCGAGTAGGTAGGTACATCATACAATTTTAAAAGTTGGTATAGGTCTACCAGGATCTGATGGCAAAAAGGCAAAAAAAAAATTGACGCTAGCAATACTGGGGAAATTGGAGTAAAACGTTATCATACTTTTTTTCCCTTAAAGGATAATTTTTGAAAATTTTACAGTGGCGAATGTGAGATTTGAAATTTAGATGAAAACTCCAATTACTCTGTTCATGAGTTTATTAATTAATTATCGGCTATTAGAACTTGAATATGGTTCCAAATACTGCACATCCATAAAAGAGTCTTCATATGAAGAGGAAGACGCAGTATTTAATATAAACATATCCTCCTGCATCTCAATTAACTGATCTTGTTCTATAAACTGAATTTCAATTTTTATTGCATGTACACAAGATTTTCGCCATTCATCAATCCCTACTTGAGAGTAAGCTTCTTAAATCTCTTCTCTGTTAAAAAATTGATATCACTTGCAGGTATATTGACGTTTTTACTCTCAAGTTCTTGTTTCTTTATTCCCCAGATTAATTCTATGGGGTTTAACGTACAATGATATGGTGGGAGCCTCAAGACTTTGCGGCCGTGTCATTTCAAAATCTCATCTATCTGATATTTAGGTTTTTCTTCAATTCTAAATCAAAACCATCTTTCCTCTTTTAAACGGGCGTACTAAATACGCCTCTGTTAGATCTGCCTTCGGCAACAATTCGTCTTATGGTGGTATTAGAAACCCCTGAAATAAACCAAAGTTTATATAAGTACATAATATAATACACTCGAAAATCCAATAAACCAAAGTATCAAGACGTGTCATTCCTACTAACCAGTCAACACTTGCATATGGCTCAATATCGATGATTGTGTATGTTCTGCACCTTGTTGATTAAGTATTCTTTGATAAACATTGAAAATAATATTTCTTGCTTGCGATCGAAGAGGTTTCTTCGACATTTTCACCACTTTTTAAAGAAAATTTGAAGCCAAACCAAAAACAATTCCTCGAAATTTCAGATGACAGATGAAATTTTTTTTTGTTTCCACATGAAAATCGCAAATTTTTATACTTTTTTTTTGCCATCAGATTCTGGTAGACCTATAGTTTCCAACCATCTTCAATTCGAAAAGTAGGTAGATCTACCAACTATAATTTCGAGTTTTATATAAAATCATACCCTACCTACCGAGTTTTATATAAGATGATACCTTTAATTCATTTTTTATTCGTAAAAAAAAGTAATAAATCACATCACAATAGTATTATATTAAAAAATCAGTATTTACTAAAAAATTTACAATATTCATAAAAAAATCAAAGCATGTAATAAAGTGCCCTGTAAACGATCAAATTGTTTGTCAAATTTTACGTGTTTGTCAAATTATTTGATAGTGTACTGCTGTGTTTGACGCGTTTGTCAAACAATCTACGTGTTTGTCGTGTTTGATGAAAATCTGGATTGATGTCGAGTTTGAAACAAGATCTCACTCGTTGTATTGCCATCATGGAGGACGCTACGCTCAGTGACAATATGAGTGTCAATATTACTAACATAGAATTTATGTTGCATTTCATATCTGTTTATCGTGATTTTTTTTTTTGAAGTTATACTTCTTTAGGCGCGTTATGAAAAATTTATGAGAGTGAAATTTTACGATGCGCGCGCACCGTGACACAAAATTCAGTATGGGCGCCGAGCGTGCGCGAGATGGGAATAAGACAATCTACTTTTAAACAAATAAAGCAGTTTTAATTATTTTTTCAAAGAAATTTAGCAATGCTTTTTCACAAAGACCTATTTATACTTAGTTAAAAGGTTATGAAACATACCTAGTTATTAAATTGAATTAATAATATAATATAATAATAATTATTATTAATGATTAATTGAATAATATACTAAATATTAAATATTGTTAAATTATTAACGCTAATATTGATTGTTAATTATTTAATATTTAAAAAAAATAAAGAAAGCCAAAGAAGTATAACTTCTTACGCGCGTACATAAGTACACGCACCATTTTTTTTTTAGTAAACCTTTGTTATTTTGTATATCTTTTAGCAAGAAACAAAAGGCTTTTTATTTTATTTTATTTATTGCTTCACAAGTTTCAATGATAATGTTGCTCAATGTTTGAGGTGCAACGCGGGCTTGAAATTTTAAGTCTTCGAAATCATCGCCGCTAGCCAGGTACCTCAAAGTTATTGATAACCTTTGAGAAGCTGGTATAGATTTCCGCATAAATGTGTCCTTTTTTTCAATACGAGGATGGAGTAAAGTCAGTAAATCTTCAAAAGTTTTATGGTCTATGCGCAGGAAGTTTGCGTAGTCTTTAGGTTCAGTGCGCAATATTTCCCGTAGCATATTCTCGTATTTATCTCTTAATTTCAACCATTCTCGACTCCATCGTCTTAATACACAGTGCTAGAATCAAAGCCAAAAATGCGTCATCTGAATTACTCATTGGTAAGTGCTCGGCACGGCGACGTCACGTCACGAAAGGAGAAACCCGAATCTACTAGTTAACAAATTTGTTTGATATTTGGTTTGATCGTTTAAGCTATTGTTTGATGAAAACGTGAAGTTTGGCAAACAAATTTGACAAACAATTTGATTGTTTACAGGGCACTTTAACGATCAAATTGTTTGTCAAATTTTACGTGTTTGTCAAATTATTTTATAGTGTACTGCTGTGTTTGAGGCGTTTGTCAAACAATCTACGTGTTTGTCGTGTTTGATGAAAATCTGGATTGATGTCGAGTTTGAAACAAGATCTCACTCGTTGTATTGACATCATGGAGGACGCTACGCTCAGTGACAATATGAGTGTCAATATTACTAACAAAGAATTTATGTTGCATTTCATATCTGTTTATCGTGATTTATTTTTTATTTTTAGTAAACCTATGTTATTTTGTATATCTTTTAGCTAGAAATAAAAGGCTTTTTATTTTATTTATTGCTTCACAAGTTTCAATGATAATGTTGCTCAATGTTTGAGGTGCAACGCGGGCTTGAAATTTTAAGTCTTCGAAATCATCGCCGCTAGCCAGGTACCTCAAAGTTATTGATAACCTTTGAGAAGCTGGTATAGATTTCCGCATAAATGTGTCCTTTTTTTCAATACGAGGATGGAGTAAAGTCAGTAAATCTTCAAAAGTTTTATGGTCCATGCGCAGGAAGTTTGCATAGTCTCCAGGTTCAGTGCGCAATATTTCCCGTAGCAAATTCTCGTGGGTATATTTTGTTTGATATTTGGTTTGATCGTTTAAGCTATTGTTTGATGAAAACGTGAAGTTTGGCAAACAAATTTGACAAACAATTTGATCGTTTACAGGGCACTTTATGGATTGAAGAGATCAATCTAACATAAATTACTTGACAATCGAGGCCGGAAACTGAAATGCTTAATCCAACCTGCATATTCTGCTTTTTCCCAGAATTTTGAATATTTTTGATCGTAACGAATTTTCCTCATTTTTCGTGGAGGGGAATTTTCTTCATTTTCACTTTCATTACTAATAATTTTACAACTTTCCTTTTTACTTTAGGGCTGCCATGCTGATATTTTTTAAATTTGCCGCGCTTTTCAGTATCAACTTTCATTAGCCAGACTCTAGAGTTGGCAACGCTGTAGTGAATACAGATTACAGAATACTGGTTTGTGGAATTGAAAGAACACTCAAAGTTCAATATCCAATGTCACTTTCAAGTGTCAATAGTCAATACCAAATTAGTAATTACCAACTTGGTAGAAATTAGTAGTTACTAGTTAGCACCGTTGCCTACCATCATTATAAAACTCATAGATGAGTTATTAACTAAGGGTAATATTCAGAATCGAGACTGCAGTAATTTTCAGCACGAACCCTACTACATGACACATAAGAGATATAGTAAATTTATGGCAGGAGCGATTACTGGAAAATGAAATTTAATCGCACCCCATCAGGCATCTTGAATATAGGATGATAGTTGCCTTTTTGAATTAATTTACATTTTTATTAATGTCTTAAGTAGACATGTTTGATGCATGTTTTTAAAGTATCGAAGCTTATAGGGTCCTAAGTTGAATTGATGACCCTGAGAATTATGTAGGTATGTTATTTCTAATTCTAACATGTAAGTTAGCAAAAATTTATAGATAATAAGAATTTCACAGGTTTAGGTTTGCCTTAACGTACCGACCGGATAGAGTGGCATTCCTTTATTGGATGCAACCGTTACTCATATCTCGTTTCAAAGCCAATTAATGCGGGGTGTGGCGATTGTGATAGAATGTATAATTTACGTAATATTTATTTACAGTATTAAAATAAATATAATAGGTAGCTCAGGGCGTGTAAAGCTGGTCGGCGGGCACGGCGGCGTAGAGGTTGTCCACGGCGGCTACGATCTCCTCGAGCACGGCGTGCACGATGGGCGGAGCGATTTCCTGCATCACATCCTTCCAGTTGCTGTTCGCGAACTCCTCCACCGGAGTCGCTGAATGAAATTGAATATTATAAGTACTGTAGGTAATTGCTCACTGAACATAACAACGACATCCTCACAGAGAATGTTTGAATAAATTCTTCTAATGTCCGATTATTATATTATCTTATACATACTTGTGCCAACAAGTGTTCCGTTCGAGGGAAGGAATTATCTTACCCAAGGCTGTGTTCCCGTTAAAGAGGTTTTGGAAAGAGAAGTGCGCGCCGGTGAGGACGTTGTACGAGTGCTTCCACTTGCTAATGTGCCAGTGCTGCTGGCCGTCACTGCCCGTCACCGTGTTCAGATCGGTCGACACTTTGATCACGATGTCACCTGCGCATACAGTACCTAATTATTACCTAATTATACTAAGCTTCTCCCACTCGTCGCAGTAATTTATTGCCGAGCAAGCTCATATGTTGTCTGAATGGACAACGCGGGTTCACTTTGTTAGTAGTAGTGTCAGTTGTCAAGATTACTAATTAAAATCTTGCCTGTGCTAACTACTTACGTATGTCAATGGTGTATGGACCGTCGCCCTGCACGGGCAGAATGAGCAGCTGCCCCGACAGCTTATAGTTGCCCTTCAGTGCTAGCTTGCTGCATTTCAGCAATATCGACTGCTTCATCTTTGCGATATCCATCCTGCAAAGTCATATTACAAATAATATGACTTCTATTAATGCAGGATAATATGAAAGTTAAAACTAATTTCTTTTCTTGAAAAAAGGATTATTAATTGAACAAGATGTTTCCTTGACCAGAGGTGTAATCGGAAAATATCCTTTTAGAGGTGATTAGAACTTATTAATTTATTATTAGGTTATAATTTATGATTATTGTTTTAGCTGCATTTATTTTGCACAAGTTACTGCTATTCCTTAAATATACACTAATACTTTGCAACCCGCATAAAAAATCTTACATTAAATACTATATGTACAAAACAAAAATAATAATAAGTTAACTATGCAATATTTATAACTGCTAATTACAAATACATCGAGGTATTTAAACTGAAAGAGTGAAACGAAATGTTTCTATCTTGGTTGTCTTCTAATTTGGAATTCGAGAATTTGGATATTGTAAAAATGTAGTAGTTTTTACACAATTTTGATGGTATTTCAGTCGGCTTAACGTAAACGTACGCCAAGATAAAGAAAAACATTGTTCTCGCGGTTTTATTATTTATAGCTATTTATCTTTCTCTATTGTCGTCTTTTATGACCGTTATTCGAAAAAATCTCTGACGTAGGATATTTATCAATTAAAAATAGCAACGATATATAAAGTAGTGAACGGTGAATAATGAAACAATTTACGATTTGTAGCCTAATGTATGACCATATCATAAAGGTTCGTATAACGTTTAACGCTAATTATTTATGATCTAGTCTGGCCATATCGAGTAAATATTTAATATTACATCATAGTTTAACTTTGTATGTTTATCGCTAAAGCAATGTAATATTTTTAACAGTTACATTTACATAATTGTAATGAAACCTCCATTGTCCATTGGAAGGTATTTTTTTTCAGAAGAAATTCTTTATTATGTATCAGCGATCGTCATAACACGCTTAGTGCGGTTTCAGAAGACTTGAGCCGCTACCGCGGGGTAAAAATATTGGTTTTCGGCACCTACTATTAGGTATACGGTACTCACTTAACATTATCTATGGTGCAGGTTTTAAGTCCAGTGAGGTCGGTGTCCTTGAAGACCATCTTTAGACCCCCTTGGTCACTCTTGATCACGTTGAGGTGCATGGGGTCCAGCGACCTGTCACACTTTTTGTTAGATCATCCGTACTGATTAAAACTAATTTTAAGAGACTTCACTAGAGTAGTGAAACATGTGAAGGTACATACTTAATGCCGAGGTCCGGTATCCCGGGTAGCAAGAAGGGCGCGGCAGCCCGCGCTGAGGCCAAGATGCAGGCGGAGTCGCCGGGCTTGCATGGCTTTATAAACGGTGCTGAAAAAAGGATGTTTTTAACTTACTTATTTTGAATATTACGTTTAATCGTTTAATAAACTACCTTCACGAGAATAGTTTCACGTTATAATAAATGAATACAAAAACTAATCCGGCATTTTCTCAGTTTGTAATTATTATTAATTGAGCAATAACCTGACTATTTATTTTTTATTGCTAACTCCGGCTTCGCATTTTTTGCCTCTTTTTTTTCAAACCATTGAGACGAGATTGATCAGTAACGCTAGTTTAGATGAATCTTGAATATTAGACAATGGATCGTTCCGAGAACGAGCCTTGCACATATTATTATCAATAATATATAGAATAAATATACCTATATACACGCGGTGGTTGAAAATATCTCTTTTAAAAGACTGTACCTACTATAATGTTTTTGTAACGACGAGTTAAATATATTCATAATGTTATATAGACAGCATAGTACCCAAGAAACCTCATAAATTGAAAAGAATAATCTTTGTCAATATATAAAGGAAAAGGAAAGTATATTGAATTCGTCTCTTCCTTTTAAATCTAGTTTCGCTGCATCTGCAACAAACGCTCGACATATGTCGCCCGTTCATCAAGTATCATGTACGAACAGAATTATAAACCGCAATTTACAATATAAAAACGTATTTATTACAATTATTAAGTTTAATAAAAATAATTAAGAAATATTGTAAGCCTTGTTATTAAGAAAACACCTACTCTTCGATATCCACTCATTTTTATTAAACATAAATTTGAAAAATAGGAATTAATTCCAGTAACGTGTGCATTAATATGTAAAAAGCAATATGCACATAACGAAAACAGATAAATCGAGTATGCAACTTATTCGAACCGGAGATTTATTCATCAGACAAAACGGATTTATCTCTCATGTTGTGCAATAAATACATTGTTTTGTTTAAATTTGTCAAAAAATCTTTCGTCACATTCTAAGCCGAATTCTAAATTCTAAGCGAGTATTTAGTTAGCTCTCGTGCACATATTATGATGAAATTAATACTTCGCGTTTGCATAAGGTGTGTTCGTTAGGAACGTTTTCAAAAAAGACTTACCCGAAGCACACTGAACACTTAGACCCAGTCCGAGTAAATAGAGGATGCGGATCATTTTGCAAATATTAGCAACTCGTGGCGTTGTGGTGTTGTGATGAGAGTCGCCTCAACTCCGTCGTTTTATGCTCACACTGACGTCACGACCCTGACATTGTGAGCGTGCTGCGGCCAATGCGAGATTTTTACTTTACCCGTCGACCTCATCTTCGTCGTTGATACATTTTCTTCAATAACTAAATGATTCAAAAATTCGATGATATTTTGACCCAATGAGGTAATAGATTATAGAATTAATAGTGTGTTTAAGATGAGAAATCGAGTAGCTTATTACTACAGCAGGACAAAATTAATTTAATAAGCACCGGCGGCAAATGAATATTTCCCAAAACGCCTGGAAATGATGTTGACAAGCGACTCTATGAAGAACCGGCCCGACGCATAACGCCATCATGGAGCTTTTTGTGAGCTCTAAAATAATTCGTCAGTCTCATAGAAAGATATTAGACTTTAATTAAAAACGATTCGCTGGAAACTAATTAAAACTAAGGAATTTATTTTATTCATTACGATAGCCGTTCTGATCTCAGTCGCCCTTCACAAAAAACATTAGGTAGCTATGAATCGCAAAGTATTTCATTTAAATCTCATTAATTAATTGTAATTCATGTATTTTTTTATTCTTTTGCTTTGCATTTTGATTTGTAATTGATGAGCCACAACATTAGCTTTCAGTCTATTTCTTTTATTTTAGATTAAGTTTGGTGGTATATTGTATAATTGGGCATCGGTTTGGTTATGCACTTCTTGTATTTTACCCTTAGTTTTTTTCCTTACTATGGTTGCCTAAAAAACATGGCTTGTTAGCGATAAGGCCGCACGTTGCATCCCCAGTTATTGATGTTACTTTTTTTTATTTAATGTAACGAAGTGTTAGTAAATGAATAATATCAATTGCTTGTACATGTCTCAGACGGCAAATAGATTGAGGAGAAAATGATTTTATTTTGCATGATTCCTTCTTTTCAGAGTGCGTGAACGCGTTTCGCATCAGGGTAACTTGTTTTTAGCTGTAAACTATTATAGTTACATGGGATTATCCCATTTCCGTAGTTGTACTTGAATCCATATGTTTTATTGTATTTGTGTCCTCTACCGATATGTATATAGCCTAACAACAAAAATACTTTATTAACATTTTTATACTGTTTTATTATTTAGCTGCGAGTCTCACATTTTTTCCTCGTGACAAGGTCTCGAGGTTATTCGATATGACAGTGCGATTGAGTTATTAGTTTTTATTACGTATTCTTTGTTTATTTAGCTTAATAGGCATTAGTCAAATGTAATTTAAAAGAGGAATAATAATAATCAAAAATTTTCCATATTTTTGGATTTACCTTGCCAAGGGAAAACCCCATTCGATATGTATTTGCATACTTGAAGCGAAGCGGAGAAACCATTACTGGAGTTACACTTTATGTAATTAAAATATTAGTACTTTATTTATGAATAAGTTTTCCTAATTTAATTAAGTTAAAGTACCTACATACTGTTAGTAAGGCGTAATTAAAACAAAACATAATAAATATTTTTTTAATCGATTAATTCATACAGAATAAATAGAATAACAGTTTGCGTTTCCCTGTTTGTATGTTCGTATGTTCATTTAGTTGGTTTACTTTAGTGACTTAACCAATGATGAAAACACGTGCGCTAATTTCATCCATTGACTCATGCGTACAAAAAGTTTATAAGAAATGAAATTCTAAAATAATATTAAGAATTATGTATGTTTTTATAATAAATATTATAAATGATTACGACCTTATTTCTTAAAGTGATAGGTAACATATTCCTGTAATAAATATTTAAATTCCTGTGATTGTAATATATTTTGATAAATCAATGTCCAAATACAGTCAGTCCAACGAAAGTTGTGTAAGAGGCACTCTTTCGAAGAGATGAGCAGTTTGGTGCACGATGCGATCGACGATAGCGGAGACAATGGGCGGTGACACTTCCGTGAATATTGCCCGCCAGTTCTTGTTCGCGAATTGGGTTACTGGACGGGCTGTAACCAATCGAAAAGCGGATTACAGATTTGATAGATTTCTAAAAACCTGTGCTACACATACTAATGCGATTGCTTTATTAGTAATTGATTGTTGACACTTTTGCTCAAATCGATACATACACAGACACAGTTCGAGCAGGCCTGCAGGTAACTTTATAAGTTTAGTGCTAATGACGACAGTCGGGCAAAGAGTCTTGGATAGGAAAGAAGACCCGGTGAGAGAAAGGGAAGTCGATTTCGCTAGTTGAACACCATGGAGTTTAAACCCTAGGCACAATGACGCCAAATGGTATGCGAAATGCATTTCCCCACGTTAAAAAACCGATAAGTACGAGTTAAAGGCTCGGTAAGTGATGCAAATTTAATAACGAGCAAATCATGTTACACCAAGTACAATAAAATCTCTTTATTCGCGGGGTATACGTTCCATAAATATGCCGCGAATACAGAATGGTAATTTATATGGGTTTATAGGGGGATACGTTCCTAGGTGCCAAAATAAAAAACACAAATGATGTTATTGAACATTTTGATTATGTAATCATTATCCTCAGGCTTAGACAATGGTTTGAAGAATTTTGTTATTTTCTCTTGCTTGGCAGTTTGTAATAGCTCCTTCAATTCAGACTGATACTCAGCAGTCGCATTAGCAATTTGCCTCTTAAAATTAAGACTTCGTTCCATAGATGGATCAATGTTCATAAAGAAATTGCAAAGCTCATTTGCCATTCTTGAACCTTCACTAAGATTTTTCAGAGTAAATGTCACATTTTCAGTGCTAGTTGAAGCCTCTTCTTTAATGGGCTGTGAATTTAACATTTCCTCCAAGTCGGTTTCAGTCAAATCGTCATCTTGCGATTCAAGCAATTCCTGAATGTCACATAATTCTGTCTGTTCGAACCCATCTCGTCCTATTCCATTTGCAATTTCGGCTATGTTTGCAGTCAAAGTTTGAACTTGCACGGATTCTTCGTCATTTTCCGTAGTCAGAGCAGGCCATAGTTTTTTCCAGCATGACTTCAATGTGTGTGGTTTCAGTTCGTCCAATGATTCTTTTATGTTTACGATGCATTTTACTATGTTAAATTTCTTCCAGCATTCCATAACATTCATATCAGCGTTACACTTCATATTATCTATATGATATTGCGTTAAACACCTATTGGAATTTTGTATAAAATTTTAGATCCGCGAATAAAGAAATTTTTTGCCGCGAATAAAGAAATTGGGTTGATTTTTTTTAATCCGCGAATAGTGAAAACACGAATAAAGGAAGCGCGCATAGGGAGCTTTTACTGTATTTCCATAAATTAGTAGTTTTAAACATCTTAGAAAATCTTCTGAAAAAAAAAACAAAAAATAAATAAACAGATAAAACTATTTACCTAGTGCTTCATCGCCGTTAAATAGATTCTGGAAATGATAGACTACGCTCGTGAGGACATGGGCTGTGTGCCTCCAACGCACCACCGACCAGTACCGCTCCCTGCCTTTCTTAAGTTCCACCGTCTCCAAGCTAACCTTCACAACTATGTCACCTGTTGACAGTAAACGGTTTACAATTATAAAAATGACTAATAGTTGGAATCAGTAAAACAAAAATTCTTAATCGAAATATAAAAATGTGTCGTATCACGTACGTATCGTGATCTTGTAGCGGCCACTGCCCTGTATGCGGAAGATGAGCAACTTGCCACTGAGCACATAATCCCCCGTCAGCACCACACTGCACTGAAGCTCCACTGACATCCGAGGACCTTCGCGTCTGCAATTAATCGATGTTGCATAACCTATATTACGTTATAAACAATAAAGATAACTAAATAATACTGTAGTCGAGTTCGTTAGAGACCAAATTTAAAGCTTTAAAATATAAATAACATATCTATATTCTTTATGACTGTTTCTTGTAAAAAAACATTATTTAAGGAAGAATTAGCTTTATCAGATTTTTTTGAACAGCCAAAGGGCTGAAAGAGAGCCTAGGAATAATGTTAATGTATATCTTTCGACACAGTAGGGCGGTACTCGCCGAACCCACTCTCCTTATATTCCATCTCAGCTTTAAAGCATCAACATTTCCAGACCGTTGGAAAATAAAGTTGAGGTGAAAGAGTAAATAATGATTCACAAGGGCCAATTTTGTCAACACCAGCGAAGGTTCCACCACAAAAGACCATTCTCGACTAGCTCTAAACACTCTGTTACCACGAACCATTTCTTGAGGTTTTTGATTAACCAGTTAAGTTGGTGCTAAAAAATTCGACAGCAGTTTAGTTCTGCAGAAATGTTGTGTTGTTTGTTTTATCAGAGCACGGGCACTGATTCTCTATAGATAATTATTACATGGAAGAACAGCCAATTCCAAGATAAGCAGAAGTCAAAGACGTAGGGGTTCATTTAAATGTAGAATGAAATTTTCAGGATAGCATAAAATTATATATAAAAAAGTTCTAAAAGTATGGCCAAAGCATCCTGAAGTATTAAGTAAAGCGATAGTGGCATTGTGTTGTAACATCATGATTTGGGCCCCAGAAGAACAGAAATACTCTCGAATAGTGGAGCGAATTCAATATATATTTACTAAGTGAATATTATTTACTTACATGAGTTTATGTATTACTATTATTATTATTTATTTATTATCGAACTGTGTTTGTCTTGGGTATGAATACCACCAGTTAGATAGTGGTAAAGAAGGACCTTACTATCGCTCTATTTTTTAAGGTCCTAGAGTATATAATGCGGAAATTAAAGAGAGACTGGGGCTGTAAGTGCCAAATAATCACACTCCGAGTGGAAAGCGATCGCAATTGCTAGCAATGTCGCGATTGCGCCCTCAACAGAATTACAAGTGATATAATATGTCATTCCATACTCTCTGAATTCACATGTCGATCATCCCTATTACGTCCTTCTACACAATACACAACTGATACAAGTCACGCATCATGAATTTCCATTTGCCCCGACGTCGTAACCAGCAATCTGTTTAACAATATTAGCGGATACGTCCAAGCAGGCCTTCGACTTAAACACACGTTACTTTGTATGAGACAATCGACAAAAAACTCAAATAAATTCTCATAAAAACCGATTGCCATTGTCACATGAAATAAGCTAATGACAGTTAATAGCTACGCTAATAGATCGCATCGTTAGAGTCGGTGAGTGGTGGAATTGATTGTTAAGGAGATTTACAGAGTACTAACTGTGATGCTTCGCTGGGTCCTTCACAGATAATTTAATTTCATTAATTATAATATCCTCAATTCATTTTTTCCCAATGCACTGATGAGACTTCGTGGTCATTATTTCCGCTAGATCACTCTTCCAGCTGACAGACTCCGTCAACTACATACGACGCAAAATACTTACTAGGACTGATTCCTCAGACGAAAGAAGACTTTAGTGCGCACAACGTGTGTTACTAAAAGGTTGTGACTGTAAAACATTGAAGGTAACTTTTGCAAGTCAACTTTTTATCTCTCTTGTTTTTCATTTTTATTTAAAAGTCAAAAATCATTTAATCATAATATAGGTAATACAATGTACACTTATGCACGTTAAACAAAGAAATGTATATGAATTGCTTCTAACTTTACATTAAGTGCCAGTTCTCAAATCAAGGGCGTAGAACGGAAGAGAAGAACTGGCAATAAACTCTCCGTCACTCTTTTTAATCGCCATGTTTTTTACTACACATTACACAACGTTTTTAAGGAGCTGCAACCATCACACCATGTTCCACATGACACTTAAGTAATTAATAATAATAACATAAATTAAAAACAAAGACTTGTCCTCTATCAGCAGGAAGCATGGTGAAATAGGAGCACGCATTCACATTCTCGTGAGTACTTCGAGAGTATAAAAATATATACGGCGTTTTCTGACATAGTACCAATATATAAATGTTGTTGTATGTAAAACGTACTTACTGTAAATCGAGCACGCGACAGTGTCTCAATCCTCGTACTTGGGTATTATTAAACTCCATAATCAGCCCGGCTTGGTTGGCCGACACGTGCTCGAGATGCATCGGGTCCATTCGCTCTACTCCCAATGCCGGGAGACCCGCCGCCACCACCGCAACGGCTGCTTGAGCAGACGACTTCAAACATGCCCTATCTTCTGCGTAGCATGGTGTAATGAAGGGCGCTGCATAAAAGAATCTTGTACAAGTGAATGTTCGCCATTCACTAAAGTTAAGTTGTCATATACTGCTGTACTAGATCATTAGGTGGTAATCGATACTTTGATTGACATTTGGTGTATTTATATGTAAAGACGTGTTCTGTACCGCAAAGCCAAACAAATACCGACACAGCGAACCTAGATACATCTAACGTTTGTCTCAATGAATATCGGTTAAAGCTGAATAAACGTGTCAAGGATATAACAGACGATTATCCTCAACTCGACGCTTTTATCCTCACTACACTCACGCACCACTTTATTGTTATTATGGTCTTATATTAAATAATTGCTATGTTTTATAGTTTCCACGAGTTTTCACGTTAAGCGATTACGATAAAGTCGCTCCTTACTTGGAATAACAAAGTAAATGTGTTAAAAATGAAACCAGTTTCTTAACAAATTATTCGTTCTCGGTAGTTATTTAGTAGCTATTTTTACGTTACACCTACACTTAAAATTCCGTGTTCGATTACTTTTCAATTGCGAAACTCTCTCGAAAAAGATAACAGAAGAAGACACTTACCCAAGCTACAGTGAACAGTCGCTACGAGCACAAGGACATAGGTTAAAAATAACAGAAGTGCCTTCATTTTGACGTATCCACCTTCAGCACACAAGGGCAACGATCTTTATCAGCAACCATTTTATATTATCTTAACCACTAATTAGTCACACATTAATAGTTAAACGTTTCTTGTGAAATTATTCCATTACTTTTGAGCATCATTAGTGAAAAATGCTCAAATATAACGAACGGGCAGACGTAATGTCGTATTTCTTACAAAGACTACTAGTGTACATTTATTTTGACTAATTTAGTCTATTCCATCATTATATTATTCTTATATTTTGAAATCATTCGGATGATTATTTTTGAGCATATTGTATCTAATGTTATAGATACAAAAGAAAGTTTATCATTTTAGACTGAACAATAGATAATTTTGTATATACATAATTATTAAATCCCATATCTATTAATACGAAGAGAATAGGGACTTCTCTTCGGTTGCGCTCTTTATTTCCGAAGGTGTTAGCACTATTACCTCCACTCCACTCCGTCTTTGGCATGCCTCAGCGCCTGCCTGGTGGTAAGAACTGTAAGGGCAAGTCCCTTCGTTCGGGGTCAGCGAGAAGACGATCGGATTCGAGGTCTGGTGCCCTTCACTCTGCATTCAATGAGTTCAAGTGAAATTAATTTAAAATGTATTTATTTTCTCTCGACCTTAAATCGCTCCAGAACCTGGGTCTTTATGATAGCACCTGAACCCTATGTCAGGAAGGAGTAGGCAAGGCAGACTTAGAAATAAGTAAATTTAATATTTTTGTAAAGAAAGTACAGTAGTAAAAAAGCAGTCGGTGAAATTACACGTTCATTTCTGGATCTCACGGAGATGGATCTTCGGAAATGAAGTAACTATTCTTTATCAACTTAGTTAACATAATATTATAATAAACATTATAAACAATACATTATCAATATGTACCAATGTATAGCAGTATCTAATATTTATTGCTACGTAAAATGTAAAATTCTCGGAAAATTGTTCACGAACGTCATTTATAACTAGTTGGTTAAGGTTAAATCTTACTCGACCTATGCATGAGTAAGAAGAGCTCCGTCGGTGAGGTGCGCTGGAACACACGTGCACACAAAACGATACACTCAATGAATCATTTAAGATTTAAACCAAACTCACAGAGATCGATGTCATTGATCTTTACTCTTCCGCACTCAGATTGACAATCTTCAGTTGTCAACATCGTTGCAATTAACTTAGTAAACAATTAGTTGCCACGTTTTTTTTGGAGCACATTTTGTTATCGAACTGATGTTTTCAAAACCAAGACGTAAGTGCATTTTGCACTCTTGCTTAAGTAAATGTAATTTTATGCACTTCGTACGTGAGGGCCCGCTTGACCCTGGCCGTGATAGTGTGCGTGCTTGGCCAGACGTCAGTAACTCGGTGACCTTGCCTTCCGCTGGACGAATAAGAAGGTAGAATAATTTTCTGCAAGAAGTAGCCTGCGAGCTGTACCAGTTAAATAATGGCTACAAAAATGTAGTATCTAATGAAACTTAAAATATCCTCCTCATAGATAATTTGATGAGCTTTCTTACCCAATGAACTTGTCTTTTTTCAACTTTAGGTTGTGTTTATTGAGAAGGGTTAGTTGTGTATATAAACAGAAATCTACTATTAGAGGGTCGGGGTTAACACTGAGGTGAGTTGCAAAACTTAATCCTGATTAGGATTAAATACAGCTGTTAATTAGTAAACAGGTTTACTTGTCGTCTGATCTTCGATTCTCCAACTCCTAATAATTTGGACATTCACCGATAAATAAAATAAGACTTATGCCGAAATTAAACAAGGATATTTTTTAAATTTCCTTCTTTAAACTTATCTTTTCTCTAAGTTATTAAGTGTAACATTGAACATGACGGGATACGGTATCCTTACCTATACGTAGATGGAATTAAAAAGCATAAGCCAGTTAAAATTTAAAGGTAGCGGAGGTGGTTTAAGTCCGTATTAAAAGGGCAATACTTTGTAGATAAGGTAATAAGAAGAAAATAAAGATTGGATATTTAACATAAGAATTTCCGTAAGCTTTTATTACAATATATATGTTTTATAAACAGAGGAAAAGCCACATCAGGCAACATCATCAAGAGGCATTTAAGCAATAAGTTTTTTTTTTAAAATACTTCGAAAAATACTTCGATATTCAATTCGAAAAGTTTATTTACATAACTAATCAAATATTTACCGAGAGTTTGCAAGGGCTTCGATACATAGTTTGACCATCAAGAATCTCATTTGGTTACCAAATTACATTAAGTAACTTGTTATTATCGTAAGGTCTATTGTATATAATATGTATAGGTGATATCGATCACGTAGGGAGTGTAATCTTTTCGTTCGATACCTACAGCTGAGAAGGAAATATATTATAAAGTTCCTTAGATCACGACGTAATGCTAGGTACGATTATGGATAAAATAGATAAATGGACATAAATAAAACCAATTGAAATGATGGAAACTATGCGGAAAACCATTAGAAAAACCTCACTATCTAGTGCCTAGGCATTTCTTTGAGCAATGAACGTTGACTGTGTATTGGTGGGATTTGTATTTGTCTCAATGCGTCTTGTATGCATATTGCATTAAACCAATCATAAGGTGTAACGATTACTTATAATTATATGAGACAATTTAATATTCAGTTGCAAATATGTCAACATAATATGCAAAATAAAACATAACATCATGACAACAATTACGATGCACCGTTTTCATTAAATGGCCCATGCTGTGTGCTGCATGAAATGCCAAAACTTATAAATTTTGCATTCAGTTGCTTTAATAAAACAATACATCAGACGCACTTGGTATTTTTTATAAAATCACAGATACAATTACACTGCATGTGTCAATAAAGATAGGAATTGATTGAATTAAACGTAAAGGTTGAGCGTGTATGCAATTACGAAAGATATATAACGCTGGGTTCAAGTTGCGGTGCGCAGTCCGCTACATACGTTCACACGACATGTCTCGCCTTCTGTGCCTCGCGGTGGCGCTCAGCTGCACCCTGGACGCGCGCGCCGGGACATTGCGTGAGTGCAATATCATTTTAATCAATCATCAAATCTATTTTATCCAAGTAACCTGATTTTTTAAATAATTAAATTGATGGAATCAGACTTTAAAAAAAGATAACAATTACAATAAATTTTACAATTGTACAACTAACCTTCCAGAAATTTAACCACCCATTTTTTTGGAATACAAAGAATTTAATGATGATGAAATTTAGCTGGGGGTATTAATCCGAACAACTCCTCTGAACACTCTCTGTCAAAGTGTGTGCGTGTAAAAGAGTTAAACGCGCTTACCGTAGCGGCGCGCTTTTCGACCCTCAAATAAGGGCGAATCCAGGCCCCAGGTTTCGCTTAATCACAATTTTTATATCTACCATTAAAATAAAAAAGAATACCTACCTAAATATGGGGTTTTCGTACATAAATAAATAGGGACAGACAAAAAATGTTTTGAATATGACTGGAATCAAATAACAAAAAAGTGACAGCATATAAAATAAATATTTAAATTCTATGATTTTGCAATGCCACTCCAAATTATTTATGTTTTTACTGTAAACTAAAATATTTAAGGTCGTTACTTTCATGTGAGTGGTTTTGTAAGAGATAAATTCCGACCCGATGAAGAAATGCTTATTGCGTGACAACTCAATGTCGTCCCCATCCTGTGACATATATAACATATATAACATGCATTATATTGTTATAGATTTAAAGAAATAAAAAGGTAGGGGACTTTCAATAATACGAATTAAGTAATAGGTCTGATTATTTGATTGCCATTGTTTGTGACAACTTTTGTGTAGTAATCGTTGCCTTAATTGTTATCGATTGTATTGCAATCCCCGGAGTGTATATCCAGTACAAAGATATGAGCAAAAAAGTGTATGAATTTCAAATTGCGTAAACCTTTGATTAGGCATTTCAAGAGATGTTTACCTTGACTTAAGACTACTTTTTTTTTAAATACTTTTGTTTGCTTAATAATTTAGCGTCCTTTCTGAGAGCTTGTTCGGCGTCAGACCCAAATCTCAGTCAGTGCGTGGAGAAGGTGATAGCGGTCGGGGGAGGGAAATTCGCAAAGGGAATCCCGGAGCTGGGAATCGCGTCCCTCGATCCGGTACACCTGGGTAGGGTGGTCGTCGACAACCCCGCTCTGAAGCTCACCTTCGACGACACCGTCGTTAGCGGTCTCGGTGGCTTCGTCGTAAACTCTTATCAGTAAGTAACATAATGTAGATTCGCTTAAAGATCTTTGGATCCTATTTACATTATATTTTATCAATAAGGATTGACACGGAGAAAGGAAAAGCTACACTAGACTTCACGGCTAACGTAACACTGAAGGCACATTATGACATGGATGGGCAGGTGCTCATCTTGCCAATTAGAGGAAACGGAGAAGCCAAAATAAAAATCAGTAAGTTATACGCTATCACTTTGACACAGATTAATGCAGGCCTAATTAATCAAATTAATAATTCCTCAGCCAACCTTAACATCGTCATCAAGTATGACTACAAGACTGTCGACGGTTACTGGACGGTGACGGGTTACAAAGATAGCTACAATATGGACCGCGCGCAGTTCAAATTCACTAATCTTTTCAACGGCAACAAGGAGCTGGGTAAGTAAAGTATCGATTCACAACTTAGTTTAATCTATAAACAATGGTAAAGCAGAAACAAAAGATCTGGGCTCCACTTTAGCTTCATATATGTATAAAATAGCAACTAAATTAATAAAATATCTTCGAAATCGAGTCGTGGTGACAAAATCATGCACGAATACGTTTAAATGTAGTTTACGTGTACCAACGATAAAATTAATGGAGATAGAGCTACCTAATTCAGTCAGACTGAAACATGATGGAATTAATCTATTATTCGTAGAGTGTTGAAACAGTATCATTTTTTTTTTAAATACAATTTCAGCCGATACGACCGTAAAATTTGCAAACCAAAACTGGAAGGTTATAATGCAAGATATTGCACCGCCAGCTATCGAGCATATCATATATAAATGTGTAGACGAAGTTAAGAAGCTGTTTAAGTCTGTGTCGGCGACTGATCTCCTTGCAGCCTAATTAATGGTTTGAATGAGTCTGTCATTGCATCGTTTCTTGATTTCATTTATAACAATTTACCGACCCGCTCATTCCTCAAGTCGTTTACTTCCTTTGGTTCATTCAATAATTACCTTTTCTTTAATTCATGTCAGACATGATTATTGGATTGACACGAATCGATTTAAATTTATATGCTATACAAACTTACCTTAAAAACAATCAACTGAAAATAACAAACTAATACGTCATCTCTCTAACCTAATCTTATCTTCTTGTATATGAATAATTTAAAGATTTTCTTTCCTGAATGAGGAGCAGCTTTTGAAAAAGACTTGTCCCTGTTCCCTCGCCCTGTTTAAATAACTCCTTATAGTCGAAACGCCGAGTTCCGAGCTCAGTCCGTCATCAGTAAAAGCACAAACTTATGAGTTACAACTTCGGGGTGAAGCATTTAATTTTAATCACGTCCGCTACGGCGCTTTTTTATAATATAACAAAAAAATTGTGCCCCTTACGAATACAAAGTATGTCAAAAACTCATTTCACAACATCCCTCTGAAGGTCAACGTAATTTAAATTGAAAGTTCAATGATGTCTCGCCAGGCGAACTTTTGCGTAACTCCAATTAAATAATGTTTCATATAATTAAAAGCTTACACTGTTTATTCTCATCTTAGCATCTACAATAAATAGAGTGATCAATGACAACTGGGAGCCTGTAATCCGTGACATCGCTCCTGTGGCCTTTGAGACCATTATCAGCGCGTGCGTCAACGAGGCCAAGAAACTGTTCGCTGCCGTTCCTGCTGACCGATTGCTTCTGCCTTGATGTAAGCGGTACGAGCAATTGTCAGGATAATCTAAAGAAAATCCGTTTTCCGTCACCCGTGAAGACATGATTTCTAATTGCATTAGTATAATAATGAATCCCGCCCAGTTTGCCTTTTATAGTCTTTAAGAAGTTTTATTTTATTCGAATGTAGTTTTAACTTCGTCTCAAATAGTAGCAGTTTGGTAATTGGACCTTTTAGTGATTAAGAAAATATGTGTAAATAAAAAGAAAGCGTTGTAAATATAAAAAAAATTGTTTTCGGATCAAATTTTTTTATAATGTAAAACAGCACTAATGTAATTTGATTTAGACTGTTCTCATTTTTAAATGAATTACGTTATTAATAGTGGCAGTATGTTATTCATGTTTTACAACTAACCGGTAGACGCTCCAGGCTCGTTGCCGTACGGTCGCCGGTTGCACATTTCCGTGTCAATATTGTAACTTCCTCTCGATGCGCACACTCCTCTTTTCGGGGCCAGCCATCACCAAGCAAATGTGTGTTTGCAACTCTATATCCTTCCCGTAGCTGTAGTATTTATACCTACTTAATAATAATTGATCTTTTATTTATTAATACCGCGTTAATTTATCTACGCCGAGGTAAGAACAGCTGAGTTTCATTATCGGACGTCAAGGCAAAATACAAAATACCATTCGTATCACCTGGACGTCCGTCGTTCCACAACTGAGCGTTTTCTAAGGCAGTTATTACCGCGCACTGAAGTATTTCCGAAACAATTCGACTTACGGTCGAATTTTATTTAGAGTACAATTGTTGAAAGGCCGGCAACGCACTTGCGAGCCTTCTGGCAATGTGGGTGTCCATAGGCGGCGGTATCACTTTACATCAGGTGAGCCTCCTGCCTGTTTGCCTCCTATTACATTAAAAAAAATATATATTTATTATACGATTTTAAATTGGTACTTAGTTTATCAAAATAATGTCCATTAACAAAGTTGTCAACTCTTAAATGTCTTAATAGTCTTTACTATTTTTAAGAGTATCATGTTTATGTTATTGATTCTTCAACATATATTGTTTAACACTATCTCTATCCTTGTTCTCAACAAAATCTAAAAATAGTCCTGGTATGTTTCATATAAAATTTTATGTTACTATATTTACACTTATGAGATAAAATAGTAACCCTTGTTATAGTTATAAAACAAAAATTATAAAAAATAGAGGTTAGTTGATTTTAGTGTCAATGTGTGAATTTGAGATAACATTGTGTTGTGTAAATACTGACACCCACACTGTTTCTTATTGATAAGTAAACAGAAACAATGTTTGTGATAACTCAGATAAATGTTCTTGAACTATGAGATATTTTTGTTTGTATTCTTTACAACTTATCATTTACTGTGTTATAATTACATGAGATGACATTTCTTTATCATCTGTTTTCTACAAATAAAAACTCTATTTAGCATTTAGTTTTTAAAAGAAATAAAAAACCAAAGAAACATACTAACAGTTTTATTTATTCTTAAAATTTTAAAACAATTGTAATAGATAAATATTTTCAAAGTATAAAAAAGACTACTAGAAAAATTGCTTAAAATTATTTGATTACTAAAATCATATGGCATTCAGGCACATTTATCGAGGACACATAGCATGGCGACCACCATCAACTGGCAGACTAACACCAGTAATGTTACTTGCCAAATCACTAGCTAAAAAGGCTATTGTTGCTGCAACTTCATCTGGTTTTCCAGGACGACCTAATGCATGTGTCTCTTTACTTCTCTCTAAGAAGGCAGCATACTGGTCATCATTTAACCCACCGCGACGCTGCAGTTCTGTTAGAATAACTCCAGGGTTCACACAATTAACTCTGACACCTTTAGGGGCTAATTCCAAAGCAACACATCTAGTAAACTGATCAACCGATGCCTTAGATACATTGTAAGCAAGAACTCCAGGGAATGAACGAATTCCGTTTACACTTGATACGTTCACAATATTACCTTTACTTTTTAATAAGTGAGGAACGGCTAACATAGTCAAATAATAAATCGAACGAACGTTTGTATTCATTAAACGATCATATTGTGCCAAAGACGTGTTTTCGATTGAGCCGGTTTCGATAATACCTGCGTTGTTGATGAGAACGTCTAATTTTCCGTAATGATCGATGGTAGTCTTAACGATTTTTTCGATATCTCCCTCTTTAGTTATGTCCGCTGGTATAGTTATGGTAGAAGTTGACTTTGCACAGTCGTCATTGACCTTTTGCAAATTATTCACGTTTCTTCCAATCAGTGACAGTTGAGCACCAAGCTTTGAAAGGAAAACAGCAGTAGCAGCTCCAATTCCTGAGCTTGCGCCGGTAACAACTACTACTTTTCCGGAAAAATTCATTGTAAAAGACTTATCACTAAAGTCTTACTTGCACTTTATAACGCCTTTGAATACTGTCGTCAAGTGAAGGAACTAAACTTATCTACTAAATTAAATAATGTATAACCTTATAAAGATAATGATATGTGCATAATAATATAATTATAATACTCAAAACAAATACATGTATGTATTCACATATATCCAATATACTAGAACTAGTGGCATGTCAATTGTCAATGTCCAAGTCATATGATAAAGCATTTAACTAAAATAGCTAACGTTGTTGTTGTTGATTTTCATTCTTATAAATGTAAAAACGAGATAAACCCTGACCTCTGTTCTCTGCAAGACTATGGAACGTTTATTGAATATTTGTAAGAATATGACCTGTTGAGCGATCGCCAATATGATTTTCGTCGTAATCGATCGACAGGTGACCTTCTAATACGCGCATCTCCTTTATGGGCGAAGCACTTGCCATTAATTCTAGAAGACATTGACCTTGACATTTCTAAGGTCTTCGATAATGTTTGGCACGTAAGCCTCATCTTGCTCCATGCAAATGAATAGCAGATTTCTTGAAGGAGCGCTTACTTAAAGTGGTCGACGATGGTTGCTTTTCTGATCTAGTAGCTCGTCTATTCTTTCTGAGACTCTTCCTAATACATATCAACGACATGCTAACATCAAAAATCTTCGGCTATGCCGATGACGGAACTATCGTTGAAAGATATCTGACCAACGCTAGAGCGTTGAGAAACGGTATTCAATCTAAAAGGGCGGCTATGGTTGAATTTGGACGTTAAAGGAAGTTTCTTTTGGAAGGGGCATTTCGAACCTACTCCAATTTAACACAAATAAAACCCAGGCCTCTAATAATGCGTTGTAAAAATAGTGCTTTTGGAATCAGTCCCACCTATCGGGGTGTTTATTTGGGAATAGCTGATCGTCTCGATCGTCGCATTACTTTGGCGACTAATTTAAACTTAGAGCGTTTCATTTATTCTTCACACCGGAAAATCCTATTAATCTTTATGAAGCTTAAGTCCGCCGTGTGTGAAGTCACCTCTAGGCCGGTGCTACTGTCATCCAGGTGTTTGGATGGTATTGAGAAGTGATTTAAGTGAATTATGGACGATTATTCTCTCGCTAAATCTCAACTCTAACGTTTGGACCATCGCCATTCAGTTGCGTACATTCTTCGATAGATTGCACTCCGGAGAATGCTCCATGGAACTACACGACCCGATTCGTCATACCCTCTCAAACAACGCTCATCTTCGTTGTTCCCAGGTTCTGCACTGCACGATTTGGATCGTCCGTTTCTAGTAAAAACAGCAAAGGAGTGGAATTCCTTTCCCGCTTGCCTAGACAGTTACAGGTATTGGAGAGCCAAGGAACTGGTATTGGGGAGCTCCTGCCTAGAGATGAAAACAGTACTCCATGTGGGTCCGAATTTGCGCTTTATAGAGTTGCGAGCGGCGTCCCGAAGTAGAGTACCGTCTCGCCTTGCTGAGCACACCAAGCTTCTTAAGGGCTAATTTCGCCTTCCCTTCCCAATGACCACGAAACTGAACGTCATTCGATATGTCAACGCTCAGTATGCCGATGCTAGCTGAGGCTTTAAGGAGAGTGTCTTCAAGGAAGCGTACAAGCAAGAAGTTGGGATCCGTTTAGATTGGCCAGCTTGAAGTTCTGGCCTCAATTCAATTGAGTATGTATGGGATCTTTTAAAGAGACGAGTAAGATCTGTGCAATCTGCTGCACAAAACGTCAAATACAATTTATTTAATTATCTGAAATTGACCTTAGAACAAAAAATTCCTTAGGTGCCCTTTTTTTTCAAAAGAGTTTAGTTATTTATTACCAAGATTAATTGCGTAATCGGTAAGTATAAGGTAATAAAGACTAGACTAGAAATAATAGTAAGGCCGATGGAAACAAAATATTTATTTTGGAAGGAAGATTACTTCACATAAATCAATATCCTTTACCTACTTTATTATTATTCTCTTTGTCTCGTCCTAACCTTTTCCATTTACATATTTTTTTATATCTATGTGGCTTTAGGTTTGTCAATGTTTGAAGGATACATATTATATTAAATTACTTAGAGGTCTTTTGTTTACAAAACAATGTAGGTTAGTAATTTTCGCAAAAACTTAAACACAAATTTTCAGTTATGTTACCTTAAAATGACAATAGTAAGTAAAAAAAACGCCATAAAAAGGCATAATAAAACGTAATTGTTAACGTTGTTTTAAAAATATCTACATTCTGCCCTTTAGAAAGAAGTTATACACATTCATATAGGACAATCGGGAGTACAAGTAGCAAACGCCTGTTGGGAACTGTATTGCTTGGAACATGGCATCAGACCCGATGGCATCATGTTATTTGGAGAAAACGAACATAGCTGCGCTTCCTTTTTTAGTAGCACGGCTGGAGGAAAAGTGGTGCCGCGAGTAGTAATGATTGATTTAGAACCAACTCCAATTGGTGGGTACAGTTAAAACCTTAATTAATTGTCTGATATTCAGTCATTATTATCAATAAGTTCATATAATATGTAATGTAATTGTCATTTACAAAACTTTGTAAATATATGTTGCAGACGAAATACGAAATGGAACCTACAGACATCTATTTAATCCTAAGTCTCTGCTAACGGGCAAAGAAGACGCGGCTAGTAATTTCGCTCGCGGGTACTTCGGTGTGGGACGCGAGATGATTAACGTTGCTCTCGATCGAATACGACTAGCTGCTGAAGATTGCAGTCATCTTCAAGGATTTATACTGTTCCGCTCTTTTGGAGGAGGTACTGGATCTGGATTTACAGCTCTACTTTTGGAAAACATTGCTAGAGAATACGGCAAGTTATCTAAAATAGAATTTGCTGTTTATCCTGCCCCAAGAATGTCACCAGTAATTGTAGAACCGTACAACGCAGTATTGACGTCTCATGCTTGTATGAACACAGAGGACGTCTGCTTTATCTTCGACAACGAAGCCTTATACGACATTCTAGCTAGATCTTTACAAGTTCCTCGACCGACTTATACAAATTTAAATAGATTAATCGCTCAGGTATAAACGACTTCACTACTAACAATATTATTGTAAAAAAATCGTTAAAGAATGTTGTTGTTGTTTCATAGGTGATATCATGTATGACAGCGTCTTTAAGGTTCGAAGGCTCATTAAACGTGGAACTCGTGGAATTTCGAACAAACCTGATTCCTTATCCAAGAATACATTTTCCTTTGGTGACCTTCGCTCCATTTGTACCACCGACGAGAGGACAACATGAAACTATGAGTACGCAACAGTTGATGATGTCAGGTTTTGAGCCGGCCAACCAAATGGTAAAGTGTGACCCCACGAAGGGCAGCTACATGTCATGTTGTCTGTTATTCCGGGGAGATGTTAATCCGAATGACATTAATTTTGCAATTAACCAAATTAAAAGCACGAGATCCATCAAATTTGTGTCTTGGTCACCGACAGGATTTAAGGTAACGGAGTTCTGGACAGATGTAGTTTGATGTACGAAAACGATAACTCGTTTATGACTATACAAATTAGACCCTCATATATATTTAACTGTACTATTTATTTGTTTAAAATTCATACGATCAGTTTATATTGGTTTTAATATCCTATGTTGTTAAGATTATTAAGAAATGTCCTTCATTATTTTTTATTATGACGTATTTATTTTATTAATAATATTTACAGATTGGTGTAAACAGTCGACCACCAATAACCGTCCCCGGCGGCGATTTAACGGTATTACAAAGAGCTGTCACTATGGTTTCAAACACATCCGCCATCCGAATAGCTTGGGAACATTTATGCAGAAAATTCTCTTTGATGTACGCCAAACGAGCATTTGTACATCATTACATTGGAGAAGGATTAGAAGAAGGAGAATTTTCAAATGCTCTTTATAATATCAAAGCTTTGTCTAATGATTACAGGGAAATGGAAACATGAAAGTTATAAACAAAGAAAAATATAGACTCATTTAGTATTTTATCTATTATTTTAGTCATTTTTACCATTATACCTACTTGTTTCTACAGTTATTCTGCAATGAGGTACTTTTGTTTATATTTTTGTAATACATATTGTAGTGCGTAATGGGTTTGAAAATAAATGTAACTTTTTCAATTAAAGGTAAATAATAATAGACTTCGTGTTATCTTTTAATAATTTAAATTATTTGAGACATCCCAAGTAATTTCTTGTATGTAAAGGCTTTTGGTTATTATTATACTCTATTTATTAATAATTAGTATATTGGATATCTGTAGTGGACAACCTACTGAAAACTGTAGTTGTTACCAGGTCATAAAATTAAAAAAAAGAAAACTGTAGTCAATACTCAGTATTCAGCTGTTATCTTGACAGTTAACAACACAAAGTTATATATTATATTATAGAGTTGAGACATCCAAGTCTTGACTCTTGGATAGCAATTAATAAAAAAACAAATATTATAACTTTACGAATATTCTAAGTATAATAAATTGAATTGAGACAAGAGAGAGTAAGAAAACTAATTAATTAAAGAAACAATTGCTCTAATTAAATTTTTTACATGTAAGTTAGTAGCATAATAATCAAAAAAACATGCAATCATATATTCAATGTTGCAACTTCAAGCTGTAAATAAATAACAAAATATTATTTTAAATTGAGCTTTAGTATGTAGTATCGTATGCTATATTAACAACCAAGATTTTCACCTATTACAGAAGAATGTTTAAATTGGCGCAATCATGTCGGTGTTCACAGTATCTAAGAGTACCAAGTACTTTGTTGTCTACCACCAAAAAACATGGAATACTCACCTCGAGACAATTTATAACACATACACGACACAACGTCAATAAAGGTTTTATGGTATGTAAGCATTACATAACCTTTATTTAAAAAATCATAAAATTGTGAAAATAGTGATCACCTTTCTTTTCTGTACCAAGACCAATACCAACGCATTTTTATTAGTCTTAAATTGTGGAACTTGAGACCCTGAATCGACAGCATGTTTCAGGCACAGAAGATCTTGGGGATCTTGTGTTCACGTCTTGAGTCTTTGGAGTCACTAAAAACTTTCTTAAAAGCCACCCCTGAAGATCCCATATCCTTTTAAAAAAAATATACAGAAATTTGAGGCTAAGATCAACTTATAGCACCTTTACTTTGCATAATTTATTATATTAAGTAGTCCTGGTTTGTAAATGTCTGAACTTTAAATTTTCATATCAAATCTTTCAGTTGGTTTAAAAATTTATATAGGGCTTTATAGGATCAGTTTTATAAACTGTTATAAAACGTGCTATAATGTGCTAATATGAAACAAATAGTGTTTAAATTCTATTAGATTACAGTTATAATACATAAGAAATTCATGACCCAATTATTAATAAAGTAGATGTGTACACTGTACATATGTCTTTCGCAACAATATTATCATTAATTATTTCTTTATGAAGTTTGAAAATGTTTCAATTAATTTACAGATTAGTGATATAGTTAAACACAATGGTGTTTTGGCTAGATTTTGCAACTCATCACCAAAGCAGAACACCCCTAAAGCAGTAGGCTATTGGTTACTGGGGTGCAGTGGGATGGTGTTTACAGCGGTAGTGTTAGGTATGGCCAGTGGATATTTAGTTCTCCTCTATTGTGTCTATTATGTTGTAAATGTCATTGTAACTACTTCTAATGGTACTAAGTGAAACAATTGTAGATGAAAACTATTATTCATGGTACAATGTGGTAGATTAAAATAAAATAGTTTTTGTTTGAGATATCATGCAATATGCTAGTGATCTAGTATCACTAGCATATGGCATGATGTAGTATATGTCAGTTTTTGCTAATTGGGAATGAGAACAAATAAAGATGTCTAAAAATGTGGTTTTGGTTTTATTTCTACTTTTAGGTGGGGTTACTAGATTGACAGAGTCGGGTCTATCGATGGTGACTTGGAAGCTCTTAGGGGAGAAGTTGCCTAGAACTGAAGAAGAATGGCAGCGTGAGTTTGAAACCTATCAACAATTTCCTGAATACAAATAGTTAGTGTAATGATTAGTAATATTATCATGTCATATTAGAAAAATAACTTGACATACAATCATAGACAAAGTTACAACACTCATTCCAGTAAGAACATGAACATGAGCCTGTCCGAGTTCAAATGGATCTGGTGGATGGAGTTCGCGCACCGCACTTGGGGCCGCGCCATCGGAGCCGCCGTGTTCCTTCCGGCCGCCTTCTTCTGGCTGCGGGGCCATCTCGACAAGCCCATGAAGATCAGGGTGGCGGCGTACTGCGCCCTCGTCGGGGCTCAGGTCGGAGTGTAATTTCGTTAAACATCTATCACCCTTCGGACCTCTCTATCCTCGATCTCGGAATTTGTTTATTTCGAACCGCAGGGTCTGATGGGTTGGTACATGGTGAAATCCGGCCTGGAGGACCGGTTCCAGGGCCCCTCGGATGTGCCGCGCGTTTCGCAGTACCGGTTGGCGTCGCATTTGGGGCTGGCCTTCTTACTGTACGTGGGGCTGCTGGGCGGCGCCTTGCGGGTGCTGCGCCCCGCGCCCGCGCTCGCCGTCGCCCGCCGGGCGGCCGAGCTCGCGCGGGTGACCGCCGCCGCGCACTTCGTCAAAGCGATGGCCTTCGTGACGGCCCTCTCGGGCGCCTTCGTGGCGGGGCTGGACGCGGGGCTCGTGTACAACTCGTTCCCGAAGATGGGCGACCGCTGGGTGCCCGACGACGCGTGGGAGTTGACGCCGCGCTTGCGCAACTTCACCGAGAACCCCACCACGGTGCAGCTGGACCACCGCGTCCTGGGCACGAGCACGCTGCTGGCGGCCACGGCGCTGGGCCTGCTGGCGCGTCGGGCGCCGCTTTCGCCGGCGGCGTCGAGGCTGGCCGGGGCGGTCGCGGCCGCCGCCTGGCTGCAGGCCACGCTGGGCGTGCTGACGCTTCTGCACTACGTGCCGACGCCCTTGGCCGCCTCGCACCAGTCGGGCTCGCTGCTGCTGCTGTCGCTGGCCGTGTGGCTCACGCACGAGATCAAGCTGCTCAAGTACATACCCAAGTAGATCTCCGCCGAGGACTCTCGCGAGACGAGCCTTCGGACGTTCGTCTGACTGAATAGAGTCCCCGGTCTGGAGTACGACGATTTCCTAATTAAATCGTTACCGAAACAGAGCACAACTTTTATTTATCTCATTCTTTGTTTGTGAGAAATAATACGAATGTTCAGATCGTTAAATTTTAATAATATATGTTAATTTGTTACAAACTAGATTTCTACAATGACACATTTGGATGAAATCGGCCGCAACGTAATCTTGAAAAATAGCATAACGCAGCTGATGTAACCCAAAAGCGAATAATAAAATAAAAAATGTACAGAACTCGAATGTGCGCTTCGACCGGCCCGGCCGAGGTACCGCCCGGGGACACGAAACAGATTGGAACAGAAGAAATTAGGCCTTCGATCTGAATTCGCACGTCATTATGGCACTCGTTATGAAATTCGTGGAAGTATTAAATGAAAAACCATCCAATCCATACGGGACACATTTTTTATGTAAAGGAGTATAAGTTTCACAATTCAGAATACAATAAAACAAGAATCACCTAAGCTTTCGATACCCAGACGTTATAAATGAGAAAGAACGACGACGGCTCAACGTACATAATATATCGTGGCCGAAACGAACATTTCGTCTCTTCGTTGCGTGGATTCTATAGAAAAAAATTAGTTCAGCATAGGTTCGCTTCGCGCGATACGTGGAGGATAAATAATATTTATGTTCATCGAGAATTTAGATAACATTCAGAGTTAAAAAAACCGTTGATCGTAAATAAATTGCAATCGATTCAAAATAGGCGCAGTTTTAAAATTGTTTCGTCCCCACCTAAAAATTACAATCTACATTTTATATATCGGTCTCTCTATCGTCTCATCGGACACGTTCTTATTCAAATTGATTTATGAATACGTGAGCGACTATTCTCTTTTGAATTAACTAATTCGTCACGGCCGTCGTTTCAAAGTATTTTATAAACGAATCGTTTAACTTTCGTCGATTCCACCGGGTGAGAGAAACGTCGTAGTGACGTATTATGAAATTTAAGAGAATTTCGTTTACACAACACTAGAGTCCAATTCTTTAGAAAATGTTATAAAAGCTAAAAAAATCATTGACAATTGTGCATATTAACTATATCGCCCGCTACACGATAGCACCGTCCCACAAATCTCGAAGAGACGAGAAGAATATGTAGCCGATATTGAGATCTAGAAACGACCACCTCACTGATAAATGCAGCTAAATCATTCCAAAAATTGTTCACCGCACCTTCGGCTCGTTATTAGCGCATTCGGAAATGATACATTTTCTTCACGTAATAAATGCGAACGACGAAGTCGGTTCAGGACAATTAAAAATAGCGAGCAAATATTTAAAGGATTACACACGAGTGTAAAGTCAGTACCGACTCGGCAGTGAAGGATTATTGTTAGCATTTTGAGGATTTTTTTCATAAATTTGTTACGAACGGTCCGTGTGCTGCCATAGGCTGAAATTAATAAAGCGTACTCGCACAAATACAGAATTGTTAGCATTCGGCTATTTAAGGTGTGTGTGTGTGTGTGTGTGCTATGTCTAAGTACTTTTCATACATTGCAGCCTTTGGCGCTTAGTTTAGCATCGTATCGAATACTAAACTATGCTTTAAATTAGCATACATAATATACGATATTTCATAAGAAGCGTCTCCTATCGAATAAATGACAATATTTATCTATATGTACAGGTCGTGCGGGTGTTCCGAATTATAACCGACTTAAAAACAAGAAAATTATGATTCGTGCTATCCGTGCCCTAGAACATGTCACGCCCGCACCGTTTTCATAAAAAAGTATAAACATATAGTATAGCAGAGATTTTGACCAAATCCTTTTTCGCCTGTAATTTATATAACATTTATTTATATGTACAAACGATTCTAATCATTAGATGAATAATACAAAAATAATAATTTATCGAGACGTCTCTTCTCGCGATCCGATGCACGTCATCTAATGATCGGAATGCCAAATTTACTAGATTAATATATTCATTATGATACAGATATATGCGTAGGTATAGGTATTCTTTGAGAAGGTTTGCGGTACTTGTGTGATCTTGATATCCAGTATGTTTCTGAAAATTAAGTTATCGATATTAAAAAGGTGAGTTTTCACTACACATTACATAAATACTGCGTATTTGTAAAGAACGTATATTGACAATGAGTCCCATGAAATCACGAAACAGTTATTGAAATGACCGAGTCTACGTTCGCGTCGCGATGTAACATATTTTATAATATCACAAGGTAGATACTTTAGCATTTCTGTTTTATGTGTTCACTCGAGTCCCAACACTGATAATGAATGAAAAACCAGCACCAATCGCTGATATTAATGATATAACAGTAATGGGTTTGATCCATTGTGTATACATTCTAAAGAGGTTAACCACAAGTTGTACAGTGCCTCCGTCTACGTCTCAAGAATTTGCAGCACGTTAGCACTAAAACCTCATTGGCACAACCCATCCTTCTGCCTTCTGCCTTGAAAAGAAGAGTTGTATCCCTTTCATATTTGCCCTAAATAAGTACAACGACATGTCTGCAATCCCTACTCATCTTAGCCGATTACCTATTCATCTACATGATGAGCATCAATGATATTACGCATTAATAGGGTCACCACAGTAAGGTTATGGAACTTACTTCCTGTCTCCGTTCCCTTACCTCCCACTCTCTTATCTATGTTTATCCAACAAAGTGACCGATAGATCAATGTTTGCCAACTTGTTGTACTGTATCATCTTACTGACACCTATAAAAGGACTAGGTTAATCTGATAATAGTAATAAATAATGCTGATGAAAAATAGCAATATGTACCTGTAGCCAACTAGCTAGGCGGATGTGGGTCAGTGCTGACGATAACCTGTACGACATAACCAGCTGTGATTTTTGCTTCCTCAACCAGCAGACGGTCACCGAGCAGCTTGCCACCATAGAACCAACGCTGACGCCATGCCTCGACTGCTTCTTGAGCCTGTAAATGACAAATATATTTGAGTTATTAATTTTGTAATGACATGTGGTAAATAAACTTATTTTGAGAATTAAAAAGGTTCATACATGTAATTTAGCCTTGCAGTGTGCGATGGTGTGCTTGGAGCCAACAGACAAGACCAAGTCTTTACAGGTAGTTGATAGCCGTAACCTAAGAGCCATCTCGGATCCTGCTTCCACAGGTTCAGAACAATCAGCAGGGGAATCTCGACCGCTTGCTTCTTTGACCATATTAATTGGGGCTGACAGACAGTATATTGGTACCTGAAAGTTTTGATAATAAGTTTAAATCTTATTTCTGACTTCAGTGTCAGTGAGACATATTCACCCAAATCTAGAAAAAAATTAATAAGGACATGACAAGTTTAGGAAATCTAAATATGTAGGGCCGAATGAATACTTCATTCTATTAAACAAAAATTACTGGCAAAAATGTTGGTGTGGGCTATGGAAATACAATAATTGTAATGATAAATTCTTAAAACATACCTGATATCTAGTTCCCCACTCGTCATAGCACTCTGTAAGATATCCATTTGGGACTGAAACACTGGCACCATCTAAGATTGCCTGTGCTAGTTGAAAGTCCATGGCTTCTGCAGCGACGGCAGCTGCACGTAATGCATCCCAAATCTCTTTGCGACCTTCAAAGGCCGGGGCAGTGTCCCAGAATTCATCGCGTTTGCTCCTTAGTTGACCTTCTGTCAATGGCACATCCGATTTCCACCTGATTGTTTCATGGCACAATGATTGATTCTTTCTTAAACCACCTAAAATAATTATTTTATTAGATGAGATTCGAAATTAAACAACAACATCGATTCCACGGCGACAACTTTTATCACGGACCAGAGTTAGGTCGAGATACCGTTCCTGAAGATTCTTCTATCGGACCACTTCTGGTTCTTGTTATTCCAATACATCCACCCATTGTTATCACATTCTCTTTTAAACAGTTTCAATAACATTTATAAACACATTTTAGCATATTAAAACATTTTATCGGCCCGAATTCCAATCATCATATTCAATTCAATGTTGAATATTCCTTTCAAGACAAACTCAATATGTCAAAAGCAATAAGCATAGAGTATAACTTATATTGGTCAAATGTCTTCTAACTCCCAAACAGTGAAAAATGTACGAGTATATAATTTTAGTTTCGTTCACAGATCAACATCAAATATACAAAATATTTAACATGATAGTTGATACTCATACTTGATAGCTTGTTTTGAGGTCTTGTAAATCATAATCTCGTTACAACTTCGAGACTTAAAAAACATAAACATAAATAGTGAATAAAGAAATATTTAATATACCCAATCTATGGCTGTGTATACTTATTACTTTCATTGATTGTTAGTTAATTCTTTCCGCACTGTTTTGTAACTAAAAACAATTCGAACAAGTTACCTGTTTTATATATTATTCATTATTATACCTTTAGGATTATTTATAGTGCGGTATACACTATCGACAATCGACAAAAATACCTCCAAAATTGCGATGCACGACGATAATTTTTTGTTAAGCAACCGAATACGAGGGGTACGGAAATTTAATAACATACTATATATTTATTTAAAGTTTTAAGACTCATAGATTTTTTGATTTTAGGTAGATGGAACTGCATACTATGTGTCAGATTTCATAACGGAGGCAGAAGAGAAAAATATTTTAAGTAACGTGTATGGTGTTCCGAAGCCGAAGTGGACACAACTGTCAAATAGAAGACTACAAAATTGGGGTGGAATCCCCCATAACAAAGGCATGATAGCTGAAAGTATTCCAATTTGGCTTAACAATTACTTATTAAAGATTGACAAATTAAATTTAATGAATGGGAATAAGCCTAATCATATATTGGTAAATGAATATACTCCAGGACAAGGCATCTTACCCCACCTTGATGGATTTTTATTTTACCCTACAATCACTACAATTTCTCTAGCCTCACATGCTATTTTGAATTTTTATGAACCAATTTCTAAACATTCAAATAGTTTGAAACCAAGATTTTCATTTCTCTTAGAGCCTAGAAGTTTATTGATTCTACAAGATAAATTATTTAGCCATTATTTGCATGGCATAGAAGATATTTATGAAGATATAATTACTGACTCAATATTAAATTTAGATATGTGTTCAAGTAAATACTGCATAGAAAAGAAAATTATGCGTGAAACTAGGATATCGTTAACAATAAGACATGTTCCAAAAACAACTATGTTTAAGATTAATATTGGGAAGAGATAGTATTGTCTTAGATATTACAGTAATAAATTTATAATTATACTAAAGTGGTTGAATTTTTTTGTAAACCTAATACTTCTACAAATTGATCAAAAATGAAATAGTAAAAAAATATATTGGAATTTAAACCTTTTGTGTTATTTCTACTTTTAAATTTTTACCCACAATCTAGTTGGTTTGTTATATATTTAGAATTGTTGTTTTATAATGGCATTTACCAAATTATTTTTTAGTGTAAGATTATTATGTATTGAGGCAAATTTTGCTAGAACGGTTTTGAGGAGTTATAGTGGAACATTAGAAGCACCAGCTTGTAATAAAAATGAAGATAAACCGAAAACAGATAAGACCTCTGCTTCTGTACCACCATTAAGGGTAGGTTATTTGTTTTGAAATATGTATTTTGGTTTATTGAAAAGATATTTCTTAAAGAAGATCACTAAATTCTAGATTAAGTGGATAAATTTATTTTTCTGGTAACATATTCCAGAAGGGTGTGGTGCTTGGGGTGTATGAAGAAGGTGAAAAATTCTCTTTAACACCTGCTGCTGAGGAAATCAATCAGAAGAGTGGGGGAAAGCTGTGCAAACACTTAAATGAGTTAGAATTATTTGTTGGAATCTTTTGTCTCTAAATGTCATATCTATTGGGTTACGGTTCATTAAATGAATAACAATATTTTACTATCAAAATCTTCCATGACCTTTACAAACGTGTTGAGTGCGTAGCACTATTTCCGAGTAGCCTAGAATGTAATTGTAGTTGTAGTCATGTTTGAGGTTATCGTGCGAGCTGAGGCTAGGCAAATCATTTGTGGTGACGGACGTGGTGGCGGACGGTGGTTCCGTGGCACTCGCCTCTCTCGGACCGCGCGATCCTCCTCACGACCCACAGGAAGGCCTGGACGAGGCCAAGGTAACCCAATGATTTCAATTTCGATCCCAACAAGGGTGTATTCAAAGTCGGAATCGGACGAGTAAAATGCGGTGTGCACACGCAGGAAAACGTACGTGTGGGCGTGGGTGCGGGAGTGTCGTGTCTGCGTTCGCGTGGAGTGATCGACATTGCCGTCGATGTGGCCGGACACCCGCGCGCCGCCGCGGAGGCCGCTCATCTCGCCGCTTGGACGTTAGTAGCCACGGACGTTAGTAACAAACAGTGACGTCAGCCGACTCTAGCGACGACTTTACCTTCAACTTTCAGTTTCCAAGAGTTCAAGTCCACCGTGGGGCGGAAGAGCGAGGTCCGCCTGTCTGCATTGGGAGGCGATCGGGAAGAGTGGTCGTCGGGCGTGGTGCTGGGCGAGTCACAGAATTGGGCGCGGTACCTCTGCGACATGCCCGCCAACGTCATGACGCCCGCCGGCCTGGCGCAGGTATCGATTCGTCTCGCAGTCGGGCGCGTTCCCTTGTGGAAAACGGGAATATATTTGTGCGTAGGAGGCGCTGGACGTGCTGTGTCCACTGGGCGTGCAGGTTTTGGTGCGTGAGCGCAAGTGGGCGGAGGCTCAGCGCATGGAAACGTTCCTGAGCGTGGCTCGGGGCTCCTGCGAGCCGCCTTTGCTGCTCGAGTGTCATTACCGGCCCGAGGCCGACGCTCACGGCCCGCCCGTGCTGCTCGCCGCCACCGGCGTCACTTTTGACAGGTACCGCCCCGATTCGATCGTTTCCCGTTATTTTTCACGAACACCAACCGAATTTAACCATTCGCAGCGGCGGCTTGTGCCTGAAGTCTCGGACGCAGATGTCCGAGGGTCGCGGGTGCATGTCGGGAGCCGCCGTGGTGTTGGCTGCTCTGCGGGCGTTAGCTCTAGCTAAGGTATCGTTTTTATTTAGAATCTAAATATTATGCAGTGAGATGTTTTGTTTTCTGTATCAATTTAGTTAAAAGCATTCATTATTAAAGTCCAGTACAGCATTAGTAAAGCTCATTCAACATTCATATGAACTTGTTTTCACGGTTGGTATGCCCATCGTGCCATCGTATGCTCGTGGGTGCAGGCGGCGATAAACGTGAGCGCAATAATTCCTTTGTGCGAGAACATGGTGAGCGGGCAATGCCTAAAAGTGGGCGACGTGGTCACGGTCCTCAACGGGACTCGCGTGCAGGTGGGCCTCGTAACTTAACTACTTATACGAATGACACATTTAGTAATCGCGCGCTAATTCTGAAATGGCCTTGGTTTCAGATCGAGGATACGGACATGGAGGGTCGCCTTTTGCTAGCAGACGCGTTGGTGTACGGTCAGACCCTGCTCAAGCCTGCCCTGGTCTTGGACGTGGCCGCTCTCACACGTCAGTGCTACCAACTCGGCGAAGTCACGTTTCGTACCTGAACTATACGATAACGACTATAGTTACTTTCAGAGGGCGTAGCCCTGGCGACGGGTGGCGGCGCCTTCGGGTGCTTCAGCAACAGCGACTCGGCGTGGAGCGGACTCAGAGCCGCCGGCGCAGAGACAGGAGATCGCCCTTGGAGGCTGCCGCTCTGGGCCTACTACGGGCGCGACATCCAAGGTATACCTACGTAAACCGTAGTTAGGTTTTTTTTTATACATACTAGGGGGGCAAACGAGCTTGCGGGACGACCAAAAAGTGCAGTCTGCGCAGCCCATAGACACCCACTTTTAGTGGGTGCGTTGCCGGCCTTTGAGGGAGGAGTAGACTCGTGTTATTGCTGCCGTTAGCAATGTCCACTACACATGTTGCCGTTTTCAGTTTAAGAAGCCGTATTGAGACTTAAGAAAATTTTCCAAGTCAGGTTTAGGTTGCTGTCACCAGCAACACTGATTTTCAGTGAACCCATCACCCATACTATCTTGGAGTGACAGATATGTACACTGAACAAAACAAAAATTTTCACAATTATAATAAAACTATTTAAAAACAGAGTTAAATCTCTGGATCCTGGAGGTGGCAGTTTGTTCCAGCATTTAGTTGCATAATGCATTGTATCGAAAACTTACAAAATACAAAATTAATGCCTTCGGCCGCATGTATAACAGCAGGCATAGATTTATAGCGTTAGATAGGCCCCGACACCAAAAACTGTGGCATTGTTATTGAATGTGTGCGTTAACAAAATGCCGACAACACCTGTGCAATCTATACACAACAAGTGTACTGAGAAAATAGTGACATCTCTTTTTCTCCTACATTAGTTGCAAACGCTACTTTCTCTTTCGTGCACTCACCATTTAAATTTGTTATTTTAGACAGTGCGGAAGGAAAAATAAAAGTTTTTAAATCAAATCGCAATACTTACGAGTGAAACGTTACACCTCTGGCTTTATTTGTGTTTCTAGAATTGTTATTGCACTGTAGAAAGGCACACGATGGCATATTGTGACACTAAACTGCTCGCAAACGTCCTTTACAACACGTCCATCTAACACTGTGTTTAGGGGTGCACTGATCCCAGGTTAGTGAGCTCACTCACTTCGACTGTGCGACAACACGGCGATATAAATCTATGACAGCAGGCATGTAAAATGACAGTTTGTATCGACAAATATTCATTCAAATTTTGTTTTCGACTTTCTACATACACTAATGTAAAGGCATCTTGACTAAACCGCCAGATCCCATTTAACATCGGATATAAATAAATAATAGCAATTAAATTTATTTAATTAAAAAACCAAATTTGATCAAACACCACTCGTTTTCAGTTCAGAAACAAGATAACAAAAATTTCAAAAACTAATATAATTAACTAACTAACACTCCAAACTCAATCGAAAATAAGATACTTTATAGCGCCACTCTGAATTGTCAATCAGTCATAATAGAGAACACTCGAAAAACTTAACTCGGCCTAAAGTTAGCTCTCTCAAAAATAAATTGGGACTGTATACCTACTAGGATTAAGCGAAATAAGAAGAATCCTCGTAGGCCGTAGGCGAAAGCATTGCAGATCATAAAGGATAAAGAGTATATCTTCTCATATTATAAAGCTAAAGGATCTGTGGAGTAGGCTTTATGGTAAAGACTTACAACCAAATATAGAAGAATTCAAGGGCATCAGATAGATATGCATGCTTAATTTAAATCTTTCAAGGTTTACAACAATTAAATACAATTTTACAAAATAGATACAAACACATCATAGTTATGGGTGATTTCAATGAAAGAATAGGATGTAGACGTCCTGGCGAAGAGAACCTCGGTTTTGGCCCGAGAAGTAATAGTTGACGACAAATGCTTAATCTGGCTCTTGAAAAAAATTTAGCATTTGAAGAAAAAAAACAGCTTATAACTTGGAAAACCAAACAAAACCTAAAATAACAAGTAAGTAAGAAAATAAGTAACAATATTAAAAAGAAAGGACCAATTGAAGAAAAGAAGCATTTGATTATCACATAAACAAGACTGCAGGAATTAAAAAACATGTGTGTGTACTTATGTACTCGCGTTAGAAGTTATAGCTTACTTCTTTGGCGCAACAAGATAAAAATCTTTTTAAATTTTTCATCTTTCGCCTTATTCTACATTTGTAAAAAAACGACACTAACAATAAAAAAAAAGGAATTAAATACATTGAAAGTTTTATTCTAACGCATTATCTAGTTAAATTAAGTTTATTTAAATATCACACAAAAAAATATTTTCTACATTCTTAAAGAAATTCACATTTTTTATTTTAAAATGTTGACTATGCTAACTTCAGGGTGTCGGCTTTTTGTGACATTGCCGAAAGAAGTATAACTTCAAAAATTAGTCTATGGCGTGTTTGTTGCTTATGTGAAGGACTTAAGTAATCATGCTCTCATCGGGTGCAACATCTGTGTGCAGAGGCGAGTACCTAAAAGGATAACTTACAGACCCATTGAAGACATTGATTCTCAAATGTGTATTGAAATCGTTAAGAAAATAAACTTTAAATAACTAACTAGATGATGTAAAAATCATTGTTAATTATTCCAATATCACGATCAATTCCTCATGCTTTGTTCTAAGTGAACCGGGATTCAATAATTCTACCTTAATATTTTTGGTTTCCTAGTCATTATTATATAACTAAATATGTACTTGATAACAATGTCACAAAGCAAGCGCATTCCACGAAAACAGTACAACATCAGTAAACAGAAACAAACAAAATTAATGTTTCTTTCATACGCTGCAATGATGATTAGGTACAATAACACTATTTTCGTAGAAATAAAATATACATTATATAATAAGTAATGTTAATTAATATACATACAATTTATGCGTGTACCTATATCATAACAATACTCATTGCGTAGTTCATGTAATAAACATACTGAGGACCATAGTAGGTATAAAATTTTACCACTGACACTCAAGCCTTATGCACAATATAAGTGCATTGAAATAACAGTGTATTATTTAAAAACTAAAACTTTTTAATATATTAAAATTGTATCGGATGTTTTACAGGTAACCTCCAAAAGATTCATAAAATGCATATTTGTGATGTACCTCATGCTTTGTTAATTCCAATGATATCGTTTGCAAAAATAAAACATTCCAACCAGACATCTTTATGTGTCCGTGTATGTCGTGCATATTTATTAATGATGTAAGTATTTTGTCTTGTGAGTGTGCCTTATAAATACAATCATATCAATTATTATTCCAGCGGACCCCGCAGTGGACCTCAAAAACCGCGGCTCGTGTACGGCTTCGCCTTGCGTCGGCGCGGCTTTCCTCAAGGTACGCTCTTCTACTAGTTAGGGAGGCGAGGTTGCTAAATGGCGTAATTCAACGGCGCCGTCGAGACCTATCAAAATCGAAAGATAAAATCGTATGGTAAAAACCATTTTAACGGTGGGATTGGCGTGGACGGTATTTCAAAAATTAAAAAAAAAAACAGTTACTTGGGCATTCTCGAGCGCGTCAGATATTCATACTACGTATGCCCCAAGTGCCTCTGATAACAACGGTATACTAATCTGCCGGTTTGCGTGGTGGGGGTAGGCATATAAAGTAGTCAAAAATGCAAAAAAAAAAATACTCGAGCACGTCAGATTTTCGGAAGGGATGTTAAGTAGGCCCCAAGGAAGCTCCCTTTAAAAAAACTGACGATTTCGGCGTGACGATAAGTTACGATGAATTTTTCAAAATGCAAAAAAAAGTTTTTTTGAAATACTCGAGCGCGTCAGATTTTTATAGGGGAGGTTTATCTCGGTATCCTGGAAGCATATTTTCTTAATCTGACAAAAATGTTGGTGGGTGGGTGCTCTTAATCTGACCGAAAAAGATTTTTTGGTCAAACTAAGAGCACATAGGTCTACGGTAGGGGACCATAAACATATATGTATATATATTAGGGTGTACCGAAAAAATTCCCTTCTACCGCTTCTTTCCCCACCATTAATGTTGCGAATTAAAGGAAACATACTGGTAGGACGGCATATTTCCGCGAAGCGCTGTCTGTATTACATGTTTTCACTTCGTTTTGCTTACGGTACGTCCAAAAAACAATTTTAGGATCAACAGGCTATTGAATAATATACATACATGAAACTGTACATGTTAATAGTAGTTTTGTATACAGATACGCGTAACTTTTTCCGCGTCCACCAAAATTGTCGAGAAGCTTTAGAAAAAAAAAAATTTGAGATATAATAAAAGTCACATAATTTAATCATCGTTATTTCATATAAATTTTTTTAACACCCTCAGTTTTCGAGATATACTCAAAAACCGGGAGTTTGAGTTTTTATGATGCTTCAAGTCAAAAAGTTTTAACTTTGGACAAAAATTTAAACAGACCTTTTTTGTTTATTTAAATTTTTTTTTTTGTAAAATGTATCATTCGCGACTATATGCCGCAGCCCGTAACGCGTTTTTCGGAGGACGAAAGTTCGCGACCCTATAACGCGGCGGCGTCAAGGACTTATCGTGAGATTAGTTAAATTTAGTCTTAAAACACTAAAATCAACCCCCAATATCTTAATCTGGCGTGCTCGAGTATTTCAGACTATCGATTTTTTTTAATCTGATCGTCTATCCTAGACGCGCGTCACTACATATAGAGCTAAATACTTTACAAGGTTGTTCAATTAGGTCAAAGGTATCTCTCATATCTTAAACTGCCACGCTCGAGTATAACAGAAAATTTCCCTATTCGCCTCCCTAACTGTACCGAACCGAAATGGCCGAGTTTTATAATTAGTTTAATAATAATAATTCTGTTTAGAATTTCATTTGTGCCGATTGGATGCACCTGGACATCACGGGCGTTAGCAAGTTGGCTCATGCGCGCGCGCCTCCTTACCTGGACCCGTTACGGATGACAGGTGACATTTTTTTAATGATTTGAGATTTGATAAAGATGACGGCGACGAGAGCGTATTGAAATCGTGTGTATTATCTGTTCAGGTCGGCCAACTCGCACTCTGGCCACGTTCCTGACGAACACGGCGGGCTCAAGTGGGAAATGAAACATTTAAATGAATAAAGCTTAGACGGGAGACGAATAAAACACGAATGCTTATTGACCTAAAAATGAAGAAACATTTATTTTCAGTGTCTTTTGTAAAATTGAATAACAGAATGAATCAAATGTAATTCGACAACGGAGTGGAATCGTCAAATTTCGATACAATTATTTAGTTCAACAATAGAAATATAATATTTATCAAGACATTTACAGCTTCCGAAGCGACCGGGCGGCGGCCGGGCCTTCGCCCCGACTTCTAGTTCCACTATTTATTTTAGATTAACGATTATTAAGCTTCGAGTAAACTTTTACCTCTTTATAAATACCGTAAATACGACGACTTTACACAGATGCGAGAGATGAATAGTGAAACTAGTCAATTTACAATTATAAGATAATTATTATTAATTACATTTATACGGGAAGCGCCGACGAGTCGACGCAGAATATATCTTTTAACGCTATTAATTTATAATGACTTACATAATTAATTTGGACTACAACACAGTTTATTAATAAATATAAAAGAGGATGAGGCGAAAGAGATCCGCCGGCGAGGACCGGCCGACGCCCGACTGGTCGGGTTTTCAAATTTATCTCACGTAATTATAAATATCTCGTACTAAAAAAAATACATTAAAAGTTGGGACGCTAGCGCCGCAACACGGAGGCACGCACACACCCACACTCTTGTCTCCTTAGCATAGTTAAATTAACGGAATACTTTAAGTCTAGTCCTCGCCGCTATACAATTATACCATTAAACTGAAACGATGACAATATTTAATTTATCGCAAACACTAGAGAAATGCAGGTCCAATACGATGTTAATATTGTGTGTCATGAAACAAAAGTGTATTTTTATTCTTTTACACACACACTAGCCGCCGGCTCACTTCGACGTCATCATGGTGACGAATTCTGAAAACGAGAGAACACAAGTTAGTAAGTTTCGGGGGACCGTGAAACACCACGACGTTTGCTGCTCGTCGGGGCGGACGTGACGGGACCCGGGCGGCGTTCCTTCCGGAGGGGGCACGGGTCGACATGCGGCGACACGACACTCATCCGCCCGAAGGAAGGGACGGAAGGGGGCTACGGGGCACATCGAGAGGAAGCGGGGTCGGCGGGTGGCAAGCGGAAAGTTTACGTCGGTCGATAAAATTGAAACGTGTGAGATAGATACGATGCACTCTGAAGTCTGAACGAGAGAAATCGAAGAGACGAGAGGCGACACTAGAAGGAACATACGAGAACAGAACGAGCAGCAAACCATTGATCGGCGGTCGGTAAAAGAGAGATCACAGCGAGCCATTTGCCGTTGGCGACGGACGCAAACGACAAGAGGCTCTAGCGGCCGCCGTCGCCGCGCGCGAATATCATTTGCGCGAGCGCACGGAAGTCTGCAAACAGACAAATCTGTGTCGGTCGTCGTTCAGCTTTAGAGACGCGCTCTGCGAGAGAGGAGCCCGCACCTTCGTAATTGACCTGTCCGTCGCCGTCGATGTCGGCCTCGCGGATCATCTCGTCGACCTCCTCGTCGGTGAGCTTCTCGCCGAGGTTGGTCATGACGTGGCGCAGCTCGGCGGCCGAGATGAACCCGTTTCCGTCCTTGTCGAAGACGCGGAACGCTTCGCGGATCTCCTCCTCGCTGTCCGTGTCCTTCATCTTCCGCGCCATCATCGTCAGGAATTCGGGAAAGTCTATCGTTCCATTACCTGGAATGCGAGAGGGTCAGATTAGTTTTACATCTGTTTGAACTACTGAACCGCTTTTAACATTAATATATATTGTAGTTATATTATTATATGTGGCCGACACGCGTAGGTTTTAGGGTCTAACACGTGCGAACGTACGAGTGTGAGTTGATTAATCACGTAAAAAAAATGCACAAACTCTAACAAGGCTGAATTCAATTGTCTCATAATGCTTTATCATAAATTTAAGTACTGGTTTTGTTGTTAAGTTTGTTTCGGTAGGTTCTTAATAAAGAACTTTTTAATATAAAAAAAAAGAGTTCAAGGATCTATAAATGTATGTGTCGCATAATAATTAAATAAAATACGACTGAACTTTAGGGACGGCGTGAATTCCTGAAATCACTATTATAATTAATTAACGAAAACATAATTCTTTGATTAGGAAATCTAACGATTAAAGATAAAAAGACAAAGTCTGTCCCAGCTAGAAACGTCCAGGTAATTGAGATGACGTCAGTAACTCAAAATACACACACGAAAACAATATCTGTTTACATGTATGGCTAAGTCACGAGAATCGAATGGATTACACATGAAGAACAAACGCCACAGGTGCACGTCGTGTATTTTGAGGCGAACAAAACTGATCAAAGTAGCAGCTCATTATTCTGGCCTGAACTATTAAGGGTATTCATAAAATCTTAATTCAATTATTCATATAGGTAACAAACATGAACCTTGTGACCGTGGCCTGTCCAAGATCAGTAATATTAAAGTTAGCAAGGTGATCTCGTAACGAAGCTGAAGGCCGAATTAAAGGGAACTTAGTTTTTGATAAAAACAAATAGATTATCAACGTGGAAATCATGGTTGCAGACAATTATACCGCTACTACAAGGGATTTTACTTTTAAATTATAATATTAATTTATATGAACCTAACCGGAAAGTCTCTCTCTCGATGCACCTATTGACATTATATATATATCAAGTCAAGTCAAGAACCCGAAATCGAGGACGGCAGATAGTTATATTTTCGTTCTGAGATAATTACGATTATTTGTTTATTAACCAATGAAAAGATATCCTCAGACTTTTCAAAAACAAGTACGAGTTAAGTTTGGAGGTGATAATTGAGCGCTAACCTTTACGGGGCGCGAGATACTATTTATAACAAGCACGTGACCAGAGCATTCGAGAATGCAGAAAGCATTCCTAACGATCTCTCAGTAAAAGCGTCTGCCGTCGTTTCCGTAAACTACAACGACAAACTGTCATAAACAATCAATTCTAGAGGCTACGATCAAACTGATTTCGTGAGTGAAATAAATTGAGTTTGTACATCTCTCTATTTATAGAGGCGACTAGAGTTTTATAGTATTTTTATGAGCCATTTTCCGACTGCGTATTGTTCACGGAACAAAAGGCAGCATTTCGTTGCCTTGAACTCGACCCACGACGAACAACATTTTTTAAGCATATTTCTTTGACTAAAATCTTATATTAAAGTGACTTCTCTGTGCGTCGCATATTTGTTTCAGGTTCGATTAAGAAATCGAATACTTCCTGCATTGATTTGCCGACCCGTGATCGTATCATAATACTAATAATATCATATACGGGTACATTTGTTACAGCAATGATCGGCTCGTGTTTAGTATATTCTGCTCTGACTATTCAAGTAGAATTACGTAAGCGCAGCATCATGACTAACATCTAGTCCATACCATAAAGGACCTTGGTATTAAGTATTTGTACTAAAGTAAGTACTTAAGCGGGTACTATCTATGAATGAGAAACACTTTCCGGATATTATATTGCCGAAGAGGATTTCATAAAAGTAATTATAAGTAATCAGTTCGAGAGGCCTTGGTGAGCAATCAGTGAATGTTCGATAACAACACGGCAAATCGAAGAAGCCTGACAAGGACGCGTGATTCAAAATGGCGTCTGAGGCGGAGGCTTTGCGATAAATACGCATTCTTTACAGAGTGCGTAATAACCGAACAAACGCCATATGCCAGCTAATGGTTTGGCCGCGTTCGATATCGCATTACGCTGAGATGAAGCACCTAAGATCATATGACACCACAAAAAAGGCAGGGGAGTAACTATGCATATACCCTAACATCTGTGTTTGCGCCAAGTTCAGTAAACAATGCAAAAAATGTAAATAGCTGTAATGGGCGCCAGCGCGTACTCATCGGCCTCTTAGTGGATATTTGCAGTCATGTAGCTGTTGGGGCGTTGCTCCTAGCGGACGGCCTGTCGTGACCGGCGCTGGCCCACCGCCAATACGATATGCAAATTCATTTGCAAATTTCACTAGTTTCAATTTAGATTTATCACGATACAATTAGATAAGAGCGTCCGACAAAACATTTGGCCCAGATTGTCACCAACAGAGACAGACTGGGCACCAACAAAAAATACGTCCCATAAAGAAAAGAAAGGGCACTCGACGAGCGAGCAATTAGGACAACAATGGGTCAGCTATTTAGACGCTGCGCTCCTGGCGACGAGCCAACAAAACAACTATTACTTCTATCGATTTATACCGTTACCTAGATGACAAATACAAATCATTTTACCCCGTGGACCCACGATGGTGCGGTACGATATGGAAAATTTAAGTTCATTACTATTTTATAGCAGACAACGAAACTATGCTACAAACAACGACTGCGATCGATGGAGAGTAGAGACCGCCTGGATCAATACCGGGCGGCTTCTTTGACCCGCTAATCCGATTTACACCTTATTGTAATGTTGAGCGGTTCGAACTTTGTTACTACTACAATTAATGTAGACTAGAACAGGGCATCGTTAATTATACTTAGCATAATTAAGTTCCGGACATGTGATAGTTTTGCTTTGAAAATATGAGGCAATATTCGGCTTGTGATTTCCCTCAACTCTCACTATGGATACAATACCTACGGGTCACTAAGGAGATCAATAAAGAGCTATTGTGGCGAGGGTGAATGGGTCGAGCGAGACGCGAGATACAAATCGATCTTAACGTAATTATTAATTGACGGCTCTCCGCTCATCTTCTCCGTATGGATCTAATTGGCATTTACTTGAAAGTGAGACACTTTTAAAATATCTTTAAATATATGAGTGCATACTTCACAGTTGGTGTATTCAGACGAGAAGTCATAACTCCAATTTTTGGGTGAATTTACGAAAGACAAGCTATAAAGAAATACTGCAAATTTAACGTGAATTTCATGTGCGTGGTGTCGGACATTGAAGCTAATTTTCCGGTATTGTTCCACAAATAGAATCGGAGGAGTGCAAAGCGCTCGACCGTCTCACTCGGACATGTGAACGACTCCTTATCGTAGTGACATCACCATTATAATTACCCATTATTTTTAAGAAGAGAGGCACCTAACTGTAAAATAATAGTACTCGCCATTGGTCCCCAAGTGGCGGAATAATTAATGTAAATTGTAAAGTAATGTTTTGTTGGACTGACTGATCTGATACAGAGAGAATGCGCTAAAAGCTTGCTAAATGCAATACTTGATAAAAAGGCAATCGTAAAGGAATTTAGTGCGGTTAACTGGACCAATACCAATGCACTTCCTAGTATCGTACATCGACTTCAAATTTCGCAACCTCTCGAGCAAACGATTTATTGCGTGTTTTTTATTTATCATTTACAGATACTTTTTTCTTATGGTGAAATTGAAAAGACATATTTCTCCGCGTTGCCTACGTTAGGTCATTTGCATTTAAACTTGGAGATGTTATAAATATGCCATGTTCAATTACAAAATTATAGATTTGTTTCAGAGATTATGCAGGCGAATTTTTGGACATTATTGACCCCCTCCCCGTGTAACGTTTTTCTGTACTCAAGTATAGTAAAACCTAAAAGTTACCATTATGTGGTGTTAAGTACTGGAAAGTCGAAAATAATATTAACAATAACGCGTAATTCAATCCCCGCCCCGCATCGTTTTACAAAAGGATCCCCCCCTCCTCAATTCGTTACGTAATACTTGACGCTCCCTAATACAAATATGTCCGGACACCACGTTAGACAATAAGTTTTTGGTGTGTGAAATAACCGCATCGTAAATACTAAATTCTGGATTTACCAATGAACGGTTAAGTCAAAACAGGAAAATACGGGATAAGGTTTATCAGAAACGCCTTCCTGTTGACCGCCACACTAATCTGCTTGGCAGCAGATATAATTCTGAATACCATGAGTTTTAACATTGTACTTTACATTATTGTTATTATAGCCCACCAAATACAATTATTATGACTGACACGTATCAGCAGTACGAGAATTCCGTGTTTCATTGAAGATATTATGTTACATGAGCTTAATAAAACTGCAATTGTCATGTTAATTATTAGGAAACGGCTCTCACGGCAGCTCCGGTTTACAATAACAAATAAAAGGATCGCTATAGATACACACATCTGCCGGTTCTCACGTTTGTTCGCTCGATTTTCATAAGTGCAGCCCAAGGTTATTTCAACGGAAATATTTACATTAAAATGTGGGAATAAATCTGCTTAATCCATTGGTAGTCAGTTAAGTCGCAACAATGTATAATATTTACGAATGTTGAAACTTAAGACCCTCTACAGCACATATCGCAAACCATAACCTCGTCGTGCATAGGTTGTACTCGCCGGCATTTTCTTTGGCGAACCAGACAACCACATTAGCCAATATTAATTTATTAAGAGATGCGCCAAGATTTTCGACAGGTGAGTGTGTACAAAAGCTAATAATACTTAAACCGCATATTAATATTGTAAAGAGATGACGAGATCAGGGTCGTCTATACGCGACCAACGAGAACATTGTAACACTCGAATAACATTCGTAGTAGTAAGGATCGAAAGAGCAAAGCGTTATAATAATATACCTCTTTCTTAATTATTATTTATCTCGTAAAGAACGCGGAACATCTCGAGGTATTATACTACTGATATCTAAACATGTGATATCAAGTACTTAAGTAATATTTAAATATTTAACTAACAAATCTTCTGAGATTTGAAATGTTTCTTTTGTTACACAACTGCGTAAAAATTACATTTGCCATCATTAATAATCAATTATTATAGGCAATCATTGGTTTCTAGTCATAGATAATGCGTAATTGTAAACGTCTTTAGAGGGTGGGTAAAGGGAACGCTGCCAGCTGTTCGATCCTGTCATATTTCTTCGCCATTCATCACGCTTTACGATCGTTCCACACATTCATAATCACACAATATAATATACCATTTCTTTTTGCCAACGCATTAATCAATTACCTACTAAAATTAATTGAGAACAATAAATTTTTACTTGCACGTGAGAAAAATTCAGATGAGCACCTTACGCTTGCTACAAATTCTCTTTGTTGGCACACGCAGTTTTCCGCGAGCATTGACACAAGTACAGTTAGAACTAATTGCAAGCGCATTTCGAGCCACGGAGACGACGGTCCTAATCGAACGCCTTAGTTTCGGCTATTACATTATAACATTCAGCTATTGCTTTTTCCATGATCAAATAAATGGATTACAATTCTACGCGATTTTTTTTTAAAGTATTTGCGTCTATTAATATTTTATAAAGTAAGGGTAAAAAGATGTAACCGTAATCACTTACGTTTTTACGATTAGAATGATAAAGATAGGGAAAGCTAGCACTAATACAGCATAGGTATGTACCGCAATGTAATAGATAAGTTAGCCGATAACAATTCGATTATAGATATCAGAATGGCTTCTTACTGAGCTGGACTTAATTAGACGCTAGAAGTCAAAATATAAATATGTATTATGAAAAAATAAACATTTCAGAAAACTTTACATAAAAAAATTTAATTAATCAGAATGAATCTCTGGTCATTGTCGCTATTCAAAATATTGATAAATAGAAGGCAAGAAGAGACTCACCATCAGCATCAACTTCATTTATCATATCTTGTAGTTCTGCTTCTGTGGGGTTCTGTCCTAGTGATCGCATCACAGTGCCCAACTCTTTTGTGGTGATGGTACCATCACCATCTTTGTCAAATAGTGAAAACGCTTCTTTGAATTCAGCGATTTGTTCTTCTGTTAGTTGATCCGCCTGTAACATGCAGAGTCAAATATTATTTCTTAGTACAATATTAGTTATTGTATTATACTAAATAAAATTAAAATGTTATTTTGATATTATAGGTACAAACCACTGTAACAACCATTGTGTATGTATTGTACCCTGCAAAACACTGAAAGCTAATGAGTTATTTAGTCTTTAAAAGATAAGATAATTTTCTATTTGATTAGGGCCACGTCACAATGCAGACATTACCTTGTGATATCATTTGCTGCATTACAATAAATATTATCTTGGCTATACAACACTAGATAATTTACAAGTTTCAAGTGCTCACATACCACACCACATACCTATAGATTGGAACTGGTTTTACCTTTCACTGATTACAATTAGTCTTAGAGATTAAATAATATATATTAATATTTATTATTTCAATGGACACAATCAACTAATATTAACTTTATCAGGGCTATAATTTAGCATAAAACACTTACTGACTCTTTATTTGAATATTAAAATAAATTATCAGATAAATTATAGCCTTTTAAGAAACCACATGACAACAAAATCTCTATTTAATAAGTGTATAAGATACATTTATAAATTCAACAAAAAATAAAATCCTTTTGAAATTATCCTTAATTCCTTATTATAAATTAATTCAATTTGAGATTGTGATGAATAATGCAGTAAGCAATATACCATCTTACCAAAATTATATGTTTACTGACATACTCAACATAAGAACATGCTAATAGCATATTTAAAAAAATAATAATTTTGGCAGTTTAAGTTTTGAAAGTAAGTACATATTTAGGTTCAAATAAAAAAAGAAAGCATACATAATGTTTCTTGAGATAAAGCAATAGTTACCCATTCATATTATAGAATATTCATAGGAATCCTGAATAGGAATGAAATCAGAGTTGAAACCACAAAACTTATGTTTTTACTAAATAAAATCTAGTTATATTAGCCATATGGCCCATTTTCTGTACATGTATTACATTAATTACAAAAAAAATAATAAAATTGTGCCTAACATTTTAGTTCATGATCCTATTATATAGTGTGATATAAAACTACTACTATGATAGGAAAAAAATATGTAAAATACTCAGTTCAATAATTATTGGACCTAATCATATTAGGATTTCTATGGTTTCTCCAATTTAAGTCTTCACTGAGTAAGTTAAAACTTAAGAACTTCTTTGACTTAATTACTTATTAAAAATAAGATGAGCCACAAATACCCTCTCTGTATATTTGACAAAAAACTGATCTTGTGAAAAGAAATAAATTTCAGAAAATACATGCCTAATAGTACCAAATTTTTAAGTAGGTTTACTTTTGTAATATGTTATTGCCTATTTTTAAAGATTAATATTTACCTAGTAGTAGTAGTATCACACAATAAATAAAAGAATCAGTTTATTTTTCTTAAAAAAATCTACCGTCATTGGGTAAAATCAGACTTATCTAGCATGATTGGAATCCAAACTAACTTGATAAGGTTTCACCATAAGTACAAGACAAGAAAGGTAACGGAACTAGTTACAGAAATTGCGTATTCGATCTTGTGCGAGGGATGAGTCAACGGGCGATTGACAGGAGCACCCGGCGATCGATCATCAAGGCTGGGGCGCGACACTCGTGCAAAACATGTAAAACACTTTTTTCTCAAGTATTTTCTACCTAAAGGCCGTGCTACTTTGTCTGAATTCAGTCCAATCCAGTTAAACGTCACGACGTCGGTTACACCTAACTATGGCGACGGAGCTATGGTAACGATTATCAATTTTCTCATTCCATTTTCACTTCCTTGTGGTAGATGATACCCAAACGCTTTTGTTGATATCCTTTTCTTATCTCGAAGCTACGTAGACATTCCGCAATGCGGTATAAAAACGGCTATCACAATAATAATGGAGGCCGTCATCACTATAAACACCGATTCACCAAAGCTCCGAAATATACCCTAAAATTCGTAGTATATTTTTTATAAAAACACTTCCGGCATTATTTTTGAAGAAAGGACACTCACCATAGTCGATTAACTTGGATTAACAGGAGCTACACTAAAAAAAATCACAGACTATGCCGCAAGGCGACCACACAGACCGACGGGTAAACGAATACTGCCGCCCTCTATCGCGCGAACGGCCGCGCCGGGAAACTCGCGACCGTGCGCCGTGCGAAATCGTTCGTAATCGTTCAATCGAATCCCCGCACTATCATGACCGGTTCAAACTCTTATTCGTTCAAGATAACTTTTCGTGTCGCTCTCTTTGAACATACAAGTCCATGTCTCGGGACGCACAGCAAGGGATTAGAGCCGATCCGCAAAGGATAGTCGGTTTTATATCGGGCGGCTACCGTGGCACAGAGTGTCTGAGTTGCGGCGCGCGCCGATTGGGTGTCCTATACCTGCAATGCGTCACTGCGGCGCGCGCGCGAATAGGCTGCCGGCTGCCGGCCGCGGCCGCTGCGCCAGGCCGCACCGCGAACCAGGCGCGCTGTCCCAGTTCGGGTTCGCCTCACCCGCTCCACCCGCAATGCCGCCCGACTAACGAGATAACAGCTGTCCGGACTGCGCAGGCTTCCCGCCGTCCGATGTTTCACCTTGTAAATTTTTGCATTCTTAGACACACTCTATTACAAATCGATGCATTTCTTGAGTAAAATCATTGAAGAACCAATGATAAGATAGTTGATTAAGAATGCTTTTCATGCTCCCTTGAACTCTGTAGAACTCTTGTTTACTATATGATACTCATAATAATATAAGAGGTGACACAGGTATTGTCATAGTAAAGAGAAAAACTTTGAATTCATTTCTTCCCCCATTTAACTAACAGACGGTGGGTAGACATTATCTATTTAGCTGCTGATTCGCAAGTTTGTTTGAGTGAGTCGCCGCAGAAAAACAAAATTTCGAACCGATTATAATAAATTTGGTATTAAGTTTAAATCACTAAATAAGTTAAACGTCATACTGGAACGAAAATACCTAAGAACAAGAACTAAAGCATAACTAGCAACCGAAGGAATATAGTCGATCCTTTATTTTCTTAAGACATCCTAATTCGTAAAAATAAGATACAGTAATCACACGTTGTATTGTCTTTTATTGACATGACTTTTACACTTTTAATCACATGTTGCTTTTTACTTAGGTTGGCAGTAGTTTTCCTCTGATTAGTACAGAGTATGATAGAACATGTCCGTTTTCGACATCTATCATAAGACGTGTTCCAAAACCGGTATGGACTGTCAAACTTTTGGAGTGTTAAATTAAAATATAAGGAATCTAAGGATTCCCTGAATAGCTAAGGAAACAAACGTGCTTATTTATACTCAGACGGTTACAGGTACAAAAATCTGGTGACTGGTAGAAGGGTGGGCATCAGACCTCGAGGCTTATCCCCTACTCGCTGGACCGATCAAGTAGAGTCCCTTACGGGTTTAACATCACCCAGACGCAGAGGCTTGCCGAAGACAGGGGAGAATGTAGGTAGTTGTGTGACGCCGCTAACACGACCATAACAAGTGTGAGACTGAAGAAGAAGATATGTTAATCGGACTAATATGGATTAGTGAAATAAAACAAACATATGAAGATAATTTCTTTCATTGCATAACAAAACACACAGTCTAGAGTAGACGTTATTCCTATAATGTTTTGCTAATATTATTTCTTTTCTTTTGTCTAAGTGTTTTGCAATGCTGTTACTTTTACAAGTCTTAGCTGGTGACTGTTTTACAGCAATAACATTTTTACTACATCCTGGTATGGTTTCCTGAAATCCACTTATCATTTGAATCTGTTTTCGAAATCTTCTTAGTAACTTAAGCTAAATACTTAAACTACTGCTTAAGCAACCTTAGAGTTATTATGATACCGATACAAGTTTATAATTTTTATCTTTTTCCGTTTCGACCTGCATTTCATTATTTGCATCCAACGACACAAGATATCTTACGACAATTTACACAAACAATGTTGAATTCAAAAATATCTTAAATATTATTGTATTTTAAAAAGAAAATAATGACAATTTCGTTGTTAGCTTTTATTAGAATACATTATAAAGACATCACAATACCGTGTATATACCAAAATGACTCTCTTAAAAGAAATAAATTGATGCTTTTTAAAACCAATAAGCATCCGAATTTGACGAATGACTTTACGACCATTAATCAAAAAAGGACATGTGTGAATTAGATGTATCATTTACACATACACATGTATGTACGTTTAGAGCCAACTTTAAGCTTTTTTTATTTTTCAAACGCTTTCTATGCTTTAGTTTTTGTTCACAAGTGATAAGACAATATTCACTATTGTCGGTCACTTATCACTGCACTTATAAATCAGAAATGTAGTACGATCAACGAGTGTTTTCAGAAAAACTTTAAAACTCTTTAGTCACATATAATAATTTATTCTACGCACTACCAGCTTACTCCACAGTTACATAAAATAGGGGAACTATGGTTTTACATAGTATTATTATTAGAAAAAATGTACAAGTGGTTCACCACGCGGGCCTTATTGTGTATTCTGCCATAATTAATCGTCTAGATAATAATAATTACGTCACGTAAACGTACGTAAAATGTTACGTAACCTCAGTACCTTCACAAATTGCTTGCTGATTAACATAATTAGCAAAAGTAAACAAAAATATTTTTGCTCATATAATTGGTTCAGGCATATAAAATGTCCCAAGATTCATTGGTAGAAAAGCAAACCGTGTCGATATTATTCACCCATATGTGGCGGTTAACTTACATAGAAGATGAGCAAACTTTATCTTTATAATAATATTTTAAAAGGGGAATGATTATGATACTTAAACACATTTTTATTTTTATTTCTATCTCATTCTTTTTAGTTTTCTCCTCCAAATCCCGCAATTTCTGTCTGCACTGTGCCACTCTCTGCCATGTACGACCTGCTGTTTTTATTGTCTAGCATCTAACATATTGTCTTTCGAAATATATAGAAGATTAAATGGTGACATACCATTAGGTGATGGTATGATGATGCTCGCGTGTACCTACTAATCTCTACTACTATTAAGCCAATGACACGCGAGCGCACCTTTGTTGCTGTTTGTAAATTAATATTGATTAATTGGAAATTGCTAACAAATGTTTTGTTACTAAACGTTTCTTAAAAGGCACAGGAGGCTGATCACCTACTTGCCTATTAGACTGACAAATGATCATTAAACAGATACAGAAATATGACGACCTTAAAATAGTTGTAGCGCCAATGATTTTTTTAAATAAACCTTTGTAACATAACGTTTTGTACCTTTACCAAACAATAAAGGTTTCGTTAATTCAAAGCTTTAAAATTACATAGGTCTTTGTTTTAAAATGATTACTAATATTATATATCCTCTAGAATATTAATATTTTTTAACAGTAAAAGAACTCGTTGGGCTATAAGCATAGCTAATGAGATTAAAAAGGTGTTTAAATACAAAAGCATAATAAATTTTAATCCTCACAAGCTTGCTACGTCGACGGAGCTTTAATAACGTTAACGGAGAAAGTTTAAAAATAATGAAATATTCACCCTAGAACTAATGTACATTATATAAATAATGTGAGCGGTGGGTATTGCCATGACTCAGCTGAATTCATCGTGTTTGAATTAACAAGCTGGTTACACTTCAAATTACTAGACGGTGAAATCTACTTATTCACGCTACATTCGACTATGATTGAAAGAAGACCAGCAGATAAACTACGTCTTGATACAATATTAACTATTTTCTAGTTAAAAGCTCGTCATTTAACGGTATAATCTGAAACACTAGGCCTTTACACAGTAAAAGACAAAAACCGTTTTGGTCGTCGAGCGAGTAATGCTTCTATATTTTGAGGTATTTCGTGACTCGTGAGGTAGTACGCATTATGTAGTAATGTAGTAAACTAATATTATAATATTATATCTATTTAATGGTACGATTTTTATGTTGTATTTAAAATGTTTATAATATTAAAGGTACTTTGTAGACTTTAGCAGCAGGATAAACAGAGTTAATGAGTCGTGCCATCTTTCGACGTCGTTAACTTCCCCCACTTAATGCACATTTCATTATCATAAACGTACTTACTATTATAAATCTGTAAAAGTACTTTCAACCGAGTGTTGCCCTAGTGGCTTCAGCTCTGCGACTCTCATCCCTGAGGTCCTAGGTTCGATCCTTGGTTGTGTCACTCGAATGGTGAAGGGAAACATCGTGAGGTGTCAGGCACAGGAGGCTGTTCACCTACTTGCCTATTAGATTGAGAAATGATCATGAAACAGATATAGAAATCTGAGACCCAGACCTAAAAAAGTTGTATTTATTTAATTTAATAGAACTTTCATTAAATTCTTAGTTCAGTCAGTATTGACTTTACAATTTGAATTTTTAAAAGTACTGGACTGATATTATAAACTCTTTCTCCGTTGGAATCTTCCCTTAGTCAGCTATATTTATTATTAAAATTTAAAATACTTAAAATAAAATATGTCCTTAATATGAAGTTGGTAAGTACTATTCCACTCTTGATTGAGTCTATAGTTCTTCTGTTATACTTTAACTGAGTCATTATTTATTGTGTCACTTACATTAAAGCACTTAAGTTTAATTAAATTATTATAATGAAAGGCAAAATAATGAATTAGGTCAACATTTAAGTGGATAACAAATGACGAAAATATTAGATAACTGGGTCAGAGCACAAATGAAATTATTAATTATTATATTATAATTAATGGTTTATTATTAACTATATCCACGTGTAATAATATTATAAACAATATTTTATGTTTATAGGCTTGTTATGTGTAGCCCTAGTAATATCAGTGGTTCCACGGTGTGGAATTGTGCATACTCGGCGTAATGAAGACCATGGGACACTTTAGCATAAATTACTTAAAATTCAGATATATCGCAGACATGTGAGAAATCAAACGTGCGCAGCATCGACCTGCCACAATTTGTAACTAAATTATAAGTTTTATTTTAATTAATATTTTAAGTCTATAACACTTGGATTTTTTTGCCCTCCGGCGGCAACCAATATAATTAGCTTGTACCTTTTTAATGGTCGTTACTCTTATCGCAATAAAATACTGCTTGCAGGACACAATGGTATCTATATTATTGGTACACGAAAACAGAATTCACATCCGAAAGATAATTGCTAAAGGTAGATGGAAACGATATCAGTGCTGCTATAATAATCATACACCCGTACTTTAATTTGCAATATGCAACTATAAATGTACCTACTTCGTTCTCGAACAACACATTTGCATTGTAGAAATACCTACGTAATCAGCCCAGACTGGTTCACCTGCAAGAGTTATATCTTCAAGCTAATATAGCTCTTGGAAATTTAGAATTTTATTACTATAATAAGACAGTAGACCACTGGATAAAAGTTATGAAATCGTCTTCTGGTCACACAATAATCTAAACGCTCACAAATTATCTACATCAAATTAATGCAGTCACTAGTTATGTATGTAAATATTTTTTTTTAATTGTCCGGATGGAAGAGGTCATCGGCATCTGTTAAACAATCACAAAATTTTCATCATAGAACCTTAAGTATAGGAGAAAAACAATAAAATTATTCGTAATATCCTTAGTTATAAAATCGTGCCGTGACTGCAAGACTACAAGTAAGCAACAAGCAGCTACAAGCTACCTGTGGGGAAAGTTTCCCACCGATCGATACTGTGCAGGCTTCGCGTGCTCTTTACTATATTATACTTTTATTAAACGCAGCAGCGTTAATTTACATAAAGTTTCAATTAGATCGATACTTTACAAGATATTTTTTATGTTAAGTTAGTTCTATTCTTAGATTAGGTGAAGTGCAACAAGAATTCAATTCACAACGTACAAAAAAATCGCTGTAATTGTTTTAAATAATTTATGTTCATAAATTAATTAATAGTTAACCCCATCACTAATGTAGCTCCACGTGAAAAAAACTATCATTCTCACGTCACTCAAACTATTACTTTAAAACATATAGTTAATTAAAAGTAAACGACAAACTAAACCCTAAAGGACAAAATATAATTTAAAATGTGAAAAAAGAGGGAATAATTAAGGAAACAAGTTTTCCAGAAAACCACGAACGTACAATTATGCAAATTGGTGTGTAATTGTCGTGTGCCAACGTTTGAATATTAATAGTCTTGCGGTAATTAAAGTGGGTAAGAGTCGCCAATGCAGGTGGTGTAACGCTCTATTGTGGCTACACACGCTATTCAGTTTGAAGACGACTGAATTCGAACGTTATTTTTGTTATGACATTCGAGTTGACTTCAGAAAATTTAAGTCAAAGCGCGTGTCACGCAAACCAATGTAACGCGTATCATATGTCGCGAACAAACAAAGTCTATTAAGATATGTGGCCTACGACTTTTTAGTTTGTGTGTTGAATAATAGGAAACGTAGGTTATTACGTAAAATAGTGAAGATAAGATATTCTGCTGTTTGTACAGTCAACGTTTTTAGTTATGTACTGTATGAATCTAAACGAATATAGAACAGAATATTGAATACCAGAATGGCAAGTATAGATCGTCATGAAAAGAAAAAAGGTGAAAATCCTGAGACGCATTATACATATATATTTCATTTCCTGTCATCTAACTTTCAGTGACTCAGTACAAGAAGAAGTATCTTTTACTCCTAAGAACTGCAGGTTTCTAATCTTCTTCAAGAGAAACCCAATTTTATTTTAAAAGAAATAAAACGCTGGATCGGAATTAACTTTCAAATTCTGAAGAATTAAAGAATTTACATAATATATCCTCCGTTATGCCTCTACTTATAACTTTATAATTATATAACCTCTAATTTATAATTATATAAAGAAGGTAATTTCATGTGATTTGCCGTCTAGAAGAAAAGTGATTTATTCCTAGACCTACATCCTTTTCAATAAAATCCGTAATTAATGTGTTTAGGAAAATCATATTAGGCCACGTAGCATAAGTCAGTCTGTAATTTTTTTATTTTACATACAATTATTATTAAACGTAATGTAAGTAGAAACGCAAGCCGCAAAGCCTTGAGAAAATAGAAAGCATATAATAAGGGCATGCCTCCGAGACGGCAGCAATAAAATTGGTGCGATGCGGCACAGTTTCTGGCAAGTAAATCTAGGCGAGACAAAGGGATGCAATTACGAGTATTTGGCAAACGTCTCTCCCAACTCAGCCTACGTGGCGACATTCTAACTTCCATATATCGCTGAGATGGCTTTTTCAAGCCGGAAACCGTAAATAAATAAGTAAATAGGGCAGAGAGATTCACGATTTCGCAACGAATAGCTTTTTCATACAACAAAGAGCTATGTCCGTTTGACCTACACAAACTAACTCTTAACTCTTGTATAATTTTTTTTTCATGAAATCTGGAATCTGCTTGGCCAAAAAGGTTGCTCATTGTCCATAAAAAAACTGCTGCAAACACCTTTTCATGTGATTGAGAAAGTAAAACGGCATGTAGAGTAGCTATGTATTTAAATACAACGAGAGTTCTTAAAACAACTACAAAATGTATAAATAGAAAACTATTTAAAAGTTTCTTTATAATTTTCTCAATCAAAACTTTGAAAATTATTTACGCAGAGGATGTCGTAGTCGTAAACTTGTATGTCTTATTTGAATCAAAAATATCTCTTCGCTCGATAGAGATCTTGTTTCAATTAGGTTACACAACATAATATAAACCGTAATTCCTGATGAGATTTGGCGAAAATTCTTGTTACGATCCTTTGTTAAATAAATATTATAGTGTATATAAAACACGAGGGAGATAAAACAGCCCCGAAACCACCACAAATCGTAGAAGCCGACGTGAGAGCAGCTAATGGATATTTATTTGTGAAGTTCTATTGCGTGTGTGGGAAATTAAACAACCGAATACATTTCTTACTTCTCTTTAGTTTTAGTATCTTTTTGAGGGTATTCCACTTCTTTTCGACCATTTCTAACACTGCTAAAATTAAGTCAACCGCTATTCCGCCTTAACCATCCTAAATTCGCCTCTTGAAAAAAAAAATTTGGACGGCCCATAGATCTTAAAAAAATATGTATCTGCATTCTGTCCGACTGCGGTATTATTACAATAATTCTGTAAGAATTAAGCTGCTCAACGCCCTTGACTTGCGAACTGTTAGTAAGTGTAAATTTAGAATTAATTTAACTTCTTTTCTGACGTTCATAAGTGTAATTGTTTACATATATGAATAAAATGATTTTGACGTTGAATTTGTATAGTAATTATTTATTTATAAATATTTTTATAGCGAATATTACATTACAAATACTGATTTCTTACGTGCTACAAACTTACAAAGGATAATCTTAATAATTGTACACCTAATGGGCGAAAATATGTTTAATTATAACGATGGACGTAATAATAAAAAAGGCTCAACAACTATTTACCGTGTCTTATACGCGGAAGGAGTCAATTAGAGAGGAAATTTTTTTACCTAATGAACGTTCAACAGTTTTATGAACAAGGTACAACACACAACTCATTTAATTATAATAAATATTTTGTGCATCCATAGCTTAACAATCTGTAATATTGATTAGGAATCAATTTTGAAGAAGCAATGGTAATATAAAGAGTGATTACAAAAAAATCTCCTCTTTTTATGAACAATTCTTGAAGTTAATCGTGATTAAATTAGGGACCGTCGCTTCTGGCGCATTTCAAAATTAATGTTGTTTGGTAGAGTTCAGTGTGATACACAACTGTGACAGGCGAGTGGACCCAGAACTCATTACTTTAACTTCATCGATGGCGTCTACTTGGACGAGGCCATCTGGTTCAGTCTCTTTATTTATTTTCTGCTCAATCTGAGAGTTTATCACGCTGCCTCTTATGGTGTTAGCTTCTTATGCCATAGTGATTTCAATTACATAAAAAGTTTAGGGGGATGTTTCTATTCATCAAGAATTATCTTCAAGAAAAATGAAATCAATCAAGGTTTTATCGTAGTTATTGAACGATATAACCTCAGCAGAAATTAGGTCAACGAAACAACTCGTCCAAACAATCTGAACATATTCGAGTAATTTCCGTCAATTATTTAAAAATACCCAATTTTGTCCTGAACGTAGCAACAATTCGACTGGAACATTCGAGGGGTTCCACTGTCTCATAATTTATTCATAAATATTCACTCGCCTCAAATATGAATAATTCTAAGTTTCAATCCATTAGAGCGACAGTTCCTGCCACACATACTAATTTATTGTCGTTCAATTTTTTGTTGCATTGATATCAATGATATATTTAATAAAATAGATTCTTTTTAATCAACAAAAAGTGCTGAAATAATATTCGAAATGGCTCGCACGTTACTACTGTACGCATCAAGGATACCGAGTATAAATACCACGCTCCTCATTTATTAGCTACGAACAACAGGAGAAGAATTTTGTTCTATCTTGCTTCAATGATAATTGTTGCTACATTTTTAAATTTGCTTGATCGAAATTAATTAAGTTTTCTGTGATAATTCAGAATGAAATATGCGTTCGATGTTCACGGTGAAATAATAAATTCACTATGAAAGTTAGAGCTCGATAAGGACATCTTACCCGCAGTCCGCATTGTTATTCATCAAGCGACCTCTTTTGTGGCGTTTCGGGAACGCTTGCCGCATCTCGTGTCCTTGTTCCACCACCTATTTTTACGCAGGTTGGAGCGAAACAGCTGTGTGCTAGAATGTTGCGCTATGAATCTACGTATGAATCCTGGTTTTCATCTCTGTCTGGCACGCCATTGCGGTATTTGTAAGAAGGAGGCGGTGGATGGCGCAACAGTTGTCGTGCTCGTACTATCGATCTGGGCTTGGCCACGTGAGGCGCCCGTGAGCTTCGACACTCTCTACTTACTAAAACTTGTACTAAATGTAATGCAGTACATTTCTTTATTAAATCAAGCGGTTTTTACAATTTTGGCTTTTAAGCAGCAATGTACAGCGAGCTGGGAAATGTCACTGTTATCGAACGCCATAATTGCTTTATTCCATTTGGGAGACTCGTCAAATAAAATAGAACGAAATGCAAAACCAAGGTCCTTTACGACGCAATACGCATCAAGCCATCAACGTACATCCTCCTTCAATCTTGTATTCAAATGCGCTGTCTAATTTTTCTTTCCATAAACGAACTTTATTGATGTCAATAAACGTGCGATGAACGGTTTTATTTGATTTCGCTGAAAGAAATTTCGTTAAATTTTGTTTACAAAGGCTGTGTTTATTCTACGTCTTTGTGGCTGTGGGTCGTTATTTTTACAAGTACCTTTTTTAGAAATTGGATTACTTTATCAATTGCCAACCACAGTAATTACAATAATTGATAAATGTCGATAAGCATGTTTTAATAAACGATAAACGTTTTGATTATTTAACGAGTTACAAGAAAATGAAAAAGCGTGCTATCATTTATCACGCGAAATAATTATCTATACACGAAAAAATTTAATTATTATAAAATCATCCTAAACTGAACGGTTTCTTTGTAATGAAATATTTAAATGTTTATGAAGGTTTGAAGTAAATATGTTCACAAATGTTCAATAACATTCGAAGCAGATTTTAGATGTTTCAATAGTAACAATGTTTTAACCTAAAATTTGATTTATTATTGCTTCAAGAGCTTGGGTTGAGGGATATGTAAGCTAAAAAATCACAACGAATAACATCTTGTTTCAAAGGAAATGTTTATCCCTTAAGTTGCGTGTTATAGAAATCCAAGCACTTTTCTGGGCAGGCGCTCGGCTGATGCAAGCTATTACTCATAGCAGACAGATAAACAAACGAGCTGGGATTTATGTGTCAGCGATACGTTTGCTTTTAATGTTTCAGGACAAAATGGAATGCTTTTTACATTACGTATTTGAAGTTACATATTTTATCACAATATCGTATTGTACCAGTGACCGATCATTTCGTAAGCTGCCAACAATTATAAATACTTTGGTAATATATAAAAAAATATGATTTTAGTATAGTAATAATTTCAAACAATTCTTTAATTATAATAATATTCCTGGGAATTATTATACAGTAATAATCATCTCCTTTTTATAAAGTACAATCACTACGATTAAATTTATAATTCTTTATTAAAATTCGGAATGAATTGATATAATTCTGTAACTGTGATATATGCCAATTATTTAAGATTATGTAATAATAATATTATATATTTTTCAGTCATAGTGGATCTGTAAGTTGGCGTAGGATCGTATTGCACGTGAACAAACACGTCATGCGTAGCAAATCCGTAGCAACGCAGTCCGTAGTTCGTAGCCTTGTGCCACGAGATGTATAAATCATTTTAATAGAACCTTTAATTTATAATGTGCCTATTTCGATACCTATTGGAAATTTAATTTGATAATGAATAAACATGTACTTACCCAAATGTTGATAAAAATAATTTGAGTTAAAATTGATAAAAAGACAAAGTATTATTCAAATCGATTTTAATACGAAAGGATCTCGTTTACTCCTAACATACATAAATAATTATAGTACAGGCAAAGACAGGAGCGAAGCTTACATTGACGCATAGTAATATGAAGCCACATGGTAGTGAAGATCCGCGGAGGGCGGCAGCCGACAAATCCAATATTCTTATAAGCGTATTAGCTTCATGCTTAACTGGTTTACTGACCCTGTTTCGCTCGCAATGACGTCACACTCCGCACTGTACTTGTGACCTTTTTGCCTTATTGCTAATTAAGTCATCCTCTGCAGTATTTCCTTCTAAGCAGTTCAATTTATGCATTAAAACCACATGCGTTTATTGTACGCATGGATGACAAAAGTCAGAAATCTTGCATTAAATTAAAATCTTCGGCTCGGATACAATTTTGGGTAAGTATATAAAATGTCGAAAAAGTCGACGGCGTTAGTCCCATGAAAAACAAAAAATCAATCGAAGAACAACAATAAGGAAGTACAGAATGCTATTAACATTGTTTTTGAGCGTTTTAAGAAAGTCATTGTAATGTAGCTCATATACTTCTGTTGGTGGCCTTAACAGGTATAAATGGACTTAACACAACAGATAAAAGTGAGTCGAAAGGTCTCATTAAGTTTGCCGCATTGCGTTTCTCACCTAGTGACATCAATCCTCTCAATAATCTTGTTTGAAGCAATATGACAAAAACATTAAATATCAATAACTTGCTTGTCGTGTCATAGAGAGAAATAATTATGTCAATTTCTAAGTTTTGCAAAACAAAGAATGTGAAGGAGAGAGGGTTTAAAAGGTTTCAAAGGGCCATCGCCCCGGGCGCGGTCGGTCCCGACAAATAACGCGCGTTCATTTGTTGCCTACGTGCCGAGATTTAGGATAAAGGGAAACGATTTTCTTTACTTTGTTTTTATTTTCTTCTCATAAGTTGATCAAGGGTATTAAGCGACTAAAGCCAAACGATGTAATTACGTGTTCGTTCCAAAGTCTGAATACGCTTACGTGATCGAACTTGAAAGGGTTTACGAGTTAAGAAATAAATGAAAAAGTAATTTCCATATGTAGGCCCGTCATAAAACTATCCGCAGTTTACGGCGCTCCCCGCTTTATGGACAGTTCGCCGCAGTAAGTGCACTTTATAGCCCAACTATAAAACGGCCACATTTTAAATGACCTGTTCGTGCTGGCTCCCTTAAACTTCTTTATTACTTATTCTTGTCGCCGACTTCTCTTATCCGTGATAACACGTCCGTTAAAATGATAATGTTACATTAAATTTCTCAAGGTTCAACGGATTTAACCTCACGTTTAAAGTTCTTATTAACAGTTGCCCTAATATCAAATTTAGTAAAGAAACTCTTTACTTAAGAGTCTACTCCTGAGAATACTAAACATAAACATGAAAGGGTAGATGAGAAAATGTTAGTGTAGAGTTAATGTAGAAGCCCATAAAGAGACATTGTGGGGCCGGACTTCACAAACAAACTCGATTTAACTTCAATTGTCGCTCGTTTCGCCGCATTTTTATGTTATCACTTCTTTAACGCTACGACGGCTGGTTACGTATTTTCTCCAAATAAAAATCGCTTTAAATGTAACCTATTATTTTGGAGCAGTGTTGGCCTAGTGGCTTCATCGTGCGACTCCCATACCTGAGATCGTAGGTTCGATCTCCGGCTGTGCATTAATGGATTTTCTATCTATGTGCGCTTTTAACATTCACTCGAACGGTGAAGGAAACATCGTGAGGAAACCCGCTTGCCTTAGGCCCAAAAAGTCGACGGCGTGTGTCAGACAGACACAGGAAGCTGATCACCTACTATTAGAATTATTAGAATTATATAGGCAACTATTAGAATTATTTTTTTTATGTTACAGAAGTCAGACGAGTAGGAGGCCGAACAAATACAGAACTCTGAGGCCCAGACCTAAAAAGGTTGTAGCGTCACGGATTTTTATTTTTATTATTATGGTTTTGCTTCGTATTAATGCTGATGTTGTATTTTCATCTCATAGGGTTATATATATGTATATAATAAATTATAATGATAAATTGTTAAGATTAATTTTTAATTTTTATTGTTTGTGATGTCTTATTTTATTTTATATTTTCTTTAAGTATTGTTATTTTGTGTGTTTATGTGTGTGTGTTTTCGTTTGTAATAAATGTTATGTCTATGTCTATGTCTAAGATGTCGAGGCTCCGTAGAGATCCTAACGTCTACGGTATGGTACAGACTACTGCACTCCAGCATTACATTAAAGTGCATACATATACTTAAGTATATAATAAAACAAAAAACGAGAAATGATTAACATTTATAACTAAGACCAATGCCAGGCATAAAAGTAAACGCTTACTCTGCCCCTGGTGACTTACATGCTAGCCTAATCTGTATGGCTCGATAGAAGACGAGGACTGGTATATAATATAAACAAAGGACATATTAAGAATTAACATTCATATCAATGTTTTCAATAAAAAGTACCTAAGCAAGATAGCTGGGGCGACCGCAGAGCAGACGGAAAATAATAAACTGCCCAAATATAAGTCTTTCCTCCAACTTTGATAAATCACATGTTCTATAAATATGTTTCTTTTGACATTAGGTGACCAACAAGTCGACTACTTGTTTGTACAGAAAAAAATAATTTCTTGTTAAGTTAGGTTTGTCTGAGAGAATATGAGAGAATAGTGACAGTTTTAGCTGTAGTTTGTTATATGAAGGAGTAAAGTGAGGGCCGAGACTCGAGTTGCAAACGGCTCGTTGACCTCCCGCCCTCTCCACACGCCACTCCACTCTCGATAGCTCTGCTCACTTCTTAGATGCAGCTTTACTTTGACATCGTTATATTTTCTTAAGTATATTAGTACATTAAAACTATTGTAAAATTCCTTCCCACCTAAACTTAACGTCCTTATTGTTCGATTACTGACGAAATAAGTATTGTCAGATTGCAGGCAACAACACACTATTCTCTATTGTTATTAAAAATAAATCAAACGCAGAATTGTGTATACTTCTTTACTGCCACTGTTAATTTTCGCTATTATTATTATTACATTATTTTTCTTTTTTTTTTGTGTCTGAGGCGCAAACTAGCTGTTGTGGTCTCTGGCAGAATGACCAGTGCTGTGGAACACGTCTGCTCCACAGCATAATGCTGAGCCAGGGTCAGTTACAACCACAAATTGAAACAGACATATTCCTGCTTTTCTAAAACATAATAACTAACTCGAAGAATTATCTACGCTTAGTGAAAGCGACTGAAACGATTATTCATTTGTTGACAGGATGTAGGAACAGTGATCCGATATATTTCCATCTGGAAGCCGTCAGCTCGTAACTAATCCGCAGCATATCGGCCAATCTCGCCTATCCCAGATTGCAATCTCGATCCAATAAATGCTGGCGTTAGGATCGGAATTTATATGAAGTATGTGGAATTCTTATGCTTTTCTTGTACATTTCTATAGAGATCGACAGGTCACGCCCTGGAACGTAGTTCCTCATATCTAACCTTTTCGTCTTATTTCTTTTTTCATTTACTTATCATACGAGATAATCATTAGTAGCATCAAAATGTCTCGGCATTATTAGAAATTTACATGGGAATGTTACATTCACTTTAGTATATTAAGGTGTAATGTTGATTACATTAAACTTGCTCCGTTATATAGCTTCTACGAAATAACTGCAAATATTCTATCGTGACTTGAAAATGTAAATATCTACTTATGTATTCAGCGACGGTACAAAAATAATATAAAAATATGCAGACTAAATGCAGTTTAAAGCTAGATACGTCTTAGAGAAATTGCTGCCTAGATTACTGCACTTTTTGTAGTGCTATAAACTTATAGTTTTTTTTAGTTTCATGAAATAGTAGAAATTGAAAGAGTTATCAATTTACCTTCCATTTTATTAAATTTGAAATGAATTATGAAAACGTCACTTCTAATTGACTGAAAATATAGTAGAAATTATGAATACAAGTCTTTGTATTGTATCTATTCTCTAAAATATGATGAACTCTTCTTCAATTCATTGTTCTTTTTATAATGGCAATAGTCGCTTAGTGGTATCCAACTGCAAGTGTTAAGTACTGTGGAGGGTTGTCGGAGGCAAGGTCGTCGCTACAAGCAGCCACTTTAGACGCTTTGTGTTGCTATTTGCATAAAGTTCTCGCTATTGTTTCTGCTTCACTTATTGTTATGCTAAATGCTCACTAGTTGCCAGTCTCCAAAGGTACGCTTAAACCCAGTTTCTACGAATTGTTTTAGCTCTAATGCCTTATAAATATTCCGCATAATTTATGTAAGCGAGTCATCATGTAATGCCAAAATTAGATTATTATTCTAGATTTATCGAGACGACAAAACAATAATAAGATTAAGAAGATAAGATTAGATTAAAAAGAAGAGAGTCGAGAGTAGAATTACAAAACTGTAATTATGAAACAAATTAATAAAAACTTTTTCTTCTCACATTCTGATATCAACGCCACAATAAGTTTCAGTTTAAAAATTGGTTAGGTCAGTGGCATTGTAGATCTATTGTTGAACAGTTTTAATCCAATGAATCTAAGTATCGTTTGTGGGCGCCCTTAAACGCTGACGTCACGGGGACTGGCCAAGTCAGAAATTAGGTCGACCTACACGACCTGCCCGGTACTCACGCCTCGGGCTTAGCGTCTTTGTTTCAGCTAAGCCCCAATATACAAACAGAAAAGACTAAAGGCGAATTGTTGGGATTATAAAGAGATTTTAGTTTCATAGAACGATGCCCAAGAAGTACTACAACTTTAAACATGACGAAATAATGAACGAATCTAGGTTAGTGGTTATTTGTGTAGATTAGCTTACATGTCGCATTTTGTAGCCACATATTTAGCTAGATTTTGGCGCAGCAAATCCGGCTTTAACGTTCAGTCTTTTGTAAGAGCATGATTCGAGATAGCTCTGGCACCGTGACCCAGATTTCAAAGTAACACAGGCCCAAAACACTGGTGTATTTGTTAAAAACTCGGCTCAAAGAACAATGTCAAACAAAAATAAAAATATTTCATGAATATCGAAGCGGGGTGGGGTTGGTATAATTAGGCTAGTTTGAGAGGCTCGGCGTCACTAATGAGCGCACTAACGACACAACTCAAACTTTGCTCTGTTTCCCTGAATATATTATGGAGCTTCATAATTACCTTCTACGATATTAAAAGCTTCAACGGAGCAGAGCAACTTTTTAAATCCTTATGCTGAAGTATCGAGTTAATATTTGCTTAATATTGAGCACTATGTACACGACTAATGGCCGAAGTCATAAATTTTCGAAAGATAATTAAATTAAGCCGATGATGTCGCGTTTGCCACACCCAAAACATGACTAATTAGAAATAACGGCGTGGAGACCATATTAACACTTTAACTGAGAATTTTCCATGTTTCAGGAAATATTAAAAAAAAACATATAACATTCCTGTGCTACATATTTTTTTTTGTTTTGGCTAAAAGCTTCTCGGTTGTATTGAACCGTTGTGGATTTTCAGGCAAGTATGAGATTCACCCACTGTGCCCTAATCCGGCAGTGGGGCTGTAACTTCAGAGCATCCAGACAAGCTCGGTTTTATATGGGTTTCTTCCCAAGTGAAGCGCAGAATATTCGACGAGGATGTGGATGACGCGGACACACAGCAGATACTTGGCTTTTTCTAGTCAATGGTGACCTTGATCAAGCCCTGACTTCCAACCCTACCAAATGATAGGCCATACACTCCGAAGAGAGAGAGAGATTGATTGGAAACCACAGGGAAAGCGTAAGCGTGGCCGTCCCAAGCAAACCTGACGAACAGTTCTAGATGAGGAAAAGAAAGCCGGACAGACTTAGAGCGAGGTAAAATGCGAAACTCAAGACCGAACGCGATGGTTGCTTACTGTGAACGCCTTCTGCCCCGTCCAGGGGTCATAAGACATTAAGTCAACTCAAATGGCAGAAAATATTAAAAACTATTTTTGTATTTGTGTAAACTATTTTTTTCTATTTTTAGTGTAATTTGTCCCCATCGAACAGAAAATATAGTCACATTCAACACAATGGCCGTAGCGTTTATGAATTTATTACGTTGTCATGGACATGAAAAGCCAACTGCTAACACCCCAAACTTTTTAATCCGATTTTAATACCTTAAATAATAATTTAGTCACAGTGATTGTTTAAACACCAAACAAATGTACGCAATCGATCCAAGATGAAAGGATAGGTGATGAAATTAGTGTCTACTTATTTAAGTAATGATGTATTATATTCATTTTCTTTTATCTCCAGAAAAATGTTTATCTAAGTTAGCTATTACAAAGTTTTAAATGAAAAAGAGAAGCTACAGTATGCAAAATTTATTCTTGTAAGTGCCTCTTGGGCCTGATTATCGACATCGATAAAGTTATTTCATTGATTTTGAAACATAAATTCAGAATTAATTTATTTTTCTTGCTTTGTGTGACTTTATGCTTGCCTAAATACACATTGTTGATATCATGGATTTATATCGTTAGATAGGCCCTTACCGCAGTGAGACCGCGCCGTGTTGTCGCACAGTCTAAGTGAGTGAGACTCACAAACCTGGGATCAGTGCACCCCTAAACACAGTGTTAGCCGGACGTGTTGTAAAGGACGTTTGCGAGCAGTTTAGTGTCACAAAATGCCATCGTGTGCCTTTCTAAAGTGCAACAACAATTCTAGAAACACAAATAAAGCCAGAGGTGTAACATTTCACTCGTAAGTATTGCGATTTGATTTAAAAACTTTTATTTTTCCTTCCGCACTGTCTAAAATAACAAATTTAAATGGCGAGTGCACGAAAGAGAAAGTAGTGTTTGCAACTAATGTAGGAGAAAAAGAGATGACACTAGTTTCGACCGTACCTTCTACACAAATTGCACTGTTTTAGGACGCCATGTTGACGCACACATTCAAACGTTTTCGTTAACGCACACATTCAAAAACAATGCCACAGTTTTTGGTATCGGGGCCTATCTAACGATATAAATCTATGGTTGATATAGTTTACTGTCATAGTGTAAATCAAATGTCTGAAATAGTCTTATCAAAGTGCTTTATCAATAAAATAGGTTTAATGTTTTGGCTATTATTATTTATTTTTTATGTAACAAACGGGCAGGAGGCTCACCTGTTGATAAGTGACAACGTCGCCCATAGACACTGTACCATTATAGCTGTTCGTAAGGATCGAAACCAAACAAAGATCAAACACTTCCAACTGCGTCTCGGATTTCATCGACAAGTACGCAGCATCCCTATTAATGTACAATCATACCTGAAAGTTTATGAAACTCGCGTCGAGGGAGATTACTCCAGGCCAGCGGGGAGTGCCAGCGGGGAGGGGCAGAGGGCGGGGGAATGGGAATTTCTGATATTTACGATACTACCTGTACAATTTCTGCGTCATGTGGGAGTGATGAAACCTCTTTACAGCAGGTGTCAATCGTTTCGTGCTATATGAAGCGAAAAGAGGTGATTTTTTTGTTTTTTTGTTTCTATCACGCTATTAATATGTGGACTAATTCACATTACATTCTTAGCAGGGCAATTCAAAGTACTATATTTGTATTTTGTAGCGGAGTGTTAATTGTTCATGAAAGTGTCGCAGTGTCGGAGGTGGCGCTGGCGGCGCTCGAACAAAGGAATATGAAAGTGCGACGTTGCCGAAACCTGAATAATTCGGTTGCGCTGCAACGGGCCAAGGACGCGCTCTCGCTCGATACCGCACCACAGACCTCCGCCCGCTGCGCCCAGAGACAACTGGCACTCTCTCTTTACAACGGCGTTGATGCTAGGTTCATTATTCATTTATTGTTAAGTAATATATGGTAGAAAAAATGTTGCATGTTTTTATCCGTAGTATCATACGTGCTAATAATATTTATTTTAGTATGAGGTTGTTACGGCTAGGTTATAGTTTTCTACTTCTTGTAATGTATTATTGAACGAACTCATCTTGGCAACATTATGAGTTAGAAAAAATAGTAAACTCTGAAGGCACAACGAAGGTCTGTGCTTTTACGACACAGCTACGTTCATCTCGCCTACATTCTATTATCGCGATAAAGATTCATAAATTTATATATTCACTTTATAAAACCTCTCTTCTGTTACTTGGTATATTAAATTTAGTTCAATCATGTTTTAATAAATTAAAATAAGCAAACAATATTCGTATAAGTGTTTAAGGTAATGCTGGTAGATGAAAATAAATACTTCCATTGATTCAGCGTTTCATTGCTACGAGTCTACGAAAATACATAGCTTCGTAGCATTGTCTTGCCGGGATATGGATGACAATTGACAACATCCAATTATGTCCAGGACGTGTCCTGTTTTCCTTTTCGAATAACTTTTTAAAACCAAAAAAGCATTGTGAGTCAAATTAAATAAATATCTGATTAAATATTGTTAATGTTCACTTCACGATCTGTTCGACTACATTAACAGATAGATTTGCTTCCTTATATAATAAACTAAAATAATAAAGAAAGGGAGACTAGGAGCTAGACAGTATAATATATTGAAGACAGCATTGACTTAAATACACGATCTCATGTGAAAGTACGTTACATAATGTAAAATAAATTTAAAATATAGGTATTTATTCTAAGAGTCAGTGAATCACATGTTTTTAATACACAAAGGGAATGTTTGCGTTCTCGACTTGGAATGTAATAATAGTTTTGTAGCCATGGAAATAGCCTGCTTTGTCGATCAACCACGATTCCTAACATTTCTGTGGTGAGACAGTTATGGACACAATGTTAACTGATACACTATCTGCGCTCCTCTGTTTCACCTCCGTTGTTCCTATTAGTCGTATGCTGTAATATCCAACCTCTAAATTAACCATACAACAACGAAAACTAGCCGCAGCGCAGCCCAAACATACAACGACCAATATTTAAGCCTTGAATTGTTTAGCTATTGTGAAATATGCTTAAAAGTATTAAGAATATCCATAGCGCTAAATCACCTGCGCCATGAGCACACCCTCAGTTTTACACCATCACGCAACACAGCCGAATTATATATTACTTTAAATGTATTGAAAAAAAATACATTTTTGTTTTTGTTTACATTTAGATATTCCAGATTTGGAAATGTTTGTTATACATATATAATTTATGTCAGTTGTTGAACAATTTTTTCTGTATTTTATAATAATAATCCTGCTAATTCGGGACGGGATTAACAAATCATAAATCTTCTGTTCTTAAATCTTAAGTGACAAGTGGAAAATTACTTTTGACGTGATAACGTCTTTAAAATCGTTTTAGTCCGGTGACATGTTCAGAAACTTGTGTCACACCAAAACCTCACGAGCGCGATCGCAGGTATAACGAGAGAGAGACGGACCGATCTCCCGTCTCATCTCGAGCGCTGCCAGTCATTCCGTGAATGTATGAAGAAAAATGTATATCATAGTCGAATAAGTAAACTTGTCATTTTACACCCGAAATTTGTCATCAAAAGTGTGAATAAAACGATAGATGTAATTTAAAATTTGGAAAAATTGTTATCTTCATTAATTCCTTACTTCCCAAAAACTTATATCACCAATAAGACGTTATCACGTAAACATCTCGATCGTAAACCTACTTTACAAACAACCAATATTTTTTTTGTTTAAAGATAATCATATATAATGACCATAATATAGACAATTTCAATGTGACCACTCTGTACGAGATTTGTGTACAGTTTAAATAATACAACATACAATAAAAAAGGTTAAAGCATTTTTGAACAGCTTATTAGAAATATGCAAACAAGATATACACGAAACAGGGTGTGTCATTGTTTTTGTATAATATCAACGTAAATCATTATAAATGTGTGTGCCATAAGGAATAGTAAACAATGTCGAAATGCGAGACAGTCATGTATTTCCTTTCTAGGAGGTTCTTCTCCTACTTAAACCTTCTACGGCCAGTCTTAAGACCTCTAATAAAATTGATCTTGAACGATATAATTAATTAACGTTGCAATTTGAAGAGTCGTAAAGCAATTTGCCGGTGCGAGGCGGCTGCCGCCCCGACATTGACCTACGTCATTCATCCCCTTACCAGTTGCCACCCCTGCTTAATAGGGTTGCTACACTTAGTCAAAAAAGTCCAAGGGAACGAAGACAAAGTTTGCGTTTAATTCTGCCAGACCGTAATTGATAATCAATTGTTCCCGACGTAACAGACCAGAACTTCCTTGCATTGTGTTAAACATGACTTGAGGTGAGTTTTGAAATACTCAAATAGAAGTAAGTAAGTATTTATTTAGTAGTATCAGTATGTGTTGGAGTTTACTAGGTATGGCGTCAATAACAAGTACTTCGTTAATGAATTTTCGATCGGAATATGGAAGATTGCAAGCCCTGCTCAACGTTACGCACACATATACCGGTGTACTAACGTAATATTATCCATGTAGGCAGTTCAGGCTCGTTTTACAGTGAACGGGGTGCTCCCCTACCCGCCCGACCGCCCCCTCTGCCGCGCCCATGCCTAGCGATAGATGCGCTTTGGGAGGCTTCACACATTCGTTATTGACTTTGGCTTTACTTTTATGTATCTGAATGCTGAATCATCAGTTGGCGCTGGATCGGATTTATTCAATTCTACAGATTGCGCATGTAAAAACGATGAATTATTAATATTAATATTTTTGTTTCTAGTTACTTGAGATATAGAGACAAGATCTAATTGTTCTCAATATAATACAAATCACGATTAACAATTAAAGTAAAGATATAGACGAAATATGAAATAATTAAGTCATCAAACATCTACTGCGATGTTGTGAAACGAAATAACTTGTTGTAAGGGTAGAGCGGAAATTATAAAGTAACGAGTCTCGGAGCAGCGGATATGGGCCAATGAAAATAAACATTTTTCCGTCTTCCCTGCACTCGGAAACCGTTTAATATTATTGAGCCACTTCAATATTCAGAAGCGCAGTTCGTTAGATTAACTACCCTATAGAGTATCATTCGTTTTTTCATTTTTGCTCTCGTGAGAAACGAGATATAGCGCGACTTAATTTTAACTTGCGTTTTTAAAATATGCAATGGAAAATCTTAATATATTCAGTACGAGACAAATGGGAATAGAAAATATACAATTCAGAAAGCCTGGTGATTATTTATTAGTATTTGACATCAACACGTGTAAGGAACAAGACAGATTCGATCGCGGGTTCTGTTCCTACATCATTGTGCGGACTTTATTCTTGGCTTGAAGTAATAATAAGGCTAGTTGCATCACAACTGCGTAACAATTAGAATAGGAGCGGCAAGTTGTCGTAGTGCGACGCGCTGCGTATTCTTAATGTAATCGGATTACGGTTGAACATCACGCTACTTGTTTGCAATATTCATAGATATTGCCTGTTGTTATTATAGAATATGAACCATTTAGAACTGACAAGGACATACAATGAAAGCCATACAGGATAAATCTCTCTCAACTACCACAGGAAGTCTGTGAAATCTGATATTTTCAAAAAAAATAATTTTAATACTTACAGTAAAGTGTAGGTATGTTTTTATAATGTGACTATCACAGTAATATCTAATGGTCTCTTTATTCTTTCGTTACAGAAAACCAAAAGTTTTCTTGGAAGTAATCCGTCCCGCGTGGATATAGTACCGAGGGACAGTGTCAGTCACGGCCTAGTGCCTCCCCGCGACGTCGCCGGAAAACACAGTTGATATGTTTTAAAGCTATTTATAGAATAATGAGTTCGCTCGACTTTGTATACGAAATTTGGATAAAGTAGATTCTTTTGTATTTCAATGAGAAAAATAAATATAAATTCAATGCGTGTATTTTTCATTAGGAATTGTAATATTTGGTTTGGAATAAAAGAGACGCGAAACAATGCAATTAAATTTTTAATGAATTCTGAAATTAAAGATCAAAGAATCGTGATATTCCTCTCGTCCTTTCGGCGACAAGGGCGTCGGCGTAAATTTACAATTATTTAAATTTTTAATGACGTTCAAAAGTTTACATTGTTTAATGAATAAAAGTAATAATATTATGTTACAGGTACCTTACTATTTACCAGAACGTACAAAATATAATTAATTTTACAACATCTCAGAATCATAAGAATTCTAGTTATGTGTGTGTAATATATTATAAAAAAAGGTTTAAAGTTATATTATATAAACTAAAAAATAACAATTCTTATTAAACGTTTATGGTTCATCGTATATTAAAACTTATTTATTAATGTATCAGTGATCATAACTTTGTTTTAAACACCTAACGCCATCTAGTATTTCATGTTTGTAAGGATAAAAATTCAAAGAAATTTTATGTTACATGATTTTTTTACGAACTCAGGTTAGTTTAATTAAATAAATTATAATCATCAATTAAACCTATCTTTGAAAGTACGATGTGATAAACTGTATAGCGCACCCCAACCAATGATGTTTAATATTATAATGTTTTTTTGATTGGCCTAAAGGTCTAGATACCAGGCCATAAACTCCAAAAAAAAAGAAAAAAAAAAAATGTTTTTTGACAGACAACGCACAGAGTATCCATTATGCAGATGTCAGATGACATTTAGTGTATGATTCTGGGTCTCAACTCTCAAGTCTCAAGGCTGAACCACTGACGGCTGAGGAGTGATTACTGATTAGTGATCGTCGATTGAAATTTGAAGTCTGAAGATATAATTGTTAAGCCATCTCCATGTTCTGTCATCTGATCGGATGGGAGAGGGGATTGTCGAGTGGAGTTAGGACTGTAGACTGAATATTATTTCGATTTATTTGTTAAGATTTTGTAATGTTATCTTAAAATGATAATTTGTGTATACATGCTGTGACATCTATTGTATGAACTGGTATTATCATGACATCGAGAAGTAAAAATTCTGTGCGAACCTACGAGACCGATATTGAAAAGAGTCGCGAGGAGTCTAATTGGAAGAAGGCTGTGGAGTTAGCTCAGCAACTCAAGGCCAGGTCACCACAGCACGGTAAAAGATTCACTGCACTTTACTAAACGTCGTATTTCATCATAATACAACCAGTATAGTAAACACTATCTTTTAATATTGGCTCTTCAATTTTGTTAAAGATTATTGTGCAAAACAAAAATTGAGGCTTTAGAGATTTTAACTTTATGCCTGATCCAACTTCTTTCTTTGTTATTTATGTTTTTCTGCTTGCATATGCCCAATTCATTTTTGTTTTATAAGCAATTCTTTATTGCTCATTACAATGTTAGTGTACTTAAAAAAGTTCAATTTTTTGAAAACATTAAGTATACTATTTGTTAATTGTCGTGTTCCAGAGAGCCTTGCACACTTCTTGATTGGGGAAGGCAAGTTAGAAGTCTATCTAGATGAATGGCCTCCTATCAAAGAAAATACAGAGCGTGCTCAAAGAGAGTTGTCTGAGCCTAAAGGATACTTGACACTGGCTACAGATGAAGCCGGAAAGAAAGCAGGAGTTGCATTAGATGCTCATTTGTTGCTTGGCAAGCTTCACTTTGCATGTGGATCATATGATGATGCATTAAAACACTATAAGTTTGCAGAATTAAACACTTTGACCGAGAAAGAATTGCCTGTGTAAGTTTAACAAACTTTACTAGAAAATTGTTTATGTTGCATGTGATTTACAATATTTAATACCTAAATAAATCAAAAAGTACATTTTGTATGAGCATCTATCTGACTTTACTTTTAAGTAACTTGTTGTTGCATTAATTTAAATGGCTAGAAAATTATCTGTAATATATATAATATTGGTCGGTTTATTGATAAATTGCTAATACATATTTTGATAAAGTTATATTTGTTTCCAAAATGGTTTATTTTCTAGCAAATATTGATCTCATTGTCTATAAAGTTTTTGCTAGAAAAAAGCCAGTTTCTAAAGATTATGTAAGCACAGACATTTGAAACTCAAAAGTGATAAATCTACTAACTTTAATCATAGTTCATTTTTTCCATGGAATGTGTAACTTTTACTTGGATAATATTGGATTATGAGTCACAGTCATGAAGGAAGTGGGGCATGATGTAATATTGTAATTATTGATAGTCTATGACCAAATATATGAATAACTACTACTTTACACATCAATATTACGTTATGTGCTCTTTACATTCTTAAAATGAAGATGAGGCAGATGTGAATAATTTAAAAAATTCTTTAGTAATGATTTCCTAATTAGAAACAATGCTATTTCAGTCGAAGTCTGCGCATTGTAGCTGAGTCGTATGCTATTAAAGGGCTATGCTTGGAGCAGAGTGTGTTACCGTCGTCTACCAGCAAGTTTAAACAAGCCGAATGTGAGGCAGAGTTGGTAAACATCAAACTAAGGGTTCCTTTTATACATAAGTTAATTTCTCATTTTAATAACTTTTCTAACTACATATTTACATATAGTACAATTTTCCACCACTATTTCTGTAGACATCTAATCTGCATACAATTTTGATGAATGTGAGGCATTACATGTACATGTTATTGCCTTGCTACTGTCATTCGAGCATGAATACCATGCTTATCACATTTGATTATCCAAGCGAAATTAGAGAATTATCACTAAATAAATTCAAAGCCCATGTTAAACGAAAATTAATCAACAAAGCTTTTAATAAATTTGAGGACTACTTAAATGATCCTAATCCTTGGGATTGAATTGCTCCAGTTCAAACAATTTGTATGACTTACTATACCTGGCGATTAAAAAGAGTGGCGGAAAGTTTCTTGCCAGTTCTTCTGACCCGCTCTACGCCCTTGACTTGCGAACTGGTAGTAAATGTAAATTTACGATTAATTTAACTTGACGATTCAAAAGTGTACTTGGTTACCCACTTGAATAAAGATATTTTGAGTTGGAGTTTGATTGTTTTCTTCTGTTTGTACGTGCGTGTCTTTAAAATATATAAACGTGACACGATATACGAAATATTTTCACCAACTGACTTTTAAAAAATAAAACGGTTTATTTTAATTTAAAATTTGTTCGTCTCTATTTGATAAAGTTGGAGGTTAACTGTAAAACATTACGTTTGAAGTGGATTATGGCAAATTTCAGATTCGTAGTTTCGAACTTGCGTCCGAGTTGACGCTGCTGTACCTCCAGAGGGCGTCGGCCGCCAGAGCAGGGGCCACCCTCGAGACTGCCCTTCAGAGGGCGCCTCTCTTGCACATTTGGGCCGGACGACTCACCGCCGCTATCGACAGGTAATCAGTACTAAGACAGAAGAGAAATAAATGTGCTATGAATGTATAATACTCGTGGATACAAATGATTGTGTTTGAATTCATATAACAAACATATTCTTCCAATTTGGTCGAAGCCCATCCACATAGTCCATAATATACATATTGTATTATCGCATCGCGTATTCGTTTGTATTCCATGGCGCATCACCTGTAAACATTAATTCCGTGAATTGTTTATATAAATAGTTTAATTGTATTAATTCAAGTAAAAAGTAAATTAGTAAAGTTTGTAAAAGTTATATTTGTGGTGATAACATTATAAGAGACTTTTTTCATGAAATTAATATTTTTCAATAAAACAAATACAACTCCCAATCAATTTCCAAATGAATTAAGGAAGTTGTGAAGGAAAATATAAATTAAATGAATCCGTAGTTCTTTGATGTGACTTGAGTTGTATTTTAACGTATTTTTGTGCAGCTTACACGAATCAAAATAGATAACTTAATTTCTAAAGGATCTTTCTTGTCTTTCTGATGGAAACTATGTTACTATAACAAGAAAAATAAGATATATTGAATCTCTTACCGTTCATTCAGTTCTACTCAATCTTACTTTTAAGATTTTAGAAGTTTACCTGACATTTTTACGAAAGTTTTAAAAGAACATTCTGGTACATAGAATATTTAATAAATATATGTAAACAGTTAAATTTTTCACTTAATTATGAATAATAAGAAGTTTTTGACTTTCCACAAAAATTATGTGAAAATAGCGTGTAAGCGTGGCTACATTCATTGGCATCGGTAGAATACCTTTCTATATTCCCGGGATTACGCCTAACCAGAACTCAAATGTGACGCTTAACAATAGAGATTTTTAATGAAGACTCGAATACTTCACGAAATGACCTTATAAGCAACTATTACACCAAAATATTTATTTATTTATTACAGAAATACATACATTACCCTTACAGACTATGCCCATACGATAATGTCGAGAAAAAATAAAATATAAAGTATTTAATATTAAACACATATTATACAATATCACTACTGTGAATTCAATCTGTGAAGAAATAAATATGTCGATAGTGTCGGAGACAGCATTCAGTAGGCGCAACGTCTTTTAAAACGGGGATATGTGCAACAGACTGCTTCTGGCGCTTGGATTCGTAAACAACCTTGACCACCGCCGTCGCACATACCCCCTAGGTACATATAAACCCAGTTCTTGGAGGACACTTGGGTTGCACACTAGCCCCCGCAAGTCTTTCAGTACATAGTAGGCTAACCCCACCATCCCTAAGACAAATAATGTTGGGTACATTAAAGATAGTAGGGATAGACGCCATGCAGTCTAATAAAGGTATCGTGTAAATTTATTCTCTATGTGCTCCAACATAAGGCAGTATTTAGCTTCATGCGGAGCTCAACATAGGACTTCTTAACAAACTAAATTCTATGGAACTATATCTTAGCGACTTCAGGTATACTAAAAATAAACTCTATTTTTTTTATATTTAAGGTTAACAATACAACTATTAATTACAATACCATTCTATGAAATCATAACTTGATACACTCACTTAACTGTAAATGGCTCGACTACAAACTAAGCGTCCATACTGCTATTGGTGAAATACCCCGTTTAAATCTATCGGATACGTGATGATGCGTGCTAGATTCTAAGGTGTCACAAAAACAAAGACAATTAACCTTAAACTGGTGTATATAGAAGAGAATAAGTTTCGAGTAATGCCTGTACAATTTGTCTTGGCGAGGTATATGAACTATTTATTTATTTATTTAGTTATAAATAAATAGATAAATGTTTCACTATCTCTGCTTTTAAATTATTAAAATAAATGTTAACACCTTCCAAGTGGATTACTTCAGGATTTACATTTAGTAACTTTTAAATATTATAAAAATAAAACATACGAAATATATGACTAAAAGCTTAAAAGTGCTACGAAATACGCACACGTCTCATGTCTTCGAAATGCTAATAATAAATCTCGTATAACTTGCAATATAAAATACCAATTGTACATGAACTAAAGTCGTGTAGTAGCTAGTAAAATTTTAAAATTGAAATTATACCGGGTCCAAAAAAAATTGCATGCCTATTTTTATAGAGCTCATTATGGTTTTTTTTTAAATTAATCAATTTGAATGTAACACTTTCTTTGCTAATTAATTGTTAATTTACAATGTATTATTATATTTATTATACAAAGTAAAAAACAAGTGCTACGTTAGTTACGGCCTAGGTCTAATGAACAGATCATTCAGATCACTCTCACACACACTCGTTCGCTCACTTCGTCACTCTTCGGTTATGATTCGAAGGTATCGGGAAATGCTGACGGCGGTGGAGTCCGTGGCCACGCAGGCCTTGCGGCTGACGCTAGCTCGACAGCTGGCCGAGGTGCTCATGAGGGGCGTCACGGGACAGGTCGGTTCGTCATCGATCGCCAGTCGGCAATTCGTATGACACGTACGAATACTGTGTATATATATATTGCAGGTGTACAAAGCCCCGCAAGGCGTGTCCCCGCCGACCGGAGGAACTCTTAGCAGGCGCAGAGAGGAACAAGCCTCGGACGGACCTTGGAAACCCAAGAAGTACGCCGCCATCAACCAGGTATTCGTAGTTCTCCCGCATTCGGTTCGTTCGATCGGAGAAATCTGTCTAAAGTGATGTTCGCGAGCAGTTCGTGCCCCGCAACGTGCACGAGGAGGTGGTGCTGTCTCTGGTGGTGGGGGAGGCCATGGCCGTGAGGGACGCCGTGCTCTCGCAGAGCGCGGAGTTCGAGGCCGCTCGAGCCCACTCTTTGCACAACGCCGTGGCGCTCGTGGACCTCTTGGCCGTCGCCGTCACGCGCTGGGGACAGCTGCCGCTGCTGCTGGAGGTGACCGACCGCATTCGACGGCTCGGAAATAACGTCCGGCAGCTTCTCATTTACCATAATTGCAGTCGTTGGAGCGCGCGATGAAGTTCTCGTTCGGGTGCGGCCACATCTGGCGGCAGAGAGCCCTCGCCACGGCCGCCGCCTCCGGGCCCGACTCCGGCCCGGCGCTGCTCGCTCGTCCGCCGCCGAAGCAAGGTGAGGACGGTCGCGTCGATCGGGCGTCGAGTTCGAACTCGGAGTCTAAAGGGACGGTCTGTCCTCAGGTAGTCCGTCGTGGAACGCCCACGTGCGGGCCGTGAGCGTCGCACGTCGCGCGGCCCCTCTCGTGCCTCACGACGCGCCTCTGAGGCTGGTGGCCGCCACCACCGCCTTCAGGGCCGGATGGGTGAGTGGCCCTCTCGCATCCGCTGAGTTCGCTCGTCGAGAACGAAATTCCGTAACCGAGTGCTCGTGTGCAGATAGAGGAGGGCATCGAGCTGGCCGAGCAGGCGCTGAGTGCGGCGCGAGCCCGCCCCGACACCCCGGCCCCCCGGCTGGCGCGCTGCTACCTGCACTGCGCCATCGGGCACCAGATGAAGGCGCAGGTGACCGCAATTTCTCCACGGCGATGGAGCCGAAGCATTTTCGGGCGTTAATTCGCTTGTCGCACATATTATACAAACGTGTAAACGGCGTTTGCAGAAAACGAACAGTCGCATCGAGAAAGACGCGGAGAACGAGGTCTGCCTGAAGTACCTGGTCCAGAGCGTGCAGCTCGACGACAACGACCACCTCGCCTTCTACCACCTCGCCCTGCAGTACGTGCACCAGGGCATGCTCAACGAGGCCATGGTGAGACCGCCGACCGGCGACGCCTCGCCCCCGCCTCTTCGCCTCGTCAACGAAGTTTCTGTCGCAGGACGCCACCCGCGCCTGCCTCTCGTGTCGCGCCGAGTGCGGCGGCGGCCTGCGCCTGGCGGCGTCGCTCTGGTCCTGCGCGGCGGCCGGCCCCAGGGGTTCGAGGGCCCTACACGCCGCTCGCCTGGCTAGGCACCACTACCCGACGGCCGAGTGGCCCCTCTGGACGCTGGCCGCTCTGCAGCTGCTCTGGGAGGGAGGCGAGGTGGGTGCTCTCGTCCGATGTGACGATATAGGAAGAGAGAAAGAAACTAAATTTTATAAAGTTAAACGAGGAGGCTCCTCGACTATATTAGTCGCGTAGCGCGATGTAACCGTGATGGTCGCGTTCAGGCGGCGTTGGCCACGGGCAAAGAACTCTTGCGGCTGCTCAACGGCGCCGAAGAGGCCGACGGCGAGCAGCAGTACGCGGAACTGGACGCGCTCTCGGACTCGCTCCGGGACGACCCCCACAGCGTGAGAGATGCCGGTAAGGCGTGGGTGCCTCCTCCCCCTTACGTGGGCGGCCGCTCGCTTATTCACCTATTAAAAATAGTGCCTGATCAAAAATGCAAAGGAATATTTAATTCTCGGTTCAAGTCCAAATGACAGTCGACTCGGTGACGTTCTCACCGCTTCCCCCGGGTTGAGGAGCCGATCTCCTAAGTTGACGCTAGTCTCTCCCTGATCCCCACAGCGTCGGTGCGAGCGGAATCGGCGGGCGCGTATCGCTTGGAGCGGGCGTTGTCCGAGAACGCGTCCACGCTGTCGCAACGAGCGCGTTCGCCCCTCGCGGACCATCGCGCCCACGCCTGGCTGCTGCTGGCCGATCTCTGTCTGAGGTGAGCGGGGCCGACGGGACCGGAAGGGAGATAGACGTCGTTCATTGCGTTGAGAATGTGCCCCGTTCCAGGTTGGGTCGCACGAGTGCGGCGGCGGGTTGCGTGTCGGAGGCGGCCGCTCTGACGCCCTTCAGCCATCTCGTGTTGTACACTGTGAGTAAAATATGATTTTGCTTTTGTCCGATCGGTTTTTGCGTATTAATGAATTGTTAACGGACGCAGCGTGGGCGCGTGCACAGCGCGTGCGGGGAGTGGGAGGAAGCGCGCCAGTGCTACCAGAACGCCCTCGCCATTCATCCCACGCACGTGGACACCATGCTGCAACTCGGTGAGGCCTAACTTTTATTTGTAGCTCAATCTCACTCTCTCTATCTATCTGTATCTCTCTATCTTTGTCTCTATCTCTCTCTCTCTCCGTCCGACCGACCCTCTCGTTCGCGAGCGCCCCGCGACTCGGTCTCTCGTTAACTCCTCCTCGCCCCTTAAAGGTGGAGCCTACTACTCCCTGGGTTGGCTGCGCCTCGCCGAGCGGACGCTGCGCGAGGCGGGCGCGCTGGAGCCCGGGCGGGCGGACACGTGGCGCAGGCTGGCGCTCGTGCTGGGCGCCCTGGGCGAGCCGGCCGCGGCCGCCGACGCCGCCGCCGCCGCTCTGGCGCTGCACCCGCTCACGCCGCTCTGCCCCGATCTTTGACACGGTGAGCGCCGCGTGACCGTGCCGCGTCGCGGTACGTACGGCCGGGGAGTCTTAATCGTGGTGACTATTTTCAGGAATCGTCGCGTGAAGAACGGGATCTGCCGAAATCGCGGAGTGACGTGAACTGTTACGTAAGGGTTACGTTAAGGGAAAGTCGGGTGAAACACTCGTTGTATTGGCAACGAGACTAGGGTTAAGGCAAAAGTAATTACGGTCCGCCATTTTGTTGTAACTTCGCTATCTGGGTCCTTTTATCTTTAATATGTTAATTTGCACGATATTACACCATTTTGAATGTGACTTGTCTTCGATCAGTTGTCGATTGACGCCATCAGATTCCCTAAAATAATATAAAAAGTCGCAGAGTACAGTGACACCATAAACAATAGGACGTAGATGTCAGGAGTGTGAGGGCGACCACAGATAACGCTGTCTCTAATAACGTTTTTACTTGTTTTTATATAATTAATAGATTCCTATATTATCATGAAGCATAAATCCGTGACTATACTTTTAATCGGAGCTTTGTTCAGTAGTTGTTTAATAAAAACTCCATTCGGTCTTCCTTAATTCGTTCGGTGTCCTAATCGTTGAAGAATAAAAAAGCGAAAAGAACAAAAATACGGCTCTTTTACAGCAATTTTCGTGTATGTTGTACATTTTAAAAACGTATTTAGAGGAATCGGAGAATATAAAATATAGGAAAGTTACAATTTCAAGACTTGTCATACGATTTTAAAGTATTGGCGAGAGTTCGAGTCGAGAGTAAATTGTGACTACATCTTTAGTTAGGAATGTTCTGAGTGTGAAAAGTAATGATTTCGATGCCTTGGAATTGATGTCACCTTACTATTAGTGCAAAAGTCATTCCACTTTGCTATTATTAATTGTTCACTAAAATTACGCTAATCAAATAACAATAACTTGATGAATTTTAACGTGAATATTGGTGTGTCTTATCTTTTGTAAATATTTATCACATTTTGAAATTTATAAACATATTAACTCTAAAACTTACAGTGAGATGTTTATTAAATAGATTGACCAATCGAGGTTCTAAGTCGTGCTGTTTCTGTTCACAAAACAAAAAGGAGAGTAAATATTCTCATTCATGAATGATAGCATAACACGTATAATTATCACAATATTACAATTACATATATATTTTTAAATTAACATCCTTAAAATGTTAAATTTCTTTACGACGTATTTGGTCTGTATTTCCAATGCAAGATTAATTAATTCGATAAAGTTCTGTTTTCACAGTGAATTTGAATACAGGTGAATTGTTTTTTTTTGATAAGACACGATAGTTATAGAAGTTATTTAATTTGCACAATAACCTAAATACTTAATACTACTGTAAAGTCTCTATTTCTCATTTCAATATTTTATTAAATTAATTGTTTGAAGATAAGGCGATATGCTTTTGTATAATGGGTCTTGGTTACATTTTAAGTGACTCTGGGATTGACGTTGGGATTGTATAGAAAGTGTTATCATTTATCATTTTACAACGACTGTGTAAACTATTAGCCCTCTGTTTTGTTCTTGTGTTAGGCGCTTTATTTTTATATTTTATACTTTGGGTTTATTTGCGGTATGTTACATACGGACGTAGAATTTAGACCAAGAAAGATGAGATATGAACGTACCTTACGTTTAGCTGCCTCTGTTGTAACTTTGTAATCCTAAATTGTAAATATATATATGATATATAAATATGTTTATAACTGTTCTTACACGTTTATGTAGATGTTCGCATTCGCTGTTGATGTATATATTAAAGTTTGGGAAAAGTGTAATTATTACGTTACATAATATCTGGTTTTATTTTTTAACTTATCCTTTGTATTTTTAACTAGTGATTAACAAAAAGTGCTAATAACGCGCCTTAATTATTAACGAGTGCTAATTAACACAGTTGACATTTTAATTGACAACTTATACATTTGGGTAACTAATTTACTATTAAACATGTGATAAAACGTAATTAAACTCCTAACTAAATAATTCCCATAGGTAGCTAACTTAATATGTACACTTATGAACATCAGAAAAATTAATGCTTCTAAATTTTCATTGACTGTCAGTTCTCAAATCATGGGGATGAAGAACTGGCAATAAAGTCTCCGTCACTATTTTAAACCGCCAAGTTTTTTTGTTTTACAAAAAGTTTGTAATGAAATTTACCATGACACCAAGCTAAGTACTTTTTACTTGCTTACATTTATTCATCATTCATTGAAAATAAAAGTATGGACCAGAAGTCAACGATGGTAATCTAACTACACTGTCAAGTAGGAGACAACAATAATTGCTGAAAGTACCTACACGGTACACCATTACACGTGTCTGCAATCATAATTACTTAATTGTCGGTAATTTTGTAACATCTCGTGCTGATAACGTGACAAAGATCACTTCTAGCAATTGTGTTTCTGTCCACATTGGCGCATTACAATGTGAGACTGTGATTAGCCAAACGGTATTATTCACCATTTTAAGACGAAAACTTGAAAAGGCAGCGAAGCGATACAAGATAGCACTGGTTAACAAACGATACACTTATTTTATCTTAAAAATGTCTGAAAAGATTGTACGACGAGATCGTTTATATTTTAATAGCAACAGTTTATATATTATATTTATATGAAGCTGTTTGTCACGCTCTGCTTTACATCTAGATATATTGTAGTCACTGTATTTAGAGAAGCTTCTGGTGTGACATTGCTGGACCATCATAGTGAATCTATACTTATATTATAAAGAGGAAACATTAGTGTTTTTGTATGTCAGTTTGTAATGTTTTCACTCAAAAACTACTGGACCGATTTCAAAAACTCTTTCACCATCCGAAAGCTATACATATTACATTACAAAAAAATGATCCCTAACAATAATGCAATAATATAACCCAAGGCGTGAAAAAATTATCCATAAAAAACCTCTCATCGCGTGCGCTGTGGAGACTATTGATGATATAACAAAAACATGTACAGTTTTATAGAACTTATCAATATGTACAAAAATAATGTTTTACCCATGGGTAATATTGCCCATGGGGGCAATTGTATGTTGTCCTATCCCGAGTCCGAACTCCAAAACATGAAATTATTTTGCTGCCACAAAACCAAACTACGTTAAATGTTGTGTATACGTAAGTTGTAAGGTCTACAAATAAATCTATTCTCTAATATTATATAAGGTGTCTCTGTAAGAGTGCACTTTTTAAAATTGTAATATTTTTGTTTTCCTGCAAGTGGCAACTCTGAAACGTGACAGGTGTCACCTCTGTTTATTCCGATTATTAAAAATGGAGCACTTTTTGTAAGAACAACTCGTTATAATTGTGAAAACTCATCACAAAAGTAACGCTGAAAACGCTCGCAAACTTCACCAAATTTTCAACCGAGAAAGTGCATCAAATGTGTCAACCAATCGAAGAGTGGTCAAAAAATTTAAAGAAACTGGGTCAATTGTCGGTCCCTTGAAAACATTGCTGCTGTAAACGAGAGTGTCGCCGAATACCCGAAAACATCAATTCCACGCAGCAAATTTTGACTAAAGACCTCCACCTTCATGCGTACAAGATTCAGTTAACTCAGGAGCTCAAACCAACAGACCACGGAAAGCACCGGCAATTTGCTCAATGAGTAATGGCCAATTTTTCGAAAAAAGTCTTTTTCTCCGATGAACAGAACACATTATCTCACGAAATTTTGATGTCAACTAGCCACCAAGATCGTGCAATTTAACGCCGTGAGATTTTTTCTTTGGGGTTTTCTGAAATCTCGAGTTATTTGCGAATAAACCCGAAACCATTCCTGAGCTCCAATCGGAAATCCAACGCGTCATCGGTGAGATACAGCCACATCTCTGTGCAAAAATCATGGAAAATTTCATGAAAAGTGTAATGGCCTGACATCCGAGCCGTGGAGGTCATTTGCCGGATATTTTATTCCATACTTAATCGGAACATGTCTTCTTTCTTTTTTTTTTGACGTTCAAAAGTGCCATTTTAGATGGTCTAATTGAAATAAATGATTTGACTTTGACTTTTTACAATACAATAAAAATATCAGAAGTATTTCATAAAATACTTGTCTTTATTTAAAAATGAAAAAGTGCACTCTTACTGAGACACCCTATAGAAGAAAGTTTTGCATTTTAATTTCAATTACAACAATTAATAATAATCAAGCTAAAAATAGCTGGACAGATTAAAAAAATGCATTATCTGCTTGAAATCATAATAATACTACATAATATTAATTATTCAATACCCAAAGAGTAAATTTTTTAAATTGACTAATGTCGGATAATTCTACGTAAATGATGTTACGAATTTAAAAATGTATTAGATACCTATACCTACATTCGTTGTAAAGAAAAATCTCTATATTGATTAGATAATATTAAAAGTGTATCTAATAATGTAAAAGGAAGTAGTTAATTTGAAACTAACAAAACTAAGTAAAATAAATCTTTTATGATAACAGGACTAAATATATATTTCTGTTATCATAATAGATTTATTGACTTACTTTCCACTACCACGAGATCGGTATCTACGCGAGTGAAACCGGGAGGCATTGCTGGTATTTAATAAAATAATACCGCAATTATTATAATAGAATGATAATATGATATTTTTCTTGTGTAAAACTCTCAGTAACATTATGAATTTACTAAATCAGAAGAGAAATGTTTAAAACAGTGGATAACAGAAAACTTCGAGTGTATTTCTATCGTTACGTTAACACAACCAGCCCTAATTAGGATCAAGTGAAGGAAATATAAATTATTGATGATACACAGTACCTGCTAGCTGGAGGTTATGCTCTTGGTACATTACCTACGTAACATTTAGATTTTCATAAGTCAACGACTTTCAAAACTTTATTGAAAACTTTTTTTCTAAGTGACCATAGTGACGAGGCATGTTAATCTGCGAAAAATGAATGCTGAAATGCCATCTTTTGACAAGCGTGGATTATTTTTTCTTAAAAACAACAGATTTTGAACTACTACTTGTATTACTATTGCATAAATTCAGGTTTAAAAAGCTCAACAAATTAGTTATGTTATTGTGTTAAGTGAAAATGTTAAGATGTGTAAGCCGCGCGATGTGGAGCTAGACAAGATACTCCTGGAGATCGGCCAGTTCGGGAGGTACCAGTGCCACGTGTACGGCTGGGTGGTGCCCGTCATCATCTTCAACGCCATGTTCAAGAGCCAGTACATCTTTAACGCCGCTAAAATCGATTACAGGTGTGTTCACGCGCTTTGCTTTCACTCTAACACCGAGGGGGATGCAGATTTTATAAAAAGACGGTAACATTAAGTGACAGATATGTACCCTTATCTGAGTCAATTTTATTTAAATGGCCTATCGACACGTGACGATTTTCTCACCGATTTGTATCGCAAAAAGTCAATCAGATTAGCCACACGTTGCCCGAACGCGCCGCGAGCGTGGTGTGTACACGCAGTGGCTGACCGTTATAGCACGATGTCCGAAAAGAAGTTAAACTTGGACTTAGTCCTCGAGGAGTTGGGACAGTTCGGAAGATATCAGATAAAGAACTACCTCTTAATCTTGATACCCATACTATTTAGTGCGATTTACAGTAGTCAGTATATCTTTGCAGCTGCCAGCATAAATTACAGGTGATTACGAGTTATTAAAAAAAAACATTCTAAACAATCAGGGGAAATTGTTTGAAAATAAACTGTAGTGTAACAAATATTGCCGACAACAAGAATGCATTAATTTCTTTTCCCAAAAAATAATTATTGTTTTAAAATACAATTTAAAAAGTAATAGCTACTAGCTCTGGAGAACTTGATCTTTTTTCTTTCTCTTATTTATTGCCTCTATTAATTTCGTACATAATCCATAATCTTATTATTGCCAATAACAATTCTGTAACACATAACATTACATCTGCTTGAGATAATGATTATTCGCAATAATTGTTTTGAACAAATAATATCATTGTGAGAGATTTTGTTTATAAAGTTTTCGCGGAAGGGAATCGTCGTGGGATTCGAGGTCGCAGCCGTGCTAAATAATTGTTTTGTTACGTTGACAACGTGAAAATTATCATTTATCTTGTCTATCTATCTTGTCTATTTATTCATAAAATAGTTTTTATTACTATTGTTTCAGGATTTAAATGATTTGTCTATTAACAATATAAACCAAAGAAAGCCTATAGTAAAATGAATATAGCTATTTTTGCTAACTTCTTTTTGATCTAATCTGTCTATTCCTTAGGTTTCTATTAGTACACTTATAGAAAGCCACTCGTCATAAATCTTCTTTTGTATTTACTCTCATCTCATTTTTTTCTTCATCGTATTACAATAGTGTTATAAGCTTTTTGGAAGTCGGTTTTTTTAGCTCACTAAGCGTGGCTTAGGTTTATCGACAACGGCTTGTCCTAAAGTAGTTAATATGACATTATCGTGCTCTGATAGAAATATGGCAGTGTATTATTAAAAGTGATCATTATTATCACCTACTCTTGCCAATTGATAGGATCGGGTAGCATTATAACATCGGGATATTTATGGCCTTAATGACACACACTTTATGAATTTTGGACGCGATGCCTCGATATTAACCCTTATCGATTTGAATGGATTAGTTGATTAATGTGAGCGGATTATTGTCTTTATTAAATTCGCTCTCTAGAGAATGATATTGTTCGTTGAATCATGTAGGTGTTATGAATGTACTCGCATGAAGATACTCATACTACGAGAATCTGTTTGTTTATAATATTCAATGTTATCGTTTTACCTACGTATAAAAAGGGGCAGCTCCAGGCCATGAATTATGCAACAATTCAGCATAATACTTAGCGAAGGACATTTCCGCAACTTGATCTGATTAGCAGGATGTCTTAGATTAACATTCTTGATTTCAACTGCCATAAATCTTCTGAACGTTGCGTAGCAATAATAGGTTAGGACTAAATAGCCAATCGTGGCATTCTGAGATAGCAAACTTCCTTAAACCTTGATTAAAAATCATTATCAGTTCTACACGATAGAAATTAGCTTATCAATAACGTTATAACGGCTTACAAAATCTTTGGAATTTGTAATCACAATTTTTCTTTCTTCGTTAGAATTTATTGTAGGTAGAACGCCGTATGCACTCGCGATCCCTCTGACTTTGAGAGTGTCCATGGGCAGTGGTATCCTTAACATTAGATGAGGCAGCTCTTAGATTCGGTTCCCTGTTTGTTTTGGTCTTAAAAGCATTAAAAAAAATGGAAAGCAAAGGCTTACTGGTTAGCCAATCCCTGTCATATGATATGTTTAACCTATGTCAGATGTCGCGTGCCCCAATGTGAGGCAACGCCGCCTCGTTTCGAGACCAATGGTTGGGGGCCGTGGGCGCTGCCGGACTCGGGCGGCCGGTGCGAGCGATATGTGTCTACGGGAGATACCTGTTCGGCGGATGCCTTTAACAACTCCCAGACGGAACGTTGCAATAGCTGGGTTTATGAACACAACAATACTATTGTTGCCACCGTAAGTATAAATTTGATTAAAAGTAGTTTACACAGCTATATGCACAGCACTTGAGTGTGAGTAAACCGTTCTCTTCTCTTTACTCTTGTTCATTTTCCATAACCAGTTTGACCTGGCATGCGTAGAGTGGAAGCGAACGCTGGTTGGGACTATACACAGTGCAGGCATTTTCATCGCGCTGCCGCTTACTGCCTATATATCTGACACGTAAGTTATTGACTCCACTCTATATATAATAATATTAAAGTGCTTTTCCGAAAATTTGCACCATTTCTTTAACCTTGATTGATACATAAACGTTATAGAACAATCTTTAACTTTAATAAAATATGTACACATAAGAGCCAAATAAGTAACGACCCAGTAGCTGACTTAATATGTATTCAAACGAACTTGAAACTGTGAGAAATCCATATCAAAATAATATAATCTCTAGATTCGGTCGACGCGTAGCGTTTATCCTGACAGCGGTGGCACCTGCGGCGGTGGGCGTGATTCGGTCCTTTTCCACCAACTACATCATGTACGTTAGCCTTGAGCTAATCGAGGCTATTGTCGGCTCAGGCGTCTACACCTCGGGTTTCATTCTGGGTGAGGGCATTGAACTATTCGATCATCGATTATGTAGAGCTGGGAAAGTGGAAAGTGGTTTAAGAAGATATAGCTCATTATAAAATATAGACCATCGAAGTTCGTCAGATCTCATCTGTATGAAATATAAAGTAACACTATTTTCCAACGTTTGACCGTTGTGTGATTATTAAGGTTAATAAAAATGCAAATAGTTTCACTGGTTTGAATGAATGATTCTTTTGCAGCTTTAGAGATGGTGGGAATCAACCGGAGAGTCCTCGGAGGCAATATGATATCCTGTGCATTTGCCATCGGGCAAGCGTTCGTGTCACTCATCGCCTGGGGAATTCCAGAATGGAGAACATTGACGAGGGTCCTTTACGCTCCATCGTTCATATTTATCCTGTACTGTTTTATTATAGAAGAGAGTGTCCGATGGCTGCTAAGCAAAGGAAAAATAAAGGAGGCAGCAAGAATAATATTCAAAGCTGCCGAGATAAACAAAAAGAAATTATCCCCGGAGACGATAAAATTATTGACCGATGAGAGTGTTCAATTGGAAGATTCCGTCCCTACCAACGACGATAAGAAGGAATCTTTGGCGATGCAAGTCCTCCGCTCCAGGGTTTTGATGTCGAGATTATTTATTTGCTCGTTTTGGTGGATCACAGTGACGTTTATTTACTACGGCCTATCCATAAACTCTGTTTCCCTCGGGGGCAATAGTTACGTAAACTTCCTACTCACTGCGCTGGTGGAGATTCCGGGATACTGTCTCAGCGTGTTGACCTTGGACCGCTTCGGGAGGAAGGCGTCTATTATGACTGCATTCTTCGTTTGCGGATTATCACTGCTCGGACTGCCATTCATACCAGAACGTTAGTTTAATTTTTTAAATCATCGTATTTGTACGTTCGCTATTAAATGGTAATTACTGCTGAATACCCTCATATCGGTAAATTTAAATAGATAACCTAGTTTTTTTAGTTTTTGTATAAAAGTTTTTCATCATTAAAGTATGGTAGTGTAGAGATAGGTTATTTCAGATGTGCAGTGGGCTCAAACGTGCCTCAACTTGTTGGGAAAGATGGCCATCAGTATGGTGTTCAGTAGTATATACATATACACATCTGAACTGTACCCCACATCCGTCCGTCACACGATGGTAGCGCTGTGCTCTATGGGGGGCAGAATAGGGCAGCTCATCGCCCCACAGACCCCCCTTTTGGTAAGAATTTAATCGATTTTAGAAACACATCTGCGTATTGCGATCGTATAACTCTTAGAAACCAAAATAGAATATTGTATTTTCATCTGTAGTAGCAGTTGACATGCTTCATTCGTCTAAGTTCAAGTATTTCTATAAGAAATGAATAGGGATTAATGTATCTATGAAAATTATGCCTAAAATCATCTACTAGCAAGCTTTTAAATACCAATAATGTATCTACAAGTAGAATGAGCTCCTTTTGAGGTAGCTACCTCATTTAGAAACTGATGTTGCAGAGAGAACAGCTATAACGATGGTGAGCAAGTTTATGATCAGCATGGTGTTTGCGTCTATCTACATATACACAATAGAATTGTTTCCAACTCGGGTGCGTCAATCCATGATAAGTTCCTGCTCTACGATTGGACGAATAGGATCCACCGCCGCACCACTTACACCTCTGCTGGTTTGATCTCGTACTTAGATTAGTATACAGGGTGTAGTTTGGTCGGTTATTTAGCTAATGTAGTTGTGAAAATGTTATAGATCAAAATGATTTATTCGCGTTTCTAATTGTCTTTAAAATGCACTCTTAGAATTATATATAATAGGTAAATTAGTCTCTTAGTGTAGTATTTACTATGTAGCGTGTCAATATTCCATGGTTTTATAGAACTTATTAAATATCAAGTATATTCAATACATATTTGCACGAAGAAATAATTGTTTGTCTTTGAAGGGCATGAACAGTAATTAGCAAGTGTCATATCATTGAAATTCCAACAGATAACTTGTTTACCTACATTGTTTCATGATCGCATGTGTCGTGGCATTTTTATAATTAATCAAAGAAAATGGGTAATCTAACAAAAACATTGAACATTTTTAATCTATTTAAAAAAATGAGGTTAAAAAGCTTGTCCAATAAACGTATCGTCTTTGCATTTATGGTTTTAGACCTAAAATACTTGTACGTTATATTTAATATACTCACTAAAACTCAATTCTTCTTGGAGTATTGTACTTTCCTTCTCTATCTTGGTCAAAATCATTGTCCATCCTGTAATCACTCATACCTTTAATGTTTCAATTTCTTCAGTTAAATTTCCTGCCTCTTAGAAAGATGGATTTATCTTTCCTAAAAAGGCTCATCCTAAGGCTTACTCCGATCACTCGGCAGTGATAAGTATGTCCCCCCGTTGCACTTCTTATTATTTAATTATTTTAATTGTACTGTATTTCTTGCAACAAATACAAAAATGTGGATTACGTTATTATTTTTAAATATATTTTTTTGTAGATGGAGTACATGCCGTCACTGCCGTACCTTTTATTCGGATTAATGGCAGCGATAGCAGGATTTCTGATGCTGCTCACGCCAGAAACTCTTCACATCCAGCTGCCTGATACCATAAAGCAGGCTGAAGGGATAGCTATTGCACCGAGATCCAAAAAGACCACAGACATCATAGTGGACTAGGTTTAAGTGTCGCACTTCGGTTTGTTGGTTCCCTTTTAATTTTGTTTGCACTATCACGAGTCTGCAATACCTACGCACTCTTAATTTGCGCTCCATAATCTCATCCAATAGAAAAATAATGTCGTCTACTAAGAATACACTCACTGAAATAGTCGCTCTCTTTCTGACAAATGGTGTGGGGAGCTGTGATGAAAAGACACGAGAGTTCTAGTGAAACTTTGATCATACTTGTTATGAATGAGGGTGAGCCGGACACCTATATACTATTTTATTTTATGCTGTGTAAAGGTGTATAATATATAAAAAAATATATTTAATTTGGTAAACGTTTCGCTAGTGGCAAAACGGAAATTAACAAATATATACAGGGTGGTCAAAAAATTGTGGATCAAACGCAAATAGAGGATAGATGAGATCATCAGATACAAAAAAAAATTCGACGGGAGGTCTCTAAGCTCAATCTCTGCACAGTTATAATTTATTTTGCGTTTTTATAAGAAAGTTTACTTTTTTTACTAATTATTAAAATTCGAAAATATCTACATTCTGTATCTTTTCTATTCTATTCGCTATTAATCTTTCTAGGACGATATTAGAGTGACTCATGGTGAAGTAAACAAAAAGTTATGATTTGAAAAAACTTTATATCGTACCTTTTTATTTAACCTTAATATCTTCAATACACTCAATAAACAACTATACATAGTATGTCTAACGCAAGAACTCATCAGTACCAATGTAGTGGATAGTATACCACCCATAGAACAATTTTTTGCAGCTGATGATCTCATCCATCCCCTATTTGCATTTGATCCACGACTTTTTGGCCACTCTGTATAAGGCAGCACCTAAGAGAAATCTTAGACGACCGATAAACGTTAATAACAAATATTTTTTTCATAAAATGATAATAAATAAATAATATAATTTGTATACCAAAAACAATACTGAAGCGTATTTATTAATTTAATTATACTTTATGGTAAGGAAGACGGCATCGAAACATGCTTATACCCGACATTAGGTAGGTACCTCAATTATATTTTATTTATATTGTATAATACCTATAGGCTATAGGGATTGTTCTCTGTCTCTAAAATAACTATTATTTATTTAAACTTGAATACGTAAGTGCTGAGTAGATGATGTTTTGTCACATGCATTTGTTGTCACAATGATAAAAACAAAACATCTATAGCTATTTAAAGTTTATCAATAATATATGTTTTTAGATAATGGGTTAATTTTATTTCGTATCGCGTGCCGTTTAAAACGAGATTCTATGTATAACTGGCAGGTTTCATTATTTTATGCGATGCCAAAACAAGATTTTGAATATGTTCAATCTGCCGATTATTATTTAAATAATTAAGATAAACGATAGGACTAGTCTAGTTTATTTGGGAGCTCAATACTATAGTTTACATAAAGAACAATGTGTGAATATTATAGGAGCATTTGGATACCACGTTCTAAATATGCTGTAAAGTAATGACAAATAAATGTACAGCAAATATACTTACATGTCTATTATTTAGTACCTATTGCCTATAAACAAAATAAAACCTAGTGTTAAAACTTACCGAAAACTTCTGTGCGACAAATTATAAACACGTATAAATTAAATGATATTAATAATAGAATTTTTGTGCGTTTGGTAGGGTTTACTTTGTTTGCAAACATCTCTGTTGCGACACGTCTTACGCAATTTAAACGATATGCCTGACAAAGGTAATGCGCAAAATGATGTCGAAAAAATTGCTCGTATAATTTAAATAGGCGCAAAAGTTTAAATAATTTTAATTAATTTATTTGTGTTCAAAAATAATAATAAAATTCTATCAAGGGCGTGCAATGTAATTGCCTTATTTCTTATTGATATGTTTTGTGTAATATTGATAATTATGTCATATAGGTAATCACGGTCTAGAAAATTAACCCTTCATTTGACTTAAATCGTTTCAGTGATATCATTTGTGATATCATTTGTAGAACCAGTTCAATTATATCTACCTCACAGTACTATATATGCCATAATTGTCGAACAAAAGCATCTTATTCTGATACGAATTATATGTAAAATTATAACGCATTAATAATGCTAAATCCAAATCCATATGGATAGGTTATTATGGAGATAGATTTCGTATCTACCATAGACATCACCTAAATGCCTTGAATATTATATACTTTATTATTACCACAAATTAAATTATAACATTCAGGTTTATGGTAATTTTGTATCTGTCATATAGTCTCCACTCTTTACGAAGTTTTGTAGGTTATTTTAAAAGTATTCATCTACACTAATATTATAAAGAGGAAAACTTTGTTTGTTTGTTTGATTGTAATGAATAGGCTCATAAACTACTATACCGATTTTAAAAATTCCTTCACCATTCGAAAGCTACATTATCCACGAGTAATATAGGCTATATTTAATTTTGAACAAAAATAGGTTCCGTAAGATATTAGGGTTTTTCGGACATAAGGTGTAAAAAATCAACCAAAAAAGTTACTTATTTTGCGTACCCTGCCTAAACTATTAAAGATAGAACCATAAAATGCTCTAAGTAATTGTAGATCTTATAAATATCTACAAAACAGTTCGGGACACACTATACCTATCTATGTCGAGTGAGGCACAATAACCATAAATGATATGATGACATGGCAAAACGGCGTTTGCCGGATCAGCTAGTACCTATATAATAATGCGAATCTGCAGAGCCGCGTCATAGCCGGTCACACCTCTTGCATCTTAGCGGATGCGAGTTGTATACACAATGAGGCTATTATATCCGAGATGTCTTTGCTGTCTGATAATGTAATCAGGAAATGGATGATCAACATAGTTAACATCTGGATAAAGGCTTACTCACACCAGATAACCACGACCTCAATAAGAAATTGTTAATTTTATGCTTTTAGATTTAGTAAATACTTTCGATTTTCCAATGAAAATGTTAGTAACAGGTTGGCAATAACTGTGACCACACATGTATCGTACACATTCGGTGATTCGTTTATTTTTAAACTTAGCGCAAAAGAAGGTAGTTCTTAGTTAATAGGTTACTATTAGAAACAAAGAATTCGGGCAATATCCATTAGTTCTACTAATATTGGAGAGAGATTAAACGTCGTTACTGGTTAAGGTCGTACTCAGAAAGTGATGCAATTTGCCCAGTGGACTCTAAAGCTAAGTTAAATTAAGATAGGTACAAACCAGTGTAATCGTGTTGGTGTCGGTTGTGTCCTGTAACTTTAAGAATTATTAATCAAAGGCTTATCTAACTTTTGAGTGTTTAAAATTGTAATTCGGGTGTTAAAGGTTTTTTTCTTAACTTTTCGGTTAGTTATTATCAAAATACTTTTTCATATGTTAAGTGGAAGGAAATCTGTATATGATAAATATAGTTAATAATGTAACCTAGGAAAAACGAAAAATATATTTCAATTTAAAATAATACTTATAGAAAAACAGTTATATATGACTTACCTACGTTGGTTTAACAATCGTAAATACGTTGTTGTGAATATCTTCGTCTCCGTAATCTTGTACAAGCCAGTACCTGCTGTAGTTTGTGATAATAAACATCTATGAGATAAGATCATCTTTATTTTCATTATCTGTTTAAGTTATATTGACATACATCTTGTTCGAATGGATCAAGTGTAAAGACGATACTTATGTCTCCGACCTCCGCCGATATCCTTTCTACGCCTTTAAGCTTGTTTACAATTTAAAAGTTGTTGGTATGTGCTTCCTTTTCTAGATATATATTTGTTCTACAATATAGTACTCGATTTCTTATTAATAGTTTGAAATATTAGTTTGATTATTCGCGACATAACAATATGTTGTATTGATAGCAATGCAATAGCATTAATTAGGTACCTAGTCATTATTACTAATAAAATTATGACAAATATTTCTGGTATTTAGATCAGACAACTGTGGGATATAATAAATTGTAAGAAATTGTAATTTGTTTGATCTATTCCATGTAAATATTATGTTTTATTATCTGTCGACGCTTTGCTTGCTGAGGTAGTGGACGTCCCAATAACTCGTATTAAACATTATTTTAATAATAATAAGTTATTATATTAACGACATAGGACATCAAGCATTTCTAAGACAACATTAATAATAACTCTTAATTACTATAAGTAGTTAAGAATACTTCAAGTGATAAAAACGAATCCAATGAAACAAACCTGAGCAAGCCAACGAACGAGACGAGTTAAACAGCGCTCGCTGTTTTGAGGAATTTTATTTCTTAAATAAAATGACTGACAAAAGTGAAAGTTTGGAGTCTGAGAGAAAAAGTGAGAAAGTAATAGATTTGGACCATGTCCTGGTTAACGAGTTAGGCCAGTTTGGGCGATTTCAGTTTAAATACATCTGCCTAATTGCGTTGCCTATCATGAGCTCGGCTTTCTTCAGTGATTACGTCTTCATAGCAGCTGCAGTACCGCACAGGTAAGAATTAAACTAATATTTTATCTGAAATATATGTACAATAGAATACGCAGTTTTTCATTGGAGTCCTCTTATACTTACCGTCATGTTAATTTTACATAGGGAAATATCGGATGTTTAAAGGTCTAGGTGAAATGGCGATGTAGATTGCGGTTTTTGAGGATAAAATTGCTATAAGGCAATGCTAGTCAGCGTTAAATTATTGTAATGCATCTGGTGTTTTAATGCATATTATAATACTGTGTATTTTACTATTAACTTATCTATTAAGACATTACTATAATTGCAAATGATTTATTTATATCTTTCGAAGATACAAATTTCGATGATGTTTTTTTTACTAATCAGCATACATTTTAATTACCAGCTGTCTGCCACCGCTAATCGTGTCATCGAAAAAGATAACAATGTATTTTAATACTGTTTTTTTTTTGAGTTGTGACTTATCTAGTAATTAAATTGTGGAACGATTTAGTGAGAACCGTATAATTTCAGATGTCGCATTTTTGAATGCGGCGAAATAAATAAGAGTGCCGTTTTCCGCCCAGAGTGGATCACCAATGCAGTGCCGGTCAAATCGGGGGATTCTGCGCTTTCCAGTTGCCAAAGATATGCATCTACAGGCACTGGCCCTAATGGCTCTTTGCTGCACTGTCCCATAGATCTGTTCAATCATTCGTATACCCAGAAATGTGATGCGTTTGTGTACGAGAGAGACACTTCTGTCGTATATGACGTAAGTGTTTACGTTAAAATAATAATTGGTATAAATAATATTGGTCTTTGGTCTTTGTCTTGGTTTGAGTACTTCGATAAAATTTCTTAAGCGGATATAAATAAATTGACCTCTCGCCGATGACAACAGCAAAGCACTCGAACGTCGAGTCTTTTATATATTCACACATATGATCACAATTCATTTATATAAGTAAAATTAATATTTTGATCTCTTAAATATTCGATAGTTGAAAATGTATTGTCGTTGTAGTTTGATCTCGGATGTAAGGAGTGGCTCAGAACTCTCGCAGGGACCATAAGTAGCCTAGGAACGTTACTAGTTCTACCATTCATCGGTTACATTTCTGACCATTATGGACGACGCATGGCTCTGCTCGTCAGCATCTTCAATACGGCTGTCGTAGGAGTATTCAAGGCTTTTTCCGTAAACTATACAATGTTTTTGACCTTGCAACTACTAGAAACAACGTTAGGCGGTGGATTGTTTAGCGCTGCCTATATTTTTGGTAGGTAACCTTCAAATAACGACTTTATCAATAGAAAGTTATTTCAATACCTGCTAAATATACATGTAATATGCATACAGTCGAAGAAAGCATTAACATTTTATATGGCGGTAATTGTTTCGATTTCTTCGTCATTTAGTTCTCTTCTGTATCATAATAAGCAGAAATAATATATATATTTTCAAAATAAACTTATAGGATAATGTTTCAGCTGCAGAGCTAGTTGGCCCCAAGTTCCGAGTATTTGCCTCCGCTACATGTTCCTCTACGTTTGCCACTGGTCAGGTAGTCCTCGGTGCCGTGGCCTGGCTTGTCCAGCCTAGGCGTACCTTGGTACTATCTCTCTACATCCCAGTCTTCCTTCTCTTATCTTATTTCTGGATATTTTCGGAAAGTATTAGATGGCTTTTATCAATGAAAAGGTATGCCGAAGCTAGAATAGCGCTGGAAAATGTCGCAAGAGTTAACAGAACCGAAATAAGCGAGAAATCTATAAATGCATTGATGAATCCTCCCACTAAACCGGAAAGAGTAAGTATCAATATTGAATGTTAGGAAATAGATAAGTTTTCAAGTTGTAATACAAAGAATACCTTTAATGATCTGGGCCTCAGATTTCTGTATCTGTTTGGTGATCAATTCTTTATTATAATATTATTTGGAAGACTTTTCGGGTATACCTAAGGTATCGGAAAAGTGGCATGCTTAGATAGAAAACCCATTGGTGCACCTGGATACAACTTCTATTGATATTTCAGGACGAGAATCACAGTCTGACAAAATCAATATTGCAATCCCCTGTTTTGCTCAGACGTGTATGTACAACTCCGGTCTGGTGGATTACGACGACGTTTGTCTACTATGGCCTCTCTATTAACTCAACAAGCCTGTCAAAAACAGTGTATTTAAATTATATTCTCACCGTGGCAATAGAAATACCAGGATTTTATACAGCTGTGCTTACATTGGATAGATTCGGGAGGAAGGCGACACTTTGTACCGGCTTTTTATTTAGCTCAGCCTGTAACTTAGCGTTCGTTTTTATACCAGCAGGTTAGTATACCGTATTGAATTTGGTCTTTATTATATTTTCTTGCGTTGGTAACATAATTTAACATCTATTTCAGAGTTGACTGCCTTCCGCATGGTGGTGTACTTGGCGGGTAAATTCGGTATCTCACTGGTGTTCACGTCTTTGTACCTCTACACGTCAGAGCTCTACCCCACCGAGTTTAGACATAGTCTTTTAGGGTTTTCTTCAATGATCGGTAGAATTGGGTCTGTTTGTGCTCCGCTTACACCATTACTTGTAAGTTTTTCTTCATTATCCTAGTGACAAGATATTATCTACCTATATCACTAGTTTTTCTTCATTATCCTAGTGACAAGATATTATCTACCTATATCACTTAATATCATCTATTTTAATATTCGTCTTCATCTATTGCATGAAGAGGAGAGTGCCTTGCGAGAAGTGCGATACCCTCGAGGGAGGGCTTATCGCCGAAAGAAATTGTTTCGTGTTGGAACAAACAAACAGATCATCAGACACTTGTCTGTAAAACGAATGAAATGTAGACGTAAAGAAAAAATATGTTTGAATACGTATTAGACATACAAAACTTTAAGCGACGCATTCCCATTTCAGACTAACCTTTGGCTCGGTTTGCCAAACACAATATTCGCTATTTTGGGATTGATATCTGGTGTTCTAGTTCTAACACAACCAGAGACACTTGGAACAAAACTACCAGATACGCTGGAGGAAGCTGAAGATATCGGGAAGATAAAGGCGTAAAAGATTAAATTCTTCAAAGTGGATGTACAAGGTTTTCATACCAAATTACGTTATGTAATTACCCATTTAAAGTAGGTATTTATTTTGCGTCACATTTAAGACTTTTTTATAAATATAAAATTTATTTTTAAAGAAAACATTGAATATTAGTTGTTTCTTGTTTTGAGAATAATTTATGTACCTACTGATTACTGACTAGAAGTTTTCAACACCCGAAATATCTTTGTTGTTGTTCACGTAAATAGAAAATTAAAAGGATTACAGCCGTACCTACCCATTTTAATTAAGATGGAGAAGCATTGTTTTATTTTTATAAATCAGATGTAATTTCTGGTCTCAAATTAGCAAAGCAGTTTCATTACCACTAAAAGGAAAGTACCTAGCTTGCATTTCAGGTAGTGTAAAAAATCCGGCTTTGCAATGAGCTTAAAAAAGTGTTATATATAAAGGGTTAAATAGGAAAATAAATACATACATACAGTAACGATTTTAAATGAAATACAAGGATTTGTTTTCTTGGAAAAAATGTTCTTTTATATAATACTAGCTATTCCCTTCCACGCTTCGCTGTGGCACATTGTGATTGAATGGTTGAGAAATGAGAAACAAAACAAAGAAAACATTTCATATAATTTAAATTTTGCAATAGGTACTTGTGAAAAAAATGATAAAAACAATCCTTGATGAGGGTAATATTATATCATGCTAAATTTCAGCTCGATCGGTGCAGAACTTTTTGAGTTTTTGAAGCGTCCACAAACCAACATAACATTTTTATATATAAAACTAGCAAACTCAGCGAACTCCGTTTTGCCACCAGATGACTTCGTTTTATGTAACATTTCGTTTGGTGATCCCGCTTTTCTGTTGAAATTTTTGCCGAATTATCTTTGCTATAAACCTCACGGAGCCCGAGACCTTTCCAACGAATGCAAAACCATGGAAATCGGTTCGTGCGTTCTGGAGTTATAGCGTCAGGAAGGAAACCCCGACTTATTTTTATATAGTAGAAGATATAGATTTGAACAACACATTGGATATTTGACACTTCATTGAACATATTACACGTCTCAAGAATATCTTATGATCTAATTTGTACTATTTAAAAATTCGTTGTAAGAAATCGGTACAATTAGAATATTTTAATAAGGACGGCAACGGTCTGCCTTAACGCTTTCGAGCGATCTCTTCCAGGCAAACAGGTAAGGAAATATAAAATAAAATATGGAGACTACAAGAAATGTAAAACTGCTAAAGATTTATAATTATTAAGACATAAATAATAGGCAATAAAAACATATAGACGATGACAAAGGTACATGTTTAAATAAAGACGAAATTCTTGATAAGGCTTAGTTGGTCATGTGAGCATCAGCACTCGCTCCAAAAAACATTCCAAAAAAGGAAACCTCGATACACCTACTTGACATTTAAATTGCGTGAAACGTGTCGAATTGCAAAGTTTGCGGGGCGAACGGATCACACGGATCATATTAATGAAAACGTTTTGCATTTGTGCGTATGTAAATAATTGTAATATGTGTTTCGATACTGTCTAAATAATGGATGTAATATTTTAAGAAATTTGCTGTTTTATATATAAACGTGATCTTTAACTCTATTAACTGCTTGGTAGCCTCAGCTTCTTTATGAGTATATCTAAACCGTAGTCCCCTGTCAATATGACAAGATTAAAGTTACATTCTCACTATACCAATACCGACACAAAGATAAACGTAACAATTAAGATTTAATTTGTCCCTATAAAGTACAAATTGAAATGCAGCTGAGTGTTAGTTAAATACTATAAGTTTAATTTTATATGTTAAGTTAGCAAAATGTGTGAAGTCAAGGATGTGGACGCCGAAGAATCGGTTGAAAGAAGTGTAGATTAGGACTAAGTGAATGCGTTGGGCCAGTTTGGACGATTTCAGATTCAAACTCAACCTCAAAATAACGTTATTAATATAGGTAAACAAGTACACTTATGAACGTCAAAAATGAAGTTAAATTAATTGTAAATTTACATTTACTGCCAGTTCGCAAGTCATGGGCGTAGAGCGGGCAAGAAGAACTGGCAAGAAACTTTCCGCTACTCTTTTTAATCGCTAAGTTTTGAGTTATACAAATTCTTTGAACAAATCAATCTCAACGATTAGCATCATTTAAAAATTCGTCAAATTTATAAAAAACTTTATTGATTAATTTACGTTTGACGAGGGCTTTGAATTTATTTAGTGATAATTCTCTAATTTCGCTTGGTAGTTTGCTGTAAAAACGAATACAATTTGCATATAAGGTGGTTTATCTTGTGGAGCCTGGTTGGTCGTATACTCAAATTAGGTCTGTTTCACGTATTATACTTATGAAAGTCACCATTTGTTTTAAAATCGTTTATATTTTTTGTACAACAAGGCTTCAAGAATATATTTACCAGATAGTGTCATAATATTTAATTCCTTAAACTTAGTCCGTACCGACTCCCTCAGAGAAACACAACAAATACCCCGAACAGCCCGGCTTCGGAACTTCTGCAGCACAAATATGTATTAAACCTCTGCAGCAGCACCCCATAGAATACACAGGTTAAGTAGATATGATACACAATTTTAGCCGTGTCCGTTCGACAGAGTCTCTGTTTGTGGGCCCCACTGGAGCTTACTTTCTATTGTTATGCCTAGAAAAACAGTTTTGTCAACAAAGTTTAGTTCCCTGTCCTTAACATTCAGGTTACCGCGCTATTAGTTGTATATCTAATAAATTTTGTTTTATTCTCATTAAACAGTTAGTTATTTACATTAAACCAGTTTTCTATACGAGAGATAGAGTTGTTTACATCGTCCTTAATATGTTTTTCCTATTAACTTTAAATTAATAGGAAAAACATATAAGTGAATGTCTCAGAAATGAGAATCTCTGAATCAGAAAAAGGAAAGGTCCGAGAAGCCTTGGGGGACCGCATTTACTATGGAGAGTGCTGAGTTTCATCATCGGATGTCGAGGCAGAGTACGAAATTTCAACTGTATCACCATCACAGGCATGGTGTGCCGCACACAATATTTGCTATATTTGGAGCGTTATCTGGTCTTCTAGTCCTAACGCAGCTGTAACGCACACTTTCAAAGAAACTACCTGATACTTCGGAGGAGGCTGAAGCGATTTGAAGGATAATTACACAGTTCGAGGAATGCTTATAATAATTTATATTTTACTTTCTTCATTCTATAATTATTAGTTATTGCAGTTACATATTATTATATATAATAATATAATAAAAAAGTGGAAATAATATTATAATAGTAGTGAATTTTATTTATGATTTCTGGCGTTTAATCAATCTACAACTAATGACACAAAGGTTACAATCAGCAGGAAATTATTTTTTATTAGACTAGATATCTTGATTTAATCAATATTTATTCATCGTATATTGAGTATTACTTTAAACTTATCGTAATCATTTTGCGCTTACTGATACAACCAATGCACCACCATACTCATTGTGGGACGGAAAGAGTCGGAGATCGGGCGGTGTCGATTTAAAATTTAAAATATGGAGGACGAAATAAAAACTGGTGAAATAAAGAGAATAGATTTAGATGATGTTTTAGTAAATGAGTTGGGTCAATTTGGACCCTTTCAGCTTCGTTACATGATCCTTGTATCGATTCCGCTTATTTTGTCTGCCGCTACGGGTGAATATATTTTCTCAGCCGCAGCAATCCCACACAGGTAACTTAGAACTTCAAAAGAGTTAATATTTTGGTCATCTTTTTTAATTAATTATTAATTAATTAATTAATTATTAATATTATTACTTAATTTGTGTTCAAGATGTCGCATCCCAGAATGTGGTGAAGATACTAAATTAGTCCGGTTTGACCCCGATTGGCTAACGAATGCCATGCCCGAGAGGACATCAGCCTCCACCTGCGATCGTTACCGGCCAAGAGATATTAGTGTTAACATCTCTTTAGATTACTGTCCCGCGGACCTCTTCGACTCGTCAGTCCTTGTTGGATGTGATAGTTACGTCTATGCACGGGACAACTCAGTTGTCTACGATGTTAGTAGTTTCTTTCTCTATTTAATGTAAAATAATTATATTTTAAAAATAAATATTTTTTGTTTCAGTTTGATCTCGGTTGTCAGGAGTTCATGCGAGTATTAGCGGGGACGCTTAATAGTGTAGGAACTTTACTTGTGTTACCGATAACAGGATATGTGTCCGATAGGTTTGGGCGAAGAGTAGCGTTCATCATAAGTGTATTTAATTCGGCATTAATCGGGTTTATAAGAGCTTTTTCAGTAAACTACAATATGTACTTGGCCCTTCAAATTCTACAAACTACACTTGGAGCTGGAAGCTTCAGTGCTGCGTATATCTTTGGTGAGAAGTTTGATATAAATTCATTTGAAGTTAATAATTAATTAATATTTTTACAGTTAATATTAATTATTTACTATTTGACAGAGACCATAAATTGACAATAAAATAAATCATTTCTTGTTACAGCCGCTGAGCTGGTTGGGCCCAAATGGAGAGTGTTAGCGAGTGCAACAGCAACGTCTATGTTTTCAATTGGACAAGTGATTTTAGGTGGAGTAGCTTGGGTTATTCAGCCTTGGCGCTACATGATAATGGCCATCCATATTCCCTCCTTCCTCATTATCTCCTATTACTGGATTTTGTCTGAGAGCATCAGATGGCTTCTATCAAAGCAAAGGTTCGAAGAAGCTAGAACGGTATTGGAAAATATTGCGAGAGTGAACAAAACACAGATAAGTGAAAAGTCCATGCAAGGATTGTTGATGCCGCCCGCTGTCACTGCGGAATCAGCGGAGGTACACCATTATATATAATTATTCACGCGTTAAATTTCAGAATATTTCAAGATACTCAACTGATCTGATTTTTCAATTTATATATTAACTTTTATTTAAATTTAAATTGAAGTTATTCAAAATATATAAAACCTTAATTAAATATATTATTTTGTCACTCGTCATATTACTTCAATTTTACAGGGTTACGGTGAAAGTCTCTGTTCTTGTTCTCAGTAGACTCTTCAATATGTATAAATCTTGAAACCAATTATTGTAATTTATATAAAAGTTTTGATAAAATTTAACTATTAATCTTATTAACTAGTAAAGAGTTTATTGCCGATTTTCATAACATATTAAGAATGACCCAATTGATTGACTATTTCAAGATAATATAGAATATTATCAATTTTATTATATCACGTCCTAACGACATTTTTGATAGTGTGAGATGTATTAGTGTGTTTTCTTTAAATAAACATGACTGATAAAGATTTGCCCTCTCTACTTGCAACGTCCTAGGGTATCCTCTGGATAAAATCTTTTCATATTCTAATAGAATTATCAAATTTAATTCCTGAATCTTTCCTTTTTACATTTACATTTATATCGAAAGGGTCGATTGCTATAAGCATGTTTACTTATTCTCTTTATATTTCCAGCAAAACAAGGATGGCCTTCTAAAAACAATATTTAAGTCGAAAATCTTATTACGCCGAGTGTGCACCACCCCCATTTGGTGGATCACCACAACCTTCGTCTACTACGGTCTCTCTATCAACTCCACCAGTCTCTCTGACACGATCTATCTGAACTACATATTGACCGTTGCCATCGAGATTCCAGGATTCTATACGGCTGTTTTCATTTTGGACAGGATTGGACGGAAACCCACCCTGTCCGCTGGGTTCTTCTTCAGCGCCGCTTGTAATATAGCTTTTGTGTTTATTCCCTCCGGTAAGATTTATTCTGCAAGTATGAGTAAATACGGTTATAAGTTTCATAAATATTTACCTATTCGGCTGTGTATTTGTTTTGATTTTTCGATAAGAATCTCAATCGGGCATATTAATAAATGAAATATGTGTAAGGAAAACATAATATATTTTCCTATACAAATATTGTTATATTGTTGTAGTCTATATTGTATTTTATATAAACTCTTTTGTAATGTTGTTTTTGCCGACTGATCGACGATGTTTAATTTATGTCACTTGACATAATATATGTAAGATATTTTAATTTCTTCATTATATTATATAATATAATATAGGCTTTAAATGTTGTTTCTTTTGTATTCACAGAGAAACGCAGTTGCGCCTTATTTATTCCCAGTTTAAGCGATTGATACTATTTTATATATTTTTGTCATTATTATGAATAATAGGTTTTATCAATATAATGAAATATCATTCAATGGTCATAATGATTGGTATAATTTGATTTATTCCTTAAAAACGCGTTTTAAAGTAGTGATTTATTGATAAAAAATAATTAGTCGCGTATTAATGACTTATTGAGACTTTTATCTCTGTAGCTTTATAAAATTTTGACTTTAAAGTGTGTAAATTGAAGATGATACTTGTTATTAAATAATTATAGGAGCGTCTATCCTGGTAACATATCTAACAATACTTTTTAACATGGTAGGTAATAGAACAAGAAGAAGTGGCAAAACAATGGTGCCAATCAAATATAGTATTGCTGTACAAGAAAGGCAACCCACTAGACATTAAGAACAACAGGCTTGCTATCCGTAATAATATGTATAAATTGTTTTCATCAATAATACTGAGCAGAATAAACAAAGATTTACATCAACCATCCAGTAGAGCAAGGACCGGAATCGGATTGAAAGAGGCGTAAGAGAGGTCGACCCAATTTTGCCAAAATTATTTATAGCCGTCCTCGAAGATCGAAAACAGATGAAGGTTGACTAAAAAAATATAACGGATACGCAACAAACATATCTCTAACTCTACTCTAACTCAACTTTCGATTCGCAGACAACATAACCGTCTTCAGTGAGACCGCTACAAAACTAGAAAAATGCTTCAAACACAAAAGTCAAAAAGTTATACGTGAACACTACAAAGACAAGAATTTTATCCAATAGTCTGCCATACACTTAGAGTAGAAAGTAAACCTATAGAGTATGTAAATAACTATGTATATTAATCTTTCTACGAGAACAGCAGTGAAAACGAAATAGATAGAATAACACATGCGACTTGTACTGGACCCACAAGGAAATTCTGAAAGAAAACTACAGTCTACAACACAAGAAGATAATATTGGATTCAATTATTCTACCTTGCCTGACATACGCACGTCAAACGTGGGTTATCAGCAAGAAAACAACTAGAAAAATCCTGTCTTGACACCATGCAATGAAAAAAAGCATCTTAAAGTTGAGGACAATAAACAAAGAATTGTTGACATTCGTAACAAAACAAAATTTACAGTCCTGTTGGACTCGTCAGTCATTATAGATTACAGATTCTGATAAGGAGGGAGCTTGTAGTTTATTGTTTATCAGAATGCCAAATCGTAAAATGACTGCTTTACGAGTGATTTGATCGCGACCGCCGCTGTGAAAACCGCTGTGAGAGTTCGAAAAGTGAGTTACAGAATCGCAAGGCTGGTATACGCTGTAAGCATTAAATGGAAATGGGCTGGTCATATTTCTAGTACAATTGAAATAACAAAATTTAACGGACCTACAAGAAAGATATGTATAGGACGACAAAATAAAATATGGACAGATGATGTTATAGAACTAGCGGGGTAAAACTGGATGATGACTGGAGGCTTTTTCCCTAAAAGGGGCCATACGAAAACTAGACCACTAATAAATGAAAAAAAAAAAACAATATTAAGAAATATAAACTAACAAATTGTGGTATGGATATCAATTATCAAGCTTTAATAATATAACTGTTGGCTTAAGTTCAAGTCTATAATCAATTTTATCTCAATTTCAAATAGTACTTAGTTTACTACCTATCACTAAATTGTATAGAGTAAAATTGCCTGTCTTCTAGATTTGAAACTATGAAATCTGTTATAGATCTCAGCGTGGCCCGCCTGGTGGTGTACCTCGCGGGTAAATTCGGTATCTCGCTGGTGTTCACATCTCTATACCTCTACACATCAGAGCTGTACCCTACAGAATTTCGACACACGTTATTGGCCTTCTCCTCGATGATTGGCAGAATTGGGTCAATCACAGCACCACTCACACCAGTACTTGTAAGTATTTTTATAGCGCAATTAGGTAGCCTATCTATCTAAATTGTCGTTTCATATAAGTTTATAGGCTCCTATGTATATATTATATGCAAGTTCTGTAACAATGATATGAGTATTACTTAATAACTCGATGGACTTTCCGTTGAATTAGATTAATAATAAAATAGGTTCGGATAATCAACATCAAACATTTTGTTTGAAATTTGCTTATTCATGAATAAAAAACTAGTTCACATTTGTGACTTGTGAGTAGTAAATAACACTAATTTTGCTATTTACCCATGAAATCTACTAGTTCTGAACTAGGTTTTTACGCTCACAGTCAGACAGTGGTGACTTTCACCAGTATAATAGGCGAAATAGAACTAATTTGAGTGTACGACCAACCAGGCTCCAAAAGATAAACCACTCCTTATATGGAAATTGTATTCGTTTTTACAACAAACTCCCAAGCGAAATTAGAGAATTATCACTAAATAAATTCAAAGCCCTCGTTAAACGAAAATTAATCAACAAAGATTTTTATAAATTTGAGGACTACTTAAATGATCCATGATTTGCTCCAGTTCAAACGATTTGTATGACAATACTTGGCGATTAAAAAGAGTGGCGGAAAGTTTCTTACCAGTTCTTCTTACCCGCTCTACGCCCTTGACTTGCGAACTGGTAGTAAATGTAAATTTACGATTAATTTAACTTGACGATTCAAAAGTGTACTTGGTTACCCACTTGAATAAAGATATTTTGAGTTTGAGTTTGAGTTTGAGTGTGTACGCTGGCAATTTGTTTTGTCCATACATATATATATATATATATATATATATATATCTAACTAGGGACATATTAAGTAGGGACAGCTGCTACATGTAAACCCAAACGAATAAGCAGTCACGTTAAAGTGTAGACTGTAGTGATTTATGGCGTCGCTTTTTATCATTGTTAATATTCACCCGGTATACACGCCCTCAAGAGCCGTGTGTGATATATAAAAGAAATCATAGTACTTAAATTCTTAGTCTTATGCTTAATGTGGTTACGGTTACTAATTTTGTTGTGGTTTTTTATAGAATTTGATTTTATTATTCTTCCTAGTTGTCTTCGAGAGCGATTACTTTACGTTACTAAACTTTAATTTCTTTAACTCGTGAACTATTTTATTTTACTTTTTCATCACAGATGGACTATTGGCACGGCATTCCGTCAATGTTGTTCGGTAGCATGGCTATACTATCTGGTCTACTGGTTCTCACTCAGCCCGAAACATTGGGCACCAAAATGCCTGATACTCTTGCTGATGCAGAGGCCATTGGAAGGGACAAGAAATGATGCATAATGATGGAATGATGAAGGAAATGTTAAAATCAAATCATTATAATTTTTAAATAATTTATGCATATACTATGTACTTAAATTTAAGTTTTATTTGTGCTTAAATTAAGAACATATGAAGGTACTAATTGTATATGGAGTAATTATGATCACTACACACGATCTTTATTAATATATTTTTACAATATTTCTTGCGTAAGTTTATTAGATCTTATAAAAAATGCTTGAAATACATTTTTGTTTCATTTTAACCACTTAGATATTTTCCGTTGTCTTCTTATTTCTTTATTAATTGATATTAGCAATTAATTATTATATTATGCACATCACGAATCTGACTATTATTCACTCTGATAATAAAATTAATTATCATTTTATACTATATAGTTAATAGTTTATAATATAGTATTATGAAAAACGTTTGGCTTATAGTCAGCAGCTAAAACGAATATTTTAATTGATTTATTGAGTTAATAATAGTAAAGTGTAGAAGGTGGGCGTAAGCTTTGAAACATTAAAAATGAAAGATGCCACATTCATAAAAGTACTTATAATTTTAATTAAATAGACAAGTATTGCATTATTAAAGTATAAACATATTAATAACTACCATACTGTATTCTTTGGAAGTTTAGAAAAAGCACGTACTAAAAATTATGCCACGAATGCGTAAGTCTAATCTTTCCCAAAGCTACAATAAAGCTCGAACTATGAAAGTAGCTAGACTTGACAAGACGTTTCCACAAGCAGAACTGCGAAGGCTTTAACTGGCAGAGCGTGAGGCGGCTCAAACAGCTGCCGAGATATCAGAGTAGTCCCAAGAAAGGTTTCTTCAACATGCTGAGTATCTACACCGGAACAGTTTCGAGCTCGTCGTTTTCAGCAGGCGACTTACATGGCGTCCCATGGCGAGCTACAGAAACCGTTGAAGCTGCCGAAGCTCGCAGACGCGCTGTTGCTGAAAAGGCATAACAGCGTCGACTAATATTTACAAGAAACGCGTGGGGGGGTATTCGGCATTTGAGTACGACGAGACTCTTGATAACGAAATCCACAAGCATTTAAATAATAGAAGCGATGAAATCAGCACTTGCTCCAAAGACACGGCCCAAAAAAGCAAAACTCTATACACCTACCTACTTGACATTTAAATTGCGTGAAACGTTTCGAATTGTAAAGTTTGCGGCACGAACGGATCACACGGATCACATACCTATTTGAAAACGTTTTGCCTTTGTGCGTATGTAAATTGTACTTGTTGTTTCGATACTGTCTTAAGTATGTAATACTTTATGAAGTTTGCTGGGACAACATTTGTATAAATTCGTTAGCTCATGAAACGTGTTCAATAACTCTATTAAATGCTAGGCCTCAGCTTATATTTATGGTTATATCTAACCCGTAGTTAATAATGCCCTGTCAATATGATAAGATTAAAGTTACATTCTCACTACAAGATACAAAGATAAACGTAACGATTTAGATTAAATTTGTCTCAATAAAGTACCAATTCAAATACAGTGTTAAGTTTAATACTATAAGTTTCATTTTATATGTTACGTTAGCAAAATGTGTGAAGCCAAGGATGTGGACGCTGAAGAAACGGTTGAAAGAAGTGTAGATTTGGACTATGTGTTGGTGAATGAGTTGGGCCAGTTTGGACGATTTCAGATTAAATACATATGTCTCATTGCACTTCCAATGATGAGTTCGGGATTCTTCGGCGATTACGTGTTTACGGCCACAGCGATTCCACATAGGTTTGTGTTACTCTGGAATTGTGATTATAAGCTGTTTTATTTTTATCTACTGTAAAGTGATCTTCAAGGAAGAGCGTCAGTTCTCTAGCCCATGGGCGGCGATATCACTTAACATCAGGTGAGCCTTCTGCCCGTTTGCACCCTGTTCTATGAAAAAGTGGATATTGCATTATTGATCAAGAATAATTATGTATGTACTACAATATTATTATAATACCCAATAATTATATATCTAGTAAAAATAATGGTGCATGACTCCATCAGATGTCGTATTCCCGAGTGCGGTGAGAGCACTAAGAGTGATGTCTTCGGACCAGACTGGATCACCAATGCGATACCACTAACAGATGCAGGCCCTAAATTCGCAAGCTGTGAGAGATATGCGCCTGCGCACTCTGGCTACAACGGCTCCTTGTTACACTGTCCCATAGATCTCTTTGATCACTCAATCACACTAAAATGTGATGAATTTGTCTACGATGGGGTCACTTCTGTTGTATACGACGTTAGTATCTTTTACTTACCATTTTTGAGTTACACCGTAAAAGTATAGCAGTATTAATTTGTTCTCTTTTGCAGTTTGACCTGGGATGTAAAGAATGGCTCAGAACCCTGGCAGGGACACTGAGTAGTCTTGGCACGCTGTTGGTCCTACCACTTGTCGGCTACATCTCTGACCACTTTGGGCGACGCATGGCATTACTCTTCAGTGTCTTCAACACGGCCTTGATTGGGGTTTTTAAGGCTTTTTCAGTAAACTACACCATGTTTCTTGCTTTACAACTACTGCAAACTACTTTAGGGGCAGGATTAGCAAGTTCTGCTTACATTTTTTGTTAGTACTTTTCTAGCTTTAACTGGCACTTATTAGTCAAAATAATTATCTTATTTATCAGACCTATTGTTAGAATTCAATTTATATTTCATAAATGTAATTATTGTTTTGTTAAATTACAGCCACCGAGTTAGTAGGTCCTAAGTATCGAGTTCTTACTTCCGCTACATCTTCGGCAACGTTTTCCTGCGGGGAGGTAGTGCTAGGTGTAGTAGCCTGGCTTGTCCGCCCGTGGCGATCTCTACTCATGACTCTATATATCCCGGTCTTTCTTCTTTTGTCTTACTATTGGATACTGTCTGAAAGCGTCCGGTGGCTGTTAGCAAAGAAAAAATATGCGGAAGCAAGACAAGTACTAGAAAATGTCGCTAAAACAAATAAGACAAACATAAGTGCGAAATCTATCAATGCTTTATTGAATCCTCCAACAAGGAACTTAAAGGTATGTATTTTATTTTTATTTTATACTCCTTGTATAAATAGTTTAGCAAGCTTACCAAAGAGTTAGGCGTTGTTTGTAAAATCGTAAAATTTCTTAAGGAAGGTCTAATTTAATTAGACATTGGCTATAAATCTATTATTAATTAGGTGATTTGGCTGGGGCCAAATCATCTAATGATTGAGAGAGATGACATTAGGATGTCATCTCTCATGTTAATCATCAAGCAAGTGAGTGCCTTATCCATTAGGTTATTATTTGTATATTCGACACTGCAACTAATAATACCAGAAATCTAAATATACTTGAAAAGTAACAACATTTAACATACTTTAAGTATTTTAGAATTTGCAGACTGATCGTCGGAATCTAATACAATCAATCTTCAAATCGAAAATTCTTCTGAGACGCGTGTGTACTACACCGATCTGGTGGATAAGCACAACATTCGTCTACTACGGCCTGTCTATTAATTCCACGAATCTATCAAAGACAATGTACCTCAACTACATCCTGACAGTTGCAATAGAAATACCAGGCTTTTACACAGCCGTGCTCACATTGGATAGATTCGGGAGAAAGATGACTCTTTGTACTGGTTTCTTTTTTAGTGCAGCCTGTAACTTAGCATTCGTTTTTATACCACCAGGTAAGATTCTTTTTAATAAAGTGTACAATTTAGGCTAAATTCACGTAATTTTATATTGTTTCTTTGTTTTAGAGCTCACAGTGCTCCGGCTGGTAGTGTACCTCGCTGGTAAATTCGGTATTTCACTGGTGTTCACGTCTCTGTACCTCTATACGTCAGAGCTCTACCCCACAGAGTTTAGACACAGTCTATTGGGCTTCTCATCTATGGTCGGTCGCATTGGTTCTATATGCGCACCTCTTACACCACTTCTTGTAAGTTATTACTGTGTGTATACTGTATACATAATATTATGTAAAATGTGTTAACAATATTACAACGGCAATGCTTTCAGACTGATTATTGGCATGGTTTGCCAAACACATTGTTCGCTATATTGGGGTTGATGTCAGGCCTCTTGGTCCTCACGCAACCCGAAACTTTTGGAAAGAAATTGCCGGATACCTTGGAGGAAGCCGAAACTATTGGAAAATGAAATTCAGAGCACGATTACAAATTTATAAGATAAAACGTAGAATTTGAAATACATGTTGAGGCAGACGGGTTTTCTTTTTCTATAAATCTTAATTTATTTAATATTGGTAAAATTATATACACCGCTAAAACTCCTTATCTTAAATTTTACGACGGGCTTTATAGATAATAATCATATCCCGACTAAATATCTACCAGCATTAACATCACGGTTATATGATAATGTGATATTATTTTAAACTGTACATAATGTAGTGAAAAAAAAATATAATTACTTACCACCATATGCCCACAAACACTTCGTTTGCTCATATCTTTCATATACGAGTACATTCACAACTAATAAGAATAATGAATTTGATATTTCATACATTTCTTTTGCACACTAATTGAAATATCACCTTGTAACGAGATACCCAGACATCGTCGCATATTATATTCACTATCACAAATCTAAATACATTTAAGCCTCTCGCTAGTAAACATCTTAACAATTTTATTAAAATTAAGATCCAGTAATATAATTGGTACAGTATCTTTTCTCACAGTTAGGTATAGACGTCCCCAAAACATGGCAATTAACACAAGTGAAAGTTCAGATACTAAAGAAAAGAATATTGACTTAGACTATGTGTTGGTGAACGAGCTGGGTCAGTTTGGGCGATTCCAGCTAAAATATATCTGCCTCATAGCATTGCCGCTGATGACAGCTGCCTTTTTCAGTGACTATGTCTTCACAGCAGCTGCACTACCACACAGGTACATTAGTGTTTTCATTTTTTTATCATTCTTGAGTAGAAATTACGATTTTGAAAATTAGGTTAGGTTATTATTTTTCCGCCCTCGTGCTGTATTGGAATCCTTATGTAAATGGTTAATATGTTATTTCGGCCTATTCCAGAGACTTTTCCTTTATATTTATCTAAAATATAGGTATACGTAGTAGATAAAATGTTCCATTGGGGTGCGCAAGAGACAAATTTATTATTTAATATATGTTAAATTAAGAATTATTAAGATCTTTTAGAACTTTGTAATTCGTAATAGAATTTAATTTTAATAGAAAATTCTTTTCCGATACTATTTATGTAAATTTGTAATGTTTAAACTATTGATGAAATAAAAACACATGTCAATTTAACCTAATTAATTGCAATGTTTTTTAGCTGAAAAACGAGCTATAATTATCATGAAATAAAGTTGTTTTGTCTTCCACTTGGATATATACATAGGAAATGAATTTGTACAATAAACTATTTGCATACAATCAACAGATGTCGTATCCCTGAATGCGGCGAGAGAAACAAGAGTGCGGTGTTCCACCCAGAATGGATAGCAAACGCGGTACCAGTCGTACAAGAGGAATCTAAGCTTGCAAGTTGCGAGAGATATGTGTCTGCCTATCCTGGATATAACAATTCCATGCTAGATTGCCCTATAGACCTGTTCGATCATTCACGTACTAAAAAATGTGATGGGTTTGTGTATGGAGGAGACAATTCTGTGGTGTACGATGTTGGTATTTTTAAGTTTTTTTCACCCGCGCCTCAAAAAGGTTGTTTTCTTGCTGCTCCTTTTGTCGGCGTAGAAATCTTACACGCTCATGTGTATTTATTTTGTTTTTAAACCATACATTTGGAAGCCCATGAATGATCTGATGATGGAGCTCGAAGATTATCGAGGGCACTTTCATTATTATTTTACATTTAATAATTTTATATGCATTTCATGATATAAAAATGTTTCTTTATAGTTTGATTTGGGATGTGAAGAATGGCTTAGATCGCTCTCAGGAACGCTTAGCAGTCTTGGAACACTCCTGGTCTTACCATTGGTTGGCTTCATTTCTGATCATTTCGGCCGACGTATGGCTTTACTCTTCAGCGTCTTCAACACTGCTCTTTTTGGCATCTCCAAAGCCTTCTCGGTAAATTATACAATGTTTCTAATCCTTCAACTTCTGGAGACTACACTGGGTGCTGGTTTAGCGAGTTCCGCATATATATTCGGTAAGTATTTCATTAATTACATTCTTTCACAGATAAATATGAGTGTTTAGAATTTACTGATGTCAATTTCCTAGTTTAATTTTCACAACACATTCTAAACAGTTTTAAAGTAATGTAAATTTAAATGTAAGGCTAAAAGATCTATTTTACAGTTTAATAAAATATATTTAAGATATTTGATAAACCAAATTTAAGTTAGAAAAATATTTAAATACGAATTAATTATTTCAATTATAACTTTAATTTTGTTGGAGACAAGAACAGTAACAAAGCGTTCTTAGCGAGTAGTTTTGGCCTAGTGGTTTCAGCGTGCGACTCTCATTCTGGAGGCTACCAGCTGTGCAGAAATGGAAACTGTTTATCCAACACTTTAATACCTGCTTGTACGGTCAAGTAAAACATTGTACGGAAACCGGGCATGGACCCAAACAAGATCACCTACTTATATTTAAACAAAAAATATCACAAAACAGATACATAAATCTGAGAGCCAGACCTAGAAGTTTGTCTCGCCACAGGTTTTTATTTTATTATATTAATATACTTCAGGTGCCGAGCTAGTGGGTCCCAAGTACCGCGTAGTTACCTCTGCCACGTTGTCATCAGCGTTTGCCCTTGGTGAAGTACTGCTGGGAGCAATTGCCTGGCTTGTACGCCCATGGAGGACCCTCATCCTCACCCTTTACATTCCCGTTTTTCTCCTATTGTCATATCACTGGATTCTTTTCGAAAGCGTGCGGTGGTTATTAGCTAAACAGAAGTATGATGAAGCTAGAAATGTGCTAGAAAATGTAGCAAAGACAAATAACGCTGAACTAAGTGTAAAGTCCATGGATGCTTTATTGAATCCTCCCACAATTATCAAAAACGTAAGTAAATTTGAATAATGTGTTATTAATAAAGACACCACAGCTTGAGTTAGCCAAACTTTGCTGAAAAATCTTAATACATTTCATAATCATTAGCTTACATTTTAGAGCCAACAACGAAGCCTTGTAAAGTTTATCTTTCGTTCCCGCGTTCTTTTAAGAAGAGTGTGCACGACTCCAATATGGTGGATGACCACAACATTCATATACTATGGATTATCGATTAACTCGACGAGTCTGTCCAGCACAATATATCTAAATTATATCCTTGCCGTTGCTGTCGAGATACCGGGATTCTATAGTTCAGTGTTAACCTTGGATAGATTTGGTAGAAGGAAAACTCTGTGTTGTGGCTTCTTTATCAGTGCAGCGTGCAATTTAGCTTTTATTTTCATACCGTTGGGTAAGTATATTATTTAAACTGTACTATTTATTTATTAATCTTTATTAATCCAGACTTTTGTGTGTTTCAGATCTATCTATTCTTCGACTCGTTATATACTTAGCGGGAAAATTTAGTATATCGCTAGTACTCGCTTCACTTTACCTGTACACGTCAGAGCTCTACCCTACGGAGTTTAGACACAGTTTATTGGGGTTTTCATCAATGGTTGGCAGAATTGGATCTGTTTGTGCCCCGCTTACTCCACTACTCGTGAGTCTAAATCATAATTAAGGCAGTCCTTGACTTACGTCGTTTTGATTTACGTCGTACAATGTTTTGACACTATTCCGTCATTTGTTTTGATTTCATGCATAGGAGAATTTACTTGTCTTGTGCGAATTTGAAGAATGCCATGAAAATTTTTGAAGAAAATGATCCTAATTTTGAGAGAAGTTTCAACGTTAATAACAAAATTTGTGCAGCCTATCAGTGTTACCAAGATCTAGATGATAAAATGCAAGAAGAAAGAAGCGAAACAATCTAGAATTGATAGTTTCTTTAAGCCAAAAGTTTAATTTATTATTTCTTACTACATATTTTGATTACATATTAAAGTTTTATAATTGTTATTAAAATTAATAACACACAAATACCAAAAATAACTAGCAATTTCGTAAGTGCAAAAAGTAAATAATTATTTTAAGAACATACTTTTCATAATAAAGTATGTATATATCCTTTGTTATAAATGCAGTTTTTTTTTAATTTCGAGTCCGTGTGGAACCTAACCCTTGAGTTTTACATGGAAACATACGAAAAAATATGTCTGGACTTACGTCGTTTCGATATACGTCGCGTATTTCGAGAACCTAACATGCTGTAAGTACGAGGACTGCCTCTACCGTAACGGTGAATTAAAATTAAAGAGAATAAAACAAATGCATATAGAAGCTATTATAATCTTTTTTAAATTTTTTTTTCAGACTGCATATTGGCATGGTCTGCCACACACAATATTTGCTATATTTGGAGCGTTATCTGGTCTTTTAGTCCTAACGCAGCCAGAAACACTTTCAAAGAAACTACCTGACACTTTAGAGGAGGCTGAAGCGATTTGAAGGATAGTTACCCTGTTCAAGGAATACTTATGGTTATATACACACATAAATTATTGGATAGTACATTTTACTTTCTTCATTCTCTAATTATTAGTTATTGCAGTTACATCTTGTTAAATATAATAAATGAGTGTAAGTAATATTGTAATAGTAGTGAATTTTATTTATGAATTCTGGCGTTTTAATCATTCTAAAACAATGTCACAAAGGTTACAATCAGCAGGAAATTATTATTTACAAAAAAATAAATTTACTAATCTAGATATCTTGATTTAATCAATATTTATCCATCGTATATTTACTATTAATTTAAATTAATCGCAATCATTTTGCGCTCGCTGATACAACCGAAGCACTACCGTACTCATTGTGGGACGGTTAGAGTCAGAGATCGGGCGGTGTCGGTATAAAATAAAAAAAATGGAGGACGAAATAAAAACTGGTGAAATAAAGAGAATAGATTTAGACGATGTTTTAGTAAATGAGTTGGGTCAATTTGGACCCTTTCAGCTTCGATACATGGTCCTTGTATCGATTCCGCTTATTATGTCCGCCTTTATGAGTGAATATATTTTCTCAGCCGCAGCAATCCCTCACAGGTAACTTAGAACTTCAAAATTTTTTAAAAAGTTAATGTTTTTGGTCATCAATTAATATTATTAATTAATTTGTGTTCAAGATGTCGTGTCCCAGAATGTGGTGAAGATTCGAAATTAGTCCGGTTTGACCCCGATTGGCTAACGAATGCCATGCCCGAGAGGACATCAGCCTCCACCTGCGATCGTTACCGGCCAAGAGATATTAGTGTTAACATCTCTTTAGATTACTGTCCCGCGGACCTCTTCGACTCGTCAGTCCTTGTTGGATGTGATAGTTACGTCTATGCACGGGACAACTCAGTTGTCTACGATGTTAGTAGTTCCTTTCTCTATTTAATGTAAAATAATTATATTTTAAAAATAAATATTTTTTGTTTCAGTTTGATCTCGGTTGTCAGGAGTTCATGCGAGTATTAGCGGGGACGCTTAATAGTGTAGGAACTTTACTTGTGTTACCTATAACAGGATATGTGTCCGATAGGTTTGGGCGGAGAGTAGCGTTGATCATAAGTGTCTTTAATTTGGCATTAATCGGTCTTATACGAGCTTTTTCAGTAAACTACAATATGTACTTGGCCCTTCAAATTCTACAAACTACACTTGGAGCTGGTACCTTCAGTTCAGCGTATGTCTTTGGTGAGCAGTTTGATATGTTTTTATTTGGAGTAAATTATATAATTTATTAATATTACCTACAGGTAATATTAACTAATTTGACAGAGACCATAAATAAAATAAAACATTCCTTGTTACAGCCGCTGAGCTGGTTGGGCCCAAATGGAGAGTGTTAGCGAGTGCAACAGCAACGTCTATGTTCGCAACTGGACAAGTGATTTTAGGTGGAGTAGCTTGGCTTATTCAGCCTTGGCGCTACATGATTATGGCCCTCCATATTCCCTGCTTCCTCATTATCTCCTATTACTGGATTTTGTCTGAGAGCATCAGATGGCTTCTATCAAAGCAAAGGTTCGAAGAAGCTAGAACGGTATTGGAAAATATTGCGAGAGTGAACAAAACACAGATAAGTGAAAAGTCCATGCAAGGATTGTTGATGCCGCCCGCTGTCACTGCGGAATCAGTGAAGGTACTGCATTATATCTAATAATTCATGCGTTAAATTTCAGAGGATTTCTAAGAAACTCATTGAAATCCTAAAGATGGCGTGGCGTATTTAAATTATATCTGATTTTTCAATGGTTATATTAAATTAAATTTAAAATATATAAAACCTTACTTAAATATATTATTTTATCACACGTCAAATAATTTTAATTTTGCATGCTTGCGGTCAAAAAGTCTCCGTCTTGTTCTCAGTAGCCTCTTCAATAATATTTAAACCAGTTTATATAAAAGTATTGATAAAATTTACCTATTATTTTTAAAATAATTCTATACTAGTAAAAGAGTTTATTGCCGATATGTGATTTTTATAACATATTGCCAATGACCTAATTGATTGATTATTGCAAGATAATATTGAAATTTATCAATTTAATAATATCACGTCCTAACGACATTTTTGATAGTGTGAGACTGTGTTTTCTTTAAAAAAACATGACTGTTAAAGATTTGCCCTCTGTACTTGCAACGGCCTAGGGTATCAACTGGATAATATCTTTTCATATCCTTATAGAATTACCTAAACTAATTCCTGAACCTTTTTTTTTCATTTACATTTATATCGGAAGGGTCGATTGCTATAAGCATGTTTACTTATTCTCTTTATATTTCCAGCAAAACAAGGATGGCCTTCTAAAAACAATATTTAAGTCGAAAATCTTATTACGCCGAGTGTGCACCACCCCCATTTGGTGGATCACCACAACCTTCGTCTACTACGGCCTCTCTATCAACTCCACCAGTCTCTCTGACACGATCTATCTGAACTTCATTTTGACCGTTGCCATCGAGATTCCAGGATTCTATACGGCTGTTTTCATTTTGGACAGGATTGGACGGAAACCCACCCTGTCCGCTGGGTTCTTCTTCAGCGCCGCTTGTAATATAGCTTTTGTGTTTATTCCCTCCGGTAAGATTTATTCTGCAATGTGTGTGTATGCTTTGATTTTAATCTTAATCGAGAATTTTTCGATTAGAATCTTTATCGAGTATATTTATTGTAAAAATATATTCTTTTATATGAGGTTTTATCGAATTATTGAAATATAATTCGAAGGTTACAAAAATTGGTTGTAATTAATTTATTCCATCAAAATGCGATTTAAAGAAGTGATAAATAGATAAAAATAAATATTCGTGTATTAATGAATAATTGAGACTTTTATCTCTATAGTTTTATAAAATATTGACTTTAGATTGTGTAAATTTAAGTTGATACCTGTTATTATATTATTATATTAATATTGAATAAAGTTATTGTTAATAGTCAATTTTACCTAAATTGCAAACGGTACTTCAGTTTGTACTACGTTATCTACCTATGACTAAATAAAATAGAGATATAATAGACTAGCTTTTCTTCTAGATTTGAAACTATGACATCTTTTTTAGATCTAAGCGTGGTCCGTCTGGTGGTATACCTCGCGGGTAAATTCGGTATCTCGCTGGTGTTCACATCTCTATACCTCTACACATCAGAGCTGTACCCCACAGAATTTCGACACACGTTACTGGCCTTCTCTTCGATGATAGGCAGAATTGGGTCAATCACAGCACCGCTCACACCTGTACTTGTAAGTATTTTGCAGTAATTAGCCTATCTATCTTAATTGTCATTTCATATAATTTTATAAGCTCATATCTTTGTTACAACACATACATATAATAAATATGTGCACTTCTTAGTAATTCGTTGCGAATAATTGGTTAAGCTTAATTATAAAATAGGTTCGGATAATCAATATCAAACATTTCGTTTGAAATTTGCTTATTCATGAACAAACATGTAGATTGTAAATATTACGGATTTATAATAATATAATAAACATTTTTGCTATTTATCGATGAATCCTAGTAGGTTTTTACGCGCACAGTGCATATATCATAACTAGGGACATAACATCGTGATAGCAAAGTAAAGTAAAGTAAAAAAATCATTTAATCATATAGGTAACATTATGTACACTTATGACTCGTCAATAAAGAAATACATGTTAATGCTTCTAATATTACATTCACTGCCATTCAAATCAAGGGCGTAGAACGGAAGAGAAGAACTGGCAATAAACTCTCCGCCACTCTTTTTAATGGCCAAGTTTTTTGTTTTACACAACTTTTGAAAGGACCTGCAACCATTACACCATGTACAACCACCACCATTACCATAAACACATAACAAGTTATGTGTAATACCCTAAAAATATGTGGAAATTTATCAATAGCTTAGCAAACAATACTAGTTAAGTTTGGTGATGGTTGTATATAAACATATATATGTGAAGTAAAACGTTTGTGTAAAACTGGATGTTGGCAACTGGCTTTAATCGTTTCAGACATGAGCTTATAACTAACATAAATTAGGAGTTGCGATTAACAAAAACCGACTTGTCTTAGTTAAGAGTTCTTAAATCTAAGTGACACTTCTGTAAGCTATAAATAATATAGGCTATAGTAGTTTGGACATTATCGGAAACGAGAATGTTATATTACAATTTCTGAGTGTGGGAAAAACTAAAGGGCTCATTTTGGCTTTGTGTGCGCTGATTGCAAAAATTTGGTTAGCGCTTCTAATTATTAACTAATATATATATTATATCATGTAACGTAACTTATGTTAGGTTATATAACGCGCTACTTCCAAAATTTTTAGTAACTCAGATGGATAAGCGAAGGTTCCAGAACAATTTATTAACTAGCAATTCTGCTAAAACTTGATTCGTTATATTTAGCGCTAAAACAATCAAATATATGTTAATATATCTTTAACCATTAACGATGTGCCAACCAAAAAAACCCACGGGAAATGTCAAGGGCCAAAATTTATTGAAAGAAAACGAACTTGGTCGGTACACATAAACTACTGATAACAGACAAACAGAAAAAGTAGCCGGGGGCCAAAACTTTCCAAATTGGGTTTATTACGATTGAACAGCTTCAAAGACTGCTCAGAATCGAATGATTCTGACCGCTGTGTGAGTTCGAAAAGTGTGTTACAGTATCGCAAGGCTGCACTAGTATTATACGTAGGTATACTGATCATCTGTGAGGAGTTTTTATCAGTGTAAACAGAATAAGGTATTAACATTTCAGGTAAAACTGTGGGAGCAAACTGAGGCAGTTTTTTATGAATAAAAAGATTATTTTTGTGATAAAAAGAAGTCACTCGTTATACTTTATTTAACGTTACGCTTTAAATATTTTATTTTACTTTTTCATCATAGATGGACTATTGGCACGGCATTCCGTCAATGTTGTTCGGTGGCATGGCTATACTATCTGGTCTACTGATTTTCACTCAACCCGAAACATTGGGCACAAAAATGCCCGATACTCTCGCTGATGCAGAAGCCATTGGAAGGGACAAGAAATGATGAAGGAAATATGAAAGTCTTATCATTTTAATTTTATTAATAATTTATGCATAGTAATAAATATTTCTTATTTTAATATCAAATTCTAGTTTTATTTGTGTTCAAATTAAGTACACATGTACGATATGTATATGAGTAATTTATGATAACTTTTCAGTTATATTAATATGGGAATCAGATTTCTAGGTACACACATAAAACCCATTGCATAAAGTCTTGCATCACAAATGACCAATTTGATCTTTATCGATATATAAACTTGTCTTATAACACAAGCATGAAATAATTTCTGTTTCGTCTCTAACAACTTACTATCGAGTCTCGACTTCTTGGCCTTAGTTCTTTTGTGTTATGTCTTTTTAGATATTAGCAATTGAATATTATATGCAAGTCACGAATCTGACAATTACTTCACTCTGGTAGAAAAATTATCATTTTTAACTAGGTATATTTCTCCAATCCGTCGATAATATATACGTAGTAAAAGTAGATTAAGACAAACTTTTGTCTGATATGCGGCTGATACACCAAATATTTTATTTATTGAGTTAATGATAGGAAAGTGTAGAAGTCGTGAGCGTTGAAAAATTAAAAATGGAACACGCCACCGACGTAAAAACTGACGAAATAAAGAGAGTCGATTTAGATGATGTTCTGCGTGATGAGTTGGGTCAATTTGGACCCTTTCAGTTTCGATACTTAATGTTGGTATCGATACCTATAATTATGTCCGCCTTCATGAGTGAATATATTTTTTCAGCTGCTGCTATTCCTCATAGGTAAGTAATGCAATTTAAATTTTAGAACAAAACTACAAAGCCAGCGCTTTAAATCTCTTAACGAGAGACTTAGAAACTGTTTAATCTAGATAAATTAAATCAGTAAAAATACAAAACACCAAGCAACGTAGATTATGATTTATTTTAAAAAGCACTATGATGGGAATATCACAGTTTTCATATAAAACTATGGTGGGATTGCTTGCTTCCTCTCGGATATATCCAACAGTAAAATGTTTAAGCTGGCATAATATGGACCTCCTCCATTCTCAAATCACTTAAATAATACAACAACTTTTAAAAATACACTTAATGTGGTAATTAAAACGCCTTGTACCTACGTATATTCTTACACCACTTGTAAATATTTCTTGAACAGTCAATTGAGGCAACATCTATCAAAATTGAATGTGAATTTCGTATTAACATGTTCTTTCAGATGTCGTGTCCCTGAATGTGGCGAAGATTCAAAATTAGTCAAGTTTAACCCCGATTGGCTAACGAATGCTATGCCCGAGAGTTCGTCCGCTTCCAGCTGCGTTCGTTACCGGAAAAGAAATATCGATGTCAACGTCACTTTAGATTACTGTCCCGCGGACCTCTTCGACTCGTCAGTCACTGTTGAATGTGATAGTTACGTCTATGCACGGGACAACTCTATCGTCTACGATGTTAGTAGTTTTAGCACAATAGCCTTAAGATTTTATGGAACATCATTTTCAAAGACTACATATCTCCTTGATTTATTTCAGTTTGACCTCGGTTGTCAAGAATTCTTGCGAGTATTGCCGGGGACTCTTAGTAGTGTGGGAACTCTGCTGGTTCTACCTGTTATAGGCTACATCTCAGACAAATTCGGGCGGAGAGTGGCTTTGATTAGCAGTGTGTTCAACTTAGCATTAATCGGGCTTATAAGAGCTTTTTCAGTAAACTACAATATGTACGTGGCTCTTCAAATTCTACAAACTACACTTGGAGCTGGTACCTTCAGTTCAGCATATGTCTTTGGTGAGAGTCATTTAGCTATATTCCATATTCCATGTTTGTCTATTGTTTATGTTATAAAGTCTTACCCTCTAAATGAAGTCTGACTGTTATTTAAATTTTATTTTAAGCCTTCAAATGTTTAGGTTGAAAATAAATAATTACACATTTATTGGCAAAAATTTTGTTAAAGCCCTCAATTTCTTTTCATACTTTATTTTCTTTTAACATAACTTCTCGCCATAGCTGCTGAACTGGTGGGTCCCAAATGGAGAGTGGTGGCAAGCGCAACTGCTTCTGCTATGTTTTCGGTTGGACAAGCAATTCTCGGCGGAGTCGCCTGGGTGATTCAGCCTTGGCGCTACATGATTATGGCCCTTCACATCCCATGTTTTCTTATCATCTCCTACTACTGGATATTGTCGGAGAGTATCAGATGGCTACTGTCAAAGCAAAAGTTCGAAAAAGCTAAGGCAGCACTGGAAAATATTGCAAGGGTTAATAAGACACATATCAGCGAGAAGTCCATGCGGGGACTTTTGCTGCCGCCCGTTGTGACTGCGGAGTCAACCAAGGTACGTGTCCTTTGTTTAGTGGGCCGTTAGTAGTTAGTCAAAAAGCCTTGCAATAACTAATCTTTACACACGTAGGTAGGATTATTTATTATCGCACTTCTAGAAGCGATTACATTTTATGTTACAGGAAAATGAAGATAACCTCTTCAACAAAATATTAAAATCTAAGATTTTATTACGCCGAGTGTGCACCACCCCCATTTGGTGGATCACCACAACCTTCGTCTACTACGGTCTCTCTATCAACTCCACCAGTCTCTCTGACACGATTTATCTGAACTACATATTGACTGTTGCCATCGAGATTCCAGGATTCTACACGGCTGTTTTTATTTTGGACAGGATTGGACGGAAACCCACCCTATCCGCTGGGTTCTTCTTCAGCGCCGCTTGTAATATAGCTTTTGTGTTTATTCCCTCCGGTAAGATTTATTATGCAATTATGAGTAAATACGGTCAGAAGTTTAATCAATATTTAATTATTTGGCCATGTATGTTTTGTTTTATTCCTGTTAGAATTTCAATATCGGGCATATTTATTAATGAAATATATTTTGATAATGATGATGATAACAAATGATTATGATAACATTCCAAGATTGTTTGTTGTAAATTAGTACGTCAAAACGAGTTTAAAAGTAGTGATAAATAAATAAAAAAAAAGGGTGCATGTACTAATGTACGCGCGTAAGAAGTTATACTTATTTGGCATTATTAAAAATAGTTTTTGATTGCATGCAAATAATTAATTACAATTAAATAATCAAAGACTGGAAAAGGAGTTATTATATTCAATGAAGTTCAGTTTACAATTGAAAAATTAAATCTCTCACATTAAGTGTAACATAAATTCTATTATTATTCGAATGTTGTTTTTAATTTTTTATATGTCCAATGCCGTGGGCAACTTCATTCTGTTAGTTTTGTGTCACGGTGCGCGCGCATCGTAAAATTTCACTCTCATAAATTTTTCATAACGTGCCCAAAGAAGTTTAACTTCAAAAATAAATATGCGCGCATAAATGAAAAGTTTGAAACTATGACATCTTTTCTAGATCTAAGCGTGGTCCGTCTAGTGGTGTACCTCGCGGGTAAATTCGGTATCTCGCTGGTGTTCACATCTCTATACCTCTACACATCAGAGCTGTACCCCACAGAATTTCGACACACGTTACTGGCCTTTTCCTCGATGATTGGCAGAATTGGGTCAATCACAGCACCACTCACACCAGTACTTGTAAGTATTTTATAGCAAGCGACAGAAAAGCAGTTCTGCATGCAGCACAATAAGGTAGCCTTTAACAATTATCAAAGTTATTTTAGAAAGACGATTACATAAGAAGACTGATTGAAACGATGATCTAGTAATTTGTCGCGTCGCTTTTAATCATTGTTAACATTGACACGGTATACATACCCTCGAGAACAGTGTGACTTATTAAATAAATCAAAGTACCTACTTAAATTCTTAGATTCGCTTAATGTGGGATTTGCTTGGGTTCGATGAATATTTCGAAACGTATTTAAAATATTAGCGCAGCATATTAAATATATGTTTAGCACGGACTGCGGGCTGTGAAAATGTGAAATGCGACCGGATTCTAATGAAGCTCAAAACCAGTTACTTAAAGTGTTGTTTACGCTCGCACTTTCGTAACTTCGCAGAGCTCACCGATCTCCAACTCACAAGAGACCAGGTCAAAATAGATAGAGATATCAAAATATCAACCACAAGCATTGTAGCCGAAAATGCCAGCAACATATTACTAGATTGGATGCCTATTGCCTATTGGATCCTTAGTAATATTACTATCATTTATCAGGCTTGAGAAATATAGTCAAGAATTAAGAGTTGTCCACAAACCAGTTAACACACATTTTTTTAAGATTTTAGAGGCCTTTTAGGCAGTCAATTGGTTGTAACGTGGTCCAAAGTTACAACCAATTTGCAAAATTACGCATTCCACATGACCTTTGTCGCTACTCCTCTTTTCGTAAACACTCTTCTTAAAGCCACAGCCAGCATCGGAGTACTTGGCGTTGACATATCAAACGACGTTCAGTTTGGCGGTCACTTGGTGGGAAAGGCTAAATTAGCCTCCAAAAAGCTTGGTGTTCTCAGCAAGGCGAGACGGTACTTCACTCCGGGCCACCGCATGCAACTATATAAAGCGCACCTCTGATCGGGGGCTCCCCAGTACCAGCTCCTTCCACTTGACCGTATACAACGCAAAGCGGTTCGAATCGTCGACGACCAATCCCTCTCCGTGCGGCTTGATCCTTTGGCGTTGCGTAGAGATGTGGGGTCACTCTGCATCTTCTACCGCATTTACCATGGAGAGTGTTGAGAGGAGTTGTTCGGATTAATACCTACAGCTGAGTTTCATCATCGGACGTCGAGGCAGAATACGAAATTCCACCCGTATCACCTCGACGTCCGCCGTTCCACTACTGAGCGTTTTTCAAGGTAGTTTTTGCCGCGCACCACCACTATGTGGAATCAGCTGCCGACTGAAGTATTTCCGAACCAATTCGACTTAGGGTCCTTCAAGAAAAGAGCGTACCAATTCTTAAAAGGCCGGCAACGCACTCAACTCAACGGCATTCAGAGTGTCCATGCGCGGCGGCTTAACATCAGGTGAGCCTCCTGTCCGTTTGCCCCCCGTTCTATAAAAAAAAATGACCTAAAATAATTTTCCCTTTATCGGACCATAGGCTTTTTATATATTTAGAAATTATTAAAAATATAAAACCAGTACCTCGGCTATACTGACACTACGAAGCTATCCATTACTTGAAACTGTATGAGTTCATGAAAACGAAGATATAAAAACACGTAACGAAAAAACTTTTATGAAAGTTACACGAGAGAAATGCTAAAAACTTAGATTCCTTTATAATCACAGAAAGACTGTATAAATAAAGAAATAATAACTTCACTAAATGTATTGAGTGCGATTAAGAAAAATGGTTTTGACATCACAGTGCAGCGTGAGATTTTGAAAAAAATCGAAGTAGACAAACTAATTCCAATTACAAATTAGTCATATTACCATACACATATATTAATATGATGTGAAAAACAAGACATCTGAGGTCTGCCCTGCGATTCTGAAAAGGTAGGAGCTTGTAGTTTATTGTTTATTAGAATGCCAAATCATAAAATGACTTGCTTCACGACTGATTTGAGAGCGACCGCCGATTCGAAAACCGCTGTGTGAGTTCGAAAAGTGAGTTACAGAATCGCAGGGCTGATAACAGAAAAAGTCGCTGTGAGCCAAATCTTTATTACGATTGAAGGCTCCGGCTCAGAAAATTATTAATTCGTTGTTTGTTTTGCTCGATTGTGAGTTTGCGCACCGCCCACTTTGAACAGAGCTTTCATATACCAAATATTTATCTAGTAAATTTCCAACACCTTTGATACATATAGGGTCTCGGCTAGCTTAAACAACTTCACTTTTCGGTTATCCAAAATTATTTCGTCGGTAAAAGCATCTGTAAGAAGTCGGTGAAAAATCTGAAGAATACAGTCTGCACTAGTATTATATTATGAGGTATAGATAGCAGATCATATGTGAGGAATTTTTGTCAGTGTAAACAGAATAAGGGATTAATGTTTTAGGTAAAACTGTAGGAGCAAACTGAGGTAGTTTTTTATTAATAAAAAGATTAATTTTGTCATAAAAAGAAGTTATTAATTAATTAATTAGTAATTTAAGGTTATTAATTAATATTATTATTAAATATTTGAAATTTTAGTATATTTATTGTATATTATATTATAATTAATTATAATTTTGTTTTACTGTTTTATCACAGATGGACTATTGGCACGGCATTCCGTCAATGTTGTTCGGTGGCATGGCTATACTATCTGGTCTACTGGTTCTCACTCAGCCCGAAACATTGGGCACCAAAATGCCTGATACTCTTGCTGATGCAGAGGCCATTGGAAAGGACCAGAAATGACGAAATAATATACATAATCTAATCATTATACATTTTTAAATAATTCACGCTTAGTAATAAATATATCTTATTTTTATATCAAATTCTAGTTTTATTTGTGCTTAAATTAAGTACATATGTACTATATGTTATGAGTAATTTATGATAACTATGCAGTTATATTAATATGGCAATCAGATTTCTACGTACACACAAAAAACCCATTACATAAATATAACAAATGACAATGCAAAACACTAATTGATCTGTATCGAAATATTATCACAATATTTCTTGCGAAACTTTATCAGGTCTTATAAAACAGGCATGAGATCATTTCTGTTTTGTCTATACCACAGCAAACTATCGAGTCTCAAACTTTGAACCTCAGTTCTTTTGTGTGGTCTTCTTAGATATTACCAATTGAATATTATATGCAAATCACGAATCTGTCTATTACTTCACTCTGATACTGAAATTATTTATCATTGGTTAAATATAGTTCTCTAATCTGTCGATAATGTAGTAAAGTGAGATTAAGAAAAAGAAATTTGTCTGATAGTCAGCTGATACGCCGAATATTTTATTTATTGAGTTAATGATAGGAAAGTGTAGAAGTTGGGCGTGAGCGTTGAAAAATTAAAAATGGAACACGCCACCGACGTAAAAACTGACGACATAAAGAGAGTCGATTTAGATGATGTTCTGCGTGATGAGTTGGGTCAATTTGGACATGGTATCGATAGACCTATAATTATGTCCGCTTTCATGAGTGAATATATTTATATATATTTTATATACTCAGTTATAACCCACAACTTTTACATGTCAACATAATATGTGTTTAAAAACTGCTTACGGATGCGTTAATATGGTCTGGCTCACAATGGCTAGCAATAACATTAAATTATTAATGGCTCATCTAAAACTTAACGACGCTAAAAATATACCTTTTAAGTAATTCGTTTCGATTTTACACTAATAACCAGTTTTTTAATGTTTTCCTTTAAAGATTATACAAAAGATTAAACTATTTCAATAGCACATATTATGATAAAAGAAGTGATATGATAGTGGAATTATATAAGTTACAGACACGAATAATTATAAGGTCACATTCTAAACAGCAACAAAGAAAAGAACTTCAACTTTTAAGAAGTTTTTGTCTCTGAGAAGACTTTGTAATATTTATTCCATTATGATATACTACTATAATTTTTTGACACAACCTGTTCATTCTTTCCCTATAGATTTGGGATTCAGGATTTCTCTTTGATATATTGTAGATTTTTTTCCTATATGTTCGCTTAAATTCTAGACTCACAGCTCTCCGTCTGGTGTAGTTTCACAGGTAAATTTGGTGTTGCACAGGTGTTCAGGTCTCGCAAACTAAATCGCTTGGTGTTTGGTGTAGTTTCTTGTTAAATGAGTCGCTATCTTTATAATTTTGTTAGGTTCAATAACTTAATAAGTAATAACTTAATAGTACGTGCGTCACGTTTTTTATAGATTTGAAGTAATATCATGTTGTGACTAAATAAACAAATAATTAACGCATATCTTACCATCATTTTATTATATAATTACTATTATATATTTTTTATACTACATTCTTTGAAAATAAAACGAAATGAACACAGAATGAGATCGCTTTATTTAGTCAATTAATTCATATTTATAACGCGTGTCCTTACTTTACATTCCATAATGAATCTTACAAAAACTTATAAAATTAATGCAATGCCCAATATACCAATTTTTATATTATGCGTTGCAACACAAATATAAATAATACACTTTTATTAAAGTGGAACATTAGATCATATGTTTATAAAGAATGTTCATACTTATCAAAAACCTATATTTTAAAAGGTATTATTTTCGTAATTAACACCGCGATCATTGTAATAATGCCTATTATATAACATTAATTAAATACATTTTAATAATACATTTTTACAAATATAAAATACAGTATCACAACTTACAATAATCCTAATTGTAGATAGGTTGAAAGTTCGTACACATGGTGAAATCTTTACATCAGGTTCACAAATCTTATTTACTAAGTCAAAACATTACTTACGTACTATTCCAAACTGCTTCTTGAACAAAGATAGAGATAAATAGAGGAGCTATACGGCATGGTAAAAGTAATTTAACTGGTTATGGGATACAAGATCTACAAAGATCATAACCGCTGTTTAAAGCTTTCTGTTGCTACTTCCTCGGCTTTAATAGCGTCTAGTTTCTCAGCATCGGCCACTTGGTCTGGTAAAACTGTGTGACTTGTATCTGGCAGTAGAAGTGCCAGAAATGCTGGGCCTAGTGCTGCCAATGCGAAGACAATGCTCGGTAGACCAGGCATAACTTTTTCCTGTAATAGATACATATTTACTTTATTTATAAAAACACTCCTGTCCTAACGGGTAACTAGAATTTCACAAGAGTGCACAATAAGTGAATAAAGTTTACTGACGAAAAAAACACATACTATAGGCACTGACAAATAATAGAACTTTATCAGTGCACTCAACGGACAACAAAAACCGCCGTTAACCTATGTATTTCGTTAACAAAGGTAAAACACCGAATCATATGTGCCCTTTTCAGAAGGCTAGTTCTAAAGATCGTCGTCGTATATCATCGTCTTATTAAAGAATTTAGAACGTGGCATTACTATTTACATTTATGAGTACAATTTTATCTCTTAGATAAAATGATTAATTATATCTAAAACTAAAAGTACGTCATTATTTTAGACTATAAGTTTTAAGTAGCGACATCTTGTCTTTTTCATTGTTAGGACAATTGAATAACTGACGGATTAGTATTTAAAAACAGTTTCTATTTGAACTATAAATGATAAGCGTTTTTTATTACATTAATCCGCTTTATTTAAAACGCGGTATAAACCCTTCGAATTAGTTTCTTCATAATCATCAAACGAGAGCTCATAATAAAAAGTATTACAAAAACGTACTAGTAACGGTGTCTGCGGTGCTAGGACTGAACCCAACCTGCCCACAGTGTTAGCAACGTTGGTGAGGCAGTTACGGGAGGTGGTGGGGAAGATCTCCATGGCAACCACTTGTACGGAGAAGATTCCGTAGCTGCTACACATCTTGCCAGCAATGTAGAACAATACCGACGCCCACCATATTGCTGGAAATAAATATGATGTTTTTAAATCTATTCTAGTATATTTTATACAGTGGTGCTACAGCCTTTTGTGCTCACGTGGGTACTGTTTATGGCGTGTCTTAAGTCTTAGAATGTTGTTTCTTTACGATACCTTAGTGTCTCTGTCTTTACGATGTTTCCCTTTACTGTATGCAAGTAAATGCGCTCAAATATAGAAAACTCATTCGTGTACAACCAAGATTCGAAGGCTCGATGAAGATGTTATAGTTATCTTCTTTGTAATCCATCTATGTCTTTTGCTATTCTAACCTAATCTTAACAACTCAACGATAATTTGAAAAAAGTTCATAGTAGTGTATATAAATTTGAGTCTTTAATATTATAAACTCCCAAAACATTACTTACATTTAGGCACAAATGCCGACGCCATAAAAAATAAGGCGCAGAAGCAATAAGCGACGCAAATCGGCGCCTTTCTTCCGAACCTTGTCAACGTCAGCGCTGTGATTATTCTAGTCGGAACCTGAACTAACATCATGATCGAAAAGTTCAAGTATTTGCTACCAGAAATGCTGACGGAATTGATAATAGCACCACTGAATACGAACGAACAGCAGATGAAACACGCGGCGATTAGTGCCATTCGCAAGAGAATTGTTTTTGACCGGAGAACAGTGAAAATATGAGGAGTTTCTTCGGCAGTATTCTCCACCTGAAAATGTAATTATATCATTTTTAATGCTGCAGTCAAAGTAAGAATATAAACTTAGTTTTTAAATGTATTAATATAAATTCCATATTGTAACTATTTTGTTAACTTTGAATGACACTATAATACACTTGTCTAATAATCGATGATGATTCATAAAAATATGTTGCCCGGTAAAATTTTCAATAACTTGAGCATTCACATCTTACGACTTTGCAGATCTCCACTAAAATAAAATTTATGATTTTCAAAATTTACTGATTTTCTTCGAAAATATTTATTATTATTTTTTTTGTTTAGATATTTATTTAATTTATTATATTCAAAGTGATAAAGAAATTATTTAACGCAATGGGATTTTCAGTAATATAGAAAGTTTCAGTAATATAAATAATAGAAGTCTTTACAAATTCTCACTCTTAATTGTTGAGTGTTTTTTAGCCCGGGTGCTGTGAGCTAAGTTCATCAGATGTTTACATGTTTAATATTTTCTACTATTATTTTGTGTAAGTTTTAGACAGAATGTGTAAAACAACTTTGTTTCGTAACTTTACGTGTTTGTCGATCGTAACATAAAATTTTTTGTTTAAAACCGCCAGTGTAAAACAGTGAAGTTTAGTTCAAAGAAACTTTTGGTCTAACAAACAAACAAAAATGTAATATTCTTATTTATCATTTAGCAAGGCAAAGTGTTTTATACATTATATTTTTAATGAATCAATAAATCTGAAGAATATACCTTATTAAGGTCTGTTTTTGGTTCACTAATGCTGGATAGCATATCCTGCGCATTTTTTGATAGGGTAATGTTATTAATTTTCGCTACTTTATTCAATACTTGAACAGCCTCATCCTTCTTGTTATGGGCCAGCAGCCATCTTACTCCCTCGTCCATTAGAAATATGTAAAACACCTGAAAATATGTGTAAATCATTTGTCTTTAAACATAATAATAATATATAGATCGAATGTAGAGTTTGTGTATTACAGTATTTTATTTATTTCTAAAGTATTTCGCGACCCATAGCGATGATAACTAAAAATTAACTTACTACTACAAGTAGTGGTGCGTAGATGGCTCTCATAAGGTGTCTCCAATATGGCACCTTCCATGCAATCAGCCCAAAGAACGCGCCTCCAAGGCACGCTAAGATGTCTGATATGCAGGAATACACCACCCGGCTCTTGTGGCTGACCGCTTCTAAAGCTAATTAAACCCACAAACACTAGGCCTTAGACATCTCTATGTCGTTAGTTACTTATATAGACTAACTAGATAAATTATTACATTATATATATTAAGCATAATGACAAATTTCATTGGGTGTAGAGTTTTATGATTAAGGATCATAGTTACGATCTTTTCAAATAAGAAAATTATTTGTAATATAAAAAAACTTACACAAAACCATAGATGCATTGCCATAACCAAGGGCAGTTTCTAGAAATTCTAAACCAAGAAGAGTCCAGTAGTCCATGGCGAAAGACTTGAGTAGACCGGCGATGCCCACCATTAGGGGGGTACTAACGATAATTACTTTCCGTCCATACCTGACAATAAAAACTAAATTACTATATGAAATTTTTGTTACATCTTCTTTGTTACAACAGACAAAGCGTGCAATTCTTAACTTATAGGTCGTGTGTTCGTAGCAATAGAGTTTTTGACGTGACAACGTCTTATAATTCGATGGAGTCGGCTGCATGCACGAAAAAACATGACGCATGCGGCGTTACCTCGCTCTGAGGCGTTCCATTTAAGGCTTGAAGTGCAAGCGAGAGCGCGGAACGAGCGACAAAGAGGCACAATCGGCCAATTGCCTCTGCGTTCGGCACCGTTTGACATCTGTCTCTCTATCTATCCCGTCTCATTGTGATTTCCATTTACCTCCTTCTCTATATCCATACAAAATATCTACCAAACAAATAAAATTAAAATTTTCATTTGAAAATTGCAACCATTCGATCAGTATTTTCTTATGACGTTGTCACGTTCAACTATCGTCAGAAAACCGTTGACTTTACAGACAACCGATTTTTTATTAAAATGAAAACGACTCTCTTACTAGCAATTAAATTTGTAGTGTTCACCTGTCTGAAATAAATCCGGAGAGTACAAATGAGAAGACAAGCCCCAAGTTGTGCACAGTCCCGATGAGTGTAGCCTTCCATGGCTGACATCCCAAGTCAAACTGAAATTGACGATATATTCTAATATAATTCAATATAATATAGCTAGATTATCTCAATGCACATCTTCGACATCATTGTAAATGTGATATTATGTCACTATTTTATTATTGTTGTGTATTTAGTAATATTATGTAACATCTATCGTGATCGATAAATCACGAGTTTAAATAAAAATAATAATACTGAGCAAAAACAAAGTAAGAAGCAAACGGATTGAGAAAAACTATAATATACATTTAGATTATGCAATATATTCAAAGTGGCGGTATGAGTGTTAACATTACTGTCATGAACAAAATATTAAGATGGTTCGAGTTACGTAACTAACATTCGTTAAGATGCTGTATATATATTAGGTAGGGGAAAAAGTCTTTTCGCATTATACTATGTATGAACTTGTAATAAAATCCCTTTGGCTATACTATATGTATTTGCCTGTTTTTTTTATCATTGAAAGTTGAGATTTTAAAGAAGATAATTCCAAATTCATATTAGGATAATGTGTGATTTTTATTTATTTTTCGTACCGTCAAGATAAGTGAATCTAATGAAGAAATTCGATATATTTTAAAATTTTACTACAAAAAGGTAAAAATGCAATGCAAGCCGCGAAAAAAATTTGCGATGCTTATGGACCTAGTGCAGTGTCTGAGAGAGTAGCACAAATTTGGTTTAAGCTTTTTCAATTTTTTTTTCACACATCTTTAGCCACTCAGCAAAAATTAAGAGAGCTTGGCTGGGAGGTGTTAATGCATCCGACGTATAGACCTGACCTTGCACCTTCAGATTTCAACCTGTTTCGGTCTTTTCAGAATTCTTTAGGCAGTGTCAGGTTAACATCACGAGAGGACTGCCAAAACCAATTGTCGCGGTATTTTGATCAGAAGCCCCAAAATTTCTATAGCAATGAGATCATATCCCTACCGACAAGATGGCAAAAAGTTATCGAACAAAATGGTACCTACATACTTTAGTTAAATGTAAATAAACTATATTATTAAAAAATGTTCTGAAATTTCTTGAAAAATGCGAAGAAACTTTTTCCCCAACCAATTATATTAGTTAATAATTGGAAGCGCTAAGCAATCATCGCACACTAAGCCAAAATGAGCCCTTTAGTTTTTCCCAAACTCATGAATTGCAATTCTTGTTTTTGATAATGTCCAAATTATACTTATACGATTATACTTATATTCTTTATAGGTAACAGAAGTGTTAGATTTAAGAACTTTTCAAAAAGGCAAGTTAGTTCTTAGTTAGTCTAGCGTCGTAATTTTTTGTTAGTTATAAGCTCAAGTTTTAAATCATAATACTTTTTCGTCTCTTTCTATTTCATACGTTTAGTTAAACGAACATCTAAATCTGTACGTTATTATAATAAAAATAATCTTTGGAGACGTTAAATCGTACGTTCGCTCATTAAATCTAAGAAACTGCGTCTCTGCCATTACTGTCCCGTGTGAGTTCCTAATTTGTGTTATTTCACAGCACTTAGGCACTGTAATGATGTCTAGTTAAGAGGGTGATAATTTTGCGAACCAGTCAAATTATAATTAAATCTTCTAGCGGTTCCACGTCTTTATATTAAACATACATTTCAATATAAAGTGGTGTGACAAGCATTAATTGAATTTCATACACGTAGTTTACGTATAGATGATAGACTTAGAGTTTTTTTTCGTGGGTAAATGGGTTACGCATACCCTCCCGCGGCACGGTTGCCTGATGGTGAAGGGTTATGTGGGACACGCTGCTGTGCATACCCACTAAAACCCCACGGCGCCTCCAGCAATCGTCCGAGGCAGGACACGGTAACAGCGTAGCCTTGTCCGCATCCAGCAACGCGATCAGCCGTTAAGCTCACGGTCCTCTAAGGCCACGAATGATTTGGAATGGATCTTGGCACAGCACGGGCCATTGACATCGGCCAATTCGCCCTGTTTTATAAAGCTGGGGGAGGCCGGGTACAATGCTTGCAGCGATGCATCAACATCCCTTTAGGAACGTTAGAGTAACCTTGGAACTTACAAAATGTCATAAAGGATGTCGTAGTTTATGTCTTTTAGCTGTGTTTCGTTCATTACAAAGCGCTGTTTATGATCACACAGAGCGAGGCAACAAATAGTAACCTTGTTAATGAACTCTGTTACCGTCTGGTCCGTTTGTTATTATTTTTGTCGAGTGTTTTAGCGATAACATGGAAATTACACGAGTGACTGTAAATAATCAGTGAAAATATTGTTTTTGTTTTTTTAAAGAGCAAAATTGTATTTGTAAAATGCACGTGTATTTTCATAGGAGATATAAAATGCTATATTACCTCAGCAACTATACTGTTGTATTTGTCGTATATTATTTCTTCACAGGGTACCACCTTAGGGCCAAATGTGTCAGAAGAGCAGCTCAAGGTTGTGTTGTCGGATCTATAGCAGGTTGTGTCATTGGAAGGAAATAAAATCCAGGAGTCAGTTGAATTGGTGTCGCAAGATGGCTTCAGGCATCTGGAACGTTTTTCATAGTACATTAATATATTAATATTAATATTCATACCAGCTCCGGAACTGAGATGTCATTGCGCATGGTGATGACACAGGGATCTCGGGTTCGATTCCCAGCGACATTATTCTTTTGCAGGGTAGGAATATAAAAAAGTATTCCTATAAAGAATATCTTTAAATAAGCGATAGAAATGTATCTCATGCAACGGGGCTTTACGCGTCTTTATGTACTAAATATTATAAAGAATGCGACTTTAACATAACCGGCCGATCTAAATCATTTATTGAAAGAACTGGACCAATCGCGATGATCTAGTAAATTATTAATAATTTTAGAATTTTTGATGTTACTATTTTCAGAAGTGAAATTTTGTGTTTTTGTTTATCATCAAACATTTTATATGACCATTTAATAATTAGTAGTTCTAGTATTGCGTTTTACTCTTACGTTAGTCATTTAAAATTTTGGTTGATATTTCACGCGTTTCTCGCATTATTCGCATAAAGGCGAATTCAAAACATATCGTCACGTTTACCGATACACGAGTCTAAAATAATAATAAATCATAAAGTGTAACAGCCGTGATAATAACAAGAGATAGCCCCGAAGTGTCTGCGACCTTTGCTCTACTGTCCGTGGTTATGACTAAGCGATTTTATTGTTTCCTTAAACTTGTCTCCGCTAATTGAACCTTCTAAAAACTAGGCAAGGCACCATTTATTCCTTCTCATCCGTTATAGCTGTATCTTTAAAATACATAATTCGTTGAATATTATTGTCTAAGACATCAATTTAATGCTTTTGGCCAGTAAGTCGTGGCACTACCACCACCACACAGAACACCCACAACAAAAACTTTACGTCCCCATTATTAAACATTTGTGTTGGTACTGAATTTGATTTGTGTCCTGTGATTAGTTATGCATTATATGAAGATTTTAATTTACCATTGTTAAATGAATTTCCAGTGTCCGTATAACATTTTTATTATGACGGAGGTTCTTTGTTCAATTCCTCATGAGACATAAATTGTGAAGTGACGTAAGATAATTCACTTAACACTTTAAAACACATGAAACTCACTGATTAAAAACTATTTAGGGAGTAAAATTAATATGTTCCTCATTTCAAGCATTTTTATTTATTTGTAGGATTTGGTTAATCTTGTGACGTCATCTCCAAATATTAATTGCTAATCCTAATTAACTTTAAGGGAATAGTATACCTGAATGATTCATCAGCAGCTGTGAAGACATAATTAAAGTTACACATGTTAAGGAAAGAGTCACGGAAACCCAGGAGTAGGAGAAGTAGCAGCTGATATTTCCCAAAGCTTCCGAGCTCACTGAGAATTCCGTCCAAATTGAAGCCATCTACACCTTGTTCCACCATCTGGAATGTTTGGTTATGCATTATGCTCTCTCGTTCTTATAATTACTCTGATACTTATAGAATTTAAAGTTAATAAAACAATTATAAAACTTACCTTATCATAGGACTCCAAACTTTTCTAGCAAACCCGTTGCATGATATCTGTAATAAATTAATGTTACTTATTAAATATTTATCAAATCTAACTTGTTACTGATTTTGCATAGTAAGAGTAAGTTCTTACTAATTCTAAAATGTTATTAAGATAATTTAATATTGTGTATATGTATATGTTTTACCCAGTAACGGAAATATCTATATATTCAATAGAGTAGGTATCTTGATCGTCATGTTACGGCAGTGGAACATTCGATATTTCCCGTAGAAATATAGAGTACGCTTAGAGTGGTTTATGAAGAGTAGAGTTACGTTACGTGGTCGGAGAACCCGTGCAATAGTGATCACGTAACTCTTACGTTAACCATTGTTAACTGCCATTACATTATTGCTTGCTTTAAATTTGCTTATTTTTTATTTTTACAAAGAGATAAATACTACTTTAAACAGTTCCCAAACTATTTACTAAGTAAATTAATTAATTTCTATTATAAAGTATCAAACATATTTACTTTGGTGTGCTGAAATATTCTTCTTTCTGTATAAACTTGCATGCCGAAGATGACTTCTTATAAATGATTATGCTACGACTAACAAATTGCTAGTTGTTGCTAACATGTGCCACGCTTCGGCGACTATTCAATTGCTATTTACTTTATACTTTTATTAGATTACCCGGAGCACAAAGGTGAATTATAGGTAAATTAAACCAAATCGTTTATATATATCGTATATCATATCGAAATAGTTTAATGTTGTCGGTTTAGAAGAGATAATATAAATGCATAATATTACGACGTGCTTTCTATTTAAATAGCTATAAGTGTAAAATGTAGTGTTAATAACAATTTAAAGAAACACAAAACTATATCCTCCATTACACAAAAATTATACACTGATATTTCGTCTAATTCCGGTTATTGTACAAATGTTTTGTCGGTGAGAGTCGATTTTCATAAACAGCATTGTTCGTTGAACACTTGTTCCTTTTAATATATCCTAACAACCCTTTCCTACGTTAAACTGGACCACAAAGGAGTGGCATTAACTTAATTTATATAATATAGAATATCCTAACAAAACCCGAAGCTTTAATTTCATTAAAAGAAAAATACAACAAATAAGGCGTCAAAATATAATTCTATTAAAATTATGATCTTATGATTTTTAATACAAAAGTTAGATTTTTGACTGAAACTGACTTAAAACCGGTAAAATACGACTTTATATCGCGATACTTTTAGAGAAAGGGTCTGCTTTGTTTTGCTTGTTTGTGTGTCCGTCAATTTAGTCTGTAAACAAAGCGTGTTGGAAGTTATCCAAAATATCTCCGCGTGTGAGAACGCCCTTGACACTGTCCCGTGGATGATACCTACGTGATGCTTTGTATGCGATTAAATGTATATATAAATATAGTTCAAATATATTGCTTATAGTCATCAATCAGGAGTGAGATTATTATTTTATATCATACCCCTCGTCCGATTAAAAGGCTTTTACATTGACATTATATAGCGTAATAAACATATTATGTTTATTACGTAAACAGCTCTGCTACAATATTTTCTCTGATAGTTGGTACACCTACAGGTGAGAGAAAGAAGGCTTAAGAAATGGTTTTTTTTTATATAATAGGGGACAACGAGCTTGCGGGACGACCAAAAAGGGCAGTCTGCGCAGCCCATAGACACCCACTTTTAAAGTAAAAATATAAATATACTAAATATTTTCATATTTTCAAATTGAAAAGAGTATATATGTGTATAGTGACAAATTCGTGTTTATGGTGTTTATTTGGTCATAAAACGTTTGGAAAAGAATAAAAATTAATTAGAAACCAGTACTGAGGTACGTTATCGCTTGTGGGGAAATGTCTTTACGACGCATTACTATAATAAAATTTGCTTTTAGTTTAGTGGTTTTTATTATTTGTTTTAAACTGTTGTCTTCGTAGGTTACTTTATTTGTAAGCAACATATTATTGAAAATAGACACGCTAATTAATATTTAAAAAATCCAAATTCACTTGAAATCGAGGTTTTATTTGGTTTTATATATAGACCAGTCCTTGACAAAACACATGTTACATAGTGTCGTAGAAAGTGATAGTCACTGTTGGTTTATTTTTTAAATGAAACTATTGTTGTCTTAATATATTCACAATAAATTAGCATCATTGTTTATTTAGATGTGTAATTTTTGCACGTGTCGAATGCTTCTGATGTGTTTGTTTTGCCAAAACAAAACAATTGTAATTGATGTAAGACCTGTTAATTTAAACGACCGAAAATAAGAACAATTTCGAAAATTTGTGTATCAAATTCATAGATTTAATCATACATTAAATCATCTAATAACGAGCAAAGTAATTATATATAATTTAAATTTAAATTACTTTTCCCAAAAGTAAATACAACGTAGATTTTATTAATACCTGTACTTACAGGTATTGAAATTTCAAATTCTTGATTTGATTAGATCTTAAATATATAAATAAAAATTCACTCAAAAACGTCGAGAACTTGAATATATTAAGAGATTATATACTTAATTATTGGCTTAGACGACCTTTATAAGTCATAGGTATTACAAAAAAATAATTCAAAATGAGAATATTTTAGTTGTACTTATACTCCTTTATTCTGTTTTTTAGTACCGACAAATTATTATTCTATACGTTATAAATTGTTTTTGATATTGAAAATATCTACTGTACCGTACTATGTGAAATCGATGTACAATTTTACTATAGTACTACCGTCCGTTACTAGTTTATAACAGCGTTATGGGAAGGAAGGAAGTGTTTAAAGTGACAGCATTATCGAAGCTGTTACCCGTTCGTAGCTAAAAATAGTAGCTCTCACTGCGCCGACAACTTGTTTATAATCGTCGAAAAAAGCTGGATGGTTTATCTTCTAATGGTTATAATATAGTACTATGCAATACTACATTTAAGATTGCACTTATACATAAAATAATATTAATTGTATAATCGAAAAATGGTCGTTACAGAAAATATGTCTTGTAAAAAGCAATTCTTAAATTATTCTTAGATGTTATAAACTTACAAATTTAATGATAAAACATCTCATTTCGACTAACATCTTATTTTATATATTTCTCTATTAGTATATGTTAATACTTTAAATTAGATTTAGTAAAATAAGTATTAATACCCAAATAAGGTTGTTCCAAAATATGTATATATTTAATATCTTAAATTTACTTTACTCACCTAAGAATAATATAAAATAATCATCACATATCACATGTTTAAAATACACATTTTTTTATAAAATATTAAAAAAAGTGTGTTATTTAGAAAATCGTATTTGGAAAAAGTCTGTGCGTTAGCGCGCTCCACACTGATATAAAGTGCGATGTTCTCGTTCGGAAAATACTATATACGTACGTCCGATTGTGTACTACTTAGGTCGCTTGTACATAGACTGATTTCATTATGTGTCGAAGCCCTTCGTCCGATGTTTTATATACCGCAGATTTTTTGCATTATTATGAAAACGAAAATTATTGTATTATTTTGTTTATCGGATAAAAAAATAGATTAAGTAATTGTACTTTCTCTAAATATGAAGTCGAATAAAATTTAAGGTTGAAGAGTAATAATAATAAATTCTTGATTAGAGCTATTATTTTTATTAGGAAAACATGTGTTTACAATTTTCTTAACCTACATATGAATAATAAAATAATTAAAATTAATAAAAAGAAAATTAAAACAAATATAAAAAGTTTCATCCCTGTGGCAGTGTACCTTTAACGCTGGCAGCATTTCCTCGCTGTATTGCAACACTTATTCTTGTTATTTGAGCGAGGAAAGCACCAGCTCTGGGGTCACCGGTACTATCTGCCAGGCGCCAACGTAAATCTTTAATTCGTCTCTACTTCAAAGGGAACAAAACAAAAAGTTCAGATTTTTCTGTAAAAGTAGGCCGAACAACATAGGTGATAAAAAACTCTTATAGAACGAACTATTATTAGGATTTGTTTTCCAATATTGCAAAATAATCAATAGTTTTTTATGGCTCGTAGCTACTTAATTCACGAATTAACACACAAATTTTTAAATGTTATTGATTATTATTATCCAACCTGTAATAAGACAAATCTAATTGAACGAAACTCAGTATTACAGATATGTACAAAGTTTTCTTATCTTAGAGGTTAGTAACGATTTTTTTTGGGGTGTCTATTTAATTTTATTAATCTAATATCAATTTAGATAAATGATTCTATATTATCTCTACCAACTACCAACTTACAAACTAGTAGATACGAAAAACACCAACAGCTCTTTATTCGATAGCTTTCACCAGATGAAGAGAGAAGAAGTACATTTTTTATTTAACAAAACGCGAAGTTAGCGTTTATGTTTTTGTTTAATTTAGTTTCCGTTTTTCTTTATACTTTGCGTAGACATTTCAAGGTTTTTTTGACTAGATTCAATTCAATCAAATAATAATTGAATTATCCAGCGAAAACCCTAAATCTCTAAAGCTTTAAATATCTTAGATAGCAATACCTTCTAAGTATTACATATTACTTTTTGGAGGGTCCTTGACAGAAAAGCTTAATGCTTACCACACCTCCTTGACACAATGGTGCCCACATTTATTTTTCCTTAAATTGATCAGGCTTAGGCAACGTAATCTTGAAACCTTAATTACGTGAGTTAGTCGCCAGGCAAACTCCTGAGAAATTTGCTAAGAAAGTTATTGGTTTTGTTATGAAAAAAATATTTATTTCTTAAAAACTACTTAGTAAACTAAGATATTTATTTACTTATTACTTAGTTCGGTGGCAGTCGATACACAAACTCATACTACGGTAATAAGTCCTGAGTACGTATACCTCGTTACAAAGTCTCCTTACCAAGAATAAAGGCACACAATATCGTCAGTCGTAAGGATTTGGAGAAATTCTATTAGTTTGGGAACAAAGAGAGGTAAGACTGTTACTGATACCTTGCCTCACAATAGTTCACAAAAACACTCACTATAAAATAAAAAATTGAGGACGTTACTATTAACAAAACGGTATAAATAAAAATAAAAATGCGTCTAACATAGGCCAAGTAAATCTCAAAAAAATATGTATTTCGAACAAACACATCTGTTATATTCACAAATAATAAGTTCAGTTAGTCAATAGTTGGACAAATTAAATCCCCCTATACAATACTGGGTCCTTGGTTTGATAACCGGAGAAATAGACAATTCGTTAAATACCAATCCTTATTATAATAATATCCTTCGCCTTCAGTTCACTGGCCATTGGGGTAATATGCAAAGTAAGCATTTATGGTATTACTTATCGTAAGTAGAAACAATTATTTATTTATTTTGTAATTCGAATATTTTTTAAACAATCCCTTATAAATCTAGACAGTATCTATTAAATATAAATATATGACATTTTGTACAACAAGAGTAATATATATTTTATAGGTTTTAACAATGTAATCGTAGCGAACAAGTAATTTATTTGTCTTTGTAAAATTCAAAAACCTTTCCATCAACGTTGTCACGTTTATTAATGATATACGTTTTGTTATTTTGTTAACATTATTGTTAGAAAATTACACGTTAGCGAATCCGTTATTTTGATATAAATCAGTGTTTCCCCACGTGCGGAACACTGGGCAACACACATTTCCATTCCATCTCAATCAAATTGCCCCCTGTGGGGCCACGTTATTTGTAATTTGAATTTCTACCTTTCATGTTATGTTTTGAAAATTTAATTACAGTGTTTCGTTAACAATTTCTAGTAACATTTTCATAAAAAATAGAAAGGCTAAGGTGGGCACAAAGAGGTTGAGACATACTGATATACATGTTTTAATTGATGGTTAAACTCTTTATATAAATAATAAAGAAATACATTGTCACATTAATTCCAATAAAATATTCAGATATGATAATCGTGGATTTAATAGAAAACGGACAAATGTTTTAACCTTTGCACTTGGTGTACTTAGATAACGCTTAATATAAAGTAATTTCTTAATTGGGTGATATTTTTTGTATCCAATGAAATTATCCTTCTAAAAACATACTTTAAAAAATATTTACAACTCCATAATAATCCTGAAATTAAAGTGAAATTATTACCTTAGGTACGTGGTATAAATCACTACATAGAGACATTTCGTGTATTTACATTATTTCTTAAAGAAAAAATAACGATTCAATAAATATATCTTAATAACCATAATAGCCTTCTAAACTAAATCATTTATTTTTTCCCGGACGAAACCAATTTCCGGACTTAACGCGTTAGAGTAACTAATATTATATTTAAATGACTAAGTGATTCAATAAAACGCATACGCATGTGACTATCTACGGTTTGGATCATCTTTTTTCAGACCGATATTAAAAGCGTCTTCCATAGAGTCAGGAAGCTTTGAACCCAAAGTCTCTGGAGTGATTAGCACTAACGCTCCCGACAATAAAGCAAAACATGCAAACAGTACAAAGGGAAATTCTTCCCACACAGCTGCCCCCTGAAAACAGATAAATAATAATTCATTATAATTATTGATTTCGATACAGTTGAATTAATTCATCAATAAAACATTTGTTTATTTCTGATTGTTATTTTTATGCATTAACAACTATTTGGAGTATGTTTATATAAAAAAGGACAAAAGCTTTGTTGGAAAGAATCTTGATTTCTAAAATTAGACACGCCTTACAATTTATTATTAGCAAAATATAGCTGGAACGTGATTGCTGCCACGTAAAGCAATATATGAATATTAATTTAGAAGTTTCTAATAACAACGATGGAATCTTAATCTCAATGCACAATTGATAAACAAAAGAGTTTTAATACATACAAAAGCTGGTGTAAGTGGTGCTACTATAGATCCAATCCTGCCCATCATTGATGAGAATGCGAACAGTGTATGTCTGTATTTTGTGGGATACAATTCAGTAGTATAGACGTATACTGAGGTCATGACCATCGCAATACTGAACTTGCCTACCAGATATACGGCGAGCGACACACTGTACACTTCTGCAGAAAAATAAAAGTATCAGTGAGTAAAGTTCTCTAGCCAGAATTTTTGGTATCACTACGTAATAATATTACTAACCAGAAGGTATAAAAATATACACGATCTGACACACGGCACAGACCCAAAACGCTCCTGCCAACACTGGTCGCCTTCCTACTATACTCATAAGGACAAAAGCAGTCCAGTACCCGGGGATTTCAACGGCAGCCACCGCAATATAATTTACGTATCGATTTCCAGACATATTTGTTGAATTGATGGACATGCCGTAATAAATAAACGTCGTGGTAATCCACCAAACTGGCGAAACGCAAACACGCAACAATACACGTTTGTAGCGGAATAAAATTACGATCAGCCACGGTTCTTCCTTCTTAGCCTCTTTGTCTACAAGCGCTTGGATTTTCTCCTTCTCGGCGGACAATTTAAGAGATTCGATAGAGTCATCAGATAGTTGATTTCCGTTAATTTCCGCTACCCTTTTAAGTGTTTTTTCTGCATCTTCATACCGTCCCTTGCTCATGTACCATCTAATAGATTCGAACATAACCCAGTAGTAGATTATTGTTATAAACTGAGGGATATAGAGAATGAGTGTAAGCTTCCTCCAATCGGGCACAGCCCAGGCAATTAATCCCATTGTAATTTGACCTATGGAGAAGCATGTGTTCATCGTAGCTCCTGCTGCCACGCGATACTTAGGACCAACTACTTCCATCACTGCAATATATAATGGTATTTAAGGTGTGTGTATTTACACATATACATTATACATATATAATTTATTATGACTATGAATATGACATTATTTCTATACGAACGGACTAGTTTTAGCAGAGTATTAAGTGGCTATATTACATCATTTCTAAAAATAATCGCAAATACTATTCGATTCAGCAATTTGTAATGTCCAAACTGGATTTTACATCCAACGTGTTAAAAGGATATCATGCATTATCATGACGTTTGTTATTTTTATAATGTATTTATTTCTTAACACTTTTTTGCAAGTATAAAGAAATATATTTAACATAATTAAATAAACGGTGGGCGACTGGTGGCTTTATCGCGTCCGAGCTATCTCTTTCAGGCAACTACTGCGAGAAAAAAAACTGGGTGAGGTAAGCGTAACAAAATAATATTCATTTTAAAAATTACTGCTGCCGACTGCATTTATTTCTAATATTGCATAGAACCAATCGAATCATAGAATTCTTTGAAAATACTCACATAAAATATAAGCGCAAGAGAAAGATCCAGAGCCAAAAGTAGCTTCGGCCACTTGCGAAATGAGGAAACCAACATACGTATCTGCAAAGTAACGCAAAACACCAATCCAAGCAGTGTTTATGGCATTAATGCTGAGGGCAGTACGTCTGCCCCACCTGTCCGATATGAACCCAGTGATGGGTAGGGCAGTGAGGGTTCCAAAGGTCCTGACAGATCCTATGAGGGTCCGACGCCATTCGTCGCAAGCCAGATCATACTAAGAACAATTAAGAGTATTTTTGAGAGGATCACTTCTCGATGGCATTAAAGCTTTGTCATGTCAGTAGAAAAATGATGATAAACCAGGCCAAACCCGTTAAAGCGTGTTGGTCACGTGGTCATTGATTTTTTTGCCCATAATTTACATTGCAAGGGTTTTACACCTGATAAGCCTTATCTATTCGTAAGTGGCTTTCCTAATAACAGTTGAGAATAAATGTTTCACTATTCAACGCAAGACACCAACAAAGTGCAAAACCAACTTAATAAAGACATTTTTGAAGCAATTCCAAATTGTCGGCGCATGTCCGGATCCACTGAGTCCGGATCAATGGCACAAAACTTACCAGGAATATTTACGATAATCATAAAATTATTATAATTTGTTTATGTATATATAGAGGTCAATTTCTAGCTGGATGGCACAGAAGGCTAAAGAGTATATAAGAAGTAGAATATGCGCTCAAGTTTAATGTCCTTTGAAATCGATTTATGATTATAAAGCATTACTATATACTACTACTCACATCATATACGACAGTATCGGTATTCTCATAGAGAAACTCTTCGCAGTTGACCACATTGTCTCTGTTAAAGAGGCTTGCGGGACATGTGTCTGTGTGGAGTGTAGCGTTGGCAGGGCTGAACCTGCGGCAGTTGTCAAAAGAGCTGCCACTCTCAGGCACTGCGTTTAAAAGCCACGAAGGTCGAAACTCTATAGACTCCGGAACGTCACACTCTGGAATTAGGCATCTGAAAAACAAAGCATAAAACGATACAAAATTTCGACTTTTCACATTTTTTTATATTGAGTCCGATTAGTAATACCGTATTTTCAGCTGTACTTTGGTAAATTTATATTTTTAGCTACAATTTTAAATGTATATTTTAAAACATATAATTTATATCATAAATTAATGTATATATTATTTTAAAATGTATTAATAAAATGATTACGCAGGCGTACCTTGTAGGAATCCTTCCTGTGGTAAATATATATTCAACTGCCGCCCACGCAGCAAATATTACAGTTACTACAGTGAGAGCTAGTATGCGCCATTGGTATCTTCCAAGTTGCCCAACTTCTTCTATCAGCAACTTGTCTAAAGACACCTCGTCTTTTTTGCCCTCCTTCTCTGCATGAGGTTTCTCTATAGTTTCAGCCATAGGTCTAGTAGACACAATCGAGCTATACACCTCCTCCCTGTGAATGTTGATTATATAAATCCGAGATAATTATCAATATTATCAATATATACATGATCGATAAGTTAATTAGGGTGTCGAGAAAATAAATTTTGTAGGCGAATATGGTAATGTTTTAATCACTTTATATACCTATACTATTATCGATATACCTATTGGTTATAAAGCCAAAGACATTAAATATATAATACTAGCTGACCCGGCTAAGTTCTTTCCGCCTAACAGTTTAATAATATCGTGTTAACTTTAGTTAACCTTAATACATTTTTTTTTGCAAATACATAAATGTCCATTGCTTGCCATTGCAATACTGCATACTGCATGTTAAAGCACTTTCTGATATACAACATTATTTGATGAGGTAATACATGTCTTCGATCAAAATCAAAGCCTAGTTATGCATCTCCTCATACACTTCAAGATCGGAATTTATAGAACTGACAGGAATTCGATGTAAAATGGTGCGTAATTTTGTCAACAGATGGTGTTTGTATTCACCATCACCATTAAATTATTCTATATTTTATTACTGATACTACTATTCGGAGCGGAGAAGAATCTACCAAAAAAGAGATAACTAACATCGGTCCAGCCGATCTTGAGTTATAAGTGGTGTAACTATCACGACTTTGATTTATATATTTAGATTAAACACACCTAACCTTATGTACATATCTATCATGGGATGGAAGAATACTTTAACTAAAAGGGCAAATAGTGGGTAATTTGTACCAGTATGGCGGTTCTTCAGGGGTCTTATTACGCAATGAAAAAAAGAAAAATGATGGTCATAGCGCTGGTACCGGCGGCCTAATCGCGTGGGCGTTAGTCGAACTCGTCGGATTAATTACGAGTGTCAAACGATTTGTTCCACAAAAATTCTAGTATTTTCCGATAGTCCATAGAAGAATAAGAGGCGGCAGTGTCATATAAGATCATGCTTATTTTTCTGGGACAGCCAAGGGTGTAATAATCGAATACTTTAATTATGGAGCGTTACGTGAGGACATACTGAAGCAGCGGCGTGGCAAACTCGCTAATGTTGTTTTGCTTCACCCAAATAGTTGATATAACATCCTTCTCACGGACCAGACCTAGCTCCTAGTGATTGAAGACGATGATGCACAGTCACCGTAGCACCAGATTTTTTAAGGGCTGATGCGTTAAAATATCTAAAAAGATTTTATTAGAAAGGGAATTTCTGATTTAGAGAAAAGATACACAAAGTGAATAAAGTTGAATAGAAAAGTAAAATAACATTTAATATAAGTTAATTGCGTCATATTCATTATCACTTTTTGTTGAACACTCGTAGTAAAAAAAACAATAAAACAGGTGTATGATGACTAAATATGTCTACTGTTTTAGTTTGTATTATGCCAATATAATAATCCTTATCGCTGAAAGTATAATCAGTATCGTTGTTATATTAATGTAAGTGCATTCTTACGTTAATTTTAAACCAAAATCCCATTTACTTTTATGGTAATTTATCTACTAAAAATATACCATTACCGATCACGCTGCTGTCTGTGTGTCTGTTTTATGAGATCCTGAAAACGGTTTAACAGATTAAGTATACCATATGAAACATTTCATCGCTCGATACACCAAAAAAAAACTTGCAGTACCAATTAAAATACTCTTAGGTCCACGGACGGAAGAGTTAAGTTTGAACGTACTCACAAAACTTATTATTGATATTGAGTGAACGTCCTTGTTTATTTTGATAATTCTAAGAATGGAACGTGAATTATGGGCTGTGATTAGGTTATCACTGATACACTATCAGGATTACTATTAATTCAATGCGGTTTTGACAACTTTATTTCTGAGATAGATTTGTTTGTTCATTTGCGTTTATTAATTATAAAATAACAAAAAACATCCATATGACTTATTGAGGTGTATTTTAATCTGCATACTGAAAATCATTGTAGATTTACTTTGAGTAGTGTTGGGCTAATGAATAATAATTATAATAATAATAATAATCTTTTTTTTTTCTCACGAAACTTCGTACATAAACAAGTGACAGTTAAACATTATTATAAATAAATAATAATTGTCTCGCTTCTATTTAGGTAAAAATCTTGTTTGTGTGAGACTGATGCCTGCTAAAGGTAAGAGTACCTGCGTTACAGGTCATCATAAAAATGACTCGTGGATCACATACCCTGAGCTCGTGCGTTCGATCACGGATGGGCATTCTTCTTTATATGTGTGTGTCTTACGGTAAAGACAAATATAGTGAAGATCTGAATTATGTTTGGTTGCGGTTTTTTGTATGTGTTTTTGTAAGAGATATGTAAATACTTTAGATAAATGAAATACTTTGTTTGAAGCTGGGTAACAACTGACTTTAATTGTTTAAAATATAAGCTTATAACTAACATAAATTAAGGGTAGTGGGTTATAAATCTAAATGACACTTCAATACAAGTGCAGCATATTTACTAAATATATATAGGTATATATGTAACTTATCTAAAGTTAGTTAGGTACCATAACTCCCGACATGACAAAAAAATGTCTTGTCTAAAAAACTGAAGCAATCTCAGGGCAAAGAATCATATAGGATAGTAGCACAACTGGATTATTGTAATGTAGGCGATAGTTGGCTGTGTAGGATAGTGCGTTAGAAGTGGAGCCAACTCAGGAGCACAAGTACTCAACACAATTGGGGGGATGCCATTAGGCCCACTCGACTAATGAATGTCCAATGGATTTAGCAGATAGCACGTTGCCGGAATATAATTTCAGGCACCAAAGTATCACACCTTAGTCATCCAAAGTCGAGTTCGACGCAATGACAGCCTAAAAGATCGACCTTCACCGTGTGGACCATCGAATCATCCTCCCTGTGAAGTGGTGGCTGACCGAAATTCCTTTGGACAGCGTTGGCAAGAGACAAGAAGAGTCGAAAGGAGGCGGGCCAAATTCTCGCCAAATCTGGCAATGTGCTCTGACTTTCCCTAGCGATTTCCCATTTGAAGGACCTGGAGGCTGAGTTAATGCTTTTTTAAGTTCGCTGATAGTCGCATACAGCGCTGTCACCGCATCTGCCTAGGCTTTAAAACATTCACACTATCGACGCAAGTCTGCCTTGTAAGACCGTTTAAACCAAGGCTGGGACTTGCCACCGATTGACATCGCAGAGAATGGAATAAATAGTTCCATACCCTGCTGGACAACCTCGGTGAGAGAGTCAGCAACGGCGCGTGAACGGCACAGTGCTCAGGACTGCTAATGGCCGGTCAACAGAGGTTCAACATCCATATCTGGTATTCGCGTAATCACAGGGACCATTTGTGTCAAGTCGTATGCTAAAGCAAAGTCGTGAAAGGATTTTCTCGATGAGTCAGTCAGTTTTGTCGGTTCCGCTATGGCCTATGGGACCTACACAGGCATGCGTAGAATCGCGGATTATCGAGTAGGTCATTATTCGCAGCCAGTGCGTCCATCACCGGGCACTGAGCGTCCCAGTGGAGCACGACTAGAGGGGTATTCTTCACGATGGTTAATATAAAGAATCAATTAAACGACTGAGAAAACAGGATTTTATTTTGCAAATAGTTTAACTGGTCGTTATCTATTATTTGTGGGAATGCGGTACCGTAAGCGTTAATAATAATGAGCGTTTGCGGAAAACCGGTGCAGTCGTAACAGAGTTGGTATCAGGTTGTCGGAAGTCAGAACAGGACGCTCAGAGGATTTTGAACTTGACTTTCCCTCTGCCGGCCAGAACCACTCGCGACTCTATACGGCGAATATTTTGTTGGTCTTAGAAGTTTCATTACCTATTTTCTAATGTTTTTTGCGAAACGTTTTTACCTCTTCGTCTTCATGCCAAGCCTGGCATGAAGACGAAGGTAGAAGGTACGAAGGTACAGACTTTTCATATGATTTAAAAGGCATGCTTTATTGAGGGAAGTATTGCAAAATTATATGAGTTAAAAGTTAGCTAATTCGCCAAATACTTCAATCCCATTCAGGCTCCTGGTCTCTAGTGATAATATAATTTAAGATTTCACTTATATCATAACAACCATAGATTAACAAAAAACCTTTACTAGGCCTCATAATATCCTTCACAGTCGCAAGTCTTTGTGAAAATAAATAAAAGTAACAATTTGCGTTAGTTTGTTTACTTTCGTAGAAATTGTAAATGTTAGCAGTACCTACTACGAGTACAGAGCTTTTTAAAATTATGCAACGAAGGCATTAATTTGACATTCATTATTGTATTACGTTCAATGACTGGACAGTTTGAAATCGTCGTACAAGAGTCGCACGCGCAGAGGTGGAAGCGAACTTATAAAGTAAGGCGCGGGTCTTTAGCACTTTCATTTATGTTGCATTTGTGTGGAGAAAAGTGAGATATGTGCTGTGGTCATAAGGTAAAAACATTTCTCAATTAACCTATTGCTCCATTAAATTAAATAAATTGTAATTGGCTTTTCTTATAAATACTTAAAACAATATATTATGGTCTATTTCCTGATGCCAGCTTTCGTAACTAACTTCTTAAGCATAATCCAAAAAATAATATATGAATTAAGAGATAATTAAATCTAATATAGAATAACAATAAAGAGCATTTTTTTATAAAACACAAACAAAATTGACGATGCATTATTTTTATAACATAATTAATATAATATTATCTCGTTAAATTACAAACTAAAAGCATCCGATACAAATCAGGTGGAGCCAAATAATTCAATTATCACTTATTAACAACGTGACATTTAAATAATTGTTATCTTTAGGGCCAAATATAAGTAATCTTCTGCTTTCCTAATCATTTGGTAATTCCACTTTTATCTGGTTAGTCAGTGCATCAAAATATTATTATGCTTGATGTTATCTGCAAAGTTTTTATGTCGTATCACAAAGTATATTATTATAACATGTATATCTTTAATTATATATATAAGTTTATAGACATAACATCAATGTCCGCAAACTATAATTAAAAGATTTTTTATTCGTTATGGAAAATAAAACAGTTTAAGAGAGAAATAATCGAACCCGTGCCTTTTACAGCTTCTGTTAAAGGATTAGCGGATCAAACAGAGAATCCTCGACTGAGTGGAGTAGAACTTTTGTTCGCTGGATGGATAAACACTATCGTACGAAACTACGAAAATAGTGGATTTGGAACCAACCAAAATGCATGTATTCTTTTTCCTTATATGCATTTCCCTTACGTTTCATTACAATAGTATATTAATAACTCTTTGTAAAATATAATTTATTTTTTAATTTATGTAAAATATAAAAAATTGAAGCCACATTCGTGTTTAATAAACGTTATTTTAGAAAAGATGCAGCATTGCAGTTTGTTCTTTATATTTGTTTTTTTTGTTATAATAAATAAACATCGTGTTAGAATTATAATTGGACATAGACTGTATATATACATACTGTGTAATACATATTCATTGGCCATCGTGAAAGGAAATACAAGTAGATTCTTCTGCCAATACAAGGCTGTTTGCTTTTAAGCAAAGCTTTTTTTTTGTCAGACACAGTCAGTTTACAGTTGAATTGTGGTGTAATTAAAAGCTTTATACTCCAGTCGGCTGTATGATCTGATGCATTTCTGTTTGTTTCCGAGTTATGCTCCATGTTTTTATAGTGCTCTTACAATTGTTCTTAAAAAATAAATCCACGGAAAAAATCGGATTTAATTAAATATACTAAAATAGTTTTTGTATGTTTTTTTACTTGAGTACTTTGGAGATATTTTTTTGTAAATAACCACAGTTAAAGTTTTATAAATAAAGGAATATTATTTTATAGTTGAGATTAGATACGCTGATGCAAAAATAAGTGTTCAATAAGATTTTATGTTTTGTTTTGGGGATTTGAAATTCAATCAATTTATTCGATTTTTCACAAGTTTTTGTCATTAAACAATTGAATTTGGTCAATGATTTTTTTTAATAAGAGATATTACTTGGTGCAATTAGCGGTATTCGCTGTATTACAACTTTCCCATAAAGACTCGCTTATTTTATAATGCTATAAATTTATTGCTTCAATAAACGCGATAACTTTCTTTTGCTTTCGTTAACATTTCAAATGAATAACAAAAACTAAACATTAGAAATACTTAACCACAACTTCCTTACTCCTGTAACTATTTATATAATAAACAGAATAATATTAATAATTTCAGTAAAAAATGGATGCGCTGTGTGCGTTGTCGATTATGTTAGCGGTGTCTGTGGTGCACGGCGGTGGAGTTACTAAGCCTTCTGGTAATATTCTTTTAAATAATTCAATTTTGAAATAAAAAAATATTATTTATGGTTGAATCTAAAAAATACCGATACAGTATCGAGATAGATTCGAAAGTGTTGTGAGAAGAATCAAACTGCGCACTTTCTCAGTAACATGTTTAGAGAGTTATTGCATAAATTTGACCACAAACGTTATTGATATAATACAATACACTTACACTCAACATAAATTACATAAATATAATTAAAAAATATTATTTTGTCGTAATTACCTACTTTTTTATTGAATTTTCAGGTCTTGCCCAGTTTTGGATGGATGACATTAAAGTGCTAGACCAAATATATGGAAAGACGTCCGATAAACAGCTTTACGGGTCAACTTTACCACCAACTATAACTTTTGATTTTGATTTAAATAAAAAAATTAAAGCACAAGAATCAAAAAAGAAGGAACGCTTTGCCTCCCTTGACATTGAAGATTTAGGTTCTGAAGAGCAATTTCACCCTTTTACGTTTGGAGACCGTTACGCTCAGCTATTCAGCAAGAACCTTAAAAGTGAAAAAACAAAGAAGACGAAACCGTTGAATTTTGTAGGATTATCAAACTTCAAACCAATTAGCCATTCAAGTGACCCAGAAATGTACAGTTACCTCAGACACCTTGAAGATTTCCAAAAATACAAAGCCGATCTATCAGAAACCGAAAGTGATTTTAAGCCCTATACAGCGAAAACCGATGAAGAAGAAGCATACAGAAGCATTCAAGATATCCTCGATGCTCACGAATCTAATAAGGGACGTAAGGCTGAATCAGATTTCAATGATAGTATCGAGAAGTATCCAAGATATGAGCCTAAAGATGAGGAGGAATTCCCTCGATACGCTGCAAAGGCAAAGCCAATGAAGAGCAAAGTCAGGTTCCTGAAGAATAACAATTTACGTCCAAGATGCCGTTCGGGTAGGTGCAAGAAAAGACTTTCCACTTCCTACAGATCCGGTACACGACCCTACATCCGCAAAATCAAGCGTTATAGAATTGCATAATTGGCAATATTTCAATTATGTTACATTCGATTTTATTATAATAGGTTTGCCAGTTACATATGTTAAGTATTATTAATAATACAATGAGAATGGATTGGCATAATAAGCTTTGAGACTGCCCACTTGTGCAATATTTATAATTAACTATTTAAGATTGTTATGTTTGTTAAATTATTATTGTAATGTTAAGTTTAACACTGATGATCGTGTGAAATAAAACTCATTTTATCTTACTTAATTTTATTTATAGATTAATTATTATTAAAATAAATTTTCAAATTTCTTTTCGAATATTTGAAAAGAAACGAAAACTACTGCATTTTTACTCACTGTTAGCAAGTGGTTTTGATAAACTTTAGGAAGAGACCAATACGCTCAGTATCAAAGTATTAGATATTTTTTATCAGTTTGTTGTAATATTGTCGCGAAAATAAACATAATTTGCGTCCTCAATGTTTGAATCCTTGGCAATATCACCTTTTCTTTTCGGTCTGTTTTAGGTATACTATGAATATAATTGTTTTATTACTGAATAAATTAAAATATAAAGTTTGGATTAGTGTCACTCTGGCGTCCATGATTATTTGTAGTCGGGTTTGCCAGTTGCCTGCTCTTCCTCTTGTTATCTTCTATGCTCTGCAGTAAGAAGGGGGGCGCCTGGCCATTAGTCTGACTCTGTCTGTACTGTCTGTCGTCAATCTTACGAGTCAGCTCCTCTACGAACTCCCCACTCGTCTGCCTGGAATACATTAATTTTTATATAAATTCTTACATCAAACTCAAGCAAGAAGCCTATAATTTAGCTATCTGTTATATGTCATATATTTATAGTTGTATAAATTGGTTATTTACGTCAGGCGATATAATTAATCGGAAAAAATGAAACACAGCCACATAGCCAGATACTAAATTCATATCTCCAATGTCAAGCAATGGATTGTTTGGAGCAAAGCCAGACATTACCAAAAGAAGAAGTGTTTTGTTCCATCAAGACGATGCCAATATCACTTTGTCGCGATACTAATCATAGTCTGGCCCTGACAGCAATAAGACTGTGAAAATCGATTACTAGAGATTTCGCTAATTAGGACCAATACTGACAGAGGCATTATGAAGCTACCTTTAAAGTGGCAACAAGTAATAGAATTTTATTCTGTAACAAATTTTGTCGGTGCGTATTTGATTCAAATGGTAAAATTCGGAACAATAATAAAATAGTCCACGCAAATCAACGGATTTCTTTTTCCCCAACCGAACCGAAGTATGGTTGATTGAGAGTAAAATCATGATTGAAATTGGCTAGACATCGAAATTCAAACTATTACACTAAAGCTATGCTCAGTATTGTTCTTATGCATGAAGAATATATATATCATACCGCTCAGTACCTCTACCACTCTCAACGTCCTCCTCCGAGGGCTGGTACATAGAGAAGCCACGGCGAGATAATTCCTCATCGGGCACGAGGCTGGGGTTGTTGAACGCGTGGTTTCCCTCAGGACTCATTTTAAGTTTTCTAAAATAAGTACAAATATTTTTGTAATGATTGCATTATGATTAACTTACTGTAGTATCTTTACAATACGATGAAATATATGGAAAAACACTTACTGCACACGCAGTCGTCCTGTGTTATTCAAATCGTGGATCTTGCGCCGGAGGCTGGCCACCTGCGTGCACAGAACTATACACACTAACAGGAGAAAGATCCACGCACCTCCGAATACACTTACGATTATTATCGTATTGGTGTCCTGAAATGAATAACAAAATTATTAAGCGTTAATGTTTATGCGTCTTCCAAAAAAAAATGTAGTGATTCATAGTTTTATGACCACAGATATTTAAATACTGAAAGTATTTTTAACGTATTAAGCAGCTTTTTTCGGTCATTATATAAACTAGTTATATTAATAAAATCAAGAGATATTGTATTTTTTAATTAAATAAAATCGTACACTCCTATTAAACTTTCTGTAGCAAAATAAATAGTTATTTACTCTAAAATCCATATACAACGTATTATACAAACGACCCAATTATCTTATCTCAATAGAGATAAGCCACCGTGAGAGACATGGGAAGTAAGAGATCTTTTGGTGCAAAAGTGTAAGTACTCAAGTTCTTCTTCATTGCATAACTCTCCACCTGCGATTGGAAGGATGTCCGATGTGACTTCAGCATCATCAAGGCAGGATTAAGGGTGTTCATACACCGATACTTCCAAATTTAGGGTTACAATTTTTTCTTGGAAAATCGCTTGACGAACCCAAGACCTCAAAATCTGCAGTTGAATATGCCAACCAATAGATCACTAATAAAGTTACATATACATACAATTTGGATTCAGATACTTTAACCATAAAAAGAAAATTCAAAGATACTAATTTGTATATGTGTATATTTTTGCTTCAAGAAATAGAACAGGCGTTATCTTTTGTTAGGAATATAAATTCCTTACAAGATACGTATTGATAGCATTCATTACTTTTATTCGAGTTTTGCTCGTGTCGATAAATACAGATATGACGCAGGTATTGTTCGAAGCAAAGCTTAAACAAATTAATTTATCTTGTAAATTTTTAACTTTGTTTATCCATAGTCAGGAATTGAAAAGCCCCTATATAGTAAGAAAACTCACCTAATAAGAATCGAATGAAGAATTTATGTTATGAAAATTGGAAAAAAGTCTCTACGTTCGCATTCCCACCTTCGATTACCTTAATATCTTTTCAATAACATGTTACCCGTGAACTGGATAAAGATAAACAAAGATAACAGACTATTGAAGCAATTTGTAATACATCATTTCACACTTATTTGATAGAAAATTCCGCGAATGATTATAGCATACTAGGTAAGCGATTAGCATACAAACGAAGCTGTTGCATATATTCTTAAAAATGGTGTTTCGAGTTTCTTTCAAATTAGTTAAAAAAACAATAAATATTTAAAAAATATTTTGTAGTTCCATACCAGGGTTGCCCGAAAAAAATCGCTTGTTAGCGATAATGGTGCGCTTACACGAGGGCAATAATTGCTCGGCGATACGAATGGACCGATCTGGAGCAATTAATGGAGCAATATTGCTTCTAATTGCTCCAGATATTTCATATCGCTCAATGTCGCAGATACGAATTGACGAATATCCAATGGACTTGGAAATTCCTAGCAATTTTTGTATATGTCTCATTCGCACTTGTTTGTTTTGCGGCGTGCCGTCTTGCTTCCGCGAGGACAGCGAGAGGTCTAAATAATAATAATTTTTAATTACTTATCTATTATTCAAAAGTAATTCAAAGTATGTTCGTGACATTCTAGTAAAGTTTTTGAATAATATATTATCTAATTCTTGAAAAAAAAAAACAATTAAATTAAAGAATTAAAGAAAAATTAAAAAATAATAAATTAAAAATTTAATTAATTAATTATTTTTTTCTTTAATTGTTTAATTTTATTTTCACAATGAAAATTGCGGCCTCTTTGCCAAAAACGATCGCACCCAGATTTGACGCACCAGACGCCTTTTCCTTTTCTTTCTTTTTTGTTTTTGATTAATAATACAAAAAGCCCTACAAGCCGCCGCAGCAAGAAGAATGTCGTCCATAGCGAGCGAATACTGAAATGCTCGTGTATGACAGTATTGCCTAGTTGATGAAGTTGTGCCATATCGCTCAATATTGTATTGCGCAGTATTGATGCTTGTTGCCGTTGCCGTAAATTGCTTGATGTAGTCGTGACGTCATAATTGACGAGTATTGACTGGAATTGAGCAATTTTAATTGCCCATGTAAGCGCACCTTGCGCAGTATTGATGCTTGTTGCCGTTGCCGTAAATTGCTTGATGTAGTCGTGACGTCATAATTGACGAGTATTGACTGGAATTGAGCAATTTTAATTGCCCGTGTAAGCGCACCTTTAGGCGCCCGTTGCCTTATACCTTATGTAACCTACTGTTTATATGCATGTGTTTGCAAGTGTAAATCAATACATAATAATAATAGCTGGGAATACAGTAAATGGGGCTTTGCATTTCTTTTGTGTAGCCATGATATTTCAAAAGATTCCCGAAGCTCTTACTCGACGGCAGTGAGATCTGGATGGGTAGGACCTAGACCAAATCCAGGAGAGTACTAGTTAAAAGTACCCATAACCGACGAGCATTGTGAAGGAGCGAGAGTGGTATGTCAGGACCGTAGCAAGTGGAGATCCGTGGTCTCTGTGTACCGATTCGGGAAAAAGGCGTGAGGACATAATAATTAAATATTTAAAATTGCAGAGGCTGAATTGGGTGCTACGTCATTTTGAGGTTTCATAAATTATTGTGTCTTAATGCAGAAAGTATGGTATGTTCCTTCCTACGTTAAAATGAATTCGATCTATACTCTAATGCCAATTTTAAGCTTCGCCAGGAATTAAATGTAGGATTTCTTTAAGTTCTTAAGGCTCTAAAACCCAACCTACATTCCACAGGGAACGACTAGTAATCTAGCTTCAAAGGAAACTGTCCAACCTTGTACCATTTGTTTATGACTAGTAATAACTATGTTATATATATATGTATATATATTTATTATAAGCGAATTCCAACCCTACTGCCTTTTTAGATTTGTCCCTTTTAGCCGAGAGCTTGCTAACGCCGAGAAAGCTGTTTGAATAACATAACACGGAGAAGTACTCCAAACGTCTTTTGTCTCTAATGCATAATATTTTATAACATTAATACATATCTGGATAACTGTATAACATGGGAAATGTAGATGTCTGTATAAATAAATATTAACAGTAAGTAAATAACAAACTTACCATTTTGTTACGTATTGAGGAACATTGTTTTAACTCCAACAACTGAATTCACACTGGCGCCTGTTATCAGCACTTATCTGTTATCAGGTGGATTATCTAGTGGCGGAGTGATAACAGCTGATAACGGACATCTTGGACATATCAAAAGATAACGACGGAATAGTATCACGTCTTAATAGACAAAAGTTATTTATGAAATTTAATAAAAAAATACGAAACACGGGTTGTTAACCCGTGTACAAAAATATATACTTAAAATAATGTTTATAATTACATTAAACGTATCGCAACGTAAATAAATTATAATAATATATGTTTGTACTATACTATCTACATATTTGAAATCTAATTCAACGGGTATATAAAGTTCATTAATTTTCTTCGACAATGTGTTATTTATAATCTCAATAATTCATCAAGTCTCATTTGTGTGCATCATTATATATTACGAACGAACGCCGTTGGCGATTTCAAACATACTATAGAAAGGTGTATAATAAAAAATAAAAAAAATATTTTTTTTGTATATTATTTAGCCAATGGCAACCATTGTAATATCCTAATTAAACATATACGAAGAATGATCTTTCAAACAGATATAGTATGATTTGACGTAAAAGAAATGAGTGCTCTTCTCGTGATTCATATATCATTCAGTTATGCGAAGGTTGAATCATAAAAGTCGTGATCGATTTGGAGTCAAGGGTCAGTGGCGGAACGGTAACAAAAGCACTTTTAAACAACAAACCGAATACCAGCATATATGTACTGGATAGAGCTCCAAAGAGATACATCGATTCATCGATATGTTACTGTCAGTTTATGATATATATATATGTAAGTTTCCTTACATATTCTATACTGAAACTAATTTTATTACGGTCACATAGTAGGTTTGACGTAAAATGAACTTTAGAAGACATATATATGTATATACATTTTAAACAAAATTTATTTACACAGAAGTCGACGAAGATGAATACAATTAACTAGGTACTTGACCTTCCATGTTCAAGATATGAAGGCGGTTTATTAATGTTATTAGATGCTAATTATTAATAAGTTTGGTTGTACTTAGATTTTCTAAATAAATTACCTAAAGGTCTATCCATAAATATATGTGCGTGTCAGCGATTACTAAGACAGAAGTGACAGACGCCTTGTCACTTATCAAAATCTTCATTGACTTTGAATATGACCATGTGTCATGAATACTACCTTTAATGAAATGGCTATCATGTCTAAAAGGTATGAGATTCTCGAAACTATAGATGAAAGAAATAGTAAATAATAATGTGTCTTATTTAAATTCAACAAAATCAATATTTTTGGTTCCTGTAATATAGCAACTACCAACTATTGTAAAACATGAAATAAAAAGGTTTATTATTATTATTATTTTAATTGGTCTTATGTTAAAATGAGATTTAAATTTGCTAATTGCTGATAAGTATACAAAATAAACACCCTATGAGGGCAATTTTAGTGTCCTCATCAACCATATAGTATCCCTACATTTAGGAGGAATCGAAAACAGCTTCATTGGTAGGTACAGAGAAAATACCAGTAGCCAGTAATCCCAACTTGAGGTTTTTCTTCTAATATTTAGAAGAAATCAAATTGTCTTGAGGGTATTAATCGAGTAGTTTATTGTTAAAAATCTTAAAAATTGTACGACTCTATACAATTTATATTAAGCTACTAACCTAACCGACAAACTGAAATATAAGCTCCAAGCGTGGCTATTATTGAAATGTCAAAAACTACCTAAATGTATTTTTGATGACTATTTGAATGTACCTCTCAAACCGAGTGTACAACAAAAACTTTAGGGGATTTTAATAGATATTTAGAGGTATTTGAAGTTGGTTTTAGGGGGAAGAATTTGTAGGAGTTGGAATCACTACCAGTGGCGCGACGGCCGGCCATTGCGCTTGCCATTCTAAATTATATCTTAAAAACTAAGTGTATCTTGATAGATTACAATAATAACAATTCGGTCTAAGTTGGTATAAAAACAGCTATGGTGGGGCACGGACGGCAGCAGCATTCATCCTAATCCGAGTCTGCATTAGAAAAATATGCATAATAAAATATCAGAAAAATACGTCTGTTGTTTTAAAATTTTTGTTTTGTTCTGTGTTTGCATCATAATTGGAGTTTGTTTGCTGGAAAAAAATTTAACATTTCTTGACATATACAATTTGATGCAACTCACTCCCAAGCACTAGTTATCATTCGAACTTTATTTAACAACTAGTCGTTGACCGCGGTCTTCTTCGCGTGACATATAAAATATTAAAATCAAATATGTGAGTTGTTAATGTCACTTAGAAATAATGTTATGTTTTTCTGGAATTATAAACTAATTATTTTTTTCTTAAAATATACTTATGACAAATACATATCTACACGTGAACTGTTTCGTTGTGTGGTTTTTATTGGTTATTACAACAACAATTATCTACGGTCATAAAAGTTAATTATGCTTGTATTTTAAAAATTAGTATTTATTCTTTTGTTATTAAAAAAAGTAGCACCGGTTGGCGAGTGCAGTAATAATAGGTTGTGTTGTAAAAAATTATGGTGATTCTTATAATTATTGATGATAGATAACAAGTTATCTCTTTCTAATTAAATAGTGATAATTCAATAATGATTCAGTTTTATTATTCGTAAAAGTATGCAATCATTTCATCAATGTTTTGTTATGACGTTGTCACGTTAAACTATCGTCCGTAAACGGACATTACATCAACCATTTTTTTATTTTCAAGAGTGTAAGGAGCTGCATAGATCACACCATGCTCTATATGACAAATTGAGAAAACGAATAATAATAACACTCACTCACTTTAAAGAAGACAGTGTGAACAACAACGTCGTACCAATGAACAGACGTACGCTTTATGAAATGTCAGTGTAAATACGACGTTACGTAGTTGTAGTGTTGTGCTAGGAAAGGTGTCAAGTTGAGTAGAGCTAAGAGCCCGTGGGCAACCTGCCACGCCTACACAATAAAGATGTCTTAAATGTATTGAGAAATTATTCAAGGTATTGTACATTTTCATAATTATCATTTATCGATCGAAATTAGAAAGTCTATGTCATGGTCTGTCATTAATAAAGCTGTTAAACTTTTCTTATTATTCGGTTATTAAAAAGTTAGGTGGGTAGATTAATATTTATTCACAAGCTACCCTCACTTTCTTGCGTGCCATGACTTTGTTGCGAGGTTGCGAGGCGTGCTTATGTTAGACAGTGTTAGAAGTAGGTTATTCTCCAGACCACTTGACTTCTCTAATCTCACTCAGATGTGTCAAATTTAAGTTAAGCAATGCCGTGCGCCATTGTGAGAACCAAAGTAGAGCGTAATTTTGCCTAGTTAGGTATGTATAAAAGACATATCAATGATAGATTAATTATTACTCAGAAATCTCATGAAATATAATACCGCATTTATTACTTTAATTCGTTTGACTGCCATTCTTTTTAAAAAGGCATATATCTTTTATTCCTTCCTTTATACCTTTATTCAACAAAAATTCTAAGCACACGTATAAAATCTACATTGTATAGCAAATTAGATACCATTATGATGTTCAATTTGCTTAAATGGAAACATTAAGTATACATATGACGGTGTCGTAATAATAAAGAATTTTGGGTAATTTAAAGCGTTTGCTTGATACGATTAAGGACTATTTTACTGCAACTTGTTTTAGACCAAATAAAAAATTGTAATTGGGTAATTTACAGTGCGATTTTTTTGTACTTATTTTGGTTTATGATTAATTTACTTTGTTACATCTACAAACATGCGAATTTGATCTTAACTACAAAATAAAAAACACTTTTCAGCAATCCTATCAGTAACAATAAAATTAGATACACGACACATGAACACAAATGTAAACTGTATGACTAAGTCAATGTCTCTCCTGTACATATAATAGTAGTGTGCATTTAGTCATTACACAAAGTCTAGGCAAGATTTCTCTGGCGAAGACAAAGAAGTCACGATTAAGTATAAAGTGATTTACTTTTAACTGTTACGTGACATCTCATAAACGAGCTTCCGGGTCAATCTCTATTAAAATCATGACAAATACCAAATGACACTTATTGAAAGATTCTAACTTGAATATGACCCTCCAAGTCTCTTTCAACAAATCCAATAAGTTTTTGACATACTGGAGTTATATTTAGCCCTAAGTCCCGACTTTTTAAGTTATAAAGTTTTGTAATATTACTTTGTTGTCTGGAAGAAGCCCTGAAAATCTGAATTAAGAAAGGTCATTTAAATGTTTCATCATATGTATATGTAGCGTATATAAATATTTCTTCATATGTGATTTAGAGTTGCGTTAGTTAAGACATTTGAAATGTCTTAAATCTGCGTTGCCCAGACCCGCCCACCTTATTCAGACACAAAACAAACAGGTACAAAGGTGCTAAAACCAGAACATCATCAGGAACTAGTACCTAATTATGGGGTCTGAAAACCAATTGTCTTAAGAAGTTTTTTATAAATTGTGGTTTTAAATATGCCTAAACACAATGCAAAACTTTACTTCAAGTTAGACAAGATATTTTGTCAGAAAAGATAAAAAACTTACATACCAACTAATAAGTCTTCACATAGAACCGCATAGTCATAGCTAAACTATAAATGTTTCAATTTTTTTAAGTCTGCCATAAGGCATTACAATAAAAGCAGACATCTAGAATAGTACAAAAGTAAATTGTATTAAACTATCCCACGTCGAATTGATAACATAATCCTTCAGTTTTTCAAGTCATTTATAAACTATTTGCACACCTTTAAATACAAGCATTAAATGTGCTTAAAAACTATAACTAAAAAAATACTGTAAAATAAGAATTAGAGCTCTGCGACACTGTGGGTAAGACAGACTATGTGTTAGAAAGTACAAAAAGCCTAGCACGTCATATGCCCAGTAAAGGTTACAGAGATGTGTTTGAGGCTGCACTGAAGGTCTACACTCTCATAAACATAAGAAAATATGAACAATAATGTGACCGAAAATAAACTAATTAAAATGTTGTTTCATAATTATTCACTCGTTAAACCGATTATTTTGTCAAACTTACAAGCAACACCTAAACTCAACACTTTCCCAGGGTGTTATAACACTTTTTAACCTTCTAAATAAGTATATTATGTGTAGAAACAAATACAATTGTGTGAACTTCCAACAATGTGTCGTAAAACTGGTAACCGATACGTATCAATCATTTTAAATGTTAAGAAATACAATTTGGGACTACTTTTCACTTAATTTTTTAATGTGTCTCAGATAAGTGATGTTTTTCTTAATAATATGGAATGGTTTCTGAATATTTGAGAGCAGTATAAGCCTAGTCGGCGTGCAATTCTCAAACCCTGAGTTCGTGGGTTCGCTCCCCGGCTGTGCACCAATGGACTTTCTGTCTATGTGCGCATTTAACATTCGCTCGAACGATGAAGGACAACATCTTAACGAAACTGGCTCGCCTTAGACCCAAAAATTCGACGGCAAGTTTCAGGCACAGGAGGCTGATCACCTACTTGCCTATTCAATTGACAAATCATGATGAAAGAGATACAAAAATCTGAGGCTAAAAAGGTTGTAGCATCACTGGTTTTCTTCATATTTTAACTAATTTGAACTTGATCTATCAAAGCAAATTGTTTAGTAAATTCATAAGATGTTGCGAATTTGAAAGTGATGTACCTGCTCACTGTATATCTGTGGTACAAAAGAAAAATCTCTTTACCAACATCCGGGCGAAGCTATAATAGAACAATTAAACACTTGCACAACGACGACAATACAATCAGTAAGACAATGATTTTTGGAAAATTTACAAACCACAGTGACAGGAAAACATTTCTGTATTGATTTTACATTAATGTTTTTTTAACATTCGTTCGAACGGTGAAGGAAAACATCGTGAGGAAACCGGCTTGCCTTAGACCCAAAAAGTCGACGGTGTGTGTTAGGCACAGGAGGCTGATCACCTACTTGCCTATTACATTGAAAAATTATCATGAAACGGATTCAGAAATATGAGGCCCAATCCTAAAGAGGTGGTAGCGCCACAGATTTTTTTTAAAGTTTTTTTTAATAAATAATTTGCGTGAACCACAGGTTAAAAGTGTATTTAGGAATTTTATATCGTCGTTCGTTAAGGCTTACCGCTTACTTTAGTTACTTAGTAAATCGATTAACCAAAAAAATATTTTTTTCTATAGTGTGTATACTTGAGGATACTTTAAATTTATAATTTACTAAATTGACTTATTTGAATATGTCTCAGAAGTCCACTAAATTATGGTTAGCGTCGTATCTATACAATAAATCCCGACGGGCGTTTCGTATCGCCTGGTCAAGCGCAGGTCAAGCGTACGACGTCTGATCCTTATATCCGTTCCTAAAACTTACTTAACCTGAAACATCGACATTGACCCGATTCACCAGACAAATTTAACCCTGTAGCGGGTTTACTATTGTGTTGTGTCAGATGTAGTAGTAGTAGGTGTAGGCTGAAGCGTAATGTAGTAGATATAATAATAACCTATTCTTAAAAGGCCGGCAACGCACTCGCGGCATCTGGCATTGAGAGCGTCCATGGGCGGCGGTATCACTTAAGATTAGGTGAGCCTCCTGCCCGTTTGCCCCCTGATCTATAAACACAAATAGAAAAAATATACATTGTACCATTCCCTTTAAATTTTTTTGCAAGTTACAGTAGAACCTCGATAACGTAAACCTCGGTAACATAAAAACCTCTGTTACTTCAAAAAATACTATGTTCCCTTCCCATCAGAGCCCAAAACCTCTATAACTTAAAATACGCAACCTCTATAACTTAAATAAATAATCTCTGTATAGGCCCTCAGTAACTAAAAGAAATGTTTCCACAACCTCTATAACATAAAATTGTTTGTGAATGAGTCATTTTGAAAGAGTGTCAGAACAAATGGTTTCGGTATTTATTGCTTGCACGTGTTTACTAATGTATTGTTAACGTAAACAATACATTACCTATTGTTTGCTTTATCTAAATTCTTCAAAGCTTTGCGGCGGTTAGCTTTGTGACAACGACTTACTTGCATCATAAGTTAATGTGTTAATGTATTCTCCTCTCTATTTGTCATTGAAAATCAAATCGATTTAGAAACAGTGAAAAAAAAACACAAGTTTAAAACAAAAGAAAATCACAGATTTTTTTAAGTAGACTAAACCTTTAGTTGTTGTTTTATTTTTATGTAATGTAAGTAATGTGAATAAATATGATTACATATTTAATTTTCCATCCTTCTGATGCATTCAAGTAAAAATGGAGCAAGGGTACATAGAAACATGTACATACCTCTATATTAACCTTTACCTAACATAGAACCTTGATAACTTAAAACCTCTATAACATAAAATATTTTGTGTTTCCCTTGGACTTTATCTTATCGAGGTTCTACTGTATATTATATAATATAGTATTTCTCTACATGTAAATAAACAATCTGCAGTCCACTACCCTCCAGTACACAGCGGACATATGTATGTCTGTTGGTTGAACCTATCATTGTTCTGTGCCTGTCATAGTAATATCTTAGCGTACGCCACGCGCTACCAATGGGCCACGAACCCGGTTTAACTTACCAAAAATAATAATATGTTTAGTTAAATTTGCTTCTTTAACCCTTTATGTAACACTATTGCATTTTAAGGTTCAAACTTCCGAAGATAATAATTGTTATTTTTAACAATGTGGTTTGTTCTCGGTCAAGGTTCTACCACGAAAGTTATAGTGCCAATGTTGTCGTATTGTAAATAATTCTGCTGTTTTATTATAGTTTCCTTGAATGGTTCTGATCACTGAAATATAAATGACCTACTCATTGCGCCTCTATTGAACCAGTTGAAGAGGAAATATTGTCCATTACACATACAGTGCATCTTCGACGCTACCTGTGCTGTTTTGTCAATAATTGTTAGCTTTAAGTTTGGCATTAACATTAAAATGTAAGGGTGCCAATTAAATATAAAAATTCATGAAAACCTTATAAATATTATTCTTTATTCAGTTTAAACATTAACAGTATTTATAATTTCAAATAGTTTCACGATATTTTTCTTTATACTTTAGTCATTCGATATTTCTGTGTTAATTATCAGTTCAGATCAAATACAAAAAAGATAGGTACGGTATGAAATATAACCACATACCTACCATACATATGAAATCGCATACCACTAAGGCGTAGGATAATCGTACAATCGATCTCAGTATTTAGACCAATCAATTATTCGATTTTGATTAACTGATTATTTTTTAATTGTGTAATTTCCTTTTTAGCAAGATTAACATCTAAAAAGCTGTCTAGTAAGCGATACATTTTTGCGATGGCTATCAGCCTCGCCTGTAATCTCTATTGAGACTGGCCATGCCGAAGAATATAAACCCGAAATACAGTAGAATATGCTAATATGGAAACGTAGAAAACATTCGCTGTTGCCTGCGATCTTTTCATATAATTAATATCGCTTCAACATGAGTTTTGTTATATTAATGAGATACTGTATTCCATCTCTGTGATAAAAAATTATCTAATGTAGTTTTATCCAAATTTGTTAAGCTCTTTATGATAGAATAATAATTATTGCGCATTTACGAAGTTGATAGAATAATGCCCAAGTGGCATTTACACAGAATGCAAAGTATTTTAACTGTGTCAAGTGATTTAATAAATAATTAAATAATGTTTTACTGCATCGGGTTAATCAGAATATCATTAATCACACATCAATTGTCGGTTTGTCAATCACCACTACAGCCTTCACCCGGCTTCGTCTAATTACTCGACCGTTCAGTTTTTGTGTTTGACCCTTGCCTAGGGCGGTAGACTTTGATTGACTCAAACATAATCTTTAATCAACATTACAATTACTGTATTTTATACGTAATAAATATATACCGTGTATAAAACATAGTCGTCTGCGGTTGTATGGACGCTAAGACCTATAGTGAATCACTGGAACCCAAATGAATAGTAGAAACAGTTTACAAATTGGAAGTTACAAATGACGCAGCTGATTATATTCCTATTCCCTGATACACAATTGCAAATGTGTCTTTGAAATCAAAAATAAGACTTTCCAGTTTAACGTTTTTATGTTAAAGGGGTCCTAATAGATATGTGTATCTCACGGAAAAGTTATGGGAAATTTTTTAATATGTTTACAAACCATTTATGATTCATTGTGTAAAGGCCAGAGGCCGGATGACCATTACATTCTATGTTCATAGTTGTGATTTTACGATACTTGTATTTTTTGCTTGCACATCTGCTGTGGTCATTAGGAAACATCTTCAAAAGAATGTAAAAAATATCCCAGTAAGGTTTTATTTTTCTGAGTCATAAGTAAAAAGGCGAAATGTTTTTCTAGGAACATCTTAAGGTGGACCAGTCAATGTCCGCTAATCTTGTTACAGTTTACATCTGTGACAAATTAACATTATTTTATAAGTGAAGAGAGTTTAATAAAACATCAGGATTCATGTCAAGTACTTTGCATTTCAATATCAATGTTTATTACCGTTTTTTTAATCTAAATAATGTTTAATTAGTTGACGATAGTATAAACGAGTGTAATACTAAATTCATAATAAAATATCTGTCCAAAGTTATGGAGGCGGTTACAACATACATATATTTTCGCTCTTGGCTGTTTAAGGAATGGTTATAATAGTAAAACATAACCTATTATAATAGGTCAAATAACTATCCTTATAAGTCATGTTGCCAGCCTTACCGATATTTAATCATACCGTAATAATGTTTACAAAAGATTGGAAATATTATTTATACTGTTTGATTTAATTATTTTTCTCATAAGAAAACAATCGCCTAAGATGTTGATGATTTATGAATGGAGGAAATCGTACCGAGTTCTGAGCTTTTAGTAACAGCTTTGAGTTCAAATGAATATCTACTCCCATAGCATTAGTAAAAGGTTTGGTAGTTTTTCTCAATAATAATTAAGGTAATGTTCATTTAGCTCCATTACAGGTGAAATTAAAATGGACATATTGCAAGGTGGACAGACAAAAGGTGGAACGCCGAAATTATCCGTTGGAGGGACCTCCCGGAAAAAGAAATGTGGGAGGACCACAAAACCGATGGGCTGACGAAATCATACAGGTTTCTTGGGAGAAACGGATGTAGGAAGCAAAGATCAGATCCCAATGTAAAGTTCAGGAGGAGACCTTTACCCAAAAGGAGTCCATACATGAAGTAATGGAAACAACAATAACTAACACCCATCGATTTGTAATGTTTATAGTATGGAATTGGCTTTATTACTATAAAATATAAATCTTCTCAAATGTAATAAAATAATTATAATACTAGCTGTTCCCTACCAGGTTTTGCTGTGGCACATTGTGATTGAATTCTTGAGAAATGAGGAACAAAACAAAGAAAACATTTCATATAAGTTCAATTTTGCAATACTTGTGGAAAAAAATGATAAAAACAATCCTTGATGCTTGAATGTCATGCTAAAATTTCAGCTCGATCGGTGCAGAAATTTTTGAGTTTTTGAAGCGTACACAAATCAACATAACATTTATATATATATATATATATATAGATTTAACACATGTCACAAAACAACAGGTGACAGGAATATTAAAATTACTTAAATAAACTTGTAAGATATATTTTGCAGTCGTGACAACATAGACAATGGCGACCTTTGTCACACCTAATTTTTTTCCACAAATCTACCCATTTAGATTCAAAAGAACGGATGCGCCATAGCCCGTGACTAAAGTGTACGTTCAAGGACGCAAGCAAAGAAGGGGTATGATTAGACTGCTCATCGTAATATCAGTCTCTATCGAAGCGCGGCGTTCTTCGCACGAGTCGCGTTAACGAATTTTATCGAATCGAATGATCATAGGATCGAATATCTGCGCGAAATTTGAGAAACATATTTTTAAATAAGTAAGTTGACGGTTTCTGAATTTTAAAGGAATTTATTATGCATAATTGTATGTAGATAAGTTATTATGAAATCAAACAGAAGTTTATTAGGTCAATTAAAAATTATCATATTCATTGACTTCTAGTGATATATGATTTGTTTGACATTAATTTTGACGCCTATATATACATATTGTGGCTTAATTAATAAGTCCGTTGCTAACAAGATTTTGTGAAAAAACTATTAATATCTTAAATATTCGGAGTTGTTTAATTTATGTTAATAGTACAACTTCGTAATTTCCAGGTAAACTTCAGTGATGCTAATTGGACAGTGACTATATTGTGTCAAAATGAATAAAAACATTGTCTCATTGTGTGCAACGCTACTGTGGATCTATTCTGTTGCGAGTCAGGTGAGAATTTTGTCTTTTGTTTACATACACGTATACACTATGATCATGAAGCTATATAAGTACATAGACTGTAGAAGTTTTCAAGAATCCGTTCGTTATTTATGTATCAAATCTATGTTTATTTGCCGGCAACGAGTCAAGGAGAGAGGTTATCATAGTTCTGATTAAAATTGTTGTTATTGTTCTATCAAACATTTACAAAACCGTTTATAACTTTAAGCATGACCTACATAAAATAAGATCGTTAATCAAAGTTCATTAATTGTCACCGGTTCCTAAAGCTGTTTAGATTTTAATAAGTTCAATATTGATCTAATTGAAGCAAAAAAGAGTCCTTTATTTCGTTACATTTCCTTAAATCAATCGTTAATTAATTTGGCAAATGCCATTGCCATGCACCTTTCATTTTAATAAATACATAACTATATTTGTTTTGTTGTATGAAAAGAATTGTATGTTTTGAACTAGTAGGTACATCTGTTAGTCTAACCATGAATCTTCTAAAGTTGTAGTATTTAGTATGTACCTAAGTGATAATGATAACATTTGTGTCACTCTCACAATGGAGAATAAAACTAGTAACAACTTTCAAGAACTGAATAGAGTTTAAAGCTTGTCTCTATTCTCAGATAGTAATCTAACAATTTTTTCCGTCAGTCTCTTAATTTCAGTAAAGAAGTTTGTAAGTGTTCAAATGTTAAGGATTAACCCGTTTTCTTTAACCTTAACTAAAAAATTATAAAAGTATTGTTCTTACAATGTGAAACAGGTTTCTAGATTATGATTTAAATTAGGTCATTGGTTTTTAAAACTGCATATTACATGCACATTTGAATTAATTATCATTATTTATTTTGATCCTAAATTTCACAACGAAATAGACAAGGCGATTTAGACCATTCTAGTAAGTACGTTAAGATTGATTCAACTTTCTATAATGAGTATTGATTAGGTTTTAATACAGAACATGACGTTGATGAAACATTTATTTACGGTTTTTTTTTTAAATAAAAAAAAATAAAATATGTTTATTATGGAACATAAGATACATGTATCACTTATTCCACGTCATTAAATTTGAATTTGTTTTACCAGCTTCTATCCTCGCGACTTCGTCACACGAAACCGTGGATGTAAGCGAACCAACAGTTAGAGTGATGCTTTTTATATTAATTAACGATAACCATTTCTTTGAATTGTTATTTTATTTATTTACACTTTGTTGCTATATAATATAAAAATTTAACATAATTAGATGTAATGGAAAGGCAACTGGCGGCCTTATCGCTTTCGAGCGATCTCTTCCAGGCAACCACTATTATGTCAAAGTCAAAAATCATTTTATCATATAGGTAACACAATGTACACTTATGAATGTCAAAAAAAATGTTCTTAAATTAAGGGCGTAGAACGGAAGAGAAGAACTGGCAATAAACTCTCCGCCACTCTTTCCAATCGCCAAGTTTTTGTTATACACAATGTTTGTAAGGAGCACCATTACACCATGTTCCACATGACATATTAAGTAATTAATAATAATAAAATAAATTGAAAACAAAGATTTGTCCTCTATCAGCAGGAGGCATGGTGAAATAGGAGCACACATTTACATTTTCGTGTTAACAACAGGCAAATACATAGTCGAAATAACTAACTAACGTATTGGAGGACACTATAATAGAATCCATTCCGTGGTTTAGAAGTTGTAAGGTTGCAGGCGTGTAGCGGGTTGTTTATACTATGTAGATAAATAATGAAGGTTTAGTGTGTTTCAACGTCTACATATCAATATTACGTTGGGAGTGAGAATGAGATTCATTAAAATATTTATAAAATTATCCCTCCTACGAGCAGTCCTTCTACAGCGTAGCACTGCCCCTACGATATCCATTCCTTAATTTCGTAGTCTCATGACCTAAAAATGGAGAGCCTCTAAAGATAATAAAATTGATCATATAAATATCAAATGCGTGACTCGTGTGATACCAAATTGGGCATTACATGGCCGTGTTTGTCAAATTATAATAATTTGTAGCATTAAGTGTGGTAATCCGTTGATTGTTATAGCCGTGAATAGTTTGAAACGAAATTTTAAAATTTGTTGCAATATATGTAGATACAAATAAAGTCAAAGATATTCACATATTTTGACTTATCATGCCTAACAAAACAAATGAATATCGCTACCAATTCCTATTTTTATAGTATACCAGATTTTACTTCTATTTGGAGCAACTCATGGGTCATGGATTACAATTAAATAGAAGCTTGTGATGATTTACCGAAGTTCCCAATTCCCATATTTAGCTCTCAGTGTTTTAGCGTTAAAACTTTATTTTTATAATATTGTGTATTCTTTTTTTTGTTAATAAGTAGGTAAATTGTTAAGTTTAAAAAAAACATTGTTTAGAATCAAGTTAACGACTGAATTAGCGATGAATAGATAATAATTTTTATCATATTATATAAAAACTGCCTGGAGGCTATTCTGATGTTAAACCGCCGCCTATGGAGACTCAAACATCCAGAAGGATTGCATTGCCTGCTTTTTAAGAGCCGTTATGTACTTATCTTGATCCTTACGCGTTTTATTTAGTTTAAAAAAAATATGTTTATTATGGCACATAAGATACAGGTATCACTTATTCCACCTCATTAAATTTCAATCTGTAGGCATCCCTACTCATCGGCAAAGAAGACAGAGGGCCGAGAGAAATAGCCGGCGTAAAAAACTCTCGGTACTCTTTTAAAATAGCAAGTCGTCAAACAACACTTATTTTAAAACAAATATCGCAAATTAATTAGAAGTAGCCTGTCTAGCACTAGTCCCAGGCCCTTTTATCAACTAGATAATCGTTAAGTTCAATTCCAGGTGGATTTATTTCTCACGATTGATCCAAATATCTCAATCATAAATAATAATCGGTAAATCACACGATGAAATTTCAAAATCAGTTCCGATAATAAGTCATCTTCACGGTACAAGCATGATCTCTCGAGAGCATCGATTTTTGAGTTACCTAATCGAGAACGTTCGATTGTCTGATAAATGTCATAAGATTGCAATTTAGATAGTGTAATAGTGTATGCTTTCAAAAAGCAATTATTGCCATTTCAACAAAATCAACATTTACATAGCTTATATGGTCTAATAAAATTTTGTATCAAAGACAATTTTGCAAGCAAATTCAAATTCAACTTATTTCTAAGCAAAAATCAACTTGAGTCAAAGCCCCGATACAGTTGTCTACATTAAAAAAGACCATTAATATATATTCTACATAATAGATTACCCGCGCACGAGTTTTTTTTTATTTTTTACCAAAAAATATCACATAAAACTTGTAAAAGAACTGACATGACTCATAAACGTTATGTCATCGTTAAATATTTAAAAAACCATTTGTCGCTTTAATTAAGTGTAAAGTGACACGGGAATTCTAAAGAGAAAACGTTAACTTGCTATTTTATGTTTAATAAAGGGGAATATTTGTATTAAATTTATTCCTACAGAATTCAAATATAAAAAAGGGGTCAGAAAGATAGTAATTCTTTTTGTTGTTGTTGCTGTGTGACCACAGGAAGTGGATAAAGAATTTGAGATGAACACCTGCTTCATCGGCTTAGATACATTTTAATATAATAGCTTATACTAAGCTGTGCAAAGCAAAGCTTACAACGATTGCCCTTTTGCGACTAAATAATGAAATGTGAGATCACTCTTGACATATAAATTTACTGGAAGACGCTACTTCTAAAGTACCTACCTATAGGGCAATAGAAATCTGTAAAAAGCGTTTTAAATTTTACAATTTTACATACAACATTAATATTATTAGTTATCTTTAATTATTTATTCAATTAATTATACTAAAACATACGTTACTTTAACGTAATGTTTTTATACAAAAAACTAGAACTACTAGTTTACTTTAAACAATATTTAAAATAATAAATCGCGCAAACCCTTATTAGATGCAATTACCTACGTGAATCTTCGTACAAAATTACTGTAATAACATCATAATCAAACTAAATGAGTGGAGTGTTTAACCAAGTTTTGATGGAAAAACTTTAAAAGGAATGTAAGGACGAAAAGCTAATTAAGATCGATCACTATTAAATAAAATTACTATTTTTTGTTTTGTAAGTACGTCTTACAAATAGTACAAGTAAAAAGTTATTCCATTAGCATTATGAATAAAAGCTTTTGTGATAAATACCTACTTCGTATAAAGCTTCTTTATGACCACTCTTGAAAGAAATATGATCCAAATGCAAATAATAAAATAACATTAATTATTTGTAAATCTAGTTTTACGACTGTTAGAGGTGATAATGTTATTTTCGAAGGATTGTAATTTGCATATTCTTCCAATAGTTGATTGGCTGGAATCTACGGTCCTTGAAAAGATATTTCTTATTCAACTGTGTATGTTCTTTCTTCCATATAATAAAGTAATCAATTTACACGTAAAATTTATTTATCATTCAATTATTAACTTTGCATTTTTTGTTCATGACTCATAAAATCATCACATGCTCGTTGCGATGTATCAAAATAAGCAAATTCTTCAAAAGATGATTTTCTTTTACTACGTGGTCTATTTGTTTTCTTTATTTCCTTCTTCCTGTGTTGAATACACTAATTAAGTTTTAATCACGCTACCTTATTAGTTCTAATTACTTAGTTACGCTTACAATTCCTTTTAAAGCAAAACATAAGAAAGACGCTTCAATTTCCTCGCACGAAGTCAAGGCAGATTATGCAAAGATAAAATAAATATAACCCTTTTTTAAAGAATGTAATAGACGAAACTAAATGAAAATCGCTTTAAATTCTAGTTAAAAAGAGCTTATGATACCCATTATCAATGTTTTGTTTTTAATTATTAGAACATTAAGATATATTTTCTCGTAGTCTTGGCTAAAACATAACAGGTAGACTAACATTTAGACCATATACATTTGCTTCTGTGAATTTTTAATTGTTGTTAATGGAGTTTTATGGTAATTTTATTTACTTTTAGGTTCGACCCTATAAAATTTCGTAAACTAATTAATTTTATATCAATCACGATAAGTTATTTTGAAATCTCGTGTTGAAGCTACTGGTAATTTCATAATTTTACCTCATGATGAGACGTAATTTTCTATAAAATAACAGTAGTCTAAGGCGCTTTTTATAGAAAAATAGTAACAGATCTAGGTAAAAGCTAGGTAGGTAACTAGCGAGCTATTAGTTGGTATTGTTCATTGAACCTAACGCCTGCTAGGATTAGTAAAGCTCCAAATATTCGTCGAAATTAAACTAGACTAAGTTATAAAAATGGCTGGCAAATTAAAATATTATCTTTAGTTTCACCCATTAAAGGAGGTCATTAACCCTATAGCTATACCCAATGTAGAGTGGTAAAGTAAGAAAGTGAACAATAGCTTGTAACGAGCGTGTCATCGGTTGTAGTGTTACATAAATTGTAAATATTGCAATCGGCGCCTGGTCAATTGACTATCCGAGTACTGAATGCTATACTTTATTAAGTTTTGTTTTAGATTAAAACCTTTTTACTCAGTTACATTAAGAACTATCAAGGTATATCACACACGCACACACAACAAGCAACGCATATACGTCTTCTGTTAAATTAAGTTTGTATTTATTAATATGCATGTAAATTATTGAATACACATGGGCTACATAAATTGAACTAGTAATACGTAATGGTAGGCTGCTGCTTCTTTTATATCTTTTTAGTTTTAGTTACTATTTTTTTGTTTTTTTTTATATTTTTATTTTGGGTGTTAAATTTGCGATGTAATTTTCTTGTATTTTTAGGCGTATGCCTAAAAATACAAGTTTTAGAGCGTATAAATAAATAAATACCCAAATACAAATCCTACATAGTTTTAGAACGTATAAATAAATAAATACCCAAATACAAATCAGTCCGTTCGAAAAATAGTCTTAAACTCTCTTTGACTGGATGGCAATCTTAACTTCCTCTGACCTTTGTCGAATCTGATGTTGTCTGACCACTTTTGGTGTCCGACTGCCATCAAACATGACACAGAGAGTGGGCTAGTATTGTGTATTATGTAAGCATATCACCTTACTTTTGTTAAACAAATGAATTGATAAAATCGAGTGAAAAAAGGCGTTCCTATTATTTGTTGTGTTTTTATTTCGATCTGCTCCAGCTTTGCTTTGCGTTACTGCGTTTCATGTATTGTAAGGATAACTTGTCATCTCAATGCCATATGGTCATTATACCGAACTTTGATATCATAATTCGTGTGATTTTTCCTTTTGAGCTGCGAAACTAAATATTTAAGATTCCCAGACGTTGCTGTGTCATAGAAAAAAAACCTACATGGTTGCCACGTAATTATAACGAAAAACACCAATGAATCATACTATTACCCCTATTTTAAAGGTCAAATAGCCTTTCTACTTCCACTGCTGGATTTGACCTCTCTTCTAAATAGTACACTGCTATTCCGCCATTGTTAGATGCCGACGAAATAATAACTATTACCTACTTGCCTTAAAAATAACGTGACTGATATTTGTGATATTTTTTTCTATAAGCTGTCTCAATATATTATAGAATAAGTTTGCGAAGCCAATTCGGCTCTTTAGTTATTTAAAAGTGATTCATATAACAAGTAGGTGTAGTTCAAACCTACAAGAATCCATTTATGTTCTAACCGTCATTTATTCTATGACAACTTAAGATTTATTTCGTTGATAACCTAATATTAAGTAGGCACAGCCTTGGAACAAAAATTGGCGCCAAAAATGGTTAGACGAGAGACTTTGATTCCATTTTTATTTATAGAACGAATCAGTAATGCTGTGTGATTTTGAGAAGAATTGTACGTACGTGAGATAACGAGAGATTCTATACTTCACTAAAAAGTACTCGTTAACAAACAAAAATATACCTTGATCATTCCGTATTTAAAAATTCTAATTTTACTTAACATTTATCATTTCTGAAAATAAATTTTAAGAATAAAAAAACTGTCAAAAAGTATATTTTGCACTGTGCCAGAACTCACGAAGTTTTTAAGCTCCGCTGGTAAGTGACCTACAAAGGTCACAGACACATTTTTGTGTCCCTATTTGTATCGACACGAAAGTGCGGCACTTTATTACCTAACCATTCATGTACACATTAAGAAACACTTAACGAGAGATTAGCTTAACAGGACAAAAGCGTTTAAGATAAACTGTCGTCTGACGAAACGTAAGTCAGCGTTGCCAAATCTAGGATTAAATACTTAAAGGATTTAGTTTATGTGCCTACGCATAGCATTGAATGGACCTAAATACTGCTCTCTCTAATATGTTCTCTTTAGAACATACTTAACAGGTACAAAATAATAGCAAAGCTGGTCAAAATTTTGGTTGGGAATGCAAATAAAAAAAATTACTTTAAATTACGAATCTTCTCAGTCGTATTCTTCATTGCTTTGTTATGGGGAGACCCGTGAGAATCGAGATTTGGTCACACGAGCGGGTTGGCGATCTGTTCCGCGGGCTACCGCCTTACACCTTGACGACAACCAGCTTTTCCAGGATATCTGGTTCCCGACGAGCGGTATGACCAAATTACGAATAGCTATGTATAAAATACGTTACATTGTTATACATAATTAAGTAAAATATTCAAATAAATATTAAGTCATGTGATAAAATGTATGTGATACTTACAAAATTTAGAACAGATATTATGTATAAATCTTTCTAATAAATAACGTACGTGGGTGTAATAATGTGATTCCATTACTTTTTTATACGTTTAATACGACATTATAATTTATTTATCGAAGTGGAATGTCTCTAATAACCTAAAGCATTCACTTTTTTGGTCTAGTTGGGTTAAATAATGGACACTGTGACATTTTTATATCGGATTGTTCATAAATAAGAATATTTTTACATCGACATTGTGTAACATAATAGTATCTTTGCATATTCTTCTTTTATTTATTTTTTTAAGTTTTACTTTTGGCGCGCTAGGGAAAAATTATGAGAGTAAATTTTTACGATGCGCGTGCACACCGTCATCCTGAAGTAAGCATAGTCAACATTTTCAATTAAAAAATAGAAGGCTTTACTTAATAAAAGTTTAAAACAACTTTAACCTCGCATCTCGCCCCTTCACCCGTACCAAGAAGTAATCTACAATTAGTTTACATAACACCAGGTTAGCTAACAGAAGTCTTGGATAATCTGCCAGGAAAATAGAGCATTCGGCTTCCGGCTTACAATCACACAGAACATAGCTTAAGTAATACGCCTGTGCTAATCATGGTTTTTCATGTTATCAATTGATACTGTTGGCTTTGATTCGTTAATGTATAGACGTGGATTCGTTTTCAAGAATCCAGAACAAAGCATAGCCTAGCAATCTTTTGCAAACCATCAAAGCAATTTAATTGTGAATTATACATTATCTTTTTATCAATAAAAGACAGCAGACAGCAATAAAGAATGGTGCTTATGAAAATTTGCAAGAAAGATATGAGTTAGCTATTAAAACATTTATTTGATCTTGTAATTATAACAATTTTTTAGTTATGTAAGAACCTAGCTTTACGGTGATAAACTTGAAAACTAATACTTCCACAGCTTAATTACAAATAAATATTATAGAGTGATTACTGCGGCCTGTCCTAAATTCCCCCATGACCCCTCGTATTATATATCTTGCATCTTTTCTGAACCACATCTTCGTGCATGTAATATTGTCATTCGGAAATATTATTGGAATATAAATAGAAATGTTTGATATTAACTAATTTTAATATTATTTTGCCAGAGTGGAAATCCGGTAAAGATCCCACCAACAAGATTCACATGCCATGGCCGGCCCTCGGGATACTACGCAGACGTCGAGACTGATTGTCAGGTGAGCCACTCTTCAAAAAAGCTTTTAACAGCGACTATTGAATTAAGTTATATATATTAACATTCACAGACAAACAGAAAAACACTTTGTGAAAAATACAATTATAAATGGTAGCACCATTTGATTTAAACAAAATCTGCAGTGTAATGTTAATACTTATTGAACCGAATTTTTATTGCATTATTGCTATGGTGGCGGTGTGTTTCCTGAATATGTTTGTATTATATAGTAAATTTAAATTATAGCAGAATAATAGAGAAATCTCCGCCTTAGCATTGAGTTTACTTATTTTGAAATGCAAATTTTAATTTATCCTTGTATATGCACTGGAGGCACTACTTGATAGTACCTACCAACGGTCACACTATTTATATACGCGCTACTTAACATTACATATATATATATATATATATATATATATATACATATATTCTAATTTAGAATAGACAAGTTTATTTTATGGATAATAATCAAACACAAAAGTTCTTATTAAAAAATATATTTCTCCATAGTTATATTTATATATTTGCTATTGGACCAAGCGCATGTCGCATTATTACACATCTTGATTTCATTTACATACCTACTTGTATATGTCTTCCAGATACCACAAGAAAAACTATTAATATTCTTTCGAAGGTAAACCGCCGATGAGTAGTTAAATATGCATCCGGAAAATTATGTTCAATTAGATTAACATACTTGATAACAAATTGATTGTTGTTGTGGGATGTTTGTTACGTAACGACAAGATTTATGTGAAGTTATGTAACATGATATAAGGTACCGTGATTATACACTTTTGTATTTTGAGAAGCGTTATTTATGTGTGATTCAATCCCGAGATAGACCATTTGAATCCTGAATATTAAGAAACAATTGTTTAACTCACGATAAAGGAAATTAATGTTGTGTTCAGGCACAGAAGCTCCATACTATTTCTGATAAATAAGGATATTAGGGACAAAAATGCTAGCGGCTTTTATTTCTAAGTACTTAGTTTAATAGGAAAGATTAGGATAAACTAATAAAGAACAAGAATTGATATGACTTAAGAAAAATCCAAGTTATTACAAACCGTTTATTTTATGCTAAACAAATACTATAAGGTCTACCAGGATCTGATGGCAAAAAGGGAAAAAAGAAATTGACGCTAGCAATACTGGGGAAATTGAATACTTTTTTTTCCTTATAGCGGCTGATGCTGTGGGTGATACATGCAAATATAAAAATTTATCCAATGTGGGGTTTGAAATTTAGATGAAAACTCCAATTACTCTGTTTATGAGTTTATTAATTAATTAAGAACTTGAAAATGGTTCCAAATACTGCACATCCATAAAAAAGTCTTCAACGAAGTATTTATAATAAACCTTTCCTCCTGCAACCGATCTTGTTCTATGAACTGATTTTCAATTTTTATTACGTTCACAAGATTTTCGCCATTGATCGATCCCTATTTGAGAGAAATAAACAGTGTACAACTCATTTATCTTGTTTCTGATCAATTCTAAATCAAAACTATCCAAGTTTATTTGTAGTATAAGAAACCCTTGAAATAAACCAAAGTTTAGTATAAGTACATAATATAATACACACGAAAAATCCCATAAACCAAAGTATCAAGACGTGTCATTCCTACTAACCAGTCAACGCTTGCACATGGCTCAATATCGATGATTGTGTATGTTTTGCATCTTGTTGACCAAGTATTCTTTGATAAACATTGAAAACAATATGTCTTGCTTGCGATCGAAGAGTTTTCTTCGACATTTTCATCACTTTTTAAAGGAAATTTGAAGCCAAACCAAAAACAATTCCTAGAAATTTCAGTTGACAGATGAAATTTTTCATTTATTGCCATATAAGAAATCGCTAATATTTAAAAAAAAATTTGGCATCAGATTCTGGTGGACCTATAATTAAAAATATCTACAAACTTAGTTCTAATGTATCTTCAAAGAACAATAAAAAAGTGTATGAGAAAACTAAATATGTAACAATGGAGCAGGGAAGACGCAATATCCGTCGATTTTACTTAAACTGGTTCAACGGAAATTGACTAAAACAAAATAAAACATCTTGGTATACGTAATGTAGACACTTAATTCAGAATACATTAATAATGAAACATAATTGTCATTTGCCATAAAATTGACCTTTGCCTGAATACCTTTTATAAAATGTGACCTCAGAGCGTGATTTAAGTATTTCGCATGATTAATATTTAAATGTCTCTTATTAAAACAATTTGAGGATCCAATAAAATATATGTTATTATACTCGTATGTTTTGTTATTTTTTTACCAAAATACATATATTATCCTTACAGTTCTAAACCAATACGATAATGTCGAAAATAAAATAAATAGAGTTATTATAAAATGTTACACATATTATTTTAAACGATAGTAAATACAAAATAAATGAAACCTCTTGATAATAAATTGAATGTTTAATGAAATAAAGAAAAATTAATTTAAAAAATCGAGCTTAATATAGAAGAAGTATATATTTGAAGTCCACGTGGTTTACATTCAAAATTAACATATTTTTCATATCGTAAGAACGCTTCCGAAGAAACACTCTCAAAAATACTTCTGTGGCATGCTGTGGTAACCTGTTAATAACAAGCCATAATTAAGCTTATACGTAACTAATAATGTTAATTTAAAGGCATGCATATAATTTATCGTTAACATTTCACCGAGTCAAGGTCGTTCGAGGCAGATGCCTGCGCGAACTAGGTTATGATCCCACTCACTCTCACGTGATACGTGCGAGCGGGACACAAAATAAAGGTGAATGGGTAAAATCTATGGCATTTAATAATCATCGAGGATCACAAATGAAGCTGCATTCATACTATTTTAAAACTAAATTCTAGAAATGTGGTGACTGAGACGATAGAAGTCTATTGGGACATATACTTTGCTTTGACTGACTAAACAATGAGGAGGTTGTTTTTATCGGGATCTTTATATGTATGATCTACTCGATGATATTTAGAAGTCCATTCTTACTTCAAAATGTAAACTTTCTAAGTAAGAATAGAAGTTGGTATAAAAATTATTGAATAATTGACGAAATGTTTTAATATAGGCTCTCTGGCCCACATGCAATACATCTCTTAAGAGCATTTTAGGAGGAATGTGTTAAATATTGGATACATTCCAAGAATTGTATTAGAAAATGCATTCACATACACTAAGACTCAATAAAAATAATAATGAATTTTAAAATTTCAAACTGTGACCCCAGCTATTGACCTATGAATCTTTCTATGTGCTTTTTAACACGTTTATCCGGGGGATACTGGCGTGTTTTAGACGTAAAAATCTGAGACCCAGACCTAAAAGGTTGTAGCTTCACCGGATTTTTTATGATTCTTAGATTTTTAGTAAACGTTATTTGCAAAATAGCATACACAGGCAATCGGTATTATTTATAACAAGCCTAAACTATAAAACACTTTTACATAAAATTTTATCTCAGACCAAGACTAATCAAGATAACATTTACCTAAAATACTTTATAAGAATTGCAAACAAGTCTATATATTTTTATTGTAATGATTTATTATATGGTGATTCAGTATACCGGTTCTTTTGTTGTTAATAGATACACACAATTTTTGGATCTTATTTTAACTTATTAAAATATAAATCATATTAGCTTTGATGAAGACACATACAGTTTGCATTTTTTCAAAATTTTTAAATCCCTTACATTTAGTAATATTTTCCGTCATGGTAACGATAACGATTAATAATAGCTGAACAAAACCGCTTTAGACACTAATGTTTAATTAATTACATTTGTATGTATGGTATTGTATATGTAAATAAAACCAGTTTTTTTTTTCATTAAAATACTCACACAACGTAAAATAAAATAATTACTTTTTTAAAGTAAGAATGTTTCAATTTGATTTAGTAATTGTCACTTATTTATCACAAGTCATAATTTTATACGAAGCTTACCGATAAACTTCAAGGCAGTAAATCTATTGTTTTAAAATCGTCGCAGGCTAGTGAAGGTACGTTGAGATTTTGTGATTAGTTTTTTGTTCCGTTTCTTTGAATTTTTTACTTGGGCACGAAGAGCTAAATCATTATCGAAATAGGTACCCTTAGTCTAAGTTACTTCTTACTTAGAATTTCAGAAAGGACCTTATACTATTTAGACCATTAAATAAAATAACAACTTTAATTTGTATTTGTTTCGTCGTTAGTCGGATTCGCGTTGAAATCTTTTCTTCGGTGCGATGTTTTTAAAATTACTATAGCAGTTTATGAAATATATTAACATCCTAACTTTAGCTGTAATATTTTAAATATATTATACAATGCATTCTTAAAAAACTTATACGTGCCAGATTCTTAAAAAATCAATAAGTACAACAATAAAATAACAAAAAAATGTTTTGTTTTCTTTGAACATTACTTTACCAATTTATTAATACTTTAAGTTAAATATTGAAGAAAATCACGGGTCACGGGCACTCTTACGTTATAAATAAGACCCGTCGTGTGAACCCGCAATTGTACTGACTTTACGACAGTCTTACAAAATTGCCGACAATCATGTTTTACGAGCTAATAAGAGTAACTGCTTGAGAAGGAAACATTATTTTTGAACGCATCAATTTTATTCTTTCTTAAATCAGGTTTATCTGAATTAGATTAAACAGTAATATTAGTCTATATAGAGCTTGAAACTTTCCTATTTTGAAATCTACTATAGCTTATATTACTGTATAATACTTAGATATCATATTTCATCAATCTCAAAAAGAGACGTACGACGAGTATTTTATTAATACATATCTATTTGTTTTTTTTCTCACAAATCAGTGTTATGTTACTAATAATTTACGTTAAGAATAGAAGTACAGAAATACGAAAGAAAACAAAAGTTATTGATGTACTATCCCAATGCAAAAAACTTTGGTTGGCCGGTTGGAGGAGGCCCATACTCTAGAAGAGGTCCTTGGATTTTTTTTTCTGTAAATTGTTTTAAGTGTGTGTGTCTTTTGTAAAGATGGATGAATTTTTCAAGGAATAAATGAGACCTAATTATTATTAATACGCCCATTATTGTACCTGTAATTACTATTAAAATAAATTTATCAAATGGGAGATATCTGTGCCGCTCTGCTATGGTAGATAAGGTCAAGGGTTTGGTGGTACATTTTAGTGTCACGACACCGACGCACTATTGTTTTATGTCGTATTGTTTACGCAGGTACATCTTGCAAAATATATTTGTATATTCAAGAATATGTGAGAACTTACTTTTGTCTTTTATTGACATAACTTTCACACATTAATAATATAACAATTTAGTACCTGATTGAAGTTATGTATTTACAATTATTTTTAATAATTTTAAATTTAACCGACGTTAAATGCTGTGAGCCATTTCTGCCAAAACCCTCCATCTTTTAGTCGATACCCACTTCGGGAAAACAAATACAGATAATACAACTTTTTCTACAGCTGTGATACTTTTTGAAATTCAACACCTTTTGTCTTCAGTCACCGTGACCACGCACGCTGTAAAGCACGCGAAACGTCGGTTAAATTTAAAATGAAAAATAATTGTAAATACATAACTACAATCCGGTAAAAAAATGTTTTATTATAAACTCACTTTTTAAAATCTGAATAGTAATTTCTTTGAAAAAAAAAATATATTTATTATTTTCGTAAATCAACGAATTTATTCTTGTTAACATACTATTGGTTAAACAAATTTAACAGAACAACAATAACTCTGTGTCTATTTTACTTCTTGCATTTATAACATCTTGCAATTTAAAACTAGTACGAAATTTAACAGAAATGGCTAAAACATTTATTTAAAGAGTTTGTTGATCGTACATTACACATTTTAAATTTAATTTAACGCTAGTTTAAACATGATCTTAAGCATGTAATAATAAGCTTTAGTGGCTTCTAAAATCAAATTTTTATAAATATATATTAAAGCGTAGTTTGTACTTAATATATATTACTCTATTTCATTATTATATAGCCACCGTTTTCTGTTGTATTCTAAAAGTATTTTATGTTAACCAAGAATTCAAATATTCCAAATTAATTTTCAATGCGTAGAATTACAAAAAGGTACATGGACCATTTGATATGCAAGTCATTGAAACGAAACTGACCCAGTTTCCTAGTTCCCTATATTCATGATGAACAATAAATTATTCCGATAGTGTAGTATTTGCTTGTAAGATTATATAATCAATTGTCTTGAGTAAATCAAAAATGTTCAGGTACAGTCAGTATTAAAATGTATATTAAAAAATTTCATAGAAAAGTCATAATATAACAGCTAAAAACTTTATTAAGCTATTAGTAATATTATTTCACTTTTGTAAAGCATCGGCCACTTCGATTCACGTGGCGAGTCTTCACGGCGACGTTAATTTCACTATCATTGATTGCGTAAACTTAAAGTTCAAGGTGACTGACTCTCACTTTAGTGTATCCGTTTGTATGTACTGACTTGATTTTTAAATAATATTTTTAATAAATTATTAAAAATTGAGTATTTTACTTAAAATCTGAAACTTCATTGTTTTTAGGTTATCTTCCTGGACATTAACATTTGTACCATATTAGTATTTCATTGTTCATATTATTATGATAAAATGTGCATGTTCAGTTTCTCGAATATTTTCCTAAATCATGGGACAAATGGGCAGCTCTTAATACATATATAAGTAATACCTTCATCCCCGAAAAAACTACGACACTGAAACTACAGTACGCTTTATCCTTGAAATCGAATTTATTCGAATATATAATGATGTGGAATAAATAAATAAACAAAATATATTTCTATAGGTTCAATAAGTGGATAGTGATGGAATTTCATGAAATATCTCTAACAATAAAGAATTTAATTTATTCATAGCATCTTTGTTCGTTCTTGATTTATTTTTTATTGAAACATTGTTTTGATGGCGTCTTCATTTTGTAAAGAATGAGGAAGTTTGAAGGTCTCAACAATAAAATCGTGTTCTAGTTCAAACCAAAACCAATTATTTTAACATTGTATAATTGTTTTTAAAGATCAGATTTTTTTGCTATTGTGTTCTTTAAAGGATGTTATTTTATTGCTTGTAATTTAGATCACTGTTTTTTTTTTCAATATAAATTGTTTGTTAAGTCAATTATTAAATTATATCTTCATATCTCCATTTAAAATTTATGAGAACATATTATTAAATCTACATTATGGCAAAAAGTTGTAAACGTGTTATGTGCTTCTTTTAATTATGTTATGTGTGTTTCTGTTTCTATGTTTTTTTCTATAAAAAAAAAATAAAGTGGTAAAATTATTAATTAATTTATTACATTATAAATTTGTTTTTCTTTCCGTTTTTTTTTTCGGTTTGAACGAAATCGCAACCTTTACCGGAAAGAAGGTTATTTAACATTATTTTTAGAATTCAAGAACAGCATTCACATTGCAAAATAAAAAACCAATTATATATTTAAAAATAAAAGCAAAATGCGCTGACAGAAAAACAACGCGTTGCATGTGTGTATAACGTACAAAAAATAATATGTAGATTTGATATCATGCGTACATCATGTAATCATTCCGGCACACAACTTCCTTAAAAATGCCGGAATTAATCAAATAATTAGATTTGTAATTACAGTAATTATTGAGATCATCAAATAATTTACATTCTGTCTTTAGGAACTTAAGGAACATTGCAATTATTTAAAGAAATGATTTAAATACGTCTGGTTAAGTGTTTATTTAAAAGTTTCAAAATTTAGTATAAAATTGCTATATGATGAGATGAGATAAATTTCAATAACACTTGCAATAAACTATCACAAGTAGAAACACACACACTTTTATATGGATCGGTGTATATAATTTATCAATTATTTTCTGCCTTGATTCACCTTGATATTACGTGTTCGCGTTTGTTCCCACAGTAATGTTAGTGCATACTGCATGATCCTATTTCACCGTGTCTTGCTGATAGATCCTTACAGGTTTGGTTTTCTTATTTATTTATTTATTATTTTTTTTAATTGCAATAATTAACTGCTTTGACGTGTGATAAGGAGCATGATAGTTTCAGGTGTTTACAAACATTTTTAGGGAAAAAACTTTGGCAATTTAAAAGAGTGATGGAGACTTTATTTCCAGTTCTTCTTCTACGTTCTACGCTGTTGATTTAAGCACTGACAGTAAATGTAAATTTAAAACCATTAACTCTTGTTCTAACTTCTTTTTATGACGTTCGAATGTGTCAAATAAGTTACCTACATAAATAAATTATATTTGTATATAAAAACAGTTTAAAATGCCTCAATCACGTCTGCGACATTGTCTATCTTAGATTTATAATCAATGTTTTTTTTTGTTATGACTATTACGTAATGGTATTTTTCTTTAAGCTTAAACAGACATCCACAGTCATAGTACAAAGTTCTTAACCTTTACCGAAAAATGTTATTTTTGTATGTGCGGAATCAAAAAATGCCCTTAAACTGACCTGTGTAAGATATTTGCAACTAAGAGATCGACGCGGTGTGTCTGGCATCGCTCGTCACTTACTTGACTATAAATGATGACTGACACAGATCCAAATATCCAAGACCAGGACGCAAAGGGGTAGTAGCAACCACTCACTAACGCATAAACTTTTAATTGTTCAGGTAGTCAGCATTCTGTGTCTAACAAGTATCGATGATTTGTATCTATGACACGATAGTATCATTACTGTAGTACATACATTGCTTCACATATAAAAGTAATGTAGCGTACGCAGCTGTAGTAAAAACCTCTTGCGTATTAAAACTCTTACGTAATTGTGTTTAATCTTGGATTATAACAATTCACGACGAAATAACACATCACTAATATAGACCATTATAGTTAACTTGTCCTTTTTACTTAATCCTTTAACCCGTACCGTTTCAATTCTGCGTACTGAAGATACCATTAATTTTGTTGATTTTAGTTCTTGTTATAGAAGTTATTAGAAGCAGAAATTGTTTCTTAGAAGACGTCCTTAAATTACTTACGTACATAAGTGATGGTTTTGTAATTATTATAACATAAATGGTTTGTTGTTTTTGTCATTGCAACGATGGATATTGTCTTGGTTACGTTGGGATTTTAATTTGTCAACAATGTCATTACAATCTATATAAGTATAAAAATGAACAGCTGTTTATTTCTCTAGCTAAAACTCGAGAATGGCTGGACCGATTTGGCTAATTCTGATCTTGATATATTTTTTAATCCGATACTAAAATTCGAGCTTCAAAACATTCGATGTCTTTTAATTTTTTTAGAAATAACATAAGTTTTACGACATTTTGCAGAAATATATGTAGATGAGACAAAGTTCACCAGATCATCTAGTTATATTACAAAGTAAACTATATTTTTTTGTACATAAACAATTAAAGACGTGAGAAGGGCGAAACTTGCCGCAGTCTGATAGTTTGCGAATTACGGATAAAAATAAAAAATATATTGGATTTGCATTCGCCTAATTGCCACCATTTAAAAAATCTGATATCCATCGGCTGATTGCTGATGAATTAAAATATATTTAAAAAATTTAGACATACAAATGATTATCATATTTTCAGTAAACAATTTACATCTAATTAAATACATTGAAGCATTTTATATTACCTTTAACCATTAACACCATATAATATACTCAATATACCTATAAAATTTATGCATCTAATTAGATTTAACGTCAAAATCTCTATTGACTTGTTGTCGTATTTGCTTTCAGATCTACCACATGTGCGATGGTCTGGGAAGGCAGTTTAGTTACTCTTGCCCCAACACCACTCTGTTCCAGCAACGAATGCTCGTATGTGACCACTGGTACATGGTGAATTGCTCCAACTCAGAAAATGATTACGATGCCAACCTCCTCATTGGTATGAATTTTTATTTCCTCCAGTATGTATACCTTTTTAGTTAATACATTCCCCGACGTTTTAAGTGTAGCTTAGTCCAATGGTTAAGCGGGCAAATGTAAAACAATCAGGTTTTATTACTATGTGCACACATGCTCCTACGGCTTGACTACCACTTACCAGCGTGATGAATTATTACTTTATACCCTCTATTACAGACTTTACCCTAGCAATGGGACGATTACAGTTGATAGAGTACCTTTACTTTGCGATTTAACCGCTTTTATTTACTTATGGTTTTAAAAATTGGTGCACTGAAAAAAAAATTAAAGCATTATAAACTCTATCAAACTCTGAGTAAATAGAAGATGATTCATGCAAATATTTGGTGTAAATCAAATTGATTGACTGCGCGTGCTCAGCCTAATGCATTTTTGATTGTTAACAAGAGAAGCAAATTAAACAATTGTGGTATAAGTAGTATCAAGTAGCAAGGTTTGTGTGTGGCCTCAGATGAAGGATAGCACAGATTGCGGGTTAATTGGCAAGTTTATATTTAATTGTTATTATTCTATGACAGCGTTAGCCTTCCAACTCGTAGGCTTTTTTAGGAAGTGTTGAGTTTTTGCTGAGTCATCTAAAGGCATTTTGGTATTCGTCTAAGGAATAAATATAATATGTTTAATAGTTTTTTTAAATATAATGCGAGACTACAGCACGGCCAAAAAGGGCAGTAGTCATCGCAGCCCATGGACACCCAATTTAAGTGGGTGCGTTGCCGGCCTTTGAGGGAGGAATACACTCTAACTTTGAATGGTTGGAGGTTGAGTTTTATGTAGTTAGCTAATATGAACCTTCACTATATACCTACCGAGAGAGTAGATCTAAATAATCCGATCAATTTCATTTTATGTGAATATATGTTTTGTATTTAAATAAATTCCGTTGATTCGTCTAATATATGTTCTATATAGCATTTATTTATATTACTTTTTGCTTGTTTACTTTATCAGTTACCGTGAGCGTAGTATTGGTTTGGACGTAACAGAGACTAATGTCCTTGGTTTACATTTCCGTCTGCCGTGTAAACTCTAATTGGATAATGTATGAACGTTGGATTTTGAGTTTTGAATTACTTCCTTCTCAAATACTAAGTCTTACTCGGGTGTACTAAAGAAACTTAAACTTTATTGATCATTCAGATCAATTTTTTGGTCGGTTTTGGTTATTCTTAGATTACAATTCTACATTGTCAGACTAGAAACGTAGTAGGTACCATGTTTACAGTCGCAGCTTGATATGCTAATTAATGTTTAGATACTCTATGATCATGTACGTCGGAATCAATTTAACTTTGTCTATGAATAATAGTTTTAATAAATAAATGTTTATCTATGGGTTAAAAGAAATATTTAGTTTCACTAAGTTTTTCTTCTTACAGCTATGCTTTCGTTCTCTCTTACAAAACAGCAACTTGGTTAAAAAAATATTTGTCCATTATTTCAGGTCAACGTGATAAACCGTTTGTGTCTGAAGAAGAAATGCGTCAGCGCACACCACGACCAGACATACTCTCTGTACCGCCGAATACCAACTATTACGATGGATTACGAGAATCTGAATCAAAGGTTCGGTAACAATCTTATTTTATTGTTATTACCATAATACAATAATATCACCTGATGATAAATCTTATTATCAGCAGCACCTCGATTAACGTAAAAAATTGTTTCAGTTCTCCATTCACCCTGGAAACAGTATTGTTGGAATAGCTGATTCTATTTCAAATAGTAACAACAATGGTCTCGATAGTGATAAACAGAACTACCGACCACCTTCTTCCTGGTCTACAGGCATCGGTCAACGTTCCACAACACCTAGGTCCATTAACAAAAAGCAGTTCAACTCCAACAATGATTTGAATACAGATTTCACCAGTAATGTTTTTGGTAATAAACAAAACAATGGTGACAATATAATATTTCAATCAACAGTTCAGACGCCTGTAACAGAAACGACGCTATCACCACCGTCTCAAGACTTGAGTTTACCTTTCTTGCCAAAATCAAATGATGGAGCTAACCAATTAGACATCAGAATGACAGACAAAGATCCAGTATATAATTTCATTAATCGATTTGACCCAAATTCTCCAGACACCAATTTAGCAACACCAATGACAAAGTCTCAAATATTGGATATAAACAAACAATTGCCATCTGGACAAGCTAGCTCCGAAGAAGATAGGTCATCACGAGGAAACAAAAACTATGGCAATAAATTCAACGTCGTACGAGATGAAAAGAAGAAAGAAGAACAAGATCAATCAAGAATTGATACAAATAATTCCAAATTACATACTGATAAAAGCGTTGCAACTAATTCAGTACCAGAACCTAACAGAAACTTGGTACCACCAAAATCAGAATTTCCAGCTCAGAGTCTGACAACAACTATGGGTCCGCCGATTTATTACCAATGGAAGTGGGCAGTACCGGCTTTTGATTTAGAGCCTCCAAAAGTAGGGAATTTTACTTTAACTGGTACCTCAAAGAAGTCGCCAGGAAAACGCCCATTTAGTTCTGTTCGTTCAACAACAGAAGCAGCCGATCCTACACCTAGTAGTTACAATACAGAATATAATATAAGTTCATATTTCGTACCTGACTACGTATTCCCGTTGGATGGTCCTCATCCAGGATACGGTGATGAAGACGCTCAAACATCTTTCCAAGTTGAGGTATCAAGACCTGGTAGATCGAGCTACGGAGAGAATACTGACTGTCCTCAATGCCATCCAGCCTATTTAAATCCTGGAACATGTGAGCCATGTATCGTTAAACGGTAACATTACTTTAACAATAAAGTAGTTTCTTGCCATAAGTTTAGTATTGTGGTGACTAATTTGACTTAATTTATCCATAACTCAGACAGCGAAATGATGCTCAAACACATCTTTAACTTTTATCTACCTATTTGTGCTACAAAATTTGTCGACTGATTTATTTTCAAAATACAACTTCGCGATGCGAGGAAGAAATAGTTATAATTATGCATTTAGGCAGCCTACGCACTGGCGACCATAGACGCGGCCAGGCCGCCGCGGCCATGGTCGCCGGTCCGTAGGCAAGCGCGACATGCGGACGGCACCGCGTGTCATCATATTAACGCCGCGGCCAACGGTGGCCGCTGGTCGCTGGCCGCTAAGTGCGTAGGGGCTATAGCAATGGCCATATAAAGTCCAGAATTCATTGGCCGCCGCGGCCAGGTCGCGGCGACCATGGTCGCCAGTGCGTAAGAAGCCTTAATGTTTGTTTCTTACTTATCCGTTATAAGAGGTTGAATATTTTGTATTTTGATATGTATACTAAAAAATAACACGTGTACTCACCAGATAATTATTTTTAGGTAACGTATAAATGTATACGTGCCTGTGTAAAAATATAAGTTTAAATTAAATAGTTTAAGAAATAAACTGCGTTTCTGTTATCCTCACAAATTGTATTCCGTAAAAATTCCGTCAAGGAATAATTTGAAGTAGAGAAATAAAACAAAGAGTGTACATGTGTTACAATATTATTAAACTACAATAATTAAATTAATAATGTTAATATCCCAACACATAAGCGTCAATATCTCACAGTAAGAGTCTTTATCTCGTTAAAACGTTGATATCACAACACAAAAGCGTGAATTTTCCACTGGAGTCTCTTCGTAATTGATGATTGTACAGCACAATTAGTTTTTTTTGCAGTAGCTCCCTCTTCAGCAAGAACTATTTACGTTAATTGAAACACTGAACTTGTGTAAATAAATCGGTTGGTAGAAAAGAAACAGAACGAAAAACTCACTTTTCGGCGGTTTTCGCATCGGCGGTCGCTCTCAAATCAGTCGTGAAGCAGTCATTTTATGATTTGGCATTCTGAAAAGGTGGGAGCTTGTAGTTTATGTTTATAAGAATGCCAAATCATAAAATGACTGTTTCACGACTGATTTGAGAGCGACCGCCGATGCGAAAACCGCTGTGTGAGTTCGAAAAGTGAATTACAGAATCGCAGGGCAGAGTTTTTGAATAGGTTTTTCCTAAGACAATGTTACGAATGCTTTTAATTTAATCACTATGCAAAGATATGTAATGGCAAACAGCGTTGCTATATTTATTCCTGGGCATATTCATATTAAGACTGCAGACAAGGAAGTTTGCAAAACTTTCGTTTTAACAACCATGGATTACACAAACAAATTAAAGACGTATATTTGATATCTTGAAAAACTTCCAGGTGCTCAAAAAATTCAAGCTTTCAAAAAATTAAAAAACTGACAGAAAGGTTAAACATTGACAGTTTTAAGCCCGCAATAGCATATTACAGTCAAGTACACGCGTATAACCGTAGATATTTACCAAGTGATTTCAACGCATCCTTTATGCATAAGGACTTTGTCCGAAATAATCCTAACGTTAAGGTATCATAAGAGCTTTACCACTGGTTTTAAATAAAAGATATTAACATATTATATTTTTCTCAGTTAGGAAATAAAGAGTGCAAGCAGTGTTTTCTGCCATATTCGGTAATGGAAATAAACAAACCTGATTGTTCACAATAATAAAATGTGTTTTCTTAGTTTTGTTATATCCCAATACAATAAAGGTAGTCTTAAAAGAACAAAAAAGAGCAAAAACCTCTTAAATTAATCAATTATTTATTATATCAATTAAAAACATTTTTACTTTAAGGCATTAAAAAAAGAAACTGATTACTAACTAAATATGCGGTTTTAATAATATGCTAGATCAAAATGCAGTACCTACTAAGCACTAGTGCTGCATTTAGTTCTAGTGGCCATTTGTTTGCTCAGTAGTAGATGCTAGAACTAAATGCAACAATATGATTTATTTCGGATAGAAAGTGTTAAAAAATTTTGTCTTTTGATAGAGGGCGTCCATAAATTACGTGAGGTGTTTAAGGGGGGCGAGGGGGTCGAGTCAAATCTCATTTAATCTCACGTTGGAGAGAGGGGGGGGTCTCGGCAAATATCACGCAATTTTTTTTCTGATTGAAAAAAAATTTTGGAAAACGGTTGACCCTTAAGGCTATCTCTTCAACTTCCCGCTAACTCCATACCTAAACGCTCAACATTTCACTTACTTTGTTTTTGAGCTCTTCGAGCTCAATAGTACGAAGTCTGTGTTATTTTGAGTTCTCCGAGCTCAAAAAGATAGCTTCTTACGCGTTTACGTAAGAAACCGACATTTTGAAAAATCTCACGTGAGATTGGGGGATGGGGGAGGGGGTTGAATAAAATCTCACGACATCTCACCAGGGGGGAGGGAGGTACAGAAAATTAAAAAAACACCTCACGTAATTTATGGACGCCCCCATAGCTAGATTTTTTATTAATTTTTTTATAAACCACGGTACCGCGTTTATCTGCAAACTACTTTTTTGCAAGTGCTGCATTTGCAGTTAGCAGGGCGATATAGTAAGAATCGATTTTGATTAGTTCTTTGGATTAAAAATAACTTGGATATATTACAGAACAGGGCTTAAACATATCAGGAGCTATGTGTTCGACTATCTTAATAAGTGCCATGGAAGTCGAAACAAATACATGTTTATTATCTTCTTCATCATTGTTCAACTCATCTAAATACTGTAAAGAATAACCTTATGCAGTCATCAGAATGCAATCTTCCGGACAAGACCGGCATGGCTACGAGCCAGCTTCCCTCATAAAGAAGGTCCCCGTCGGAACAAAATATATTATGCCATTGATATCGAGACAACTTATCAGAAAGATACTGTCTGAAACTATTACCATCAAATAATTTTTACATCCTATTACGATTCTATCAAATTCAATAGAAAACAATTAAGAATTACTAGGCTTCTTTGAAGAAAACAAGAAGTAGGTATTATACAATCTATACTGATGGCAATTGGCAGTAAAGGTAATGATTATGTGAGAAGTGCAGTAGGTATATAATATATACCTAAATGATGTTGCTCAGAGCTTGTTCTAGATAAACAGTGCTCCATTGTTATAGCGGAGGCATTTTTTGCAGCTTTAAAATTGATATAGGCAGGAAATTTCTTCAAACATTTTTTTTTAAACGTAATTATATTATATAGGATTAGGATGCCAAATGAAAAAATTCACTTTTTTTTTTAATGGCTCTGGCACGATTTGTGCATTAGCCTGTTCACTTTTCATACACAAGTATTGCCAAGCGAAATAATGAAAGTAAGTGATCCCTCCTGATCTGCCGCCACTTGTGCGATTTACTTTAAAACAATGAGTGTTATAGTATTTTATATAAATAAGTAAAAAAAAATAAAGTGTGGATGATTTAAATAACCCAGTGAAATTACACGCTATTAAAAATAAGTTAAAACCTGTGAACGAAAATAAGACTTGGCTTGACTTAATCTGTGGAGTATAATTCAAATGACAGATAATTTACTATTTAGAATTTAGATTGTGTTTAGTAATAATTGTAATTTCTAAATGCTTTTTTTGTAAATTTGTAATTAATAAATAAAACATTTGCAACTAAGTCTCAAATATCAAAGTGTTATCACAATTTAAAATAACATTAAACAATATGATAATGTAAACGGCTGGTATAGTGTATTCAAAAGTGGTTGCCAAGTATTAAAGTGTGGTTTTACATTCGGCATACTATAACAACCTCGTATTGTATAAATATGAATAAAACTAATCCATTAGGCTTACTCGTAAACTACGGTGATTCTGATGAAGAGTTGGAGGATGCTTCGCCGGTTAAACAGATACCCCATTGTGCACCTGCGCCTGCTGCATTGCCCTCGAACTATGCGAACCACCACGCGTCTGCAGCCATTCATCCTCCGCCAATTTCACATTGTCGTAAGCTTTTAGTCAAGTATTAAACCTGTCATTATATAGTAATTCTCTATTTATAATATTAATTTAATTATTATCATTATTAATTTCGATATAGACTAAATAATTGAAACTTATATTGAGACAAGACTCAAGAATGAGACACAAGAGATGTTACAATAAATAAGCAATGATTCATTAAAGAATTGTTGTGTACAATGTCTTCTAAATGTTTAGTCTTAGTGTTTTTATCCATACAGTTCTTATCAATTTACTCTGTTAAACCTTGACATTCGCATGATAACGTGTAAAATATGCAACTTAAATATAAGTTTTATGAAAAAAGGAAAGGATAAAGTGCTTCGAGGTGTTTATGTCTTTATTGTATATTATAATAAGTCAGTAACAATTTGTTTGTATTTTTGTAAACTTAATTTTATACACCTAAATAGATGATCAAATACATAACATTAGTTTATTTTACTTTAGCTGATCAATATTGTATGACTTTTACTTTAACTATCAGATATTGTAATGTATATATAGCAAGATCTTATATCTGTAGCAAACAAATAATAAATCAGTACAACCTTTTTTAAGGTCTGGGCCTCAGATTTCTGAATCTGTTTCATGATAATTTGTCAGCACACACCATCAATTTTTGGGTCTAACACATGCCGTTTTCCTCACTAGGTTTTTCTTTGTGTTGATAGCTGAGAACAGGATAAATACACTGGTTTTGTATTTGGAACATTAATTACTCTAAAGTTATTTATGCAGTCTTTAGTTATTACTAAGATAGCAGCTAATATAGTTGTAAACTATGTATTTGTAATATTGTTACCTTTACATTTGGACTTCTTTTATATTGAATTTAACTTTTTCAGCTTGGTCTGCCTGTTATGATGAAAACAGTGGTTTCACATACTATTGGAATCAACAAACAAATGCAGTCACTTGGGAAGCTCCACCAGAGTACTTGTTAGCTCTTAAATTAGCACAACAGCATTTGTCAACATCAGGTTGGTAGAATACATGTATGCTTAAAAAATAACTAATGGTCCTACAATAGTACAATAATATGGGTCTTGGTCGCAGATTACATCAGTATCTTTGATATTTATTTTTTAAAGGAAGTAATCAATCAGCCTTCAATGTTTGACACATGCTGTATATTTTTGGGATTTTAGACATGTCAAGCGTGTTTTAGTCATGGAAGAATGGGCATTATGGCTAATTAATGGCGATTATTCAATATAAAAAATTAAAACAATTTTTTTTATAAGCAGCACAATAACAGCAAAGTAGACAGGAGCAAATAATTTAGTATACATGTTTTTCTTTACATTTGTAAGGGAGGAAAAAGTTTAAAGGTTGATGGACTCAGTTTCTGCACTTAGAATGTCACTAGGTCTGTTGTGCGTTAAGGGGGTGTCAATTGACTATGCAGCGCTACCATGATGGCAGACATGGTACTTAATACCTTATCATATAATTATCGCTATTAAAAAGTCTGACTCATGCGCAAATCATATAGTGCACACATAGATAGAAAATTGGATGCAAGATTCAAATGCACAACATCAGGATATACAGCCACTAGGCCCACAAAATGTGTTGTTTATAATATGCCATTACAATGTTTTTCATACAAGGTTCTCCAATAAATTATAAGGGTTAACAAATATGTTGTACATATGTGTATCTGATTGATCTGTATCCTCGAGATTGTCACTGAATGTTTTTTCCTTATTACTCTTGTGTCACATTATTATTAATATACTTCTATATATTTAGTACTAGCCGTTTCCCGGCGGCTTCGCTGGGCGAATTAAAATAGGAAATAAATAAAATTTTATTTCAATATTTTTTTTTTTTCATATTTTTATTATTCTTCTTTTCAACTTCCCGCTAAGAAAATTGAAAATTTTCGAAAATCGAGTTTTTAACAGATGTTGACGTTTTGAGGTTCTAGGAAGCCTCCCCGAATGTTTCCGCGGTGAAGTCCGTATGTATAAATGAAGGAACGTTGGAATTTAAAAAAATAAATAGCCTTAAACCTCTAGTTTTAATCTAGGTTTCTTTTTCTTAGGTCCAAATTTCGCATCGAATGGCAGTAGTTTCTTGTCGATATGATCAGTGGTTTAGGCGTGAAGGAGCCTCAAACGAAGACCATTTTTCTTATATATATATAGATTAATTAAACTTATGTCATTCAACTGTACATACCACTTCAGGAAACACAGAGGTATCAGCAGAAGAATGGCAGCTGTACCAGCAAGCGTTAGTGGAAAAGCAAAATTCAAATAAAATACCAAAAATTACAACAAAACCTAGTAAAACCAATGAAAAATTCAAAGACAAAAAGAATTTTAAGAAGAGACCATCAAATGACAGTGACGATGAGTGAGTATTGATTTATTTGTAGAACCTCTGAACGCAATATTTGCAAGATTTTTTAAAAAATATAAACATGTATTTATAAATTACTTTTCAGATATAAAATAGAACTGATTACATCCTACCATAATTCAGATTCTGAGTCCAATGATGAACAAGAAAGTCCAAAGATACCTTTGCCGGCATCAAAACCGGTACCTAAACAAGTCCCAGCGAAACCAGTAGTGAAAAGACAGAAAACCAAGGCAGTCGAATTTGGACCCTCGTTGCCAGAAAGTCAAAGTTATTCAGCACCTATTGGACCTGAATTACCACCAGGTTTAGTTGTTGAAAAGCCAAAGCCCCCGGAGGTTAAATTAAGTGAAGAAGTTAGGGAACAGGTACGTATTTTCTAGATTATGTTATTTTTAGGTATTTTTTCTGAAGTTAAATTTTTTATTAGAAGTAACTAGAAAAAACTATAATGTCATTATGTATATAAAACAAAAAAAACTGCTTGCCAATTGTGTGACAAAAGCCATTTATGTCACAGATAAGAAAAGTTAAAACAAAAAAAAGATTAAAAGGATCTTGGTTAGTTTAAATATTTAAAATTTTCGAATGATGAAAAATGTTCACTGAAAAGTGCCTTTTGTAACAGTTCAAGGTTGGGACAAGTTTTGAAATATAAGTGGTGCTTCATTAATTATATTTACAATCTAGACATACATTTTCGGCACATTATGTTTTGAATTACATAATGTGTCCAGAATCTTGTCGATATTGAAAAGACTTGTATTGACATTGACTTAGTTATACGCACTTTGATGGCTAAGTTTTCAATCTGAACTTGGATAAAAATTTAATTTAGACACGTTTCCCTCAACAAAACAATAAAATTATTTTGTATTTTTCAGCAAATAAAATCCACCTCGAAAGCTGGCGACGAAGACAGCGAAGAAGAGAATGAATTATTAAAACAGCTCAAAGACAAAGCAAAACTATTGGAAAAACTCGGCGGAGATATACCGTCCGAGTTACAAAAGATCCTAAAGGAAGATTCTTCGAGAACCGATTCACCGACATCGACAAAAGATCTGGATATCGATGAACTTCTACAGGAGATTGAAAAGAAAGAGTTACCAAAAATAGCAAAAATCGAGATTTTCGATAAGAATAGTGCTTCCAATTCGCCAAATCCTCGTCCGCCCGAGGAGATTAAAGAGAACGGACCTGCGTTATTTCCCAGCGCAATAAATATAACAAAGGAACCGATCTCTTTACCCGAACAGGCTCAAGAGAAAAAGGAAAACATTTATCTATCAAACACGACGGAACCGAGAAAGAAGCTCAGAATATCCAACTCGGTCCTCCCGAAGACGCAAAAAATCGAAGTACCCGAGTACACGACGAAATATAGTCAGTTCATCGAAGGGTTCTCGACCGAACGAACCGGCCTCGGCTTCAGCAAAGACGAAGGCCCCGAAGGTGGCGATTCCAAAGAGGCCATCCATTACGGAAACGGCTTGTTGTTTACGAGGGGAGAGGTGTTGAACGACAAGGACGAGGTCTTGGACGATTTGGCGGAGTTGGTGGAGGCCAAGTTGAAGTATTTGAGCCAGGTGCAACCGAGCTCGCTCACCCCGCTCCAAGAGATGATGGTTCAGATGCAGGTAGGCGACATTCTATCTTGGCTTTGAATATAGACTATAGACTACAGTATTGCTCATAAAGAGGAAGTGAACTTAAAACGTATCATATGAAATCATTTTAGTTGAAAAAATATTTTGCGGTTGCATGCTAAATTTTTCTCTTGCTAACTTACTTATATTCTAATGCAATTGATGTGTATGTGTGTAAAGTTTGTGATTACATATTTTAAAACTTATAAAAAAATTATGTTGTTACAAGCGTGTACGAGCTAAATAAGAGATAAACAACCTTGAAAGGGCCATTTGTACTAGAGCCGGAGTAGCTTCATACTGTTTAGTTTACTTTTCAAAAACTATCAAGTATACGTAGGAATAACGAATGTTTCGTCACAACGTACACCAGATCTGCCGCAATATTATCGCGTACGAGGGAACTATTATACTTTGAGAGGTTTAAGCTAAAGATGCGTTCACTTCAGACCCTGGTGTCGGCGTTCCGCGGCGGCGCTCTGACCGCGACCTACTGGCGCCGATGGGTGGAGGGCGCCGCGCGGGCGCTCACTTCCCACGAGCACCGAGCCGCACCCGCGGGATGGCTCTGCATCTTCCAGAGGTACGCGCTTCTCTATTCTCATCTACGCACTTCACACACACACGCATACGCAGTAACGTACGCGTACGATGCGTCGAGAGAAACCGATAGGCTATACGTTTCGTCGATTAAAGTATGATTTATATAATAAATTATAATTTATGCATTATTTATGTTGAATAACCCGAATTTTGTCTTAAACTACGTCGGAAATATCAGTGATATAGCCTATTGGATTCTTCCTTCGCCCGCGAACTTTGTATTTTTAATCTGTTCTTAATTTTTTGTATTAAGCAATGAAAATATTCTCTTTGCACAGGAACAGTCGAGTTTATGTTTAAGTCGGTATACAGATTCAAAGTTCGTATTTGACTATTTTTAAAATAAAAAGTTGTTATATATTGTGTTCGTAGACAATTTGATTAGCGCGAACGTTTATAATGTGTCCCACTAATATCTGCCGACATTTTATTAATGTATTAGCAAAGGGGAAATAGAACTTCGCGACTCGAATGACCTGTGATAAATATACCGATGTGGATTTAATGTAATAAAGTATTTTCATCATATTGAGTTTTTTTGAAACGACCCGACGTAAAAGTTTTCGAAATTTCTAAGGCCCGTATCGACGACACACTTCGTGTCGGCCAGACTTGTTCAGACTTAATTGTAAAGGATTAAAAATTGCAACAACAAATTGTTGAAGCAAAACAAGAGCGAAGAATCGTCGACCGGCGTGAGAGGCGAATCCGAGATGGCGGCCGCGAACTCTGGTAAGAAATGATTTCAGTAATTTCTAATTTTACTTCTTTGATAATGCGCTTTGATCTTTTCCAGAAGTACCTCCGGCGATGGCCTTTAAACATAAAATACTTTAATAACACCGTAATCGGTTGTGCGCCATCTTAATGTTTCGTTCGAAATGTCTAAGCGACGTTACGATTGTGTTGCGGTGTTATTTTAGACTTTTGAAGTTTGTATGCTCGTCCGATCGTCACGATTACAGCTTAATTTATGGGTGTGGTATACATTTTGTTGAGAATTGGCAGAAACGTATATTAAGAATATTTTTCGGTATTGTCAATATAGGTTTCTATATTCAACGTTTGATAGTTTAAGGCCCCGTGGTTTTACGTCTGGACTTGGCAGTTTAAGTTATATTTTTGAATATACTAACATATTTTTTTCGAAAGACCTCTTATAGAGTATAATCCATCCATCTCTCTCTATCTCGAGCATTTTGCTCCCAATCTTCTCTTCACCGACTTCTTTAAGCACGTCAGCCCACCGTGCAGGAGGTCGACCTCGTTACCCTCTTTGTTCATCTGCCATTGTTCATGTTGGTGTTAGTGAAACAGTAAGATAGTGAGGTTATTTTAACTTAAACTGTTATCCGAGAAGTAAACGCACCGGGAGCTAACGTAGCGAACCACGGCGGGTGTTTGTACGCATGCGTCTGTCGCAGGTCGGAGGCGCGATACAGCTACAAGCGAGAGGCCGACGGGTTCGTGCAGTGGGAGTACCCCGCTGTCGCGAGCACCGACATGGACATTTGCACAACGCCACCGCCGCCTGACACGGCCGTGGTATGTACATCATTTTCATTCTTCAAAACGAGGGTTTAAATGTTTTTTATCAGAATTTGTTAATTATTGTTTCAGGTATACATGTATTTCTGGATATAGCATTGATATTTCTTCAGTTGACAGGTGTTTGCAGTCGGTACCGCCGCCCATGGACACTCAATGCTAAAGAGAATTTAAAACATATCTTTTACTGATTATTATGTGTAGGGCTATTTAGATATTTTTAGATTTCGGATAATATATGAGATTTACGTTCTCCGTTTCATTATCTATTTAATTTTCAATAATCAATCAAATCAAATAATCAAAATCACTATTACCAATAATTTGGGAAACAGAAACATCAATCAGCTCTAGGAGTACATAATATTAAAAATTAAACAATTCACTTCAATCCAGGCCAGACTGAGTACCAGCCTACCACGGGGTGTTCCCGAGCTATGTTCTCGGCGACAAATGTCAAAGCAAGGTTTCAGAATAACTACAAACGTTAGCACACATATGCAAATGGTTTATGTTTCGTGTTTTTTTAATTATAATTTTTAAGAATTGAATATTCCTTTAGAGTCAGAGTGAACGAGGGAATGGCCGGGCGATTTCGTTTATCGTTTTTATATATAATCAAATGATTTTCAGGAAGAGCCTCCGCCGCCGCCGTCAGCGTCGTCGCCGTCGCGCGTGTCGACCCCGCCGCCGCCGAGTTGGCACGACCCGCCGCCGCCGGGGACCGACGCTCACTTGCCTCTACCGCCGCCGCCGGTACTTTCCTCCATTATTATTGATATTCAGAAAAACTTGATAGTTTATAATTGACGTCTTCAATATTCTAAATGGCCTTTTTTATTTGAATTCCTTCTTTGAATTTAAATATTTATTATTTAAAAGTCTATTGCATTGAATTGTTTTTCGGCTCCTTGTAACGTGTCCAAAAACGCATTATTATTAATTATTTATTTATATATCTTAAAGGATGTACATTGTACGCCGCTTGTGTTGTCATTGGAGCTGCAACACATCGATTTATAACCGGTTGAAACTTAAAAAAACGTTTTAAATTTGTGATCTAATTATTATATTACATATTAATATAAAAGATATCTTTGAGTAGAAATCTCTTTATATTATAAACGCCATCTACCGACAAGGAGCGCGCGGACAATAAAAGTCAATATGGCCAATGAGCGTGAGTCAATAGCTCAATAGATGAGGTGTTATGTGCAGAGTCGTTATATATATATTTTAAATTATAATTAGAAGCGCAAACCAAATGTTAGAAATTTAGGCCGACTAGACTTATATTCTTTATAGGTATATAACGTCACTTGGATTTTTAAGAACCTTTTTGGTTATAAGCTTATGTTTTAAACGATTAAAGCCGGTTGACGCCCAGCTTCAAACTGTTTCAATTAACATATATTTGACATACATCTACAACAACGGCCGTTTAACTCAGGCCAATAGTTTTTCTCAAGAGATAGACAAATAATACCAACCTCGATATCTGAAATAACACACTGTACCACACATTTTATAGCGCCGTTCATCTTCCCACGTTATAAATATTAGCTACTGATTATTTTTAATTTTCTACATGCTGTTTGAAAAGGTGACCGCGACATATGAAATACCTATGTGTGTGTGTAATAGAATGTGCATACAAAATACAAAACTAATTCTCGATCGATCCAAAGTCACTTTGACAATGTATTAAACGTTTCAATAAACTTATATATTTCAGGAGTCTAAGAAACAAATAGGCGACGAACTTTTATCTTTCTACAACGATTTGGCCGAACTGGAAAAGTCCAATCCGTCATCGGGCACCAACTCTCCCGAACGGAAAGAGAAGAGCGAAAAGGATGTAGTGAAAAAGGAGAAGAGAGAGGAGAGCAGATACGAGAGGAGCGAGCGAGATAAATGTTTGAAAACGCCAAAAGAGGAAAAGATTAAGAAGAAGTCTAAGGTGAGATGTTACTTTGACAGTTCGTCAAGGAATACGGCATTGCGCGATTGCTTACTCATCAAAAATATTGATTTTACAGGTAAAGATCTCGAGCTCGATAGGAATGAAGCAGAAAACAGTCTCTTCTTTGGTCGCGAAGTGGCAGCAGGTCGCGGAAGAGATTGACTCAGATTGAGTTGCTTTCGTGAAATATCGAGAGATGGCGCAACTTACATTTATTGTCCGCATTTGTACATATTATATGAAATTAAATAGAGGTTAGACCTGGAGAAGTAATCTTTGTTCTAAGGTTCATAGTGATATCAAATATCATGAAGACGTGAATGTACTGTTAAACACAAAAATAAAACGCGTCTTCGCCTCTAAAATGTAAATACTATAGTTAATTTTGTACTTAGAAATATTAAAATAATATAATTATTGTAATGCAATTTGTTTTATTTATGTAGATTATACTTTTGGCTCCAGAAATACCATTGTTTCATAAAAAAATACCATTCAATGGTACTGACGCTATTATCTTTTATTTAATGTTATTTTAAAGAACCATATATTTAGATGAGGTGCTATCGTCGCAAGCATCGTATAGGCTGGATCCAGAAGTTCTCTAACGAGAAAGTTCTTAATTTTTTTTATCGAGTTGGAATGTCGAAAAAACTTATCCAGAACATTAAACAACGGAAAGTTGCGTACCTGGGCCACGTGTTGACCACTGACCGCTACCACTCCTTCAATTAATTATGATGGGTAAACGGCGTGTGAGAAGGAAAAAACCATAGCTTCGCAACGTTAGGGAGTGGACGGGTATTGCGACTGCAGAATTTGCTGCATCTGGCACAGGACTAGATATGGTTGACGAAACTGTCGAAGAGACTCCGGTAATGGAAAGGCACCAAAAGGGGATGAAATGTTATTTTGTCGTGTTGTGACTTCAGAAGCAAAAAGGGATCGGGGCTGAGAGATTAAGTCAGGAATGTCACAGTTTGAAGTCTACTTCTCCAGCCCTGCGATTCTGTAACTCACTTTTCGAACTCACACAGCGGTTTTCGCATCGGCGGTCGCTCTCAAATCAGTCGTGAAGCAAGCAGAAAGTGAGTTACAGAATCGCAGGGCAGTTCTTTAAAACTTAACGTATTTTGAAAAACCTAAAATATGTCAACTAGGTAATTTGTAATCGTCCTGCAAATACGAGTTTATATTGTATAGAAAATTGTCGGAAATAAAAAAGGTAGAATATTTATCCCAACAAAAGAATTGAAGTGGTAACCTGGGATTTGGATCTGGGTCAAGTTAATCGAGCGTCGCCTAAGACGTGTACAATGATTTTAGGGTATGTGCATAAAATATGTCTATTCTCTTAGTTATAAATCCTTCACTACAGCGTCTGGATTTTTTAAATATTTAAAATAGTACACAGGACGGCGGTTTTGGAGTAGCGTCGTAACGATTGTTTTTAGGACTGAAAATCATAATTATTGTAAATTTTGGCAAACCACGTTAATTAAGTTAACCTATATAAATATCTACGTTAGGTTTTGTATTAGTTTTAAGACATTCTGTCTTTTTATTCATTTATCTATCCAAAATTTATAGTTTTTATTAGTAAACCGTAATTAAAATACAAAAATAAGATTGGGATTTATTATACTTAACTTCTCATATCTTTGCTTAATATACAACACAACACGACTCCAAACAAGAACATTCGTCTCTTGTTTTATACAGAGAATTTATGAACGAAGTAAACAAAAACACTTTAACAAAGAGAAAATACAGTTTCAAATAAATCACGTCCCATTTTTCGCCGGCAACACCGAATTACGAGTAACGCATCCATTTCTTGGTAGATTAAACTTTGTCCATTAAAAGTTTTCGCCCGCTATAGGCCCGATCTATTGATGAATATTTTATGTTCTGCATAACTTTACCGGTTAACTTTTGCGCATTAAATGTTGTATTATATTAATTAGTCGTGGTTTGGAAAAGTTTTGAAACAAAAACGCTTTTAACATTTCTAATTAATTTAAGTAGAACTTTTTAGTTCATTGTACTTCAAGGGTCTCGTGAAATCTAGTTATTTACGGCCGAACCGCGTAAAATAAAAGCAATATACTTTACAGACATAATCCATTATTTCTGAGATAAAAATGTAAAATACGACCCGTGGGCGTCGTCATAAGGATTGGGTCGGGATTGTAGTGTGGTCTTAAAAAATGATAAGATATGAAAGAAGTTATTTTTGAGTCAACCTATCGGCATTAAAAATCAGGTACGACAACGATATTAATTATAATAACATGTCTTTTGTGTATGCAGGGATAAGGCCTTTTTTTTTAAACTGAACAGAATAGGTTGGTCTTAATGTATAAAACTGCGTTCGCATAGATATTAAGATCAGAATTTTTAATGCTAAAATAATTTTAACAAATAAAATTAAAAAACCCTGTAGGGCGAAATATAATGTAAACAAAACGCTCAGTTAAAAGTTTCAGATCGGTGAAGTAGTAGATCGACGCTTTCAAATAAGATTTTATATTTCTACTTTTTGTTTTTTGCTACTTTATCTCAATTTAATGTTTTGAATGGTTGTTAAATTTTAAAATAACTTAAATCGACTGTGACTTTCGAATTATCCATTCTATGATTTTAGTCTTTTTAACATTAACAGAGCAAAACCTATTTATACCGCGATTTTACTTATTTTCTACCTCAAAGAAGCAGTGTTGGCCTTCAGCGTGCGACTCTCATCTCTGAGGTCGTAGGTTCCATCCCCGGCTACCCCCCGTTTATGTCTGCATTTAACACTCACCCTGTACGGGTGGAAATGAATGAAAACATTGAAAGAGAACCGGCATGGAGATTGAAAGTCGACAGCGTGTGTCAGGCACATCTGATCGCCTATTATTAAAACCACAGAGATCTCTCATTTAAAATAAAATTTTGCTCACTACTTAGTGGGCTGACATCTGACCTCACAACCGTTTAAGCACATATACACACATGAAAACTACAAAAGATTTCAAAGATTATGGTGTATTTGTTGAGTGTAGTCCAGTAAATTAGTTAACCTGCAAGCTTGGGCTTGAAGGGTTTATATTGATGTCTTCCTAGTTTAATATAACTTTTTAAATAGCATAGTAAAGTATCCGTGAAAGTAAAGTTTCGTCGACGAAGTGAACATGCGAAACTTTCTACTCCCAAGTACTTAAGCGATATCAAATGTAGTCCAAGGATTATAGGTGACTCAAGTTTTAATTTTTGGTTGCAGTATCACTATAAGGCAAGACATACTTTAATAAATTAACACAAACCTAGAACTAAGTAAGTTATATTGATTCAGAAAAACTTTAAAACGTTTTAATCAGATATAAATTGGTATCTTATATGTTGTGTTGCTATACTCACGAATAAGGTATCTTGTTTGTGGAATTAAAAGTAGTGTGTGGGTAGGTATGTAATACATCTATGTATTAGTAGTTGTATGATGGACTCAGTTTCCGCTCTTAGACGCACATTTGGTCCGTTGTAGCCTAGCTCCTTCCAGGAGCTAAGAAGTTTCCTGGGCACTTCGCAGGCTTCAATGTCGAGACTCGTCGCATGTTAAAAACGATTGGATTTGACGTTTCCTCGTGACGTATTTCTTACGCGTGTTTTAGTTGCGCACTGGCACTGGCATGACAGAGAAATGTAAGCATTAAATATTAGGTCCTCACATATGAAATTGGCGTTTTGTATGGGAGGAACAAAAAGTCGAATATTTTTAAATGTAATATATTTAATTAATCAAAGTATGAACCATTGTTTTCTATGCACTTTTGCCATCTCATAGGTAGTTCATTGATCCCTTTACTAAAAAAACCAGTCGGACGGGAATCAATAAAATCTGTGAAGGCAATTTGGACTGCCCCATCAGAGTTAAATTTTTCCCTTGCAAGAAGTTGTCCGAATTTCGGAAAAATGGTAATCTGTTGGAGCAAGGTCCGGGGAGTACGGAGGATGTCTTAGACATTCCAATTGAAGTTCTTCTAATATTCACAAATAATTGCTTTACGAATATTGAGGTTACAAACACATTCTCGAGGTTAATAGTTACCAGATATGTCGTTTGTTAATTAGTGGGTGAGCTATCATCAAATTAATTAATCAAAATTGATTAAGATTCATTCCTGCGAATGTATTTCTCAGTATTACCTCAATTCTCAATCAACGACAGAAACTGAACGCTAAATTATGCTATACGCTCGAGTGTTCGGATTCAATTAATTCTGGCTCATCGCGACACTACAAAACTATTCTACGATATATTGGCCGTTAAAATCTTAGAGCCTTTTTATTACTTTTCTATGACACAGCCTGAAGACAATCGGTTTTGTTTAGTACTTTCTTCACTATCTGTACGGTGTTTTAGTATGGATATTAAATGGTTGGACCTAAGACATAAACTCTCGTAACGCTCCATAGGACAGATAGGTTAGCAGATTAATAAGGCAATATCAACTGGTTCATACCACCCAAAATAATTATAGTTTCGTCAAAAATATAAGATATAAAAAATATATGTAAAATAAAAGGGCAACCAAGGAAATTTGAAAATATATTTTTAGCGTATATATGTAGTCACCATAGCACGTACACATCACTGATGTCACACAAATGATATCAAATTTGTTTAACGAAATCCATTTCGACCTATGTGTAGTTCTTACTACTACTAAAGGCTCGATGTTATTTCCTTTTCATTCCGATGACTAAGCGAGAAATATCCTCGGTTGACTTCGTCTACAGAAATATTATAAAGAGAGTTGATTTTTTACATTTGTTTATAGGAAGTACTTAGAATCTAGATTTATCAGACTTAATGTTTTATGATATTGAATATTTTATTTATTATTTTCAAAAATCTTCAAAGTAATTTTATATCTAAACGTAAATAAACTAATTGTAATTATATTTTTTAATTGTTTTCTTAATAAGTTACGATTTTTTATTTATTTACACTTTGTTACCTTTTATAAAAACATACGTATAAAAAAAGCAGATTATATAAGTTTTAGGCCACGGGCGGCCTTATCGCTTAAGAGATTTCTTCCAGGCAACCCTAATAAAGAACAATAAAAAAAAATTAAGCAACATACACGTCAAAACTGTTTTAATTTATAATCCACTAGCAAACTCGGCGAACTCCGTTTCGCCACCAGATGGCTTCGTTTTATGTAACATTTCGTTTGGTGATCCCGCTTTTCTGTTGAAATTTTTCCTGAATTTTCTTTGTTATAAACCTCACGGAGCCCGAGACCTTTCCTACGAATGCAAAACCGTGGAAATCGGTTCGTGCGTTCTGGTGTTATAGCGTCAGGAAGGAAAACCCGACTTATTTTTATAAAGTAGATAGTGATGATAATTGCTTCAATATTTTGTCACGTATCGTACCACGTAATGCTTACAGCTCCTTACATGCACCTTGTAAAATAAATAAAAAAACACATAGCGTTTTAATAAGTGCCAGAGAGTTTATTGCCAGTTTACTTCGTCCGTTGTACGTCTACGTAACGTAACGTATTTAAGGGTAAGAAGCCGTTTTCTCTTTTAATTAACAACTTTGACATACGCTTATATACTTAATAGTAACATACAGCATACGTATATGTTTCTGAATACTAGAGATAATTCAAAGCTGTGATTAATTTGTAGTATTAATTAATAGCAGGCTTTGATATTGATTATTATCAATTGAATCGTATTAATTTGATATTGCTTTTATCGCAGTTATATTATAACTGTAAATGCAATAAATGTATTCACCAATATAAATATATATACGTACATAAGCTTGAAAGTTTATTGTGTTTAAAACACTTTGATAATAGCGATATTTCTACTAATATGTAAAAGACAAAAAATGTATTTTTCTATTATTGTTACGAATTAACTGAAACACCACTTTTTCATTAGTATCCGTGAGTAACTTGACTTTATTTAACCATATAACCAACATAATAAAAAACATGTTGAAACGTGAAGCAAGCCAGTTTTAGTTTAATTACCATGATTTTGCGTTCCACATCCATTTAATACAAGAAATATAATAAGGCTGTATCCATTAAGAAACCTTCCTTTCAAATAAATGAAAAGTTATAAGCATCATACAAAGCCATAATTCGAAAAGCTCCGTTACAACTATAAGTAGGAAAAGTTTTTACAAAAGAATAATTCAGAAGATTTATTCTATTTCAGTGAGGGAACTGGGAACCACGTCCTGATATAAAACGAAATAAGCAGCTTTTCTGTTAACTTTTATTTTTCTTTTTAACTTCAAGACCTAACTGAATAAGTTTTTATCGGAATTCCGCTCTGAACTTTGCTTAAAGAGAACATTAAATTGCACCTTTACAGATTTAACTTGGATAAGTTGTATAATTGGCTCATATTTATTTTTTTATTAACACTTCGTTGCTGCATATACATTAATATAGTACAATCATAATTAAATAAAAAGGAGAGCAACTGGCGGCCTTATTATATAGATTTGCATAGATTTTAATGTAAAATTAATGGCCACACTTGGACTTCTTATGAGAATATTCGAAATTTGCCAACAAGAAAAAGAGAAATGAACGTACCAATCCTTAAAATGCCAGCAACGCACTCGCGAGCCCTCTGGCATCGAGAATGTCCACGGGCAGCGGTATCATTTAACATCAGATGAGCCTCCTGCCCATTTGCCCCCTGTTCTATAAAAAAACACGGGTCTTACCTGCCTATGTAAATTAAAGTGCATGTGCACTGAAATTCAATTTTTTTATGAGCATCGGGCTGTGAAATGTGATAAACTACACACACAAGACTTGCACCAATTGATTGTTTGTTGCGAACTATGAATAAGTTATCTTGAACCGTATAATGTGATCACTGTAAATAAAGTAATTCACATTTTTTAGTTATCTTTTTCAATTGTATGTCTTTATATGTCTGTGAAGGACTACTACTATTCATTAGTCACATAATGCCTGTTGTAACATCGATGTTATCCACTGATATTTTATTTGTTTATATTTTAATATTTGCATAACTACTAATATTTTTATGTTTAAAATTAAATATAATCTCAAAGTGAATGTAATTCTTAGAGAAATAAAGTGTCTTTGAACCGAATCCAATGCAAATACCTAATATATTTTTTTATGACGAAGGTAAATAGTCGATGTCATGTAAGTCACGTGTATCGATTTCAAGAAAACTTACGAATCAGTATTGCCATCGTGTCCTCCCTTCACGTGTAGTACACGTGAATTGTCACTGATGTGCCATCTACAGCAATCCTGGAAATCTAAGATTGTTACTGCTTACATTTTTTTACGACTGCGATATTTACAGTTATGCACAAAATCAGTTTTAAATCTTTTCGTTTATGTTATTCAATCATAATATACTCATTCGCAACATCATAATGTAATACTAATCCGACAGAGAATCTGCAAGTGCTGTGATATATTTTCAGTGCGTGAAGTGAGTGGTAATAAAACGAATTCCTACCGTATTCCAACTCGATATTACGAACATTATAGGTACGGACGAGGATTCGTATTACTTTATTTGAAATTCAGCACCTGTGTATTGCGAAGTGATTTATATGTATAGCTGGGAATGTACTTATTTTCATAACGCCGAAAGATTATTAAACTGTATACGAAAGGTTTATATTCTCTAACACATTCACCAACCAAACTGTTGAATTCACAACTTTTGCTTACGCTATTGTGACACCAAGGTAAAAGTCATTCAAGAGTACTCAGGAACTATTAAAAATACAGCAAATCAAACTCTGTATGTTTCATGTATTTAAAATAACTTCATAATATTCTACTAAGTGCGTTTTGTAGGTGACAGAATTAAAGATAACGTGTAAAATACGTTCCAAACTAACGTTCCTTATTATCACTGCGGGCGACATAAGACACAGGGTGGTTCAAGGTCAAGGGGACAGGGTGTCACGAAGGGTCGATAATATTCTTAGCAACAAACTGTCATGGGAATTATTTAGTATATTGAGATAGACTTACTAGCGAATAGTAGTAGAGTGTAGACAATAAATTGTAGTATATTGTGTCAACAATGTTGTAAAAACTTTATGCCGTATATCAGGTTGTTACTTTTTACGGTTGGTTAAGTAGCAAACACCTCATACATACACAGAAGCTCCAAATCAATTAAAAATATTTAAGTCTTTATTATTTACTCTTGTTATTGTAAAAAGCCTCAAATTTCACCTGTTAATTTAAAAGCCTCACATTTAAATGAAGTTGTCTTAAAATTTCCGTTCACGTAACCGCTGCGTAATTCCTTAATTTTCTCGTAGATTAGTTGGAGCTTGCTGCGAGAACGCTAATGGGACGAGCGTTGTTCGTATCTCGTTTAGTTTTACCGCTTTAGTTACAGCAGGATTACTCAAATGTTATCTTGTTTACAGAGAGTGAAGAGGTAGTAATGAGATCTATACCTGCTGATACACAATCAAGACACAAATCACAAGCCGCCCTACCGTATCATCGTGTCGTATTGTCATTGGCGTAAACATACTTTACTAAAAAGACTTTATATAAATCTTATTTTTCGACTCATATACTAGAATCTATAGTATTGATTGCGGACTGCTAGTATTGCTTGTACTAATAAGGATAATTCGGACGATTATATCTATAAATAGTTTTATTTAGGAAGACGCAGACTTAAATTTAGGCTGCTATTAAAACAATATTTGATAAGTTGTTTTGTGTAAAAGATTTGAATTGTTGCCTATAGAGGACAAATAATTAATCAATAAAACTAAATAAATCTAAGGTTTTTAAGGGTTATTACGAGACTTCAAGTGGTAACAACATTTATATTACAATCAAGATTTTGTTCTTATAACATAGTTCTTATCTGAATACAAAGCTAAGTAGGTGGATTATTCACACAATCTGTATGATAATCAATTCTGGTAGCGGGAATCTCATAACAGCTGTTCTGTATAATCAGGGAAACCAATTATGTGCGATGCTGCAAATTGTATTGTAAGAGCTAAGCTAATTTAAGATAAATGTCGGAGAGCCACGGTAGTCGACTTTTGAATAGTATTGCTTGTTTTGAAGTTTTATTAATGTGAAATTATGCATCGAATAATAATGAATAACATGTAATTTTTTTTTAAAAGGCACAAACACTTACAGAGAACACATGACATAGAAAACAACATATACGTACATGCATATGCATCAATAACAAGTGTGTACAAAATTTAAAGGGAAACATTACAATGATGAAGAGAAAATAACTTAAACATTAAAAGTAAAGAACAACAATTTATGTTTATATTTAATTAAATTATGTTTGTATTATGTGTATGTTTATAATTATAATTTTAACTTATCAAAATTGAGTTGCCCAAGCCATCAATGACTATTACCGCGACATATGACAAAAATGTACCATGGGTAAACATGGCCTTCGTGAATTCTCTATTTATATTAAATTTATTTATAGTTCAACGAAGTATTAATAATCTTAACGAAACACAATGCACTTTCGCCTACGTCCAGGATTAAGTGAAACGTATTAAATGCAATGACTTCCGATAAACTCAACCCAAAATATAGTAAAGTTATTTTAATAAAATGCTGTTTTTAACAGTTTTAAATTTACGTCTTATTTGTAAAATCTAAAAGCCCCTCACTTTTCAGTAGTGAGATGAATGTGGTCTTATTGCTCTCGTTGCCTAAAAACTTATCTGTGGATACACGTTGCGACAATGGCGCGGATTTCGCTCGGTAAAGTAATCTATAACTCCGAAGGTATTGGCATTACGGAAAAAAGTTTGAGTACAAAATTGTTCATAATTAAAAGTTCTACACTTCGATGATCGGTAAAATTTAATAAAATTGAATGGTTGGGGAGAAAACGACGAAAAATGGAAAAAAAAGTAAAATTTTTGCCTTGCGGGATTAATATCTTGAAAAATATTAATGTTAGAAAAAAAAGTTTCAGCTAAAAAAGTTAGTAAATTTTGTTTAAAAAAGAAAAGGTCTCTATAATTTTTCGCCTAACACTAACCATTCTCGAGATATCGAGTTAAACGCGTTTCCATCTAAATGACCTTGAGCGGACCTCAGTACAACCCCTCAAATTGGAATTTATGCTCAGAATACACCCCCCTATCGATCCTCAAAATCCACAAACTGTGTTCGCTCATGTTTATTTATTTCGTAATTTGACTGGAGTATAGGTAGACTTTTGTATAATTTTCTTTTCTAGTGTCATTCGAACCTTCTTCTTTTTCCTTCATTCAATATCCCACTTAAAAATTTAGTTATACCCAGAAAATATGATTAAACAGGTTCATATTGAATACGCCCCTTACTGCACTTACATAATATTATATTACGCACGCTAATATCGTGTTAAAATATAAAAAAAGAAATAGGTTAAATTTATTTCAAGAAATTGTTCATTTAATTTACAAAATCTCATCAAACGCTCAAGCGAAGGCATGACTGATTAAAACAAGATTAAACTTAGCGCCGCACTAGATAGTGTTAAAGTGATTTTGTATCGCACTAGCATATTCAATTTCTAGAACCAACAAACAATTAACGAAGTTAATTAAAAGCGCGTTTTGTATATTATTATTTTTTTAAAGAATAGGGAGCAAATGGGCAGGAGGCTCACATGATGTTTAGTGATAGACATGGACATTGTCAATGCCAGACAGCGTTGCCAGATTTCTTTTTAGTCAAGTCGGGATTTTGGCACTTTTAAAGTGAAAAAAGCGGGATTCATTTGTCGAAAGCGGGACATAGTAATTTTTTTTAAATAATCAAAAGTTTTTAAATACCTTTGTATGTTTTTAATTGAGTTCAAATCACGTTTGCGTGACAATAGACAGCGAAAATAGTAACAGAAAATTTATTTAAATCAGATTAAACCTACCGTTAAATAGTTCTTATACATCTTTTGATTACAAAACAAAAAAATCAAAATTAAAAATACTCTGAAGAATTACTTATTCATAATATTTCTATGAAGATATAACATCTTTAAAAGTTTCATTCTTCTCATTAAAAAAGAAAGAAGAGAACTCACAGGCTGCTGATTAAACTTGATGAGTAACTCTGATTACATTAAATTTACGAAGCATTTCAAAAAGAAGGCGTTTTGGAAAGCAGTTTGATGGTTGGATACTTAATATTAAGTTTGAAGATAATCCTGGTTATAATTTTTGGATACTGTTGAAAGAGTTGGTACCATTATTGTGCGGTGGTGGTAGTAGGTACACACTTCTTATGGCATCGAGTTATTGCCGAAAAGCGGGACTAAGCCTGTCCCGCGCGGGACATGTTGAATTAAAAATCGGGACGTCCCGCCAAAATTGGGACGTCTGGCAACGCTGATGCCAGAGGACGCTAAGTCGAATTGGTTTGGAAATACTTCTGGGGGCAGCTAGTTCAACATAGTGGTGGTGCATGACAAAAACTGCCTTAAAAAACGCTCAGTTGTGGATGGATGGACGTCGAAGAGATACGGGAAAAATCTGTATTCTTGCTCAAAACATCAGCAGATAAATTGCTTGATCACCTACTTTTGTTGCTTGTTATCTGAATTTGGTGAAATTTGGGTTGACTACACTTTGCATTTTGTTTTGACTAGATCCGTAAAAAACACAATACTTTGCAAAAAACATAAGCCTCTGTGCTTGAACTGGAAATATGCTGACAAAATGTTAGAAACAATCTCTGTAGTTTAATAACCTAATCAATGAACGCAACCACTTGCTTAGTTAAAGTGGTAAGATGTCAAAGACACGAACTTCGGATTATAGCTCAACTTATGTTGGCAATGGTAAATTATATGAAAATATTATAATTCTGTCTTGTAAGATCTTAATTCCAAAAAAGAAATATAAAAAGATTAAGCTAAAAACTAGAGTGATAAAATGTAAATTTTAGTGTCAAGTACTTATGTTTTATTTGTAATTCACGGCCGTGTTTCTCCGAATAGCTACTGAATAAAGTTTATTTCTCGCTTCGTAGAGCGCTCAACGCTTTACAATTTACTTTAGTATCAAGATAAAACTAAATTCAAATGTTTTATTCAAATAGTATAATAAAGAGCTTTCTCTTAAGTTGTTTTATACAATATTATAATAATTGTTTATATACCTTATACAAGACATAATTATTTGACTTGTTGTTATTGATATATTATTTATTAAATATATAAGAAACTAAAACTTAAACACTAAAACAGCAACATAACAGTAACAATATCGACAAAATCGATATAAAATAAATGATTTCATCATTAAGTTCCCTCCAAAGCTTAGAAAAGCTTTCAATCCTATTTATATAGTTTTATAGCTATTACAAGTTATCACGTTAAACGTTGAAACAGATATAAAGTGTAATAGCAAATAGTAAATAGTTTATTTTCTTTCGCAAACAGCTTTGACCTCTTTCTGTGTTGCAATTAGCTGCACTCTGGAGACTGAAATACTCTCGAAATTACGTTACATACACATTTTGCGAGATTTAAGAGGAGAGAAAACTCTAATCCTAGCTAAATTAAAGTGTTCAAGTGAGGTTGCCTGTATCGACTTGATGAATGTTGTCTGAGAGATAGATAGAATATCTCGATTGAGCTGACAAATTATGAATATTATTAGGAACTCGATATTTTTAAAAAGAAGGCCGAAAAAATCAACACGTGTATAAATATTTTATGTATTGTGTTTTTATTAACTCATAAATAAATATAATAAGAACACCTGATTACTTAAAAGTTATGTGCTCACACTTCAGTCAATCGATTGGCAAATGAATATTGCATTTTATAAGTTGAAACGTTATTTGTATTTGTAGTATTTAATAAGGAATTAATGATTTGAGGTCCCGTATTAGAGCAAATTACGAGCAGCTGAGAGATTCAGAAATTGCGTTCTAATAATACTAATTCCCACATTCTCATTTCCTACACGTCGCTACATAATATCACATTAAGTAATCTGTGTTGCCTCAAACATTGTTATCACTCATGAAGCAGCTTGTTAGGTGTATATGTACCACAAGTATAGTAGGTACTATATATTTTTTAATCTCCTGTTTAAGGTAATACATACTAACACAATTTCTACTAATTAAATTTAGACCTGACACTATATTTTTATGATAATAATAATAAAATCTGATTGCATCTCCTTATTATTTTTTTAGGATAATACCTATTCCGTATCGCGCCTCCAGCGATTTTGAGGTTGATTTTTTGACGTGATAACGTCTTTAAAATCGTTTTAGTCGGGTGACATGTTCAGAAACTTGTGTCACACCAAAACCTCACGAGCGCGATCGCAGGTATAACGAGAGAGAGACGGACCGATCTCCCGTCTCATCTCGAGCGCTGCCAGTCATTCCGTGAATGTATGAAGAAAAATGTATATCATAGTCGAATAAGTAAACTTGTCATTTTACACCCGAAATTTATCATCAAAAGTGTGAATAAAACGATAGATGTAATTTAAAATTTGAAAAAATTGTTATCTTCATTAATTCCTTACTTCCCAAAAACTTATATCACCAATAAAACGTTATCACGTAAACATCTCGATCGTAAACCTACTTTACAAACAACCAATATTTTTTTATGACTTCGTCATGAGTTCTCAGCTCCGTAACTAGTGTTGTTATGATGGCGCATGACCTTTTTTGCAAAAAAAAATAAAAATATAATCTCATCAAAAAGTACCCATAAACCGAATCAGAGCACCCCACTATCCACATGGTCTTGTCTGCCTTACCCCTAGAGTGTATATAAAATTTAGAGGCTCGGAGGAAGAGCAGCTTCGGCTTTTTGGTCGCCTACGGCGGCCAGCGTTAGCCGCTACGGCTTGCATAGGTTATACCTGTGCTTTGATACGCAAGGGTGGAGGGGCTGTAGTTCCCGCAGCGCCGGGGCTGTCCAAAAAATAGTTTTTTTTGGTAGTATAGGACTCTATGATGCTTTTTTCTGTTTGTGTTTGGTTTCGTGGTCCCCGCAAGTATAGGTGGCCACAGCACTTATGCTTGTGTGAATACAGGAGAATCAATTTCAAATACTTTGAAAATTGAATTTTTTTAAGCCAAAAAAATCATGCGCCATCGTAACAATACTAGTTATGATGTTTACAGATCATAACGCGACAGCCTCAAATATAGACATTTTTTGTATAGTATTTGGTGATCAGTTATTTGTACTTGGCACATGTAAACTTTGGTATGCTACGAGCATATAACATACCAAAGTTTACATGTGCTAAGCACATAGAACGAGGGGGCCGATGGCTGGCCATGCGTCATACTCGTGAACTGGTCCTACATGTGGTGACTGGCCGAACTTGAATTCGTGTATGCGGTGATTTTAGTTATTTCGACTATGTATTTGCGTGTTGTTCCCACGAGAATGTAAGTGCGTGCTCCCATTTCACCATGCCTACTGCTGATAGAAGACAAATCTTTGTTTTTATTATTAATTACTTTAGATGTCATGTGGAACATGGTGTAATGGTTGCAACTCCTTACAAACAGTGTGTAGAACAAAAAACTTGGTGATTAAAAAGGGTGGCGGAGAGTTTATTGCCAGGTCTTATCGTCCGTTGTACGATCTTGATTTGAGAACTGGCAGTAAATGTTAAATAAGAAGCCTTTAGTATTTAATATGTATTTCTTAATTGACTTTCAGAAGTGTACATTGTGTTACCTAAATGAATAAATGATTTTGACTTTTCCCTTTGACTTTATATATAGGTATAGCATATATATTGTCAATAAATCACCGTAATAGCAAGCGTTAATTGCACACATATAAAGAACAGCCGGGATTTTATGGCGTCGTGAGTTTTAATGCGACTGTTAATTATTAATAAAATAAATCCAAATTTATTATTTGAAGCTATATTTACTGAAACGTTGGCTTTATGTCTTATAGAAATCTTTTGGCATCCGGAGGGCGCTTTACACAGATGGAGTTCTATTAAATTATTTTTCTTGCCTTTTGAAGTTTGATTAGTGAGGGAATTACGAGCTGCCACAAAATTGTATTAAGTATTATTTTTAGAATGATAAAGGAATATTATTTTCTCCTGATATAAACACCACAGAGGCAGTTTTATCTTGTGTTTTAATAATATTTTTCGCAATTTACCTTCTTTATTATGTTTCATAGCTAGAATTAGAATTTATTTTAACATTAAGTAATAAGTGTAGTAACTAAAAGTATATATTAGATTTTTATATTAAACGAGCTGTGCAGTGAAGGAATTCTCTCGTATTCATTTATTCGCCTATAGCCTCCTTCAATAAATCTTCTATCATGACCGCCACCGTCTGCTGACTCATTAACTCATTCCATATTTCCTGACTAACTAATAAACACAAATAAAAATAATTATGTAATTTAATGTAGTCGTTCGAAAGTTATGCGCTTTAAAGCATTTAGATGATTCATTTACCTTCATAGAGCGCAAAAATAAATCGACGCCTCCTACGCATAAAGTCGGAACACATTTTTTGAGTAAAATTGTTTTTTTGTGCCATTAGAACACTATTGAACAGCAATACACAATCCTGAAACCCAAATTTTAATATTTTCTATAAATAATGAGTTTTTGAATTGATAACAGTCGTAACATTTGAACGCTCCCACGCAAATCGTCGCGCTTATAGTTCCGACGATGCGCTCCGATCTATTGGATCTCAGCCGGCCTTTCAGAGCGCAGTACCGACGTCGTATGACACGAACTAGCATGCACAAAGTCTCTCTAATTTAAATGTTGAAAATAATATTGATGTTGTGTTGTTTTTGTTTACTTTTGTTCGTTAGGACGTGTGCAATTATAAATTAGTGAAATGAGCAACCTACGTTCGTCTAAGATTTTGAAATTAGTGTTAGATAATATAGTGAGTGAAATTAGTGATAGATGGAAATGGTAAGTTTTACTCTATTTTCTTACATTATTGTATAATTCACTTGTTTATATGTGAGATACCATCATACGAATAAATTATATTAATAAGTGTCAGTGTTTAATAGACCTCGACAAAAAAAATGTAGTCCCGGTGCATAACGTCGGAAGGTCTATGTTACGACTATATGCGTCGGATTCAATCGCTAGCAGTGGTCAGTTAAGACTTTATACTACGTAAAAACTTTATTCTAGGAGTCGTAACTTACACTTACGACCATACGCGTGGTTGTGGTATAAAGATAAATAAACGTATAAAGACGGATCACAGACATAAGACTTTATGCTTTGTTATATAATGAAGATACGATTATCTGCTATTCAATTGTAGCTAAAATATCACTAAAATTGAACTTTTAATTCTATTTATAACTGCTTATGTATTTTTCTCTAGGTTTTTAACTAATTGGACTTCAATATTTTCAGAATCAGCGGTGCCACTTGAAGCTGAAGACCAGTGGAATCTGTACAAGACGATGTTTGGGCACTCTTTTAATAAAAGTAGCAGTGATATTGACAACAGTTTTGTAACAAGTATTCACGAGGTAACGTCTAATACGGAAGCAAAATCCTCACCGTCGTCTGCTATGCCAAATGAAAAAACTATAAGATGTATGGATTCAGAGCTATGTGCTGAAGAGTTTTCTCACAATAGAACCTTCTTTAACACCAATGCCCTCCCCGAATAACGATTTTTTCGAGTACAGTGTGGCCACTTCAACTCCGTTATTTAGAAACTCATCTATTTGTGATGATAATAATTATGGTTCAACTAGTAGTGTTAGTAGAGGCAATACACCACAGCTTAGTAACGCTTCGAGTCAGGATTCTTCTGTATGTTCGTCAAATGAAAGTACACCGTCAGGCAGAGTTGGAAGAAAGCGTCACCGTCGCCGTGATGAGTGGAAAGACGTCAAAAGAAAATGTTTAAAAATTTTAGGGAAAGCCTATTTAAGAAGAAATGGAGTTCAAAGAGATGGAAAGATTTTGAAACAACCATGACCGACTACTTGCCGACTTAAATGCTGTACAAAATTTAATGCACAAGAACGGGAGCGTATATTTTGTTCTTTTTGGCAAATTGGAGATCATTGTCGGCAATGGGATTACATCGTCAATCATACCGAAGTAGGCGACACTAAGTATCCTTCTACTTCTAGACGTAAGAAATCCATTAAGTATTGCTTGCCTCTTATTGAACCAAACTCTGACATACCTATTAGAGTGTTTGTCTGCAAAACGATGTTCCTAAACACACTTTCTGTAGGGGAGAGAACTGTTCAAACAGCATTGGCAAAATGGAGTTCAGGTGGTGGGTCTGTTTCTCCTGATCGGCGTGGTGGTACCAGAACTGTTGTCATTGACGACGAAATGAAACAGAGTGTTTTAAGGCATGTCAAAACGTTCCAGCCTATTGAATCTCATTATGTGCGTAAGGACACTACTAAAATTTACTTAGATAGTGACCTAACATCTACTAAAAAGTTTTCATTATACAATGAGTGGTGTACGATTGAAAATATAACTAAAAAAGCAATGACAGTAAGACAGTATCGAGATATCATAAATCAACATTTGAATATATCATTTCACAAACCGAAAAAAGACATCTGCAATGAGTGCCATATATACAATACAAACTTAAATACAATGACAGAAGAAGAAAAACAAAAACAAGAACTTCACATGCGAAACAAGACTAAAGCTAGAGAAGTGAAGGCAAATGATAAAAAGGAAGCTTTGGAAAGCAAAGGAAAAATAGTTACGGCGTGTTTTGATTTCCAAAAAATTCTAAACTGTCCCCATGGCAATGTCGGTTTATTTTATTATAAAAGAAAATTGTCAATTTATAATTTTACTGTATTTGATCTAGCTCGTCAAGACGGTCCGAGATTAATGGCAAACATGGGGCGTGTGAAGTAGCAAGTTGCTTGTCTAAATTTATTGAAACTAAAGTTAGTCAAGGTGCCAAAGAATTCCGGTTTTGGTCCGATAACTGTGCCGGCCGAAATAGAAACCGTATTGTGTTTGCATGTTATACCTATGTAGCAAAAAAGTATGGTATAACGATAGTTCATAGGTTTTTAGAGCGCGGGCACACACAAAATGAAGCCGACTCAGTTCATGCTTTGATTGAGAGAAATGCAAAAAATAAACTTATATATACTCCTGCACAGTGGTTTGCCTTAGTAAGATGTTCAAAAGTCAACCCCCCAAATTATAATGTAATTGAAATGAGTGTTACAGATTTTTACAATTATAAAATTTTGCTAGACGGTAGAAATTGGGCTAAAAATACTATAAAACCAAAAAATATCATGGAACAAGATTAGAGAAGTTCAGGTAATGTCCAACGAACCCTATATTTTGAACTATCGTTATAATTTTGAAGAAGAAAATAACATTATGAGTTTAATAACCAAAAAAATTATTCATCAAGAAGGAAAAATAATAATTTATTACATACAGAAATTTTAGGTCCATGTTACTCTGATCATTTACCTATTACATTAGCAAAGTTTAATGATTTATTAAGTCTTTGTCAAGGACGTATAATACCTCAAGAGTACCATAGTTTTTATCAACAGTTGTCACACAGCGGCAATGTTGCAGAACAGAACAGTAGTGATTCCTCTGAATAACCGTCAATTACATCACTGCTATTCTATCATAAATGTAAAGGTCTTATTTTTAATTTTTATTTGTAGTCATTTTTTATTTCATTAATCTATCTGTGCTCCAAAGACTCACTGGCCAGTTTTAATTTTATTAGTGAAGCTATTTTTTTTTTATTAAACGTTTATTATACTGTTCATGGTAATGAAAGAAGACTGCATTATGTTCCTATACTTATAGATATTTTAATAAAGCTAGTTTTAGCCTACACTTTTTGTTGTTTTTATTCATGAAGTACCACCACCACATACGACCACCTTTTCGAAATACCTATATGGCAATTTACACGTAGCATAATGTCGTAATTCAAACATACGACTTTATTCGCGTTGTTTATAACAACAGGATTAAAAGTATAAAGTCATAACAATAAGATACGACGTTTCTCTAGTGAGTATAAGGTCGTATGTAACTAAAATTAGTAATTTTGCATAAATATATTTTTTTATAGCATCCAGCTTTGAGGGCAATGTTTTGTAACTAATAATTAATCGCATAGTGCAAAAATATCGGTTAAAAATGTTTAACAAATTAAGTTTATCATTAACGTACACAAAAATTGCTCTCCTGAAAAAATGCTTTTTTTGCCTTACGACGTTATGCGTAGGAGGCGTCGAAATGTATGAAGCAAATGTCTATGAAGTAAATCTGGTCTTTGAAGTTAGGAAAATGTCGAAGTTAATGTCGAGTTGCTATATTATCTACAATTGTGTTCAATTTCAATTCTCAATTCCAATATTGAGAGAGATGAATCAAAAAAAAATATCAAAGTGGGTCCAGCCATTCTCGACTCATTAATTTAAGTTAACCTCGTTTTATATATTAGAGATATGTGGATTCTATTTTCAATTGAAGATACATTCTTCAAAAAGAGGGATATCATAATACCCACATCGTTCGTTTAATACATTACCCATTCTAGATTATTAATATCAAACTACAGTATCGCGATGGCAGCTTTTCCAAGTAAAATGCGAACTGATAAACCGTAATATAAATTCTCTTATGTCACTTTGTATCTCGAGAAAAACCTATTTGAATATTTTCACCTCCGTTGAATGTCTGAAGAGGTTCACGTAAAATTCCCCGCAAAAATTGAATCCGCCCTCATTACACCGCGTCTAACACCAATAATATTTCTCGCTACAACGAAAATTGACTTCCAAAGATTTCCACAAACAGATATTTGCATTAAAAAAGATCTTCATTTGTATTCCGTTGGGCGGTTTATTTGAATGACTAGTAAACAAATTTACTAGACGTTTTCGTAGATTAGGTATTGTTTACTTTTGATTTATTGATATAAAATACTTCATTCAATTCATAATACATAGATTCAATTCTATGTTTATTTTTTATTGATTTCATATTTTAATAGTAGTTTTTCAGTAGAAGTTAGTAATATATTACAATGTTATATAAATGTCCCTCTCTTTGGTATATAATATAATAGCGTGTACTGTGTAGTGTTTCATTACGGTGTTAGGTTGTTTTTGTTCAGCATAATATACGTCATCATTATTTGTTTTTGTTAAACAATATATTGTTAAGCTTAAAGCGAGTTTTGAATATTTATAAGTATTTTTTTTACTTGTTTAAAATTATCTTACGTTCTCTTATTCTGTTTTACGACGATGACGTCTAACTTAACCAGCCGGTTAACTTAAAGATAATAATCTATGTTATTTTCAATAATATGCGTACAATATTTAAATAGCAATCAAAACGTATCTAAAGTATATCTTTCCGTAACAGTATTCTCTCATTCAGATGAAGCAAAGTAAAACCTGAAATCAATACTTAAGTAAATCCCAAACTACATTGCTGTACAGGCAGTCCTCGTACGTACGGCATGTTAGGTTCTCGAAATACGCGACGTAAATCGAAACGACGTAAGTAGAGACATATTTTTTCCGAACCATCCGGACTCGGAAGTTGAGAAATTATTATAAATTATAATAAGAAATAATAATATATGCACTTATGAAATTGCTTGTTATTTTTGGTATTTGTGTGTTATTAATTTTAATAGTAATTATAAAACTTTAATACGTAATGAGAGATAATAAATTAAACTTTTAGCTTAAAGAAACTATCAATTCTAGATTGCTTCGCTTCTTTCTTCTTGCATTTTATCATACAGATCTTGGTAACACTGATAGGCTGTACAAATTTTGTTACTTACGTTGTCACTTCTCTCAAGATTAGGATCATTTTCTTCAAAAAATTTCATGGCTTTTTCCAAATTTGCACAAGTCAAGTGAATTCTCCTATGCCGGAAATCGAAACAAATGACGTATGCTTGAGGAACAGTGTCAAAACATTGTTGGACGTAACTTGAAACGACATAAGTCGAGGACTGCCTGTACTTAACTAACAGTTCCACACGCCATGAATATATGTATAAGGTTTTATAGTCTTACGGAATGTTCCTCTGCCTTTGCAAAATTGGTTGACGTTATATTCAGTTCTTCCCAAATGTATTTTATTTTTTCACTTACCTGATATAGAAATTAGAAATTACGCGCCAACTAAGATAAAAACTCTTTATTTAAATAATACATAGTTGGAGGAAATGATTAGTATCGTAATGAACATTATAAAATTATAATAAAGATCACATTTAATTTGAAGAATAAACATTTTTACGAGCGCCATTTTATCTTACTATATTTATGGGAACAGCTAACATCGATGTAGGCATTCAGCTCACAAATTGGCTAGAGACGTATAACCCGGTAAAGTCAACATACAGTTCACGTTAGCACAATTTTCCCAAATAGACCACCTGCCTTCAAATTGCAGACTTGTTATTTCAGAAATTCATGTTCCTCCTATACATAGTCTGAATTATTTATAAATGTTATATGGTAACGGTAGTGTGTTTTAATATCATTATTTAATTTTCGTTAAAATAAATTCCTGAAATGGGTGTACAGTAGTATACTGTAAACCCATTTAAGACGATCGCGTCTTAAGCGTGTTAGGTTCAGAGACCAACGGAATGTAGAATATTATGACTTACAAATTAATTAAGAGTGTTTGTTAAAAGCAAGTACCGTATTTGATAATTAATTATATATTTTGATTATATATTATGACTCTACTCTAATGGCATATACAAAAAGAAATAACGGACACAGACAAGGAATAGTTTTTAATATATTTCTGATCCTCAGAATCTGGTATAAAATTTTCAATTTCCTTGCTCGTCATTCGCATATGTTAGACGTCTTATATTGCCTTTGAATATAGGAAGGAGTGAAATTACTAAGTAATGAACGTAATATCGCAGTGAGCGCACACTCGGCTAATATTAGCATATCAGTGGGCGAGAAATAAAAAGTTTATGGCTCGTAATAAGGCATATGGGGAAAATTATGTACGAAAGCTTAAATAGAAAATACGTGTAGGTTTATCATAATCAGTCGTGAAGCAGTCATTTTATGATTTGGAATTCCGATAAACAATAAACTACAAGCTCCCACCTTTTCAGAAAGCCAAATCATAAAATGACTAATTTAAGAGCGATCGCCGATGTGAAAACCGCTGTGTGAGTTCGAAAAGTGAGTTACAGAATCGCAGGGCAGCAATGTCAAAATTGTGACAAAATCCCCTAAGTAAGTTTTAAAATCCGCCGTATAAATACCAGCTCCTGTATAAATCCCTTACACTATCCTGGAAATCGTGTTCCGCGTTCGACAAAATTCTTAATTCTCAGTAAAAGGTACGTTTCGCTGCTTCGCATCTCGCGTGGCAGCGTCTCAAGCCAAGAATTTTTTTGAACTTTACGGCTACAAATACGGAAGATAAAAAATCCGTAATATACATTTTTAAGCCAGTATAACTGCTCTAAAATACCTCTTTATTCAGGTAATAGGTGCACTTCGCTACTTCTTAGCAGCTTTGCAAGACGATACTTTGTTAACTACTGTGCCATACTATCGCACCCTATCACCTCCCCAAGTAGTTCGGTTGCAAACCAGAACAAAGTTTGAAAGTTATGAAAGTTAGAGACTTACACCGGGACACCTGTCTCCTGTACGCCGATGCTGCTGTCTGACCAAATAGAAGACACCTTAAATTTCAGCCTCAACGGTCGACACAGAGTGATTTTAGCCAAGCATGGCGGCCATCTTGTGTTTAGATTTTTTGGACTAAAACTTCCACCCATCAAACTGACTCAATCCCTCGAAGTATTACCGTTTAGGCAGGCCGTTAAATTTTTTTTCAAATCTTCAGACCCTTGACGTGCCCGATTTATCTTTACCCCGTCAAAAATATCCCCCTAATCCCCTCAATATTAACGGCGATGAATGACACTTTATTTATATACAATAATTTTGGTACAGATATAATAATGTTGGACAAAAACGTGTTTAAAATATCAGCGATTATTAATCACGGCGAAGGATCCTTCAACACGTTAAGATCATAACAAAAAGCCTACGAGCGTGATAACACTGAGTTATATTCGAGCAATTACACTTTATTGCCGGCGCGCTCGTTTATTGCCAGCCTTAAGATCAGTGATAAATTGTTTGTACACAGCCTTATACGCAACACCTAAGCTCCACAGCTATCTTATGAATTTTTATGCTCTGATGTGATAGTATAAAGATGTATAAAGCTTAGGTGTGAGCTACTGAATTTTGATTCAGTTTTGTCCTTTAAAAGATAAATTTAAAATAGGTTCTTGTTTGTTCATAATATGATATTTGTTATTTTTAAGTATAGCTTTTCCATTGGACATCAGTTTGTATCATATAAAAGTTTTGCCGGAACAGTCAATGCCAAAATCATTTCCCATCCAGACCATTGTGTTTTGATCTAAGAAAAAAACGTTTATATATATATATATATAAAATTGTCAACTTATTATTAAAATATCTTAGGCAAAGAGGATCTCTCCGAGGATTAAGGCGCCATCAGGAAATATTTTAGATGAAAAAACTAAAAATGGAATTTCCAGAACAATTTCCTTACTACGTCGCCGGTGAAGAGTGAGCGAGAAAAAGGCTATCTATGGTATAATAAAATAATGTGTTAAAATTTTAGAAAATATTAAAGTTATAATTGTTAACCCTAATTAATTTTCTTCCTTTACATCTACATAATGATAATGTTAGTTATTATCAATAGTAGATAATATAGAATTTTTATGATTATATTTTTTTTATCAGTGGCACAACCTTTTTTCGCTCTGGCCCTCAGATTTCTGGATCTGCTTCATAATAATTTGTCAATCTAATAGGCAAGTAGGTGATCAGCCTCCTGTGCTTGACACACGCTATCGCGTTGGGTCTAAGGCAAGCCGGTTTCCTCACTATGTTTTCCTTCAGCGATCGGGCGAATGTTAGATGCGTACAATGTACATAGAAAGTCCATTAATGCAGGATGGGGGTCAAACCTACGACCTCAGGTAATAGAATCGCACTAGGCCAACACTGAATTGACTTTTAATAGTGCATAAAATGCATAACATACATGGGCAAGCCAGAATATATTATTATCAAAAAAAACAAAATATCAGGATTATAATAAAAAATTGTAGTCCTGCAAAACTTTAAAATTCTATTACGCTATCAACATACATATTTCATGTAATTTAGATTATGTCTATCAATTATAATTCTATAGTCTGCGTATTAAAATATTATTTTAGAGCCTAAATGTCAGGTATATTGGATTGTATCTTACATCTAAAGTGTCATAGATTACAGACCTGTCATATAACTTTTGACTCTGGTTGGGTAATACGACCTTGACCCTTTGTCACTCCGATCGAGTTTACAGCTATTAGGTGTGAAAGCAAAGTATTTGAGTTTGATAAAGAAACTTTATTTGGAAAAATTACATCAAGAATGTTGAATGAAAAAGTAAAGTAACATATTTATAAAACTTACATTGATTCGTATCAGACATAGGTCGGCATTGACATAGGTTTGCACTATTTGTTTAAAGGTTTTATGGTTAAAAACTCTTTATCTTCTTAAGTGTTTTTATGCAAATAACAAAAAAATCACAAAAACGTAAATATTTTCAAGTCCACGGAAATGGACAACTGTAGAAGTAGACATGGGGAGAAATTATGACGAAAATGTATCTGGAAATGTATAGGAAAAACACCTTTTGTAAGGCAATCAAAGTATATAATCATTTACCAAAAACATCTTACTACTAGAGTTTTTAAATCGACTTGAATATAGTATAATATAAATAAAATATATAATTGGAAAGAATTAGGTATGTATTCTATTAATGATTATTTGATTGGAACATTACAATTAATATTATTTTATAATGTAATAATATATTTAAATAGTGTGATGATAAAATAATACAAGATTTGACTATAATGATATGATTCATATCAAATCAATCATATCATTATAGTCAAATGTGGCAGAATGTGAGAAGTTTAGATTGTAACATAATATTTTATACCATATACCTTCACATAAACTATTATTACTAAAGATAATAACGTAACTGAGTATTTTGTATGAATATCCACGTTACATTTAGTTCATAAAATTATAATTATCCACATTGATCAATTTCCGCATAAATAATCACTGATCATTAAAAGTTACATCCGAATTTCGATTAATGTTCATTAACTCACAATTTACGCTTAATTAGAAAGTACATAGGTTAATGATAAAAATATGCAAAATACCTGCTGACCTCTAATACCTCTTACGGATAATAAGGATTCAAATGTAAAATATACGGAGGTGCCTTTTGTACTGAAGCTTTTGACAATTTTTCTTAATATTTCACATATGTCATAAAGACCTTGTAGGCTTGTATTATATCTGGTAGTTTTGGTGTAAGATAAGTAGTGAATTAGTGATATTTTTCATCAGTTGATAGTAATTCAAATTTTAGTAATATTTTTAATAAATAATATTCATTTGCAATTATTTTCATTCATAAGACAGTTTTTTGCTATTCGTGTAATTACGTCAAATCGACTGTAGAGTGTCGATGTCCTACATACTCGTAGTAAATGGATTTTTCATGTCATTCGAGTCTGAATTCAATTTACTGACCTTTGAGTTAGGTCAGCTTAAGATTTATTCCATTGGCATTTTTTAAAGTTAATTGTTATTTAATTATTTTATTTAAGAAATATACAACGTGACGATAAAATATTTAAAAAATAAACATAACTTTCATACGCTGTTTTTTCTAAGCCCATACATTTGAACAGAATATAGGGTTGTAGGACTCCTTTTTCCGCAATTAGACTCATGATTGATCCGTTGTGCGTCATTTGAACTGAATATAAAAATATATATTAATTCTTTCGTATATAATTTGGATTTGCCCGGAACTTGACTCTTACTAATAGTATGAATGCAAAAATTGGTTTTCATTTAATAATATTTTACTAAACCAAGACCCGTGATTTAACCTTACCATAAATCGAAATGGAAATGTTTGGGTACCTAATGTTGAAATGTTTTTCTTAAAACACTGTTAATAATGTCTCTTTCAATCTATCTATCTATGCACTTACCTATACCCATTTCTCGAATGTGTAGGCCGAGACAGTTATCCAATTGCGGTCCTGAAATTCCACTTCGGCTACATCTATTTTCATGCATGCTCGTCGATTATGGGTACCTTATACGACTAGGCCTATCCGGCCCTACCTAATTGTAATTCGCTTCTTTCGGCTAGCCACCTCAACATTTGTATTTGTGTCACTTTGTCATCTTTTATACCACACTGCTCTCGTATTTTCTATTTAAATGTAGATATCTGATGATCAAAGTACGACATCATAGAAGTGTTTTAGGTATATAAAATGTATAGTAATCGGGTTAAAGACCAAACAATATTTTTCTCACTTTGATTCTAAACACACTACTTCGTATACATAGCCGTTTAACTAAACTGCGCCGTTTAAAAAGAAAGATGTTCAGCCAGTTGATCGAACAGGTAGGCATATGACTTGGATCGATGAAGTTTCATTACTTGCCTAGCCTGTTGACTGTTAATTTAAATTTAATTCCACTTTCTTCCACTCTCAAACTCGAAACGAAACTCTTCAAACTGTCAATAAGGCGTCGGAAAACCACTGTTCATGAAAAACAACAAGTACCTACAATGGAAGAGTGTAGTGACAATAATAATGTGAATTTCAATTTTAAATTGAGATAATTTTAATTTTAAAAGAAATATTTTTTATGGCATTTGTTTATATTTTTCTTATCTGCAAAATAATAACTCGTACGAATGGCCTGAGCATAAGCCAGCCAGTTTATTAAATGTGGTAACAAACGCTACGGCTGAATATCTTTCAGGCCGTTAGTTAAACGGTGGCGTTTAGTTAAAACGCTAGGCTGTTAATTGAACGGCTAATTAAGCTAGTTGGCTGCGACATATATATAAAATAAGCTATGATGTCATAACAACGACTCTGAAAACTACAATTTTTTCTAAAATATCTAATTTCCTCTATTGTTGTTCTTGTCTTCATACGTTCTCAATTAAAGAAGAGAATTACTAATAGAATTGTAACTAAACCACCAATACATTTAGACTCATACGACTCACCATATAACAACCATTAATTCACACAAATAATTCACGTTGTTCAGCATAATTGTATAGTCAGTCATATAAGAAACCAATTTAAGAAGTGTTTTAAAATCAAAAAATAAAATAGCCATGTACATTCATTGTTATCAGGGCAAGCGATTAATACATAAAAATGTATATGAAAACGATTCATGAAATACCTATTATAAATACAATTACAATATTGTTCAAGTTTTACATGCATGAACGTTTTCCTAATACAAATTTGAGATCCGGATATTACGGAAACAATAAATAAATAAAAAAGTGGCCGTGTCTGGGTCTCAGATTTCTCAATCTTATAGGCATTTAGATGATCAGCCTCCTGAGCCTGACACATCATCGACATTTGGGTCTAAGACATGTCGGTTTCCTCACGATGTTTTCCTTCACCGTTCGAACGAATGTTAAATGCGCACATAGAAAGAAAGTCCATTGGTTGGCACAACTGGGGATCGAACCTACGACCTCAGGGATGAGAGTCGCACGCTGAAGCCATTAGGCCAACACTGCAATTTATGCTGGAGGTAAATCTTATTCAAACGGAATTTACCACTTATTTAAAAAAGATAAAAAACTACGATTAACTATATTTTTATTATTAAAAATCGTTCAATTCTAATTACAATTGAGGTTGGTACCAGGCATATGCTTATTTTTCTTAAATTTTAGCCGCTTCGAATTTTGGTAAGAATAGCTTTTGCACAAGTTATAAGTACGTTACGTTTCTTTTAATATAAAGTTGTTTAAGTCAAATTTAATCAAGATCAAGTCTATAATACTTAAGACTTTAAGTGGTTTCAAATATGACAGAAATAAGCAAAGAAAAATAACTATTCGTGATCCCGTATGTTTTCACAATCGAAGCTCTAAGGTCGCCCCTGCTTAAGTATGTAGGATGACACACGGCCCAATCAACGTTTAAAATTAACTTCCAAATCTCATTCCCCACATTTGGGTAATTGTGTAACTTGGCTTTCATGTGACTCCGTGGAAATTTATACTGATTTACATAAAGGTGCGGACATATAGGGCAGATTGAGAATTTACTTTAAATAAATTGAAGAATACATGAATACTGTAAGGATGAACTGGTTTATATTATACGGAATAGTATATTATAAACATGTTTTTACGATATATCATCAGAGCACAATTTACAAAGCATTCACAATCGTTGTTTTGTCCTAGAAAGAAATTAGAGCCACTCATGGCCATAATACGTTTTTAGAATCCCTATTAAATGCGCCAAAACTTGTAATACAGGGTCACTTATTGGTAGAGCATTTTTTTTCACAGTGGGGTCCGAAGGAAACAAAAAGTTATTATGATTGGAGAAAAAAATGATATCGCATAACTTAATATTATCTTCAATACAGCCAATAAACAACCGTAAATATCATGTCTAATGCAAGGACTCGTCAGTACCAATCTAGTGGATATTATGAAAAAGATACAGGTTGTAGTTTTTTTTAAGAATTAGTAAAAAAACAATTTTTCTTATAAAAACGCATATTAAATTATAACTCTGCAGGGGTTGAGCTGAAGGACCTCCCGTATAACAAATTTTTACAGCTGATGATCCCATCTAACTCCTAGTTGCGTTTGATCCACGGCTTTTTGGTCAACCTGTATGTGTGTATAGAAATTCGTTTGCAGATGACGTTACTTAAATGGTGACGTCGTCGATCGTATTAAGAACTAAAAGTTTTCTATACATATCTACGGCTCGCTTATCTGCTACTTTTAATGGTCCAGTGAATAGGCTATCTCGCTCTTACAACTTTAAGTTTCCATTAAGTTTAAGTTATTATTATTATTTTAATTTGTTTATTAAAATTTGTGATGTCATATTTTCTTGTATAATTTTAGGCAATTTTAAGGTCTAAATTAAGTGCACCTGGGCAGACATTTCAACTGCTTCATTAATCATATTTTAGAAAACTTGCTAATCAGATCAACTGGCATTCCAATACCAAATTAATGAGACATCTGATCTGGTAATCTCCGGGTTATGTATCAAATGCGTGCTAAGCCATACTGGAGCAGTGAAGGTGCTAATTTCATTGTTTCGTAATTTTTATGTTGAATCTAGAAACTCAGTAGTAGAATTTTATAATGCTAATTTCTAAGATTTTATTAAAATAAATCCTAGGTTAACTACTGACCTAAGTCAACCTAGTATTTCTTAGTTGAACGTACGAAGGAATGAACGCAATCAGCTCGTATTTCCGCCACACTCACTTCCCTTTTACCTATTTCCCTCTACGATAACGTAAATCGTATATTCTATTGTTAGTGTTAAAGTGACACAGTTTTATATTATTAATTCTCTTCTATAATACTTATAAATAATAATATAATAAAAATCACTTTATTTGACGAAAAACATTTGGTACTTACATTCTAAAGGTTATAAACATACAATATGCAACGAATCGTTGTGTTTTCACTATTAATTATGTTCAATCTCGTACATAAAATAATTCTATGTGCACTAGCGATTAAACTAGGCCTAGCCTGTATCTTTAACGCTAGTTCCTTCCAGTGTCTTTAACAAATTGGTTAGTTTGTTTGTCATTAGATATTTATACGGGTTATATTTTTATTGTTTATAAAACTAAATGAGGGTAGAATCTAAAAAAAGTTGTTTCAATTGGTTAGACTATAGTAAATGTGAACTTCGACAAATGTTTTTTTTAATTCTTGTGGATGAGAAACTTGAATTTGAGATATGAATTTATTGTCGTTATAATTTATATAATTACGGAATCTAAAATTTAGTATTAAGATTTTATATTTAATTAACATTTCAGCACACTCTTAGGACTGAAGTTAGATATTTTATAATATGACAATTTTATTATTTTACATTAGTAAACAAGTTTTCTATTTCATTATATTTCTGAGTTTTTAGCCATTCAACTAGGTTTTTTTTACATTCATAGATATTAAGGGGATAAATATTAAGAATTTTATTCAGTCTATTGTACAACATGGGGCCTGTATAATACTGAAATTTTTGTAAGTAGCTTGTTTTTGCTTGAGTGGTGGGACAGACTCTATGTGTTCGTCTATTTGCGATGGCATCATCATAAATTTGATGCCATCGCAAATAGACGAACACTTTTATATTTAAAATTATTTCTGTTTATTTTTAATGAAACTATAACCGACAATATAATCAAGAATAAATATCAAAATAAAACACTATTTAAATTAAAAAATTATGGTTCTTGTGGCAGAATTAGCTCGTGGTATTACGATACTTATTCGTTGGAGGAAAGCACCAGCTCTGGGATCAGCTCTTTGAATAATGCACTTGTGTCACATAGTCTCTACTCCAAAGGGAACTACATCATGGTTGGAGGAAAGACTCTGATAAGAATTGTGAAGCGACAATAAAGTTGATTGAAAAAGCTATTTATTGTATTCGTTTGAAAAGCATTCGACTTGAGAATTTTCTATAGCAGTTGCAGTACTGATCCCGATAATATGGTTATCCCAATAGTAGCGCTGATGTTTCAACTTTGAGATATCGAGGTAAACACTTAAGAAGTCTATAGAGACTTTATTAAAAATTTACCTGTGAAACCAATTAAAATTTGGACATTTTATATGCTGTATTATACTTACACCATTAATTTTTTTTAACTTCGCGATGGGGCAATTCCTAGTTGCCTTCACTTAGTAGGTATAAATATAAAAATAACATCTAATAAAAACATTACCTTCCTGGGCTTAATATGGTTGGTTAAAACGAGAGCTTTGATTTCGTTATAACGTGTAATAAAATTAACATCAAAAAGCCGTTACGTAGAGAAATTGTAAAAAACAAATACTGACCCGTTCCCCACGACCTCACTTATTTTCTTTATTTGCTGAATTTTTATTTTCATCTTCTATAAAATAAAGCACTACATTATGATTCTAAAAATCATAATTGATAACCTCAACGTGTATTATATTGTTACAGTATTTATTAATATTAAAGAGAAAATTTCACACTAGCAAGGAAGTATTTTTAAGACATTTACGCACTATGTACCACAATTGTCTGTATTTTTAAATTCATATTACTTAGGGACACCAAAAATATTGCACATTCTTAAATATAGATAACACACTTGTATCTTATGCTGCACAGTAGCGTTTATCTTTTAAAGTTAAGTCTATTTTACTGTTGTTCTTGTTTCACTAAATAACTATATAATGTATATATCCTATATACTGTGTTATTTTAATTAAATGAAATTGCTGATTATTAACCAAGATAATTATTTACTTTTAGCGTTAATAACGAATTTAAGTTCAATCGAAAAATTCTACTTTATAACCAAATCGTAACTGGAAAATACATATATGTTACAGCTCGTTTTATTTTTTTATGATCTGCATACTTCTACTGTAAAAAAAATGTATTAATCAAATTTGATAGATGAAATATGAAAATGATTTTCGTTAAATATTATAAACTATACGTTTAAATCCACAAGTATGTGGACAGAATGGATAGATGCCTCCACAAACATCCATAAATCTTAAGGTGTCGTCCTAATATACTGCGCCTATTCATCATTATAGGGAACTAATCTCTCAAAGGGTTGGCAGATCATCAATCAGAGGTTAAGGAATATTGCGCGTTTCAAGCTGTTTTATCTTTACTCAATTGGAGTGTCTTGAAAGTGATAAAAGTCAAAAACACATTTTCTATATATAGTATGAGTGTTCTTGAGGTGGCTTCTATTATGTTAATTTATATATGAAACAAACATTGTATATTTCTATTCAATGCATTTTTTATATAAACTATTTGGTATTTGATATAAGTATTATATATGTTAGAGATTAGGTTATAATAGAACACGGTGTAATTTGTTTGATTACAATGGCAACACCACGCAATAGCTACACCACGCAATATCATAGATATCTTACTGGTTGTAAAGTGTCAATTGTCAAAGTCAAGCTGTCAGTAGTGCGTAGAATCGGTCGTGAAGAGCTTCAGTTGCTTTCCGATCGGCGCCTGCGCCGGATGTGCGCACTGACTGTGTTTAAATATTAAGTAATTAAGTAATAATGTCGGACGACGGTAGGGATACCAACTTTGTAATTATTAATCGCGGTGAATCTCCGACATCTATACCAATGGCGCTACAACCTTTTAGGGATGGGCCTCAGATATCTGTATCTGTTTCGTTATCATTTGTTTTTTTTGTAATAGACAAGCAGGTTATCAGCCTTCTGTGTCTGTGACACACAGCGTCCACTTTTTAGGACTAAAAGTAGGCACCTTACGAACGAGTGTTAAATGCGCACATAGAAAGTCTATTGGCGAACAGCCGGAGATCGAACCCACAACTCGAGGGATAAGAGACGCACGTTGAAACCACTAGATAACTAGAACTGCTCTGATTTTATATTAGTATTACGTAATTCTCAACATTTACTCGTTACTCGTTTCATTGAAATATAAAACAAAATATCTTCTACGTATAAAACGGATTAAATAATATTTTACAAAATGTAATATAACAAAAATAAGTTTTCTTTCTAAAGAATGTGACGTTTTCTATTAGTTTTCTTTCTATCCTCTGTCATTTATTTTTCGTGAACGAGATTTATATTATTTGAAGATGTAGGCTCATAAAATGCGCACATATTTACTTCTTACAGAAGTTGGCTCGTGAAGGGATACAAGCCTCTATATCGTAATTCTCACAAGTAGAAAGAATTAAGGGCCATTTGCGGAACGCTGACGGTGCTTTATTGACGTTTCAACGCGGTCCCTCACAAGAACTCTTGTAATTCGGATCCCTACTTCTCCAACACTTGATCCCTACTCCATCAGTGCTTTGCCTTAAAAATATATAGCTTTTACTTTATATACTGCAATGTACAAGAAGTGGGTATTTACATTTCTTACTTCCAAACACCTTACTTATGAAATAGATTATCACCACCTTATTGTTAGGAAAAAGTCTTATTTTTTAATAAAATTATGTAATGCATATCAACATGAATGTGATTAGTTATTAACTCCATGTTTCGACGTCATATTTTATTAGTTCTTTAGTACTCAAAAAGGTTAAATCACTCATATCATATTTAATAGAAACACTTAATTATTAAAATAGTGTTTGTGTGGTTACCGAAATGACGATTTATATAAAATAAATTGCTTATAAAGTTCGGCTTACTATTTATAGAGTTTGTGCGGAAATTCCACAAAGGCTCTCTTTGTGGTATTTCCGGTCGCAGCAGTAAATTACCTTTTCATGTTGACATCACTGTTGCCTAATACAAGTTATCATTCGTAATCATTGAAAATCCATTTTTATTGTTAATTGCAGATAGGAATTGTATTAGTTCGCATTACCTCTACACCGCTTTTCTTTCCGCACAGACTTTAGTTTAGTGTTTATGGATGAACTATGTGTGTAAAGGGAAAAATTTGTTTATTTAAAAAACTGTTATTAGTTTCTCGAGTGGGCGAATAGCGAGTCACATTCTCATAAATCTTTTATAAAATCTAGTGGATATTACATTACAGTAATGTGGTTTTTTATTAAGGATGTCTAATCTTTTAAAAATGAAAAAGGAACTTTAGTCTGACGTTTGACGTAACTTGCTACGTTTTTTTATGTAAAAGACATTTTACCCTTAATGTTTTCGCATACAAACCTTTTCCTATTATACCCTTTGATATATTGTAATGTAATCCCTTTATAATGGAGAGTTGTTGTACAATATTGTGTTTTATCTAGAACACCCTTTTATTGAAGAGTAATTTTGGGTAGGCGTATTACAGGATGGGTTTTTCGTGTTAATGCTTTTGAAAAAAAACCGTTACAGTATAATATATATCCAAGCATATGGTGCATATTATTTTCAATCAAAACAATGTTTTTATGTTATTACATTAAGTAGTAGTCAAGAAAAAAAAATTGTGGAATCGATAAGTCAAATATTCTTGCCTACATAAATGGTACATGGTATTGGAAATGAATCAGAAACATACTAATTTAAAAATGGAAAACAATAGTGACGTCAGAGTCGCCAAGCACCGGAAATGAGAAAATACGTTTAGGAAGCTTCTACGGACATTAGCTGCTTGTATAGTCTTGAGAATGAACAGAAACTTATTAAATGCTGACTATTTTAATAATTGGTATTAATATATTCTACAATGCATAACAGTCGCTAAAATTTCATATGTCGAACAACTAGTTCAAATTGTTTCGTTAATTATAAATAGAAAAATATTTCCTTATTATCTTACGGAGATTGACTAGTTTTACCAAACAACGAATATAATTGTTTACTCTATGTAAAGTTAAAGTTCTGCTTCCAACGAAAGGTAATTAAATTTTTAAAGGCAAGGTGTCTTTATAGCGTGGAAGAGTATTTAGACCATAGGTCTGACAACAATTTTAATTAACTCTTCTTATTATCATGACATCGTTTATATTATGTTGTGAGGTATTTTTTTTATAATCAATCAATCTGAAGTTACATATAAAACGTTAATTTACATTTCCTTCCAACTGTGACTCCTGTTAAGCACTCATGGTGGAGTTATATAAATATGATATTTTCATTTACATACGTAAATTTTTTTTTTCAAAACATCTTTAAAATATTTTTATTCCGTGGCTCAGTGGTTCATACATGGCCTACAGTACGGAGGTCAAGCAAATATATAATCATTTGTTCTAGTACGTAGGAGTTTAAACAATAATAGTAATATGTAGACTATTCACATACTACCTAAAACTACTAAAAAATTATATAAGGTAAGCCTGTTTTCAAAACAGCATATTTTTAATAGCTCATTTCCGTGAAGCATGACTTAGCCCTTCACGAATGCACAAGCTAGGCCACAGGAAGCCCTGATGGATGGTGGCCCCTTTACAACAGCCTTTGGGCAAGATAAAAAGGTTCCCACGGAAGAAAAATTACTTTAATATCATTGCGAGAGGACGAATAAACATTGAAAGCAATGAAAATGTTAAATGAAAAGTTGCAATGTTTTTAACAATGGTCAAAGGGCATTTTACTTCTTATTACTAAAATTATATTTATTTTGAAATCTCAAGAAGATTTTTAAATCTAAATGAATAGTAAACCTATATACTTACACAAAATTGGCCTTACATTTCTGCATCTATTTCTAATTTATAAATAAATAAATCATCACCGATCCGTGTCTGAATATAAATTATAAACTGAATCAAATAAAAACAATAAGTTTTACCTCTAAGATACCACTATAATATGTAAAATGAAGATTATTAACAATCCTGATTGGATATTATGACTTGAAACGTTTACATATGTAATAAGTTTGTTGTTTATTTATGATGAAGGATGAATTCGATTTAAAATTTATATTTGTACTTTGAAAAGCTTCATTATTTCGGCAGTGACCGATCATTTTTATTGTTTATACAGTGTTATAGCACTCGCCTTTGTTTATCCACACGTTATGACGAATATTGTATGTTTAGTTTTGTCTACCGTTATCGATTATTTACCAAAGACTTTATCCATAATTTATTTTCAGACAACGATAAATCGTATTTAGCACCAGAAACATTAATAAATGTCCATACTTTGTTATTATAACTGTCAAACCTAACAAAGGTCATACGAAACTACTTGATTGTCATGGTTAAACAAACCTAGTTGTATTAAATGTTATAATAATCAATTATTCAACGCTTAATAATTCTGTATAATGTGCATTCTTTAACTGTAAAAAATTGTTAAAATTTTATTTATAAAATAAAAGGTATCTTTATTTTCAGAACAGTATTAAAATAGCTCACGTATCACTTCTAGTACAATTTTTGATTTTCTTAAATACCATATCAAACCTTTTATTCTCAATACGATAAAGATACTGAAACACGTATGCCCCGAGGGCGTCGTTTGCAGATAAAACTATGATATCCGACACCGCGTGAATCCCAAGTTCTGACGAGGAAAAATAGCATTTATTGACTAGATTTTGAAATTCGGAAGGTAATTTTAGATGATCGAAAAAAGGACAAAGGGTATTTTTTCTGATAAGTCAAGCACACAAAGAACACATTACTCACCTGAAATAGCATTTATGAACTTTTATAACATGGATCTGAAAAAAAGTGAGTCACTTCTAAGATTTCGATTTAGACATAGTCTACACATATTATATAAAAAAACGCGTGGCACTCGGGGACTGCCGCGGTAAAGCTATTGCATACCATTTTTTATCAACTTAAGCAATTATAATTATTTATTTATTTTTTATTGAGGCAGTAGTTTTTTTCTTTGCTATTAATTCAAGTTTTTAATTTGATATTAATTTAATCTACTATTCTACCAGACTCAGACTAACACGCCTATATAGTCTGTCTCACTCTAACGCGTACCGGCTGCACCGGCCGCGCTTACGCTATGTCACCGATCTCGTCAGAGAGATGTGAATGCGCAGTATGCGTTCTGTCCCACTCTAACGCACCTGCGCTACGTCACCGATCATGTCAGACCGATGTGAGACGCAGAATGCGTTCTGTCCTGATCTAACGCGCATTGGCCGCACCTATATTACGTCATTGTATGTTAGGTTTTTATTTTTGTTACGGAATTTTTTGTGTCGCGTCGCCGCGCTCAAAGCCCGCGATAAAATCTATGTAACAGCTTAAAAAGTTTAAAGCACTTCGATATAGTCTCAGCTCAGTTTAACTATAATGATTGAATTAATCGTTTAACAATTGAAGCAGCTACTAATAACTGTTATGTTATGTTATGTACTTTATAAATACAACAAAGATCAATTTTAATATGAATTGATTCAAAACAAAGTAGTCATTTGATTATGATATATTGATATTACATCTAAAGTGTAATTAGTTAATACTGTATGTAGTGACTATCTAAACTAATGTATTCAAAATAAAGAGTAAATGAAAAAAAACGGGTTGCGTTTTGGGTGTCCAAAGTAGACCGAAAATAGAATATTAATTACTTGGCTGAAATTAAAAGACAATATCTCAGTTGGATCGGTTGAACGTTGGACCAAGGGATATCCATTAAATAAAACAAATCAAAGATGCATAATTATTTAATTCATTCCGTTTAATTTACAGACGATTTACATATATGTTGCATAAATATTATTTTCTACGACATAGTACAATATTGACCTATAAAAATACTACCAAGTGCTACGTATTTTATGTTCCCGAATCAAGTTCGTTTATTTTATACGAATACAATTCTACGAATCTATAGATTTTATACAAAATATATAAATTGGTAATACTTTTTGTAAAAGATTTTTGACACTACAAATCGAGTCTAATAATTTTAAAATTATTTGATATGACTACAGTTGTATATCTACGCCTCGTAGCTTTCTAATGTTTATGTCTACTTGACGTGGGGTACGAGTAACGAGGGTAGTATGTATTTAAGTATACATACATAGTGCTTTAATTATATTCTAATAATTTAAAGTACCATCGCTTCGAATGATAGAAAATTATCTAAGATATAAGTTATAACTATATCAAGTATAGAATCCTTGATATTAAATTATATTTAATAAAAATTTGAGGTTATGCACGCATGTTATGCACATTATGTGTTTTTATTGACACAAAGTTACAAAGGACACTGTAAGTCGCATGTAGAAAAAAAGCGTTCATATTACATTACACTTATCCTAGCTAATAGTTAATACAATAATGAAGGTTAATTAGTCATATAATTCATAGGCTCCTCTAATACGCAGCATATAAGGAAGAAAAATAACAAAAGCACTAATGCGCGTACGATTCTATCACATGTTATATTCATGCCACTTCTATATTATATCAAGTATTTATTAATATAGACACATATTATATCTACGATTCAATTCTAATCGCATTGCATTAATATACAAATGTTATATTTACGAAATAAAGCACCGTACAAAATAAATTCATTGATCAATTTGGTACTGGGTATCTTAAGCAATAAGCATTTTCGGTAAATTGGTCTGTGTAGGACGATTTGAAGGACGTATAAGCTTTTGAACTAAAGTGGTTTAAGATAATTATTTTTGCAAAGAAATTCGATATCTATACACATAAGCAGTGTTGGTCGATGATTGGCTTATACCAGAGTGACTACTGTGTATTTTGCTGCTTGAGTAAAGTCAGTCAGTAAAGAATTTAAGTTTCGTATCTGAGTATATATAATGTGGCTGTATAGTTTTATTATAGTGTAAGATTTTTAAAAATAAATTTTATATTATTGGAATATATAAATGGATAGTTGTACAAGTCTTAACGTCGAAACCTCGAGAATATAAGTGCTTGCTCTTATTTCACCATGCCTCCTGCTGATAGAACAAATCTTTATTTTTAATTTATTTTATTATTATTCATTAATTAAGATGTCACGTGGATGTATGGTTATGTGGTGTAATGTTTGCAACTCCTTACAAACGTTGTGTAAAATAATAGACTTGGCGATTAAAAAGAGTAGCGGAGAGTTTATTGCCAATTCTTCTCTTCCGTTCTACGCCCTTGAATTGAGACCTGGCAATAAATTTAAAATTAGAAGCATTTCATGTATATATTTTTTTGACATTCATAAGTGTACATTGTGTTACCTTTATGAATAAATGATTTCGACTTTCTTTTTACTTATAATTTTGTGAATGTTTAAAATATACGCGTATATCAGGATATATTAGCAATGATTGTTAGTCAAGTTTAGATATTTTAATGATCCGAAAGATATATTTAATTTTGATATGTTGTAAATGCTTATGTAGCAAAATATGTTATTACGAATAGTTTGTAATACTCCTTCGATCGCTTTAACAAACGTCGCTCCAGTTAATAGATATTATTTATTACAATGTCGCTTGTCGATCGATTTTCTATCAGGAAAATTGCTACACAGGTAATCATTTCACGGTACACGAACATAAAAATATTGTGTTACATTGTATAAAGATATGTTAGGCTTATAAACGGTTTACATGCTTTATTCATTTCGGTGTTATTTTAGTTTAATTAATAATGTACAATAGAAGTTTGATCTTTTTTCGTAATGTAAACTTATATGAATAAATGTAATCATATATCTATTATTTATAGTAAATAGTTTTCGCATCTATAAGCGTAAATATATTTGCTAACATTTACCACATATAAAAAATACAAAGGTCTCCACAAAGTTTAAAGTTTAAAGCCTGATCCATGCATTTTAGATGATAAAGCAGGTTCAAGATTGCCATGAAAGTTTTTTTTATTTAGACTGTAGATGTATGATCTGATTGTTTTATATTTTATATAGTGAACCTTGAACCCGAGCTTCATAAATAAAAGTAACACCCATTTTAAAATAGACACCAAAAATATTAGTAATAGTGCATCGATACTACATTAATCTAAATTAATACGTATAATCATGAATTTTTTAAATAATCTTTCATATTTACAGTTGCTTTAAGCTATATTAAAACTAATTTAGTATATGATATACTAAAGTTTCGTTGTGTTTTTTTAAAGAAAATATATTTCAAATATCTGTTTTTGTTTAAGAATTACAATACTAATAATTTCACCAATTTATTAATAATTCCCATTTTATCGAAATTTTGCCTGAATCACTAAAGTCTCGTTGATTTACGTTAGCTGACAAATTATTTTACTTTACATTAAACACTCGATTGTTTGTTTATTATTTATTTGTGACGATAAATAAAACGATGACAAACTGTATAAATTCATCATATTACTGCTATGGAATGCGTATCGAATATTCATAATTTTAATGTTAAAATTTTCTTATGCTTTTCTGATACTAAAAGTAGTTCTTGCCAGGTTGCTAAACCATATAACCTATACACTAAAGTAAAGTTAAAGTTCTCAAAATTTTACTAGTCAAAAGTAGTAAATAATGTCCGAAGTCTCAAAATGTACGTGCTTCTTCGGAAGCACGGCGAATAACCATCAAGCTGGACCCTTTGGACTCCTATCCTCTTCGGGTTCATTGATCTCTATTTTCGGTTTATCTCCGTCTGCTTGAGTAAGCACTTCCTGGACATGGATGGTGAGCTCTGGGCGGACGACTTGAGTGAAGGGCAGCAGCGCTCCAGCCACGTCCATGGTGTTGTTGATGTTTCTGTGCCATAACTCGAGCACGACGCTGCGCCGTTGCTACTTGTAGCGAGGGGGGCCCAGCCAGCCACAGCCGAAGACCTTATTACAAATTTTGATATCGGAAAATTATGTGTTATGTGTACACAAATTTAAGAGATGACCAACAAATAGATGTTTTTAAAAACCTTACCTTTGAAATGACGGAAAAATAAGTTTATTTTTGTACAGATCACTTTATTCTAACTTACCTGGCAGACAACAAGGGATAATAGCAATAGTGTCATCAAAGCCAGAACGCCCCACAGGACCCCAAGTTGAGTCAAAGCAAATACATAGAGAGTACGATGGCACCACTTGTTTGGGTCGAAGAGGCTCGGTGCGTAGTCTGGCCACATGATGCCCAGGGTCCAGTAATTGCCAAATGCGAACCTAGAATTAAACATATTTTCAAATGTAACAAGACTATACTAGTGACTATGTTATAGTAACGAAGATATATGTTTGAATGCTGCATTTAAAAAATAACGTTTCTACAATATCGTCTAAAGTTTTCAAGGCAGGTTTAAACTCATTAGTTTCGATAGAAACGTAGAAAAAAATATACGAATTAACAATGTCTATGTAAATCGCTGACAATAGAATGCCCAATAGCACTCCCCCACTCGTGAAGCCCTCTCGGGAAATGTCCCAATTAGCGACACAAGAACGTTTGACGAAAAAACGAGGACAAGTGCGGGTGTACTCTGTTGATATAAACATACATTTAAAGTTTTTAAAGGTTTATATTAAATGTAAGAGTAAATTGAAGATTTTTTCCAAGCATTTATTTTACTATATAATGTTTCGAAGATAAATCTACAACTCCATATGTATGGAAATTAATTATTATTCTTCTTCTATATATTAGTCTTCACATATAATTATCAAATCAATGTATACAATTATTATATATATTATTTGACTTTAACTTTATTGCAATTGAAATGGAAAAGTATGGAGCTTTTGCTAGTATATTCTATGTTTTAAGAGTAGAAACAAATTTAATTGCAGCTGGAGAATACTAATCACAAACAACTACTTCATTCAAATTCTTAATACTAGCTTAATAAACATTAATTTACCATCCCATAAGAAACGCAGTGAGTGAATAGGCCAGTATTTTCTCCGGCACCGATGCTGTAGAGTTAGAGTTGCGGCTAGCCAGCTGTGCCCACAATAACCAACAAATACCAGCACCCCCTGCTGCACCTCCCACCACCATATAGACAGGTAGACGAGGCTCCGCCGGACAGTCCCGGATGTATTGAACGCCTATTATATATTCATAAAGACATGATAATATGAATATAAATTGCAACAATACGAAGAAATGCATAGCGGCTAGTAGGCATTACAGTATTATGCAGAATGCGTAGACTTGATAAGGAAATCTTCCTAGAAGTCCTTTCTGATTATTTTGCACTTATATCAAAATGTGCTAATCATAAATACGGAACAATAAAGGAAAATGTAATTAATAAGGTTTCTATGGAGGTAGACCTATTTGCTTGTTTTCTGGCCAAGTTCACAATAGTGCCTTTTTTTATTATAAGTTATTAGATGTCGGTATATGATGATTTCATTATTTGTATTTTTAACTGTATAATTAATTATCCGGGTGTATAGTATATCGTGAAATTCTATAGTATTAGTAATTGTAAAGATATAAAAATTATTTAAATATATTCTATTATAAATTCGTAAATGTTCTAAAACGTGACGAAAATAATCATATCATGAAATACTCAAATTACCATGTCATATTGTTAAAATTATGATATTATTATAATATAGATACAATCATTCTTACTTAGCAACATGCTAAATGAAAGAAACTAAGCGAGTTGATTATAAATTCAGTAATGCGATTCTATTTATTGAACAAAGTTTGTTAAAGCTTTTAAATTGGAAGTCAGATTTTAATAAGATTGACGTTTAATTAAAACGCTAGAATCACACATTGAAACGTATTTAGAATATAAGGCATGTGAAACGTTGCGTTACGTTTTGTCTACTCAAACTACGCAACAACTGCGCTATTGAAAAAAATACATGAATAGAAAATATTGATAATAATTTTGTAAAACATTATCGTCGATATGAATTCACTCTTTTTCCGTATTCTCTGAAAAATATCCAATGTTGAAATGTGATTTACGCGCCAGTAAGATGTAACGATATTATTTTAAAACGAATTGTGTATCTTGTTCGAGTTTCGTTAGGATGAGAGCTTGTGAAATATTAATCGTCTTACACTCTACGCGATTAAATTATCGTTGACATTTCAGACTTCATGTTAAATTTTCTATGCTCTTTGAAATTAATTATTATAGGAATACTGGAAATTTCTATTTAAAATTGAAATTAAAATAGTTAACATTTCTGTGTCCTAGTGGGATCGATTCGGTAAAAGAGATTTCTCTCGCGATTTACCATCGTCACTTGCGGTTTTTTCTCTCGTACATTATTAACCAATATTTTCAATCAATCGGACCGTTTATTAAAAATAATATATTATTTATTTGCAAGAATATGGAACAAATATTATGGTGGTACAATCTAAACTTACATGTGGCATATTCTGCCCCACAAATTTGACAAAGTAGTTATGACATTACATTATCAATAATAGTATCATAGTCAATTCTGATATTATTTTTAATTAGTATTATGACAACAATATATCATTCGTGAATGTTTATAAATACTATTCTAAATAATGTACGAGTATATAAATAATTCTGTTTCCTTCTAAGAATACTATTTATTTAGGTTTTCTAACAGATATACAAATACAGTATATTGTAGTAGTAATGACAAGTAAATTAACTACATATTCTACTAATAAAATATGAATTGAGAGTCTATTGTCAGGTAGATATTAATTCGAATGCGAGCTGAATATTCATGAAATACCCGACACCGCTTCTGGGTGTTCGGTATTTATATTGTCTGTCAATTCAATCAATGTCCTGTTGTGTATGTCGTATTTCCACGCTTTTACATTTGAATATATTGAAAACACCGAAGTTTTTATATATATAGGAATGTGTGATAGCTATATATAGGGCTACGATTAAAGGCAATTTTTTATATTTAATTTTACAGAATCGCTTATAAACGGCACTCGAACCTATGTATAAACATATTATAGGTTTCAGAACATTGCTTTTAAGAACCCTTTTATCGAAGTCACTCCGTATCTTATCCTTATCGTATCTATTATACTAGCTATATATCTATGAGCTTCCAACCCTTAACTTCTTGTATAATTATTAATATTTGTCCACCTCCCAATCCCAATCTAATCTTTGAATTATTTTAACAGTTCGCATCTTCTGTCCCAGTTCCATTTTCTAGTAGTCAAAGAAATAATTAAAGCGTAGAATCGTAAGTCGCCTTCTGAATTATTTCACTTTCTTATCGAATTGTATTAATACGCAACGTGTAGGTATTAAGTAAACGTTTTTGATCTAAAAATGTACCGGTATACTTTTAACTTACCCATAATCATCATAATCACTGGGAGAGTTGACAGGACAGCTAAAAATACTGTCATAACAACTGAAAGAAACATAACATATTACATATTAGGATATTTAGAAAAATATCTTAACATAATCTATGACTTTTTTGACATTTAAAGTAAAATAGTAGGTTCTTAAACTACTTACTAGTTCTATTCATAATTTTAGCAGCTCGGCAGACAAAATCTATCGTGCCCGTTGCTTCCATATTAGCATCTTTTAGCTGATACGCTACTGAACCATAAGTAGTCAAACCCACGCCCAAACCCAGACCCGTGCGGTCATTATATTTAGTCTGCTCTCCGCACAGTCTTCGTTGTTCATCACCTGACACCTGCATTCATTGAAATAATAAATATACTGTATGTTATTATTTCTTAAATGTACCACTTAATTTAATAAAACAAATAACTCTCACTTGACTGACAGAACTGGACGCTCTCCGCGATCCTGTATCTGATAGGCCGGTACCTTGACGACCTCCCAAAGATGACCGATACGGAGAGACACGGCCTCTGCCACCTAAGAGTTTAATAATAGATACAAATCTTCGTTCGTTACTCTACAAAGGTGAAGAGGTTCAAGTCCGTCAATTTTTTTCTGGTTTTTTGATATTATATTAATAATCTCGTAGCATTGAGTGTATAAAAGAATATTACAATTAAAAACTAAATACTTACCAGCTGTTTGGCTTTCATCGCTTGCTCTCCTTTCCCTAGAAACTAATGGTTCTTGAAAAGTTAACGTCAAACTTCCCCTGGGGCTTAATCTTGATGCGTCTATATCTCCAGTGACTAAACTGCCTCGGCCACTTCTTTCAGATGGGGCAATGCTGCCTCTTGGGCTCCTTTGAGATTCAGGTATCAATGTACTTCTAGGAGCCCTATTCAATTCGGCGAAGTCTTTTTTTAACGCATCTGGTGCTACACTGCCTCGAGGACTTGTTCGAGGACTTGGACCCAGGTTCTTTTGGTTTCTTGCAGGGTCAATTTGTATGCTTGCAACCGAATGTCTAGGACTTCTTCCGACGTCTGGCACTAAAGAGTTTCTAGGTTGGTTCCATGACGTTCCTTCTGGGATTAAACTTCGCCGTGGTGTTCTTGCAGATGCGTCTGGAATAATACTGTTGCGTGGAGAGCGATTAAAGTCTTGTGGGTTTAAGCTCAGCCGAGATCCGTAGGCCTGTTCGACGCCAAGATTGTTCCTTGAGGGTGTGAGTGTGTTTCTTACAAGTATTGTTTCTGGAGTGATAGAGTTTCTAGCTGACCGTGTCTCTGGTACGAGGGAATGACGAGGACTCCTTTGATAGTCCAGAGCTGCATCTGGAGCAAGACTCGCTCTTGGGCTGCGTTGTGGTGGAGGTTCTAGTTCATCGTCTGTTTCTGTAGTTGCTAATGAGGCGCGTCTCGATGTCTGTGCAGAAGGTCTCGGAGATCTGGTCTGAGGCGATGTTGCCGCACTTCTTGATGCTCTCCGGCGACGGGATGACGATGTTCTGTGTAGCATTGTTAATTACTTTTGATTAACGAAACATTATTTTTTAGATCCTTTCCGCTGTACAAACATCTGTAACAAGAAATAAAAGAACCATTTTGAAAACAACCAAAAGATTGGCATTGAAAGTAGACAATTTTATTTTTACGCGTGAGCTTAAATCGGATATAATATATTAAATAATGTATAACAAAGATTTTCCGTTAAATCTTATAAAAAATAAAAAATTTAAACGACAAACAAGTATAGAACCTACTGCTTTACCTACCTACAACTTTCTTTCCTTCATAAATATGGACGTTACAATCTTTAAAACTGAAAAACAAGCTCAAATATATTCATATTCAATTCAGGAGTTGGAAACATAGTAAAGCTGTCTGCGACCTCAATTTAAAGTTTGAGCGAAGCGTCCAATATCTAAATTATGTTTTGAATGGCTCCGAAGTAATCACTCTAATTTGCGTCCAAGATGTTCCTAAATGCGGGTATCATGTTTTAGACTTTAATCTCAATGTTTTTATTATAAATCAAAACGTGACCGGAATCATAATGAACATTTTCCTTTAAATTAGAAGCGGGAAACAATATTGATATTAGAATCTAATGAAATGTAAGTACTTTCGTGGTGGCGGTATCTTTAACGTAGAAAATAATGTATACGTCAAGCCGCGATTATCGAAATCGTTGGAGTTCGCCCAGTCGCTCGCAGTTATTTATTTAGGATTATAAAAATTAGCTTATGTTGGTTGTCATAAATATATATTAATATGTAATTGAACAATCAACAGTGATGTTTATAAGTTTTATAATTAAACCACCTGACCTAGGCATTATCTTATCATTTCATTATAAACTCCTGACATTGTTGGTTGTGTCAATTTAGCTTTTAAACTTCGTCAATTACCCAAATACGATAAAGTTTGGGCAATATTCTTCTGCACAACCGGCCCGCTGTGAAACTATAATAATTTTGCTACTACCCTCACTAACTTAAATAATTAGGCTTCTACGTGGCGAATCTTATTCAATTCTTAGCAATTTTTTACATATTATATCGATGCTAAAGTATTATGATTAGTAAATATATTAATTAGTGTTAGCCTAGTGGCTTCAGCGTGTGACCCTCATCCCTGAGATCGTAGATTCGATCCCCGGCTATGCACCAATGGACTGTGTTTCTATGTGCGCCTTTATTTTTCATTCGCTCGAACGGTGAAGGAAAACCTCGTGAGGAAACCAACTTGCCTTAGACCCAAAAAGTCGACGGCGTGTGTCAGGCACAGGAGTCTCATCATCTTCTTGCTTATTAGATTGACAAATGACCATGAAACAGATATAGAAATCTGACCTAAACAGGTTTTAGCGCGACTGATTTTTTTTAAATATCTTAGTATCAGATATAACATGTACAAAGTTGTATCATTTCTATCGCAAGAACGTTAATTCTTTATGATATTTAATATTTATATTATCCTGATATACGTTTTTATATAGTTAGAAATATTCTGGGGTAATAAATTGTCGATTAATAAATGTATAATACAAAACAACGGAGTAAAGATTTGTGTTCAACGTTTTGTATTTCACGCCGTTGTGAATTGGAGTACTTCTGTATTTCTCCAGAAAGATAGGAATAGCTCCAATACACAAAAAATATACTATTATTATCCATCCAATTAATAAACAGCTGTGCTTAATCTTAATATACGAGAGCATATAGAGAAAGTTTTACTTAGTAATATTAAACTTTTTTGAAGTTAAGAACAAAAGAGTGCTTATGAAAGAAAGGAGCATAATTAATCCCACGGGACAAAAACCAGTTATTTAATTTAATATCAAGCAATAAATCTACGTTAGCCTTGTCGCGACTCATTTTTCACGGCTTTCGCTAAATTGAATCGCTTAAGGTTTTCTTTCGAGAGAAATTGTTATGTAAATAACTTTAATGAAATCCCTGAATCGAAGTCTCTTGGACAATTGATGATCGCATTTTTTATCTACCTCTGATTTTTTGGGATACATTGGATCTCTTACCTCTTTATTTGTAAAATTCCATTCAAATATACATTTTTGATAACACTCAATGTTTAGTGAATAATTATATATCGCACGATGAAAGTGGTGCATGCTATGAAACACGGAGTCACGGCACACGGCAAACGTTCAATGAAGAACAGAGCGCTCAAGAACATGTGGAAAACGACGTTATATACATAGGATTTAATTTACACTCTCTGTAGGGCAAGGCAAGGTGGTGAAAGAACTCGCCATGACATCACATGAATGTAAGGTTAGGTTAGGCTTGTGGATTTATATTAATCTACCCACTTAGCCATGCAATGGCCGGATATTAAGAACTTCACAGTGTATAAAAACCCAACCGAAAGCAAAAAAAACACATTGACTTCTCTTGTTTTAAATTCAATGGAAATTATGTTATTATGTTTAACTAATCACGTCTTTATAAAACAGCTTATGTATTCACGGCTTAGCGTGTAAACGGGTAGAATTTTCCAGAGATTAACTAAATATTAAACCACAATAAGAAACCTTCACATCTTTATAATAGTTGTATAGAAACAGTTTAAAATCAGAGAGTTTGAATGTTGTACTTAAAACTCTAAAGCCAGCAATTTTGGACTTTACGAGCTAAGTTGTGGTGTAGCGTTGTGGTCTAATTTCAGCAAGTTAATATTCCAGTACTGTATTGTACTTCACTTTGGTTAAGCTTAACAATTGGGATTATATATTATAAACAGCGTTTTATAAAATTTATATGAGAATTACATAAGATACCGTACCGAGTTATTTGTAAAAAAATATGTATGCGGGTATTGTGTCGCGACTCCAACCTTAATGGATATTAAGAAAATTATTGAATTATTACAATCCGTATACAATATGTGACAGTAATACGCGTATTGCTTGACTCTCAACTTTTTTCTACTTATGCACCATTCATATTTTCTTATACGTGGAAGGAAAAACATCGTTCGTAGAAAGGCACTGAAGGGTAACAAAGAAAATGATCAAGAAATCATAGTTCGATCCAACTATAATTTTTGCCCTAATTTTGCCAAACTTTTCAAGTAATTAAAGTAGTACCTGCTTAAGATATAATGTTACAAAATAAATTAAATGATAACAAAAAATAACAATAACTAACCTTAAAATATAATAACTAAAATATATTATTAAAAGGAGTCCCTTTAGGCGAGGTTCCGAAGATACTGGCAGCGTTCCCCCTTTGAATAGCTAATTATGTTATTGTAAAAGCACACCATATGTCCACAACTGAATCTGAAAATCTCATAGACCTAAAATACGCCATGGCCATTAGCACTAATTCAATTTTAAAAATTCAAACCAGTTTAAGTTTTTGCTCCTCCTTTCGACCACCAATATTATTAACCAAAAAACTGAAATCTTCCCATACTATGCTTTGTTGATATCCATGTAAAATAATTCCTGCTGTTAAAGATCTCATTTATTGAATAGATTTTGCCCATTCTTAACACATTCTTAAATAATAAGTTTCGTTTAAAAGAAGATTTTGAGCTTTAAAAAACTTCACTTCAGTATAAAATGGAGCTACTAAATAATTACTCATACTTCGCTTACGAAATCAAGAATATAATTAATCAAATTATGCTGTAAGCATCCTCTTAATATTTTCTCTTTCGAGGCAATGGATTTTTAACGTTTAATATCGAGTATTAAAGTACAAAACCGTATTTATGGAAATATAAATGTGTTAAGTCACGCTCTTCAAGATCATACCTAACAGGTAACTTAATTGTAATTAAACTTCACTTAATTTTGGCCATTAAGGAATATATTATAGTTATCTGAAACAGTCCTTTAAATATAATAATAACATAAAAGTTATAAATAATGACACTTAGTTTAGTAAACGCCTTTAGCCAAGAGGTTCCGATATCTGAATAGATCTTCATCAGTCATTTATGTAATTGTTTCACCTCAGGTATCAAAGTTTGAGAATCAGTCCCAGGACTTTAGAAGTATTCATAAACATTACCAAGAAGACTCTCAACTCTTGAATCATCTCTTGATTATATTTCATTGCATTAACGATTTAGTCATGTTCATTCCACAACTGAGTGTTTTTAAGGCAATTTCTGCCGCGCACCACCACTATGTGGAACCAATTTCACTAGGGTCCTTCAAGAAAAGACCGTATTAATTCTTAAAAGGCCGGTACACACTTGCGAGTCATCTGGCAATGTGAGTGTCTATGTAGTATCACTTAACACCTAAAGAGACTCTTGCACATTTTCCCCCTGTCATATAAAATATAAGAAAAATTATGTTTGTTTTACAATTTGTTTGATTATTAAATTAAAGTAAGTAACACGTAACAGAAAAGCAGTTGGATACTCAGTTAATGAAATATTTTCTTTCAATTTGAGGATTGGCATAAGCTTCGACTGAAGCGTTATACGACCCAATTACTTATCAAAACGAAAAGAAGTGAATACAAATGGTTTAAGTTTTTAAGGGATTTCGGAAAGCGTTTTCGTGTTTTGTCATTTAAGATGGGTTACACTAAATGGCTGTTACACCATTTATTTATATTACTTAGCAGGACGATACAGTGCACCTATACACAGTATGAATAACAAGACAAAATTCAGTATTCTACCAGATCATATAGAATCTTAATAGTTACACTTTTAAATGATATTTGAAAATAAAAAGATCCCATACAACAAAGAAGTGCAATGCTTTCACAAACGTAGACCAAAATTAATGCTGTACTAAAGGTGAAAAAGAGATATTATTAGGATAGTAAGTTTAATAAAAAAGTTTTCTGAATTTCATAATTCATGTTAAATTAAATTATAAAACAAAATCAGTTAAACTTTATGAGATGCCAAAGTTTCTGCGAAAAGTTTTATCTTAAATTCGAAGGAAGCTTAATTGATATTACTTTTGCAGGTAAATTAATATTACCTATTATATATATTTTATTAGGGTCGGACTGGAAATTTATTAATATGCACGACACCAAATTGGTGTTAACTTTTTTCACTTACATATTATTGATAAATAAGACACGTGGCTAGCTTTTTGGCGCTAACGAACCAATTAGATTTTTGGGTTTAAGACATGCCGGTTTCATTGCAGTCTTTTCATTTGATATTTGAATCTATTCATAACTAACTTTGCTTAAAGAGATTTGACGACTCATTGGTCTAGTGGTTAGTACCCCTGACTGCGAATCCATGGGTCGGTTCGATCCCCGGCTGAGACGAACATCGATGTGATGAACATTTGGTGTTGCGCTTAGGTCTTGGGTGTTTAAATATGTATTTATATGTCTATCTATCTATAATATGTATGTATATCCGTTGCCTAGTACCCATACACAAGCTTAACCAGCTTAGAATGGGACTAGGTCAATTGGTGTGAATTGTCTTAATAAATATATATATTAATAAAAAACATTTATTTGGTAAAAAGTTTATTTTGCCTAGCTCAGAAAATGGATTAAATTACATAAAATATTATGTCTTAGTGTTATGTCGATTATGACTATAGAGAAGAGCGTTAATGACCTTGAATAAACATATACAGTAATTAATTAAAATTAAATTTTTGCTTTTTATTCAATTTTATAGGATAAATGAACGAAATAAGGCTTTATTACATTTAAAGCGTGCAGTTGACAGTCAAAGCGTGATGATTAAAGGCTTTAAAGCACGTGATTGTAAACAGTTTTATAATTGTAAAAAGCTAATTAAAATAACACGACGCGTCACCATTCAAATTTGAAACAATTAAATGCAGAGGAAACGGATAACTAGTAAACACAGGAATGAATCCAGGGGATGCCATTAGAAATTCTATCGCTCACGTCAATTAGGCTCCGTTGTCGATAAAGTATAGAAACTTGTTTTATTGCGAAAAATACTGCGACAACGTAGGAATATTTTCAATTTTTATAACGAGAATTCATGAGTACTGAAGCGTAAAATAGTCGCATCGTAACTTTATTAAGTATATATCTGTGAAAGAATATACAGTGATTTAAAATAGAATTTTTGTAGGAACCAGCCCTGCGATTCTGTAACTTCTTCACTTTTCGTTATAGAATCGCAGGGCAGGTTTGAGAAGTAGGTCCAGTCAAGAGCCTGCCTGAAATCCAGTTAATTAATTGCTAGTTATCATTAAAATGTCACTGTTGAACTAGTGGTATAAATGTCTAAGTCAACCCTGAGGATGAGCGTTCATAACCCAGCTAGGTACTCATGAATTCTACGGGTTTTTTTCCTTGTTCTCGTGCATCTGCAATCTCCTATCAGCTATAATCAGATGTATTCTGAGGTTAATTTGGGTTGGATGCGATTCCATCGAAAGGCACCGTGTTGTAGAAACTAGATTTTTATTTCAGGTTAGTTTCTCTGGTCTAGGTCTAGTATTTGCCATCTTTTTAGGCGAGTTACATTATCTCCTGGAGTTAACAGATTTTTGGCCAGTTCAATTGTATGTTTGTTTAACCTTTCCCTGTATCTACTACTATTTTTGCGGATTAATTATTTTACGGTTGGCATCTCCAGATAATCATGTATTTCCATGTTTCTGACAAACCAGTGTGCACTTGAAATAGTTCTCAGTGCAATGTTTTGAAATCTTGAAGGATTTCGATGTTTTGTGTGAATTATACCTAGGTGTGTGCGCGAATGAAGCAGGAAAAAAAATCTTCGATATGTATCTGGCACAGAACGCTTGTCATCTACTTGTTTATAAAATAAACTTATCATAGAAACTGATGGAATTAGACCCATAGAAGGTATCGTATCGCGAATATCAATTTTTTCAACAATTTGCTTATAATTATTAAAATGCCATGATTCCAAGATTTGCAGCAAGCAAATAACACTCACTCAGAATGGGTAGGATCAATGATTAACGTCTTTAATCACAATTAAAATATTCAGATACAAGAATACTATGTTATGACATTGTAATATTTATTATATTACATTAAAATTTTATCATTCTGAAATGTGAATAATATTGCTACTGAAGGCACTAACATTATTAAATTAAATTTTCAGATTGTACTTGTAATTGAGATGTCTAGACTCGGCGTACTAGGTCACCTTATATTTAACTTAATGATTAAAAATAATATTTATACAAATGTTATAACGTGGCGTCAGACGTTGAGATTAATAAACGATTGCAGAATAAAGATGCCCAACAAAGTTAATAGACGACAGTTATTATATTACTTATAATACCTGTGTACTATAGTTACTATTTTTGTACATTAAAAAAAACACCTTACTTGTAATGTAGCTATATCGTGTAGCTTCCATTTACAATGTGTTTTATAAAATATAAAAAAATGCAAAATGATAAAATGTAATAATTTTATATTCATAGTGATTAAAAAGCAGCGGTTGAATATTTTGTACACCTTATTATGAGATACTGAGAAAAATGGTTCATACATGAATGTATCAATTCAGTTTGATTTGTAGAGTATAAAATATTAACATAAAAACGGAAAATATTCCGCCGTTGAACGAGGTTCCGTGTACTTCTAGTTCTTGGTACTTTTCAATGCTTATTTATAATGATTTAAATACTTTGTGAAAATACAATTAATACAGACCTGCAATCCTTGCCCTTAGTTTATCTATAAAACGATTTTTGAAGTTGTACTTCTTTAGGCGCGTTATGAAAAATTGATGAGAGTGAAATTTTACGATGCGCGCGCACCTGTGACACAAAATTGGCAGTGTGATATAGCGTGCGCGAGCGAGATGGGAATAAGACAATCTACAAGTAAAAAGAAATATAATATCTACTGCCAAAGCTACAACATACATCTTAGTGTTTGGAAGAGATGTTCTAAATATATAATAATAACTTAATAGAATTTATGTAACACTTAATGCAAGAGAATAATAATAAATATTTATTTACTTAATTTTTCAAATGTAAACTGAACTTTATTGACTTTAATAACTCCTTTTCCAGTCTTTGATTATTTAATTGTAATTAATTATTTGCATGCAATCAAAAACTATTTTAATAATGCCAAAGAAGTATAACTTCTTACGCGCGTACATAAGTAGGTACACGCACCATTTTTTTTTGTAATTTTATTGACGAATATATTATTGTAACCTCACTGATTAATTTATACATATGATATTTAGTTTTCAGTAGGTATATAATAACTACTAATGCTAACCAGATAAAAGACACATTTCCTTTCTACGTCATTAGTGCTATCCTATGTACGTAGATAGCAATAAAAACGCTAGATCGAGACTCAATTCACCAATCATTTCGTTAAATTAATTGGCCAGCTGAGTTCCAAGTAAATCGTAAATACTCGTGAGTCTAATTTTGTTGATACACTGAACTGCGTCGTAGCAAAGGGTTAAATTGCAAATTACCTATATAACTTTATTTGGGGAAATTGTTCCGCGTATTTCGTATAATAACGTAATGTTAAACCTGTTTATCAGGAAAATTATCCAGATATTTCGACTTTACCTAAACACATATGAGAGATTATATATGTGTAGCAGAGGTTAAATTTGTTATTTTCATTAGTTTGTTTGAATTTTTTCTATAAATTAACATATTTTTTTAATAATCAAAAACATATTATATATGAGATAATATCGCAAATTAAATTCTTGAAATGCAAGAATAATTTACCTTTTTTGGTGCAATTGTAGTTGTAATAAACAATGGAATTCATAATTAACTTTTCATTTCACTTTACAAACAGTAGACTGCCTCTCCATCGCTTGTTCCGCGCTCTCGCTTACACGCTCGGCTCAGGCGGAACGTGACACTGAGTTATGTTACTAATTCAAATTCAAGTTCAAAAAATCATGTAATCATATAGGTAACACATTGTACACTAATGATCGTCAAAAAAAAACAAATGTATATGAAATGCTTCTAACTTTACATTTAGTGCCAGTTCACAAATCAAGGGCGTAGAATGGAAGAGAAGAACTGGCAATAAGCTCTCCACCACTCTTTTTAATCGCCATGTTTTTTTTACACAACGTTTGTAAGGAGCTGCAACTATTACACCATGTTCCACATGACATGAATTAAAAACAAAGACTTGTCCTCTATCAGCAGGAGGCATGGTGAAAGAGGAGCACGCACTTACATTCTCGTGTGAACAACACGCAAACACATAGTCAAAACAACTAACATCACCGCATACACAAATTCAAGTACAACCAGTCACCACAAGTAGCACCACAAGCGTTTTACCTTACGTTACGTTTAGTAGCTTACTCCTATCCTGCGCTATACACCAATACGGGTAGACTACAACACGTTTTTGTACTATGCATTTGCATAGAAGCATTAGAAATCAAAATATATAAATAAAATACATACAAAAATGTGAGCCGTCACGGGACGCCTGGCAGATGTGAAATCGATATCGACATTATTTTGTAAAAGTAGAAATAACTAAAAAGAAACGAACTAAATATGTCATAATGATAAAATAAAATATAATGATTTTTTTCCAGATAACGATGACTATTTATTGAATAAACATTTATTTTCATTACATACAAAAAATTACGAATTTATTTCAAATCGTGACTACTTAATTCGTTTAATCAGTGACTTCGAAATACACACACCGTACACACTACTGCATATAGACTGTATAATTGTATTTATATACCATCATATAGCGTGGCGACCCGTCGCCACGGCATGCGTTGCCACGCCAGAAATCGGTTTTACGTGCGGCTATGATGTTTCACATCAATAATATCCTCCAACACAGCAGAGCGTTAAGTCATTAATAGCACATTTAGACAAAAAGCGTTTCATTCACAGCCAAATTTTGAACGCACATCCTTCATATTGTAAATTGGATACATAACCACAAGTCTAACGTCGGGTTAATCAAAGTATATTTTAGAAAATTGGTAAATATCGAGACAGTATTACTTTGTTATAGGAGACCAGTTAGGGGTGATAATAATTCTTATTAAAAGTGTTTTAGTAAAATTGGGTCGTCAGTCCCTTGCTACGGTTAATTTAGAAAATGAGTGAGATTGAGGTCGGTTTCATTATCTTACTGTCGTTCAACGATAGATAGGCTTTGTAATTAAGTTTAAGGTCTTGTATTACAAGAGTAATTGTTTGTCTTCGGAGCTGGTTGAATAGACACCTATGTTTTTGCCAACAATTCTATTTACGTTTCTCTTCGATCTGGAAGCAAGTTCTTTCGGCATTCTACCCATTCATGTTTAGCTTACCAATTGTTGTAATCCATTTATGAGTTCGGGGTATAATTGACAGTTGTGGTATTTACAATATCTTCAGTAAACCTATAATGTGAGATTACTGCTGGTTTACTGCTGCGTTTATCCTAATCTATATAGAGTATGATTTATTAATATGTTTTATTAATTCTTGATTATCATTTAGATCTAATAAAAACTATGTCCTGTAAAGAAACACCTACGCAGTGTAAGAATAATTATTCTGGTTATTAATTAATTTTAATATTTATTACACTTTATTTATCAGGATATTTTCCATATATTTTTTCTGCAAAATCGAACATGTAAAAAAAAACGGCGTACACAAGAGGAAAGAAGACTCATTGTATACTCTATGAATATAAATTATATGAGACAAGCATAAAGGTTTTATTTGTCGGCGTTGAATTCGTTATAACAAGATAACGATCGCACTAAAATGTTATAGAGATTACAAATTGTTACTGCCGTTTCTTTACAAGACAAAAGGATATTATTGTATATTTTGCTATTCGCTCAGGCCTAACTAATACCCATATTTTAATTGATTATGATGAAATTACGCGGTGGTATATACTTCAAAAGATTGTCGAAAAAAAACCGCCGTCTAAAATGACCAAATGTATATTTTTTATTTTGATAGATACACAAACAATTATTACGGCTTTGAGGTTTAGTATTTTTTTTTAATCCTACTCAACCTCTCCGGTGAAAAAAGCCGTGTGTGGAGAAGAAGTTATAAATAAGATCTCCTCTTCCATAAATGAAAGATACATTATTCGCTGGAATACTTATAAATGGTATATTTAATTATTTATATCGTTTTTTATCTACTTTAATACTTTTATTAGTTTTAGCGGCCTTATAACGTTTATTAAAACAACAATTTTTAAATACGTTTAAATGTAGCAAAATAGTTAACTGGTTTTTTATTTCACATCAAAGTCGTCATGCACTTTCCAATTTCAATTTGCATTTGTGTCGTACAACGCCAGTCTTCCCAATTTGCCTCTGAGTGTCCTTTTATCAAATTAACTCGCCTCTATTTCGTAAAACGGTGGAATTGTTGATTTCAAACGAGATTGATTCAATTATTCTTATTGTTTTGTGTATCTTTAATGTTTGTATTTATACAAATTATGTACTTTGAAGAATTCAATAAATATGAAAATGATATTATTGTCTTTGATTGACATAACCTTTACACATTTAAAGAATAAACTTTTTACCGGATTAAAGTTGTGTGTTAAATAATTGTAAATTTATAATAATACATAACTTAAATCCGGTAAAAAGTTTTTTCTTTAAATGAAAATGATATGTTATTGGGCTATAAATCCATAAGAACCTTAGAAAGAAAGGCTTACCGAGATGCGTAAACCTTAGAATATATACTGAAATAGATAACTGTTATCTAAGAAAATAATAAAATATAATAACAAAAAGTAAAAGTAGTGAAAGATAATAATAGTTGTTATAAGCGTCAACACGTCTTTGAGTGGTGGTAATCGATGTGCCGACTATTTCACTTGATAGGTACTAATTCCACAGGTATTAAATGTAATATTAAAGCGCTTCTTTTCAATGTCCAAAACCACAATTGTTTTTTTGGGTTAATAGCGTCCATTGGGGGTGAAGATTTATTGACCGAGTGTAAGTAACGATTAGTAGTTGGGAACACGCGACCGCCATCTAATTTTAGATTATTGATTTTTTACTACAAATTATAGATATTCGTACAATAACGCTTACAAATTAATGTGTCGAATGAGGGAAATATCGTTGACTGATTGCTACGCCGTAGCTAATTAAAGTTGAAGTTTCTTAACTTTACGGTAGTTCCAATAATCTTTTTGGAATTCGATCGTTTTTTATTTATTACAAGATAGGTCAAACCAACTAAATGTTTTCATCAAACTCCACTTTTCAAGTTCTATTAGTTTCTATTTACAGCGTAAACTTATAAAGAGTCTAGTGGAAACAGTTGAATGAATCTGTACTAAATACTAAATATAATACCAGCAGTTCGATTTGTTTAATTTTATTATCAAATAATTATATGCAATACTGCATTGAATTTTTTACGTTAATTAAAATAATTGTTTAACTCAGTGTTAGGCACACAGACACAAAAAAGACAGAAATTTTATATTTTCGCCACTGTTTCGTAAAGAAGTAAACAGATATCACGTATTTCCACTTGATATATCTATCTTTCTTAGCCCTAATAATGAATAAGTACCCACGTCTATTAGTTTTTTTATTTTTCTGTCCTGTTAACATTAAACTGAATTTTGAATCTGGTCAGAGTACGGACGAGTTATTGCGAAACTCTATAATTACTAGTTTTACTTGTTTTTATAATTATTTACAATTGCACACAAGAAAACAACGGGTATAGGTCACGATACTAAATCTAAAGGCTGAGTGCAATGGACAGGCTCTCTCTTCACTTCAGCACTTCCTGGCCACCCACGATAAAACAGAGCTAAGTGTTATATGTATATAGTACTACAACTACACACATACACACAAGTTTAGGTATAAGGTGAATAGATAAACCCAGAGAGATTTTGGTTTCTATTTCTCAACGAAAAATAAAAAGTCAATCAAATACATATCTATAATATAGGACTTTTTTATCGATATAAAAAGAATAAGTGGAACATCGTATAAAACTTTCTGTCCAGGCGTTGTTAAAGCGAGTTATTAATAGACGTCATAACAGGCATTATCATTTTAAACGATGATGACGAAGGTCTCTGGGGTTGTTTGGTGTAAATAACTTGAGGGTAAACAAACTTGATTTGTTAAAAAAAATACAATAGATAATAGAAAAAAAATATTAAAAAAAAATATATAATATTTTTTTATAATATATTTAAAATACTATTACAGCTTTTATAACTATATTATCTGTACCCCCTGCCACGCTTCGCTGTGGCACATTGTGATTGAATGGTTGAAAAAAAATAGATTAAAATTTCAGCTCGATCGGTGCAGAATTTTTTGAGTTTTTGAAGCGTATACAAAACAACATAACATTTATATACATATATAGATAGACTACGTTACTTCTTAGTATATCATATCATACGTAGTATCGTATTTTCTAGGGCTACTTTCCTATGGCAAGCATTCCTGGAGTTTAAAATGTGCCATTTACATACATACATACATCAATTTCTGAGAAGCCCATACATTTCGACCATAATATACAATTAGTAGGAGTACACAAACCTTATAACTACATATTCACAATCGTGATTTTATAGTATTTAATTTTAAGACACGTTAATTGTTTAAATTTTTTGTTAATTTTGTTAAGAACAATGAATAATGTCAATATAATCTTTCTTAAATATAGTTTTGGATAATTATTGGGATTTTCGGTGCCCAATTATTTAGCAATGAAAATCTCTTTTTTAAATATAAGAAATCTTATAATCTAAAATTTGGAATTAAATCGAATGCTGATCTCATTTTAGAACGATAATATCTAATAACGCTTGTATCTCATATTTCAAAGTAAAATTATTCGAGTAAACAATTGTCTGTGAACTTTTTAATTTTAATATCAGGGATGACCCAAAACCCCTGTTGCTTGAAAAGGTTTAATTCCCGGGTGACGCAGATATCTCAACTTATTACAGTTTAATTACATGAACACACGTTTATGTTCAAAGTTCATTTTTATTTATGTTTAAACGAAATTTGCTTTCATTTTTGCAGACGCCGACGTGAGATTAACTGTATACCTAAATCAAATAGTAAACCTAATTCAATCCCTAAAGAGGTTTGTTGGACTTGAATAGACTTAATTTATACTAATTCCATATATAGCTTTTGCTAACTCTTTTAATATGTTTTAGTTTCAGAGAGTTCGGTGACAAATATTTATTTTGAATGACAATAACTTCAAAGTCGAGACATGGTACGAGTATGCGATGTAAATTTACTTTCAGGCACATGAATTCCGACATCACCTTGGGGATCGAGCACACCAAATACCCTTGTATTAAGATAAACGTTGTTGCTACTTATAAATTTACTTTTCTTATTATTAAATTTATCAGAACTTATCATTCGGTCAATAATGTTCCAATTAATATACGACATAGATAATTGAAAATAGTAGTATCGAATTGATTAAAAAAATTGCGGAGAGTTTCTTGCCAGAACTTTTTGCCCGCTCTACGCGAATTTAGAATCAATTTAACATCTTTTGTGTTGACGTTCATAAGTGTACTTGGTTACCTATATGAATAAAGTTATTTTGAGTTTGAGTTTGAAATCTTAAGACTTACAAGTAATAAACAAACAATGCGGTGTTGACAATATCGGAAAATGAACAATACACGTCACGTTTCACTTTTCCTTTGAATAAATTAATTAAGCAGATTAAAATTCTTTACAAAACAAGCCACTTCACTATGCAATGAAAAATTTAAAAGCAGTGGGTATACGCAATTTCCTGTATCTTTGTCTATTTTTGGATTAAAAAAGACAAAAGATACAGGAACATGCTTTGGATACAAGATTTATATGTCGAATACAAAAGACAACCTGGTAGGTACATACCACAGGTTAAAACTATTCGTTTTTAGCAGTATAGAAAAGTGCATCTAAATAAATAACTGGCTGAACATAAACGAAGTTAGTGGCAAATTGAATGAGAGCACTCAGCTTGCATTATCTAAATAGCACACGCGTCGCAAAAGCTTCCTTTTTGACAGGAGTGCTGCATTTTTAGAACGTCAATTACTTTCCTTTTAAGCTCTAGTTTCTAGAATATTTTAGATGCGGTTTAGCCTGTTCCTAACGAACTCGTAAGTGAGTTACCGGCCTTTTAAGGTAGGAGGTTCGGAGGGATTCTATATGTTTTCGTTACTTTCATATTATTTATATAATAATATCAGCTGCCCCCGCGAACTTCGTTTCTCCTTAATGCCTAGCCTACCTGTTAAGTACATACCAACATGGAACATTTTGCTACCCCAGAGACTGATCTGCTTTCCGGAATGAAAATATTTAGGTTTTTCTAGGATTTTTATCTCGTATAAACCTCAGATTTCAAGTTATAAGTTCTTAACTAACAAATAAGAAATAGGGGTTGATCGTAGAGGCTAAATAAAAATTAAATGTTTGTATGTATGTTGTATCATAAAGAAATAAAAACAAAAAAAAAAATATCTTAAAAAATAAAAACAAATTGTTTTGGGGTGGACACCCCTTATCACGTAGGAGTTTGAAAGATATATAGTAGCCAATTCTCAGACTTACTGAATATGCATAAAAAAATTCATAAGAATCGGTCGAGCCGTTTCGGAGGTACTCCTTGGGAACGAACATTGTTACACGAGAATTTTATATGTTAGATAAATCTATTGGAGTATACTTAAAAGATTCGTTCACTCAAGTCTGCTTTTTTAAGTGTAAAGATTCATTCAATAAAAACATCTCAACTTTAGTTTCCATACGGCATTCTTACTTTCAATTTTAAAGTAAGACATTGGATACTTCATAAAATAAAGTTATTTCAAAACTCCGAGCAAGCCGCCGAAAAGATTAACATCTGATGGAACAGACATTCAAGAAACAATGCGGGTCCGTGTATTATTTATACTTTGGAAGAATCCTTGAATTTTAAAGTATATTGAAGGTTATTAACAATAAAATGCAACGTATGATTAAGAGATAAATATATATTTCATATTTTGCTGGCTTGGCAGTTGTAAATCCTCCGATCACATATTGACTGGACCATATTTAACTATTTATTTCGTAATCCTCAGCTAGCAAAAATTATATATAAGAACTAACAATTACACTAAAAATATAGCCAGCGATGGAATACACCTAATACCTACATAATACCTAATTTGGCTGTGTTGTGTGATGGTGTAAAAGTGAGGGTATGTACGTGAAGGTGTGTATGTGGGGTATGCTCATGATGCAGGTGATTTTGCGGTATGAATTTTCATATCCTTTTAACCATATTTCACGATAGCTTAAACAAGTCAAGGCTTAAATATTGAAATAATCAAAAATAAAAATAACACATTTGAATATATTTTAGGTTACGTATTTGAAATAATTAAAGATTCGGAAAACGCTTCTAAAAAAATTGCCCGGTAAAACTATCAAACGACTGTTTTATTATATAACTATACAAATTACGGTATAACCACTGTATTTTAAACAAATATGGTGGACAAAGCTAATAGCAATTATGGAAAACTATACACAATTATCATACTTAAAATAATATGATATTTGACTTTAATAGTATGTGTGACTATGATGTCTATGAAAGTAAATGTTATCGAAACAGTTTAAAGTAATAATCCTCAACTCCATTCAAATACCTATTCACAATTCTGGCAAGAACCCAAACTTAACGTGTTCATAAAAACAATAGCGAAGTCAAATTGGATAAAATATTCATGGAAACAATCACCTCAGGGTCTTATTGATCCCGTATTCCAACTCGGAAATGTATTCATTCATTTTACGGAGTGATGATTTTCAGTTGTGCCCGATAGATGTCACCCTATAGGGAAAAATATAGAAAATCTTTTGGCTTATCAATGTCGATAACTGTTAAATAGAAATTAAAGGTACAATCAACCTTCTAACTTTTACCTACGAGTTTTTTACAATTGAACATCGTTTTGTTAGGTAACTAAGTCTTCTACTAGGTACTAGGATGGTTAGTATGTTTTTATTTTCAGCAAAACAGTAGTTATTGTTGGGAGGCATTGAAAGTTTATCACCTACTTACATATATACACATATATATATATATATATATATATATAAATTCGTATACAGATTTGAGGAAAATTATGAAGATTAATTGTTATTAAATACGGCTAGAAATAAATATTACCAACAACGTAAAGTCGAAAATATAATCCTAAGTAGCCTCTTATCTTTATTATAAATCTTAAAATAAACTGATTTCATCCCGAAGCAATAAATCTGCTGAATTAAAGCAGATGACTTGTGCCTAAGTACAGCGAAGGTAATAAAATGTCCAAACAAATAACTGGAATCCTTACTGATTTATTTGATAACGAAAACGTTTAAATCTCTGTCTGGCGCTTGATGAATTTATTGCTCTAGCCGAATATATATGAGAATTTACTTCTACTGAAAAAGGAGATGCATTTCAATAGACACAATTTTTTGGAGATCTAATAGTTATTGACAATATAAGCTAAAGTGCTATGTTAGTATTTGGAAGTAATAAAAGGGAATCTGAATAGCATTTTTTGTCTGTACATGTCAATGTGCTTCGAGCTTACGGGTCTTAAATTCAATATAGTATTGCAAGCACAGTAGCACAAAACAAATGGGCTGTAAGGACTGTTTTTTATGTTTCCCTTTCCTTTAAGGTATTCTGTTCTTACCTCTTTTAAAAACTTATACGGGGAAAGCATTTTTTGTAAATGTGTTTTAAGTCTTTATATATATTTAGTACATACATTGTTCAAAATTGCATTTAAAATTAATCTTTATATATTAATGAGTCGACCATTAAAACAAAATGATATGTTTCCAATAAACATATTTTTAGGTTAAGCAATCAACGCTGAAAGCTAGAAGTAAATCTATGCACTGAAATAAATTGAGATTGACGTTATCCAGGCACTTTGTAGCATTTTCCGTGAAAATGTAGGAAAATATTCTGTTTACTCGCGCAAACAGTGATGTCAGGTGATTGTGACACGACACAGCACGGTCTTCCGAACTATTGGATATTGGCAGGCTGCACGAAGGCTTTATTTGAAATCTCACTTTATTTCAGTATTATTATTAAAATATACGAACGACATTTGCCTGACGCATGTTGTCTATTTGTAGGTCCAATTGTGGCTAAGTAATTATTGAAGCTGATAATTAAATCTTATCTTTATTGGATTCAAATACAATTTCATGCATTTGGAAGTTTAATAAATTCAGGGAAGAATTAAAAATCTATTAGTGAGGAACACGAGTACTTTCACACGTAATCAGAAGTTGTTCAACGAGTTTATATTCGATTTAATCGCCATTTTTTTTTTAATTATTAAAATGTTTCGAGAGTTTTTCTCCACACCAGCCCACCAGCAGCCTTGCTAATCACTACAGAGACTGAGCTAAGTTTGCATATATATCCGTTATTCTTAATTAATCTGTTAAAATCTGATCGTATCTTCTTTTATCTATTTTTTGAATCGTTATTTTAGCGACCAAAATATAAAGTTTTTAGGATAATATTAAATAAAATCCAGTTACTTAAGGAGTTATGGCACAACTCTTAGACCTTTTTTATCTTTTCAATCAATATGTCGAAGATTCAAAGCAATTAATATTAGCTAGATAGTAATCATTATCGTCATCCGACATTTGGATTGTATTATAAAATAAGGCAGTGCGCAATTTGCTCTCTGCAAATGAACTAAGTTGTCTATGATATTGTGTGGTGTTGCCATTCTAATAAAACAAATGACAATTTGTTCTCTTATTACATTGTCGCTGACATTTATAAATCGTTTTAAAACCACATCTTTTATGTCAGTATTTACAGACTTAAAATAATAAGATGTCAGTAAGTGAACAAATAAAACTTATTACAGAGTAAAAAATCTTTAAACAAATCCAAACCATATATGTCGGAGCGAAGGCGCTGATGTCAGCTGCCATTGTCAGTACATGTCACAGAGCTCATAAATGAACAACGTCAAAGTCTAATCAGTTTATAACCTTTAACACTTGTGGTTTATTACTTTATTATAATTGAAAGTCCATAGAAATAGTGTAAAAATACGAAGTAATTTAATATGTCGGAACAATGGCGTTAGTGGCAGCTGCCATTGTCACTATAATTTTAGTAACATCAAAGCCAAATTAATTCAAAACTCTTATTACAATTGCTTATTTGATTTGACAATGTTGCTAAATCAATAAATTAACGACTATTCATTGGTCGATAATAATAGTGATCCATAGTCATTATTGTTATTTAAAGTATTATAATAACTGGTTGGTGCGACAATCGGATCGATTGAGCGGTCGAACCGAGTAGAAATCTTGAACCCAACAAACTAATTTTTTTGAACCCAACAAAATAATGTTTTTGTTAAAATATAGGTCGTGCTCTCTCGCTATCGTGCCTAGTTCTCCTCCCCGTCTACTTTGTCTCTCTTAAGCTTTGTGCGTCGTGATCACCAGACCAAAGCTTTACCCTCTTTTCCCGTTAATTCCTTTTTATCTTATCCTATCTCTCCCGTTTTATATATTGCTTATGCTCACATTGAGATACGGATTTGAAAGAATCGATCGGAGTCTTTCTAACTTAAGTATGGATAGAATTTGATAAAGTTTTTGTATTTTATACTCGTATAAAGCAAAGTCGTCGTCTACACTTTTACTACTAATTGCAGCGGTTTATTCATTGACAACTCTGTCTAAGTCATGAGGTTTATTTATATACAGTAGAGTCAAACACGAAGAAATTGCCTGCTGTCTGAGTACTTAGATCTATAAACTATACATTTCTGATTCCACACAAACCAAGTCGGGCGGACAATAGCTATTTATAAAATAGAAACTGTAGCTCTATAATCCTATCAATAGTTGTTCTCAACCCACAGAAGTCATTTTACTTGTAAATTGGGAGATTACAAGTCCTTTCCCCTAAACCTTTCAACTAATCTCACGAATGGTCCTGAGTTTCGAGATACGGCTTAAACTATAGAACTAACGATTGGCTTTACCATTGTTGAAATAGGATTGGTTTCATCTTAGTTGCTATGTAAATACAATTGCATACTGTACGGTTCAGCACATATATTTGTTCAAGTAAGAAAATTGTATATCAAAATCATTTATGTAAAATAATTTGCATTCAGAATAAAATATAATATGTATGTCGGAGGTGTAGCTCCATTTTTATTTTAAACAGACGCCCGTTTAAGTCCAGTTTATATTTTGTTTTGTTTACATGAGAACCATTCATTTAAAAAAAATCTAATTCTTTTTTTTATATAATAGGGGGGCAAACGAGCTTGCGGGACGACCAAAAAGGGCAGTCTTCGCAGCCCATAGACACTCATAAAAATAAATTAAATTCTTAACAATTATTCTTATTTTTAACTTTTTATTTTATTTTATTTACTTCACACCACATTACACAAGACATCAATACGTTTACTAATATTATTATTATTATTTTCTACAAAGTATTAATACATTATTTTTTCTTTTTTTTTACGACTGAGGCGCAAACTACCTGATGTGGTCTCTGACAGAATGACCAGCGCTGTGGAACATTCTGCTCCTCAGCATAATGCTGAGCCAGGGCCAATTGCAGCCACAGCACACACGCATTACATAATTGAAACGAACCGAATGGGAAAAGGAAATTAAAAAAAAAATATTTTATATATCTTTCATTATATTTTTAATTTAATTTTTTTTCTTTGATTATTGTTATTTTGTGTGTTTGTGTGTATGTGTTTTTGTTTGTAATAAATTATATCTCTAGGTTCATGTCAACATTAAAAACATAGGCCGGCCTAGAGGCTTACCTGAATTTGAGGGACACGATTGCCCATGGACATTCACATGACAAAAGGCATCGCCTTTATGTAACTTATTTATTTGATATAATAATTGCGACTTTATTACAATCTAACTTGACATTTTGAGTGTGAAGCTTCATTCGTGGTCATCTTGATACAGCAAGCAGTCTCAAATCAATTTTATTTAGATCAAAGGTGAATTTAATCAGATTTATCACATTGATTATTAAGTGAAATAAAAGGTCAGAGTTGATAATTTGCCGAAGTGTCACTTGACAGGAACGTCTGTTATCGACATTTTGTCACTTTAATCTGGGATTTTTTTAATTATTTGGACCCTTCGTATTCATTCTGTCTTCCTATTGGAATTTAGTTTGTGATTGGTATTGCTTTGCTCCTACCACCTGCTAAATTAAAAATAAATTGATTTATCTATGCAGTAAAATGAAATAAGAGAGCATAGACAATTTTCTGTCTTCCTTTATTTATTAGTACCTACAATAAAAAAATTATAAATCAGTGGCTTCAGATTTCTGTATCTGTTCCATGATCATTTGGTAATCTTTTAGGAAAATAGATGATCAGCCCCCTGTGCCTGACCCACGCCGTCGACTTATTGGGTCTAAGGCTAGCCGTTGAGTTTGCACATAGACAGAAAGTCCATTGGTGCACAGCCGGAGATCGAACCTACGACCTCAGGGATGATAGTCGCACGCTAAATCCACTCGTCCAACACTGCACAATAGTGCAATAATTAAATGTTTTTGAAAATTCATTAAATGGCATTTAAGTAACACCAAATTTACAAAGTAAATAATTATGGTTGGTGTTTGCTTATTATTAAGTAACTTTGAGGCGCACTAACAATACACACAAACCAATCATAAGTGATTACTAAAACATTTATTATAAGTCTTCTAAAATTGTACGGAGAAGCTTATAACACACCTACTCAGACTATGACCATCATCATATCATCATCATCAATTGTATAATTTCTATAAATTTCAAAATAAATAATAGATTTTCGGTAACATTGTTAGTGTTAGAAAAGCTTACCCTGATTAATCGCAAGTACATTAGCTGGTAATTGGTAATTTAGCGGCGCCCTGTTGGCTTCCTTCAATAATTTAGTAATTAAGCTAGCGGTTGCACGGACTCCAATTAAATTCAGCGGCACGCTGTCGATCACAATATTATTATATTACGGTCATGACTCATGGCCCTTACATTTTTCTTAAATTATTTTCTAATACTGCTTTAGAAGATTAATATGCTAAGTATTTACATAATAAAATATAATTCTTAATGTAACAGTCATATTTAAGCTTGATTCCGAGTAAGACTGAATTGTACAATGTACATTTATCGTAAGCAATACCTTGCTCAACCAATATTGATAACTAATTCAGTTTAAAAACAAAATATATCAATTCAAACAACATCAAAAGCGAATATAACTAGATAATGTTCTAGACTCACGATATTTATGTATTTTCTTAAAAGCAGATTAATTTTTACTACTGACTAATGAAATATAAAACTTTACAGTTAGGATACCTTTGTATTTTATTGAAATTATACCAATTATTAAAGAATAATAAAAAATATTTAAATACTTCAACAATGGCTTTTATGCTAATTTTATTCAAATGAAAATGTAATTTTGGTTTCTTTGCTTTTACTGAACACATATCGTTCCAGCCGACGAGCTTACCTCTTTCAGCCGTTGACTGAAAGAGGTAAGTTACTGTATCTCGGACCTTTGAGTCCCGATAAAACACGATAATTATAAGACGGTAATGTATATTTAATGCTTTTAATGTGAGTTTATGCATGTGAAACAAATGTTTTATTATTTCAATCCTGTAAAATATCTCGCTATTCCAAAGATAGAACTCTAGCCTTGACGAAACATTTTGACTTAACTGCACGGTTCTTGTTTACCTTTAAATTGTTTGTCTTATGCAATGTTTCACAAAGATATTTAAAGAACTGACTTTGTAGATGTAGTAACCGAAACAATAAAACCTATTTTATGAGAAATCTTACGTAACATATCGAAATGTAAACAAAATATACTAAATGCATATAAATAATATAATGCATAGAACCCACCCACATTTTTTCTAGTTTCTGCATTAATGGTTAAAGAGTGCAATGATACTATTATATATGTATATATCTTTTGATATAGAAAAACAGCTGTGCACCAATGGACATAGAATTTTATATCTACGTGCTAAATTTAACACTCGCATACAGTGAACGAAAACTTTGTGAAGAAACCGGCTTGCGATCCCGTAAATTGAGATTTTTTATCATGATGTAAAACAAGTGTACACGAACTTTTTTAATTAGATCTGTTAAACCATGAACCTTCTTAAAATATCTTAGGCCTTATTGAAGTACGTTGTAATTAATAATATCTTTGATGAAATCCGAATTTTATCCGAACATTGAAGAGGTTTTCATTAAACTTTGCTAAACGTTGATTGGAAATTTTCTTTAAAAATAGTACGTTTAGTTTTGAAATGTTTCTACAGATACTGATCAATGAGCTTATTTTCTTACTCGGACTAAAGAAAAAACGAAACTGTTTAAAACTGACGTAAAACTTTTTACATACAGAAAAATAATATGTACCTGAAGGCCTAGTAAAAAGTACAAATCTCTTAGTTATGAAGTAATTAAAAAAATTAAAGCCCTAAAGTTTAGCCCCTAGACTGTGGCTTTGTCTGTTCTTCCAGAAAACATAAAAATATTATATTTTTTTAATATAATTGTCAATTTAATAGGCAAGTATGTGATCAGCCTCCTGTGCCTGACACACGCCGTCGACTTTTTGACGACCTCAGGAATGATAATCGCACGCTGAAGCTACTAAGGCAACACTGCTCGTTACAGAAAATATAACTTTTTTAAATGACAAATTGCTACCGTTTTAACTTTTCCCGCATAATATAAACTAATATTCTCTCAAAAGCAAAACTTATTTAATCCAAGTAAAACGACAAAGCGCTAGAAAGCGCCAGAGAAATTTTGCGGAAATGTCCTCCTAACTCTGGTGTCACGAAGCTTAAACCATTTAAACATACTTCATTTACTTTGAGAGTGCTAGATTAACTTTACTTAAGAATGAAATGATTTTAAAACGTAAGGAAAATAGGATGAGAAACTCAAAGACTCTTGGATTATTTATTTCTAATTTTAATTTATACAAGAATGAATTTCATATGAGTGACAGTATTTATTTGTTAAAGTTTACCAGATCATGTACATAATGCTATAACTACAGTATATGTAACAAGCTATCTTTTCTAAAATATATTATTAATAAATATAAATGTTACAAAAATTTAAATTCAATAAAATGACTAACCAAACAGCGGATTAGATATGAGACAGGCATTTAACAACTTATACTTATATATATATATATATACTTGAATATATCCAGCTCCGGATACGAACTGTTTATTCCCTTACATCCACGTATTGCTAAAGCTTACAACTTTGTAGAAGTAAATAATTTATTAAATGGAATCGTACTATTCTTTTGAGCAGTGGCAAACATTTTAGACTCACTCCTCTAAGAGATTATACTTATGAATTGAAGAAAATATCAATTTAGATGATTAAAGTGCAACTATATTATATATAGACTTAATAAAGAAAAATACATTTCTTATCGAGTCTCCCTGCAGCATTGCGATTCTGTACATCAACAATAAACTACAAGCTCCCTCCTTATCAGTATGCCAAATCATAAAATGACTGCTTCACGACTGATTTGAGCGCGACCGCCGCGGCGAAAACAGCTGTGTGAATTCGAAAAGTGAGTTACAGAATCGCAAGACTGTCCAAAATAATACAAAACTCAGGCTTTACTTGAGCTGAGTCTGGTCCCGCAAACGTTGTTGAGTGAGGTGAAATCGCACCAACAAGGCAGGCCAATAGTGAGATTAAGATAAATAGAAATTAAAAAAATACAATTAAAACATATACGATAATACAAGCACACATTATAATAAAATAAAGTTACAGAAATTTGTTGGCACTTAGAGCAGAAAAAAAGAAAAATCAAAACAGCTAAATCAGGTTCGAGAAAGGCACCCCACAATGCTTTCTCTAAAACTATATTTCTTAATGTATAAATTATTGTGGTTGTATGAATAAATATTATAAAATATGAATTAGCATTTTGATGTGGATAACTAACCGGTTCATATCAAACCATTATGAATAAATAATTATAAAAGTTATAGTATTTAAAAAGAAGCTCGAGTAAGTAATACTCAATTTTTTATTAAAAAAGTTGAATGCAAAAGTGTTAAGTATAATTTATAATAAAAGGTATTTATTAACACAAATGTCACGCGCATTAATTTACAACAAGTAAAGCGTGTTAATTATAACATAAAATAATCACTATAAATGTTAGCGGAATTTATAGTTTATGATCAAATGTTATATTCACACGAAAAGTATATAATAAGTCAAAGAAATAACGTCTGAAAAATTTAGTAATAATTTTAAAAGTTCTGGGATATATTTTTATACTTTTGAGAAATTCTAAATCTAGGTCATGATTTATTTGAAAATACTCGATCGAAGCCAGGATTATGCCTGTTCAGTCTGACATATTAATAGCTTTTTGTAGGAATACTGAAGATTATATTGAAATAATAGGTATTAGGATAAGGAGACAAAACGTGAAATTTTTGAATAGAAATACGAAATACAGAATGTTGAATTAATTGAATTAAGATCTAGGACTCAAAATCAAACATAAAATATAATTGTTATCTTGGGAAATAACCTAGGTTTAGATTATTATTTCACAGTGACACGAGACTGCCAAGGACCCAATATTTAATAGCTATTCGATGTTTTTTATTTAAATGTAAATTCTAATAAAGCATTGTAATAGTGAAAAAAATCGGTCCAGTAATATCTTAATTATTAGTTAGAAGGATTAAAATCTGTATTCTGTATAATATTTTACTTAAGTAAATGAATTTAATAATACGACTCAAGAACGACTGCTACAACACTTATCTATTCGTAGATCATTAGCTAGATACTAATTCATTCCGGAATAACACGGAAAGTCAACTAATTTGATAGTAAAAGGCTTACATGTAGTGTTGACAAAGTAGTGTTTAAACTACATTCAATGAAAGCACCTCAGAGACAGCTCAAAGTGAGAATCCATTGTGCATCAACTTAGCAATGCCGCAAACGCCATCCGCACTCATTTAATGAGACTCGTTTGTGTTTAAACATTTATTTAAAGGGTGCTTATTTAAGCTTTGTTGAAAAATAAAATTCACCACTTCAGCCAACCCGTAAGGAGACTAATTATTAGTTTATTAATCATTGCAATACAATCTGAGAAGCAAACTTCTTCTTTGTCTGATAAATTTAATTAATAATATTTACAATGTATGTTACACTCCAGTGGCGCTAGAATTATAGGCTTAGTTTTAGCCCTCACAGCATTAATTGCACACAGAAAAATCCATCCTGTTTCAATAATGCTGTGTGCATTCAACTCTTTTATAGACGAAATTCCAATAGTTGATTTCCGATCGAAGCAGACATCTTGTTTTGCTTGCTCGGAATAAAATACCAGCAGTAATAATTAACTGCAGATATCTCTAACAAAATTACAATCTAGACCCAATCAATATTTGCAAGTGTCTTTAGCATTTTCTAAAACACTTGTTCAATTCTATTCTCGTATAGGTTAACTAAACTATACAACAAACTATACGGTTTCGTATATTTTTTCTAGGTGTATTGTATAAAATGTTCCGTGTCGGCTGGCTATATCGTGACCTCTTTAATATTAGATAAAGTGCTTCCCTAAGGAAATTATAGGCGTAATGTGATTCTCCTCCTGGAACTAGGTAGGTTTACTATATCTGTTTCGACCATACTCGTGGAATTCTATTAACTAACGTAAAAAAAAAACATAAACGCGAAAGATTATTTAAAATTCGCAAATCTTTTATAATTACAAGCATTTCAGTTGTGCGAAGCTTGACAGAATTGTATAGAGTGTATTATATGCAGTATACTTTACATTTAAATAAAATGTAGACTTTTTTCCTGGTAAGCTTGACGAATGATTCAAGTATACAGCTTATACAGCATGTCTAATAGTTCAGCGTTTAAGTTCAATTTTCAAATATATTTTGAAACCTTTTAATTCATGGAATTTTCTTGCTCGTACATAAAGGAAAACATGGTTGGAAAAGCAAAAACTGATTTGTCAGGTGGTTCTATCACCTACATTGTTAAAGAAAAATTTTTAGACACAAAAATGCGTGTGCCTATTAACTCGCAGACACAAAGAATATACGCAAAAATTGTTTTGTTTTATAGATGTCAAATAATTCTTAGGGATAAAAGCAAAAAATTCATAATGTTGCTATTTTCCACCGAGTTCTGTAAAAAAGTCTGTTCCACACTATTAGACTTATCATAAGAAAACAGGAGAACAACAATATACAACTTCCGAGTGTAGGAAAAACAGAAAATATTTGCTTGAATGTGTTTGTTATCCACCCACACGGTAACATGAACTAGGGTGTGGGTGTGATTGTGTAACCGCTAAAGCTATTCACTTTATAAACTACCTTTTATGGGAAATAAGGAACCATAGCTGATAAACGTTTAAATCGATTTATAACTTTTACTTATTATAAAACTCGAACATGTCAGCTTCGTATTATAGCTATGTACTCGTAGTTGCACTGTTACTAGTAACTGTATAAATTATTATGGTGCAAATATGAAATGCCAGCTAGTAAACGTCTAAGAGACAAAATAACTCCTGTAATTCTTCTGCAGGAATGTGCATGTTTCCTTTCCTTACATGAAAATAATCAGATTTTTTTTACTATCGCGGCTTTAAAATATTTCAAGTTTAATAATTTGGTATATGTATATACATCCTTTTCATATATTTATTTATTAAGAATATAATCGCATGCAACTATTATTTATACCTAAACAACGACAACACAGGGACAAATAAATAGCCTTTTCACTGACTTGTTGGTTTTTAATTATGTATCTTCACGTAATTTATTCATAGAAATAAAATAAACATACGTCATTTAATATAACTTTTATACGACATTCATTTCCTCACACAAAAGAAAAATGCATATAACAAAAAAAATCTTACCTTGAAATATAACGTAACACAGTAACAAAACTGCTAAAGTCACTCACACATATAGAAACGAAATAAATCGCCGTTCAGTCTACGAGATCTCGTAGACGTTAGCTACGACCGCGCGCCCTAAAGGTACTGAGCTACATCACGCCTACGGCATCCTATACGTACTGTATTGTACATACACCGATTGAAGCATACATTCGAAGTACATTTGATTAAAAGCATGTGTATAACCGCACGCATGTACATATATTTATTATTATTGGAATGTAAATAAATTTATATACTAAATTTAATACTTTTGCCAGATTCCTAATCAAAGTTAATAACAACACTGAATACAATACCAATGCTGAGATTGTTTCTATACATTAGATTTTGCAATATATGTTTTATAGTTTACTGTGTTCAGTTTGTGTTTCCACCACACCAACTTCTTTCTATTTACGATCATTATATAATAAATAAATAAAATAAATAAAAATAAAATAGAAATACGTTATATGAGCTATATGCAATAATTAATTTTATTATGTTATTATAAATTCTTTGTCAATAAGGCAAACCTTATAATCTATAGACATCTCCGCATTAAATCCTTACAAACGTTGTGTAAAAAAAAACATGGCGATTAAAAAGAGTGGGGGAGAGTTTATTGCCAGTTCTTCTCTTCCTTTCTACGCCCTTGATTTGAGAACTGGCAGTAAATGTAAAATTAGAAGCATTAATATTTATTTCTTTAATGACGAATCACAAGTGTACATTGTGTTACCTACGTGAATAAATGAATTTTGAATCACCGCGTGTCTTTGAAGCATTCAACTAACTTGAGTTTCATACTGCGTTAATAAATTAAATACACTAGAATCGATTTAAGATAAGACTAAACTCAAAATGGACTTAATTTAGAGTGAATTGAAGTGAATTGAGTGCCTTCTCTTAATGTGTTCCTGATGATTGGAGAATGTTATCGCTAATGAGCTGTAAAGCTTTGATAAAATACTGAATGGACGATACAAAACATTAGTTGCCTAACGATTTTACTCAACAGACCGAATGTCTTTAATAGCAAAACTTTAATGTTTATAGATTGTAGAAATTTATTTTTAGAGTATAGTTAAATAAAAAAACGGCAAATGAAATGAAAACGGCGAGATTTACCAATGCCGTTTTATTTTCTACAAGCTGACGCTCGCATAAAATTAAATTTAAGAGAAGTCCATTTCCTATTGTAATGTTCGTTTCATTTCATAATATAAAAATTACATAATGGTTTTGTATTTTCCAGAATTAAGTAATCAACAATTGCCCGATGTAGATTTCAAAATTTTTAATTTTACATTGAAACCGTTTCTTTGTTTATATTTATTACTTTTAAATTTGTATGCTTCATATTAATGGAAAGTTTTGTAAGTTTAGAATAGAATTGAGAACTATTTACTCGTGCTCCGAGATTGAAGCTTTTACTTTTGTCTCTATTTCACCGGCCAATCTTTGATTTAAGCTATTTGTGTCTTCTAAATTGACATAGTTGAATCTACCTAAAACTTCAACTATAATGAAATTGATGAACTCTTCGCGTTATTAGCTGCTGCTGAATATGCTATATTTCATATACAATCCTATTCAAACATTTATATGCATATAACAGCGTTAATAATTAAATGATAAAGGAGTTGGTGGTTAACATAGGCTAACACAGAACGCAATGTTATCTCCTGTCTTTACCAATAATCTATATTTTCATACACTCTTGCTACATATTTTAGGATAAATTTCCATCGTCGCGTATTAACCTCCTCTTGACCTGTATCTGGGTCAATTAATTCGTTTCGACAGAAATGTCAACGCTCTGAAACTCAACCAAACAAAAGATGGACCGAAATTATTCCATTCTTATGTCAGACAGTATTGAAATTATTTTTTTATTGTGATAGAGAAAGTTACTATTTCAAAGGATTTCACCTATTGATGTAACTAAAGCTTAAATGCTTGGTTTATTATTTATTTATTAGATGATAGAATAGGGATATCGTTTATGTGAGAAATAGCTAGTAATTATAAAAAGAGGAGAACAGGAAATCATAGTTCACAGGTTTGCAGACAGTGGGGAGCCTTTTTATATTGCCTGGGCACAAAATTAGGCTAATCACAATATTATTGTCTTTGATTAACATAACCTTTACACATTTAAAGAAAAAAGCTTTTACCGGGTTGAAGTTATGTATTATTATAAATTTACAATTATTTGACATAATTTTAAATTTATCCGACGTTTCGCGTGCTTTACAGCGTGCATGGTCACGGTGACTGGAGACAAAAGATGTTGAATGTCAAAAGTTTTGGTAACAATGGTGAACCCTCCATCTTTTAGTCGATACCAACTCCGGGGAAATAAATACAGATAATGCAACTTTCTCTGCAGCTGTGATACTTTTTGACATTCAACATCTTTTGTCTTCAGTCACCGTGACCACACACGCTGTAAAGCACGCGAAACGTCGGATGAATTTAAAATTATGTCAAATAATTGTAAATTTATAATGATACATAACTTCAACCCGGTAAAAGCTTTTTTCTTTTTAATCACAATATAATATAATGAATTTTTTATCTAATTTCGTTTTAATTCAATAATTATTATAGAGCCAAACTTTTTTGAATACATCACATTTGTCTGATTTAAATAAAAAGTAATTGGCGCTTATATGGCGTACAAATGTAAAAAGTAAAAGTCAAAATAAAAATCATTTAATCATATAGGTAACATAATGTACAGTGTACACTTATGACTCGTCAGTAAAGAAATACATATTAATGCTTCTAATTTTACATTTACTGCCAGTTCTCAAATCAAGGGCGTAGAACGGAAGAGAAGAACTGGCAATAAACTCTCCGCCACTCTTTTTAATCGGCATTTTTTTTACACAACGTTTGTAAGGAGCTGCAGCCATTACACCATGTTCCACATGATATATCAAGTAATTATTAATAATAACATTTAAAAAAACAAAGACTTGTACTCTATCAGCAGGAGGCATGGTGAAATAGGAGCACGCGCTTACATTCTCGTGGAAACAACACGCAAACACATAGTCGAAATAATCAACATCACCGCATACACGAATTCAAGTACGGCGAGTCACCACAAGCAGCACCCGTTCACGAGCATGACGCATGGCCAGCCATCGGCCACCTCGCCATATTTTAGGGAAAGAGACAACCCTACGCATGGACGCCGCCACAAGCCGCTGCCAAGCGCATGTTTCACTAGTTGCTGCATTGAGAAGCATAGTGTCAACGCAAAAAGACGTAATATTACAATTACCACGAGTAAAATAAATATCATTACCAAAAATTTAACTTATACACTTTCACTTCATTATAAGTATAATATTATTATGAGAATATAAGTAATTATTCAATTTAAAATAAGATTCAATGAAATTTCAAAGTGGAAATGCACTAGGCATATTTTAAAAGAGTAAGTGTGGAGTTTCTTGCCCATTCTTCTCCACACGAAACTACCTTTTGGAAGGGGCAACTAGAATCTTATATATATATATATATATAAATTTTTTTTTTTGACGTTCAAAAGTGCCATTTTAGATGGTCTAATTGAAATAAATGCTTTGACTTTGACTTTGACATACTAATGCTAGGCATGATCTGAATTTTAATAAAAACAGAACCTGTAGAGTTACTGAAGATAATGATGTCAGCATTGCTGACGTCATTAATTAGTTTGTTGGCAGCAGCCCTTCAATTTTCTACAATAGAGTCTCCTGTTTAAGAATTCTGCTTGGTTCGATGCTGATTCTTAAGTTCAGACGCATCAACGGGTATACGGATATATGCGCGTTTATTCCATGAGATTAATAACATGCTATGAAATTTCTGATAATATCTGATTGTTTATTTGTTAATTTTTCTTGAATCTACCCCAGGCGTGAGACAAAACTTCACACTTCTTATTATTGACGTCATCTAAAAATGGCGAAGTCAAAAAGAAAAGACTGCGAAAACGAGTTCAATTTGGCAGGTTAATAGAATTTCATCGTTCCAGTTGTTACCGGTTTGAGCCGGATCTATCAATCACTTGAGCATCGATCACTGTGGTATTTCACTTCCACCTTGACATTTTGAAAGTGGAGGACACAATTATCTTGAGCTATTTTTAGACTTAGAAAAAAGTAAAAAAAATGTATTATCAATTAACCAGTATTATATCTAACTTTAAATTAATTGTCAAAAGCTTGGGATTCATGTTCGTCACTAATTTTATTCATGATTGGCGATTGAATTATCAATATTAATTTAATTGATTCGTATGCCCTAAGTTTTAAATATTTTTATTATTATTACTCTTTGGACAGTTGGTATTTTTAGTATATATATACAATGTATTTATAACTCAATACAAAACCCATTTCGTTAAGTGTTTAAAGTTTAAACATTTCTCCATCTCATGGACGACACATTTATCACTAGTGCTATTTTCCACCATTTGTTATCACCACACTTTGTAGGACAAATATATTTGAAACTAGAGTAATATAAGTTTTGAATTTACAAACAATTTTGATATACTCAAAACATGTTGTATGAAATATTCATAATTTTTTTTGAGTTCTTTGATTCTGCCATCGTAACCAAAAAAAATAATAATAATAAAATATGTTTATTAAGGAACATACAGGTATCACTTATTCCACGTCATTAAATTTGAATCTAAAAGCCGGCGTAAAAAACTCTCGGTACTCTTTTAAAATAGCAAATCATCAAACAACATTTATTTTAAAACAAATATGGCAAATTAATTAGAAGTAGCCTGTCTAGCCCTAGTGTCCGAGGCCCTTTTATCAACTAGATAATCGTTTACTTTATAGTAAGCCTTTTTACACAGCTTTTCTTTAATACATTTCTTAAATTTATTAAAAGGTACAAAAAGAGCCTCAATGATTTTACTATAGAAGAATATCCCTTTTCCCAAAAGAGAATTACTAACTTTCGATAGTCTAGTACGGGGAAATTGCATTCTGCGTTTGTTCCGAGTATTAACATTGAGCGCAAGCGTTGATTACGCATTAGTACATAAATTAAGTAATCAACAGTAACTTTGGTACTGTCTCAGTATAGTTTTTTTAGAAGAAATTAAGTGTTCTCTGAAGTGTTGTTATTCAGGTACAAAAAAAGAGAAAGTTTGAAAAATATTTTAAGAAAGAATGTAAATAAATAACCATATTACAGACCTTTTTGAGGTTTAAATCATCATTAACAAGATATTATGTCTAAGCCTGGTTTATTAATGGTATCTGCTTCTTTTAAGATATTTATTAAATAAACATCATTATCCCCTAGCGTCCTTCTGTTGAGCCACGAAATTTAACGAAGCAACATCGCAGTATTAAAAATATTCTTCTTCTTAAAGTGCCTGGAGGTTGGCGGTCAGCTCGTCAAACTCCTTCTTATTTTTCGCCAAGCGCATCAGCTGTTCTACGCTGGCCACTCCCGTCCATTCTCTAATATTGCGGAGCCACGACTTCCTCCTTCTGCCAGCGCGTCTTTTCCCCTCGACCTTGCCCATCATGATTACTTGAAGAAGTCGGTACCGTTCGTGTCGAAACACATGTCCCAAGTAACTTATCTTCTTCTTTTTAATGCTCAACGTGAGTTCTCGGGATCGTTTGACGCGCCGTAGAAATTCTTCGTTCGTGACTCTATGGACCCAGCTTATCCTCAGCATTCTTCGGTAACACCAGATTTCAAAGGCGTCAAGTTTCTTAATGGTTGCCTCCTTCAAGGTCCAAGCCTCGCAACCATACATTACAATTGGCCAGATGTAACATTGAAGCATCCTACTTCGGAGGTGCAGACTGATGTCCTTGTTGCAAAGTACCTTTCTCATTTTGTTGAAGGAAGCACGAGCAACTTCTATTCGGGTCTTCACTTCATTTTCAGACTCCCATGCTTCAGTCAGCCATGTGCCTAGGTACTTGTATTTATTAACTCTCTCTAAAGTAGTACCTGCCACCGAGATTGTTGGGTTTAAGTCTTCTCTTCTGCTAATCACCATATACTTGGTTTTGGCGAGGTTCATTGATAGCCCCGCTCTTTTGCTGCACTCATAGACGTGGTCAACTATACTATGTAGATCTTCAGGTGTTGTTGCTATAAGAGTGGTATCATCGGCGTATCTCAAGTTGTTAATTATTTGCCCATTGATCTTGATACCCCACTCTTTGCCTTCCAGTGCTTCAGAGATAATTGCTTCTGAATACAGATTAAATAGAAGCGGGGACAGAATGCACCCTTGCCTGACTCCACGACAGATTGAAATTAGTTCGGTTTCATCACCGTCCACTCTCACCGTGCTGGTTTGATTCCAGTAGAGGTTTTGTATTATCCTCATATCCCTGCCATCAATTCCGACTTCTTGCAGACGACGCATAAGTACCTCGTGTTTGACACGGTCAAAGGCCTTTTCGTAATCAACAAAACATATAATGACGTCTGTCTGTAAGTCTCGACATTTTTGAACAAGCACATTCAATGAGAACAAGGCTTCTCTGGTTCCTACTCCAGATCTGAACCCGAACTGGCTCTCCGAAATTTGTGCATCGCATTTGCCTCTAATCCTCTCATGTATAATCGAGAGAAAAAGTTTTAAGACCTGACTCATCAGACTTATTGTGCGATATTCTGTGCATTTCTTAGCCGTAGGTTTCTTCGGGAGGGTGATGAACGTTGAATTTAACCAATCCTTCGGCATAATCCCCGTTGCATAAATACAGTTGAAGAAGTTTGTTACCGCATCCACCAGGTGTTCCTCTAATAGTTGGAGAATCTCCACATGAATTTGATCTGGACCTGGAGATTTTCCAGTTTTGGCTCTCTTTAGAGCATTTACTACCTCTGCTCTCAATATAGGAGGTCCAGTTTCATTTCCTGGTGTTACTGTGATTCTTCTAGTTGCATCTGCGAATATGTCTTCAACATAGAGTTTCCAAGTAGATTTCTTGCTCTCTACGTCTAATAATACATTACCACTATCATCCACTAACGTATTCCGGTTTGTCCTTTTCCGCAATCCAGCCATCTCTTTGATCTCTTTGTGTAAGTTAAAGCTGTCATGTTTGGCGTTGAGCTCTTCCAACCTAACACATTTGTCCTCATAAAATTTTGACCTAGCTGCTCGAATTTTCCTCCTGATTAACTTATTTAGGGCATTGTATGCGTGTGGATCGAATTGTTTAATCAGTCGTCTTTCTTCCATGAGGTCTAAGATTTCATCTTCCATCCACTGTTGTCTTTTGTTATATTGCATCTGACCCAAAATAGTTTCATTAATATTGGTAATGGTTCTAACTAGAGCATGATTCACTTCTTCTACAGATGCAGTTGTATTAAAATTTTCTTCAGCCCAGCGGTTTATAGCCTTGGAGACTTTTACTCTTTTATCCGGATGTTTGATACTGCGTATATCCGGACGACAGATGATTTTAGTCTTTTTTAGTTTTTTCAGGTTACAGCACATTTTAACTATAACGGGGTTGTGGTCAGAGTTGATATCAGCACCAGGATAGGTTTGAGCACTTGTAATCGAATTTTTGAAACGACTATTTATCGCTATGTAATCTATCTGGTTGCTAACTATGTGATCTGGTGTATGCGCTGGTGAGGTCCATGTGTAGAGCCTCCTTGGGTGATGTTTGAACAGGGTGTTCGTGACTACGAGTTCATGTTCTTGACAGAACTCAATGAGCGCTTCGCCCCGTTCATTTCTTACCCCTAATCCATAAGGTCCGATCACTCCTGGTACCTCCAGGCACCCACCTTTGCGTTTAGATCTCCCATTATAATATTTATGTCATGTTTCTTCGTGTATTGTAAAAGATTCCTAACTTCCGCGTAAAATTCATCCAACTCGTTCTGGGGTTTGTCGGCTGTCGGGGCATACACTTGAATGATATTTATGTTCTGCGGTTTAGCTTCCAGACGTAACAGCATACTTCGGTTGGAATGTGGTATGAAACCGCGAACGGCTTGAGCAGTTTCTTTGGTGAGCAGGACTGCCACTCCATAAGGTTCGGTTGAGCCATTTTTACCCGAGTAGTACAGTACTTCGCCCTCTGTGGTCTTGTATCGATCGTTTCCTGGCCATTTAGTATCACTAATACCCAACACCCCAATTTCTAGGCGCCTCATTTCTTTGATGACATTATGTAGTTTCCCATGCTGTTTAAGACTCCTTACGTTCCATGTTCCAATTTTTAGCCTGTGTCGTTGTTTTTGTTCGTGATCCCCTCCGGAGATTCTTCGCACCCCTGACCCAATTAAGGGACGCCGGAGACTCAGGGCCGTGGCTATATTTGTGCTATCCATGCTTAATGATCAGAGCTGATCAACTAGGGAGTATTATGAGGGTGGTTTCCCGTTGCCTTCCGTCATCGCAGATTACCGCCGTACCGCCATCCTAGCTCCGCCGGTAATTCTCGATATGAGCCCATCTCTGGCCTCGATATCGTACTGGCTCTACTGCTGCCTAGCGCCAGGCTGTCGTATTAAGCTCCTACAGCTGAGCTTGCCTCTTCCGCCGATGTCACCGATGTGATCTTCTAGATCTACGCCTTCACCGCCGTTAAGGTCTTCACCTGTAACCCCAGGCAGGGGACCACGTTATACCCCGTGGTGCTGGGTCCTTCCCTGAACTCGGCCATTGAGAAGTCCCGAGCCTACTAGAACACTCAATGCCCACCCCCGCGGCTTGGACGCGCCAGAGAAGAATTACTCAAGTGGCCGCCAGAGAACGTGACTCTGGTGACCCTTGAGCCGGGTTAACGGTTTTGTATGTTACCAAAACCGAAGGAAAATATAATGATGTATTATAGTTCTGATTGTCTCTAAAAAAAAACACACATACTAACCCACTCTTATTCTTGGATATACAAAAGTTGAGCGGTCTTGAGGGCATTGCCCCAATTGTGCTCCGTACTCGTGCTCCTGAGTTGGCTCCGGTCCTAACGCCGATCGTGTGTGGCACTGAACACTTATTTCAAAGCTAAGTCTACGGGCTCACCGAGAAATTATGTAACTGGATTGTTGCAAGGTTGTGTTCTATCCCCGACTCTATTTCTTCTGCATATCATATGTTGCAACTATAATCTTCTTCGTGATTGAGCACTCTTTTCAGGGTGGTCGTGATCGGTTCACATCGTGGTTTTGTCCCGAAACCGGCTTCCTTGTAGATTTCCGCTTTGGTCTATTCTCCACATCTCGACAGCACTCTTGCAGATTTGATGCCGTTGTTAAAAATCAGTAGGGCTTCAACCTCTTTAGATCTTGGCCTCAAATTGAATGATGCCGTTGTTACACTAAGTTCCCGGATGTATAATAAATAATATAGCCTGTCTAAACAACTTTCATTCCTTGAGATATTCCCAAAGAACTTCAATATCCATATCTGTACAAGAGACGAAGTTTATTTTGTATTTGAAGTTCTTTGAGGATGGAACTATTGGTCCGGAATAACGTCCGTGGTATTTTTAGAAGTCGGCTCCAATACTACATTTCCAGCGCATTAAACTTTCGCTGGTCTCCTTATTTTAGCGACCAAGTGTCCGCGCCATATAGGAAAATAGGAAAGACAAGACGGTGCATTAAACTTTGTCTTCAGGTTATTTGGTCGTCTTTCTAAACTCTACCTAAGGGCTAAACAGCGGATCTCGTTATCGCACATCGTCTCCGTACTTGGTCCTCACACTCCTGTGTTCGAGATAGTTGCTGTAAGGTATATGTAGTGTTGTACACGTTGTTAGACGCACGCGCTTTTACCTACCTTGGCAATATAATTCTATTAAATGCTAATGTTATTGTGTCAGTAACATGTTCAATTCTCGGGTAGTAACTCCGATAATTGTAACAATTGTGAAATTTTTCTTCTACAAATATAACCAGATATGTTACTCGATACGGAATTCATAATATTTTAGGCTTTAGACAATTCCTGTTTTTTCATGTTTCAGCAAATTCATATTGGGAAGTACAAATATTCAAAATCTTAATTGAATTGTTGTTGAATTGAATTGGAATATTCCGCAAAGTTATTAATTGCGTTAAAATACGAATTTTTATAAATATTTTTGTAACACGCCGATAGAAGTCGACTTTACGCCCTGAAAACTGGTCAAGAAAGATAAAACCAGCGGCCAAATCAAAGTGTTGTAACGCAAATGATTTTTTAAATCCCCTTTTTTATACATTTTAAATGCTAAAGTTTCCAGTTTCGTGGCTCTGCAAGTAGCCCTAGGTTAAAACAAACGATGTTTTCGCCTCGGAGAAAACAAACAAAGTAATTTTCGCCGTCTTTGATAAATATATTATTTACTAGTCTTTTTCTTGGGCGCTATTTATTTTTCTGTTTGCTATAATTGAACGGGAAAAATATAATTAGTTCAGCCTTTTATTTTGGCTTGTTAAAAATGATTACTCTCAGATTTAACATAAGACAACGATCTTCTCACGATGACGATTTATTATTTTGAATCTAGTATATGTTCATTAAAATCTAACAGTAATTTTTCTAACAAGAATCTAGTGGCTATTTACCCACCCTCTCTCTAATAGAATACACATCCAAGGTATCTTTGTACTCATGAGAATTCGACGTTTTGTTAAAGATATTGAGGGTTCGATCCTCTTTTATCTTTCCCTTTTATCTTTACATAACAATAAGATGTTCCTTGAAAATTATTACAAAAGTTCCTAACATTATATTTTTATTTTCAAAGATATATAGCCATAAGGCCCAAACAATTAAAAAATAGAGGAATTTTTTTTGCCAGCAAATTTTCTCCTCCTTAACCCCTTCGGACCCACATTAAATATTGACGATATAAAAATTATTTTTTATGTTTTATTGGCTCATTAGAGAATAAAGAACATATTTTGTTAAAAAAATATAAGTTTCCTTTAATAGTTTTTTAGAAAATTGTATGTCCACTGAAATGGACGTCAGGTTCTTAGTGTTGTTTCTTAATGATGTGTACCCGAATTTATAGTACTAAATTAATATTAAATTTAGTACAGAACGTTACTTATATTGTCTTTTACGTGTATTAAATATAATTATTTAAATTATTTTATAAATAAAGCGTCAGCATAAATAATTTAAACGCGTTTCAAACCGTTATCAAGGTTTTTATTTAGAATGTTACTCTTTTATCTCAATGGATAGGTTATTGAATAAAAAAAAACTATGTATCAAGGAATTTTTTTTGTTACTAACACACTTAACATAAATTTAACCAACATTTTTGGTGAAAAATACGGAAACAATTTCAGTCACTAGTGAAGCAGAGATGTATCCGCATTTGAGGCAATAAAGATGTGTTTTGCCCTTGCATTCTTTTTTACATCTAGTAGCTTCCTTTTTGTATCGTATTCCCATATTGGCCCCATTTCAGCTTTACGTCGTCAAGTTTGTGTAGATGTTGGAATGCTTGTGGGGCTGCTTCTTCCTAAAGATGGACGACCTCTTTTTCTGTTGTTTAGTGGCTGTCCCATTTTTAACAGCGAATCTGCTGCACTGCCGAGTAAATCCAGAATAACTTTCTCAGGTATCTTACAGATGGAACCGTCTGCCTGATATTCCAACCAACTGTTAGATAGTGATAAATCGATGGCATGGAATATCATACGAAGCGTCCATTTTTTCGATCGAATAAAGATACAGTACAGACTTATTAGATGATCTGTTTTATCTACTCCTCTCATGAATTATTATATAATCTTACTAGCTCAGGGCGTGGTACTGGTATATACTACTATAATAATAAAGTATCCAAGGACTTTATTCCATCTTCGAGCATCGTCTTGCTCTCCAACACCAACAAAATTGGATGCTAAGATGACACTTTTATTATCCACCCACTTCAGGACCACAACATCTTTCGAACTATTGGTTACCTGGTAAGAAAATCCTGGGTGCTTTTTTGCTCCTTCGTTATCTTTTATAAACCTTCCAAACCTGTCTAATCTGATTGTCCCTCCAGCATAAATTTGTCTTTCTCTAAAGTCTTGCAACAAATTGGAAAAGTAATTGTCATAGAATTAATAATGTCCAGGGCCAATTATTCGCTTTGCCAGTGCATTAACATATGAAGCAGAAGCTTGATGCTGATTTTTTCTTCATCTCACAAAGGTTCGTTGGGGAGGACGATATTACTACCTTTACTAGGCGGCCATTTTTAAGTATTCTGTAAAATTTCATCATCACTTTCTTCGTCGATATCAGATAAAGTCCTATTTTCAAGTATGTTGAGCAAATTGTCAACGTCTCCTTGTCGGGATAAGTCAAAACCTGAAAAATAATAACAAAGTAGGTAAAAATAGTATGTTTTATTCAAACTTATCTCAATAAAGGTTTATGCTCAAATTTATCGATTGGAACCTGTTGTCCATTACAATGGACATGGCAATAAGTACAGATTTTACATAGTAAGACACAAAGATTCATAATTATTATCATGTCTGCATGTAAAATAAACACTATTCATTGAGAAAAAAAATAATTCAACTTTATACATAGCAGCTATGTTCATTAAAATTAAACCAAAAATATACTTACGTGCTGGTCGGCTGTCTATGACTGTTCACTACACTTGATTAGTTATTTCCACTTAACCACATCACATTTCTCAAACGTTGTTTATAATAGTAGATTCTAAGTACTTCTCGGATTTCTAGCATTAATTTATAATCGACTTTTGATAAGACCCAACAATACAACGAGTGTTTTATGAGCATGTCCACTCACATGGACGCCAGGACCGAAGGGGTTAATGTGACAAAATCGTCGTGTTACTTGTATGTTTTAAATTAATATTGTTCCACTGTCGCATCAAATAAAAATAGAAATACGTGTGTGATTAAACAATTTAAATTATACTTTAATTATACTAAATGCCTCAATTTTGTAATGCATTATAGTTATTTTTTAATTAAACCTATAGTTTTATTTAAAAATATTAAAAATTTACCTTATTATGTATTTGCTAAATGATGAAGAGAAGGTTTTTAAACTACTATTTAATAATTAATTATGTGTCTTTAAGTATTAATGTAAATAAATTAATCCAATTTATCACTGAAAATTTGGATAAATTTGTTGTTGTTTAATATATAAATTTTCTAACCACGCCAAAGAGTTAAATGAATTAAGATATTTTTTAATAAAACCACTCGAACAAAAAAGTAGATCTGGATAGAAAATATTCCCAAATTTAAAAGTTGGATGTTTCGTTGTAAGTGGAGAGAAGAGCTCAGGTCGGTCAGACTCCTCTTGAGAGGCGACCGACAACACCATTATATTCACGACCTAGTTACATATTCAGCACTTTGCGACATTATTTTATATGAAATTCCAATAGCGCTACTTACAAGATAATTTAGTAAACTTATAAGAATTATAATTATCAAGAATCATGAATATAATAGAGATATATTTGTCAATAACGTATATATCTTGTAAGCAACATTTCCATTTCCTCGTTAGAAGTAAATATACCAAGGTAACTAGCGACATCCTTTGGCAGCCTGAGGAACTTATCAGCTTTTCATGAAGATATAAATAAATTGCAAGTACATTCATTTATATAAGAATATTTAAGAAGTAACTCATGCTATATAGTTTCATTAGAAACTCAACGTTTTGCTGGTATGTTTATGTATCGAAAACATTTATATCTGTACCCATTCATATTAATTATTTTCCGATAATAATAACGTTACGGGAATCACTAATCCATCTATTTTATCCACATTATGTCATCAGTAATACGCAATGATTGGCATTCATCAGCTGTCATCGTTATAGGATAATTGTCACTTTGACACGTGTCACAGCCATTTTGGGGAGATTTGGCGCGTTTTGGGGAAACGAATAATAGGGATTATGTTGATCTTTTTGTTACTTTTGTTTAGAGATTATAGGATAATTTGATTATTCTGTTATTTCTTTTATGTAATTTAATGTGTAATTATGAGATTTTGACGAATAATATTGAAATAGATAAAAAGGGATTTATTAAGGAAAATACTTTTTAGCGCCAAAACTAATGTTATTCATTACTCTTTTGACTTTTCATTACGAGATTTCCCGGAGTAAAAAAGAGGTCAAAGTCCACTTAATACAACTTGCAGTAGCGGGATAAAATGTAACACAATTAAATTACTGCAAGCAATACAAGCATTGTTTTACGTTTTTTCTCTTTATTTTACTTTATACTTTTCGATAAATCCTGAGGAGTTTCTCAGGTATAGGCCATTTAATCAATTGTAAACACCCACTCAATCATTGCGAATTGTCCTTAAACAAATGAAGCCTTTGTTACTCCTCCAATTCAAAAGATCGGGGTTTTTTGCGTGATATCAATCTCGCAAAAAAGTTAAGGGTCAAAAAGGTACGTTTAAAAGCAACATTGAAGGGTTAACAGATTGTGTCGGTACGTTTTCTCGCTTTGCGAACAAGGGCTATTATTCGTTAAAAAGATTTTGTTTTCCCTTTGTGCTTTCAGCGAGAGTAATTGTATTGAATTTTTTTTGTTTTTTCGATAAAATTTAAAACAGTATCGCATATAATTTTTGCAATCATTTCGGATTCTGAAGGGTACAGCAGATTATTTTATAATTTAAAGATGAGAGTGAGTATAAATGGTTCCACCATTGCTGTTTTGGGTTCCATACGAACTTCAAACGGCTTAGGCAAATTGTGCTTGAGATTTTTACCTCATTTCATCTTTAAGGTGCTATATGACCACGGTGGGCAAAGTCAAAGTCAAAATCATTTATTCATTTAGGCAACATAATGTACATTTATAAACGTCAATAAAGAAATACATATTACATGCTACATGCTTATAATTTTACATTTACACCTACTGAGCTGCCACCATTATACCATGTTTCACATGATACTTAAGTAATTAATAGTTAATAATAATAATAATAAAAAAATCAAAACAAAGACATTTCCTCTATCAGCAGAAGGCATGGTGAAATAGTAGCACGCACTTACATTCTCGTAGGAACAACACGCAAATACATAGTCAAAACAACTAACATCACCGCATACACGAATTCAAGTACGAACAGTCACCACAAGTAGCACCCGTTCACGAGTATGTCGCAGGGCCAGCCATCGGCCCTCTCGCCATATTTTTAGAAAGAGAGACAACTCTGCATGGACGCCTGACGGTCCTAATCTGGTGGCTAATCACTATTGAGACTCGGAATTTCGCAGGAGGTATTATCGTTTGCATAGATACCAGAACACACTTTATTCTCTGATTCTCATACTCCGACGGGTCGGATGCCCGACACCGCCATAACAGGCTCCTCATACGACGCAGTATGGTAATGGCCAATGAGCTTAAAGATTATACAGCATAGACTTATTGATATTAAACGAAAAGTGTCATAATTTAAGTATCACTAATTAACATATATTGTTATTAATAGTCAAAAAAATCTAAAGTCAAAATCATTTAATCATATAGGTAAATGAAATGCTAACTTTACATTTAGTTTACATTTAATATATTAAATCAAACGTATGTTTGTGTTTGAAACATTCTTATAAAAGACAATGCCGTTAGCTAATAGAAAAATACGCCAGCTTAGAATAAAGAAGCAATAACAATTTCATTTATGTATTTACTTTATTTCTTTTCAAGTAATTGGAATGAATACAATTTGAATTTTCCATACTTTTCCCGTTTGTATGTAATAATTCGGGAGTGTTGCCGCCGTGCGAGGAAAATATTTTTTGTGCCGTTACATAACGGAATATGTTAAGAAAATGTAAGGATTATATAAAAGGAAGGTTGACTCTTTAAAAATTTTGTACCTTTAGCAAATACAATACAGTTTTGTAGGAAAAAAAATGATCTTTCGAAATCCGGAATTAGTTTGTCACATTAACAGTAAAACCTAGTGGCCTTTCGACGTACTACTAGTTATGAAAACTGGGTTACCGCTGTTAGTCCGTAAGATGTTACAAATATATTGAGAAATTCAATAGTTGTGTTACAAAATATTATTACTACAATTGTCGGAAGTGCAAAATAACGCTGAATTATATCGAGTACGTATTCTTACAAAAATCATCTCCGATTTTATTGACAGTTGACCGTTTTCAAGCCTTGCTGATTTTTTTTTGTAAATAAATTAAAAATTATGTTAAATAGTTGTAAATTTATAATAATACATAACTTTAATCCGGTTAAAAAGTTTTTTCTTTAAATGTGTAAAAGTTATGTTAATCAAAGACAATGCAACGTTTACGTTTTAATGTAAATATATCTGAATTACAAGGTTGTTATTATTATTATTAGTGTATTCAGAAAGCCCAGCGCAGCTTCGAAGACTTTGTCTTGTAAATGGCAGGGCATCGCAATAAAATCTCCGTAGCTATGTCAAGGTTAATTCTATACAGTTCGCTCGGTATTCCTGGATTTAACACTGGTTATTTTAGTTCGTCAGAAGACTGCTAATTAAATGAAAAAATAACTAAAACAAATGCAGGTGTCTGTACCCATAACTTATCCATGTGTCGTTAAGACTTAAGAAACTAACCAAATATGAGTTTAAAATTGTGAGTGCGTGATCTTTATTAATTAAAGTAAACAAAGAGATTACTTTTCGCAAAAGTAGAAATTCATTTCAAAAAGTCATGCAATAATTAATTTAAATATTTATTATCAAAATGTCTGCATATAAGTGATACGTCTGCTGAGTTCGTTGTCCCTCTGATTGTCCCTAAATGGGGACACAGACGCGACAGCAGATCACTTTGTATAAACACAATGTTTACCAGACAATTTATTCAATTAAAAGATATACTTTTGACGTTGTTTTTAGCTTTCTTCGTTGATTTCTATGTTTTTTTTTAAATAAGCTGTGTCAGTGGCGAGGTAGCCGACCATGAATTTATTACATCTATACATCTATGGACTATTCTTTTATGGGCACAATTCACATGATGAAATCGTCTTAAATCAAAGTACCAACGTAACAGGCAACAGTCTTGTCTATAAAAAAAATATCAACGAGATAGATTCAGAAATTGGTCTGCTCAATATCCTTATATTCGGGATACCAAAAAAGTTTTAATTTTTTATAGAACAGGAGTCAAATGGGCTGGAGGCTCACCTGATGTTAAGTGATACCGTCGCCCATAGACACTCTCAATGCCAGAGGGCTCGCCAGTTCGTTGCCAGAATTGGTTCGGAAATACTTCAGTAGGAAGCTGGTTGCAAATAGTGGTGGTGCGCGGCAAAAACTGCCTGAAAAACACTCAGTTGTGGAACGACGGACTTTTCGAACTAATTCTGTCATTTCACAAAAAAAATGTATATTACTAATTAGAAAACATTTACAAAATAAATATATTTTGCAACGCCCTATTTTTTAAAATTAATACAGACATCAAAAGACGATTCAACCCTGATCTATAAAATATGGACTGTTTACACAACAATATTTCTGAATTAACATCATATAAAAAGCTTGTAATAATTCAAACGTTATCACTAAACTAAACTGAGTACAATTGAAATGTTGGGATTAAAATTTAACGCAATAAAACACATGGAGCCACGGAACGGGAGATTTTCCTGTTCTTATATTCATTAATAAAAAAAAATCAATAAGATAAACCGTTAATATGTTCCATAGTAATGTGCATTTCCTCTAATCTATTAAAACAAGTTCGTCTTCTAGTCAATGTTTTATTTGAAGTACTGTTTTGTTTATGACTCCGTGGTGAAGAGATAGATCAATGCTACTAAAATTTAACTACACTTATTTCAGTTTGTTGGTAAATATTGTTAACGTTTTCTTTTTGTACATAAAATGTAAGCAATAAATGTATTGAGCTTAGTCAACAAAACCATTTAATGAATTAGTGATAGTGCAGGTTAGTCTTAAGTGCTAAACAGTGGTAAGAGAAAAAAATAGTACACAAAAACAGAGTGACTTCTCCTTAATAGAGACTATAAGTAGTTTTATTACATACCTTCTTATGTTAAATATCCCGTTAAGTAAATTATGTTAGTTTAAAATTACTTATTAGTCTTAAGCTAGATCGTAACGATGTCTTTGTGCAAGGACAATCAAAAAAAATAAAAAAGATGAAAGAATAGTTCTAATTTACTCCTGTATTTTAATTAACTGAAATATATTTTTCTGAAAGCATTCTGAATTGGCGATGAATTTGAAATAAAATATTTCTTTTATGTATATATGTCACATAAACAATAAATTGTCTACGAATCGCTCCCGCTACAGAACCGCTCGTAAAACCGCCCATTTCTCGACCGCATATTTAGTAAAGCTAATAAAATTTAGAGCGCTTTGCCCTGTGAGAACATTAAACAAAGTTATGAATTCGATAATACAATGTTACAAAGTCGGATGTTGGTTTAATACGAATTTTTAAGCCCTTTGGCGAGGAACGTTTTGTGAATATTACTTGTAAACATATTTTTTGCGATAATATTAATAGGATGTACATTGTATGGGATTTAATTCTGCAGGTTAACATTTGTAAAAATAAAAAAAGATTTTAGTGAAAACGTTTAAACCAAAATGCAAACATAGAATATTTATTACTTTAGGTCCACGGCTTCACAGGCTTAGTGACAAAATATAAACATTATAATAAAAATCATAGTAAATTTAATCCTATTATTATTTTTAAAAGAAAATAAATTACGCTAATGTTTTACTAATTTTTATCTGTAGCTTACTACAGATGGTACTCATAACATGTATTTTGTAATTAGTTTGCAAGAACTTCTCCGCAGGGGAAAGGCTCCTCCAGGGATCTCAAGGTATCTGTCTTTTTTTTTTTTTTTAAAGACAATTCACACCAATTGACCTAGTCCCATGCTAAGCTGGTGAAGCTTGTGTTATGGGTACTAGGCAACGGATATACATACAAATTATATATAGATATACATATAAATACATATTTAAACACCCAAGACCTAAGAAAAACACCAAATGCTCATCACATCAATGTTCGCCTCAGCCGGGGATCGAACCCGGGACCCATGGATTCGCAGTCAGGGGTACTAACCACTAGACCAATGAGTCGTCTACATAGATCATAGTCGTCTCATTGGCCACATCCAGCCAGCCGTTCTGATAATGTTGTCCGCCCATCTCTCATCGGGTCTTCCTCTGTATCGTTTACCAATAGGGCCTCCCCACTGACACTGACAGTCTCAATAAAGTCAATTAACTATGTAGTGGCTGACATTGGCTCAAATACACTAACGTCTTCGCAAAATTTTCGAGTAGTTCTTGTAATATCGACGGTGCTGATGAACTTGGTAGAAAGAAAGAAAATATCGATGCAAAAACACAGCTATGCTTGCTGATTTACTAAACTAAATTTCAATAGGTCACAGTTCAATGCAGTCCTGCCAGTATTACGTGAGTAAACCACAGACTAATTAAATAACTAAGTGCTTTGCATCGTGTAATGATTTGGTTTCCCCTGTGGCTTGAAGCTATTAGCAGCGTTAGACACTTCAGTCACGTATTAACGGATTCGCAAAAAGGGGATTAAGCCTCATCACAGACACATTTCTGCGTCTGTTTTACTATTTTATTATACGAAGAGATATGCGTTTTACATATGTTGAGAATGATGATAATGTCACCCATAATCAGTAGTCACATTATTTTGAGTATGAAATATTTATTAATTACAAGTTCATTTGTTTCATTATAGTAATGTTTTAACAGTTTTAGTCCGGTTGTGAAGCGTGTGTTTTTATATCTTTAGGTCTTTAGAATTCCGTATGGATGTCCTATGGAAATCTAGTAATCACTTTCACGTAAAGGAATATCGTGAGACTACTAGTAATTGTTTCACCCAAACATCACCTTGTCTATGAAGATTAATCTATGCAACAGATGTAGAAACCTGAATCCAAGACGAGGGTTGCAATAATAACTATTCTGTACTAATGTAATGTTACCTATATGTACTATTAAGAGTACTTTACCTATTTGTCTAATAATTTCATTGATAAGAGCACGTCCTCGCATTTAAGTATTATGATTATTTATAAATTAGTTCACGTCAAGTGCACAAACAGGATGTTAATTAGAATGAATGCGTAATGTAAACCTGAGACTATACAGTATATTTCGGAAATGATTACTGATCAAAGCTTCTTTAAAGATAAAAGTTAGCTCATAATGTTTTACTATATTGAGATAAAGAGATTTGCTACAAAATGCCGAAGCGTTTTCAAATTTTATTTCTGCAATTTAAGATGTCTTGGTCACGGTAAAATTTCCTTGCCTGCTCAATAATATTGTAATAAAAATAAAATATTAATTAAGTAAATATTTGAATAGATAAACATAGTATGGAATTCTAGCCTAGTTGCTTATCGTGGTATATTAAGAAGTTTCTTTAAATACTTTTTATATCATCTTATCTAAATATATAAAACAAAGTCATGTTAGTTACACCACTTATAACTTAAGATCGGCTGGACCGTTAGTTATCTCTTTTTTGTTGGATTCTTCTTCGCTCCGAATAGATAAGTATAAAATATCTGATAAGTTATCGAATAACAATAAATACCTAATATGTATAACTGCCATTATTTCTCAATGGCAAGCAAAAAAACATTTCTGTATTACAAAAATAAAACCTTAGTGAAATCCTAAATTAAGTTTAACTTAACAAGATATTATTAGACTGTTAGGCGGAACGAAGTTCGCCAAGTCAGCTAGTATATTGTATTCAGGGTAAAAGATACTTCATTACACATTTATTTCCCAAAGTCCTGTAATTTATTATAAATTCACAAAACTTGCCCACTATAAAAAATCTATTTAACGCCACGCGAACAACGTATCGATACAGGTAGAATAAAAAGTTCGATTGTTACAATTATACCCGAAATATTTTAAAGTAGTTCTACTTTCATTCATATAATTTTACCTGAGGTTATAAATTACTTGTACCATTGACCACAGACAAGTATGAATGGACAAAATTTTGAATGAAACTTTAAGAATGAACGTAAATTTGCAGACACGCTGGCGTCGCTTTAAAGCTTTTGTTAAACTTTTTGATAAATGTGTGGGCTTTGAAATTTGTCGCAAATAAACTGCGTTTTGATCTAGTACAAAGTTAAATTAGGTTTTCATAGGCAAGTGGCTTGTTGTGTTATTGTTAGATACTGAAGGAGGTACCTGCTTCATATATGTATTTCTTGTTCCATGATTTCTAATAACATTGTGTGAATTTATGTTTAATGAAAGTAACAGCGGTTTATTGTTAATATTGTTCATTTAGTACAATTGCATTTTGAGGAAATACTATAGACACTTATCAAACGATTACATTCATGGTTCGGCATCAGGTTAATAATTCTAATAAATTAATTACAGTGAGGCAATGACGTTTATGTCAAGTTATTGATATTTTCCCTCCAATATACAAAGCCCTCCGGACCGTTACATGCCGCAACAACTATTTTTTGGCCGGGAATCGAAAGCAACCGTAAGCACTAATTAGGTATAATATGGTAATCGGCGTCAGCATCCTTGCTTTGTAAAATACGTTTCAGCTTTAAAAAAAATGTATATCACAACAAAAAAACCTTAATAGATATTTTCATCCCAATCCGTTGGAGTCGGAAATAGAGGATTTCGACGGGATAAAGGTGAAATAATAATCCAATCCCCCGAGGGAGTGCACAACCCGGCTGAGCGGTTATCGGCAAACATCACCGGAAATACACTTTGACAAACATTTCTTTTGTTTTTGACTTTTCATTGTTTTATATTGACTATAAACAAACAGTTTTAATTAAAAACTCTGCAGTGGTTAGTCCATAAGGGAATGATTATCTTGTAGCACACGAAGCTGAAATATTAATTGATATTTCTGTATTTTGTGTTTGTAACAACTTCTCATAACATTTGAAATAAAATGTGAAAATAATTGTATAATTACGTAACATAGAGAGCTCAACAAATGTTTTATGACAAACGAGTGAAAATTAATGATAAGGCCATAAGGTCAATAACCTCCGATTGCATCTCTTTCTTTTATAAAGTAGTAGATGATCAGCCTTCTACTGAGACAAGTCGGTGAGTGGGTCTAAGATACACCTACTGGATTCCTTGTGATGTTTACCTTTACCGAACCAGCAAGAGTTCCTTGCACATCATTGTCACATAGTATTACGGTAAATATAATGCCACGATTCAGGAATATTTTGTCGCTTTAGATAGGTTTTTGTTATTCCCAAAAAAACCTATTCTAATTTCAAATTCAAACCCTTTGGCGGAGCTTATATTCAGATGTCGCCGAATGATAACGTTTTTACTTTATCAAAGAGAATCTGCCGAATATCTTAAACTGCACGTAATTCTGAAGTAGAGTCCTTGGGTAATCGGCGAATCGCAAAGATAATCGAGCATTGTTGAAATCGAATGATCGATTGGATTCCGATGTCAGGGTAGTTGCGTTTTTTTATGTTTTGCGGTGAATTTTAAAGGGCTAAACTATAATAGTTATGACTTAACTTGATTAGCAAAATATTTTTTGGATAGGTATAAATAACAGAGAAGAAATAAAAGAATCCTACGGAAAATTCCTACGACGTTCTTTTATTTCTAACACATTCAAAGAAAGTCATACACAAACATTTCTATGTATTGATGCTTTTAAGCCTTAATGCTGTTTTTTAAACTAATTTTCAACTTTCGATTTATAGATAATGGTATTAATTCGCGTAAATATCTTCAAAAAGGTTTGTGTTAATGTGATAGAAATGAACCAAAAATCGAGATCTCTACTTAGTATGTATAACTTATTTTTTTATTGTAATAGATTTACTCAATTAATAGATTGACTCATTGAAAGTTGTTTATTTATTACAAGATCATTTTCATAAATTCAACATCTAAATCATCATTTTACATAATTTACGAACCTATGTAAATGAAACGATAATATAGTGTATTATATTTCTACATATTACAAATAATAAATATATACTTTCCACATATACATATACTGATTTCTGAATGAATGTATGAAAATAAATGAATCTAAAAAAAAATCTAATCTAACATTTTATTATTGTAGTTAAGGACACATGATCTGCATGTTTTTCTAATAATTTATTCATATCCAGATTTCAAAATATAACGTGATTGGATTAACTTTTGTGGGTTGGATTTGTGTGAAATTTGAAAGATACCATGATGATAAGTAGGAAATTTTCTTGTGCCATTTGTTAAAGCGAGTATAAGCTAAAGGTTATCTTGTGTTCCTGTCGGTGTGAGTCACGTACTGTAAATATTCCCGAGAGGTCAGAAACGTGGGGCGACTTCCATAAATCAGGAAAATCTTATAACACATTTTTCAAATAGGTCATCACAATATTTTTCACTTTGATACATTGAAAAAGATCACAATGAAATCACATCGTTTTTATACATACATACAACATATAAAAAATATTAGAAGGGTACAACAATAGTTATAAAACACTAGAAACATACAAATGCAATATTTTTTTACTTAAAATTTTATTGGCTTAAAAAATTATATTTATTAATTATTGTATATTCAATCGTAGATTTGACTTCTTGCATAAAAAATTGGGTTCGATACCAATGTAAAAATGGCCAAGTAAAATATAAAGTAATGCTGAGGTCGTGGTAATTGATTTTGGTACGGAGATGAAAATTGATCTATTATCTTTATAATAGCACTACGGCTCAGGAAATTATGATAATGTTCTGTGACTGACAGGTCATCAGTCCATAATAGAAATCAGCTCTGGACATTTAACATTTACATTTTGATTAAAATTTAAAAGCAAGTTACAATAGCCTAAAAGTTTCAAGGATGGAAGTATAGGTTTGTTATTTCGATAATTTTTTCGAATCACAGCTCCACCATAAAACAACTCCATTTTTTTTTCTATCGGTCTTTACGACTTGTCTGTAGTACCACAAGTAATATTAAAGAGGCGCATGGCTTTGGACCCCTCAAAGAAATAACATGTAAATGTTAGTCTTAGTTCCCAGTGAATTACATTAGGTTAGGTTAGGTTTTTTTTTTTAATTCTAAGTGGCGTTTGTGATCAGCGAGTGGAACCGTGATTCCACAAATTAACCGTTATTTCTACTTTCTTAGACAACTAAGCAGTGTTAGCGCAGTATCAACCGTGAAGTCGTGAGTTCGAGCCCCGACTGTGCATAATTTGTCCTTTCTATTCCCTTCAATCACAGGTTAAACGGTAAGGGAAAATATTGCGAAAACAAAAACAAGAATTTAAAATTATAGTAATTTTGCTTGTTGAGTAAAATGATTGATAATTGAAAATAATTAATATGGCGGCTGTTTTGCGGCGATAAATCCTGCTTCACATAGTCTTAGCTATAACGCAAGAAAACTCAAGTGATTAACAACTATGTTACAGCGTTATAAATACCTCGATCACATCGTTTATGCTGTATATGCTGGCTCGTAGGGTTGCACATTGTTCTCGTGACGTAAGCATGCTTCCTACACGTGCAGTGCCTATATACATATATGTACCTACTAGTTCGACAATCATTCATCGATCTTCCATTACAACGCGTTAAGAGAGTAGAGCTTTGCAGAGCCTGTTGGAGAGGCACGGGTTCATTTCTTTTTTGCAACAATGCGAAAGCGATGCGAATCCCTGGTGCGTCGGGTGCGTCGTAGCTTCAACAAGATTTAGGTACTGATACCTGTTCTATATGATACCGTTGTGTTGCGAAATTAAAAAAAACAAGTGCGTGCGTACAAAGTACACATGTCAGAAGTGAAACTTATTTGTAAATTAATTATTACTAAGGTAAAAGCCCTAATATTATAGATGATCATGTACCAGTATATGAACACTCCATGTATATTTTGTATATCTATATTCTCTCTGTTTACACACTGTATACGTGCTCATGATAATACAAATAAATAAATAAAAAACTGCGTTTACTGCACAAGACGTTATACGTCAGATTTGCCATCTAAAGTTCTAATATGTAACTACTAAAGTCTAAACGAATACATCAACCAATAGCGTGTATTTTTTACGTTCTCTTTTACTCTCTCTCTCAATCTTTCTCACAATAGGTCTCCTCCAGCTCTCGCTCCAAGGCACTGTGCGTGATGCAACGTTCGCTCTATTTCACTCTCTCTCGAGCTTTTTCACTTGCTTGCACCCTACTGTTGCTCCATGGCTATTTGCTTCATGTTACGTTCGCCCTTTCATACTCTCTCTCAATCGGTATCAATCGCTATCTCCCTTTTCTTCGACAAAAACGCTGCACATTTTCGTGACGCTCATTTTATTATTATTGCATTTCATCCGTAAAAAAAACCCTCATGCGCCTAAAGAAGTTTCACTTTAATAAATTTTCTTTCTTTTTTTTCGAAATTATTCTTACGTAGATGTTTAGATAAAATTAATTAATGGTCTGTTAAATTAAGACATGTTTCAACGCGCCGATTGGAAGGTAAAAAAACACACACAACAGGTAATGTTTCCCTTTCATTATTGCCGTAATATAATAATGGCTAAGATAATAATTTATTTCCCTTTTCACATTATTGTCGCCAAATTAAAAGACTTCTCTGTGAAGGCTGTAAATAACAATTACGACAATTATAATGCAAATCGTAGACATGTTTGTAATTAGAAACACAAGCGAATAAAATATGTTCATTGTGTTTTATACGGGGTTGATTTGCATTGTAATGCTATAAATTATAATTAGCAGGTACGGAGGGTGAGTTTCTGTTGAGTTTATTAGAACCCACCGGCTTTAAACGCTTACTTTATACTACATAATTAACATATTCTCTATTGAGGAGGTTTGCCGTGCGTGGTTGCGGCTTCCCAACGAACAGAATTCGTCGGAGCGGTGAGGTCGCTCCGTGAAGCCTGAAGGACTGGGTTATTTGTCAGGACTTTACGTACAACGTACTAAATAGGCATATAAGTGCGGAAACTGATTCTACAAGGAGTAGGTTTAAAAAATATTATTTGAGCTATTTAAGGGCGCGTAAATTATTAATAAAAGAAGTTGCTAATATTTTCTTGCCAGTTCTTCGCGTCCATTCTTGTTTTCAGACCTTTAAAGTACAAGTTTTATATTCGTTAATTTACAAAAATGGCTTTACCAAATCAAATTTGTTAATGTAGGTCATTTACGGCCACGGATTATTCCTTCTATATGCAATTTTCACTTTTCCTTTTGGTGAAAAAAATACGGTGACGAAAAATCGATAACGCGTTATATATAAAAATAATGAACACTAATTGTTCATTAGTGTTCATTATGGCAGGCAGGTAGGGTCAATATCCTAGTAACAAATCGAATTAGCTATGGAAATTCAGGGTATATCGTTAAAGGGTGGGATCAGAAGAAGCCACACCCCCTCGAAGGGGTAACAGATGCGCATGAGTTGACAAAACGATCTTTTGTTATTTAGATCCAACTTCAGATACGAATTTGAGTGCCCGTTATAAGCTATATTTAATTTGTTATTGTTTTCATACTGTGTTCCAGATAACTCGTGCCAAAAAACGATTTTATTATTAACATAAAACAATAGATTTATTTTATGCAATAGTCAAGTTATAAAATGCATATAAAGTTGTGTTGACGCAATACATATTATACTTTATTACTAAATTTTATTATCATGGCAAAAGCTTCTAATAAAAACTAGACGAACTTGTGAAATTATCTTTTCATAGTATCCAACGAACAGAAATTGGCCTAGGCCAATAATGCTTATATATAGGTATGTGTTTATACAATATATGGACATTAATTTTCTACTTTTCTTCTTTCTATTACAACAAGAAAATTTCAAAGTATAATTTCTGTTATTAAAGTCAATAACTAAATTACAAGCTACTGCAATTCAAATCACTTTGTAATACAAAACCCGACAATTTCAAAACGTTTAACACTATATAATTTGTGCGATAAAATCTTCATATCTGCAATCGCTTAATCGGCAATAAAGCGACAATTACCGACAGCACAAAAGAGAGTGTAATATGAATCCTTTTCATTTTATTCCGTTAGTAATTTGAGACTATTATGCGAGGTGTTAATGCGGTTCCTTTAGAGTTATATATTTTATTATTGCGTATAAAAAAGAACTTCAAGTGCAATGTATAGATCACTAACGCTTAGATTTTAGCAAAATAAGTTAGAAGTCGAACCCGCCCTCAATATGACGTTGTGCTTGTGAGATTTGCGTCTGTTTCATTTATATATTTCTACAACTCGTAGCAATTACGGCCCGTCTTTGAAATTTAGGGATAGTGATGCCAGATGACTTTACAGTGGTGCAGTCGTGTTGAAAGTACACAATTTAGTGGCTGTGGCTGGCTGGCTTCTCAAAATAGCCCGGGGGCAGCCTTTTTGTAATAGATAGCTCGAGTCTAATCTTTCTAGATTTATTCACCCCATGTTTCTTTTTTAAAGTTAAATATACATAATTCAATGTGGCCATTCAGTTTGACTTACAAATGTATTCGCTATTTTCAAATCTTTCCTCGAATCCCTTCGATAATAAAAAATATTATTAAGAGTAATAAAAAAAGATTTATATTTGGAAGAATATACTAACGACTGTTGTGTTTTATTATTATTACTGATGATTTCTTATTCACTATAAAGATCCTTTAATCGTTTAGATAACAGTGTCAAGCACAGTGCCTTATATTCCTCAAATTGGTTGGGTCCTCGGGTTTTTGGAAGTCGGTTAAAATTCACGTATATTGAGTAACTTGTTTCCGTATCTGTGAAGTTGTAATCACCGAGGGGAATCTGTTTGTAGTTCACACTCGGGAGAGTTGGTAACTTTGGACTTTAGTTTGGTGTTTTGTTTACAAAGTAAATACGCCAAAACAATAGCAGAAGGCTACTGAACATTCGATTACTTCACCCAATACGGGATGTCAATACACAAAGTATTAAAGGAATGTTAGACTTAGACTCCAAGCAGCTCAGTAGCTAGCCCAATAATCCAGTCCAATAAACCCGTATTTTGAAGTGTTTCGACAGATAGGAAACGTTTCAATTTTTTTTACAAATCTCTGTTTAGAAAAGATAAATATATTATTAGTTTAAAAAGAGGTTAGGAGATAGATAAAACATTGAGCGGCTTATAAAAAGTAACCTATTTTTAACTAAAATGTGCGTTAAAAATATCTCATTTTTAGATCTAGTACTGAGTATTAATATATGAAATACTATTGAAATTTATTTTTAAAATGATAGTGTATACAACATAATCCCACATCACCGCCGCAATCTCACCGAGATAAATAACTTTTACTACGTACAGTCATCAAATAATTTTTTAAACTAAATATTTATTTAAATCGTTTTATTTCTTATTAGATGGCGGTATAAAGAGAAAAGGAGGAACAACTTTTCTTTTGTTAGCTCTTCTATAGAGCTAACAAAAGAAACGAATGGAAGCAGCTGGAAGAGGCCTATGTCATATGTGTCACAGGACACGCTGATTACCGAAACCGGCTCATATTAAGTTAGGTTATGTAACTAAAACAAATGTTTATATATATTATACTGTGTGTCAGCAATAAAGGCTTAATAATTATATCAATTTCTGTTTTCAGATATGTGTTATGGGCTTGGACATCTTTGGTATTAAGACTAATTCTTCAGTTTAAAAGATGGTCAATTCTTGCATTATGCAAGATTTGATTTGAGTGTGAGTATATTTCAATAGTATGTATAATACCAAATATTTTATTTTTATGGGACGCAACATACTCCTACCATTATAATTGCGTTCCTTGGGATTTATTCTAAATATTCGAAATTAGCAAATGGCTTTCACTATCTAAAGATGAATAATGAAAATGCAAAAAATAAGTTTTGGTGCTTTGTTGACTGTACATTTATAGATAGGCTCGTCCGGCGACTCGCATCACAAGGGGATTTCTGTGAAATTTTCTAATATCAAGTCGAACATAACCGCAGTCTATATCCAATAAACTATATAAAATTATGATTGCAAAAATTGTCTCTTTCTTTTTCATCGAAGACATGCTAAGGTCTTGGACTTATTATTTCTACCTGACTCAGAGCACATGGAGTACCGAAACATAAACCCAACATGAACAACGAAACAATAATTTCAGTACAATGTGTCGGCAGTGACGTACTTAAACTAATTTATCACTCTGAATTAAATGCATTTTATCATTTACTCTATTTAATTGTGTTGTGTCTGGCATAGTAGTTTTAGCATGCAACTATCATCCCTGAGGTCGAAGGTTTGATCCTCGGCTGTTCACAACGGACTTTCTTTCTATGTGCGCATTTAACATTCGCTCAAACTGTAATGGAAAACATCGTGAGGAAACCGGCTAGCCCTAGACTGTTGACGGAGTGCGTCAGGCACAGGAGGCTGATCACCTACTTGCCTATCAGATTAACAAATGATCATGAAACAAATACAGAAATCTGAGGCCCAGACCTAAAAAGGGCGCCACTGATTTATTTTCTCTTTATTAATTAATTAACTAGACTTCAGATATAACAACAATCAAGACTTATTTTAACAATTTATATTATGAATCTTTACGCGATATTATGAACACAAATTGTATATGTAACCTGGTGTTTGCCTTTTAATATAAAAATCATTGATGTGTGAAATTTGTCGATATCAATGAAGCGTCGTTAAACGTTTTTTTCTTGTCTCGTGACACACAGCTGCTGGTACAAAAAAGACGATATTACTGTTAATATGCCAAGAAACGCCGCCCCCATTTCGCTTATAAAACTCATGCTTGAGAGGTTGGCACATGGATCTTCAATGATTTGTAGCAAATGAAATTCAAAGAAATATACTTTGATGTAAATTGGATTTTTACATACTTTGTATATAGTATGTTTGCAACCTTGCTTTTTTTATAAAATAAGCAGGAGGCTGACCTGATGTTATGTGTTCCGCCGCCCATGGACACTCACATAGCCAGAAGGAGTGCGTTGCCGGTCTTTTAAGAACTGGTCCGCATTTTTCTTGAAGGACCTAAGTAGAATTAGTTTGGAAATACTTCAGTAGGCAGTTGGTTCCTCATGGTAGTGGTGCGCAGCAAAAAAACCTTAAAAACGCTTTGTTGTGGAACGACGGACGTCGAGGTGATACGGATGGTATTTCGTATTCTGCCTTGAAGTCCGTTGATGAAAATCTGCAGCTGATTTTAAAATATTTTTAACTATATAAATAATATCAACTAGTTTTAATGCGACGCATTCTCTGTAAATTATAATGAATAAAGTATGCCAGCATATTGTGGTTGTTTTGTAATCTCTAAATAGCTAGTTGCAGTTATTTACGAAGTTCTGTCTTGTCGTGTTAAATCTTCTTTAAATTATGATTAACTTTATTAATTATGTAGCTATAGATAGATAATAATTAAGTTATTTTAATTGTTCAGTGATGGGATTGGTGACGGTGAAAGGAAATAATAATAACGTTAGCTCCGTCTCACCTCCGGACAAAAACTATCAGAGCCGCAGAGATATATGAATATTGAACGGCCCAAATATAAGAGTCTTTCCTCCACCTTTTTTTTGTTCCCTTTGGAGGAATCTCGGGCCGTAGCGTTTAAGTGCACAGGCGGTAATAAAAGATTTAAGTTGGGGCCTGGTAGATAGAATAATATCGAATAAATTTCGCAACAGAGCGAGGAAATGCTGCCTAGTCCATTGAAATGTTGCAATTTGAGGGCCAAACTGAACATTTGATAGAGGACGCAATTTTATTTATGGGACCTGTAGGGGGGGTCAATACAAGCTTAACCTCAAGTTTGTGGGGTTGGCGTGCTTGTCCCCCGGCCGCCATCTTGGAAAAAGGGGTCTAAAAACTACGTTTTGGCTATATCTCCTAAACTGTTCAGCAAATGTAACATTCCAATGGACTAGCCAGCGTTAAAGGCCACAGGAACGAAACTATTTAAATTTGATTTAATTTTCTATTTATCGGTTCCTACAATTATTTGTTTAAAATTCTGCAAAGTTTAACATCAGTCTCTATTGCTGTTATATTTAGCAATTATTAAAAAGTGTAGGCCATTGGTAAAAGATTTCTTTTGTGATCTTAAGTAAAATTTATATTTTAATATTATGTAATAGGAATCATTATGTAGAGCGTACAGTCAGCCCCAGAGCGACTAAACCTTATGTCTTTGCATATCAAGTAGTTAAAAGAGCAAGAGATGCTGCAATATATCTCAAAGCTTCTTATACATTTTTCGGCCCACATATATATACCACATATAGTTACCTAAGTAGTAAGAACCTACTATAGCAAAACTGAGTTGGTAGTGCATTTCCGGGATTTCATACATATTTTTCTTTTCAAAACATTCCATATGACTATCTATCACTTCTCACTTATTTTATAAAAGATCTATCTATATATTATATATGCATTAACTTATATTTGACTTCGCTTACAGCTACAATTTGGTATAAATATACCTAAACGAAAATTTCAATCAAGTTACAGTTTTTTTTAAACACTGAATAAACACATAATGCAGCCAGCTTCTTAAATCAAGCCCATATAAATAGTATACTTTCATCTGTGATATTTAATCTTATGGCAAGGTTATATATAATTATGACGTTTGATATCTTACGCTATTCAGGAGTTCTTCACATCTGTATGTAAGACGCCTCACCTGTGACAAATTGTCAGCGATCTCTTCGCTAATTTCCTATTCATTTCTTGATGACTCCCTGTTATTGGGGGTAATTTTACATTAATTATATTATAAACGTTATAATTGGCGTTACTTACGTAGGTGACTCTAACGAAGAAGAAGAAATAGAACGGCGAGTGAATATTGGATGTAAAACATACTGGAGTCTAAAGGAAATTAGTAATGGAAGATGGTAATGGATACATGTATTCTACCGACTCTGAACTACGGCTGCCAAACATGGACATAAAACATAAAAATAAAAACAAAACTAGCTAACTGTCAGAAAACGATGGAAAGAAGAATACTGAAAGTAAGAAGAATTCAAAAAATAAGAAGTAAAGATTTAAGAGCCAAAACCAACTTAATAGACGTACTTCATCATGCTCGTACACAAAAATGGCGATGGGCGGGACACCTAGCGATATTAAAGGACAACAGATGTAGGTACATTAGAAACCACAACATGGGAAGGACCTGCGGGAAAAAGAAAAGTAGAAAAGCATTGATTGAACTAGAGGAGGCCCTTACCCTACATGGGGTTCCAATAACAAAGTTTTAGATGAATTATAAGATAAACATGTTTTTAAGGTTGTAGAATATAAATGGGCTTTACTATTATTACACGTAGATAGATATACTTATTCATTGTTAGACGTATAAACGTAATCTTTTGAAATCCCTTCGGAAACATATCAGTAAACGGGTTCCTATTTATAGATCTATAATTAAATGATCTTAAAAAGTTTTACTATCGGAAATCATTCGCTTCGCTGCTTAAGCGTATAAGTTTTATGCATTCAGGGCCCAATTAGGAACTTTTGGGGTAAACTAGCTAAATATGGTAACTAAATCCGCCAGTCCTGCTGCATTAAATTCGCAATAATACAATTGCCAACCAGCTTGTAGACATATGGTTGACTATTGTTGCCTATTTATGAAACAAACACAGATATGAATTTGCTCGAGGTTACGAACTCATCAAAAGGCATGCAATGTACCCGTGCGTTATTCGAATTTCCATAATGTACGTGTGTAACACAATTGCTTATAACAAAAGTGTGTTCACGATTTTAACTTAAAGTCCTATGACCCCAAGTGGAGCAGATCGCATCCAGCGTTGAAAAGAAGCCTGATCTATCCTGGACAGCTCTTAATTTCACTCCATTCTGTTTTTGTAATAAACGAATCATATGAGAGGAACGTCCAACGTTTTTTGATGATGTTTATATCTAATAAACTATTAATTTATTATTAAAGATCCAGAGAGTCCGCCAATTATTGCGTGCTCCACTCATATAACTGTCACGTAGGCGTGACGATGCGAATAAATCTTTATTACTTAACATCATCTATCACTGCACGCTACGAGATAATAATTGTTTTTGCTGGCACTAATCTAACGTTGGAAATGAAACTGAGTTAAAATGATACGACATTAATGTTTATATAAAAACCGTATCAGACTAACTCTTAAAACCAATCTTTTGATAATCATTTTAACGGGTATTTAAATTTAATTATAATTATTATTAAATACAAGTTAACATCAAATATTTTTTTAATTTATTTTTGCTCTCAAACATCACACACATCAAGGAGGACAATCAGATAGTTATATATGTTATAGAAAAGATATACATGTGTGAAATTAACATTAGAACTTAGTAAGACAGAGCCAACTTCCTCACAATCGAGTAACCCCCGATGTCTCTCTTTCCTCATCTTCCCCATAATATCTAAGAGAGGTGAAATTAAGAATAATAGGGAACAGTTCATTTGCAGGGAACTACTAAACTCATGATCCTCAGGGCATAAAAATAAAACGAATGGCTATTTATACAGCAATAACTAAAAATGGATGAGGTACATATTAGATAAGGCAGCTATATAATGGGTGTCCCAACTAGAACGCAATTTTTAAATTTTAAATAAAACACAGATATTTAAAAAAAATCGTGAAACTTTACTATATCGTAAAGAAGACAGAATGAGGTTATGTATGGAACAAGATATCGTGCAGATGGCCGCCACGGCTTTGCTGGCACACACGGGATCTTTTAATGAAATTTTCAATGACTTTTTTGCATAAATGCTGCGGTATTTCATTAATGCAGCGTCCAATTTCCTCTTTTAAGGCTTGAGTCGTCGTCGGCTTATTCGCGTAAACCATCGACTTCAAAAAACCCCAAAGAAAAAAATCTAAAGTGTTAAATCGCACGATCTAGGCGGCCAATTCTGGTCTCCAAAACGCGAAATAACACGACCGGGAAATGACTGATGCAGCAATTGAATTGTTTCTCTGGCTCTATGACATGTGGCGCCGTCTTGTTGAAACCACATGCCCTCCAAATTCATTTCTTCAATTCTGGGCAAGAAAAAACTGGTTATCATTTCACGATACCGAACACCATTGACTGTTTGCGCTTGACCTGCCTCATTTTCATAAAAAAAAGGTCCAATGATTCCTCCAGCCCAAAAACCACACCACACAGTGACACGTTGAGGATGCATTTGCTTGTCGTGAATCACTCGAGGATTTTCCTCACCCCAAATGCGACAATTCTGCCTATTTACGAAGCCATCAAGATGGAAATGGGCCTCGTCACTGAAGATGATTTTATCGGCAAAATCAGCATTTTCATGTTGTCTCTCCAATACCCAATTAACGAAGTCCCTTCGCTGTCCATGGTCAGCTGGCTTCAGTTGCTGAGTCAATTGAACTTTGTATGCAAGTCTTTCGTCAAAATTCGCTGCATAGTGGATTTGGAGACACAAATTTGCTGAGCTCGGCGTCGAATTGAGGTGGATGGAGTTTGAGCGACATCATCACGTACAGCTGCGACATTTTCGGTCGATCGACCTGGTCGAAGGCGCGTTGTTGTCTTTACATCACTAACAGATCCAGTTACGGCAAATTTATCCATTAATCTTTTTACAGTTGACTCTTTTGGAGCATTATTGTGACCCCACATTGATCGCAATTTGCGAACTGTAGCCGCAAAACTTTCACCATTTTGGTAAAACAATTTCACAATGAGAATGCGTTGTTCATTCGTGTAGCGCTCCATTTTTACTAACCTCGTACCTTCTACTAGCAAAAAATGACAATTGTTGAAATGTCAAACAATGACACTTCGAATGGCGTCAAATTTAAAAATTGCGTCTAGTTGGGACACCCGTTATATGCAAATTTAGGGATGTTGCTTGAGGGTTGACTCGTTCAGAATTACTTGGTCGATGTTGTAATAAAACTCCCTAATTACTTGTAGAGAAGCGGTGAAGATGGAATAGTGAATGATATTTATTTACAAAACTGTGTACAATTATACTTAAAACTTATCCTACACTTACAACTAATATTGACATGTGGTGCCAAGATGCGGAGCGTTGATTGGTTGCGCAGGTACCAGAGTAGGCGATAAAAATGCGGCGCGGCAAAAAGTTGGCCTTTTTCTGCACGCAGCCGCCTAAGCGTACGAACGTGTTCTTCTCAGAACACTTCGATATCGTAGCCTTGCGATAACGCTAATAACTGTCCTTTTCAGGACAAATTATCGTATCACGATTAAACGTCTAACAACTGTCCTTTTCAGGACATATTATTCTTGTTTCACGACGAAAACGTTTAACAACTATTACCGTGTCTTACGACACGATGAAACTGTTCTTTTCAGAACTCACGACCGTAACTATTCTGATATGTTCTTGTCTGAACACATCACTGTTTCAATACGACATGTTAATCAATCACCTACAGGATTCCCCCTCTAGCGAAGCGTACCGGCAGGCGTATAACCCGGCCTCGGCGAGTTGTCCTTGTAGGTATTGAGTTGTTCCCAATGTCTTGTTGTTTCAGGTCGTTGTCATTTTGATGTTTCAGGCTGTTATCGTTTTGATGTTTGATGCTATTTGATGGTTTATGTAGTTCGCTCGCACTTGATGTGATTTGCTTGTTGCAGGTACTCGGTATTGTATCAGTGGGCACATCTGGCTCGGCAATTGTGTAGGCGGGTTTGAGTCTGTCAATAGAGATGTTTGTTTCACGGTTAGGTAACTGCAGCGTGAATATCTTGCTGTCTCGTTTCAGCACGCGATAGGGTCCGTCGTAGGGTGCTTGTAATGGCTTCTTTACGGCGTCTATGCGTACGAATACGTATTCACATGTCTGCAGGTCGCGGTGTATGAATATAGGTTTTGTGTTGCTGTGTGGTTGGTTAGGCGTTGGTTGCAAGTTACGTATTGCGTCACGAAGCTGATCGATGTAGGCAGAGTCCATAATGACGTTATCGCGGGTCGTTGATAAGAAATCACCGGGTAAGCGTATGTTGCATCCGTAGGTAAGTTGGGCGGCGCTTACGCCGGTGTCACTTCGCATAGCGGCGCGTAATCCGAGTAGGACGGTTGGTAACTCGTTGATCCAGCTTCTTGCGGTCTGTAGTCTTGCCTTTAATGCGGCCTTAAGGACACGGTGCCATCTTTCGATGATACCGTTGCACTGTGCATGGTATGATGTTGTACGTGTTTTGTCAATTCCGAGTAAGCGAGAAAGGGATGCAAATACTCTGCTTTCGAATTGGCGTCCTTGGTCCGTTGTTATTGTAGCAGGGCAACCGAAACGGGAAATCCAACCTTCGTACACTGCTTTGGCGACGTCTTCAGCTGTTATTTCGCATAATGGGTATGCTTCGGGCCATCTCGTCGCTCTGTCGATCATTGTCACGAGGTATCGATGACCGGTGGCCGCGGTAGGTAGCGGACCAACGATATCGATGTGCACGTGTTCGAATCGTTCGGTTGGTGAAAAAGTTGACAATGGACTTGTTGTGTGGCGTTGTATTTTGGCGCGCTGACACTGTAGGCATACTTTTGCCCACTTGCCGACATCTGCGTTCATTGAGGGCCAAAAGTAGCGTTGCGTTATTAATTTCCGCGTGGTCTTTATTCCAGGGTGGCTAACGTTATGTACTGCGTCGAATGCGGTACGTCGGTATTCTTCAGGTAGGTACGGACGTATGTATGAGGTTGAAGTTTCGCAGAGTAATTTGATGTTTGACGCGGACAGGTATACTTCCTTGAAAGATAAGTTGCTCTGTAAACCGAGTGCTTGAATTGTATCGCTATCGCGCTCTTGAGCTATTGCAAGTTGATTGTAGTCGATCGGCGATGGACATGTGATTGCGTCGATGCGTGATAATGCGTCTGCGGCTGCATTTTGAGACCCACTGACGTGTCGTATATCAGTGGTAAATTCGCTGATATAAAGTAGTTGTCGGGTGCGTCTCGGTGATTCGCTGTTTGTATTTGATTTTGTGTAAGCGAATGTTAGCGGCTTGTGGTCCGTAAATATTATGATTTCTCGTCCCTCGAACATTTTGCGGAAATATTTGACAGCCATGTAGATGGCGAGTAGCTCTCGATCGTAGGTACTATAGCGAGTCTGTGCGTCGCTGAATTTCTTAGAGAAATAGCCGAGTGGTTGCCATGTGTTGTTTACAAATTGGTTGAGTGCGGCACCTGCTGTTTTGTCGCTCGCGTCGCTGAATATCGCTAGCGTCGCATGGTGAGACGGATGAGCGAGTAAAGCGGCGTTTTTTATGCTCTCTTTACATGCTTCATACGCTTGCGACGATTCAGCGGTCCAGTCGATCTTAGTTTTGTCACGCTTCTTGATGTTGTGCAGGTAAGTATTTAGCGGCGCTTGTATGGTGGCGGCGTCTTTGATATTTTCGCGGTAAAAATTTATCATACCGAGAAAACGTCGCAGTTCCTCTACGGTTTGTGGCTTTGGAAAATCTGTGATAGCCTGTACCTTCTCTTGGGGTGGCTGTATTCCTTCCGCCGTGACTTGATGACCGAGGAATTTGACTGTTGGCTGGCCGAAAACACATTTTGATGGGTTGATGGTAATGCCGTATTCTTCTAGTCGCTGTAATACGGTGCGAAGGTGTTTTCGGTGCTCTTCCTCGTCGATTGACGCTATCAGTAGATCATCAACGAAAGGGAATACGAATTCGAGTTCGCGCAGTACTTCGTGAATAAAGCGTTGGAATGTCTGTCCGGCGTTCTTTAGACCAGGGCACATGCGCGGGAACTCGAAAAGGCCAAATGGTGTGATGATAGCTGTTTTCTCCACATCTTGTTCGCTGACTGGCAGTTGTTGGTAGGCGCGGTTGAGGTCGAGTGTGGAGAAAATTTTCTTCCCTGCGAGTTGATATGTGAAATCACGTATGCGTGGTATGGGATACCGATCGGGCTTGGTTATGGCGTTGAGCCTTCGGTAATCGCCACACACGCGTAACTCTCCACTCTTCTTAGGCACGACGTGAAGAGGTGATGCCCAAGGGCTTTTGCTTGGTCTGCATAACCCTTGATCAATCATGCTCTGAAATTCTTTTCTGACCATTTCGTAACGATGCGGCGCAATGGGGCGTGGCCTGCAGTGAAGAGGCGGTCCATTTGTTTCAATGAAGTGTTCGACGGAATGTTTAGGACTTAGCTTCATTGAAGTGAGTCTAGTTGTGCCTGGGAAATCTGCTAGTATGCTGTGGTAATTTTGCCCAATGTCTATACTGCGAACTGTAGGTATGCCCGCAGTACTGAGTTGAGCGTTAGTTACCAGCTGTGTTTTCCCGTCGATCAATCGTCGGTGTTTTACGTCGACAATGAGGTGGTGGTACTGTAAGAAATCTGCTCCCAGGATTGGCTTGGACACATCTGCTACGACGAATTTCCATGTGTATGGTCTTCGGAGGTTAAGATCGAGTGTGAGTGACTTCTCTCCGTATGTAGGAATTACAGTGTTGTTTGCGGCGTAGAGTTGAAATGGCAGTGGTTTTTCGCGTGAGCCTTTTTTCTTTGGTAGCACGGAGATATTGGCTCCTGTGTCGACCAAAAAGGTAAGTTTCGTTACCCTGTCGGTAACGAAAAGGCGGTGTGAAGATTCGGTAACGCCAGTTCCCGCCGCGGCCAGCGTTACTTTTAGTTTTCCGACTGGTTAATGGGTTTGAAACTGCACGGTGGTGCGCATTTCTTCGCGTCCATACCGTAGCGATGATGGTAGTAGCAGTACGGCATTGGAGATTTTTTCCGGCTTCGGTCTTCCATCTGCGACTCTCGTTGGTTTTCGTTGTGATGTGGAGATGCGTTCCGCGAGCGTGACTGGAAACGGTGGCGAGAGCGACTGTTGCGGTAGTTGTCGCGAGGTTGTGCTCGTAGCTCAGCAACTTCCAAAGACAATCTTCTTATTTCACCGATGAGTGTGTCGATAGTTTGCTGTTGCGGATAAGGTGGTGTTGGCGATGGTACAGATGCAAAAGGCGTTGCGACGGCAGCGATGTGTTTCGACGGCGTGTGGACTTCCATCATTTTGTCCGCGAGCAAGGTAAGGTCGTCGAGCGTCGTTTTGATTTTAAACGCTTCGCTGACAGCTAGCACGGAACGAATGTGTGGCGGCAGATGCTCGAGCCACATCATTTTGATGGTGCTCTCGGGAAATTTATCCTTGTTAAGCTGCTTCATTTGCCTCATCAGCTGGCTGGGTTTTTGGTCTCCGAGCTCAACTTGTGACAGTAGCTTCTTCGTTTGTGCGCTGTTAGACTCTTCGTATAGCGATATTAAGCGGTCTTTAATTGCGTTGTAGTAATCTGCTTCCGGCGGCGAGCAAATGAGATCAGCGATGTTTTGTATATCTTGCTTTTCAAGCTGTGCGATGACCATCTGGGCGAGCTGGGCCTGGCTTCGTTTTAGATCGGCGGTTGCTGCTTCGAAACTGCAGAACCAGAGGAGCGGCTGGTCACGCCAGAATGGTGGCACGCGGAGCGATAGTGAAATGCCGGAGACTTCTTGGCTCGACGGTGTTGATGAAGTTAGACGCTCTGCACCGGAATTTTCTGTTGTCGACATCTTCAATGTTCTTGGTGTTCTTCTCGGGGTTGTTCTTCACGGGGTTGTTCTTCACGGGGTTGTTCTTCACGGGGTTGTTCTTCACGGGGTTGTTCTTCACGGGGTTGTTCACTTTAGGGATGTTGCTTGAGGGTTGACTCGTTCAGAATTACTTGGTCGATGTTGTAATAAAACTCCCTAATTACTTGTAGAGAAGCGGTGAAGATGGAATAGTGAATGATATTTATTTACAAAACTGTGTACAATTATACTTAAAACTTATCCTACACTTACAACTAATATTGACATGTGGTGCCAAGATGCGGAGCGTTGATTGGTTGCGCAGGTACCAGAGTAGGCGATAAAAATGCGGCGCGGCAAAAAGTTGGCCTTTTTCTGCACGCAGCCGCCTAAGCGTACGAACGTGTTCTTCTCAGAACACTTCGATATCGTAGCCTTGCGATAACGCTAATAACTGTCCTTTTCAGGACAAATTATCGTATCACGATTAAACGTCTAACAACTGTCCTTTTCAGGACATATTATTCTTGTTTCACGACGAAAACGTTTAACAACTATTACCGTGTCTTACGACACGATGAAACTGTTCTTTTCAGAACTCACGACCGTAACTATTCTGATATGTTCTTGTCTGAACACATCACTGTTTCAATACGACATGTTAATCAATCACCTACACAAACAATACGCGGCCAAATTTAACTTAAACTAAAACACCATGAATGTTCAAATTGAAAGTTACACTGATAACATTTATTTATTTCGGCGATAATTTGTCAAAATACTAAATAATTAATAACTTAATTGATACGATTAATAATAATCTTTAGAATGAAACTAGCTGATACGGCAAACGTTGTTCTGCCATGTATATTATTTCTAGGAAACATTTTTTAGTTCAATAAAAATAACTATCTACAATAATAAAAAATAGGGGTTTAATCGTTAAGGGTTGTACGTATTTTTGTATCATTAAAAAATAAAAACAAAAAATTTGTCTAAAAATAAAACAATTTTTTTTGGGGTGGACCATTATTAACATTTAGGGGGATGAAAAAAAGATGTTGTCCGATTTGCAGACCTAACCGATATGCTCACAAAATTTCACGAAAATCGGTCAAGCCATTTCGGAGTTTATTCACAAACACCGTGACACGAGAATTTTATATATAAGATGTTCTACCAAAAAGAAAGTTTGCTGGTACTTAATAAATTAGATATTCTCGCGCATCCATTGTCTATGCGTTGTGAAGGCACAATCCTGGTTGTAATCAAGCCAGCCAAGCACCTGATTACAGGGCCTCGACTTACAACTTTACGGTCACCGACAAATTAATACTTAAGTAACACAGACACGCAAGAGAAATGTATGTATATATATATATTTATTTATATAATATACATGAAATGCTTTTAACATCGCGAGTTTGATAAATATGTATAATGTTAAATATTTAAGAAACTGTTTCGTAATTAAATAATAACAGTAAATAGGGAAATATTATGATAATGTAATAATGGAAAAGAGTGTGCTATTTGTTAAAAGGCCGGCAACGTACTTGCGAGCCTTCTGGCAATGTGTGTGTTCGTGTATCACTTAACATTAGATGAGCCTCCTGCCCACTCCTGTTGCATAAAAAATAAAATAATTGATGATATAATTGATAATGTAACACGCACGATACTATGTGTGGCAGAATATGCGAAGTTTCGATTGTACCACCATAATAATTCTTTATTTTCTCCCATATAACATTTGAAACATACAGTGCGTCCAATTAAGAAGGTATTAGGAGACTGGTTTCCAAGCTAGGTAAGAACCTATGATATGAATAACCAGGCTTCTATTCCACAGCAAAGTCGTACGAGTCATATCAAAAAAAGTACAAATATGAGTAAGCAACAATAGAGTTGTATGGGTGTGTGTGTATGTGTGAGTGTGTATGTGAGTATTAGGGAGGGTGTGTGTGGCTTGGTATCAGGCACACGCTTGAAACCACGATATGTGGAAATTATTTTAATACATCTAGCAGATTTAGACCATATTGTTGCTAATAAATTATTATTATTATGGATCTAAACTGGAGGAAGGATGCAACGCTTTAAAACTCGAAAAAACATACGAAATAGTTTTAAATAAATATACAATATACACATAATATCTTTAATAATAATGAATAGGTGTTTAAAAATATACAGGCCAAGGGGTTCTTTTAGCTTTAGTCTTTGCTAATTCCCACACCCTGTGGTACAGGACAAATTATCCAGCTCGTAGACTAATTATCCCTCAGGAAACGCAGAATATTGATTCTAGTACTCAGTACAACGACCCGTAAGTAGCACAGATGTCCCACTCAATAAACCCAACCGACATCACAATAATTTATAACCCCTAATTAATCAGATGACGTCAGCAAATCGAATCACATTCGCAAACGAATAAAAGATACAAATTAAAAATATTCAAAACGCACCAACTGTGTGAATTCGTCACGGTATTACATTTATTATAGCCTTTATTTGGCATATTTTTAAGGTTGAGAATTGATCGCTCTAATTGTATGTAAATATTTTAGTGGAATGTTTAATTAGCTGAAATTAGACAGCTTTGTGTTGCTTACGCGTTATTTGCAAAAAATATTTTGATTAAAATTGCTTGTATTCAGGAAATAATTTAGTTATTTTAAGTTTAATTCAATAGTGAATAATCTAAGCAATTAAGATCGAATCGTCGACGACCAGTCACTTCCCGAGCGGCTTGATCCTTTGGCGTAGTGATGCGGGGTCTCTCTGCATCTTCAACCGCATTTACTATGGAGAGTGTTCAGAGGTCTTGTTCGGATTAATACCTGCAGGTGAGTTTTATTATCGGACGTCGAGGCAGAATACGAAATACCAGTCAGTAAAGTGCCAGATTATGCCGAGCACCACTAGCTACTATGTGAAACTAGCTGCCCAATGAAGTATTTCCGAACCAATTTGACTTAGGGTCCTTCAACTACCAATTCTCAAAAGGCCGGCAACACCTTTGCAATCCTTCTACCACTCCGAGTGTCTATGGGCGGTGGGTGGTATGAGCTTTAAAAAAAAAAAGATTAATTGGATATACAGGAGCCGTAGTTCTCACTAAGTCTTGACTCTGTGAATCTCAAACTTAGCTCTAACTGACAAAATAACTACAACACAAATGTATTAGACAACTCAATTGTTTCTCCCTTGAAACGTCCCTACTCTAGGAACTTTACGCAGTTGCCCGGGGCAGTACTGAATAACAATTACCACCATCTTTGACTTAACAGTGTTCTCGCTATGTAGGTCTGACCGAGAGTCGAACCCGATACAAACATACTTACACACTAAATACTCAAATATTATCAAATTCTAACACTATCATATATACCTACGGGTCAAACAGATAAGGTTTATTGAAACTAGGTTAACAACCCTACATATATAAGGTACATTTCAAATCTCTGTGGTGCTACCGGAGGGGCTTTAACTCAGTTTGTTTTTCGAATAAAGTCCAAACAAACACCAATTAGACATTAATCTGTTTATCTGAGGCCACGCGTCTGACGTACTCATCTCCGGAAGGCAATCGAAATAATAAGATCGTTGAATGTGTGTATAATAGGCAGAATAATATAATTATTACATTATATATATAAATCGTTAGAGATATTTGTATATGATTTACTTATTCTCAATCAGCATTTGAAATTATAACGTTCACGTCAAAGTTGCATATTATAATAACACGAGAAAAGTATTTTTTTTTAATATGAGTTTGAATCAGCAGAAACCATCAACAATCCTATAGTTTTGTGTTGATAAATTTAATTGACATCAAAATTTGTTTTAGTAATTTAAAACATTGAATCTTACTGTATTGAACATCACTATTGCATATTTTTGATTACAAACCATCATTTCGTCCTAGTAAATATCGCCTCCATAGCTCAGGGGTTAGAGCACTGGTCTTGTAAACCAGGGGTCGAGAGTTCAAATCTCTCTGGAGGCATTAACAAAGTAATGTTTTTATTTTTTTTATGTTAAAGTTTTTATAAATTTTACAAAACTATATATTTTTCAACCCCGAATTTAAAGTTTTCGGTTAAAATAAACTTGGATTCTTATTAATTCAATGCGATTTATTCTCTTACTTGATGCTTCCCCAATTCCATAAAACCGCAAAAAATCAACCGTTTATTTGAAGGGTTCTTTGAAAACCAATAGTTATTTATTGGTATGGGCGTGGCGAGGAATTTTATTTAGCGTTAAATTTATTGTAGAAGATATAAAAATGGATAATATGAGGAAAGCGTGGCAAATAGGGACAGATGCGACACGCGAGTGTTTTATATGAATGCGAATTGATATTTTATTGATGCCTTCTGTGTTAAATTATGGTTTTTGGGTCAATTTTGTGAGATTGGAATTTGTCCATGTTGTTATACCGTGTAATATATTAATAAATATTATATAATATATAAGAAAAATGTACGATATGATTTAGAGGCAATAACTGTACTTTATCGTAGATTTTTCGATTTCAATATGTCTATAATATGTATATTATATAACTATTTAAATTTGTGAATAATGAAAAACATTTTAAATTTTACCACTAAGAAGCTACTTTTGGTAGTATTTTGGTTGGTTCAAGTCTAGTCTGTGCCTCTAGCAATGTTTGGAAATTTTATAAATAATTATTCCCAGATTTCAATATAATAAAGGTACTTAGGTTTAATAAATAGCATACATTTAACGATCTACACATTCACAACCATTCACCGTTCCTAATTCGTTCGCTCCATTCAAGTAGCTCTTCACTCACAATGGCGACAATATGTCTGACAATTCAAAAAATACGGAGGCATGCATGAAATTCCATCACACAATACTTTATAACTATAATACGATAACACCGTGTCATTTTAAACCATTTTTCTTTAACAATACTTTAGTATTTTTAAATTTTACGAAGATTACCACATCTTATGTCCAGGAAATAAGGTTCATTTGTGATTATTGCGTGTTGCCAAGTATGGTATTTGCCGCCAAATGACTTGGTGAATGAGTATGCGAATGAATGGGACGTGAAATGGTTATGCAATCGATTAGAGTGGGCGGTGCTCGGCACGTCTTTTGAAAATGTACTCGTCCAAAAAATTTGTAACAAAATATAGTAAATAATAAAAATTTTGAGTTGATTTGTTTAAAAGGTATACATAAAATTAAGGAAATCAATGTATAATAAAATTTATATAGAACATAGGTACTAGAGTAAAATATACCAATAACGAATTTTTCTTGACGAAAATTTTGTTTATTACTTACACTTGTATACGTATTTCTGACGATTTTGTTAATAATCAGAACATGTAAAAAGCTTGAAGCATGTTATCGCATTATAGATAATGTTTATTATTTTTATTTACATAGAGTGATAACTTGAAATTTACTTAGTTTTTTAAAGTATTAACGACGTTTTTATTGTGTCCGTTGATACTGTAATACCGATACTGTAAGAAATAGTCTTTTTGTTAATTTTTTAATCTTTTACTGTTTAATGATGTGTTTTTTTTGTATGTAACGTAAATGTAATGTACCGCATTGGAGAAATCTGTAAAAGTAGCTCATTTTATAAAATAAAATATGAATCACTCAGTGGCTGATAAACCAGCAATCTGAGTAGGCTGGAGCCTCGGGCGGCAGCTTTTTGGGGTGGCATTTGGGAACTTTCTGCATGACGGTTTTTTTTATGTTTTACAGATAGAATTTTTGCCTGCAACAAAATTTGCCGATGACTTTCCCCTCTCACTTGTAGCAAACTTCCATATTCTAGAGTAAAACTGCTAGTGCGCCTTCTTACCAGTAATCGTCGTCTGCGCCTTAAGCTCACACTTTGTATGAGTGAATAGAGATAATTGTAGATTAAGTATTTCCCTCTTCTCTCTGCCCCCTGTACTACCCATATATACTACTGGTTGAAGGCTGCGAACTGGATGGTTTGTGTACAATTTTGTTCTCAAAAATCAAACCCAAAACTATGTCACGTGCAATTTCAACGAAATTGTTGGATTCTAAAGGGAAGGGCTATCACAGCCTATACCTTGGAAATTTGTAATTCCGCCACTGGAATACTACCATACAAAAAATAGCAAAGCACAAATCGTAACATGACTAAAAGACGCCGCTTAAATATGGTCATATTTTTACACTCCGACGCCTTTGTGTCACATACATTCATTCATAACATCTCCAATACAGCCTTTAATAAAGAAAATAAATCTTTAAGCGATACTACGATGTAATGCTTGGGAATAAAGCATAAAATTCCGTGCTTTAGACGCTTCTTGCAGAGAACATTATAGGAAGAATTCTTTCACTTCGATGAAATGCTGCGATTTTCTTTAGTATTATGTTTTGTCGTTAAGAGCGAAAATCCTTTGTGCTCCATACAATTAAGCTCAAGTGTCATTGTTAAGATTATCAATGAATTCAAGTGAGCATGACCAAGTTACCATTAAGTACACTCAATAAGAACCGAAAGTTCATCTTTACCAGTTTACTAAGATTGTAATAGGCTAGAGGGAATGTTGTCTCACGGTTAATTTATTACCTTACATGTAGACCTTGACTAGAAATGTTTTTCGACTAACGACTGCGCCGAGAGGTTTGGTACTCTGTAAAATGTATAATACTTTTTGGTACTTAACAAACAAGCTTTTTTTTATTTTATTTATAGAACAGGGGGCAAACGGGGATGAGGCAAACCTGATGTTAAGTGATACCGCCACCATATATGGACTCTCAATGCCAGAGAGCTCGCGAGTGCGTTGCCGGCTTTTTAAGAATTGGTACGCTGTTGTCTTTAAGGAAACCTAAGTCGAATTGGTTCGGAAATACTTCAGTGGGCAGCTGGTTCCACATAGTGGTGGTGCGTGGCAGAAGCTTCTTTAAAACGCTCAGTCACAGTCACAGCTCACAAGTTTGATTTTTAAAGTAAATGTATTCTAATGGCAAAACCTCAAAATAATTATTTAAGGTGACAATTGACAGGAAAATTTTATTTCTAATTTACACGTAAATGGGTTCATCTATACTAACCTTAGTATTCAATGGGGAATTGGGGAATTCCAAATTTAAAAGCTATAAACGCTATCGTCATCGCTATAAAATTAATCCAACTTCCTATCATTTCCTCCCTCGTGACCGGAAATGACGTATGACGTCGATGCGTCCGCCACGCTACAGGAAGTATCGTCACACCAATTTATCAACCCATTCCATAATAACCGTATACGAAAAACTACTATATTCGTTTTATTCCATTAAAACTGCAATTTGTGTTTTCATTTACTCTTATTAAGTTTTAAATTTTCCGCTCAATGGAGCAGGGAAGTGTTTATATTATGTTCCTTAATTAATCTGACCACTGATCGATTTAGACGCCATTATAGTCTCAGATAATGTTTAAAAAAAAAATCAAATCATTCATACTATGAGATGGAGTTGAAAAACTGAATACATTTTGTTGAGATTATTTTTTTTTTACCTATTGATATGTATGAGTTCGAAATATAAATTTATTTTCAATAAGTTTTGATGAGGGTGATCCAAACTATTTTAATTCGGCCGATCGTCACATTTTTTGGATTGAGTCACTGCTTGTTTCACTCGGATTATGTTAGACGAATTTATTTTTATTTATACCTTTTTGTTAATTATATTTGTTAATAGTTACGTCCTCAATTTATAATTGTGTACTGAGTGTTTCTGCGTTTTGTGAACTATTGTAGGGCAAGGTATCAGTAGGTATTTCTCCAAATCCTAACGACTGACAATTGTGTGCCGTTCTTCTTGGTGAGGATATATCGAAACGAGATATATACTCAGGATTTATTATTTTAGTTTAAAATTGTGTATTGATGGCCAACGAACCGTTCTTTGTGGTACAATATATATGTAACTCTTAGTATTCATGACAATTGAGTAGAGTTGGCCTAATGGGTTCAATGTGCGACTCTCATGCCTGGCGTCGTAGGTTCGATCCCTGGCTCTGCACTAAACACTTTCGAACACTTTCACGTGAATGAAAACATCGTGAGGAAATCGGTATGCCTTAGACGATTTCGTGTATCAGGCACAGAAGACTTATCAACTTAAAAAGGTTGTAGCGCCATTGGTATATATGTATACTTAAAGAATAAACATATATGTCCTATTTATTTTCATAATAAATACCTAACTACGAAATAAAGTAAAATTGTTTCAGATTTTCTATGAAGCAAAGTAACAGTCAATATAAATAATTTTGACAGGCGTCTAGTGCAGCCCTCTTCGGAACGAAAGCTCAAAATTTCTCGGTTACATACAAACACGCAGGAAGCACATCTGATGTTAAGTAATACTGCCGCCCATGGCCACTCACATTGCCAGAAGGCTCTCAAGTTTTAGGCCTTTTAAAAACTGGGACGCTCTTTTTTGAAGGACCCTGAAACATGTGTAGTCTGTATAGTTTGGAAATTATCCGAAACTGAATTACACTTAAAATGTCAATTTTGTTAGTCTTAATAAAAAAACCGCACATTTCGGTAACCCGGCAGTAACAAAGGTTCGGAAAGGTATTTGTGACCCTGCGAAATCACATTAACCCTTTGCAAGCTCCCGGATATTAGCCAGCCTGGGGATATTTTTGTAGGACTCAAAGCTCTTTATTTCACTCTTATTTGTTGCTTTTTGCATTACGTAGTTTACCTTACTACAGTTTGATACAATTGCTGAGGAACTAACAACTTTTTACAATCGCTTCTATTAATCTAAAATATAAAGTAAAATATGATCTTTTTACGTTATATGGTTCTATCCCAGCTATAGAAAAACAGAATTAGTATCATTTAAATTTAATTTTAATAAAAAATAACTTAAATTGTATATTAATAATTAGATATGTTATAATAACTGTCACTGTTGTTTCTACATTAGAATGCATAATTAATAATCATTTAGGGTATGCAAATTTAGTTAAAATCCACTTCTTGAACTAAAGTTAGGCACTTTAACCAAAGACAGTTTAACTTACAAAGCAATAAAAAAAATGGACGGCGGTATGTACAACATAACATTATCAACTCCTGCCCCCTGTTCTGGCAAAATTATACTTAATTTTTTTGTCATAATTTGCAGTCAAAATCTTACCATTGCAATGATATTATTATTGATATTAGAATTATAAAAATGCTCCATACATTAAGCTCCTTCACGTCGACTCCAACAAACGTGCCAATTTAGCTAGATATTAGCTATTTTGGGAAGTGATTCTGCAGCAAATCTTGAACCCCTCACGAGTTGCTGGTTAGCACAACCAGTGGATGAAGCATTAATCAAAAGCAAATATGTTGGATGACTCGCATTTGCCGAGTGTGCGAAACGAATTGTGTTTTGGCGTGACATGTCTGGAATTTAATTTTCTTTGCCCCTCTGTAAAAAAGTTTTTAATCAATGTTCCACTTTTATTACAGGGTAATGTGATATAGACTCGCTATGCATGCGTTAATTTAAGTCTATATTACTATTAACTAATAAATAGACAAATCTAAAAATGTTATTATTTAATATTATTAAATGAAAGCATATACAGGCATTAATCTGAATTTGTAGTGCAATGGTCTGGTATAAATTAACGAACAGAGATTTCAAATCATACCTAATTTAACAAGCAACGTTCCATTCCTGCGTACATAAGGATGTCTCAGCAACAAATCTCTATTAAGGAGCAATGTATTGTTAAGTTCTAATCGATCATTTTATATCATTAACCAATATAACGGATGTCAAAAGCACCTAATGGTATCGACATGATATCGGACACGTGTCGAACTTCCAATGGGTAAAGTAACCCTTTCATTATTGAGTTAGGATGTTCTACTAAATTAAGTAAATAAGAAGAATTATCGAACTCGTAATATTCGACTATCGACCGTCATTTAAACTATAAACATCGAAAATATCTTATAAATTACAACTTAAAGTTGCCATCCATGTCTGTCGACTCTAAATTTCTAAAGTCAAAAACATATATTTTTACTAATCTGGGTCTAGATTTGACGCCGTTTATTACCATTCAATGTAGTTTGTAGCTAGCTAAAATATTTTATATATATTTGTAATGAGTAAATTATATTTATTATATTTTTTGTTTACGGAACGAATAACAAATTTACTGAGGCATAGATGATCGGCTAATATGTCATAACCTCATTCCCAAACGATTATTATTAACCAATGAACACACAAATAGCAATCCTTTATTACCTATAATATATAATGCTAACTACTTGAGCTCATTATGCATAAAACCGATCATTTCGTACTTGAGATATTCAAAAACAGTCAATAAATAAGCTGGGGTCTAAACAATAACCTTTAGAGTGAATGGAAACAATAACTGAACGACTGAACGAACAAAACAGTGAACGATTGAAATACCGCTAAATGTCACAAACGCAATTGTCAAGCGTTGCTTGTGTTGCACAAAGCCAAATACAGTTTGTGATTCGATTATGGTAAGGGTGCGATCTAGTACAGGGGACAAGCTTAAACGATTTTAGAAATAAAATTGTAGAGTTCCTGTTAATTATATTTACGACTAACCAACGTTGAGTATATTGCAGTGTTTTGGGAATTTAATTATCAAAGAAGTTATAAATAGTAATAGTTGAAAATGTTTTAGAATAGTTCGGACTCACTCATAAATTACAAAATTTCTAGCAAACGCTACCTCATATAATTTAGACCACGGATTGTCAACGATGTCAAACCAGTAAGCACACTTGATGTCAAGACATTGATTGGTCCTGGGAAACTCTGGGAACTAGAGTCCTCTTGAACTTTGAGGAATTCGTTGCGAGCCATTGCGCCGGACCTTGTTTATTTACTGCAAATCTTAGGCAAACTTTATTTTGTTAATCATCAGCCTATTTTTTGGTCCATTTCTGGACGTAGGCCTCCTCCATCCTCCAGTACGCCCTGCACTGGCCTCTCTGCATCCACTAGGAGCCAACCTCCTTGACTTTAATATCCCATCAGTGCCTAAACTAAGGTAATATGTACATACAATCCCAAATACACAATTTTTGAAGTGTATACGCTGTAAAGTTAATAAGTTGAGTTTAAATTACTTTTCCATCAAATTTACGCACGTGGCGAATGGCCGAGGGTTTGCCGATGTTATTACAACCCTTTATGCAGCTTAATTTGATACAGCATACGTTTTGAGTGCCAATTCAAAGCACTTAGTTTTACAATTAGATTATTTGGACTTAAAACAAAAGTTTAGTTAATACTCATGAGAGTTTGGATTAGCCTAATTGTTTTATGAGATGGAAGGGTCCGTTTACTTTAGGTATATATTTCTTAATTGTCTATGAGTGTTATATATTTTTTTTAAATTGTCGGTTATAAGAGTATAGTACTATATGATTTTTATTAATTATAGTTCGAGTCGTTTAATGAATGTTTTGTGTTTACGTAAATCAAGTACCTATTATTGACAAACGCTTATTTATAATCCTTTCCTTATTATCTTTACGTTACTAAGCTTTTCTCTATTGGAATATCCGGTACAAATACCTTCAATATCGAATAAAGGGCCAGAGTATTCACAAAACCCAAACAGCTTAGCTTAATCCAATTACAGGCACAAGTCAATTGAACTAAAATACATCGGTAATCTGATACTCGTAAACAAAACACAAAGAATAGCCAAGTCTCATTCATACCGTAGCAAAACCTTCAATGAACGTAAGAGCCATGAATGAAGACCCGCAGAGATCCTCAGACACCTCGGCGACATTCACAATATTCCGGGAAGTATTGGTCAGCCATTATTCGTTGTGCAGGTGGTTATTAAATAGCCTTTTCGGACTCATTTCCGCTCGTCTTTTGTTTGGTGATTGACTTTTTGCTTCGAATGTGATACGTTTTAAGTGTATAAAAGATAGGTGTTTAATGAAACAAGGTGTTTTGGTGCGGTTGTTGCCAACCCATGACGGGTTGACGAGTAGAAATAAAAATATTATTAATAGGGAATGACATTAAAAAATCATATTTCTTTAAAAAGCCTTGTGCCTAAAACATTGATTTTGGATTTTAGACATGCTGGTTCGCTTCTTTATTCTGTGATTTTAACATATACAAAGTAAAATCTAGATATATATATCTAGGTATAGAATACTTTGTAAGAATAAAAAAAAAATACATAGTACAATAAATAATAATATCCGTTATTATTTATTATTATATTAATAACCTCGTTTCACTGTCTATTACAATAAATCAAAGGTGAAATATCAATTCTAATTGTAATAGATATTTATGTAGTAAAATAAGAATTATAAATATAATAATTGATAGAAATAGAGATCGACGTTATTATCAATTATTGAGATCCATTAGAAACAATTTTCCTGTAATAATTTAATAAGGCCAAATTACTCCATCAGGTACCAACAATGCTCCCTTGGCACTGGTTTAATACAACCCCTTATCATCCTGTCCGATTCATTTGCGAGGGTGGATGAACAATAAGTCAAAATTCAGGTAAGGCTGGTGGACGACGAGTTATTAAAACGCTTAGTAGAATCTAGTGTAGGTATAATGTCGTACTTTTAGCCGTTAGGCATAGATCTTATAAACTATGCTTTTTGATTTTAAATAGTGTAAGGTTTTATGACGGAGAGATCAGCTGCCATTACTCCGATACATATATTTTTTATAGAACAAGGGCAAACGGGCAGGAGGCTCATCTGATGTTAACTGATAGCCCATGGACAAGAAAAAAGCGTAAAAATTCTTAAAAGGCCGTAACGCACTTGCGAGCCTTCTGGCAATGTGACTGTCCATGGGCAGCGGTATCACTTAACATCAGATGAGCCTCCTGCCCGTTTGTCTCCTATTAAATTAAAAAAAAACACTCCCAATGCCAGAAGGCTAGCGAGTTTACAATACTTTTCATTTATACCATGGTATTAATATTCTATCTACTTAGTAAATCTCGATAGAATTAATATAAGTTTTATAATATCCCGTAGACACTCTCTCGGTGACAACGTATTTATAATAAGGTACTAACGCTAAAACGTCATTCAAATCGATAATATTCATTTCCCTTATTTAATATGTAGATATTTTAATTTCTAACGTAACAAATATTTTATTTGGCTACAATTAGTAACAAAATGTATGAAAAAGTTCGTGTGTCGAACACCTTAAATGTATAAAATAAAGAGATATGTTAGATAAACTAATGTTTACTTACCGTTGCACACTGTTTGCTCTCTCACATCGTGATTATATTTGGCTTCGGCGGATTTTTTAACAATGAATAGAACAATATTTTGCGAATGGTTGAGCTTCCTCATCCTATAGAGAGCTTTTCAAGTCCACAACTCTTTTCGGGTTTCTTTGAATTTTATTAAAAGATTTAAGATACAATTATTAACATTTCTCCTACTAAAGTATATGAATACTTCTGGATGGGGCGTAAGGCACACACATTTCTAAATGAGTTTCTTAAGGCAGTTATAGCCGCGCACCACCACTACGTTGAAACAGCAGCCCACTGAAGTATTTCCGAACCATTTCGACTAAGATTCCTTCATGAAAATAGCGTACCCATTTTTAAAAGGCCGGCAACTCACTGGCGAGTCTTCGGGCAATGTTTGTGTCCCTTTGCCTCCTATCACTTTAAGACACAAAGTCTTTCGTTATATTTTTTTTATATAACATTTATTACAAGCGAAACACACACACAAAATAATAATAATCCAAAAAGAAAAATAACAAAAAATTATGGAAATAATAAAAAAGGAATAAGGTACATTTTAAGTGTGTAATGTGTGTGTGTGTTGTGGTTCTAACTGGCCCTGGCTCAGCTTTATACTGTGGAACACGTCTGTTGCACGTACCTATATGGGCCGGTTTCAAACTGACTTCCATATACGAGAGTGCTCATGAAGAAATAAAAACCAATGGGGTCATAACCGGGTCTTCACCGCATGTTCTTAGGTGTCTGTCATGTCCTAAAAGTTGATTCGAAATGTATAACAGCTTGCTATAGTAACGGTGTTGACAACTTCATTACGAATACAAACGAGATATAAAACTGGAACAATTTAACTCCCTTGTATCCCAGCCTCAAAGAAAGACCTAATAATAACCTTCAAAGGCCCATCATAAAGCACTTAAAATACAAAATGATCTGAAGAGTTACTCTAAATTGTATCTGACATGATAATAATGGTAACAATAATTATTTTATAAGCTCACAATACAAGCTTTAATATTTCATAAACCGGTCCAAATAAGGGAGCTTTGGGCGGGGCCAGAGTATACCCACCCTAGTACTTCTTTTACGAGTATCAAAATCACGTGAACAGCATACGGTCCATATTATAGAGTATTCATACCTAATTAATTTGCTTATGAGGGGAATAAAAAGTTTTGGTACTAGAATAATCTTTACTTTGCCAACTGTGAACACGTATATTATTATCAGTGTTGGCCTAGTGGCTTCAGCATGCGACTTTCATCCCAGAGGTTGTAGGTTCGATCCCCGGCTGTGCACCAATGGTCTTTCGGTCTATGTGCGCATTTCACATTCGCTCGAACGGTAAAGGAAAACATCGTGATTAAACCCGCTTGCCTTAGACCCAAAAAGTCGACGGCACGTGTTAGGCACAGGAGGCTGATCACCTCGATTGATCATGAAACAGATCCAGAAATCTCAGGCGCAGACCTAAAAAAGGTTGTAGCGTCACTGATTTATTTTATTACAGTATTTGGTGATGTAATTGTATTTATTATTCTGTTTGTTACTTAACATCGTTTTCAAGTACATACTTCCAAAACATGGTATACAGTTTATTGTACTGTACTGCATTTATGCAGAGATTATTTCTTACTCATAAACACCTCTCAATTATTACCATACTTATATTACATATAAGTCAATTACTAGCCAATATTTTAAAACGTGTGAGTTTAAAGAAGGTCTTAACTACAAAGAACATAATAGAATTATAAAATCAAATTAACCAGTAAAACAGTAACCAAATTCATTTTAATGGGATTGATATTGGGGATGTTAACGTCCCATACAAAATTATTCATAGCTACTAAAATGCTTCATTCATAATACAATTTTTTCAACTATCATGGGGTACGGCTCACCGACAAAAGGGTGGGACGGGCCACATAATTGCCAAAACGCTTCGAGTGAGGCCTATTGTGTTTATTTACAATGGGGTGCACTAAGTGGGGGTAGTTTTTGTAATTGTTACTTTCCAGTGATCTCACCCTCCTTAATCAGTTGCAAAGCATACGTTGCACCGACCAGTACACAGCAAGATGTCGAGGTCGTTCTTAGTCGATACGTTAATCAGTGAGTCGAAAGACTGTAAGAAGACAGAACTGACATCCTTACACAACTTCGGTCTCAACCAAATGGATCCGCGGCCCAAGTTCCTACCTTATCCATACCCGCTAAATAATTTACTTACTCTCGGCCTACATCAACAGCGAGCTCCGGATTTATTCAGGCCGTTTCTGGAGCATCTGAATTTTCGATACCCTCTTGTTCATCAATTACCGCGACAGCCAGACATTTACGAAACACATACACAAAGTGAACGATCGTTCGAAGGTTATGTGAAAACTGAAGAGGAACCCGTGAGTTATGTGAATAGAAGAAAGAAGTCAGTTTCTCCTTATCTCCACCATCCATACAAGGCAACAGCCACGTCACCTTCGAAGAGCCAGGGCCAAAGGTCTCCATCATTATCGAGTGAAAGTCGCAATGGAACCCCAAGCCCTCCACTCGCTCATCCCGAAGAACTGCTGCCTGGGTACTCTAAGGACTTGAAACGTGTGCCTTTAAAAGAAGATTCGAGCAAACGTATCCGAACTGCCTTCACTGGCACCCAGCTTCTTGAGTTGGAACGCGAGTTCTCAATGAATATGTACCTGTCTAGACTTAGGAGAATCGAAATTGCGTCAAGATTGAAATTATCCGAGAAACAAGTGAAGATTTGGTTCCAGAACCGCCGAGTTAAGTTGAAGAAGGAAGAAAGTCCTCTAGCGAGTGACGGAAGAACTAAGAAATGCTGCTGTGCAAAATCTACCTGCTCTTCAAAGAACTCGAGCGAGATGTGTGACAATGAACAAATAGATGTTGTTAGTGACAACGATGCTAGTTTTGAGGCACAAAATTTGTCAAGGTATTCTTGAAAGACATTTCTGCTATTTTGGCATAACGATACATATAGGTAACAACAGCAAACAATAATTATTCTGGTATTCTTATGTGAAGTTTACCTGGCCATTTCAAATAGTTATAAGAAAATAATTTATGTCATATTTTGTAAATAGTAATAATTTATATTAGTTTACGCTATAGGGGATGAGGGCATATTTTTATACAAATCTACAGCTCGTTAGAAATAATAAATTTTATGATTGGTATGTTGGTATTTTTAATTGAATCACTGTTGACTTATTCACGGAATGTCATCAACAAACAAGGGACATCAAATCTCCTAGGGTACGACTATTCCAATTGAAAATCTAATTTGAAATACCTTTTTTTCAATTGGTTTATTAAATATTTTATATGTTCTAATTAGTATATCTTTATTGAGTACACATATACATTCCTAAGAAACATAAATTAACAATATTTCCACATTACTTAAGCATTTGCCAAGTTTTCACTAATCAAGTATTACTTCTTAATCCAATTAACTAAAAGGCTTTATACATTTAACAGAAGGACTAACATACTTGTAAATTTAATAAAAAATAAAAATAAATTTAAAAGTTTGGTCCCTGGTTTCTATACTTGTTCGTTAAGCGAGGAAAGCACCAGCTCTGGTCATGGTCATCAGTTATATTACTGGTGCTAACTTAAATCTTTAATTACCGCCATTGCACTTGAACCCTATGACCCAAGAGTCTCTACTCCAAAAGAAAAAAATCAAAGTTGGAGGAAAGGCTCCTATACCTATTTCTTTCATCTATTATTTTCCGCCTGCTCTGCAGCTGCGCCAGCTTTTGTGCTTGTTCGAGGGAGGTGAAATGGAGCTAACCTGTCGTTAAGTTAAACAAGTAGGATCACAGACCAAAGCCCGTCCCATCCTCCAAGAGATTGAAGTCATGCCATATGGCCGCTTGTCATCGTCCTGTTGGTTCCAAAATGGCCGGAATATTGACGGACGGCGTAGCGGGAAAACGACCTGCACTCTTTTCAATAGAGGCCATAGTGCCCAAGGCTACTTACTTCAATGATACAGAGACACTTATGGGGAGTACATATGATCAAAGGCTGATGGCAACTCCAAACGGGTGACAGTATTTGACGTAAGCGTTAAGCCAATCATAACTAAGGATGTGGTCACTTCGACGTTCAACTAAAAATGCTCCTCGAAAATCTATGTTAATTAATTGTAAATATATTCGGTTGTTCTGCTATGTTCTGTAGGGTTAACTAAGAAAACAAACGAATTAATGAAGCATCATAATGCAAAGTATAAAACAAACAAGATAAGTTGGGAATTCAATATAAACTTTTGCGTGATTAATTTTGATAGTTTGAAGCACTCCTGAATTATTAAACACTTGCAGAGTTTTCACTTTAATGTGGTTTTGATTTACGATCTCCTTCCCATTCGTTTGAAATAGTTTTATATATTTCCATACATTAATTAGCCTTAATTAAATGCTTTATTCTGGAACAATGAATAACTTTCCAGATATATTTTTTTAAGTTTAGAATAACACAGTGGGTTATAAACCCTTTATAGGCATGTAACTTTTCCTGTGTTTAATGTTGATGTTTGGTAAGAAGATTGCCATCAAGAATAAACACAAGACAGGGGAGAGTGGAGTAAATTGTTCGGCGCCACTAACACGACCTTCAGTATGAAGAGGTCCCGGATTCCAAAAAACTTCATATTATTGAGACAATTTTTTTTTGTAAAATATCAATTAATCTTCCTGGTTTTGTCATAATATATTTTTATTTGCATCGCTTGTAGAACATAATTGAAATTATTTTTCCTTGCTAAATATCTTTTGTATTATTTATAAAGCTTATAAGCAGTGTTTCTTTTTTATATATATTTTCCATAAAATGCACAGCATACATAAATGATAGGTAAATATGACTTGGTGATAAAAGCGCCCATTTCGGCTGGAATGGAAAGCGATTAGATTTTAGGTTTGACCTCAATTAGATAACTACCAAATGTGCATGAATTTGTGCAAACTGACGCAGCCACGATAATTACTCTGTTACACTGAACGTAATAACTCAAAATACAATTTCGTAACTACCCAGCTTCATAAACTGCTACTTGCAATTTAGTTCGCGCGGAAATATCAATATTTATCCAAGTAATCTGCAATTATGATAAAATATACAATATGTTATAAAATATAAAATATATAAAAAAATATTTTTTAATGTTTGCTTAACATGTTTCAGTTATGCCTAAATAAACTATTTATAAGTGCTTTGGGCAAGGGAGTCGGTACGGAATAAGTTTAAGGATATTATTACACTATCTGGTCAATATATTCTTGAAGCCTCGTTGTGTTTAAAACAAATGGTAACTTTCACCAGTATAATACTCGAAACAGAACAAATCTAAGCATACGATCAACCAGGCTCCAGAAGATAAACCACTCCTTATATGGAAATTGTATTCATTTTTACAACAAACTCCCAACCAAAATTAGATAATTATCACTGAATAAATTCAAAACTCTAGTTAAACATAAATTAATCAATAAAGCTTTTTATATATTGGACGAATATTTAAATAATCCTAATCCTTGGGATTGATTTGCTCCAGTTCAAACAATTTGTATGACTCATAACTTGGCGATTAAAAAGAGTGGCGGAGAGTTTCTTGCCAGTTCCTCTGGCCCGCTCTACGCCCTTGACTGGCGAACTTGTAGTTATTATAAATTTAGAATCAATTTAACATATTTTCTGTTGACGTTCATAAGTTAAGTTTTTTACCTAAGTATATGAATAAAATTTATTTTGAGTTTGAGTATACTTTGTATCCAAAACATTTGCAAATCATTAAAACAGTGTTTAGAACTAATTAAGCAATTATATCCGCACCAATTAATTAACGAACGCACATATAATCCCCACAATATCCCACGAGAGAATATTTGCGAACTACCATCATCCGTCGAAAATCAAATAACGTAATTATTTGTTTAAAGCATTTATTATCTATGTGCCGCGTGCACCCATACAACACACCATGCATCAAAACATTCCTAACAATTAACTTCACCTTTATGCCCTTGACATAGAGTTAGTATTCTAGAGACTTCTGCTTTCGTACCCGCATCTATAACTTTGCTTAACCCTCGAACCCTGCCGTGCTCAGCCATAACATCGATACTTGATTTGCCGTCAGTAATATTAGTCTTAACCTTATTACTTAGCTACTAAAGGTCTTAATAGCGTATAATGTAATTATCAGTATCCTTGTTAATATTGCAAAGTGATAATACGCCACGCGGCTTCATTGGTATCTATTTGATTTCGGAAACCATTTTGAATTTGTTTTTCATCAATTGCATCTTCTTTACGTTCGGCTTGTCATTAAGTGTGATTGTGCGTCTGATTTATTTGCTCAAGTGATTTGGTCAGTGTGGGGTGGGAAATTATTTATGTGCTAAATGGAACTGAACGCTTAAAATCTATCTGTCAAATGCAATTAATAAATATTATACATTATATTATTTACTAAAAAAATATTGATTTATGAACCTCGCGTGTTTTTTGTGGTTTTTTTATGTAACAAGAGCCAAACGGGCAGAAGGCATCTGATGTTAGATGATATCGCCCTGTCGCCTCTGGACACTCACATAACCAGAAGGGTCGTTGTCATTGCCAGCCTTTTAAGAATTGGTACGCTCTTTTCTTGAAGGATTCCAAGTCAATCATACAATCGTTTAAGAGTTAATTCGTTAAGCCAGACAGTCAAATATGTAATTATTTAAATCTATGCTCACCTTGTTTTTAATCGAATCAATTTTGTATTTTATACAATGAAGTCTTACTGGCATCCCAGTTTAAGTTTGTTTTAGAGTTCGATCATATTCCGATTTCTTTTGAAGTTCTGTGAATTTATTTCTGTATCGACATATTACTTGAACTGGTTATTACTGTAGTTTAAAATGAAGAAGATTGAGAAAATAAATACTACAGGAAATATGTCGAGCTTAGGGTTTAGATTTGCACGCTTAATCCACTAGACCAACACTGTTATTATCTATATATAGAGCATATACGATTACAATACAATGGTGAGTATACACAGTATCAATACTACAACTCGAAACAGTCACGTACACCTAATCCCTGATATTAAACAATACCTCGTTCTATTTTACACACCTCTGACCTTATTTGTAATAATATTGTGTAGGTGGTTCCATTTCGAAAAGCAGAGAACACTCGATTAAGGATATCTGTGGTATACAGTTGATAAACGACATTTGCGCCAAACGTTCCTTGAATGATTTTTGTGAAACAGACAAATTGTAGATAGTAAAGTTTTAAATGTGCGGCTCTCAAACCTAACGATTGTTCCATTTATGTGTGCACTTGCTTGAGTTTATTATTTACAGCATAACAGCCATTAAAAAAAAGTATTATAAAAATTGTTGTAATACAATTATCAATAACTTGATTTAGTTATATGAATTTATCTTCTCTAAGAACGCTCTTCGGCGAAAAGTCGAGTAAAGTATTAAGCTGCGAGAGCAAGCGGGAAATGGGAGCTTGCTCTCGGTACGAGTAGAATACATAGCGATGAGAATTGTCGGAAAATGTCTTAGATAAAAAAAAGTACTGAGAGAAAAGAGCATGTCGGCGGAAGATGTCGACACGCCAACCTATGAGCGCAAAACATGACGCGTCTACGCTGCGTATTGACGATGATTCTCTCGAGTTTTGCAGATTTTCCTCTGAATTGTTTCAAGTAGTCTTGAAATATGTATCATACAAAAGAGTGATTACTTACTATTTAATATTTAATATAGGTATACTGATTATTATGTATTTATTTCGAAAGCTAATATCTGAACATTTTGCCATGGCATACATTTATGAATGTATATTGTGATATTAACCAAAAATCTGTATTTTGTATTTTGAGTTGTAACTTGTAAGCAAGAGTATATGGCTAGTGCGTTCTTGTGGAATTAATAGACAAAATAGTTATTCAGTATATAATCTATACTAAATGACTATTACCATAGACAATTAAATGTTTATGCTGTTACACTAATAAGAACCATTTGTAATTTCAATACAAATATATACGAGTATTATTAAAGAACTAGTATTTAACGCTTGCACTCTATATTAATTAAAATAACAATAAGGAACTACAAGCAAAAAAATCAATATCCATGAAAAATAAATTATAACGCATTCACTCAAGGACAACATGAACACAAACGTACCATTCGCAATAAATTAATTGTGAACTCTTGTTCCGCTCCTAATTATTTGATAGAACAAACAACGCCCTAAAACCTTCTTTATTGCTCTCGTAATAAGAGAAATTATAAGGAGAGGGTCATCAAAAACGTTATAGCACAATAAATCCCGTATCACGCTGACAACCGTATGTTTTGTCATTGCTAATAGGTCATGGGCTCTCAAAATCAACGTATTAATCTTGCCACCCGACTTTATAACATATCATCTATTACATATAACTCTTTATTCAAAGATTTTATCTGCTGGCTATACGATGTTGTTAAACCTAGATGGTTCTAAATGTGATTTCTCAGTACGTGATTACACTCGGTCATGAAAAAGTAAAAGGGTCCATTTCTATTCAACAATGTTTGTTAGAGATACGACGTTTTTGAATAAGTAATCGTCTAGATGGGATTCATTGTACAATGCAATATCATTTGCTAGCGGAACGAATGGATCGGGTTTGATCCTTGATAAATGGAAATTTAAATTTGTTTCAAAATGTATTTGCTAAACAAAGTTTGACACGGAGAGACAATTGTCATGTTGGAAAACAAATTGTTTATATAAATAATAATACAACTATGTTTTGTTTTCTAGACTTTGATAAAATTGTTTGATTAAATATTGAATACACTTGCATATTTTTACATGAATTTTAAGAATCAGTAAAGCTCTTTATCAAAGTTAAGTTTTATAAATCATTTCAGTCGGTTATAGTATTCGAGTACAAAAGTAGAATGCTTAATTATATTTTTTTTAAATATTTCGCTCGCCGCCTTTAGCCAAGACCTACAATAGAACGTGCTCTAATTGCCTTGTTTGACACCGTGGAAAAAACATTCTCCAGAAAATTCATGCTTATACACGATATAATGTACACGAGACATACAAGACACCCCCGGCTACCCTTTACTGAACGGTAATTCCAATTTCTCCCAAAAAAATTCTACATTTTGGCAACCACTTGTGAAGTATAAGAACCTTTGGAAAACCTATACTGATTCTGATCCGCCCCTTCTTATTCAAAGAACAATTTAATTTCATCATTTTCAGTACATTTTATCAGTCCTATATCGATTGGTTCTTATTAGGCTTCATTCAAAGAAAATTGTACACAATCAGCCGCAATTTAGAAAATTTACTCCATTCACAAAATATTAATACCCTTAAGGTTTTTGTCCTATATAATTTTATTATCCGGTCACTCCAGCCATTCGTGGCTTTAGGACCTATGAAAAACCCATTCGATATCTTCCATTTGCTATAAAACAGGCTATCGATGATGCGTGAAACAGCCACGCAAAATTGTCCCTTCTTATCGCTGACCGCAATAAAGAATAAGGTCGAATTTCTGGTAAGGATATTAAAGTTTACGAGGGAGTACGAATTGAAGAAGTGGCTTCTTAGTGAGGAAAGGAACGTTGGTAAATTATGACTTGTTTACTTGAAAATGTTTGTTGCAGCTTAGTACTATCTTTCTACATTCTAGGCCTGAGATTTATCTATATCAGGCTAGTAGGTGATCATATGTACCTATGTGTCATCGTCCAAGAGATGTCATGACAGACATGTGGTTTCCTATTATGTTGTTAAAATAGTTTACGTTTGAAGATTTTCACTTCTTGCATGGTTAATTAGTAGAAGCGTAAAATTTACATTATCTCCCACTGAGGAAAGGACAAAGCACAATACTGTGTTACTATTTTCATGGATTAATTTTTCTTGTTAAGAATTTAATCTTATTTCAGGATCCACAGGAACTAAGATTGAATAAGGGATAGTGATGCGGTTTGAAAAAACTCGGTTTTTGTATTTTTTATTTAGCGCTAAAAATCTATTGTTTACCCAAGCAAATCGACACGTTACCTATAACGTATTATTTTGTAAATGGGCAATTTGAAGGGAAGACCTTAGGGTCACCATTCGAATTTTTAATATTGTTGAATTAGATGATGTGATTTTATTTGCGTGTTGTTTGCGCTTGGCGATTAAAAAGAGTGGCGGAAAGTTTATTGCCAGTTCTTCTCGTCCGTTTTACGCTCTGATTTGAGAACTGGCAGTATTTGTAAAATTACAAGCATTTAATATGAACTTTTTTTATTGACGTTCATAAGTGTACTATTCATTTAGGTAACACAATTGTTACCTAAATGAATACATGATTTTGACTTTGACTTTATTAAACTACGTTCCCATGTCTTCGTCGGCATGAAATTCATGGCATGAAAAATAAATGCACGAAGTGATTAATTCATTGGTACCGAGGTACCGAGACACACGCAACAAATGTTATTTAATATTCTCTTTAAAACTTCTTCTATTTTAATTTTGTTCAGGGGAGAACATATCAATTCTATATAGGATATATATTATATATCCTATATAGAATTGATATGTTATGCAGTAATTAGAAGCGAGAGAAGTCTAACTATATTTTGAACGTTTGAAGCGAGACTTATAATTAATCGTCGTTTAACAAAAATAAGTCATATAAAGCCTCGGCAGCCCTAATGGTGAATCCATTACATTTTACGGGACATTGGTCGATCAATTTCGGTACACACCTGCTGGCCCAAGCCCCCGACTTTATAGCTATTGATTATAAATTAATTTCGATAACGCTACTAAACTTTGTGACCACAACAATTGGCTTGCTATAATGTCATACTTTTTATGATCAAAAGCGTTCTTAATTTGTCTAAACCACTAGGAGTTTTTAAAAGTACTTACAGAACGATCCTCATCTTTCGTAGAAAATGCCTGTCCTGTGCTAAGTAACATATATTTAAATATTTTGTGATTATCATAATAAATAATAATATACCTTTTCTTTTACTTTACTTTAACTACAAGTTTTCTCGTAAACGGCTTGTGAGTGCTTTGCTAGCTTAAGAATTGTATTTCCTTTCCAATACATTATATTTTTTCACAAAACAAAGGTATTTTAGTGTCATTATTTTTAAAGGTTTTCATAACTTATAACTTAGCTATTTATTAAATGTCCACACTTTCATTTACCAACCTAATAATTTATGTTCTGTATACAATCGAGCTAGTAAATTAGTGTGCCGAGTTAATAGCATGCCAAAACCTAGATTGAAGCCAATTTAGTAGTTGGCAAAGTATCAGCACCACTTAGGAAACTGATGAAATTCAGGTTATTGTTCTTAAGCGGATTTGTTTCATACTAAAATATTGAAGTTTTTCAAATAGGCTTTCTTCGATGAATCAAAGTTACGTAAATATGATTAAAATGAACGGAGCGTCTTTCGACATGCTGACAAAGGTTCTTTCTGCAGTCTGTATGCTTGGATTAAAATAATAATTTAATATACAGATTGGCTTTTATTATCAGGAGGAAAGCTTATACAGTATTCCACGCGATTTTGATACAGATAATAATTATTATATCTTAAGTACCTTAATACTATTAATAAGGCACTTTACATTGATCTTAAATTCACGCAAAATACAATGTAAAGGATATACCTTTCCTACACAGTCGGGTAAAACAAAGCCCATTCATCCTTGGGTCTATGAATGAGAAATTTCTAGTGAACAAAGAAATTGTTCTACACAATACAAAACTACGTGTCTTCGATTTTTCAAGTGTCGAAGTAAATCGATGTACTTGTACTGAGTGTAAGGTAGGGTAAACATACATTTATTCTTATTAAACTATAAAAAGCAGAAGTTATTTTATTTAACTCTTTCTGATTGTTTAGCTAATTCGCAAACCTACGAGAGAACATATGAAGTCACAAGATAACTTCTGATATCCAAAGTTATTAGTTATTTTACATATTTAAAAATAATACAATTTATTATTTATGCAGTGGTCACAAAATGTTGACAATATTTCTGCCGACATTTATTCAAATAATATTATAATACTTAAATAAAAATAAATTAACGAATGAATTAAATAAAGCGATTTAACGCTGAGTTAAACGCCAGTATTGCAAAACGCATTGGATTTTAACAAACGGAAATTATAGTTCCAGCTAAGTTTATCTCGCAACTGTCTTATAATAATATTTTATTTATTAAACCAATCACCAGTGCATTGTTACAATATTGTATTTAGTTAACGAAGTCTACTAATTTTTAATCAACAGCTAATATGGAAATGCAAAACCTTATTGTCACACCCAAATAAATTATTAATTATTTTAGATGTAAAAGATAAAAGCTAGCACTCACATATTATTGATTGATTAGCGTTGAGCACACCAATATTCTCATAAATAACAACTTCTTCATACAGTAAAAAAATCAATGCCGCTACAACGTTTTTAGATCTGGGAGCTCAGCTTTCTATATCTGTTGCAGGATTATTTGTCAATCTAATAGGCAAGTTTGTGATCAGCCTCCTGTGCCTGACACATGCCGTCGACTTTTTGGGTCTAAGGCACGCCGGTTTCCTCTCGATGTTTTCTTACACCGTTTGAGCGAATGTTAAATGCGCACATAGAAGAGATAGTCCAATGGTAATCAGCCGGAGATCAAACCTACGACCTTAGGGATGAGAGTTTCAAGTTTTGTATTTTAATAATTTTATAAAATCTAAGTTTTATGAAGCTTGAGTGTTGACCACACTTGAAATGACTCAATAATGTCCCAAATGCACACAAATAAGGTAACGAAGAAATTAATCAGAAAGCACCAACTTAATATTATTAATGTGTAAACTATTGTCACCCCAAAGTCGCGAATATCATACGATTTATGTCAAAGTATGACGAATGCGATATATTATGTGGGCTCTATTTTAAGCCCATCGATACTTATTTGTCACTGAGCGATCGCCCATTATTCTGTAGTACACGTTATTTATTGTCCTATTTAGTGTTCCATGTAGTTCTATTGTTATCTCGTGTATCGAAATCATCTTGAATGAGAGGAAAATGTTAGGTTATAAATAATATTATTACGTCTGAGTATTTGATATAATTAATTGGCGAAGCGAGGCATAAATGTTTTTGTCCTTGCAAAGGCCGATTGGTGCGAATTCTGATCAATGATTGTATGAGCGACTATAACTTTGTCCTACGACGAAGGAATATATTGCAAGGAAACCCGCATATTTTTGGACCTTAAATGACCAACATACACAAATGCAATGCAACGTTATAAATAAATTAAAATAATTGTTTTCCTTTCCATAATCACACCAACATTTATTATTATATCTTTTTCTATCCTTATATTGTCATATAATCGAATATTAATATATTGTTATTATCCTTTAATAATATATTTTAGTTTATGTTAAGGTTAGTGACTTTTTTTTTCAATGTTTATTATTTTAGTTATTATATTTTAAGGTTAGTTTTTTTTTTCAATGTATATTATTTCAGTTATAGACACAATTACTTCATATTATATATTTTAATAATGAAAAAACTATGCATACATTATATTCTGATCTAATATTTATATGTGACCTCATATTATATGTTTTTAGTCTATTGCTTGATTGTTTTCTTGTTTTAACAGTTACCGTTTTCCTATTTTATTTTTGTATAATTATTTTTTTTGTTTCTGTCAAACTGTTTTGAGATAGGTCCAATATTGTAACTTTATATTTTCTTTTACTGTACTCCACTCTGTCGTCTAGCAGTACTATTCGAAGCTCAGGATAGCCAACTTAGTTGATGGTGCAGTTTTACGTTAATAAAATTGCAAAATACTTCGAACATTAGAGATTTTATTAAGTTCAATAAAACTCCATGCTTAGAATCAGAGCATACGTGATAAAAATATTTTCAATTTAAATTCTGCGAGTAAGCCGTTCATATCATATAAGAATTTCTCATAAATACTCTCCAAGGGTTGCGAAGTTTTTCAATAAATAACAGTGAAATATATACGTCACGTACGGCCTCAGGGGGCTAAAAATGATAGAGTGCTCTATATATTTATAATGTTTCATATAGAAATTATAAAACAGAGCAAGAATGTCGCTTAACAATTTGCGAATTAAACAGTTAAATTTTGAGAATTCTATTGAAACTTACGCAGCGGCGGGCGCTTTTGAAAAGACTTTTGCGGTATCAGCTTTATTCTTGTAGAAGATGTTCCATTGAAACGTAATACACTGTACAACATGGTAAGAAGACACCAATCATTTTGATTAGTTTTTTTATTCAAAGATTAGAGAAAGAAACTATTTTGTCATGTGGCAACAAAAGGATCACTTTAACAATTACGCAATGTATTATTGTCTTCCGAGAAGGTGTCGTATTAATAGACTTCTCGTTAATTGGAGGCAGTGTTTCTGGTAGTTTGAATGTTTATATTACGACTTTTCATCATTTTATAATCAGCTTTTGTACCTCGATAAGCGAAGCAATTTCTTAAAGAAACGTTTTACATAACTTACAAAACCGTTGGTTGCGAATAAAGCTAAAAGTTGCTCTCTTATTTTGTCAGAATTTTGTTGTCTGTGGTCTGCTGGTTCACCTAATGGATAAAATATAAGAGAGCCTCTTAAACTTATGGATATGTTAAGAGTACCTAATACTATAGTTCGATAAACAATTATGATAAATAAACATATAAGAATATCATTTATAGCTTAGTTTAGTTTAAATTATTTTTGTTAATTTTCTAAAGATGTTTTATCGCGCACGTTAAACTTAAATTTTAAACACGTTTCCGAATTTGCACTGCCAGAAACTTGTGTTTTCTAGTAAGTATATTGAAAGCAAATGTCTGTTTCTTTTCCATTCTAATTATTGGTGAGAATTTGGTAAATACATTTGTTACAATGACTTTATTTATTTATAGCCGCACCAACAAGACCACACATAACAAAAAACAATAAAGGAAAGATACCAGTTAGATAAAATACAATTTTACTGTAATCCTAAATCCTATTCTTTGGAAAGCAAATCTACATAATTAAATTACTAGAAGGGTTCGGAATGATAAATTGATAACGAAATTTGACCTAAGGTCCGTATTGAAAGACATCACTCAGAGTAAAGATCACCTGAGACTTCATTGTAAGTTATATTATAGTCAAGTAGCTTTTTTTTTCAGAATATATTTTAAGCGTTGATCAGCTGAAACTTCGTGCGTGGATCCGTTTTACTTGAGTTTTAGTCAATGCTCAATAAGATTTTACTTTAGACTTTGGTTCTAGTAGCATTCCATTGCGTTTTTAATACACAAGGAAAAGTTTGTCTGTGGGATGAAACAGATTAAATAAATAATAAGTTATCCATGAAATTTGACCATTGACAATCTTTTGTCAATCAGATAATGACTCACTGACAAAAGAATGTCAATGCACAAGCGGCGCTTACATAACTCTTTTGGGCTGTACAATTTATATACGTAAAAGACCCAGGAATTTAAATGAAATAAATATTTAAATTGTAAACTGAAATCCACTATTTCCAATAACAGTAAATCCGTTTCTAGGTTTTAAATATTCATCCCAAACCAATTTGAAATTCAATTGCGGTGTATTTTAAATTAGCAGTTGTTCTTCTAGCTTTACGATACGTGGGTATCTTATCTTTGATGTTAAATTATAGATAACATAAGCCTCAATTTGCTGACAATTAACATGAAAATCTTAATTAAATAATAAAGTAATGAATCGCAAATAGATTTCGTATAAAATGATTATTCGTAGGGTTCCTAGTTAGATCAAATAGGGACATCTAAAGGAATATCATAGTCACAGGAATGTATAAATTGTCATTTAATTTATTATAACAAATACTTTTATTTTATTTGGTTTTTCTATACTAGAATGTTTTCGTTACATTGTTAGGAGTTAGAATCAGAAAATAATTTTATTGTATTTCAAGTTCAAGAAATAATAAGCGCGAAAGCGCCATCTAACGATATTTTGACAAAATAAAATTCATGTTAGGGCACTTGCGGGGTCGAGTTTGTAGTCGAGTAGTTTTACTTAATTAAGATAGATGGCACTTTGATATTTTTTATAAAACATAAATTTGCTTTTCTTGTTATATAAAAATCGTATGCGATTTCGAGATTTTTTTATTATTAGAACTGTCAAAAAGTGGATCGAAAAAAATAAAAAGTAATATTCTATTAGGTTATATGTAAATTATTTAAGTTATCGACATGAATATTTACTAATTCTAAAACGCGGTAACATAGTATTTTTCAAACGTAAGGATATATTTAATTTGATTACTTCATTTGGTGTACTCGCTTCGGCAGTACGTAAACTAAAATTGGAACGATACAGAGAAGATTAGCATGGCCCCTGCGCAAGGATGACACGCAAAATCGTGAAGCGTTCCACATTTTTTGGCCAATTCAATTTTGTTCTTGAGCATTTATATATCTAACAGATATGACGTATCTTTGTACTGTAACTAAAATACTCTGATACTAGGCTTGGAGTTTATTCAGTGAGCGCAGTCATTTTAGATAAATGGCCTAGCACTAGATTGGACTCCCAAAGTAAAAAGAAACGTGGCCGCCCTGAACAATCCTGGGGACCCTGAGTTGTAGATGGGGCTACATTGATTTGACGTTGGATTGACGTAATCCATAGTTAGTATGGGGGCGAAGCAAATAATTAGAATTCTAGTTATCTGCAAGTGCTATTCAATAGTCAAATGATATATTATGCATTAATAGAGTTATATAAAGTTGTATAAATGTTTATATCTATTAAACATAATTACCTAACGCTGTTTTATTTTTGTACCTATGTAAGTAGTGCTAGTGAAACCTTTGGATATAATTATCATTAAATACAAAAGTATGTCGCAGCACTTAGGATAGTCATATGCCTGACGATTTATTATCTATTATGGAAAAAATTATAAGCTGCATTGTTTAAGAAATAATAAAACTGCACTGGTAGCACGGGGGTAGGTAGGTAACTGCAGCCAGGCCGGATGCCTATCAAGACACTGGCTATAAATTTAGTTTAGGATACCTAAATACTACTAAATACTAGTATTTATTTATATTACTTTCATTCGTCAGTACGTTGTTTGAAATAAATAATGTTTAATACATTTACAAAAAGAAACATTTCATACACTATGTTATTACTTTAAATAAATGTTTATTGATAACAGTTGAAGAATCAAAAACAAAAGTTAATAAAATAAAATAAAAAAATGTAATTAAATTATATATTTTAAGGAATTTATGTTTTAGTTTGTTATGGAAGAGCTGGGAACCCTAACACAGGTATTTCTTACTTTAAAGGGTTCCCAAATTTTACACATTGTAATGCAAATGTACTTAAAATGAATAAACAGATTTTTATTTTTATTTTATAAAAGAAGATACACAAACGTTTGATTATTTTAAATTGTTCATTTATAAAATGCGTATTAATTTGTTAATAGAATTTTTTTTTTAAATTAATGATTACGCCACCTAGCAGCGCTTTTGAGAAAGCATTCTGTGCGGTGGTTGGTTGCAGGAGATTGGCTGTGTCTAGTCATAATGTAATGATATAGATGGCGCTTTAAATAATTTAAATAAACAATTTTTTAAGAAAATACGGTTTATTTCTTTAAAACTCATTACTAATTTAAAATATATGTAAACAAAAATAAAAAAAATCATTTCCTTGAAAGTTTTGAGAAATTCAAGTGATATTTATTAGTACGTATTTTGTAGTTCTGAATCGCGCTAACAAAGTTTTGTAGCTTTGTAAGGTTATATAGAATTTGATTGCTCTAATAAGTGTACTCGCTTCGGCAGTACATATACTAAAATTGGAACGATACAGAGAAGATTAGCATGGCCCCTGCGCAAGGATGACACGCAAAATCGTGAAGCGTTCCACATTTTTTGAACAATTTATTCTTCCTAATATAAATTTTGTACTAGAACGTTAACGCATAGCATATTAGGTATTTCAGTTCTAAAAATATTTACCGATCGTTTATTATACTACTATGAATAGTCCTAGACCCTAGGAAATCCTAGTTGTTTATAAGGATTTCTTATATTAATAATTATTCTATAAAATATTTTTTTATTTTTTTAACATTACACTAGTGTTATAATATATATATATATATATATATAAAAATTATAACTAGTTTAGCGAAATAATAATATTTTCTGTATCAGCATAGGATAGGTAGATAAGAAGTTGTTTGAGATTTTTAGTGAATGTATGTAATGTGAGATTTGAAATGTTAGTGAAAATTTTGTTTTTAAGAAAGTAGTTAAAGGTGAAAGGGTTTTTTGGGTTGCTTATACCTATATGTAGGTAAAGGTTTGCGTTGTTTTTGATATGCAAGTTATGATTAATATAGAACAGCTGTTTAGATCTAGAGAGCATCGTCTGATCAACAGTTATTAAAACTGTTTTCTTTAACAATAATTTTCTTATATTATGTAAATTACTTGTATAAATAAACTATGTTTAAAATCATTATCAACCATTGTAATAACAAAATATTTGAAATAATAATAAACGGAACAAGCGCAGAAATTACGTGATTCGTGAAAATGAATTATTTTATCTGAATTGTTTATTTATTATTTAAATAATAAGAATAAATCATTTTCTGTTTATTCAGATTTTGCTTGATATTTTATACCGAACTCATTTTCTTAAATTGCGAAAATATAGTCGTGATGCCTTCATGAATACATGGATAGACAGAGGTGTATTAGTTAATCGGATCTGAGATCGGTATCTGTTTATATTCTAAATACGGGGGAACTATATCAGTACGTATTATGGCTAATGATTTCCTTGGATTGATTATTTATTTGATCAATTGATTATAATTATTGAGAATTTAATTATTTATTATCTTTAACACTGGAAATTCTTAATAATACTCATAGAAAAACGTTATTTTAAAATATAAACAAAACCACATTAAATTAAATGTGTATGTTACATTGTTAATTTTGTTTAATAACAATAACTTGAGATTTAGTTGTGTAAAATATACACAACATTTGTATCTGTTAAAATTTAATTTTTTTCTTAAAAATTTGCTACTTTCCTCTTTAAGTAAATTTAAATAATTGCATTTTTTATATAAAATAATTTTTAGTCATTTTTATGGTCAACTTGATTTCCTTCACATAAACTCAATCTGATTTAGTTAGGGCCAGCGCGCACGGGTTACTTTTGTCACCGTGGCTGCTTCTTCAATCATAACAAGCCTGTATATGTATGGAGATGCGCACGTGTTACCACGTGACAACTGGTTGACATTTACGTACGCCTACCGGCGAACAACCCCATGTCGAAACTGTCACCGCGCCGTTCGGTTTTCATAGCAGTGCGCACACGAGTGACAAAATTGTCACTCTCTAGTCCCAGCGTTGTTCGTTCGCATTTCCCTTTCGAATCTTGACTTTGGTGCACACATATATCCAAGAAGACGATATTGATAATGACATAATTATAGAAGAAGTGGAAAAAAGTGTTGGTCGCTATGATACAAAACTGAAAGATTGCTCCGACATTAATTTGAAACTTAAAGCATGGGAAGAGATATTTTACTTATCCCTTCCCATACTTTAAGCAATGTTTGGGTCGGAAATGACGCTTCGATATCAAAAAAAGTTTGTGTTAAAAACTTAAATGTGACAAAAGTAACCCGTGCTCGCTTAACCTCAGATATATGACTGAGATATACAACATTCCCTATGTTGAGGTTCGGTGTGTCGACTTTAATTTGTGATGGTGCGTAACGCACGCGGATACTGATACACATAGTATATCATGGTCGTCGTCTTTAAACAGGACTTATAAGTTCTTAATCTTGAATACATACGATTTATAACTTATAAATTATGATATCTAATCTTTTCTTTTGGATTATAATATATTTTGACTAATTTTGATTGTATTAATCAAAATTGCGATATAAAAATAGGAAAACGATAAAATAACAATGAATTCGTCTCTGTTTTACCATAAAGCATTAATAAACGTGAAGGCAAAATCAGTCGTCAGTGATTTGCTTTCATGAAAGAAAAAACCCAAATTGTATTTTCACTGATAAATATTACGATACTGGATTGATTTGCTCTTTGTTACCAAAAAAATATTTATTTCCATTCTGTTTTCAATATTATGTCGACTATTATATCTTATCAACTATTTATGACTAGCTTTGCTACGCGGTTTCACTCACGAAGGGTATATATATAAAGCCTTCATTCGTTAATGAAACGACAAAATAAATTTTCAATTCAAAGCAATAGTTTCTGAGGTTATCGCGAGCAACCAAACAAAATCATCTATCAATTATTAGTTTCAAAGATAGTAAAATTCCATTTTACTTAACATCCAGCAAGGTATTTTTTTTCCGAATCTTATATTTTTACACTCGCTGATTCCTTGACTATTTTTTTATTTATGTCTGACAAACAGATATTCCGTTTCTTTTTTAGTATATTTAGTAGTTGCTAGAAATAATTTTTATTTTTTTAGGCTTAGCACAAGAGCTAGCACACGTCCATAAATATTTTTAGTTTTATTAAAAAAAAACATGTCTTAACTTCGGATTTTAAGAAACCTACATAAGTAAACGTTCTACACGCTACGAACTTGTAGTCATGAAGTATCGGAGGTGTCGTAGCACATAGTACGCCACAAATAACTCACTACGAATTGCCTTCCCGCACGTTATCGTAAAGTGTAGGCCGTTTGACGTTTGGCGTGCGAGTAGGTACGTGTATTACCAGTGAGCTTATGTAATTTATTTTTATGGGAAAGGCAGGAATCGTGAAGCTAGTTTAATTAAAACTATACTTCACACACCAGAAATGTGTAACAAAAGAACATGGATTAAACGCATTGAATGATACTTCATTATTTTGACCACGAAAAAATATTAAGTTGCAGCACTGTTATACCAAAATTCAAAGCCTATCAAATTAATACATATGTATATATCTATTCCGTGGTATAACATTTTAGAAGTTTATTATCGAATACGATTTCACCTTTAATATATATATCATTTGTAAGAATTCCTGTATCTTCTCAATAGGTTATGCGGCAAATACAATTATGGTTTTTTTTCATTGATTGATGGGTCGATAAAGGGCGGCCCGTTCTCACGATGTTCGCCACCACACATACTAACAAGTGTTTAATTCATAATATGTTATAGTCAAAGCTCCGGCGCTCCTAGGTTTGACAAGTCAATCCTCAGGTGTGACTTGAAGTCTTAATCATAGCCCAAGGAGAACCTAATTTCATTTAGTTTATTTTTAACGTGAAACTTCTTTGGGTGAATGACGGTAAAATTTTTACTGAGATTTTCACGAGGATGTGCAGCGTTTTTGTCGACGAAAAGGGAGAGAGCGATTGATACCGATTGAGAGAGATTGAGAAAGGGCAACGTAGCATGAAGCAATACGCTATTGGTTGATGTATTCGTTTAGTAATTATATCATACATATTAGAACTTTAGATGGTAATTCTGTCGCATAACGTCTTGTGCAGTAAACGCAGATTTTTTTTAAACTTACCTTTAGGTCTATAGAGATAGTTTTATTGTTTACCCGACATGTTAAAGTTGTTGAATATAAATACACAAGATTTTTCTATAATAAAGATGTGCTAGTATAAAATTGTGGTGCAATTATTCATACTTGAACACCGATGGTGTTTTTAATACATATCAAGATCATTATTATTTCAATAAGTAACTAAATTACCATTTTTTTGTTGGTTTTGTATTTGTAAAAGGGCACAACCAAGACCTTTTTTGCTAAGACCCAGTTGGCTATTTTAGAAAATGTGGACATAAGTTACCAATTATGATAATAATGAATTTGTTATATTATGTATTTGGTAATTGTTACCATATTTATGGTGGTATTTTCTATATTCATAAACAAAACTAATTTTAGTTCTGGTTTTTAATTAGCCTTAGTATCATTCATAATACAGAAAAACTGGCAAAATTAAATTATGGGATTTGGGAAGTTTAATAACTCAGTAATTAATTTACAAAGAAAGTTTCAATTCTGACATGTGTACTTTGTACGCACGCACTTTTTTATCATTTGGTTGTTTTCATAATTAAAATGAAAAAATAGTGTTTCTTCATACATGGTGAGGCATTATCATCTAGAATTTCATATTTTTGAAAAACTTTTTTTGTGCAGTAACATTTTATACAGCCTTGGCCCCCAAATTTAGACTCTTTTGCATCGGGCACATCTTTGAAATTAAGTTATTGTTACAAGTACAATCGATGTTTGCCCGAACAGATTATTTTACTTTTGACGTAATTTCTAGGTTTGACTCTTTTACTCAAAGACCGAAATTATAATTTATTTTGGGGTTCGCCCGAAGGCTTTGGTCCAACCTAGAATATCATTCCAGAAAGCTGCTTATTGAACTTTGACTATGACATTCATAGAAAAATTCCGCTCAAAAAGAGACCAGACACGACCTCAGGATCCATCGCACTTTATTTTCTTAGTCAACACTATTATAATGTGGCTGGGTTCACAATTTGTTTGAAGAAATAGACTCTGAAAATGGTATCGAAAACCAATTTCAATAACATTATCACTCGGGTCCGAAACAATGATGTTAACGAGAATTACACGTCTTCATCCCTCTCTAGGGAGACAAGGGTGTTACTTTTGTAACTGAAGTCAAATTTACTAGACAATTCTCACTAAGTTAAATAGCAAAAATGTCTAAAGCAAACTAAGCAAGTTTTAGGATAACTTAGTTCTTGTGGTTTAATATTTATTACCTCTATTGGAACCTTTGAACTTTAATGGTTAATTAAAGCTTTGACTAAAATAACGTGTTGTACTACAATTTTAGCTCAAATCCTTTATCGTGTAGTTTTTCATAAAGCCAACAAGCCGGAGCTACTGGATTCAATTTCCGGTTTTTCTTAATAAACATACAGATTATATAAAACATTCACAGGAATTTGTCAGGTTCCCTTCGCGGTGGAAACTCATTAGTATAATATTACATAAATGGTGTTAAGTGTTTTCTTCGTATCATTATAATAATCAATTCTCTTGAAGGGTAGTAATCTGTAGAAGGGTTGAAAGTTTAAACAATTTAGTTTTGTGTTAAAAATATTTTGGAAAGATTTCGCGACTATATTTTATAACTAAATAATGTTTTTAAAATACAAGCCAGAAGCATGAATAGCGCTAATAAAAAGGCTATTCAAGCCTTTCAGAGCTATTCCAATTTGGTGGGTCGTAAATTTTAAAGGTTGTAAAAATGCGTTATGGCTCCGCGCGTCGCCTCCTTACTGATGGGACCAACGTGATGGCATTTCAAAGCCTAATGTATTTGAAATACAATCTGAAATTACAATACTTTCTTAACATTTATGTGTCAAAGTCAAAATCGACAATGGTTGTCTTTCTTTGACTGACACCGATTTAACGCAAACAATATAACTTAGCTTTATATATTTACATAACATACTTATAATTATGGTAATTAATCCATTTTGGAAGTTACATAGTTAAATACAAAGAGGTTTCATACGATAAAAACTTCCTAGTCTGATAGATTGACTTTTAGTTAGTTTTTGAACACTATTATCTCCAAGCGGACTAAAGTACCCACTATTCAATGCCCTTTGTCCGACAGTGCATTGTTCACTTTAGGTATTAATTATAAACTCGCGTGTCTAGACGTTGCATGCCCGTTTAATGCAAATTAACTGCACCTCGGTTAACGATAAAATTAACGATACCGCGATATCTGAAAAATTGGTTTTGAATATTCGATTTTTTCTACCATGCTATGCTACTACTCTGCTACTTTCAAACTTCAATGAAGCTGTGTTAACCAATTTAAGCTGCCTGAAGCTTAAAAACTTCTCACGCGTATTAGTAAAACATGATTATTTTTCGTTCGAGTTATTATTACAATTAACACGAGCTAAACGATATCAATATATTTATATATCTTAATAAACTCGAATAAGTCTGTCAGATTTTCTTGAAAAATCAAAAAACTAATTTAGGCAAAGTTCTTATCAAACTTATTCTTTAATTTTATTGACAGTTGTTTTATTTTATATTCTTTGAAAATTCGTAATGCTTTGTACAAATGTTAGGAACATTCTTATTTTTCACTACAACCCTTTTAGGTCTGGGCCTCAGAAATGATTATTTATTATTCTTCATAGACAATTAAGTGATCAGCCTCCTGTGCCTGGCACACGCCGTCGACTTTTTGGGTCTAAGGCAAGCACAATTCACAATGTTTTCCTTCACCGTTCGAGCGAATGTTAAATGCGCACAAAGACCGTAAGTTCATTGCTGCACAGCCGGGGATCGAAGCTGCGACCTCAGGGATGAGAGTCGAACGCTGAAGCCACTTGGCCAACACTGCTCTTCTTACAAATGAATGCTATTACTTAAATAAAAGTGATTTAAAGAAAATAAAAATGCCAATATGTTTGGTGTTTATCAAAAACCTTAAAAAGTGTACGGATAATGATGCGCTGTAAACTTGAAGAAGTAACGATGAAACCGTATTTTTTATAACGAAATGAAAAACGAGATTTTATGCAGACATTCACTTTTATATTAGCGATATTTCATACCGAGCTTGAGAGATTGTCCTTTTTATGAAATTTTATATTTATTGTTATTTAACATACAATAAAGATATAGAGACTATGATCGCGTAGGTATATATGTATCTAATATGTTTGGTCGTCTTATTATAGTACTTATAATACAATTTCCATCTACTTCCCTAGTGACAGCAGTAGCGTACGGCCAACCAGGTTCCAGAAGATAAATCACACCTTAGATGGAAATTGTATCCGTTTTTACAACAAACTCCCAAGCAATTAGAGATTTATCACTGAATAAAATTATTTTGAATTATTTTACTATCATAGCCCGTAAAAGAATTAGTTATATTATGTATAAAATAGTCTATCAACGATTTTAATAACAACTAAATACGAACCAATTAGGTTTAAACTAAAAAGTTTAAATGTATTAAATCTTAGCAGTTTAAAACCTAAATTATATATCTGAAACCCATTTAGGGCATAAAGTCCGTATTGATTACATTAAAGGGATACCCATATCTCATTATCATTATATACGTATAACCTTTATTTAAACGAAACCAAGAAAGAGCGCCAAATGAAAAAGGAAAAAGCGCTACTTAATTTGATAAAACCCGTAATGAGGGCGAAAGTCGAGTTCTTGCCGCATTTATCCGGATAAAACCGGAACGGTCCGGTTCAAGTCTCGCCGGTAACTGGCGAGTATACGCAACGCGTTATTTTGCAACTATATTGGTTCTTAAAACCTGATAATAGGGAGAATGATAATGATTAATATTGAGTGATCGATATTGATACTTTATTATCAGTTGGCAACATCAGCGTTAAGTCGGAAACACAAGGAATAACACTGAACTATATTGACGATTACTGGTTATAAAGACTAGATCAAGGGTAGAAAATGAATTACTCTATTAATTACTTGACTTAATGTCCTATAACCCCTAGATGGAGCAGACTGCGTCCACAGTCTCCATCGCGTTCGGTCTTGAGCCTCGTATTTCACATTTCTTCAAGTCTTTCCGGCTCACATGGCCTCATCTGCAACTGTACGACGCAATGTTTGCCTGGGTCGGCAACGCTTCCACTTTCCTTGCGGGTTCCAATCAAGCGCCTGCTTGAGATCCTATCAGAGTGTATGGCCTATTCACTTCCATTTTCGTCGCATGATATGCTAGCTCATCGGGGATTTTCAGCAGCGCTCCCAAAGTTGCTCATTGGAGATCTTCTCGGGCCAGTAGATGCCCGCAATACGGTGAAGACGGCGGTTGACGAAGACTTTAAGTCGGTGAGAGATGTGATTTGGTGACCTTCCACGTTTCACACCAATAGAGAAGCACAGATTTGACGACATGTTTTAATGTGTGTCTTACAGAGTTATAAATTTCAGTTCACTTTTTAATTTTTAGACGCTATTTTCATAAACATTTGTTAATATAGAAAACAATATTCCATCGTGCTTAATAGACATCACGTCATTCCGCTAGTAAAACGCTATCCGCTATCTATGCAAACAAACCCTAAGCCAGACTGCTATTATGGAGAAGATTTGTAAAAATAGCGATTAATTAAGGAACACTGTTACGATCTATAAATCAATGGAATTGTTTCGGTTACTGACTCACTTTGTACAGAACAATTAACGCGCTTGATTAAAAATAGTACATTTATACAGGATACAGAAAGCTTATATTCTATTGAATTACATTAGAGGCTCAGTAGTGAAGTTAGCATAAAATCTCACCTGCGTAAAGAATAGGAAAAAAAAAAGACTAGTAGTGATATCTTCTAAATCATTATTGTGTTTATTTATATTTTTCGTAATCCTACACCTAACAAAAAATCTATATAACAATAAACAATTATTCTAAAGATTTAGCCAAAGATGGAATACATAATATGTACATACAAAGAGGTTCAAACTTTTACATAAGGGAAAATCAATAAAACATATTAATTAAATTTAACTAAGTAATACCTAATTCAGCTGTGTTGTGTGATAGTGTGAGGGTATTTACGTGACGTATGCTGATGATGCAGGCTATTTAGGGCTATGGATATTCTTAATATTCCTTTTAAGCATAGGTACTTCGAGTTAGTTCAGCTGTGCATGCCCACTGCATCCATAGCTGAACCAACGGACATTGCAGTTGTTTATGTATAAACATTTGCTCAGGTTTTGCATGCCTGCATAGTTCCATGTTTTGTACTATCTTTATTTACCATTACAAACCTCCTTTTGTTAGAGAACAGCCAGCCAGTGGACTGTGAAATGTGTATTTAAATGTATATGTAATAAATATCAGAAGTATCTGTACAAAGTATGTGTTGTGTCTGTATTAGCTGCACTAGATGACTAAATATATGACAAAGTGAAACCTAAATCCTAGAAATCCTAGAAACCCTGAACAGTTAGTTGAATTTAATTGTTAACTCATCATGAATCCTAGTGGAATTACATAATTTAGTTGCTACACTAGTTGTATAAATATTCTTTATATTATACATAAATTGAATACAAGATGATGGTACCGTCAAAATAATGTTTATACGTAATCTCTTGACCTCTGGTACTTATAAATATTAAGAAGACATCAAAGTAAGGGTCTATCGCGATTGAGCGGACTGAATATTGTATTATGTGAAATATTTCCAAATTATAATACCTTTGATGTTGGAATACTCTTTAATGTACCTTTATAGACGGGATACTTGTTTGTAGGACTTATAATATTCGACTTACGGCGAAAGACCCTTTTTCTTAGTACTCGGGTTTTTTTGTCCACTCTTCCGTCGATGAGCCGATTTTGAGGATTGAAGTGTCAACTGATTTGGTCAGAGAAATTCTCCTGTACATTGGACATTCGACATCTAAGCAAGCATTCATGGCCGTTAAATTTTATCTTCGCTTATTATTATTTCGTCTTTAGATATTAATTTTAGTAAAATAACTTGAATTTGAAGCGTAAATGGTGAATTCGCATTTATTTTCCTAAAAAAATCTTATTAATTAATTATGTGTTTTCCAGTTTAAGAACGAAAAAGAAGAGTATTTTGAAATCGGTTATAATTTTTAGAATATAGTTTTTTTTGCCATTTGACTAATTTACATACATATTAGGGTAATTTAATCAAATTAAGGTAAAAACCCGTCTTCACCGGGGAAGGCGTGGACCTTTACCTCGTACTTCACTCACTCCAGTGAGCTTCCGTCCTGCTCTTCAGGCGATTGACAACCCCGCAACGGCCCAAGCCACAGTCCGAGTTCGAAAAAGCCTATTCCGGCCGAGCTACGCTCGCAATAACTGCCCAAGCTGAGCAGGACTATAAGGCCAACAACTTAATTGCATTCCAAAATAAACACATCAAGAAGCACCTACCCTATTGGTATAGAACTCAGGTGCAAATGTTCATTTCCAATATTGATAATCTATTTCCTCGCAGTGTTTTCTGCAAGAGCTGTAAAATGCGCACTTAGGAAGAAAACTGCATTGGTGCACAGTCGGCTGTGCACATGCTCTCTTCAAAACATGGTTAACGCTGCTTGATTCCTTTATTCCAATTAAATTATTGAAAGACTGGATAGATTATTTATTGTTTAAAACAGAATAAATATATCATTAGCTCATAAATCTTATACGTACCTACTCAATCTTTTATTACATACAACACATATTGCAACTTTTTTATGAGGTTAATATGAATTTTAGTAAAAACAGTATATGACTGTCTCATGAGAATAAAATCTTTAAATCAATATTCTAAGCCTTCAAGTAATTTTGCCGACGATTACTATTGAATTTGAAGTTATAATAACATTTGCGTTGCGATGGGAAGTGATAGAGTGGAAGGCAAACTAGATTGCCGGTCAACAGATTTGTTGCGGTGTTCATGTCTTTTATTTATCAAGGACAGGTTTTTTTTGTATAGAACAGGAGGCAAACGGGCAGGAGGCTCATCTGATGATAATAGATACCGCCACCCATGGACACTCTCAATGCCAAAGCTCGCAAGTGCCGGCATTTTAATTATTGGTACGCTTTCTTGAAGGACCCTAAGTCGCATTGGTTCGGAAATACTTTAGTGGGCAGCTGGTTCCACAAAGTGGAGGTTCGTGGCAAAAACTGCCTTAAAAAACGCTCAGTAGTGGAACGACGGACGTCGAGATGTTACGGGTGGAATTTCGTATTCTGCCTCGATGTCCGATGATGAAACTCAGCCTCAGCTTTGTCTTTGGCCTCAAGATAGGCTTCAGTTTCGGTGATTACCTCTTCATTAGCGCAAAATTTCTGTCCAGCTGTCGCTGGGGCCCAAATATGGAGAATACGGTGAATGTGGAAGCAATTCGAAGCAAGGCAAAATTCAATGAATTGGTCATGTAATGTGGCAATCGTTTCAGTTGATTAACTAATTGTTAAAACTTGATTAGATTACATTTACGCTTATTAGTCTTTATTCCCAAAAGTTTGTTGTGTTTAAAGTATATCACATTTAATATTTTTTAAGTTTAATCTAAAATTATAGAAATTTGCTGATCATGGTTACTATAGTTGTTGAGGCTGCACGTAGTATTGTTCGCAAGTACAGCGGTTGCAAGTACATCAGACAGTGTTTACATTCTCTGCAATTTGACATTGTTTTACATTAAATACAGATAACAGGGTAATGTGGAAGCATTTTGCATTTCTTAATTTGTTATGCTTATAACTATATGTCACGGTCCTCTAATGAATGCTTTTTGGAAATTCCATCTCACAGCTCATCCTTCTTAGGCAAGTCGTTTAGGATCTCCGCCATTAAGTTGTGTGTGTAACATTTTTTTAAACTCTTCTGCATAAACATTTCTTAACCATATCCTATTTTGTAATTCTTGTATTACTTATTCTTTTGTATTGTATTGTAATTCATGAATCCGTGAGATTTTATTTATTTTATTATTATTATTTTTGTTTTCTTTAAAATTAAGTTTGGTAATTGATTTGGTTATGCACTTCAAGCACTTTACTCTTAATATTTCCTTTTTTAGTTTTTTCCTTACTAGGGTTGCCTAGAAGCCGCTTGTTAGCGATAAGGACGCCCATTACATTCCTTATATTTTTTATGTTAGTCATTTTTCTTTTAATGTAAGTATAAATAAATAAAAAAAATTTAATGGAAGCAGTCTAATCTCTAGAAAAATGTAAATAAAATAAAACCAATACGAAATCAGTAGGTTTTAATGCCATTTTTCTTAAATTATATTGACGATGTGGTTTGAGAGGGCTTTTTGTTATGTGAACGTTTTCATACTAATGCTTATGAAATAGTTGAGCTCGAACAAAATAATAATTGAATTTCATTAATCTTGTTGTAAAGCGGTTTGTCTAACTTCTCTTAGTTAATAACGTTGTAGCCGCATAGTTGGTGAAAAGTAATTTTGCGTTGGTTATTGTCGAGTTGCCACAAAGGATTTTAGATGCTTTCCAGATGCCTTGAATTTTCACTAATAACTCCAGGTCAAACTTAATTTGTAACTACAATTAAAATGAAAAATCTAGGGAATTTGCACATATTTTTATAAAATATACAAAAACACTGGTAAAATTTCTATTTTAAACATTTAATCATCGAAGCATCGTGAATTTTTTATTCACCGAAATAGATTTCTGCTTCTTTCTTTTTATTTCTCGTCATGCCAACCTTACTAATCGACTACTAGTAAAGGCCTGTATTCACTTCGATTAGTGATTAGTAGAAAACAAGTGTGGACGGCGACTGATTAGTGCAGGTGATTAGTTGTCTGCGTAGTAAAGTGATTAGAAGCGTGTTCTATTTTTTTGCGAGTGAACTGCGAGTAGTGACGTCACGTGCTTCCCCCTCACTCGCAGTGCTCCTGCCAAAACACGTCAACCTGACAGCAAAGTAATATTCCGTCGTATCTGTAGCAGCCAATTCCTTTTAGAGTTGGTAGCTTGCGCCATGAATGGGTCTTCTATTAATTCATTTTTGAACCCATACTTTCCTTGGTTTTGCAAGTTCAGATCTCAAAACTTCTTCGGTTTCAGATAGCACCGTGCTTAATACTTCTTTGAGTACTTCTTCCAATTGCAAGCGCGCTTCTCGACGTTCGTCCAAACTTGCTGATCGACAGCTATTGACAACTGAATTTACTTAACAGAGCCACTTAACAATAATTGGACACTTCTTGCACTACACACCTGCACTAATCACTAATCAAAGTAAATACAAGCCGTATCCATCAGCGCTACAACTACATAAACAAATAAATGTTCCTTAACAATTTTAGAAGCTCAAGAGATTTTCTTTTGTTCATCTCAGAAATCACGACTTTGATAAATAAGTGTGTAAGCTGTGTTTCGAATGTTTCACTGAATACGATAATTAACTTTATACAAATCTAAAACTCCGTTCATTTTTTGAATTTTACATGAAACATAACGAGGTGAGAACTAATGAAACAAAATTGAACAGCAAAATAACAGCAGTTTGTTCACGATCGGAGTCGACAATTATCCTTCCGCCTTGATGAATTCATGCAATTTTATTTTGGCCGCTAGCGAAGCGACTTTTAGAGTTTAGTCACTTATCATGACTACTCGTATATAGTAGTTAAAAAACAAATTTAAAGCATTCATATACAGGGGTACAGGCTCCGAATATGATTTTGTCCTATTTGGTGTCGAGACCTTTGGTCCGTGGAGTCCTAGCGCTATGAAGCTTTTTAACGAAATAGCAAAAAGGTTAGTCGACATCATATGAGACCGAAAAGCCGGAATTAGCTTCCTTGGACAAAGATTTAGTCTAGCAAATCACAGAGGAAACACTGCCGGTATCTTCAGAACCTTGCCTAAAGGGACCCCGATTAATATATGTTATATTTAATAGATAATATATTTTAGTAATTATATTTCAAGTTAACTTATTATTTTTTGGTTAGTTATTTATTATAATTTGTACTTGTTACATTTTGAAACATGTACTAAATAAATTTAGAATTGGTATTTAAAAAGCCATGTATTATATTTGATATAACGCGATTATATTATTATTATTATATACATTACTTGAGCTTTTGCAGCAATCGTGGGCAGCAAGGGACTGCCATATCAAGTCGACAGCTATATTCACTTGACGCTTATTATCATAAGAGTTAATTGAAATTGTTTAATATTAATGCCATCTACTACCGCAAAGCGGGAATGCTATAAGCCCTGGATTTTCACAAAAACTATGTCAAGAAGAGTACATTTAACCAATTTTTCATAAATATATAAATCCTTGCTGTTTTCATGGCCTTAATGCAAAATAACTCAATTTAACTTCTTGTTTAACGTTGAACGCTAATTAATACAAAATATAATTTGTACAAACCTTATTATGTTGCCTGCAGTTCTATGAATATGTCGCAATATGTTGCATCGATGTGTTATTAGAAATGTAATAAAAAGCACAGATTCGATGCGATCACATCGAAATACGAAATCATCAAATCAAGTCGCATTTTTGGGACTTTTTTGTGCTTATCTTTAACTCATTGACATCAAATCTTAAAGCTTTTTAACTATAAGAGCATAATTACAGAAGTACTCAGAACGTCGAGTAATGTAAATAATGCCATAAATTCGTGTTAATGTCCATTAAATAAGAATTATTTAAATTACATGGGAACAAGGCGGCATGTTCTGCGCAAATTTTGTAGTAGCCTTTCCATAACATGCATTTTCTCTAGTAGGCTACAAAGAAAGTAAGATTAGCACGGTTGAGCTGGTTATTAAGCATGCATTTCACTTTGTATAAAGTTTTTTTATGTATGAAACTTTAATTATAGCTTAGGAAAAATCAATGTTCTTCAGTAAACATTATAGCAATTAATATATATTAAAACCTGAAGTCAAGTAGACTTGCATAGAAGGTATCACAATGAGTCTCCATCGCCTTCGGTCTTGAGCCTCGTATTTCACCTGGCTCCCAGTCTTTCCGGCTCTCTTTGCCTCATCTGCAACTGTACGACACCAGGTTTGCCTGGACCACGCTTTGACTTTCCTTTCGGGTTCCAATCAAGCGCTTGCTTGGGAATATGATTGGGATCCCTTCGGAGTGTATGGCCTATACATTTCCATTAGCGTCGCTTGATCTGCTGGCTAATTGGTGGGTTGGGTTAGAGATCGTCTCATGCTAAAAAGGGTGATTAGGGCAATTCATATCATTTGTTCCGTAATAATAATGATCAGACTTTGGAATTGAACCTAAAAGTACCCACTAAAAACTATTACGATAAACGATCATTATGGGCAGAAATTAGCTAGGTCCCAAACTCATATTAACATGGTTTAAAAAAACTAAAATGAAAAAGATTTTTTTAAAGCACTTTCTCATTAATAACAACTTTAAGTGACCATCTAATACTATCAACAGTATATTAGTAGCCATAATTTCTAAAATACATGACAATCTTGGTAAACATAAAACTAAAAAAATATAACAATATTTCACTTCCAACTTTTAAATTTGCTTATTAATCATAAAAATTACTAGAAAACTACCGGATTAGGTACCAGATAGAAACTTAACAATGTTTTTTTCAAATTGATAAGTAAATTAAACTCTTTGAAATTCATAATGATCTTATTTTGCAATAATTATGACTTAATTCACAAAATGAACAATAAAACAAAAAATATATTCAATCTTTTACGTACAAGAATATTTTCACGCACCAGCTAAGTTGTATGCTTTTAAAATATTATCCAGTCATAAAGTAACAATGCAAAGTCTCGAATGAGTCGCTATCTATTCAGGTTTTGTCTGGTCGCACAATGAGCACGGAAGTGGGGTGGGGGTGAGGGGGGGGGACTGCTAATTGCGACCCACCTCTAGTAATTACCAGCTTTCAACTAATACCAGTTAAAGCTAGCTTTGCTATTTGAGAATCGAGTGTAATGCATTTTGAAGTTGCCAGATGTGGAAATGAGATGTTTTGGTAATTCTATTGAGATTTCAAATAAGACAGACAAAGCAGATATTACAATTTCTTTAAGAATCCTTACTTATTATAAAATTATGTCTTTTTGTCTGTATGAATGTGATAAACTAAAACTACCAACCGGACTTTCACCAAGATATACTGAGATTTTGTTGTAAGTTGCCTGTAATATAACGATTGAGGACATTAAAAAATATTGCTGAAATGTAAGAAATATACGCGGGCAAAACTTCGAGCGATCTCAGGCTCGAAAATGAGTTGTTAGATGTAAGAGCATAATTATTAAACTTGTCGAAAAAATTTAAACCTGCTGGCTTTCTTGGCTGTTATTTTATGTTCTTGAACGCGTTTTTAAACTTAGATACAATAAGAAGTCATGTTAATGTTATTAAGTGGAATTAACCTCATGTGTCGACTAGTTAGCATGTTCCATTGCAGATCATAAGGTGTTGAGTTCGATTCCTGGTGTATAAATTATTAACTACCCTTCTACGCGATGACGTAATTTATTACCAGTATATTATTATTATTACTATACTGCTATTTATAGTATTGAAGTCTGCTTAATTTAAAGCTTAAATCTTATTTAATCCAATATAGCTTTGACGAAAGGAAGGGAAGGGAAAACCCCTTCAGCTACGAGTTAGTACATTCAGTCTTTGCCAATAAATATTGGCTATTCGGAGATTGGATAGCTATACAACTAGACGATAACTTGGCTTGTAACAGATGTGTCTAGAAGTGGCTCAGAAGACGTCACAACGGAATTGCATCTCGTCACAGCTAGTAATTTATGCGTGATAGCAGACTCTGTTAGTCTTACTTAGCATAGTAATAACTGGTTTAGGCCCCGTACAAAGACAGTGTTGATTTAAGAGTATATTCAAATTAAAATAGTTCAATACATAACAGGGCGTTTGCCCCCTGGTTATATGATGTTAAGAGATGGACAGCCGCCCATGGACACTCACATTGACAGAAGGCTTGCAAGTGAGTTGCCGGGCTTTTATGAATTGGTACGGAAGGCCCCTAAGTCGAATTGGTTCGGAAGTACTGCAGTCAGTAGCTGTAATAGCCTGATGAGTATTTGTATATGAACACCGAAAGGTAATTCTAGAAATAATAAATGGCAGATTGTTTTCTTAAAATTTTCCTGTTAGGGATTTCGGTACAGTATATATTTACTGCCTTATCTATCATTTTAAACTATAATATAAAATGTATTAGGTATTTGCCACCAACCAGAATCTAGATTTTAATTTTCTTATTTTTTGTTTCTCATCAATGAAATAATTCACATATACTATGAAAACTGAAAGAACCAAGAGTGTACATTGCCATTTAACAAAATATTAACAAAGGGCTCCAAAGTTGTCAAATATGTATCAGTACGTCCCGTTTACACTTCAGTCTAGACACGCTATGAGTTAGTCAAGAATCCCTCGGCAGGCAAACGGCAAAGTGTTATGTCTTATGCATTATAGGTAATCGATAAAAGGCGAGTATTAGAGATACAATGTTTTACCAGGTTCGTACATACAATATGCCTGATACGTTTACTTTTATTTCTACTTTCCCATACACAAAATACAGTATTTACACATTCAAACTACATAATATTAATAATAAAAAATGGATAAATAGAAAATTTAAACAAATTTAAAAAGTTTAAACGCTGTGGCTGTGCCTTTAATGCTTGCAATATTTCCTCGCTGTATTGCTATACTTATTCGTTCAACGAGGAAAGCACCAGCTCTAAGGTCACCGTCTTACAAGTGGTCTGTCCACATAATAATATATCATAACAAGAAACATGAGAAATATTAATTCCCTCTAAATGTTTTATTACGAGACAAGATACTCGTATAAACGATTACAGATAAAAAACCTTTTGTACAGGAATCATTATTAATTGACAAGGGCAAATAACTATCTTTTTCTACAATCTTTGAATGATATTGCACTCCGTAAATTTTTCATTTCTTTAAATACTACTTTCCTGTTATTTAATGAATTATATTATTTCATATATTTCTTGAACACTTTAGCATATATACCTCTAAAAAGCTTTTATTATACCAGTAGATAAAAATAAGTAACTTACCCAATGTAAGCGAGTTATAGGTCAAGTAGGTACGTCGGTAATAGTTACGAATCATAGTGTACTTGAGGTAAGTGGTTAATGCATCGCTAAGGAACGCTTCTAAGCTCTCAGATACGTGTTAACATTGAATATTCCACTTCAAACTAAGTACAACCAAGTGTGTTTAAACATATTCCATTATCGTATAAGCAAGGTGAAATTTCTTTAGAAACTCGACTAAAAATCTGATGGAACCTTTAGATTTTAGTTCTTTCTTAAATTCAAGTTTGAAAGTCTTTATAAAAAAAAAATGTGCGTGTAGGTACTAGTGTACACACGTTAGAAGTGAAACTTCTTTATGACCTTATTTTTCGAAAAATTATCTATATGCAACTTTACAGAAATTGGTTAAATAAAGTTAAATTATATAAAGTTTAACAAAAGGCTTGAATACAAATAATACAATTATTTCATTTTACCTTATTACCACTAAGATTATTACAGAATTTCATAAATTGTAATAGAATTTTGAGTAATATCATTGTTACCGTTATTATACATTTTTGTTATTAATGGCTTAGAATCTCTTTGAATCAACCCTGGTAGGGACAAGAAAAAGACGTGGGTAACGGTCAAATGTGACGCGTAACCGACACATGTGACGCGTAACCGAAAAATGTGACGCCTAACGAAAAAATGTTACACAAAATTTTTTTCCGACCCCGATAAAGAAGTTTCACTTCAAAAATTGTAAATACAAACTATGAGACGAGACAGTGTATAATATACTAGATATTATTAGAATACAAAAGGCAATTATCAATTCTAACCAGCTGTGATTGTGATAAACGCACTTTACCGAACAATCTCTCTACGTATATAATATGAGAACGATTTACATACAAAACGTATTAAATAGTAATGCGACGATTGTTATTGTTTGAAAATTTTAATTAAACTCCATCAGATTTTTTAGATATATATATAAATATTTAAAATAGTTTAAAATAGTTACGTCCGACAAACGTTGTCCTGTACACACGTCTTACTTACACGTGCACAGAAGATTTATATATATACCAGCTGTTTATTTGCTGTATAGATAAATAACCTAGATACCGAGTGCAGCGCCACCTGCCAGGGTGATTTGTGAATCCAGGGCACCACCCAAACGCATACAAAAAAAAATATTCAAATCGGTTTAGCCGTTTAAGAGAAGTTCAGTGACATACACACGAACAGTAGTGTTAAATTATATATATATGAAGAATTAACAAATTGTCATTGATTACGGAAAACCTACGTTCATAATACAGGTACATATGTACAGGAGCGGATCTAGCGTTCCCGTCCGGTAGTGTCATATGGTCGAAGTTGGTAGTAAATCGTGAAGAACCTAACCTAAAACATCTCTCCATGATTTACTTCATCCTGTCTAGGCCTAAGAGGGTAGAAGGGGTCATGACCCCATAGTTGCTGGTATTATGTGGATGAGGATTAAAATTATATCTCCCTTAACCAGACCAGAGTCATTTGTAATATTATAAAGGAAGAGGTTTAAATGTATTTAAGTACTTCATTATGAGAATACACATGAGGGCTGTCAAACAAATCCTTTTACCGGTTTAATGGATTTACTTTCTCTGAAATACATTATAATTTCCACCGAGAATTTATATTACCTTTCTTTAACAATCACTTCTTTTTGTATCTAAATTAAGCAAGTAAAATAAGCAATTTCAATTACTATTAAATATAAATACGCTTTTTATCTGGGCCTCAGATTTCCGAATCTGTTTCGTGATCATTTGTCTTTTCTAACAGCCTAATATGGAGTTTTCTCTGCCCAACACACGTCGTCGACCATTTTGGGTCTTACGATGTTTTCCTTGGTCGTACGAGCAAGTGTTAAATGCGCACATAGAAGGTACACAAGTGCAGAGCCGGGGTTCGAACCTCGACCATATTAGAGTTACACGCTGAACCCACTAGGCCTGCAACAACAACTGACCTGACCAGAAATCTCTTTGGAGTGTCTACTTTATATTTTCTGTCAGAATTCGAGTTTATAATAACGTAGCGTTTTGTTAACTCCTAGTAACGAATAATAGGCAAATATTGTATTATTGGAAACATCCATTAGCAACGTACTATTAAAATATATGCAATAACAATTATAACGAATATTATACTTTTATGAGCAGTGTTGGCCTAGTGGCTTCAGCGTGCCACTCTCACCCCTGAGGTCGTAGCTTCGATTCCCGGCTGTGCAATAATGACTTTCTTTCTACGTGCGCATTTAACATTTGCTCGAACGGTGAAGGAAAACAGCGTGAGCAAACCGACATGTCTTAGAACCAAAAAGTCGACGGCGTGTGACAGGCACTGGAGGCTGATCACCTACTTGCCCATTTGATTTAAAATGATCATGAAACAGATTCAGAAATCTGAGGCCAAGACCTAAAGAGGTTGTAGCTCCACTGATTTGTTTATTTTTATTATACTTCAATCGTTATCATAAAGATCTAATCTAAGATAAATTAAAGGTATTAGTAGTAAACAAACAGCTAAGTTCAATCTTTCGGAAGGTTCTACATATTTTAATGACCTCATACAAATTCACAGGCGGCTTAGAGTCCACTATACCTCTATGATATAAGTTAATGTGCGGAGATAGTTTGGGTCTGGTCATTTAGTTGGTCCCAACTGAATTGCCTCGAATTAATGGTCGCTAAGTCTATGTACTAGCATCTAGATGTGACGTAAAAAGTGGTTATTGATTTAGAAATTCATTCCGAACCCGATATATATGATCTACTATGAACGCTATGTTTATATCCAGGTTGGATTTACCCGAGATAGTTGTCGAAATTGTTAATCGGTAAGAAATCCTTATGTGAACGATGTATGACAGGGAAGAAAAGAATAGAAAAAATAAAGAATACATCATTAAGAAGAACAACTAAGGTAGCAGATGGTACAATAAAAATAAGTAAACTTAGTTGGTAAATGGGCGGAGAACATGGCAATAGGAACAGAAAAGTGGAGCAAGAAAATACTAAACTGGTGCCCAAGGTACAATCAACGAAAAATAAGATGACAATTTAGAAGCTGCCTTGCGATTCTGTAACTCACTTTTCGAACTCGCACAGCGGCGGTCGCGCCCAAATCAGTTGTGAAGCAGTCATTTTACGATTTAGCATTCTGATAAACAATAAACTGCAAGCTCCCTCCTTTAATCAACGTGTTCAAATATCTGAAATAAAAGGCTATTATTAAGAAAAAGTTATGGAAATATACAAAGAATCCTTGAAAGAATAAAGTCTTTTTAAATTGTCTATTTAAAGGTTTAAATAATTATAAGGTCTATTTTTTGAATGTGTAGTTTTTAAAAACATTTAAACGATTTAAACTATTTCGTGCTACGTCATCTAGACCTTTAATCCCGTGATAGCTTCTAGCTACATAGAGACGTTTGTTAAGTTTTTGCTTTCCAGAAAATTAGGTCAGCCGAGATCACTCAAGCGCGGCTTTCTAATGTTTTGTGCAAATAAATGTGTGTGTCAGTGAACGTCAGTATCACAAGTTTGCTTTTCGCGTTTTAAAATTGTAAATTTTGACATAACTCTATATATGATATATCTTTTATAAAAGAGTTTTAGTTTTAAGAAGCCACAGTGTTACTACAGTACAAATTAACAAAAAAAAATAAATAGTTGAAGTTATCTGTATTCATCAACGTTGTTGTTAATATAATTGCAGTGTTGGCCTAGTGGCTTCAACGTGTGTATATAATAGGTATCGAATTTCGACGTGTAGTTGACTTTTTGTACATTATCGGAAACGAGAATGTTATATTACAATTCTCTCAAGGCTCAATTTGGCTGTACTCAAGTGTACAATGATTGCTAACATTTGGTTTGCGCTTCTTATTACTTGCCACTGATATTATTTTTTAATTATTATATAATAAGATCGCAGCAGAAGAACAAAGTACGTTTAAAAAGTATAAATAAAAAGTAAAAGTGTAAGTTTTGAAACGATAATTAAAATTCAGCGATCACATATTAAACCTTATCGGAACACCGAATTCCATCGTTTATTAAGTTCCGTGTCACGTTATTATCAAAGAATTTAATATCACGGTTCCAATTAGTTGAGCTTGGTCCACGAAAGATTGTTATAATTAATGTACTATTAATATTATTATCATACTGTTACTACTTACTAGTACTTTTGTGGTGATTACAAAACCTGATGTTACTTTGACGCGAAGGGATATAGCGTCCTGATTACCTCACCTGCTTCCTTTTTCAATTGGTGTGCTTGGACACGACGGACGTGTGATAGATCATCTTCTATTAATTTGTCTAAATTAATGCCCTACTGATCGCCAAGAATATATATTTTTGATGACAGTTATAATGTATCTTAGCCTACGAAATGAAAAATACCAGCGTTTCTTGTGTAATCTTGAGTATTTCCTGCCGAATTGACATGCAAGAAATCCTCCTTCCGTCTGTCGATGAAGTGGCACCTGGTCTGGCCTTCTAATTATACTATTTTATTTACGTTAACCTTTCTAATATAAACTTATTCTTAGTAAACTATCATTCGATCGATCAAAGATTCATAAAATCCACGCGAATGCAGTAAAATACCTGATTTTGTTCCGATTGGATCTATGTTGGTACATATATAAATTAAAGGCTTTAGGCTCTATTCGCTTTCTATGTAAAATTATTTTAAAGTCCCGTAACCTCGTAGGGCATGGAACAGATACATTTCTGTTTCTGCAGTGACTCTTAAGGACTTTTCCCACGACAACCTAATATATGAAGTTTATAGTAGAAGTTATTAACAAAAGATTAATCATTTTCATTGTATTCAAAATTTAAAAAATGCTCCATAATTAAGATATAATTAATATTGAATTTCTGAGATTCGTTAGTTCCTTATACTACGTTAATATAAATTAAAAGAAAAATCTCTCAATGTGTACCTACAAGATACTTGCTAATGCGGTGAATGAATGAAATATTATTTATAATTATCAATGAAAATAATAAAAATCCTATAAAATACCTTTCAGTTATTTCACCGTAAAACAATTGATATACAAATTCCAAATCTAGCGAAATGCATCAATGATTATTACATTTGAAATCGTGCTCATGACAATAACTAATACCCTGCATTCAAATGTGGCTGCTTCGGGCGTGAATAAGCGCTAATCTGCGCCAGGCTTATTTCAAAGCTACGTGGATCATAACTAGGCTTCGTTACTGCCAATGTGTTATTGAAACAGACTAATTTTTAACTATTCGTCAAATTAATATAGTTTTACTTAGCATTATCTCTTTTCTTTGCGGTGTAAATTCAGTTTGATAGAAAGAGACAAATGTCTGTAGTCAACACATCTTAGTAAATGTTAACAATGCATTTGCATTTGTCTCTTTCTATTAAATGAGATGAACAAGGCCCGGCATAAGTCAAATTAACATTTATTTATTTTTTTTAAAGAGAAAATACTGATTCGTATCTGACAGTGCTTCTGTGCTAGAAGCGTTAGAAAACTTGCCGTGCTTCCGGCTGGCCCGTACCTGCGCCTTCCCTTGCTATACGCCAAAGATCCAGAGAACTCCAAAATTACCGTTGGTGCAAAATCGCGGACTTCAGACAGTCCGAAATAGCACTGTCAGCAGTAAACCGTGGCGAAGCGAGTTCTAAGCCTCAACAGTGAAGTTTGACTTCTAAGTCCACACTACACTACACACAGACTTCATACTACTCCTATGCAGTATCATCTAATTACTATTTACCGCACTATCACCAGGCAGGCAGGAAGGATGAGTAAAGTGAGACACTACATGTACCTACGTATAATTGAAAAAGTTTATAAGTTCTAAGATTCAAAAAATTTATTCGTTGTAGATATTTTTGATTCTATCATATAGTATATATCATATAGTTATTATAGCTGTTCTATGATTCGTTGGTCGGAGTCTGTTAGCGCAATAGTCCTAGGTTTGAAGGTGAGAAACAATATGACATAGAAAGGAATGATATTATTATATTAAATGACTAATTTTTAAACTATTATATCGAAAATAAAACGACAAGTTTAAAGTATAAAATAAAAACACTTTATTTCGTATGTAAAAGAAAAAAAACATTACAATCGGACATTCAGATATTGCTTTAGTGCATTTTACATTAAAATAAAGAATATTAATGTTTCATATCTTACGACTAGTGTGCTATTAAGCTGTAAATTAAATTAAATGACTAGACATTCTGAGATCAAATCAGCTAATTGTACAAAATGTTCTATACTTTGATAAAGTAATTTTTTAGCTTAAGAAACTTAAGTATATTTAACAATATTTAAAGATAAAATCCGATTACACGAGATTTATGAAACATATTTTATAATGATAAAAAAAATCCAAAGTAACAACATTTATTTATATCTACCAATTCGTAGCGCCGGTAGCTACGGTTATGCTACGAAGGTCCGTTAAGTGCTACGACAATTATTGCATACATTTAAGGGTAATCTTATAAAATATATTGTACATACTGGTAGCATATAACAGTGCTTTACTATATACGTATGATGCAGAAACGGAACTTTATATAATACAAAAGCCTCTACTTTCAATTAAATGTATTAAAATTATATCTAAATGAACAACATTAACTTAAATTAGTTCACCGCTATTTAATACAAACAATGACGCTTTGTCGTATTTGCAAAGTCATTAAATTTTGATAGAACGGACAATCGGAATTGTCAATTCGAGCGTAAGGGAATTATGGAAACAAATCGGCTTTAGCGTTTAGTGTATGCCGTTATTTAGAATTTAACCTATCACAATTGAAACATCCGACAGATGCAATGGATTTTTCCCACGGATTTCGAAAACATCTCATGCGTTATTAAGTGATCCACTTTTGTTTAGGAGTCGAATAAATTAATTAAGACGTATTGCACTGCCCGAAATGTCAGTCTTTCAAAAGTAAATTTCATACAAAATACATCTATCGTTGAATAATTATTTTATAGAGGTATCTATATCGCGGAAAAAAGTTTGTTTAACCAGAGCACATTCGACACATATTTACGAATAATCAGATAGCTATGTTAATGATTTGTATGAGTGATGATATGAGAGGTTCTATTCACAAGTTGGTCCTTAGTACAACTAATGGGTCTAAAGAATGCGTTACCTGCGATACTATAGTTACCGAATATATGTTATACGTCTTGAGCGATAAGCAGAAATTGCACGTGCAATTGTGGATGCAGGAGAAATTACGCCAGAAAGAGCTATATTTACGACCTTTCTATTACTAAAATAGTACTAAAATTAAACTATATTCGGTAGCTACAAGAAAAATAACACACAATGTTATTATGGGAATGCAAAGCTTATTTGTATTGTTCTATTCTAAATAGTAGATTAGCTTTGAGCTCGCCGGGTTCACGTTAACTATTTGTGTACGCAAACTCATTCTATATACAATACTAACACGTAATTCAAAATATTGCATCCGATCAAACGGAATTATAGTGACGTTTAAACATTGATTAAGTATTTTATCTAATAGGTTTCTACAAGTACGTACCCCGAGTTGTAAGATTAATTAAAGATAAGTGCAACTGTTCTACCTGCCTGTCGATTTAGTGCCGACAGGAACTTTTAATAATTTAAGAGATCTTTGTCAGGCATATCTCTCAAAATAATGTCGAGTTGTCTTTCTATAAGTATAAAAAAATAATAAAATATTTTTATTTACTATTATTGAATGGAAACATAGGTGCATTAATCTAAGCTTAAAACATAAGAAAACAAATAAAGTAAAAGTAAATAGAGAACTTGGGTCCGTATTACAATAGATGTTATTGTCGATTTTTGACAAAACATTCTTCTCTCGCTTTGAAATCGCTCTACTCGTACTAGATTGGTTCTTAGCCAGTTTACACTTCAAGGTCAAACTGATCCATCAATCGATTGCTGTCGGGCGAATCGTCAGCGAATTTGATTTCATTAGACGAATCATCCGCGAATCTAATATCATTAAAGTCACTCCTCTTCAGCGTGCTGTCCTTTTCTCTGGTCTCCGTCACCCTTTTCAGCGTCGAGTCATCGGACTTCCTGTGAACCTTGGCCGGGGACATCGAGGTGAGATCCTTCATCGGAATGTTCACGGGAATCTCGGATTTTTTCCTCTTATTCCTTTTGGGGAGTTTGGGCGAGTTTTGCAAATCACTGATGCTGAAGTTCAGAGGGTGAATGACGCTCCTGTCGAGCGCTTTGCGGAATTTGATGGACTCGTTCGAGCGATTCGCTGGGATTCTCTTCAGCGTGGACGGGTCTTCGGGTGACTCGGTGTTGCTGCCCGGATTCGGTCTCAGTTCTATCGGGATCACTTCCTGAACAAAGAGATCAAATGAACCGAGAATTAGTGCTTTTTCTGAATATTTCAGATTTCAATTTTGTTTGTTGTAATTTTACTATTAATCGTTATAATAAACAATATTACGATCCCCAAACCTATTTATTACGTGATACATATTTGTTTAAAATATTTTCGACGCTCAATTTCTTGATTCAGCAACTGCTAGTAAACTTAAAAGACCTTTATGCTACCAATATAAATAAATTAATTTTAATTAGATTTGAGACGCAGCCGCTACAAATCATAGATTTGTTAACCCCACAAGCTAAGATAGGACGTCTCTTGAGTATAAAACTTACTTCGTAAATAGGAACCTTGCTTTCATCCATCTCTCTGATGATGTCTCCCTCGTCCAGAGGCGGAATCCAGACGAGAAACGCCGGGTCCATTCCTAAGTACGAACCGGGAACGGAACCTGGCACACAATAGAAATAGTACTTGTAATAGGAATTAATCAGACCATGTTACATTAATGAGCAATGAGTATTTAACAGTCTTGCAATTGAAACAACTATTTTTCAACGGAAATGGAACACAAAGCCACGGAGTTGGTAGTTTGACAAAATAACCAAAGAGATAGACTCAAATTGTGTGGACCCTAAGGAATTATGGAAAAAAACAATACCTACTATATTTACTCAAATTCAATACCTAAGGGACAGACAAATAATTATTTGTGTTTTTCAATTTTAACAAACACAATTATAGCGTATTAATACTTTTGGTTCAACAATTTCAATCAAAACTATCGGGAATAACTCAATGTTAAAATAATATCTATCCTCTATCCCTGTTATAATACTAATTATGTTGATCGCCTAAGAAGCTCTTTAAAATTCAAGTTCTATAAACTATTTTAATCATAATATTACAAAACAATATTCCTACTTACCGTAATTTTGCGTCCCACTTAAAGAAGTTTAAGTTTCTATTTAGATTTTAGTGTTTGCTTGTGTTTTTCTTTCTTACCAAGTTGAAACTTTAATATATATTTTTTTATACAGAATTGAATATTTGGCCATAATCCCACCTGATGTTAAGTGAGATGTGGACTATTAGAGGACACGCCTATTTAACATTACACTGTCTAGGGATGATGGAAGGTGCAAGGAGTTTCACTCCTTTGCTGTTACAAGAAATGAGGAACCAAATGTTGCAGTGCAGCACCTGGGGTTGTCGTCAACGAAGGAATGAAACTGTGCTTCTTGATAAGCGTTGTTTGAAAGGGAATGACGGAATATGATTGTGTAATTCGTAGTAGATAATTGATGTGTATGTGTGTAAGTTTGTGTCGTCATAATTTCTTGTATTTCTAAGCATGGAAGTTATTTCGGAACTACTTAATATAAAAAAGGGTGCGTGTACTTATGTACGCGCGTAAGAAGTTATACTTCTTTGGCATTATTAAAAATAGTTTTTGATTGCATGCAAATAATTAATTACAATTAAATAATCAAAGACTGGAAAAGAAGTCATTACAGTCAATAAAGTTCAGTTTACATTTGAAAAATTAAATAAATAAATATTTATATAATTTTTCACTAATAGCATCTTCCGTGGGCAACTTCATTCTGTTAATTTTGTGCCACGGTGCATCGTAAAATTTCACTCTCACCAATTTTTCATAACGCGCCTAAAGAAGTATAACTTCAAAAATTTGTTTTAATAGTAAGAGAATTCATAGAAAAGTTCCCATTTACATTTACCCGCATTATTGACTTCGTAGTCGTAATAGTCGATCTCCATCTCGGGATGTGAGGTCAGACTCAAGTCCGATCTCAAGAGCCGTCGGTTGCAGTTCTCTTTCGTGTGCTTAGGGTTGTCGCGGATACGGGCGGCCGAGACTCCGCTTAGTGCTGGGGAGTACCAGCCCTGAAATAAATAGACATTGAAAACGTCTAAATGGAGTTATTTAAGATAAATTATAAGGGGTGCAACGGGCGGCCTTATAGCTTGTTAGCGATCTCTTTCAGGCATATACATATACTTAATCATATCTTCATACAACGTATATATAGTGTACATTCAGTACACTAATAAAAACACATCCAATTGATAACCTCCTTCTTCGGTTATTTTAAGTCGTCTCTCTTCTAGTAATGTGCTTTTAACACTAGGTGCTATTAAAAACTACGAGTACTTCAATTACAGAAAAATCCTTAAAAAAATATGCTTTTCGATAGAGTTAAGGATAGTTTTATACACATATTATTTAAAACTAGAATGCAATAGTATGTAATTATCTATTACTAGTATATTTTTATTAAAGCTGTAAAAATCATTACGATTACAAAAACGACACAAGACCACTAACGTTAGTCAGCGTAGCGGCTGACGTGGACGAGGCAACACTCTGTCCGTCCTTGTCCCACAAACTGTCGTGGTCTTTCTCACTGTAGCTGTCTCGCTCACTCACGCTCGTGATGCTCGTGTTCACTTCGGCTGTAATCGCTTCGCTCGTTGACGCTTGCGGGGGTGACGCCATCTGTCAAGTTGTCAATTGTCATTAGGTACGAATTAAACTATTAAAAAGAAATAAAAAACATCTGTGGCGCTACAACCTTTTTAGGTCTAGGCCTCAGATTTCCGTTTCTATTTCATAATCGTTTGTCAATCTAATAGGCAAGCAGCCTCCTGTGCCTGACACACGTCGTTGACTTTTTGAGCCTAAGGCAAGCCGGTTTCCTCATGTTTTCCTTCACGAGTGAATGTTAAATGCGCACATAGTAAGAAAATATATTGATGCCAGCCGGGAATCGAACCTACGAACTCGGGGATAAGAGTCGCACGCTGTAGCTCGTAGCCCTAAATTGCTTTTAAATGTCTATTATGAAAATGAAAAGATATTTTCGATATTTTTTTCAACATTAATTTTATTTATATATCGCCAATTTTCCAAAAATATCTCTTTGTACCGATGTATACTACAATCTTTAGTTGATTAAGGTACAAGTCAACAAAGTAGGTAGAAATTATTGGGACGTTATAATTAATTACTTGTACAGAAGCATGCGACACGGTGTGTGAGCGTCGTAGCGGCGACTGTCTAACGCTTCCAGCGACGGGGGCGCTGCTCGCAGATACCTTCTCCGGCGTTACCGTGGCTTGAGAAGCCTGACTCGCCCCGCTGCAAGCGCTCGTTACGCTTGCCGCGTCTGCCTCCATGTCAGATGTGGCGTCGTCTTCGTCCCTGTGACGTTGATAAGAAATGAATACACAGATTTTGTTTTTGTTTTATGGTTTTGATTGTGTTTGGATTAAATGTGGAGACGCACTTCTTCGTTCCTTGATAATTCTTATAGTATTAATTGTATAGCTTTGATAGGAGTTATAAAATACCATCCGTATCACGTCGACGTCTGTCGTTCCACAAGTGAATGTTTTTTAAGGCATTTTTTGCCTCGCACCACCGCTATGTGGGACCAGCTTCCCACTGAATTACCTAACCAATTCGACTTCGTTTTCGAACCTTCAAGAAAAGAGATGCCTGCGCCTACGCACTCGCACGTCCTCTAGTATTGAGTGTCTATGGGCGGCGGCATCACTTAACATCAGATGAGCCTGCTGGCCGTTCTAGAAAAAAAAAAGAACGAAAATTTTCTTCCATCGTATACTCTATATTTTTCTTATAATTTTGTTTAATTCTTTAAACATACTTTGCGCATCACAAACAGAAGAGGAAGGAAACACACTTAGACTTTAGTACCACCACAAATAAATGTTCAGAGCCAAAATAAACAAGATTTATTAATTATTGTATAGAGAAAAGCTCCCCTCGATTTGTGACGTCTATTTTAAACCCTCATTAAGTGAGAAACAAGTTGAACGTGCACAAACAATGGGACCAACCGTCACTAATTACACTTCACTTGAGTGCAATAAGTGTTATATTTTGATGACTTTTTATTTGCCAGTTAATTATCACTTGGGGAAAGACAAAGAACCTTATAAGGGGAATTGTGTTTCTTTCATTATCTGTAATCTCGTGACTGGTTTACTAAGTTAATTAAATTAAATTACTGTAAAGCAAAGGAGGAGTGCAATAAGACCAGTTTGGCACTTATAACGCACCTGTTTTCCGCGTGTCCCGAACTCCTATCGCAGTCTCTTAGCCTCGTGTGCCCCCTCCGGGGCAGCAGCCGTCGCAGAGACACACCGCCACCGACCACCTCGCTCAGCAGAGTGCTTCGGGACCCAGACGCTCCCATCTCCAGGGATGCTGAACATGCTATAAAAATCCATCAGGTAAGAACAACATAATGTAACAAGAAACGCAAGAGAGATAAAATGCCACAAGCAGCCATGTGTTGGAAATCCTGAGCTGCAATTTATCCTCTAATTTTCCTTGCGAATACGACATAAGCCTTAAACGATTTTTGAGAAGTTCAAAACTTATCGTGTATTATTTAATATGCATAAAAGATTACTTTGACCAACGTGATAAATTTCCATTATTCATTAGTGGTTTACGTTTTAGATTAATTAGTTCCAGGAAACAGAAAATGCCGTAGGAAAATATAAATAAATAATATAAGTAATACTTATTCCGGCTTTTATTATCGACATATAACTCGTTAAAAATTACAAATAATATCCATAATGATGTAGGTATACTAGTCCGGGGTTTTATCAATTATCTGTGGTTAAATTCAAGGGCCATCCAGATAACATACATGTTATCTAAAAATAATAATAAATATCGAACTTTCATATGTATCGGAGTTAATATTACAAGTAATATAACTATGTAGTTTAAGTCATAATTACAGAATAATTTGCCGTTTATCTAAGACCTGGTTTGATTGTATGCGTAAATGCTTATCACTTTAGCATGAGAATAAGAATGCTTATATACAATAGTGTAGAAGTTGGGAAATTAATTATTAGTAATGATGAAAATAGTGGAAGTGGAAATTGGCGGGACACAAGAGTAACAGAAAAGTGGAGCAACAAAGTATTAAAACTGGTGCTCAATTTTGAAGGAGGGTAGACCAATTTAAGGAGACAGCAGGTGGTGGAAACAGCATGGCAGAGAGTGGCACAGTGCAGACAGGAATTGCGGGATGTAGAGAGGGCCTTTGCCAAAAAAGGGCACACAGATATCTAGAAAAAATGAGATGATAGAAATATAAATGTATTTTAATGTAAAGTATCCGAAACACAAGCGTCTTATTATTATATTGAAAATAACTGTACAGAAAATATTTACCATCGCTATCAGTAAGCGACTCCTTATCAGCGGCGCGTTGGTAGGCTCTCGTGCGATGGGCGGAATGCAAAGCTAACAAAATGGCGGCCAAGGCAGCGAGCGCCGCTAACGCCGCAGCCGCCGCTCGCGCTCCGCCGCCTCCGCGCCACCACGCTACGGTAGCCACCGATGCCCACGCAGCGGATGCGTTGCGGATTGGCTCTGATGAAGTTTTATTAGTTATAAATTCATAATTAAGTAATAATAATAATTTAAAATTTCGTCTGTTTATTTAACCCGATATAACTGATTTTCTAGAAGAACCGTAAGTAGAATTGTTATTTTATAACATTAATTACTATATATATATATTATGTGCTAAGTATATATTATTGTGTTGTTGACATATTCAAAATAATTTATTAAAAATAAATACTTTGATACGCACATAGTCGTTGCGTTGTTTATAGTATTAAACAGCTAAATTATAAGATTGACAGAATATATCATCCAATTACCACTCTGTGTAGCATGCGCCAAAAAGCCGCCCGCGCATCGTTCACTCACATCGTTGGACCGTAGTTCGACGAGGATGTGTCTCCCACCTGTGATCTCCACCATACCGCTGCTGTCAGTCGTCATTTCTACTTCACTGGACTGGTAAAAGTCAGAATTATTGGTAAATTGCAGGGCTCTTTGCTGACATTTGTTCTAATGCTAAATATTCATTTTTACCCCCTTATTCATGATAAAGATTGAATAATATAAAATAATAATAAAATTAATTTTCAAAATAACACAGTTTTAACTAAACCTTTGATTTTTTAATCAAAAAGTTAAAGCAATTTAACGAAATGAAACTGTTATAATTCTCTAAACAAGAACAAATTGATAACATCACTTTGTTTTTTTTTGTTTTTCGTTCCCTATTTTGGTTTAGATCAAGAACATTATATCTCACTTTAGCTATAAACTAGTCGTAAGTTTCAGGTAAACTTACCACAGCGCTAGTATCGGGGCCGTCCCAAGAGGCTAAAAGGGGTGAGCCCAACGAGTCCCCGTCACGAGCCCTGAGGGACTGACCCGCACACGGTAAGCGGACTGCCTCGAATCGCACCCGCACTGTTAACCCTTCTTCCGCCTGTAATATTGCCAAATGTATCACTTCCTAATAGCGATCAATAATCAGATGTCCCTGGAGTTTACGACGATGTTTACGTACGTGTAAAGTAAGTATTTTAAAAAGGTATTTTGATCGTGAATATGATATTTTAAAAATAAATCTAACGGTTGAACCCGAACTATTGGTTCCAATAAAAAGTTATATTACGGTCACTTAAAGACATAAACGTCGCTGTCGTCAAATTGAAACCAATCCATAACTGCTGCTGAGCAGTGTTGGCCCCCCGACTGTGCACCTATGGACTTTCTTTCTATGTGCGCATTTATCATTAGCTCAAACGGTGAAGGAAAATATCGTGAGAAAACCGGCTTGCCTTAGAGCCGAAAAGTCGAAGGCGTGTGTCAGACACAGGAGGCTGATCTCCTACTTGCCTATTTGATTGAAAAATGGTCATGAAACAGATACAGAAATTTGAAGCCCAGACCTAAAAAGCTTCTAGCGCCATTGATTATTTTTTTTAGTTAGTAACCATCCGGCACTTGTAATATTATTCATACCAATATTTGAGTAGCTTTTACTATTTCAAAGTCAGCGTGACTGACATGGTCATAACGAGCTTAAAATATAGTATAAAAATTGATTTTATAAATGCACTTTTATCTGACTGAATTAACGAAATTTTCAGTTTTAACTTTATATTGTAATCCAAAAATCATTTACATCGTTATTTTAATGATAAGTGGTCTTTATAATGGTTTTTGTTGAAATCAGTTCAACTGTGGTTGAACATGTTTTAAATGATTTGTTCTTTTAATAAAATGATGGTAAATATTTCATAATAAATTTAATTTATTTACATTTTAATTAATATTTTAATATACAGAAAATAATTGGATTTAACAGATATCTTTGAGACTCCTGTGGAAATATCTAATGTCGGTTGCCTCCCTATGTGTTTGTTCCTTAATTGTAGGAGCAAATGTTAATTAAATTGAGAAAGAAATATCCACTGGTCTTAACTGTTGAGAATCACACTTTTAAACAATAGACTTTCACTTCTGGTATACGATATTTAAAAATAAATAAATCAGTGGCGCTACAACCTATTTAGGTCAGGGCCTCAGATTTCTGAATCTATTTCATGATCATTTTTCAATCTAATATTCATGTAGGTGATCAGCCTCCAGTGCCTGACACACGCCGTCGACCTTTTGGATGTAAGACATGTCGGTTTCCTAACGATTTTTCCTTCACCGTTCGAGCGAATGTTAAATGCGCACATAGAAAGAAAGTCTTTTGGTGCACAGCCGGGGATCGAACCTACGATCTCAGGGATGAGAGTCGCACGCTGAAGCCACTAGGCTAACACTGCTCATTTATTCACTTAATACGATATTTAGATATGTATATAAAACTCGTTTGACTTTTGTATTAAACTTTTTGAATAGTAGGTATTGGTGTATTCTGAGACAGTTTGTGGTTGTAAAATTTCAAACCGCTACGAAACCTTCCAACTCCCCTTCCCTAAAAATAGGAAGGTACATTTGTTTAGTTAAAGGCAATTTTCAGCAATTTTTATCAAGTGTAGAATATAACCAATTCATTAATCTCAAGTCCTAACGGAATCTTGAATCTCATCATTCAAAGCTTACATTTCCAATCTGCACCGGAGTTTCGGTTGATCTGCTTTAAATAGCCAAGAGGATGTTTGTCAAGTCGGGCAAACTTGGCTCGGACGTGACTTCACTTGACAAAACATTTGTAGGTCGTAGCTTAAATGCTTGCAGTCTGTAGATACTCAGAAAATAGCTTGCTTCATTTTTAATAGTACAGAATTTACTAATGTCATTGACACAACGTAATCTTTTTGAACATACACATTTAAATCACATCTTTTGACTCATTTTGGCAACTGCCTTTTTCAGGATGGAAATTATAATTATTCTCTATACTAAATCTTCCCATATTCCAGCGTTAAGATAAACTAAAAAACGTTTTACTAAAATATTTTTTTAAAGTAAGTATAACATAACATCAATGATTTACTTGCTCACGAATTTTTATCCAAGTTTAAACTAACAATGGATATTCTATTCGAAAATTGATATCTAAAAGGATGTCAACTAGTGCAAATTTACGATTTCCCCGTTTCCCGGGAAAATTATTGAAAACCGGGTAAACTAAACGAGCCTGTATCGGAGTTATTACTCGGCGATGGAAAATCGGCAAGTTTTGATGGCTTTTAGCAACATTCAATATAACTTTCATTGCACCGTTTCAGAGTTGCCTGTTTACTAAATGACATTTTAAAGTTTATAGGTTTTAAAATGAATTGTGCTTGAATATGCAATTATTTTTTGCTCAATTTTCTTTAACCTATATTTTATAGATACATTTTGCATGCTCGTTTACGAGTTCGACATATCAATACTAGTACAGGTAGTGCATACTTTTTGTAATTTAAAGGCATTAAAATATTTAATGCCGAAAAATAAATGAAGTAAAGAGAATTTTAACGTGTAATGTCGTCGAGGTATTTCACCGTTCTTATAAAAAATGTGCACGACACAGGTAGTTGAGGTTTCCCAAAAGTTTTTAAGCACGATAAAAAACTTTAGTAATAAATCTAATATACAAAATTCTCGTGTCACAATGTTGTTCGTTCCCATACTCCTCCGAAACGGCTCGACCGATTCTTATAATCAACCCTTATTTAGTATTGCATTTTATTAACATTAACTTTTACATATTTAAAGAAAACACTTTCTTAACGGATTGAAGCTATGTATTATTATCAACTTATAATTGTTTTACATAATTTTAACGTTTCGCGTGCTTTACAGCGTCCGTGGTGACGGTGACTGAAGACAAAAGGTAACCCTTATTTTTTATTTGTTAGTTAAGAACTTATTTATAACTTGAACTCTGAAGTTTATATAGAGAAAAATCACAGAAAAACCTAAAAAGTTTCCATATCGGAAAACCAGTCTCTGGGGTTGCATAGTAAAATGTTGGTATGTACTAAAAAGGTAGGCATTAAGGAGAAACTAAATTCGCGGGGGCAGCTAGTATAATATATCGTACTACCATGAATAACTGGAACTTCTACTGAAAGAACTTTGACTGTTGGTACACGAAATTAACACAAAGGTTTGATATCGGAGTCAGTATTGTGGCATAGCCCGATTACATTACCAAACTAAGTTATTGCTTGTAACTAACTTACGTCTGCAAGGTATAGTTCACATTGTGGGATGGGTTTATTGACTCATAAGCTTTATATGACCACAACAAAACAATAGATAGAACAATCCAGTTTTGAGTTTAATATGTTTCAAGACGCAATCAATAAAGCCAATGGCGCTACAATACCCCTTTCTGGTTGACCTTAGATTTCTGCATTATTGTTCGTCTATATGCAAGTAGGTAATCAGCTCTCAGTGTCTGACACACAATGTAGGAATCGAATCCAAGCCAGCCAATTAAAATTTGGGTTGGTTTAAAATACAGTACAATACAGATTTGTAAAAGATATTTCTATAATAATCCGTCAAAAACTAAAATAAACGAAGTAAGACTGAAATTTTGAGCTTTTATCTGTATAAGAGTCTTAGAACGGAAAACATGTGCTCTTCTACGATTTTTTAACTTTTTCTGTCTTTAGTCGTGAATTTTTAAATCTAAAAAGTTAAAGCATACTCATTACAAGTTTACAGATGGTTTTAAAAGTTTAATTTCAGTTTTAATGGACGCTTTCATAATTACTTTAATAAATATTGCAATTTCGCTGCTACCTTATGTGTGAAATGAGATTATAATATTTGTAGTTAATATATAGGAACCTAACTGGTGCGGGTGTAAATATTTAAAATAATAGATAGATATGTATTGATTTTATTGAAGTATCCAAGAGTTTATTTTTCCTTTATACTTCGTTACATAAAAAGAAAAACGAATAACATAAAAATTATGAGGGCTGCAACATGCGGTTTATCGTTAACAAGCGACCTCTTCCAGGCAACCCTAGTAGGGAATAAAAGTAAAATAAGAAATATTAAGGGTATAGTGCATAACTAAATCAACAAAAACTAAATTACAAGTAACACTGACAAATTATAGAATGATTACCAAACTTAATCTTAAATAATACAAACATATTAATAACACAATTTAATGGCGGAGATCCTAAACGAGTTCCCTAAGAAGGATGAGCTGTGAGATGGAATTTCCAAGAAGCATCTATTAGAGGAGCGTAACATATACTTATAAGGACTTGAGAATTTGAATTCATTTTAAGGTAAGAGGGAGTTTAAGGAATGTTTAAATGAAAAATAAAGATACTTTTTTATTCAAGGTCCTTGTTCTTTTGACGAAAAAATAAATGCATTTATAGCGCTGAGTTATTATTGATTATATGTTTATTAGTACCACGAATGGTGAACTCGTTTAAATCTACTTCAAAGTCTAACTGTATAGACCGAAGTAAGTCAGTAAGGTAAATCTGTAGTCATCTGAAAGGGAATCATTTCTTAAAACATATATACGTATAACAACCATTTAAATCACCTGTAGAAGCCAGAAAGATCTGGCCGGGCAGGCCCTGGCAGACCCCGCCAGTAGTCTGGCAATTGGTGCCAGGTGGAGTACACAGCCACACCGACAACGTGCACCGATCTCAGCCACCACCATTGAGGAATCACCTGCCCATGGGCGCGCAGAGCATTCGCAAGCCGCTAGTTCGACTGCTTGGCCCTGGAATAAAGTCTGGGATACTTCCACGGACATTGATTACTCTTACAACCTACAGAATGTCAGAGGCCATTTTATAATAAACCTAAATTATATTGGCTTATAGAATGAGCAATATTTCTCAGTATTTTACGTGGGGCATTCGGTTTATAAAATGTCATATGCTTTAAGGATTACACAGAAATAATTTTATTTGAACGAGAGATTTGTTGAATTATACTATGTAATTTAAAATAATATAAGAATGATCTTGTTATTTATTAAATTAAAAACGTTTTCCAATGATATTATAACACTAACTACAAAAAATATATTACACAATAACTATTCAGTTTTTTCGGTCTGTTCGTCAGCTGCCTGTTCATCTTGAGCACCTTCTTGGTCGGGTTTATCCCCCGCATTAGTCTCTTCACCTTCTACGTGTTCTCCTTCCACGTGTTCCCCTGCCATCTCGTCACCTTCCTTATGTTCCCCTTCCATCTCATCACCTTCCTTATGCTCACCTTCAGCTTCTTCACCTTCGAATATTACTGATTTCTTTTCTGTTGACAATCTTGCTTGTGATATAAAAGCAGCCTGAGAGTACTGCAGATCTTTTAATATTGACTTCTGAATCTCAATCTTACTCTGCTCGAGTTTCTGGCCAATACTCATCTCACTTTCTGGTACCTCCTCAGCTTCAACACTTTCACTTACGGATGACTGCGAGGAAGTGATAAATGACGGAAGACTATCTTTTGGCACGAGTGGAACCGGTTCCGTAGACGGTGGTACCAGTTTCATACTTGGAATAGTCTTAATGCTGCTTAATGAAGCTGAAGTGACAGACATAGCTTCCGACGAGCGTTTCTCGGCTTTAATAGATTCTCTTGAAGCAGCAGAGAATACAGTTGGGATAGCCGCCTTCTTTGCTGCTGGTTTTGGCATAAATCCAAGGTCGCCCTCTTCGTAAACTTTGCCAAAAGAGGCTAAAGTGTCCATTGACTCTGCTCGTTGCATATCGTGATATTGAGATATAATATCTAGTAATCTTGCAAGCAACATTTGTCGATCCATAATTTCTCTCGAGGGATCTTTTGTCGCCCAATCATCCAATTTGAGCGCAGCTTGAACAGCTACGGCAGCTTCAGATAATATTTTCTTTAATTTTTCACATTCTTTATATACTTTTGAAGCTTCTGCTGTAGCTTTATTTTCAGCAGACATCCTAGAGTGAAGGTTTTGCTCTAAAATTCTTACTTGTAATGATAAGTTATCGTTGTCTTTTGTTAATTTTTGTATTTTTTCTTGTAATATTTCAAAATCAAAGCTTTTCTTTTCATAAAGACCCTTTTCTTTTTGCAATTCTTGAAAAGCTACCGTCAGTTGATCAATGACTTTGACTTGAATAACATTCTTATTTATAGCTTTATCTCTTTCTTCTTCAGCTAGTTCCTTTGCTACACGAGCTGCTCTTTCATTTTCTTTATACTTTTCATTTTGTTCAGCTATCTTTGCTTGAGTTGATAGAATGTTGTCTAACTCATTATTAATTGCTATATTCTCTCTTATCACTCTGTGAGTTGAAGCAGCAATTCTAAGTTCCGTAGCATCTTGAAAATCTTGTGCAAGCTGCAGAAGGCGACCTTCCATTTCTTTTTTGAGCTTGTCTTTACCAATAACGAACTTTTTTTCTGCATCATAGATAACTCGTTTGTATTTCATTTCCTGGTCTTTAAAGTCTTGCTCTTGTTTATCAAACTTTCTCATCAAATCATCCCGTATTGCACGAAATTCCTCCAAGGTATTGAGTTTACCAGCTAAAAGTTTATTTTCCGATGTTAATTGGTCTTTCATAATGGTGAAATTTCGCTCCAAATCATTAACAGTTTCTTTAAATTGAGCTGTCTCTATTTCTCTCGTCTCTTCTAATCCTTTTACTTTCTCTTTTAATTCGTTATTTTCCTCGTTTTTGTTGTTGAGAGTTTTTTTGAGGTAAGCAATAATATCAGCTCTGTCTTCGTCCAGTTTGTCGTAGGCTTTTTGAAGCTCCTCATTACGCTGTTCATATTCATCTACAGCAGTTCGAAGCCTTGCGATCTTACGATTACAGTCTGTAACCTGAAGTTCTAGGAATGTTCGCTCCACTTCAGTGAATCCACCGCCACCACCTCCTGATGGTTTTCCATCTTCTTTGCCTTTATCCTTTTTTGGAGCCATTACTTTGTAAAATTAATTAAAAAATAAAAGTTAAATGTGTATGTATTAAGGGAACGTTGACACTAAAATATTGATTAAACACAAGCACGTAACTAAGCAATGTTGCTATGGTCACAGCTTTTCTATGTCACTGTCGTGTCAACACACGTAGTGGGCGTAAAAGGTTTTATTTGACTTTGATTGTACGATTGTAAAAAGATACAAATTTATTTATCATGTAAATTTAACAAATAAAATTCCTGTAAATAGACTGATTCTGCCTTGCAAACTTTCTTTCTATATAGGCCGTTCTAATCTCTTTTTTGTCTATCAGTCCCTAAATATGTGTATTTATACCTCACAATACTTGGCTCCATAGGCGGGTGGCGGAGAATCGCAGAAGCGATGTCTGCTACGCGTGCGAGTAGAGCAATGTTCAGGCGCAGGACACGCAGACCACGGCGACCATTCTCCCCAACCACCAGCTCCTCCCTCTTTAACAAGTGTTGTGGAGATGGTATTATCAACTAAAACTTTACGCAAAACCAGTACGGTAGCCGCGAATTTACTTGCCTGTTATTTATTAAATTTTTAGTAATGCAATAAAATGCATAAGTATGACAAAACTATCAGCAAACTAAAATAATAGGGATTCTTTTCAGCCATTTTAGTAAGATAACCAATATTTAAATTACTATTATTTATATCTATTGGCATGTTCTGGTTAATTATGAATCTAATCATTTTATATTGTTTACAAATCGAAAATACCTGATAAAGGTAAAGTCGGTAAGCAGTCCATGCGCACATCTGTAACGGCCCCAGTAACAGCCTGCGACACATACACGAAGCAATATTCCGGGTATTTCTCACTGAACAGACGACAGTCGAAGGAAGCTGTGTGCTGCCCCCTGCAAAAAATCAATAGAACTTGAACTCAATAAATAAAGAGCACAGAAGAGGAATATTGAAAAGACAAATAAGAATTAAAGGAAACCAAAATTTTGCATCACGTCTTTATTCATATCGTACAAAAGCAAAATAACTGTTTTGCTTTTTTCGTTCTAGTTTATTTCCATCGAACAATAAAGTATTTGCAGAACTTTTAAGTAAAAACCCATAATAATAAATAGTATAAGTACTAAACTAGTAAGGCTGTATGTTTTTACTTATATAATCTAAAGTTAGAGAAATAATAATTATCGAGATTTTGCGACGATCTCGGTTTAAACGATAAAATTGATTTCATCACATAAGTAATTGTGATTTAATCATATATATCATATATCTTATAAGCACCTCCGAACTCTCCTTTCCGCAACATATCGCAGTCTGTCCGAGCTGTCTCTACCGAAGACTCGCACCCTGTCAGAACCGTCCAGCACACACTCGGGGTACTGGAACAGGACCCTCACTCCATCTCCGCAGGGGAACACGGACCCGCCGTGAACGTTAAGTACGAATTGGTCAGACCAGTCCGCCTGAAACAAGTAAATAAATTTAAAATTAATTCAAGAATAGTATTATGTGTACAAAATTATTAAGTACATCTAATGTTAAATATAAATCAATATTAGCATTCTTCGCAACTTTAACAAGCACAGTTAAGGTGGTTGGGTGCTATTTCGCATAAATACAGCATTTGTTACGTTTTTATACAAATAAAAATAAAATAAAATTGTAGCCGTTCAGCCTATATCAACCACAAAGCCTGGAGGACTAAGGACTAATATTATTGAGACAAAAATAAGGCTTTATTTTATTATTCGTAATTCTGTAGTAGTCATTCTGAATTCGAAACAAGAATTTATCGTGTACTAGACATGGGTCTAGAGATATGTCAAAGGGAGTGTATCAAACCCCTTTCAAAGTTCGATTTAACAAGTTCAATGAAGTGACGAAGTTAAGATGAGTTAGTTATGTAGGGGAATCCATTAAAATTATGAGAGTACTGGAAAGCTATCTTCAAGGTAAGACGAGAAATTTTTAATTAATTATTAAGCTATAAGAACTGTAGAACATTTTTTTAATGCGCTTAAGTCAAAATTAGTGAAAATATTATTTATTTATTAGTAAAACAAAATATATTACGATCAAAGACAGAGGTTTGGTCAAATAAGTTTGTACGTGTATTATGTATAAAAGGCTTCTTATTATATTTAATTATAGAATAAGAAACCTTTAAAAGAATTATATTCTTTGCTAGAAACTATAATTCCAATCAAATTCAATCTTCAGTATTCATACCTTAACATTGAAGTTTTGTTCAGTAGTTTCAATCCTAATTTATGAAATAAAACGATATATTCTCAGCTTATAATGTATAAAAGGATGGGCCGTTAAATTAAATTGTATAAACCATTTAGTGTAGCCGAACGGCAACGTAAATAAACAAAACTCATCAAACAGTTGTTAATAAATAGCGGGTTTGCCTTTAGAATATTGAAAGGGTACTTCAAATAAATAGCCACAGGTTTATGGCTTTTTTATGACGAAAAGGTGAGCAGAGGCATAAACAGGTGTCGATTGAGCAGTTTTATTGAGCACTTCGCATTTTTGCAAATTGGGCTTTAAAATGTGCATTAAATAAATGCTATTATAGACTTTAATGACTTTAGTTAGTAAAATTTACCACAATGGTAACAAAATTCATTGTATTTATTCAAAAGTCATATTATATATTGCGCTATGATTCCCAGAATAACAAAGGCAAAATATTAACAGCGCTTGTATCACGGACACGAAATACCAGATTATTGTGTAAATTTTTTATATTAAGTTTTTTCCTATTACTATAAAGAAGTTAATATTACAAGTTTATATAGTTTACCTTTACAAAAGCTAGGGCTAAGTCCTGGGGACCAGCAGCAGCGGCAGGTCTCAGGGTGAGAGCATAATCTCCAGCCTGGCCGAACAGTTCACAGCGAAGCGTCATGGTTCGTCGACCAGGGAACCCATACATCTAATAACATTTTAATCAGTCATATACAGGTCAAAAAGTCGTGGATCAAACGCAAATAGGGGATAGATGAGGTTATCAGCTGCAAAAAATTGTTCTACGGGAGGTCTCTAAGCTCAACCCCTGCAGAGTTATAATTCTTATTAAAATTCGAAAAAATCTACATCCTGTATCTTTTTCATAATATCCACTAGATTGGTACTGATCAGTGCTTGCGTTAGACATACTATTTATAGTTGTTTATTGAGTGTATTGAAGATAATATTAGGTTATACAATATAATTTTTTTTCAAATCATAACTTTTTATTTACTTCGGACCCCACTGTGAAAAAAAATTACTCTACCGAAAAGTGACCCTGTATTACAAGTTTTAGCGCATTAAATAGGGATTATGAAAAGGAATTACACATGGCCATGAGTCGCTCTAATGTCTTTCTAGACCAACTATTGCAGACAACTGGTTTTTGTATTATTGAACAGTATCCTGATAGCGTTATAAATATAGAAAAACATCCAGCATGTATGATAGGGAAGAAAAAAATAGATAAAATAAAGAAGGTGGATAGATCAAACTAAGGAAACAACACGTGAGAGTGGCACAGTGCAGACAGGAATGGCGGGATTTTAGGGCACACAGACACTTAAAAAGAATAAGACAGAAATATAAATGTGTTTAAGTGTAAATGTATCTGAAATAAAAGGCTATTACGTATTATTATATAGCAAACACACATTTCATTTGCCGTGTATTAATTCTAGGTATTGCTACGTTTCCTGAAATGTGTAATATATGGGTTCTAATATTATTAGAACGGCGTGTGAACAACTTTACTAATAAATGTAGCGAAGGCTTTGGAGGATCAGAGCGGAATTGCACCTGAATGTATTTGTATTATGCTTGAGCTACGTAATCTAACTCGAATCACGCCGTTAATTGTTTTATTATTTGCAAATAATCCTGTATTATTTTTATATTAATTAAATAATTATGTGATTAACGAAGGCTTTTATATATTTAATTGTTTCGAATATATACTATAAAGGTTTTTAATTAATATAATGTTTTAAATTAAATTGCACAAACCTGTTCTGAATACAGCACATGAGCATGAGAGCTAGTATTTTTTCCGTCACACAACACGGCCCCGCCACTCGAATGTCCACAATACAAGAGTTCCAACCAAAAATCAGCACTCGTCTGTACCGGAGTGCATACAACCTTCGGGAACTCCAGTATCGCCGTCACTTGTCTTTCAGGATACGTCTGGATTTGCTCCGGAGTAACATCCAAAGTAGCACTTGGCCACAGAACGTCAAACTTCCAAGACTTAACCACACTATCTCCTGTCTCCATCAGACCTCCTTCTGACACATCTCTTTTAACTTTGATGGTGTTAATTGTAGCGTTGCCGTAATCTAAGAAACTCTCTTTATCAGCAACAATTTCTAAATAGTAAATTCCCCCTCGGGAGAAATACCCGCACGGCAGAGTCATTCGGCTCTCGGCATCTAAAGCGAGAGGCATGGTAGCTAGAAGAGTGCGGCCGTCGTCGTCTTCTCGCGCGAGGCGAACTCTTAAGTTGCCAGCGCCGGTTACTCCTTGGACGAGGATGTGGACATCGCCGCCCAAAGCGACTAGACTCTTGGGGATCTCCACCCATACCTGGTTAAGGTCGATCCGATCTTCGCTAGTATATGGATTCACGTAGAAGGCACCACCTGCAGATAATAAAATAAAATTACTGTGTATACAATTATACACGTTATTTACAATAATGTTATCTGTGTATTGTTTTGCAGGCCATGACTAAAACTTCATTTTGTAGGTTCAGCTATACAAGAATATATCTAAGAGATTTATTTGGACCTATATTTCTCTTAAATATGTGACAAAACTTATTGAATATTGAGAATTGATTTACACAGAACGTAAAAACATTTATATGAAAGAAAAGAATGAAATTCCGAAGGCCAAACAATAAATATATATTCTAACCTTTATTTGTAATTTCATTTAGTGGGGTCAAAAGGTGATGTAAATAAAATTCAGACGGTATCGAAATTTAACAAAGCTGAAGATGTTGTGGCAATTGTTTGTTTATTTTTATTAGAATTATATCATTGTAGTATCAATCTATACTCAAATCTTGCTTTTAAAGCCTTATTAGTTCTATAAGATCTTATTACTATGTTATTAGGCTTAAATTATCAGACACCATATCAGACAACTGTGAACGTATGTTCTCTCTGCACGTAAATTATCACTTTTTTCATCAATAAAACTCTGTAATAAATAAGGCGTTATTATTCACAAACTTTGAAGTGAAGGTAAATTTTGAAAAATGGAACCTGTACCTAATGGAGTGTGAAACAGTATTATAGGACAGAGATTAATGGATTTTAGAAAATGGTTTTATTCGGGATTAGTATATTCCATCGAAAGCTAACAGGAAATATACTAAAATGATTATTCACGGTTTCATTATTGATTATTCTATTTACTATTAATTTACAACTTATATTTACATGTGCACTTTTTGTTTTGTTCACGTTTTTTTTGAGATCGCGAAATTCAAATAATTTTCAATATACTTAATATCGAAGATGATACATATATCTAAAGACTAAGCTTTGAAATTTAATGCTGAATTAGTTAACGAAATGATTAAGAAAACTTTTAAGTAATTCGTCCCGCAGAAGACCTTCAATGAACCTATTTAAATATTTACGCAATTCATTATTTTACCTTAAATTATTATTATTTCTGCTGTGAATAAAATAATTTTGAAAATATTTTTCTGTTTAAACTTCTAATTATATTTATTCACTAGCACCCAAAGACAACAGAACAAAATGTAATTTACGTAAGCGAGTCTTAACATTGCACGACCACAGAAATTGATGCGTCTACCAACAACCATTTTATACTGGTCCCTCAAGTTTTGTATCCCTATACAATCGATGCACAAGGGGCGTGTCAGCGTTAAGTGGTTTACATAAATTAAGATGTTCCAACATAATACGAGCTGAGATAAATTCGGTTTTGTTTGCGAAATAAATTTTACGCTCTAAGGGATTTAATTTTAGTTATTATTATATTTTATGTAGTAGGATAATAGACAGGAGTATTTAGTCACCTGTTTTTATTAATAATATTGCTTAAAACATGCAAATAGAGATATCCGAAGGGCATAAATTTGAATAACTTAACTTCACTATTGTTTTTAAATACGCTTAGAATAATATATGGATGTAACTAAGACATCTTATGTAGTTTGTCAAACAAATTCATTTTTATATGTATAAGGAATCGTACGAATAGGTACTCTGTAGATACTGTGATGTCAGTGTAGAGTGATTAATACTATTACCAATCTATTTGCATGAAGAAGTGTTCTTAATATTATTTGCATGCAATAAACGGCAATAGCTCGTTTTATTTGTGGCATTCTAGGTTAGTGACATAAACCATAAATGCGTTTGTAAGCAATGACGGCTTTTTACAGACATGATAAAGGCCTATGGGGCATTTACATAAAAACATAAAGACTTTTATTGTTCAGTCTTATGTTGGTAAAAAATGTGTTCCATAGAAATTTGTACAGAATAATAATTGTTGGTGAAAATTTAATATTTTTAAGAATTTATCAAAAATACACGCTTTCATCATCCATTATGTCAAAGAATATCCAATTAAAATTTCTTAATTAATCATATATATATATACAACACATTAATTAAAGCCGCTTTTTAAAATATGATAAAGTTTAGTTTATAAAACTAAGTTTTTATAAGACTGTACTAAATAATGTTTTTAAAGAAAAGAAACTAAAAAATGATTAACCAGTACTCTATATACGTATATTTGTAACTATAAAAATGTGTATAATGAATATATGTTAAAATATATTTCTATCTAAGGCAATTCACATATATTAATTTAAAAGTATCGTAGCTCCGATGAAGCTGTTTTTTTATAAAAACAACTAGTGGCGGTACAACCTTTTAGGTCTCAGCCTCAGATTTCTGTATATATGTAATTGTATTATAATCCTTTTTTTCTTGGGCAAGTAGGTTTTCAGCTATCTGTGTCTGTCAAACGCCGTCGTTTTTTTCAGTCTAAGTCTTAGGGTGAGATCTATAGTGCGCACTTGGACTTTGCTCAGACTTACCTTACGAAAAACTTTGCTTAGTGTACACTAAGGTTAAACTATGATTTCGTATTTATAGACATTTTAACGGTGAGATTAAGCTAAGCCCAAGCTAAGACAGAAAATGTCAAAATACAAATTGATGTTTCATTTCATGCAATACTTTGTTTATTATCCTTTAAAAAAGTAAACAATAACAAATATTTAAACATCTAAAACGGTACACATATATCTTCAATTTATTGTTATTTATGTATTCGTTTATTTTATTATTGCAATAACTAGAAATTCACGAGTAACCTTTAGAAAATGTATTAATTATTTAAAGATGACAATAATTTTATTACGTAGAACGGATCGCAATGTTTTGACAACAGCAACAGAGCACTTGTATGATGTATCAACTATCAACAATTGAAAATTTTAAACCACTTTTTCTCTTTTCTATTTCTGTTTGTATGAGCTTATAAATATAAAGGCTTTGTGACTTGGACCTGGACCAATCTGGATCGTATACCTACTTACCTACGCATTCCCGAAGCACTGTGACGTTTTGTGATTTGGCTTTGTTACATGGACCGCTTGGAAATATCAATATCGAAAGTGACATGATGGAGAGAGAGAGAGTTCTATCTTCAATAGAAAACATTGAAAGGGTAGTAACTGCAGCCGATATGAATCCACGAATGCCTAAAGTGTTGTATATGTTCGGAACTAATAAAACCAAAATCCTTCCATCCTGTACGGTGAGAATGAATTCATAAGAAGGAACCGTATTTTGAAACACACGGTATTAAATGTGATCCTGACGCTAATCATTACAAACTTGCAACCTCATAACAACAGAGGATCGCCAAACCTATCGCAATTGCAAATACTTATTGCATTAAGGCATAAAAATGCAACTGGATGTTTTCAGGTAATATTGTGTTCATGAATATGTATGGTTTTTCAATTTGATATATTATACCTCTTCTCAAATGATTTTAAATACATATGTTGAAGACTTTTGTCTTCTGACTTTCAGAAACATAACATATATGTGACTAATAATAATTTATTGACATTACAGATGGTGTGTGGTGATCTGAACAGCATAAGCCCATCTACAGTCTGTTTAATTATAAATAAAGTCTCTGCAGAGTTGAGTAAATTACTTCCTAGATTTGTAAATTTTCCAAGAAATATGAACACAGCCAAAACGAAGTTTGAAGAATTAGGAAGATCTAATACTCACCATGGCCTAAACAGTATAATCGGAGCTATTGACTGCACCCAAATAAAAATTAATAGACCCAAAGGTATCGCTCACTCTGAAGCATACAGAAATAAAAAAGGGTATTTTTCTGTAAATGTGCAAGCAATAATAGGGCCTGGTATGGAAATATTTGCTATAGTGACTAGGTGGCCTGGCAGTTCACACGACAGCAGGATATTTAGAAAATGCCTGTTTTAGTAGGTGACAGCGGTTATCCAGCACTTAACTTCATGTTAACAACACTTTTAAATCCAATGACAAGAGCTGACAATATTTATAATTATTCTCAAATAAGAACTAGGCATATTTTTTAAAGGTTTTTCGGAGTGTGAAAAAGGAAATTTCCATGTTTACAGCTAGGACTACAGTCAAAATTGACAAATACTAGTTATATATAATTATAGCTTGTGCTGTATTGCATAATATAGGTATACAGAGAGGGGATGCTTATGATGATGGTGATCTTGCTGACAGCAGAAGTTGAGTAACAGCCCGTTCCCACTAGTCGAAAGTCGCATAAGACTAAAAGTCGAAAGTCTGATGTCACTGTTCACACTGCGTCGCGAGTCGTATAGATCGTAGTTTCGCGCCATTCAGTACGTAGCGAATTCGCGATGTTGTGCTCTACTACTTACGAAGAAAATTAAACAAGTTGAAAAAAATGTCAATTCCAAGAAAATACTGTTAACACAGAAACAATGAAAGATCTCCTAGACCTGTATCTAGCATTCCGGCAATCTGTGATTGCACAATTTAACTAGGTAATTTGTTTGGTAATAAAGAATATCAAAACAAAACTTGTTTCATTTTAATCATTTATTTTCTGATTCTTTTTTTAAGTGTAATACATATTTCTAATACTAATTTATATTTTTGTTGAAGAAATTCTATTTCTAACAGATTTTTTAATTTCATATGTTCCACTCCTATCTCAAATTTTTTAGGGTAGTCAGGTAATAAATGGTAGAAGATTCAGGGAAACGAAAATAACAGATGTGAAGCGAGAGACATCGGTTAGGTTTTTTTTTTTATTTTTTTATTATGGCTCTGGCACGGTTTGTGCATTAGCCAGCGTCAAGTATATGATTTTTATATAATTCGTGCTTTTTGCCTTAGAAATTCGATCATGTCCTCCATGTACGGTTTAGGCACTCGCCCGGTACCGCACAACCCTCCCAAAGGCCGAGAACAAATTTTAAATTAAATTAAAACTTGCCCTCGAACCGGGAATCGTACCCGGTACCCCTCACCTAGCTGCCACTTAATAAGACCGCTAGGCTATGAGGCCCCTATCGGTTAGGTTATAGTTTGAATTTCGTTGTCACTATAATATGCCAGGGCTGCCAGGTGACATACAAAATCACACCAGTTATTTTTAAGATTTCTCAAAAATGGGGTTTGAACAATTACATAAATAATATAAATAAACAACAATAAATACCATAATAATGTGTAATTATTTTAATTCATGCATTTCATAGGTATTTATCAAGATCATTCATAATTTCTTTGAATTCAAATTCTATTTTTCCCAAAGTCTATGGAACTCCGATACAAAATGGCAACACCGTTCATTAAAAACCGACAAAAATAAAAAGTCCAGTAAAAGATATGATGGTAAAGCAAATTTTAGGCCATTATTTTTGTTAGGCTTATAGTCAAAGTTTTTGGTAAGTCGTCGATTTCGTGGACTTGAGGTTAAGCTAAGCCAACACTCGGAGAGATTCGCAGTTTGCTCTATAAATACCGACTGTGTCTTAGCTCGATAGTTAAGTCAGAGCAAAGTCTAAGTGCGCACTATAGATCTCACCCTTAGACTCTAAGGCATGCTGCTGTCCTCACGATATCGTCACAAAAAATTAAAAGTACATATTTTACTTTTGGTATTAATTTTTTTGTTTAGAAATAGAGTTTGTACAATGTTTGTGGAATAACATTTATTTCATACAAATTACATACGGTACCCTAAAGAAGATCGCTGACATCGCAGCATGTGTATGGTCAACGTGTCGGCTTCAAGGAATTGCTTTGCTGATTCAGCATTTACCGCGTTTTACATTTTAATAAAATAAAATATGTTTGTTCATTCCGATTTTATCTAGCATCGATAACGGACTTAATATTGTAATTTAATTATAAGTTAATTAATAAATACTTAGCAAATTATTGGTTTTTTTTGGGAGTCCGGGCTGTCGAATTCGTAATTGGCGCAGTCGGTAGGATACTTTCGGGGCTACTACGATCGTTATAAAGAAGATTTCCGGGGTCTAGATTCGACACCGCGCGCGGTCGTTCTAGCTATCGCTCTTAAGCGTTCACCGAAATATCAAAGAACATTTGGAAGCAGCCGGGGCGTACTCAAACTTCAGTGCAACTCAAAGAAAACCAGGGAAGTCGACGAGTTATGTGAGTACATTGAATTATTTTTCCATCAGTGTTGCTTTCTCCTCGTCACAATTTTCCGTCCTACGAAAAATAGTCCTGTGTCCTCCAGGCATAAAATTCGTAGGGATAGCTTAGTAGACTTGAATCGTCAATTAGGTGTAGACTCGAATCGTCAATTAAGTGAAGGCTCGAATTGCCCTCCAGTAGTTTTAAATAATTTTCCTGAGAGCTCGAATTGCCCTCAAAGTTTAGACAGTAGGTTGAATTTAAGTTTTAGTAATTTAGAATATAAAATGGATCCTGATACAGTATATAAGGCTCTCCGTCCAGTTCCTGAATTTGACGGTAACCCACATATTCTCCCTAGATTTATTAGAATTTGTGATCAGATCGTAATTCAATGTGTGAAGGACGAGTTAGGATACGAGTTATCAAATTTATGTGTCATAAATGGCATCTTGAATAAAATTACAGGTTCCGCAGCTCGTACGATAAATTCGAATGGTATTCCTGAAAATTGGTTAGGAATTAGAAATACATTGATTAATAATTTTTCTGACCAAAGGGACGAGACCGCCCTTTACAATGACTTAGCATTAGCGACACAGTGTAATGAGACTCCACAAGAATTTTATGACAAATGCCAAAACCTTTTTAGCACTATAATGTCTTATGTATCGTTGCACGAGACATTAGAGACAACTATAGAAGCTAAGAGAATTTTGTATCGGAAATTAACTTTACAAGCGTTTGTAAGAGGTTTAAAAGATCCTCTCGGGTCCCGAATAAGGTGTATGAGACCTGAAACTATTGAGAAGGCTTTGGAATTTGTCCAGGATGAACTTAATGTTATGTACTTGCAGCAGCGAAATAGTTTAGCAACAGATCTGAAGAAACCATTATTACCATTAACACCACACAACTCACACCAACAATTTACACAGCCTAAATTTCCACCTATGAATAATAACTTTAATCCTCTTAAATTTTTACCCGGACCGAGTTGGCATAAACCTAATTTTAATCCCCAATTTAATAGTCATCAGCGCATGCCTATGCAACCAACGCGTACTCAGCAAATGTTCCGAGCACCATTGCCTAATAATAACAGTGGTTTTAGAATACCTAATAGGAACCCTCCACAGAATAATTCTGGCCCTAAGCCTATGAGTGGGGTGAGTCATTTCGTGACAAAACCTTTACCACCTAGAATTCCTGGTCATGATTGGCAAAAATTCGGCAATCCTCCTCCATCTAATTACTTTAAGTTTAGAGAAGTTAATTTTAATGAATTTAATGATTATAATGATTATGAATACGACAATGATTATGTTGACTATAATTATTGTAATACTGACTATGACTATAATGACTATTATGGACAATACTCTTATTGTGACTATGATAATAATAATCAGTACTATGAACAGCAAGATTTACCACCAATAGAGGATACTCGCTATGATAATAATATGCCTAGTACTAGTAAAGACGTTCAACCGAGACATTCCAAAGGTAGGAAAAGTCAGGATTTTCAACAGAGCCATCGAAAATCCCTACCAGAATAGAATTAAATATACAGTCAAAAAAAGAATTACCTTATATCAAAATTAACAATCCACCTTTAAAACTTCTTATTGATACAGGAGCAAACCAATCATTCATAAGCCCTGAAGCAGTAGATAAGTATTTCAGTAATATTCCGAAAATGTACGATCCTTTTGAAGTTACTAATTCTAGATTAACTAGCGTTCATGAACATTCAATATCAATTCCTAGTTTTCCGGAATTTAATGATATTAAAAATATAAAATTATTTATCTATAAATTTCATAATTATTTTGACGGTTTAATAGGATTAGATTTATTAGAAAATTGTAGAATTGATTTTAGAGACGATATACTAATCACTGACAATGCAAAAATCCCTCTATTGCGTTATAGATGTAAAAAATACACAGAACAAATAATACCAGCGAAATCATCTCGTTTAGTTGGTATACCAATACATCATGACGATGGTGACGTGTTTATACCAGAACAAGTAATAAGTAATTGCATTATTCACGAATGCATTACTAATGTGACTGATTGGAATGGTATAGTAGAAGTTGAGAATATGACAGATGAAGACATTGTATTTCCAATAGACAGACCTTTACAACTTGACTTATTTAACTTTGAAAGTTCTTATACTGAACTAGACTCAGACAGGGTAAACCAAGTTTTAGACAGACTTAGAACTGACCATTTGAATAGTGAAGAACGAATAAATTTAGAAACCCTATGTAAGCGCTACGCTGACATATTTTACATTGAAGGCGAACCATTAACCTTTACTAATAAAATCAAACATAGCATTAGAACTCATGATGAAAACCCAGTCTATACCAAAAGTTACCGATATCCTTTTGTACATCGTCAGGAAGTTAGGGAACAGATAAGTAAAATGCTCGAACAAGGTATAATACGACCTTCTGACTCTGCTTGGAGCTCACCCATTTGGGTAGTCCCAAAGAAAGCTGATGCATCTGGTAGACAAAAATGGCGACTTGTAGTGGACTTTAGGAAGTTAAACGACAAGACTATTGACGATAAATACCCTATTCCAAACATCACTGACGTTTTAGACAAATTAGGTAGGTGTCAGTATTTTACGACTCTTGACCTTGCATCTGGCTTTTACCAAGTCGAGATGAATCCTGAAGACATACCGAAGACAGCATTTAACGTAGAACACGGTCATTTTGAATTTTTACGCATGCCAATGGGACTTAAAAATTCACCTTCGACATTTCAGCGTGTAATGGATAACATCCTTAAGGGTTTACAAAATGAGATATGTCTAGTGTACCTTGATGACATCATAGTTTTTAGTACATCTTTGCAGGAGCATATAATTAATTTAGAAAAAGTATTTAACAGATTGAGAGAGTCCAATTTCAAGATCCAGATGGACAAATCTGAATTTTTGAAACTTGAAACCGCTTACCTTGGTCATATAATCAGTAATGAAGGTATTAAACCGAACCCCGATAAAATTAGAGCCATAGAAAATTATCCTTTACCTAAAACAACAAAAGAAATCAAAAATTTTTAGGACTATTAGGTTATTATAGGAAGTTCATACCTGACTTTGCACGACTAACGAAACCCATGACTAAATGTCTTAAAAAGACTAATAAAATAACTTTAGACTCTGAATATATCAAATGTTTTGACAAATGCAAAACCTTACTAACTAACGATCCTATTTTACAATATCCCGACTTTAATAAAGAGTTCATTCTGACAACAGACGCCTCCAACGTAGCTTTAGGGGCAGTACTTTCACAAGGCACAGTAGGCTCTGACAAACCGATTTGCTATGCTTCTAGAACATTAAGTGACAGTGAAATGAATTACAGTACCATCGAAAAAGAACTTTTGGCAATAGTTTGGGCAACTAAGTATTTTAGACCCTATTTGTTTGGTAGGAAATTCAAAATTATAACTGACCATAAACCACTCCAGTGGATTATGAATTTGAAGGAACCGAACTCGAGACTGACGCGATGGCGACTTAAATTGAGTGAGTTTGACTATACAGTGATTTACAAAAAAGGAAAATATAATACCAACGCTGACGCTTTATCCCGTGTACAAATTAATAACGAGGAAATAGAGTCACTTCTTAAAGAATGTGGTATAGATGTGTCAGTAAGACCTGAACCACCAGGATCTACCACTGTAACAGCACATACATCCGCTGAAAATCCTATCCTTGAAATACCCATTACAGATGAACCACTTAACAAATTCCATAGACAGGTTTGTTTGACAATAGTAGGTGACATTAAAAGAAGACCGAATGTTACTAAACCTTTTGATACCCATACGCGTACACATATTCAAGTTTCAGAGTCTTCATTAGAACAAGACGTCATAAATGCAATTAAAGAATTTGTCAATCCTAAAATAAAGACTGCTATTAAAATAACTCCACCATTAGGTATGTACTCGATAATCCCAATTCTACAAAATAACTTTAAATGTAACTCAATGCATCTGGTTTTAGTAAAAAACGAACTAGAAGATGTTAAAGAGTATTTACGGCAGCAAGAAATAATTAAACACTATCATGAAGGTAAAACTAACCATAGAGGTATCAATGAATGTTATTTAGCTTTATCACGTCGTTATTACTGGCCTAAAATGAGGGAAGAAATTACTAAATATATAAATGAATGTACAATTTGTGGACAGACTAAATATGACAGAAATCCAATTAGACCACAGTTTAACGTAGTACCACCTGCAACAAAGCCCTTTGAGATAGTTCATATGGACCTATTCACAGCGCAAGCTGAAAAATATCTTACCTTTGTAGATTCTTTTTCAAAATACGGCCAAGCATATCACTTACGAGATGGTACAGCTATAAGTATAATTCAAGGTCTATTACATTTCAGTACTCATCATGGACTACCTTTGACTATTGTGACAGATAACGGGACTGAGTTTACTAATCAACTTTTCGCAGAATTTGTTAGACTTCATAAAATTAATCATCATAGAACACTAGCTCATTCGCCTAATGACAACGGAATTATTGAAAGATTCCATTCCTCCTTACTAGAACACCTTCGTATCCTTTGCCTGAAAAACAAAGATGAACCTACAATAAATCAAATACCCTATGCTATCCTAGCTTATAACAGTTCAGTACATAGTTTCACCAAATGTAGACCACATGATATCATTAGAGGTCATTTTGATCCTAGAGACCCTTTAGATCTTAATTTAGCTGAACACCTTATGCAACAATATATTATAACTCATAGAGACCAAATGAAGACAGTATATGAAATGATTAGCGAAGCTACAACTATTGACCGTACGAATTTAATGACTAATAGAAATAAAAATCGTGAGCCAGAAACTGAATATGTACCCGATCAGCAGGTTTTTATTAAGAACCCTTTAGCTAGTAGACAGAAGTTAGCACCACGATACACTCACGACACAGTTCTTGCAGACCTTCCCATACACATTTACACTTCAAAGAAAAAGGGACCTGTTGCTAAATGTCGCTTGAAACGAGTACCAAAGTCATCAAAATTGTTACAGGTACCGACTAATACTGATAATGACAATGACAATGACGAAGGCAGCAGAGATAAAACTTGAGACTCTTGACAATGGACCTGGACTTTTACCCTTTAAACTTGGTCAAGCTAAGCTAATATCTCATTATCATACCTTTATACAATATTTAGAACTTTCAGAACTAGAAAATCGTATTAATTCTATAAATGAACAGTTAGATTATTTTAAAATTCAACTAGATAATTCTACTTTGCCTATATATGAAATTCAGATTGATTATCTTTATACTAAATTGTCAAAAATAGATTCGCAATTAAAAACCTTGGAACCTTCTAAAGTAAAAAGGGGACTTATTAATGGATTAGGATCATTAATTAAAGGTCTTACAGGTAATTTGGATCATGAAGATGCTGAAAGATTTAATAAAGCTATAGAGTTATTAGATGCAAATGAAAATAAATTAGTTTCTGAGTTAAATGATCATATAAGTATTAATAAAAATTGGACGAGCCAATATTCGCAACTTATTAGTAATTTAGCGGAAAATCAAATTAAAATCAATGAAACACTGAAATTAGTTATGGATAAGCATTATCTTTTTGAAGTTAAGTTTGCTAAATTCGCTCAATTATTAGCTATTATTACTGAAAATACGGATGACTTATATTTAGAGTTAATTAGAATAGAGAATATTTTAGGATTTATACGTGCAGCGAGCACACATCATAGTATGATAAGCATAGATAACTTAGAATACATGATAGGTAGATTAAGAGAAATATATAGTAATAATGAAATCTTAGATATTGATTTGAGAGAATATTATAACCTTATAAAACCAGGTAGTTATTTCATAGGTAAGAGAATTGTTATAATTTTTAAAACTCCTATAATATCTAAAGATAGTTACGACCTATTTAGGCTTGCCATTGTTCCTAATAAATTCCAACAGACCTTTATACCTATACATCCTTTCATAGCAACCAATGGGAAATATTTCATGTATTTGCAAACCGAATGCCCGAAAGTTGGCGAATACCTTCTCTGTGAGAAAAGCACAAATTATTACCAGCCACAAGAACACGCAGATTGTATCCAGAGTATCATCATTCATCAATCTTTAGATAAATCATGTAGCCCTACTGAAGTCTCCATTACAAGACAAGCTATGGAACAACTGGATGATAGACACTATACTATTGTCTTCCCAAAGCCTACGAATGTCGAACTTCAATGTGAACGGCAGGAATATGTATCCTTATCTGGCAGCTACTTAGCAACAATTCCCCATGAATGTTCATTACGAACAGATACCTTTAAGATAACCAATAGTGAAGATGAAGTCAAGGGACAGCCGCTGAAGATCACCGAGATACGAAGTAATTTCACTGAAGTTCAAAATAACGAGATTCCACATATAACTCTAAATTCTTTAAATCTCGATAACTTACATCATCTGGAAAACAGAATTATGCTACAGAATCCCATACGTCTTGCCCACTTTGATTCTTCACTGTACCATACAACGTTGCCCCTCTATGCACTTGTATCTGGTATAGTTATAATTTTCCTTGCCTATATTCTTCGACGATACCTGCGAAAGAACCCTACTACACCAGAAGGAGAACCAAGAAGCAACCCTATATATGCTGTTCCTGATTCTGAAAAACCTGGAGTACCAGCAACATTTTCCCTCAAAGTGCTCAAATAGTTGCTGTTCTGAGGGTGGAGGAATTACATACGGTACCCTAAAGAAGATCGCTGACATCGCAGCATGTGTATGGTCAACGTGTCGGCTTCAAGGAATTGCTTTGCTGATTCAGCATTTACCGCGTTTTACATTTTAATAAAATAAAATATGTTTGTTCATTCCGATTTTATCTAGCATCGATAACGGACTTAATATTGTAATTTAATTATAAGTTAATTAATAAATACTTAGCAAATTATTGGTTTTTTTTGGGAGTCCGGGCTGTCGAATTCGTAATTTACACAAAAACATGTTATCGTAAATATGATTTAAAAACTCAGTTTTCATACCCTTTGTTTACATTCCGATAATTTATTCTGAGGGTGAAAATGCGGTGAATATTCTGTTCTGCGTTATGCTTTTGTTTGTAAGATTTATGAGTTAACTTGACCAGACGAACACTTTATGAGAACCTTTTTATTGCTGGTACAGGAAAATGGGGTGTGAATAGAAAAATATAGAATGCACATATTATCTTCCAGAAACTCTAGGGATTCTATCTTATTATTAACCCTATGATTTCAGTACACCCATTATTAAGAGGCTGAGGAAAACTACAAAAGGTCCAATAAAATATACAAGGTGTAATATTGCTATATTTATAAGTTAATAAACTGATAAACCTTAAGTAGAGTCCATTACTAACAACTTTGTTTTTGTCTTAATTGTATACATTATTTACACTTTATTAATGGGTTCCATTCCTGTAGACAGAATATCTTGCAGATCACTCTGTAGTGGCAGTTGTGGCTGATATAAATATACATATATAATTGTTGTGTATAAAACTATGTTTTATACTCGATTTTATATCGTATTCATTTCAAGGCCCCTTCTAAGCCCCGAACATTACATATATTTCAAGAAAAATTAGTAAAGCCAAAATACCCATTTTCAGTAAATGATCATACACGTGCTTACTCTCGCAGCTTAATAATTATCTCGAATCTTTTCCGGCGGTATGAGGGTAATGTATTGTGATTTAAAAATGTACTTAGAAAACATTTAACGGTTACAAAGAGATAATTTTTTGTCAAAATTTGGCCATACATAAGCTGAAATCATGTGTCAAAGATATATGTGTGTATCCTGTATTAACACAGCTAGTAGATAAGAAACTAACACTTTTTCTATACGTTGATTTTATGTCATAAAGGTAAGGTAAGTTAGATACTTAAACCTTGGCATTTTACTAGCGACTAGCGCAGTGGTAAAAATAACCCAGAGAGGTCACGAAGGGGACTCGCCTTGCCGTGCCACTCAGACCACCAACTGCAATGTCTATCAAGATAACAGACGTTTCAAAGCCACATTCTTAATTGGTTGATGAAGTACCGCGCTGTTTATTACGGCCTAACAGATGACCCTACTTTTATTTCTGAGACACAAGATTGTCTGTCCTATATGTGTGTTCTGTGCTACACACACAATGTTTTTCCTTTGCGGAAAGAAGTCTAATTCTTTATGACAATATGATTTCTCTTACCAGCCAATATGAGTAGCCGCAAGAGAGCGGCGAGGTGCGCACGGCACATGCTGTGTCACCGCGCCATCAAGGTTCTCGCTACCCGTTCATGGCATCTGAAACAAGAAGAACCTTTTTAATATGAACAGCCTTGGTAATGCAGGTTGACTATGTTTTTGACGTGACAACGTCTTATAATTCGATGGAGGCGGCTGCACGCACGAAAAAACATGACGCATGCGGCGTTACCTCGCTCTGAGGCGTTCCATTTAAGGCTTGAAATGCAAGCGAGAGCGCGGAACGAGCGACAAAGAGGCACAATCGGCCTCCGCGTTCGGCAGCGTTCGATATCTTTGTATTTATGCGACATAATTGTATTTTTCCGTACAAATAAATGTAACTTGATAAATTCAATTGTGATTTCCATTTACCTCGCAATGAATGGTTGCATCAGTATTTTCTTATGACGTTGTCACGTTCAACTATCGTCAGTAAACCGACTTTACAGAAAACCGATTTTTTATTATTATAATATTATATCAAGGCTGAATCTAATGGTAACGGCGAGGCAACAGACTCACAGTATATATACATCTTAATACCTATTGTATAAATAGAGGTCATAGTTGAAAAAGGCATATTGTTGAAAAGAGAATAGTGAAAAGTTTATTCAGCGTAATATTGAGCCGGGTGTCCGGTCCTGTAATAACCGGATATGGTCCGGGCCCGGATAACGAGTTTCATAAATTCAACCGGGTCGTACTCTGACGTTTCTATTTAGACATATGATTAATATTTCAGAGTAAGTAAAGACTTAGGTTCTATTTAAGCTTCACCTTATCCCATTTAGTTATATTTGAATAGACATTTACCAACATTAATTTAACAACCCTATAAAGTTTCCTAAGCCTACTCCTCCGGCATTGACTATTTTATCTGTGAATTTAAGTATTATATATATGTATAGTATATGGCGGCTACCGTAATTATTTACTTTTTTACACATATTACCGACACATTGTCTATGCTTAAAAACGAAATGCATTTTCGAGGATGCCTACAAAAAATTAATACGTTTATGAGTATGTACTATTATTTTTGAGAGCTATGCTTACTTTTCCTAAAAAGGGGGGGGGATAACATGCAGAAATAATGAAATATATTATGGGTAGTGTGACGTCACATACCTACTTTAACATCCATGCTACACTTTACCTTTAGGTAATAAATTATGACCAACCATTCATAAACTGTAGCAGGCAACAGGTAGAATAATGATCTTTAGAAATCAATCCGAGACCGCATTGTGTGAAACTTCAGGTAAAGCTTCTGTAAGTTTGCCCCAAGTTTCCTCATTATCAAGATGTCAACAGCATCGTTACTTCGTTGCGAATGTTTTTATAGTATTTTAGTTGTTTCGAGATCAAAAGATTTGCACACTCAGTACTCAATCGTTAATATTAATAAATGTTCCGAAGTCATGCATGGCGGGCGGATGAACTTAATTCGAATAATATTTGTGTAAAGTACTGTACGAATCGAAAATATTTATTAGGCTGTCGAAAGCTGGGCTTTAGCGCATTATAACGAATGATTCTCTTGAAGGACGAATGATTCTATTGCACTTGAAGGATTAGTGCTGATCGCAGCAATGATTGGAAGTATATTGTATGATCGGCATTTTTCTGTTCAAGGTGATAACAAATTAGAAGAAGAAAACTTTATTCCACTTTTTTGTATTGGAAAAGCCTTTGAGATTGCATTAGATGCTATTTTAAAAATTAAATACTATTCGTAGCATAGGATTTTTTTTTTGAACCACAGTCATTTATTTTTGGTTCTGTGCGCTACTACGAGCCAAGAATTCGCACTTATGTACTCAATAAAATTGTTACATGGCAAGAACAGCAATTTGGCAGTACTACAGTGCCTTAACTTAAATTTGCCTGATGGGTCAGGCGACCGCCTTCTGAAAAGGGCACATATTAATTTAGTTAACTAATTACATAGGTTAACGGACCTTTTTTATTATCCTTTGAGTGAACTGACAAAAGTTATAATATTTTTTAGCGCCAATAGTAGTTAGTTCATTTTTGTATTTTTATTATGTAATTTAGTTTTTCCTAATTAATTTTATATGTTTGTTGGTTGCTTCGTGCGTGAATTTTTTTTATTGGTTATGTATTCTTGTCGATTTAGTCGCACCTGTTAGGACAGGATTGTGTTTTTTATTAATAAATAAACTTTATGGTTAATTTCATCATCTAGACCCTTTAATGATTCTTGGCTTTACTCCTTCCTCAAATTATTTTCTCTCCCGACCAAGTGTTAATTACACACATAGGAAGAAAAGTTTATCGCTGGACATCTGAGTTTTTCCTAAGTTTTGTACTATTATCGGTACTGGTGTTTAGTGTTTGAATTACACCACTACATATGTTTTAAACGTGCTAGTTACTTGTTATATGTATAAGAGACCCATCACCCACTTAGGATGGACATAATAGTTTCATTAATCATCAACGTACATTCATATTACCAACTAGAGCCTGACATGTATGTTCTAATTTATCACTAGAGTTCTATTTTGTATATGAAAGTCCTTATCATATATAAGTAATGATGCTCATCATCTAAGTTGTTGTTATTACATACATTTATAAATGTACTAGTTTGAGAGGTTTGAACAGAGCAAATGCGAGTTAGCTCTTGTAACTCAATTCTTTTGTATATATCACGTTATTGCTATTCAACTTCTCAAAACGGGTCTAGAAGAGAAAATTGAAAAAGACAAAACCATTTGAATTAGTACAATAGTGTGAGTGCTCGTTAGTCTTAAGTGCTGAACAGTGGTAAATCTAGTAAACAAGAACAGAGTGTCTTCCCCTGAATAGAGAATATAATTGATATATATATAGCAATTATATAACACTATGATTTACTCAAGTTTCAATATTTGTAAAAACAATCGGCAATAAGAAACTTCGTGTTTTTCAGGTAAATTTTTCAGATAAGGGCGCGGATTAGAATGATCAATAAGCGATTAATATGATTCTCTTTTTTTACAGAACTGGTCAGACGTAAGCCACGATCTCACCTGATGTTAAATGAGAGGTGGCCTATTGGAGGGCAATGTCCAGGAGATGCATGTAAAACATTTTTGTGACAGTTTCATCGATATTTAAAAGGTTTAGATACTAATTTAGATATTGAATACGACACAATTCAAACATAAATAAATGCTACGTTACGATCTGTTCTTATCAGAATGATAGGAAATTGTGATATACAAATTGTACCGCAGGTGTGAAAGTAATAAATAAGAAAAGAATTGACGTTTCATAGAGAATCGAAAGAGAAATTTAAGTTAGGCGTTTCGTTATACTTAAATTGAAAATGGGCATAAGTCTGGAAGATTGAAATATCGTGGCTACAAATCAACTCACCCGCCTCGGCCTCATTATTTACTGAAACCAAAGCTCTTTCAAGTAATTATTTCAAGACCTTTATTAAATCATGGGCTACTGGATTTAAATTAAGGATACGTTTAGAAAGCCTATCTACTTTTCATAAAATAAAACTATAATGGCGTATTGTTGCAAACAGAACAACACAATTCAGTACTGCAGGGGTAATGTTGGTTCTCATTACAGACTCTGAACATTAAATAACAATATTTATTGATTACTTGAGAATTTAATGTACAATTTTTTGTATTTGTATAGGTGTAACTGTGCTTTGTATGTGTTTAAATGTGTATTCCGTTTTTGGCTTGTGTATAGTGTAATTTTTTGAATATTGTATAGTACTCGTAAGTAGAGCTGTAGGAATACCGTTAAGCAAATAAATAGAAAAATAAATAAATGCCAATGCGTTTATTTTAAGTCGGCTTTTGTATTGCCACTATTTGGAATCAGCTCCCCACTAAAGTATTTCCGAACCAATTCGACTTACGGTCCTACAAGAAACTAGAAAATAGCGAAAATGCCTCCTGCCCGTTTTCCTCCTGTTCCTAAAAAAAACTTTCGAAAGCATGTTGGGAATGTTTTAGTTTTAAAATGCAAACAATAATACTAGCTGTAATCTAATTTAATTTATTTATGATTGATTATGTATTTACATATTGTTAAGTAGTTCCTCTCGACAAATTAGTATTTGACAAGCAATTTCAAAGCAAATTCGTATCTAAATTATTGGGAATGTGTACAATTAATGACACATTTCAATAAACCGTTTTGTTTATAATTTAGAGATTCCAATTAATATTTGAAATGGCAGTTCATGTGACAAAAGCATAATTAGTGGAACTGTAGTCGTGTTTAGACAAGATTGAGTTTCAATGTAATATTGATTTAGTTATTACGAAACCTCACCCTATTTCAGATTTCACCTAAATTGAGTTAGTATTTAACATCCTTATATGAATTATAGTTATATATAGATGATGATCACGCCATTCAAGTACCTATTGTTTACTTTCTGTCCTTACCGCATCCGCCCACAAACACTAATCGGTCTCTTTTCCTATACTCAAATGTAGGAACAGAGGACCAATTCTTCATGCTCCCGCACTGCAGAGAAGACTGATGACTTCTTTTATTTGTGGTCTTCTCCCACGGAGACAAGAGAAGAGACGGAAGACTAAATAGGAGTGGTGTTTCCATATTTTTACGCCGCAATACATTTGCCCCTCTCTGTCCACTAGAGTCTTCTGTAGTGGATGATAAATAAACAAAGAATTCATGTAAATTACAGCTTTTAATACAAAATAAAAAGTTACATATAACTCAATTACTGGTATTAATATTCTTCAGCGACTAGTTTGATATTTATTGACCTGGTAAAAGCTAAAACGTAATGGAATTGCAAGACTAAATGGAGAAACGTTGTAAGGTTCACTTACATACTATTATGGTAAATGTGTGTGAAAATTTGCTGAAAACCAACTTAATTAAAATACAACATCAAGCCCAAATTTAAAGATTACTAAAGATTTGAATATGATTTAAAAAATCTAGAGTTTCAATAATAAATATCTCATGGTATTTTTGGTATTACACGTGGAGATGTTCTCCTCAAGATCTTTTCCTTCTCATGCTATTCTAATCAAACAAAAGACATCTAGTTCTCTTATTACATTATCTGTGACATATATTAGGAACGACTCAATTCTTACCTCTCGTACACTAAAACTGGATTACGTTAAATCCGAAGATCCATTGATAACTCACATTCATAGCGACATTACTAAGATTAACCCTTACAACTTGAGGGTCTAAAGAACCCTTACGGTGTTGAGGTCAAAATGACCCAATAAATGTGTTTAGGGCTCTCTAACTTCGATGTCAATGGGTAGATTAAGATGGAGATTACTCGGATATTTATATTAGGTCTGTTATTAAACTAATAATGTTGTGTACAGAATATTTTTTTTATGAATAATTAATTTTTTATTCACTAGTTTTTAATCTATTGATGTAATTTGTCTATAATGGGACTAATGCTAAGTGGTTAGGGAACGTGTTCTTCATTAGAGGTCCTATATTGTATTTCTGATAACACATTAAAATTCGCGACAACGTCTTACATGCTCTATTTTTTTAAGGTGCATCAGTCTCTATATGTTTGATAAATACATAACTTAAGAGTCTTGGGTAAGGCTATATCACAGATTATGATTTAAGGAAACTACAAAGTTATGGGTTTCCTTCAACCAAATTGTGAATAAAACGAGTATTTTACTTAATATTATTATGAGGTATATAACCCGAAAACGCACCTGTACTTAAGTGCTTCGTTAAAATTTTATACGGGGTCTATTCGACCGAGCCACAGTACATACAACTTCCCACTGAATTATTAAAGCCAGTTTATTTGATATTAGAGATATTAACTATGTTGTTTGCTGTTTATGTACGAATAATGTTTGTAAATAACTCGTAAACTAAAGTTGCGTACCTACCTGGGCCACGAATTGTGCCATGACCGCTATCACCTCCTTCAATTAATTATAATGGGTAAAATCCAGGGTAAACGGCTTGTTGGTAGAAGGAAGAAATAATGGCTTCGCAATATAAGGGAAGCCATGATTTCGGGTATTGCGACTGCGGATGAAATGCTGCATCTGGCACAGGACATGACACGCTTCAAGAGATTGATGGCGATTAAGTAATTAAACAGAACACAACCTCCAACATCTTAGAACCAACAAAGGTGCTATTTCTTAGCAAGAACTAGTTGAAAGTACGCCAAATTTAAAAAGTACGACATGACACAAGGTCATAAATAAATTACAAAAATAACACTTTATAGTTGTTTTTTAAATTTTTTTTTTAAGACAATTCACATCAATTGACCTAGTCCCATGCTAAGCTGGTGAAGCTTGTGTTATGGGTACTAGGCAACGGATAGACATACATATTATAGATAGATAGACATTTAAATACATATTTAAACACCCAAGACCTAAGCACAACACCAAATGCTCATCACATCGATGGAAGTCTCAGCCGGGGATCGAACCCGGGACCCATGGTTTCGCAGTCAGGGGTACTAACCACTAGACCAATGAGTCGTCGATTAATGTTTGTTATTTGCAGTTTTTGTACAACCATTTCGACTTAGGGTCAAGAAAAAAGCGTACTAATTCTTAGAATGCCGGCAACGCACTTGCGACCCTTCTGGCAATGTGAGTTATTTAGCATCGGGTGAGCATGAGGCGGCTAGCCGTAATGTTACATAAAAAAACAATTACGATTAATAATAATATTAGGTATTTTGATCAGTTTATCAACTTGGCTTTTCATAGTACAGAAAATGCACGGTTAGATTTTACCCACTATAAAATCTGTATGCGGGTGGATAAACCTGTGTAACGTATTAATTAATATTCAAGTCCTGTCGATAACATAAACTTATCCGGGTAATGTCGAACTAAGCCATTATATGCCTTGCTTTACCTTTATTCATAAAAACCTCTTCATTAACACCGTTCAAAATAAAGTATAATCTGCCTTCAGCATAGTGTAAACACAATTTAACATAGAAAGTTAAATAACTGTTTAGTTGTAATAACATACGATATGGCAATCTCATAAGAAATAGACTTGAAGATAAATTAATATATGAAAACGTTAGCCCCGTCGTACATCCGTTGGACAAGCACAAAGCTGGCGCGGCGACGCCGCAGAGCAGGCGAAAAATAATAAACAGCTCAAATACAAGAGCCTTTCCTCCAACTTTGATTTGATTCCCTTTAGAGAGTAGTAGTAGAGACTCTTGGGCCGTGGGGTTCAAGGGCGCAGGCGCTTATTAAAGATTTAAATTGGCGCCTAGAACATAGTACCGGTGACCCCAGAGCTGGTGCTTTCCTCGTTGAACGAATAAGTATCGCAATACAGCGAGAAAATGCTACAAGCGTTAAAGGTACTCTGCCACAGGAAACAGATTTTAAATTTGTTTTATTTTCTATTTATAAAATTTTAATTATTATTATTATTACTTAAGGTTAATAAAAATGTAGATACTATATACTCGTAGTTGGGGATTATATCAATGACATAAATGATGCGTTCGTTTTGCATAAAATATTTTTAAAACTAATTTAACCATTTTTAATTGCTCCAGTTCAAAGAATTTGTATGACAATACCTGGCGATTAAAAAGAGTGGCGGAAAGTTTCTTGCCAGTTCTTCTTACCCGCTCTACGCCCTTGACTTGCGAACTGGTAGTAAATGTAAATTTACGATTAATTTAACTTGACGATTCAAAAGTGTACTTGGTTACCCACTTGAATAAAGATATTTTGAGTTTGAGTTTGAGTTTGAACACTTAACTGGTTCAAAGCATTCGAAACGTGATGTATACAATGTTGAATGTTGATTGGAACACAATTGTAGAATTATAAAATTGATATTTGTCACAAACATTTCTTATTTTCAAACACATCAAGCGTAAGAAACAATATTACACTCCTATGCAAATTTCACACATGAATAGTACAAAGTGATTGCCTGCAAGCTCCCTTTGAGTGGGTGAAAAGATAACAAATTATATGGAAATATTGCTTGAATGTGACGTCTTCAAGAATACAAAATATACTGAATAAAATATCGCTTTATTTATTTCTATACTCGTACATGTTTAAGCTAAGCAACAGATTTCATTTTTAATTAATAAAGTAATTTCCGGTCGTCTGTACGCTTATATAATTCTTTCTGTTTCTACGCAGAATATCTAAACAATAAAAGAGAACTTGTAAATTACCAAGATCTTAGAATTAAAAAAAAATTAACCAGCGACAATTACACAAAACAAGTATGTAACGGACGTTATGGTATTTCAAAAATTAATAATAAAAGCCTTTTATTTCAGATACTTTTACACTTAAACACATTTATATTTCTATCATTTCAATCTTTTTAAATATCTGTGTTTCCTATTTTGGCAAAAGCCTTCAAATCCCGCCATTCCTGCCTGCACGGTTTCACTCTTTGCCATGTACATATACATAACATTTATATCGTAATACATTACATTTTGTACATACAAAATGGGAAAACCCTAGTGGGAGTGCCATGCTGTTGCTTTAGGCCTAGTGGGAGTGCCATGCTGTTGCTTTAGGCCTAGTGGGAGTGCCATGCTGTTGCTTTAGGCCTAGTGGGAGTGCCATGCTGTTGCTTTAGGGCTTCAGCCAAATGGGCAGGCACGACCGGGGCAGTACCACTGTCTCACAGAAAACCGGCGTGAAGTGATGCAATAAGTTCATCTTATTGTACTCGCGTTCCGTGCGGTGAGTGAGACTCCCGGAGCCCATCAATCCACCCCCATAAGTATGAAGATGCAGTTCAAACAGAGATTACCCCAGGGGGGTACCACACGTTTCCGCTGTGGAGAATCCCCCTCTGGGCGTCCATCATCGGAACAATTGGTATTCGATGGTGGATGCACAGGCTGCCCTTCGTATTCTGGGGGGGGCAAAAACTGCGCTAAAAACTTATGTATTAATAGGTTTCGATCTCGGGGCAAACGGAAGCATTTACCTAAGGCAACCCCTTCCACGCTTACGGTGGACTTTACAAATGTTAGGGGGCTAAAAACTAACCTAGACGCGGTTCACTTTTACTTAGAAACTGCGAAGCCGGCCTTGTTCTTCCTTACTGAGACTCAGATATCCTCCCCGGCTGATACTTCTTACCTCTCCTACCCGGGGTACAAATTGGAACATTCATTTGTGCCGCGGGCGGGAGTTTGCGTGTACGTCAGGGAGGATATCTGTTCTCGTCGCCTCGGGACGCTTGAAGGAAGGGACCTATCTAACCTCTGGCTGCGCGTAGACTGCGATGACCATCCGCGATTCTATGCGTGCCTGTATAGGTCCCATAGCAGAAATGACGAAACTAACCGACTCATCGAGCACATTCAGATGGCTACAGATTCCCTGCTCGAAAGGGTTCCTACCGCTGAAATCGTGATACTTGGCGATTTTAACGCCCACCATGCCGATTGGCTTGGCTCTGATACCACCGATCACGCGGGAAGATCCTTTCACGACTTTGCTTTAGCCTACGACCTGACACAAATGGTCCCTGCGATTACGCGAATACCAGATGTGGATGGTCATAAACCCTCTTTGTTGGATCTTCTGCTGACTTCACATCCGGAGAACTATCAAGTCTCTGTTGACCCGCCATTGGGTTCATCAGATCATTGTGTGGTCCGGAGTACTGTGCCTTCTACGCGCCCTTCACGGCCCCGCTTTTTGGGTTGTCGCCGTATTTGGCACTACAAGTCAGCAGATTGGGACGGGATGCGGTCTTTCTTTGCGTCCTACCCTTGGGGGCCTATGTGCTTTTCGTCGGAAGCTCCAGATTCCGTCGCTGCCTCTGTCGCCGAAGTGGTTCTGCAGGGCATGGAACTCTTTATTCCATTTTCTGCGGTGCCGATCGGTGGCAAGTCTCAGCCCTGGTTTAAACGTTCTTGCAAGGCGGCCTCGAGCCGAAAGCGAGAATGCTTTAAGGCATGGGCGGAAGCGGCGAAATCTCGTGATGCCAATACCAGCGAACTTAAAAAAGCATATAACTCAGCCTCCAGGTCCTTCAAACGGGAAATCACTAAGGCAAAGTCAGAGCATATTGCCAGATTTGGCGAGAGATTGGCCCAACTCCCTTCAGGGACTCGAGCCTTCTGGTCTCTTGCCAAAGCTGTCCAAGGGAATTTCTGTCAGCCCGCCATTCCACCATTGCACCGGGAGGATGACTCGCTGGCCCACACTGCGAAGGAGAAGGCCGACCTTTTGGGCTGTCTCTTCGCGTCCAACTCGACTTTGGATGACCGAGGAAGATCACCACCGACTATTTCGCGGTGTGATTATTCGATGCCGGAAATCATATTCCGGCAACGTGCTATCCGCAAGGCACTATCTTCCTTGGACATTCATAAGTCGAGCGGGCCGGATGGTATCCCCCCTATTGTGCTGCGTACTTGTGCTCCTGAGTTGGCTCCGGTCTTAACGCGCCTTTTCCGGTACCTGTACTCGCTCGGCACTGTCCCGAAGTGCTGGAAAACCGCTTCGATACATCCGATCCCTAAAAAGGCGATCGCTCTGATCCGTCCAACTATCGCCCAATAGCCATAACCTCCTTGTTCTCCAAAATAATGGAATCCATTGTTAATTGCCAGCTCTTGAGGTATCTTGAGGGCCACCAACTGATTAGCGATTATCAGTACGGCTTTCGCCGTGGTCGTTCGGCTGGTGACCTTCTTGTATACCTTGCACATAGATGGGCAGAGGCAATTGAGTCCAAGGGGGAGGCGCTAGCGGTTAGTTTGGACATAGCGAAAGCCTTCGATCGGGTGTGGCACAGAGCACTGCTCTCGAAGCTCCCAGCCTATGGGCTACCCGAGAAATTATGCGATTGGATCTCCAGCTTTCTGGCCGATCGGAGCATCAAGGTCGTCATCGACGGAGCGTGTTCCGACCTTAAACCCGTGAACGCGGGGGTCCCACAAGGCTGTGTTCTATCCCCGACCCTGTTTCTTCTGCATATCAATGATATGTTGCAACTTAGCAACATTCACTGCTATGCGGATGACAGCACTGGGGATACTCTTTACACTGGCCGGGCAGGTATTTCTCGGGCTGTTGTCGATGAGTACCGGAACAAACTTGTGTCTGAAGTCGAAACTCTACTACGTGGAGTCTCAGACTGGGGCAGACTAAACCTAGTCCATTTTAATCCCAAGAAGACACAAGTTTGCGCGTTTTCCGCTAAAAAAACACCCTTTGTCGCTACTCCTCTTTTCGAAAACACTCTTCTTAAAGCCACAGCCAGCATTGGAATACTTGGCGTTGACATATCGAACGACGTTCAGTTTCGCGGTCACTTGGAGGGAAAGGCTAAATTAGCCTCCAAAAAGCTTGGTGTGCTCAGCAAGGCGAGACGGTACTTCACTCCGGGCCACCGCATGCAACTATATAAAGCGCAAATTCGGCCCCACATGGAGTACTGCTCTCACCTCTGGGCGGGGGCTCCCCAGTACCAGCTCCTTCCACTTGACCGTATTCAACGCAGAGCGGTTCGAATCGTCGACGACCAATCGCTCTCCGAGCGGCTTGATCCTTTGGCGTTGCGTAGAGATGTGGGGTCACTCTGCATCTTCTACCGCATTTACCATGGAGAGTGTTCAGAGGAGTTGTTCGGATTAATACCTGCAGCTGAGTTTCGTCATCGGACGTCGAGGCAGAGTACGAAATTCCACCCGTATCACCTCGACGTCCGCCGTTCCACAACTGAGCGTTTTTCAAGGCAGTTTTTGCCGCGCACCACCACTTTGTGGAACCAGCTGCCCACTGAAGTATTTCCGAACCAATTCGACTTAGGGTCCTTCAAGAAAAGAGCGTACCACTTCTTGAAAGGCCGGCAACGCACTCGCGAGCCCTCTGGCATTGAAAGTGTCCATGGGCGGCGGTATCACTTAAGATCAGGTGAGCCTCCTGCCCGTTTGCCCCTTATTCTATAAAAAAAAAAACAAAAAAAAAATAAATACAACATTTGCTTAATATGATCGTGAAAAAAGTATTTGAATAAAAAATCTGACAAGTACTCTTAGCAGTCAGTCAAATGAATTAATTTCCTTGACGAAATATAGTTAAGCCATTATTCAGAGGCCAGCTCAGGTCTGAAAGGCAATAAAAAGCCTGTTTTGCACTTCTCAAACACGATATATCGGGCCAATGGAGCAGAATTGGCACACGAACACTATACACCCGCTGCCAAGAACATTTTGACTTTGATAAAACTTTTATTTCCATTTTCAGATTTGGATATTTCGTTTCTGTTAGATATTCAAGCATTTTGTTTGACGCGTGTCAAACACGGACTCATGAATATATTGCTACTCGATATATACTGTTCATAAAAAGAGACTCTAGAATTATAACTGTATATTATGTTTTTATGAAGTCAAATGATCTCTAATGGGATGTCTATCCATTGACGTGGCCAGTTCACAGGAATAGTATAAGATCCCGATATACAACGACCTTCACCGAGATGCTTATTTAATGAAACGTATTTTATATTTAATTTAATATGTCAATAAATATAATCCATATGGGTTGGCTAGCAAATTTCAGTCCAGAGTATGTTTAATTAATATTTAAAAAAAAAATATTTTTTTATAATTTGCATGTAGTACATTTTTAAATTTTTTTTCAATCAATATTTTTAATCAGGGTAGTATTATATATGTATCACTATAACTTTCTTTTTTACTAAAGATGTATATATACTTTAGTGTCACATAAAAAATATACACATAAATAATTAATTAATTAAAAACAACCTAACGTTTGCATATTCTATGGGCTTCATACTTTCGATTGGTATAGAATTTATCTAATAATCATACCGGTGAAATGTTTTAAAAAATTTTTTTTTTTAAATATCAATTAAAATACTCTGGACTAAAATTTGCTAGGCAACCCATGTGGATTATATTTATTGACATATTAAATTAAATATAAAATACGTTTCATTAAATAAGCATCTCGGTGAAGGTCGTTGTATATCGGGATCTTAGACCATAATGACGTGATCTTGAGACATGGCTCCTAATCGAAGGCGGTAAACATTTGTTATAATAATGAAACTGTTAATTAATTCTTATGTATCTGTTAAAATAGGGGTAGTAAAAAAATTATGGGTACTGTTGAAAAAAACTAAAAAATTATAAAAGAATCAATATTTTATTTCAAAGGCTTTATAGGACCACTCGTCCATATCCGGGGTACGCATGGCCGTAGTAGCCGCTATCGTATATTCCATGACCAGGGTAACCATGGTACCTACCATGGTAACCGCCGTAGGGATGGTATCCATATCCCCGATGATAGTACGGGTGATAGCGGGATGCGTGTGCGCAGCCAATTGCTACGACTATAAGAAGAAGCAAGAGTGCGAACTTCATCTAAAAAAAATATTTATAAGATATAATTATTTTTCAAAAATAGACAAATATCACTGGTCGATCAGTGGGTCTGTCCAGATAAAGACAACTGACAAGTTGAGGATAGGGTGGTGTGGAGGCAGCAAGTCGACGTATCGCTTAGGGCTTTTCAAGACCGGCACAACCTTCAGTAATGAAGAATTAAAATGATGTGTTTTATAATTTTTTTTTTTAAATCCTTTTATTAGATCAAACGTCTATAGCTAGAGAACGCTGCTACCACGGCTAATAAATGAACTACCCAGTCAGTTATTATTAGATATCTTTCACTTAATCAACATAAAAAGTAAGTTGAAAAACTATTTTTATATACATTTGTCGCGCTCCTAACCGAGACTGATATGATTAAAAATATACAAACCACAGTGGTTTTCTAATGATTCATTACTTATTATATTATTCTGTAAAATAAAAAAAGATTTTATAGACCACAACAGACACATTTCTGTACCGGTTATACGGTATGTGATCTTTGAACAAATTAATATAAAAAAAATATTTATGAAAAAAAAAAAAATAATAACCGTGCAATATACGTATATTATCGTTTTTAAAAAACAGCTTCAGACACTTTAGACCGGCTTTAGAGACTTTATAATATAAAGAAAAACATGCTTACATTTATAAGATTAGACAACCGTTGTTCCAAAAACACAAAGCTATTTAATAAAAAAATTATATATACTGTCTTATATATACAAATACGTAACTAAATAAATTACTTATTCAATTTAGCGTCATTAGTAAAAATAGAAAATATTCCTAATCATAAACGGTATTTTGTTAATCGGTCTTCAATTTGTTTGTTGATTATTATCGATTTAATATTGAACTAACAAGAAATCATTTGCCTCAAATGTGGAATGATTTTTTATTTGTTTAAAGTCCTTACAATAAATAAACCCGAATCTCGTTTTACGACATAGTAACAACTAAAATACAAAACCCAATATATACTACCACAGGGACCGCACTTTTTAATTTTTTTTTATTTATCCATTCTTTGCCATTACTCACTCAGCCGGGGATCGAACTTACGACCTCAGAAATGTGAGTTGCAATCTACAGCCACTAGGCCAACACTGCCTAATCTAAGTCTTTCTTCGTATGTGCGCATTTAATATCTGCTCATACGGCTTGCCTTAGACCCAAAAAGTCGACGGCGTGTGTCAGGCACGGGAGGCTGATCATCTATTTGCCTATTAGATTCATTAATGATCCTGAATCCGTAAAAAACAAAACTTACAGATGCACTTGAACAAGCTCTAAGGCTAAAATGGAAATGGGCAGGTCATATTGCTAGAGCGCGGGATAAAAGATAGAGACTAGAAATAACGAAATGGACTGGACCTACTGGACGACAAAGGAAAAGATGGACAGATGACATTATAGAACTAGCGGGGGAATGTTTCTCAAGACAAAGAAAAATAGAAAAATATGGAGGAGGCTTTTACTCTAAGAGGGGCCATCAAAAACTAGACCACTAAAAAAATAAAAAATTACTTAAATTTTGTTTAAAACTCCTCATACTAACTTAACTAATACTAATATTAAGGAATGTAAACTAACCAATTGTAGTATAGATTAATAAATCTTTAATAATTATAATATAATAATAATAATAATGATCCTGAAACAGATACAGATATATAAGGCCCAGACCAAAAAAGGATGTAGCGCCAATGATTTACTTTTATATAAGAAAGTTGTAAATGCTGTATTTTAATTAAATTAAAGACAAACATGATTGGTTTCGCTAAATATTATATATTATAGTATACTAATAATATTCGTAGCAGAAACGTGAGTAGTTGACGATATAGGTCACAATTTGGATAAAAATAACATTGCTATTTCCAAGACATCAGTTTCCATCGACGTAAAATAACATCTATTGAAAACTATTTAATCTCGCGAGCAAGTTTATTCGCGACTGGCGGAAATGAAATCGTTCAAGTGAATACCAAGTGACGCGAGCACTGGATCGAAGTATTCACAAAATGCAATGCCACTATAATAGTAGAGAAATACTTGACGTCTAATCCACATTTCTATATTATATGTATATATCACTTTTTTAATGTGCTTATTGCGAAAATTATACATATATTTATATATATTCGTCATGCTTGACAAAAATAAGATAAATATTGTTTGGATATTTATTCTATCGTAGCAAACAGGCTTAACACGCGAAACGTATTAAAAATGTTTACTACAAACATAAAATAATACAAGTAATAAAAATAAATGAATTAGTGGCGCTACCAGCTTTTTTAGATCTAGGCCTCAGATTTCTATATCTATATCATTTGTGAATCTAATAGGCAAGTAGGTGATCGGCCTCCCGTGCCTGACACCCGCCTTTGACTTTATGTGTCTAAGGCAAGCCGGTTTCCTCACGATGTTCTCCTCCACCGTTCGAGCGAATGTTAAATGCGCACATAGAAAGAAAGTCCATTGGTGCACCGCCGGGGGGATCGAACCTACGACCTCAGGGATGAGAGTCTCATACTGAAGCCACTAGGCCAACACTGCTCATCAAACAAATATGTACGAACAATCCTTACAGCCTAATTTACCTTTAAGTAGGAAGCGTATTAATAAATTGTTTTAAAGTGGTCTCACTATACGTACACCATACTATAGAACTTCAGTACAAAATCCAGCTAAATTGCATCTAGAAAATCTTTTTATTCATATAAGATCAAGCCCCAGCTGGGTTTAATCTTTTACAGTAAGCGCAGTTGCCATTCAGTTGGGAGGCTCATTTCCTTCACGTTACTGTTGCAAGCGAGAATGGCTGCAAACTTATATTTTAAAGTATAATAAATTTATTTATGATGTTGGTTATTCCTTTAAATCTGGGTTAGGATATTTCTCCATTGTGTTTTATATACTACTAGTTTCCCCCGCGAACTTCCTTTTTCCTTAATGTGATATTACTTAGCCTACCTTTTTAGTACATCCAACATGGAACATTTTGGTTTGCTACCTGAGAGACTGTTCGGTTTTCTGGAATGAAAACTTTTTAGGTTTTTCTGTGAATTTATCTCTATATAAACCTCAGAATTCAAGTAATTACATTTAAATAAAAATAGGGCTGATCGTAGAAAGGTGAAAATTAAAGGTTGTATGTATTTTTGTATGTTGTATCATAATCAAATACCAACAAATATTTTATCTTAAAAATAATAATTAAATTTTAGGGATGGTTCACACTTAACATTTAGGGGTTTGAAAGATAGTTAGTAGCCGATTCTCAGACTTACTGAATATACATCAAAAGTTTCATAAGAATCGGTCGAGCCGTTTCGGAGGAGTATGGGAACGAACATGTGACACGAAAATTTTATATATTAGAAGATTTGAACTTCCTTGTCCACGGCTTGTTATTCGTTTATGTGAGTGTTATTAAAAGCTATGCATTCATGCGTACATTTGCAGGCTAATGTTCGGTTTTAATAAATAAAATACGGGTCGTATCGCTACGAGTGGTAGGTATTGTTATCGCAGTTTATTATCCAGAATAAAACATGTCTAGTACCAAATGATTTAAGAAGGAATGATGAATGAATGTTATATATTATTCGCGTGTTATTTCTTATCTTACCAGTTTCTATATTTACAATGATTGGCTAAGTAGATGCGGAAAATTCATCAATATATACAATTTAATAAAATAGCTACTATTACTAATCAATCTCCATAGATTGTGAAAAGTAAAATAAATTGTGTGTAAAATAAATTTCACTGAAATATTTTAATTTAATAACAGTTGCCTAATGGTATCAGCGTGCGACTCACATCCCTGAGGTCGTAGTTTCAACCCTCGGCTGTGCACACCAATCGACTTTCTTTCTATCTGCGCATTTAACATTCGCTCGAACGGTGAAGGAAAGCATCGTGAGGAAATTGGCATGCGTTAGTCTAAGTCTAAAAGACTACAAAAAAGAAACAAATAACTGATCACCTACTTGATTATAAGATTGACAAAAGATCATGAAACAGATATAGAACTCTGAGACCTAGAACTAAAAAAGTTGTAGCGCCAATAATTTATTTATTTTTAAAATATTTTAATAAAAATTAAAAGGGATTAAAAATGTACATTTTTTATCCAGTTAAATTGATAAAATATGACGTAAAAACGTTACTAAAATATCAGAATTTCAAACAGAATTTTTTACTATTCAAAGCTCATTGAATCTCGGAAAGCTCGGATTGAGCAAACTTTCACAACTATTCATTTTTCGTGACGGGTGTTTATCAATTTAATTCTTCTCGAAAGTGTTTTAAAAATATTATTTTAATATATCTATAAACTTATCATCCTATAACAATAATCAAAATCAATGAAGAGCTCTTCAATTTAATTTATTTTGATTGTTTGCTTGAGTCACTATTATAAACATAATTTATTTAGATAACAAGTAAATAATTCCGCAATTCCATTACATACAAAAGATCTTTTACTAGACATATTTAAGTAATCTTTTAAGTCATGTTTTCCTATAAATGCTTGTCACATTAAACATTATAGATTGTGGTTCTTTTACCAATGTATCAGCATTGGCAAGCTGTTATCAATTTAAAAAAATCAAAGTTTTGAAGGTATATAAGTAATTCATTTAGAACTGTTTGGACAAGTTATGTTAAAGCCTAGTGGTTAAGAATACGATCGTAGTACATTCAATCCTTAACTATGGATACAAAGATTTCCTATATGTGCAAGCTATACTTGCTGGCACTCCCAAGGAAAACACCGTGAGGAAACAGACATTCCTTAGACCTTTATATTTGATATCGTGTGTCAGGCATTGAGGCCCGCACTTCTTCAGCTGGACTGTATGTTTTAAAATCTACAAATGAAAAAAAAGCACGGGCTGAATGTGTATTTATTTCTTAAGACTCATACCAAGAACTCCATGTTTCAGGGAAACCAAAAGTTTGGTATGGATCGTAAATGAGGCTTCTAGAGTACATCGGCTGGTTCCAGAAATTTGGAAAACCAAAATAGAAAGCCGGGGTGTACTGTGGGTATCCGTAAGATGTCTCCCAGTCGACGACAGATTCTTTCTTGAGTTTGTCGCCAAGACTTTTGGCCATTATCACCCCGAGAGTGAATGTAAGAAAGAGTAACTGAAGCTTCATCTGAAAATAAATTTATCCAAGAATTTAAAAAGTTGGCAATTTCAAATATATCGTATATTAAATCGAAAATGTAATAAAAGTAATGGTAATTTTGTCGAAGCACGGCTCCACCTTAAAACAGCTCCAATTTTTTTCTACATATTTTCATCACTCGGTAATATTGTACCATGCAATAATTTGGTGGAGCATGATCTTTAAATATAACCACATATAAATGAATTGAAACATAATGATTTGTGAAATGATTTTTTGGCTTAAACCTAACCTAACGTAACCTGATCACAAACGCCACTTAGAATAAAAAAAAATAAAAAAAAACAAACCTTAATGTAATTCACTCGGAACTGAGACATTATCATTTACCTTTAGCATGTAATATTAACAGTTTTTTATTTTTATTTTTAAGGGGGTCCAATGCCATGCGCCTCCTTAATATTTCTTGGGGTACTACACTACTATAAGTCTTAGAATACAATAGAAAAAAAAATTGGAGCTGTTTTAAGGTGGCAACGTGATTCGACAAATTTACCAAAGTAATTTATAATAATTTAATCGACTTCGAATAGCTGTCAATTGCATATTCAAATTATATACTAGGTACCTATATTGTATACGTCCCCTAAGTAATGTATAAACTGTTCCCTAAGTTGTAACATCATGTATTTAAATCGAATGAATCATCTCCATATACTTAACCTTTAGTTTCTAAGAAATTTGGGGACAAATACACTAACGAAATTATGCAGGCGTGCTTGGAAGCCTAACATATTCAAATATAACAAAACCTATCACTTTCACACGTCAAACTGATACATTTTCAGTTAAAACATAAGAAATATTGTTACCTTGATGAAACCTCTTCGGAAAAACCCCTTAAACAATCGGCGGCATTTATTTATAACGAAATCTGGATATTAAAATCTCATCTAAAGTAACCACATTTTAATTTCTTTGTCAGGTTTCATTAAGTTGTCGTAAAAAACACATCATAAGTGTAGATTAAGATGCAATAATGAAGATCAATAATTCTTGTGATATTATTAATTTTAAAGAAGAAAAATGTTGTATGCCTCTTAAACTAGCTTCTCAGGAATATGCTGGATTTTATTGAGTACTCGTGGGAAGTTGATATGGCTGCGAAGTAAGATTACGTGCACATATATATGTCTGTCCGTTCGTAATGTTTAAGACAACATAATGTTATTAGTCCTTTCGTTTATTAATAGGGATAAAACAGAAATAGTTTAAGTATATTTGTAATACCTGTTGTACGAGCCAAGGTGTATATATATACGTATAGTTCATACGTTTCAGAATTACTCACAGAGTTACGTCTCGTGTGTATTGCCATCCACATGCCTTCTTTTAAACTTTTAACAAGCATAGCTTTTTAATACTGTTAAATACATTTATAGATTAACTATATGGTGAAAATTATATGTTTCTTTTATTTCCGCCTATTGAGAAACCGTACACCTATAATCTAATGTTTTGTTCCAATTAAAATTACAATTTGTTTACAAATATATATGTTAACATAAAATTGTAAACACCGTTAGATTGTAATCTATCTCGCGAGATTATAAACTGTCGAAAGATTGTGAACCTCAGCTTACTGCTTACAATTTAACATATTATTATTCGATAGATTGTACTACACTAACTTAGTTATCATTCAAACTTCTTTGGTCAATTACAGATTAATTTTACTTTCCAACAATTTCATATAACTACCGAATAATAATACGTTAAATTGTAAGCAGTTCGTTGAGGTTCACAATCTTTCGAAAGTTTATAATCTCGCGAGATAGATTACAATCTAACGGTGTTTACAATTTTACGGTGACATATATATTGCAAGTATTAGGCATTTGTTTAATTTAAAAGATACAGATCTTGTAATATAATTACTGTAATGTTATATAGAGTTAGTTCTATTTAATGACAAAATCCAACTAAATTTTTCCAAGCAGCTAACAATTTAAATACTAATTATCTACATACAGATTATATCAAATAAAGCACTAATCCACTAAATTTAAAATTGCACTAATTTGCCCATCTCATTATAATTGATATAACACTAATAATTCACTAATTAATTGCAAAGTTAGTGATGCAAATTAAATGAAAACATTCTAATATCGAAATGATGTTTTATATAATTAAATTGTTTACAGTAGTTTAATTAACTTAAATAACAGTGCCAGGCAATATTTTTATATATTTCTTATTTAGTTAGTTAACTAAGAACACACAAGAACAAGAATAAAAAATAAAACCTAAGCCTTTTTGTAACAAATTTTGAACAATGCGACATTTGTAAATACGCTTTTCGAGGTGTGCTGTGTTGTCGCCTGGTTAGCATCAGCTCAATCCAAAGAGTAACGCATGAAAGAGTCCTTCAACGAATTGAGACTACACGAAACTTTATGCAGACTGTTAAAATACGGAATTAAGTCGCATATCTCGAACATGTTTTATCTCATCATCGATACGACTTGATGCAGATCATAATGATAGGCAAAATTCAAGGCAAGAGGCGGGCTGGTAGATGGAAGAACTCGTGGTTGTGGAACGTACGGGAATGGACCGGCGGAAGTGTTTAGAAGAAGAAGAAATTCAGAGCGTGCAATGGAAAACATCAAAGATGCGTAGCAGTGAGCTTCGATGGATTGTGATTGGTCGACAGCATCACTGGACCAACCGCAGACACGCGATATTCCGATTGACCAATCACAAAAAAGTGCCCCCGTCTTACCTATCGTGTTATAGTCTTAAACCCCTGGAAGGCTACCAAGGAACTTCCATATCCCAATTTGAATATTGAAACGTTTTCAATTTTAATAGCTTATTTACACAATTAAATTGGGCACACAAAGCAGGGATCTTCTTATATTGTAACTATGGTGGCGTAGTCCTGCTCTTTCGTGAATTTTGTAAACGTTGTTGACATTCATAAGCATGCTCTAAGAAGCATCTAAATTGAATAAACGTATTTTGATTTTTGATTTTTTGATATGTGTGTACTTGGTATAGACTGTCCTTTTTAAAAATCAAAGTATCTCTCTGTTACGTGGAGTATTTTAAATTACTATGTATTTTAATAAAAAATCATTTTGACATGCTGTAATAGTAAAAACACTTTTCTTCTTACCATGTCACCAAGGAACAATAAACGAAAAAGAGGAAGACAACTTGGACGGTGGATAGATCAAATTAAAGAAACAGCAGGTGGTACATCGCAGAGAGTGTCACAGTGTAGAGAGAGGAGGAGAAAAGAATGAGATAGAAATAAATATAAATGTGTTTAAGTGTAAAAATATCTGAAATAAAAGGCTATTATCATTATTAATAGTCAATATATGTTCTCTCTAGTGTGGTATATGAGCATGCGTAAAACAAATGTTTGTGGCGCTATTTCGTAGAAAACGTCACTCGTTGGTGTAATCAATAATTTTGTGTTTGTATAGATGAGAACTTTGAAGCTCTGTTTATAAATTGATTTGGTCTTAAATTTGAATATTTTGGTTGCTAGAGTTAGTCGTGTCTTGTCAACATTTCCCCGTTTATTCAAGAATTATCCAATAGCTTATCATGGGACAGCGAGCTAATTTTTGTATTGAAGTTGTAAATTATATACTATGGGATACCTCGATTAGTATGCAAAGTGCTCACTATCTAGAAAATGGTTTACCAGTTGATGTCTGTGTCACTAAGTATACTAGTTTTCTTTTAACCTTTAGCCGTTTAGTACAGTTGAACATGTACGACGGAAGAGTAATTAGTCACCCACAACACAAGGATGTCCCTAGAGTGGGATCGTATGGATATTCAAGCATATATTTATTTTAACTTCAAAATTCAGTCCAGCATCTACTACAACTATAAGTATATAATAATATCCTTTTCTTTATGTAAGTGTTTTTCTGTTCTTCATTACTCATTTTTTTTTCTCACAAGGGCGACTTTACATGAATTACAGTCTAGCCTATACAATAATTATGGCTAATAATAATCTACAATACTATTGAATACCTTACTACCTAACTAAGGTAATATTCATTATGACTCTCAGTGTTCTGTAATGTTTTGAACTTTTGACACTATGTTCGTGTTCGAGATACCGCACTTGCACTAATATTCACTACACTACACTAGTTTTAGTCACTGAAAAGGTTTAGTTCTCTTTAGTTGTCTTCATCTTGTTGTATCAAGAAGTTGGATTGCCTCTGCCTCTTTTATCCGTAAGAACTGACTTCCAAGGCAATGTCGTGGAGTGGATTATGGAATTAAGATACATTAAAAAAACAAGTACAATACAATCAAAATAATTTATTTACATAACATATTATATCTATGCAACTGCAGCAGTTGTCGGCTTTGTACTGATATCCTTCGCTGGATGCCAGGGGTTCACCTTGGGGTACCACGGATGGATAGATGGTGGTTGATTCCAGTTCAGTTCAACCTGCTGTTGATTTTCTGACACCTTTTCATGGAGTGGCCGAAAAGGTTTTACGGATACTGGTTTAATACCATTAAAGATAGGCTTTACTGTCGATAGATTTTCCTTTGCCGGAAGGGAATTTACCATAGGTCTAAGATGAATAGGGAGATGTGGACGTTTCAGTATCTTCGACTTGACAGGGGATACAATTTTTTTTACGATTACAACATCGAAAGGTATAAATCCAGGCTGGTTCCTGGAGGAGCGGTTGATTGGTTTAGGTGAAACAGGTTTTAACAATTGGTTAAGGAACCAAAGAGTGGACAGGTCAATCTGATCTTTTTTAAAAGGAACTACATGTTTTTTTACCGATACGTGCTGATATTGGGATGGTCGAGAGTGGTACAAGTGGTAATAATTATTTTTGTTATCATTATGATAATGTACCCCCTTTGGGTGTTGATGGTTAATGGCTTGCTGATTCAAATAATAATTTAATGGATAGAACCGTTGAGGCCGGATCGGATGTGAGGGATGTGATTGAACTGAAGATGGATAGGACCAAATTGATTGCGAGTCATGGGACCGACCTGAAGGAACTGAAGGCTTGTGTGATCTTAAGAGTGGATTGTAATGACTGTTTAAATACCAGTTACGTTCAGCTCCTTGTAAATTGACGTTCGGTCGGTGGATACTTATTGAAGATGGCCAGTCTGAATGAACAGAGAAAGGATCGTAAGATTTTTTGTACGAACTGTGTTCATTTTGGTGTGGCCGGTTTTTACTGATGAGATTCGGTTGGTGAGACTGTCTCCAAGACGGCCTACTGAACTGCTCTGTTACCGATGGATAAGGATGGTGCGATCTGATTGGGTAAGATGGGTGGATGTTCACTGATGTTGGCTGATATGACCGTATTGGGTATGGGTGGTATGCGTTAATGGGACGGTACTGTCTATTTAAGTTCCAATTTCTAGGGTTCCAATTGTAGCTAGGCACACTGTCTGGGTAAACATTGTATCGTTGTCTTGGGAAATAATCTTGCGCGATTGGTCCTTGATATTCTTCCGTCCGGAATGGACGATATTCCTGGTTCTGGCGTTGAGACCAACCAAGTCTATTCCACGGGTGGTTTGCGTAAACATTGTAGTTGTTTCTAGAAGACCAATTATCTTGGTACTGTCTGATTGGGTACTGTTGATTCCATCTATTCTGATACGAGTAGCTGGAGCCGAGACCCATGGGATACGGTAACGTTGAGTAGGGTTGAGACCAAAATTGGAAAGGGTTGAGAGTATATGAGTTCCAACCGTTCGCCCAGTTTGGAGTAAGATAAGATCTGTACCGGTCTTGATTCCACCAAGTGGGCTGCCAAATTGGTCTATCAAAGTTGGCTACTAGATCATTTCTTTGAAGTCCCCATTGAGCATAGGTAGCTCTTAAGCATACAGCTAGGCTGATAAGCAAGAGTTTCATCTGTAAGAATATATAACAGATAAATTAATATGAACCACCTTTTTGAGTTGAATATCTGAAATCATATTCCAACCTAAAAGTTGTTTTCATAATAAACTAAATAGAAGAAGTAAAACACAAAACAATGTCTGACACTTTGAATAAACAAGTAGTTTCAGTGACTGACGTTAATATTTGAATTGGCTAAACCAACATTTGTTGAGGTTCACCTTATTGACTCAACAAATATATTAAGAGCTGAGGACGAAGGATTGTAGTTAGATTTTGCGACTACTGTTAGTATAAAAGTTAAGCAATGTTTACTTACACACAGTATACTAGCGCACATCGACGTTAAAAATATCACAGCTACACTATGTATAAAAAAATAATATATTTAATGTTAATAGCTGAATAAATTAACATATGGTTGAGATATATAACAATAATTGAATCCTTGAAATTGAAAACTGAAACTGCTTGTTTATTTAAGTGTTAATTTTAAATATTATTCAATAATTAAAATTCGTGAACTAAAAAATATGTCTTACCTTGCCTGCTAGTGGACAGATCAATAATACACATATAATTTCACTTTCACCTTTTATATCAAATAATGAAATACTGTCGAGTAAAAGTTCAATTAAAACGCCATTTAACTTTTGGTTAAAAGATAAACATCTGGTCAATAACCACAGAACCGTGTTATCAATCTAATTAGTGTCCGTTAATTAATATGATGCCTATAACAATTAGCATATACAATAAGCTGTAAAACATTGGGTTGCGATTAAATGGTAAACATAGTATAACTGTAATCTCAAATACTAATCAAAACTTAACAGTTTTTGAAGTGAAACTTCTTTATCGGGGTTGGAAAAAAAATTAGTGTAACATTTTTTCGTTACGCGTCACATTTTTCGGTTACGCGTCACATGTTTCGGTTACGCGTCACATTTGACCGTTACGCGCGTCTTTTTCTTGTCCCTACCACGGTTGATTCAAAGAGATTCTAAACCATTAATAACAAAAATGTATAATAACGATAACAATGATACTAAAAATTCTATTACAATTTATGAAATACTGTAATAATCTTAGTGGTAATAAGGTAAAATGAAATAATTGAATTATTTGTATTCAAGTATGTGATATTAAAAGCCTTTTGTTAAACTTTATCTAATTTAACTTAATTTAACCAATTTCTGTAAAGTTGCAAATAGATAATTTTTCGAAAAATAAGGTCATAAAGAAGTTTCACTTCTAACGTGTGTACACCTAGTACACGCACATTTTTTTTTTATATAACCGGGGCAGGAGGCTCAGCTGATGGTAAGTGATACCGCCGCCCAGAGACACTCACATTGCCAAAGGGCTAGCAACAGAGTCGCCGGCCTTTTAAAAATTGGTCCGCTCTTTTCTTGAACTGTGTTAAGAACGCCTATCATGCTTCGTATTCTGCCTCGACGTCCGTTTTAACTGAGATCTCGATAAAACCCTGGATGATTTTTTCTAGATCCCAATCACAACACCACAATTACTTAACAATGTTACAAAGCAACTTACATAATATATTATATATAAATAATAAACAAAATATCTAGGCGTAATTGTTATTCATTCTTAAACCTGTGGTGTGTAGATTCCCCCCAAAGATCGGTGACATATATGTATATCAGACCCAAATGATAAATAAATAATATAATAAAATAAAATTTATTTCTCTAAAAATAAAAAGTTTTTTTTTTTAAATTAGATACTATAATGTATTTCAAACAACATGCACACTCGAAAGGTAACAGGTATTTTTAATTAATCAAGTAATTAAAGAAATAAATCACTGTCCGTATTTAAATCTTAAAGATAAAAGTTTTAGAAGGAAGTAAACTAATTAAGGAAACTTTGTTACGAAAAGAAAATCGTACGCAGTCTAGAATACAAAATAAGGTTATTTTTAATTTAGTGTCAAACATCAAAATCACTTTAAATTATATTTTGTTTAAACGTCAAAGAAAACATATATTGCAAGTCACTTTAAAATGGATTTTTTTCAACAATAATAAAAATTGCGAACGGAATATTCTATTCAGCCTACTTATAATGTCTAGACGGCGAGAATCTGCAACAAAATTGTCTCGCCATTCCCCTCGTGTTTCAACGAAACTATTTCCAATTTTGCTCACCTCCAAATTTTTGGTCAATAAAACAAATGAAATGGCTCGCCGCTCCCCACAAAAGAAATTCAATTCCCCTAAGAAAGGCACTTTGCCGGGTTTTCAGGGAAAATATGATGTAAATAAAAAAGTTTTTGCAACAATATTCGGCGTAAAGTGGCACCCTGTTGAGTCTCCGGCCAAATTAGTACAATTGGATTTGTGAAATCTCTGATGCTTTGAGAAATCTCATTAATCTTTTCTAAAGCAAAATATCCAAGCGAGTTATATCGTTTATAATATACAATTTTACAGTATAAAGGAGTCACTCAGGAGTACACTAGCTTTTGTACGTGATCGTAAAAGTGTAGATCAATATTTGTCGCTAAATTTTATGAAACGAGATCAAATATATCAATTTGTATGCGAAATAACTGAACAGAGATTTCTGCTTCAAAACTACAGATGTCGAAAATATGCAATTAATAAAGTTTTATTTAAGTACGCAACATAATAGTTCCTTTTTCAGCTTTCATAAGATATTTACAAAATTGCACTCACAAAAAATATGCTACAATATACAAGTAGGTATATATTTTAGTATTTGCTGTTAAAAAAAAAGAAAATCAGTGGCGCTAGAACTTCTTTTAAGTCTGGGCCTCAGATTTCTGAATCTGTTTCCTGATGATTTTTCAATCTGATAGGCAAGTAGATCAGCCTCCAATGCCTGACACACGCCGTCGACTGTTTGGGTCTAACACATGTCGGTTTCCTCACGATGTTTTCCTTCACCGTTCGAGCGAATGTTAAATGCGCACATAGAAAGAAAGTCCATTGGTGCACAGCCGAGGATCGAACCTACGACCTCAGGGATTAGAGTCGCACGCTGAAGCCACTAGGCCAACACTACTCAAGTATTTACTGGTAACGAAGTTTAAATTAAAGTAATTAAAATACGATCAGGTTTTCAATCTATTATATATATATATATACGTATTCCGAGTGTGTTATGATAATATTGTTTTATACAGCTTTTCGTCAAGGAAAATAGCGTGTGCAAGAAAACTCATTGGGCGAAGCTCGCATTCATCAAATATAAGCCACCTCGCGTGCGCGGAGTAATTCATCATAACAACTTTCGTTTTCCAGACACAATTAGCTGTAATGGAGCGGCAAAAGAAAATTGCCGGCGACAAATACACTTGTTTTGATAATATTCGTAGACCTATCTGTGTTACTTTATATAAAGTTTAGTAAATAGGGCAGATAGATATCTGTAGACATGTGAATGATCATTCTAGAGCCGCCTGTAGATAACATTTTCGATTTATTGTTCTAAGAGAGTCACAGATTTTCTTTAGATATGATTTGTTATATACATATATATAAATCGTGGCCTGAAACTATTGATAATCTAAAAAGTTTTCCGTTTGAATACAATACTCTTTGTTATAAAAAAAAAACATTGGCGCTGCAACCTTTTTAGCTCTGGGCCTCAAATTTCTATATGTGTTTCATGATCATTTGTCAATCTAATAGGCAAGTAGGTGATCAGCGTCCTGCGCCTGAAACATGCCGTCGACTTTTTTTGGTCTAAGGCATAAAAGTGAACTATTATGTATCTGATATTACTATTCGATCATATATATCTCATATATTATAAGATATACCATAGCGGGGAAGGATTGGAATTTTGTGGCGAGGATGTGAGACAAGTGGAATAATTGGGAGGAGACCTTCATTCCTTCAGAGGTCGAGTACTAAGTAGGTAAACACAATGTAATGTAATCTTATGTAGTACTTTTCATTTGATTTCATTTGTATTTTGTCACTTTTCGATCTTATCTAGAATAAAGCCAACTAAAACTTTGTAAAAGTAGCAGTTAAAATAATATCAGTACAAAAAAGCGTGTTCAAAAACTACAAATGATGGTGAAATGGAAAGACCAAGCATGAAATGTTAACGATGCACTGTCGTGTCACTGAACTTGTGGGAAAAACAGGTGGTTGTAAATATTGATTTTTTAATCTAATGCCCGGTGTGGACTCGAGGGACTAGACGATGACATGTTTCGATCAATAGGAGTCGTCACTTGCCACTCGCTATCCGCGCTGTTCATGTTCGTAGAATTCCTGGCATACCATATTCAATTCAACTTCAAAAAAAATTTATTTCGTTACACAAAAATTTATAGCGGTAAATATCAAGTGTACCTTTCCTAGAATGTAAAAAACTTATAAAACTAAAGGTTGATTCACATATATCAGTGATGCCACAGTTCCGACACAGTACCGGCACAGTGCTAAATATTCTTTCATACAGTCTCTATGAACGCATCCCCACTTGTCAGTGTCAGCGACGACACAGTGCTCTCAGTGTCAGTGCCGACACCGGCAATCACGGACGGATTTATCGACAACTATATTTTTTGTCGGATCACTGTCGCCGCGTTGCTATTTGTTACATTTTTTTTATTGCCGAAGAATAAACATTATTGAAGCAGCTCTCTGACATTTTAAAATATTTTCTTTCATCTTTAACTAATTCTTTGTATAATGTGATGAATTCCCTTCCGTCTCTCTTAATTGCCATGCTTCATGCACCCATTTTCTGTTTTCCTTGATGCTGCTCTTCTTCGTATAAAGCATTCATTCATCATTGGTAGCTCCGTAGTATTGCACAGAGCCATAATGACGTTACTTGAAAACGGACACTGAGTATTGACATGTGTGAATTGAATGACTGACGCAATACTGTATCACTGATACTGAACTGAGCTGACACGTTGACGGAACTGTGGCTTCACTGATATATGTGAATCAACCTTAAACGTGTTTTTAAAGCCATTTTGCTTTTTTGAAAACTTATAAAACAGATATAACTAAGGTTGTAATGTTTCGAAAGGTTAACTAAATTTAACTATGAGGTAAACTACTTGGGAACTATGCATTTTGCATTTTTGACATACGTAGATTGAAGATAGGGCATAATAGCATAAGAACCAATATTTAGAATTAAAAGAATTGGTAGTTACGACTAAAAATAAATGGGCTTGCACCGAGAACAAAAGAGTGGACGGCTATGGCTTTCGCGAGCATCGATCACGCGCACGCGCAGATACCATATTACCTGGATATATACCATGACAATCAACTATAGAGATAAAAATGTATAGCCATTTATCAGAGAGTATAAGGAAATATACAAGTGTAATAATAATTGCCGAAACGAATAATTTATTCGTTTTGCTGAATTAGTCTTTACAATGATCTTCCCTTTTATAGTAAAGTAGCATGTTTTATTTTTAAAAGTATCATAAAATTACAGTTTGTAAGATCTCAAACCAGCGTGGGTTTCGTATACTTTGAAGTAACAGCGACGTCTTCATAATAGTCGTGACATAAACTGTCAAAACATAACGTAAAAAAGTATAATATATTTTACCATTCTTCAGAAACTCACCTATCTTTTAGTGAAAACCGTATAAAAACACGTTTCATAGTTTTTAAGTTTACTGCGTTTATACAGACACAGACGGAGACCTCATTTTAAAATATGTAAGAATCCAATGCGCGGCAATTATCTATGTCATAGAACGCCAGACAAGATGGAATCCATCGTTGTAGGCTACTAATAGTGATGCGATAACAATTAAACTGTGATTATTTCTATAAACGTGTAAACTTAAATACATTTTTGAGGTAATAATAATAGCAAAAGTTAATTTAGTATCAACTCGCCTTATCGTCACAAAAAATGAAACAAAATTGCCCCAATGTGATAAATAACTTTTGGAGTTTAAGAGCTTTTAGAGTATCCATTATAACTTTTCTCATACTTTTGCATCAATTATTGTCATATCTTCGTCTTCGGTGTTTCACAGGAACTTTTTTATCTTATATGTAAAGTAAAATATGTAAAGTTTCCCAGACAATGTATGTCATCGTAGCTTAAACAAACGTTTACTACAGAAACAAAACTCGCTTTTTGTTTTGATTTACAGCATTTATTGGTAAATAATAATTGTACACCGAAAGTTGACCACCAAAAAAATATATTTGAACCAGACGTATGTCGGCCTATGTAGGCCTAAAAGTTTAAATAGATGGTACCCGAGTAGTCATCAGAACCATTTTCTTAAAATATATTTATATGACCAAAGTATTCACCTAGCACCGTATTTTAGTAACCATTAATGTATTTTTCAAATCAAGTAATACGGAATGTATTACACAAGAGTTTTCACATAAACTGAGCAATCCGCTGAGTGGGGATTTATGTATCGGTGGAAATAATGGCATTGTTAGTGCAGGTAGATAACTTTAATGGTATTTTCTTTCAATGGGTTTAAATATTCTTCAGACATACAGAGATTTTATACTAACATTTTGTAAAAAGAACTCTTGTTTAGTAACTAAGACTTTATTGTCAATTTTTGCCTCCGTTCTACGCCCTTGATTTGAGAACTGGTGGTGAATGTAAATTTAGAAGCATTAATATTTTTAATGACGTAAGTGTTCATTGTGTTATCTATACAAATTATTCAACTGCATATATTTCTAACATGCCTCAGTGTCGCATGTTTTTAGTTTTACTATACTCGTAGTGTATAACACACTTAATCTCATGTGGAACATGGTGTAATGGTTGCAGCTCCTTACAAACGTTGTGTTAAACAAAAAACTTGGCGGAGACTTTATTGGCAGTTCTTCTCTTCCGTTCTATGCCCTTAATTTGAGAACTGGCAGTAAATGTAAAATTAGAAGAATTTAATGTATATTTCTTTTTTGACGTTCATAAGTGTACATTGTGTTACCTATATGAATAAATGATTTTGACTTTTGTCACTTGTATCATTTTGCTTTGCATCGTCTTGACAACTGTCAAAACTGTCAGACTTAAGAGGATACGGTGTGACAATGCAGTTTCAACTTAGGTCTTGTGTATCATACTTATATGTTAAATACTAGATTAAACAAGTAATTATTAGATCCTGAATATAAACAAAGATTGTATTATAACCGTTGTTGGCAGTCTAAAGCCACGTCTACGCCTTGAAATGTAAAATTGTACACAAACTTTTGAATAGTGGAAATCTTCCATCAAGTCTGCGGTTTGATTGTGACGTGGAAAAACATCGCTCTCATTGCTGCAGCACAGATTACAAAACCACAAGCGACAATTTACTGCACTTTTAAGCTGCTTTTGTTTGGACTTTGGCTCAGTATCAAGTGCAACTTCATACAGACAACCTCAGACTACACTATTTATTGTTAAGTGAATTGGTTCCTATAAAACTTCAATTAAAATTATCTCAAAGTGAAAATACATCCTTTTCTACTTCATACATAAATCTGAATATTTATTTTTTACCATTTCTCTTGAATCCCACGATAGGTCATAGAGTCATTAATTTAGCGCAGGGTCTTCCAGCGTTAGTGAGCGCCTCCTGAAGCTGATAGAAATGTAAGGTAGTAGAGCCCAGATAGTCTTACCTACAAATGGTCCTCATGCGTGTGACACAAGTCCAAAAAACGAACTCATTATGAGACCGAATAGAGAAAAACAGCCAAAGTTAACGACTCCCAGACAACCACGTGCTCGTAAATTTGAGTGCTATTAGGTACTGAATATATTTTGATTAATTTGTTCCGAATGAGAGACAGTCAACACAAATAGGTGTAAACAATAAATTGAACCTTTTAGGTCTGGGCCTCAGATTTTTGTTCATGATCATTTCTGTGCTTGACACACGCCGTCCACTTTTTGGGTCTAAGGCAAGCCAGTTCCTCACGATGTTTTTCTTCACCGTTCGTTCAATGTGTGAGCATTTAGCTCACGTAGACAGGAAGTCCATTGGTGCACAGCCGGGGATTGACCCTACGACTCCAGGGATAAGGTATCTCTGCTGTAGGCTGTAGCCAACACTGCTTAATAAAATTTATGCTTTTATAAAAATGTAAAAAAAAAATCCAAGTAAACATTATTGGAATAAGAAATAAAAACAGCAATATCCTCAGAAGCCTTGAATGAATGCTTGTTAGGAGCGTTCGTCCTTAATAATTTATTTAAATTGGTTCTATGCAAATGCTGACCTACAGTTTATAACCTCTGTTTTTATAAGGATGGTCTACATTTTATTGACTTAGGCCGTTAATAAAAATAAAAAGGGAGATTGTCGAAAGAGTCTACGATTTAATTAATTCGGTTTTATTAATTAACGATTGGTATTGAATATGTCAAGTTAGTCTATGGTTCTAAGGGAAATCCCTAGCCATTTGGCTAAAAAGTGTTTTGTTCATCTTTAATATTCTTCTTTTACAGACAAATATTTTTCAATACATTTGAGACCACTTTACAAAATTTCTTGTACATAAATATGTCATAGATTATTATGTAATAAAAGAACACGATATCATTTGTTTTATTAGAATGACAACACTACGCAATATCATTTACAGGTAGTAAATTATCAATGTGTCAATGTCAATCTGTCAGTTCAGATCGGCGTTGAGCCGAACTTCCGTTCTGACTTTTTTGTAATAAAATCTAAATGTCGGACGACGAAAGTGATAACTATCAGACTAATATTAAACATATACATTTTAATTTATACTCAATTAATTAATGTATTACCAATACAACAATATACGAGAAACGCGTTTCCATCAAACAAGTAACATATTATTTCATTAATTTGTGAGATATCAAACTAAATGCAATTTGCCTTAAAATGACAAAACCATGAGAAGTGTATATACAAAACTCATTAAATTTACAAATTATGTACGAAATTAACATCGTTCTAACAATTTCCGTCTTCGGCTCTTTGAAATCGATTAAATAACAATTGAATTTTGTTTATATTTGCTATTTTAAAGCGCGGCTTCCGAAGTTACAATTATAAGAATGATAAAACATAATAAGTACAATTAATTTACAAATCAAACATAATAATTTACCACAAACCTTTAACTTAATGAAGTACTTATTTCATAACTGAATCAATTAATCATTGCTACAATTATGATAGATGAGCATAATTCTCTCACATATCATTATTATTGGATACTGCCCAAACTTGTAGACTACGCCTTACGTCATCCACATTGTATCTGCAATACTGGACCTGATTTACTAAGCATTGCACTAAGTTAGTTAAAATATGTGTATAAATCTATATTACTTCTGCAACTCTTCCTATTGTTAATTCAACTGTTAGTGGTAAATGTTTTTGATCTTCTGTCTTTATCGGGATAATGTATGATATAAGTAACGTCCACGAATTGAAAACCTTATATTATTTTACGATTACGATATAAACGTGACTACACAATAAAGTATTTCCAAACCAATTCGACTTAATGACCTTCAAGAAAAGAGTTTACCTTTTCCTAAAAGCCGGTAACGCACTTGCGAGACTTCTAGCAATGTGAGTGTGTAAGGGCGGCGTTATCACTTATCAGATGAGTCTTCTGCCGGCATGCTTCATATTACATAAAAAAACTGAATATCTTTATTCTAGTTGCATATAGTGATACCGCCGCCCGGATAGTTTTCAAATATTTAATTTAAAAAATTAAAATTTATTCAAATACCTAAGACAGTGTACACTTAGGATCGTATGTAAATAAAAATTAATTTTTAAATAATATTATTTAAAATTCAAGGCGTAGAACAAACGAGTTGAAACTCTCCGTCCATTTTTTTAATAATAAATATCAGCAAACAGTTTTCATAATTTCGTTTAATACCGAACATTTAGTGCAGTTAGGTGCTAAATAAAGCAATACTCCATTAAGATTGATACAGATGATGACACATCTACTTAAGTTAATGACAAAACACAACACGACTAAATGGCCAACATGGCCCACTAATGATCCTGCCCGTGACAGACGCATAATTTTGTTGAACAAGTCTCTGGATCCATTCCAAGCATGTCGCTCGCACCATACGACATTGTAGGCTATTAATATGACGGCTATTAAGGCGATCATATGTTTATCGTTAAACATTACTATAAAAAACCTGATTCATGGGTGTTAGTAAGATAATCCAATGGGATTTTCAGATCACAGTAAACATTCTTAGCGGCAAGGAACAAGTCTCGACTGTGCATTTTAAAATATGGAATTCTATCTTCTAGCGACTTTATGTAAGGCCTTGGTTTACATTTTCTCTCTGATACATTGTGATTATGTTTTGCTGCATGAAGTTACATAATTATATAAAAGGTAAATTTCTCGACTCACGGCACCACCATAAACCACCTCCATTATTTTTAGAAATGAATGAAAGCAGGTACAAATTTTTGGTTCTACCCATTCAACCTGATTAGGTTTACAACCGCCACTTAGAATTAAAAAAAATATAACCTATAGTAATTCACTTGGAACTGAGACATTATCATTTACATTATGCATTAACGGATTCTTCGTTTTCATTTTTATGGGGTCTAAAGCCATGCGTCTCTTTAATATTACTTGGGGTACTACATACAAGTCGTTCTTTAACGATAGAAAAAAATTTGGAGCAGTTTAAGGTGGAGCCGTGATTAGAGAAATTTACCAAATAATATATCTACTACTGGATTTTGTTGGGGTTACATTTACAGAGAAACTATATCTAGAAACTACATCACTACGATCGAAGTATTCATTACTAAAGTGTCATAAAGAACAAGAACGAGATGCTCGGTTCAAAAACATTTTCTTTGCGATGTGCTCGTCAAAACCAAATATATCAAGACCGAGTCCCTCAAATACATGTGGAAATTACAAAAGCTCTCACAATGTTTGTTCAGCTGGAGAAAAACGACTAAGTGCGCTTTTTATGTGATCAAATTTACACTGAAAACATACGGATACTTATCCATGCGGAAAATCAGTACTTTACCTAAAAACTCTATGAAAAAATATTCCCAGTTTTATAACCCAACTAGTAAATCTATTTTAAATCAAAAGTATTAAAATAACTTAATCATATGGGTAACCCTTATGAATGTCGGTAAATTTACATTTAATGCCAGTTCTTAAATCGAAGGCTGTTAATCATTGTAATTGAATAAAAAATAATGGACAAATATAAGAGACAACCGCACGTTTCGCCTCTATCAGCAAGGCGCGGTGAAATAGGAGCCAGCACTTATATTACAGTTCAGTTCAATCGCCCCTACAGATACCCAATTTCGATCGTTGTTCCAGCATTGGGTAAACCCAAAATCTTAATTGAAGCAATTATTTGTTTTCGTCATATAATAACACTTTTCCTTTAGCATGAAATCATCTAGTGAAGCATGAGCATTTAGAAGGTATTTTCTTAATCCACTTTGAACCCAATAAGTGCCGAGTAATTCAGTAGAGACCGGGTCACAACTCACGGCGCCGCTAAATGAATTTGAGAACTCGACTCACTCAAGAACACTACGTCACCGGGAAAAATATTACTTTTTATTTTCACTATTTTCGTGCCACTCCGGGTTGTGTTCTAATTGAAATTTTCTTCGAGTTACAACCCTGCACCTTCGTTAAACTTTAATTAAACTGACTGACTGTGCTACGAAGTAACCAAACTATTTTTTTTTATTATTATGTTTACAGTTTGTCGACATATTGTTTAAATCTGTTCGCTGATTACTGGAAGAAACCTCCCTGCATTGGACTTTAGCTTGAAATATAGGTTTTATTATGAGCAAATTAAAAGGATTATATAGATTTTATTTATATGTTATATTATTTGAGTAGTTCAGGGCTAGCTTTCGCAAAGCAATGCATAATGTTGCAGATTTAAAACAAAAATTTTACAATTGTTATCCTGTGTATATTGTAATAACAAAGTTGTCGATTGAGTTACTTTAATATTATAAACCGCAAACAGTCTAAGTAGTTGTTGCTTTTTTGTAAATTTTTGTTTCGTTTATTTTGACAAAAAGTAAATTAGAAACTCAAAACTGATAGGTTACATCAAAAACTTGGAACCGCTGGAACTTGCGTTCCAGCGATAGTACAAATGCCTGTTAAAAATCATTAGCAATATGAAAGAGAATTCTTAATTGGCAATTAGAGACGTTACGAAATAAATCAAAATAATTTAAATACGAACTTGAATAATAAAATAAATATAGGTACAACAATAATATAATTATTGAAATTAAGAATAATTATTCAGGTAATAAATGAGTACGTGACAATCACTACACCGAGGTCGACTGAAGAATAGACCATGTCTAAACTGCAATCGATTCACTTTTGTATCATCACCTGAAATCGTAATACTGGGTGATTTCAATGCCCAACATTCTGAGTGGTGGAACTGTCGTACAACTGAATATCCGGGAAGAGGCTTCCATGATTTCGCTCTTGCATATCGTTTGACTCAACTGTTCACAACGCCTACGCGAATACCAGACCGAGCTGACCATCAGCCTTCTCTATTAGATTTTATGCTGACTTCTCACCCAGGTCACTGTGAATGCTCCACTTGTGTGCCAATTAAGCGTCGCTCCCGCCCGCCTGCAGTTTTCAGCATGCCTTCGGCATTACAAATCGGCTAATTGGAATGACACAACATACCCATGGTCACAAGTCTGATTCAAGGATCCTGATGCCAGTGCTGCGTCTATCGCCGATGTGGTGGTACAATGGAACTCTATAGCCCTTACTCATTGGTTCCCATGCGTGCTCAATTTCGGTCACGGTTTTGTCATTCTTACTAATCGCAAAATCGGAACGTATTGGCAGAAATAGTGAAAGGCTCGCGAAAATGCCGTCTGAAACTCAAGTTTTTTGGTCATTAGCGAAAGCAACGCAGGGATGTTTTGCCAGGTCTATCTAATATCCTTGAAGAGAGAACGACTCGATGGCCCATTCGGCGAAAGATAAGGCAGAGCTAGAAAATATTTTGTATTCTTTTATTGTATTTTTTTACAAGGCTGCAAGAATATATTTTGTGTATTTGTTACCTTTATTCTATAACGTCGGTATCAATTAATGATGAGCGAAATTTTGCTTTGTTTGACATTTTAATTAAAAAGCTTAAATGAACATAGTCTACCCACAATTTCATCAAAGCTTTTCTCAAAGATGTCACCCGAACAGCTTTATGAGGGAAAAATCCGCTCGTGTTAATGATATTAACATGAGACTCAAAGGGAAGATGTCATTTCTGTTATTTCATACCACCTCTTTTAATCAGAAAAAGCCGTAAACGGAAAAACGAAATAGATTGTGAACTTAATTGGAAATACCAAAGAAACCATCAACTCGTTTTTTATTGCATTTAAAAGTGTATATTTGGTGAAAGAGATGCAGGCAGATAAAAGAGAACGTCACGATTGGAAAAAAAAATTAGAGGAGGCCTTTGTCTATGGACAAGCTGTAAATACATAAATAACCAATTGCGGATAGATAATTAGTATAACAAATATAATAACTTTAGCGATATTTACTTTATATATAGTTTGTACGTTAAAAAGTATCATAGGCTTTTCATTTTTCTGAATTAATTAATTATATATATTTGTAAAGCGGTTTATTGATAACGGATGTATTGGGATAAACCCATTACATAGGACAAATGGCAGATAACTTAGTTGCCTCAAAATAATCACTAAACCATATATGACCCTTTGTCTGCCCCAGTACAGAATTGAACATTGAATTTTTTTTTAAGTTGTAGTATTGTATTAATGACACTGTCGCAAAATTACATTTTCGTTCTTTACACTCCGTACTGTCTGTTAATGTGTATGTAACATGTACGTGTGTATTTTTAATTCTTAGTTATAAAAAAACAGTTCCGATGTGTCACGTGTTCAGCCTGGTCGCGGATGATCTCACAGCTTGATTTCCAAATTCCATGCGGACGAGAGGGTCGCAAGATTTTCACGGACAAGCGGAAAGGTATTCGCTCGATTAAGTGGGGTGATGTGTCACGTGATGGATAGCTTGGACTTACTTGGAGTTTAAGATAATATTTCTTAGCACTTACTTCTATGTACGACAAGTATTACATTTTTAATAACTACAAAAATAATTCTTTTTTTTATTTACCTATCACTTATATTAATAATAGGTATAAATTATGATTGGTAAGTACCCGAAAATAACCCTTCAATTTTAAAAACAACATGTCCACTGTTTTATGTTTCAGTGAAACAGACGCAAATATGTTTTGTAGAAGAGAAAAAGGAAACTCATCACAACAATTATGAACACAAAGGGTATTTTAATACATATGTACAGACCAAATAAATAGAAGATAGCATAAGAACGGCCGGCAGGTGCATTCACAAATAAGTCACTCGTTTTCAATAGACTACAGAGAATGTGAATCTCGTAACAGAATACGAGTTATGGAAACTCCTCGGTGATACAAACTTAATGTAACTTTGATATAACGTAATAAATATTAACTTAATTTTTCTTAGTTTCTAGTAATTCTCTAAACTAAATGCGGACATAGACCCCAGACGACGCCAGAGCTATTGACGTCACTTGCAATGCTCCATAATTCATATTATGACCGAAATATATGTCGCAGTCCAAATCTTAGTGCTCTGAATTCCTTTACAGTTTAAACTGAGTTTTCGCATTTCAGAAATCTATAATAGTTTTGAAAGTGCAATTAGATTAATTATTAAATAAGTTACGTCATGCAAGCGGGCTTATCTAAATTTATATAAAACAAAGTCGTGTTACTTACGCCACTTATAACTCAAGATCGGCTGGACCGATGTTAGTCATTGTTTGTTGTTGTTGATAGTTAGTTTTTTGATAGATTATTCTCCTCTCCGAATAGAAGAATAAGTAATAAAATATCGGATAAGTTATCAAATAACAATAAATAAATTAATTGATTTTATGAATGCAAACAGCATCTGTTGACAAAACTACGCATATAAATAAAATTATTGCACAGATTAACAAAATAAATTGTACTTAGTTAATCTTTGTTAATTATGTACACAATTTAACACTTATTTCATATGAAAAGATTGAGAAAGACGGCTAACTTGAGAAAGGTTTTTATTGAGAGAAAAAAGCTGAAAAAATTGCACGGATAAACCTAAAAACAAGTTTCCTTTTGCTATAATTGTGAACGATAACAGTTTCTATGATGGGGTAGCATAGCAAAATATACCATATGTAAGTATGTAGCTACTAAAAAGGTAAGCTAAGTAAAATCATACAAGGGCGGAACGAAGGCAGCTAGTTTCTAATAATATAATATTCATTATTCACTTAAGTTATTTGAAAGGTAAAATCCAAAACACAATCTATTACTTAGCGCACAGCTCATAACCAACGCGTCATTTAAAATTCATGGCCTCAGTATGAGAGCACTGGAAAGATTTTAAATAATTAAAATCGAATTTAGGACAACATTTTCACATGTTTTCCTCTGAAAGGCACGTTAGACGCTTCGTAGAAACGAATTTCTTCCATTAAGCGTGGCAGATTAAGGTGGTTTCATTTAATCAAGGGGATTTGAATAATATAAATGTTCAGCAAGGTCAAAAATATAAGGAACTTTTTACAAAAACAATTGAGTTAATCGCACGCAAGGTGTTTCTTAAATCTTTGATAAAAACATTTTTTATTCGTCCTTGTAGTATTATAGTAGTATATTATTTGGTAATAATTTTAAAATACTTATTCGTGTTATTTTTTGTAACATATTGATTCCAATAATCCCATATTAATTAAAAAAACAAGACTGTTTTAAAATTCGGTAAATTTTCTTAATGGAGGCCCGAACGCTTCTCCACTGATTTAGTTATTAGTATTTAGCAAAGTATTTTAGCTCTTTAATAATATTATGGTATTTACTAGAGAAGAATAGTACGTAAGACAAGGCGGTATGCTTTATAGACTTAATATATATTTTATGGTCTTGTATGAAATATTTTTTTTTTTTTAATTCATAAATCAGTGGCGTTACAACCTCTTATCTTGGTCTCAGATATCTGAATGTTTCATGATCATTTTTCCAATAGGCAAGTAGGTGATTAGCCTTCAGTGCCTAACACACGCCGTCGACTTTTTGAGTCTAAGACATGCCGGTTTCCTCACGATGTTTTCCTTCACCGTTCGAGCAAATGTTAAATGCGCACATAGAAATAAAGTCCATTGGTGCACAGCCGGGGATCGAACCTACGATCTCAGGGATGAGAGTCGCACGCTGAAGCCACTAGGCCAACACTGCTCTGAAATGAATTTTATACACCGTTAAAAAATTAACATCATGTATGTGTGTACTAATGGACTTTCGTAATTCGGTAGAAAATTCACTCATAATATATAATGACGAACAAGGGTTGTACGTTGCGAATGCAAAGAGATACAAAGAAAATTATTATTACACCGTCAATATAAAAATGTATGGAGAAATCTTCAGAAAACAAGTGAAAGAAACTCCACCTTTGACAGGCAACTATGCCTAGTGTCAGTTAATAAAGGAAGATGTAAGTACCTAATGGTATCTTCGAGGAGGCTTCAAGTAGCCGAGGGTGCAATCCAGACCCCTTGATCCGTCATACAGGTACAAAGGCTCAATAGCCACTTCACAGATCACCCTTGTCCTTAAAATACTTTTTTTTTAAATTACATAAAGATTAAGGTTACATACATCGTAATATATGTATATAAGTCATGTAAATGCGAACGTCACGCCATCCATCAGCTGTCACTTTGACAGTTTTCTTGTGTATGTAAATAAACAGTAATTCCATTTTTTATATCGAACAGAGGGCGAACGGTGCAAGGTGCAGGTATTAATCCGAACAACTCCTCTGAACACTCTCCATGGTAATTTTTAATACCTCGCAATCTAGTATAGTAAGAAATGTGGATGAACATTGATGAATATTATTTGAGCAACTAATATCGTAAGAAACACGAATGAGTAAACAATGATTGAAAAGAGAAAATATAATATACGTACAAAAAGTGCGTGCGTACAAAGTACACAAGTCAGAAGTGAAACTTCTTTGGCAAACTAATTTATAAGGCTTGTTCATATTTATACAAATCTAAAACTTTAGATTTCCAAGACTTAGAGGGAGGGAAAAAGGAAGAAATTTTGGGAATTTAATTGTCATTAAAATATTAAGTGACGAAAATTAATACAAATTATAAGTTTCATTTTTTTTTTAATTTATTTCTTCGATAATAAAAACACGTGGCATTTTAATTTACAATTCTTCATTTAAGATTTAAATAAATTATTTTGCATAAAATATAAAATACTAATATTTCATAACATCTCTTTACGAAATTAGAAATTGGAATTTCTATACTTTAAATCGCCCTTCTCACTCTCTCTCTTTTCTTCGACAAAAACGCTGCACATCTTCGTGACGCTAATATTATTATTATTACGTTTCATCCGTAAAATTTTTACCCTCATGCGCCTAAGAAGTTTCACTTCATAAAACCGGTCCATCAGGCTGACCCATATCACCACTCCAAAGAGGTGGGTGCGTCTTTATATTACAAGAAATTAACTAAATGTGGAGTTAAAATAAATCATCATACAAATAATGTGATAACAATGTTAGAGACAGTAATTTATGCAATTATTAAAATGCATCGTGAGAGTCCTTTTTCCTTGTTCTATATTAAAAATATTCAAAGGAAAAGTCATTTTGTAACACGTATTTTAAAATTGTCACCAATATGCTTAGTAATGGACCCAGGCTTGGCCGATGACATGCAGTTTCAATGTTTAATCTCGTAGATTGAAAAATTATGAGTTTACATTATACTAGCAAATTTTATATCAATGGTTGGTTTTATGTATCTGATCTTATTTTCCAGACTTTTTTAATTTCAAAGTAATTTTTTATAGAATGTGCGATATCAAAGAGGTTCGATGAAAGTCTACCGTTCTACTGTTTGAAAAATCTCTAGCCAATACTTATAATACTCAAGGCAACTAAATATTAAATTTACCATAATGGACAATCAAAGTAAATAAATACTATACTACGCTTTTGACGCGATGCCAACAAACCAATTAATGAAAATCTTCCTTAAGCGAATCCTGGTACACTTCACTTGAATTAAAACGGATTACGACAATTTTCATCGAATACGCCTTAAATACACCGAGGATCCTTTGAAATCAAATCCTTACAAATACTATTCACAACCGAATCACAATTTGCGTGAATAGGGAGCCTTTTCAGTAAGAGAGGGCCATTCTTTCAAATTTTTTGGATAAATATTTAATCCTCTTAAAAATACAAATGACAAACATCGTATTTTTATTATACGTTATGTTGAGGTCTAAAACAGAACATAATGATATATTTTTATGACAGCACATATAACATCCTCGTGACTGCAAGAATTGAAATTATTTAATTATACGTTTTTATGTCACCTATTCGTTTATGCATGCATGCACCAATATCCCTACAATAATTTAGGCCTGGGCCTCAGATTTCTGTATCTGTTCCGTGGTCATTTCTAATAGTCAAGTGGTGCCAGTCACACATCGGCCACTTAAAAAGTCTAAGGCATGGCAGTTTCTTCACGATGTTTTCTTTCACCGTACAAGCGAGTAAAATGCGCACATTGGTGCACAGCCGGGGATTGATACTACGACCCCAGGGATCAGAGTCGCACGTTGTAACCACTAGACCAACACTGCTTCTTCATACTTATTTACGTTACTGTAAAATGCTATTGACAGTATGATAAATAAATATTAAGAGTAAAATATCTAGTAAATAATAAATAGTATATTTAAAAATAATCACAGAACAGTCGTTGATTAGTTGAATCGACGATGACATAGCATTCTTGTATATTACATATATTATTATAAATTACAATTTGTTTAGGATGTATCAGTCAGTAATAAACAATCAGAAATGTTTTATAAATAAGCCCGATAGTATATCGTAATTAAAAAAAACCGCTCTATTATTACCACATCTTTCCTTTATCTAATAACTTCTCTATAAACATGAACGGAAAACTGATATTAACCGAACAATTCCCACATCGATCCCAAACATTTTAACCCATTTGCAAACATATTGCTCCGCGAGAATACTCCACCCTTCTGACTTTTAAATGAATTACCGAACACGGAATTCCTGAATAAAATCATTTTGTGGATATTCTCTATGCATAATACTCAAGGGCTATATGGATCTATAAGATAATATTTGCTATAAAAAGGGTGGTTTCGGATAGTAGTTTTAGCGTGCGACTTGAGGTGGTGCGTTCAAATCCTGTGCCAGGCTGTGCAAACATACAGGGTTAGTACAAAGGTAGAAATAAGCCTAATATAAAAGTTATTAGTATAGGGCTGGTCCATAATAAATCTTTTAAAGATTCGAGAAAATATTTTAAAGTGTATTTCATAGCCTGGGTACTTTTATAAAACAATTGACAATCTCCATTCCGTTAAAAACTCTATATTCGTGATATTCATGTACTGAGAAGTCAAGAAACTCAACCCTCTCAACTCCGTCTATTGGTTGTTTCGACCGTTACGGTTTTTAACGTAAAAATACAATAATTCCATTTCTTATTTTAAAATATAGCACCTATTGAATCGTAATAATCAAAATATTATATTAGCAACATTAAAATTTTTATCAAAATTAAAATCATTAAATTGATCAAACTTATGTTAAATTGGTCACAGTGTAACAAAGATTTGTATTTCTTTATTTATAACTTAAAAGCTATTCAAAAAATTTCTCAACACTAGAATACCTAAACAGGCTATATTTATTTCCAATATATTTTAAACAAGCCAACCGTGCCTATGTACACAAATATTTTTCAATACGAATCGATATCAGCTGTTATAACCAAAGAATCGTGAACGATTTATTATGTTTATACATTTAAAAAAAAAACAGGTTTAAAAACGCTTCAGTAAACAATAAAATTAACCTTTTTACCACAAACGTCCTAGAATTTATGATCTCATTTCCTCGCACGAGTCAAACGCTAAACCTTTAAAGCGAATGGAAAATGTCTATTCGTGTGGAAAATTCTGGAATTTACGTTCCGCTTCGTAATTGATTTTTTCTACTGTATTTGTTATTTATCCACCTGATTTATTATCAAATAGTATTGATAACGGAAATAAATATTCGTGTGGAAGAGAAGGTTGCTAAACCCTAGAGTATACTTCTTTTGTACCCTTTTTTAGGGGCTTACGTATTTTTTTTTAAATACCAGAAATCGAACCACCGAAATTGAATCATCATCACCAATGGCTATACAGCCTTGTGGGCCTTAGCTTTTGCGAGTATATTTCTCAATACATTTCGTGCTTCTTGAGTCCAACTTCGAACACCTATTGCTTCGAGGTCCATGACAACTCTATCCCATTAAAGCAGCCTCGGTCTATCGGGTTTTCTCTTGCCACCAGGTTGTTAGTTCAATAAGGACCTTGGGGTTCTATCGTTCGCCATCCGTTGCACATGTCCCAACCGCTTGAGCCCGCTGCATTTGATGAATTGGACGATGGTGGCTTCGTGAAAAACGTCATAAAGAAAGACCTTTATAACATCCTTGACGACGCCATCGTCCAATGAAGACACGTGGTACGTAATCGCTTCAATGTCTCACCACCGTTACAAAAAACCCAAAAAAAAATCGAAGAATCTCCCGCTCGAAAATACCGAGAGCAACCTCGTCCTTCTTTTGCTTAGGGCCCAGGTTTCAGAACCATAAGTAAGCACTGATCGCAGCAGAATTTGAAAACGATCTTTTCAGGTTTTTATATCTTTCAGATTAATTCAGTTCACATTACATAAAAACCTAATTTAAATTATATAATACTAGTAAATCCAATTAAAGTTACATATATATATACTGTACACTTATGATAACGAACCTTATTTGTCCCCGGTAAAGTTAGCAACGAAATCGGATTAAGAGGAAGCGAACGGAATTAAGTTTTGCGCGGAAACCGAGATGTTATTATGTCGACTGTACTGTATGCAACTAATTATATTTGCGGAATTGTAAATTCTATGAATAAGATAATCAAGGATAAGTTGTGAAGTTTAGAGATAATGTATATTAATTATAATAATCAGTGTGTATCTTTCGTAAATAGTATTGTTTCAAGGAATATAAATATATTATATATATATGTCGCAGATTCGAAGCGATTAATATTAGGCAAATAGTTATTACTATATTATTGTATATAATATTTCGTAATTATTTAATCGTATAATATATTTTAAGAAGCGGGAAGGCTTTGACTTTATTTGGCAGTTGTAACGATTTCTTTTTCAATATTAAGTTGTTTAATTACATTTTTCTTATCTATTAATGTACCTACTCCATTAATTATGTTTTCTGTTTAGAATATTTTGTGTAACAACGAAATCTGTTTTGGCTGTATATATTGTCTTAGTGTTTTTATAATGTGTAGCTGTAAGATTACTTATAAATAATTAAGGAAAAATTGAGGTTTAATTATTATTATTAATTTATGACTAGCAACCGCCTTCGGGGCTCATATGATCAGTATACTGTATACAATACGGGAAAACAATATCTGTCAAGGGCATATACACATCATACACCACTATTTAAGTATGTCCAGCAACACTTACTTATTCTATTTTTAAATAAATACTTATTAATATTTCAGTACAGGTCAAGTCGTACTTTCGTCGACTTTCTTTCCATGTGAAGGAAAACATCGTGAAGTAACCGGCTTCCCTTAGACCCAAATAGTCGGGGTACGTGTCAGATACAATCAGCTGATCACCTACTTGCCTATTAGATAAACAGACAAATATCTAAGGCCCAGACCTAAAAAGGTTGTAGCGCCACTGACTTATTTAGTTTTAGATTAAAGGATAAAAAGACATACAAGTCAGATTCTAAACCCTCCTTAACGTAAGTACTGAGACGACAAGGATGTAAATAACTAGAAGAATCATCATCAGCCCCAGCCATAATAAAACACAGCCCATATCTATGACACTTATACACCAAATTGAGAGCCATTATTTTCTATAAAGTATACACTCTGTACCTGACCCTTATATAATCTATAAGACCCTTAAATATTCTAATTAATTCCATAATGAACATATTTTATTTTTTATTTTATTTTAAGAATTGCAGGAGTGACGATGGGAACTTTATACTTCCCGCGGTTATAATCTCTAGTCTGTGACACTATTTAAAAAATTAAATAACCTTAAAAACGTATAATGTAAAGAAAGGTTAACATTGCAGTATCTTTAACCTTAATACCAGCTCTCGAGTCAACAGGAAGGCTCTTGTATAAACTGTAGCCTTCTAGACTGCGCCGCGCTCGTGCTTTGAGTGCAAACTGATATCAATCGAATTTTTCCTGATAACTTTTCTAGAAACAATGTTATCGATAAAATACTTTAACCAATTTTTAACAGGTATTTTCTTTCTGCTGTTACTTGTATGAGATTTTGAAGCTTGACATCGTGTGTTCGAATCCCACGGTGTACTTAATGATTATGTGCTTAAATTATATTTTCTCTGACGGTGAAGGAAATAAATGAAACACGCATAAACCGGAGACCTACAGCGATAGTGGTTCTAGCCTTTCATTCAAATATAGCGCCATTATTTCAATTAATTTAATATCCAGTAATATATTGCATAATTTTAAATAGTATTGAGATTTAGCTTAATAAAAACTAAAACAGTAAATAGCCAAATCTGCTTTAAATTTAAAAACCTTTGCCGCGTAATTAAACGCCAAACGTGCCGTAATGGGACAACAAAAGTGCGAGTCGTGAAAGTGACGCGTGCTTCGGACGTGATGCCACTTTTAATTTGTTTCATTTAAATATTTTGGTATGTTGTCGTTTATTTATAAGACACGAAATGTCATGATAAGTGGTACCGCCGCTCAAGTTAAAGCGTTGCCGGCCTTTTAAGTATGGGGATACTCGCGCTAAGAATCCATCTATATCTAATATATAAAATTCTCGTGTCACAGTTTTCGTTGCCATACTCCTCCGAAACGGCTTGACCGATTTTGATGAAATTTTTTGTGCCTATCCGGTATCTATGAGAATCAGCCAACATCTATTTTTCATCCCCCTAAATTTTAGGGGTCCACTCCTAATTTTATTTATTTATTTTTTAGACAAAATTTTTAATTTCTATTTTTTTATGATACAGCATTAAAAAATACATACAACCCCTACTTTTTTCACTCCTCTACGATCAACCCCTATTTTTTTTTTAATATACATGGCAAAACGACGTTTGCCAGGTCAGCTAGTTGTAAATAAAAAGAAGCTAGAACCCTACAAAATACGACAATAACAATAACCACCACATACGGGTGGTTAAAGAAGTTATGAAATGACAATGGAAATGATAATTGTAACATTTTAATGCGTGGTCCATTTAAAACTTAATAAAAAAAAATGGAACCTAACTTGATATTTATAAAACTTAGATTCGGATCTAAAACTAAGGTGTACGAGGAATTTGGTTGGAAGGTTGTCGAATGTGTTTTGATGCGTGATACATTAACGATGATTTATTCTCTCTCTGAAGACTCATAGTTATACTGTATGATTTAATTGCACTTAATATAAATACGTGTACGTTATTTGCCGTTCTTACATTATATAGTACCTACAGCCTTTTAAAATAAGACAGACAATTATAAACGAATTGCATCAAAACAATGCATGCCTATTGCACATAACGTCAGGAGTATTATCACATAATCAATTCATACCATAATCAAAGAGCGAGGTAATACCCGCAACACGTCTAGCATTAATTAATTATTAACACTGGAACCTAACGTTGGCAATATAACAATTATTGGAGATATTGCCATATGATATTGTCCCGGTGGTGCTCTTCCCTGGGAGATACGACCTCCAAATGTTAAAAGAAAGATAGATACTTCTCCCTGAAAGGCCGGCAACGCACCCACTAAAATGGGTGTCTATGGGCTGCGGTGACGGCGATTTTTAGTGGTTTGCCCACCTATTCTATAAAAATAAAAAAAATATGAAAAAGCTTACTGATCCGTTTAAGATGGCCAACTTATATATTGAATACACAATTCTTATAATATGTACCATTTCTTTACAACCTATGGTATGTGATAAGAAAAATCACGCAAGAAATTTACACAGTTATTATAATTATAATTTACAAGTCAAAGAAATATTTAATCCTAAAAGATAATTCTGATACAATACTTAAAGTATATTTTTTTTAAATATTAGTTCAAAACACAACAGTTATATTAAAACAAGGCCGGTCAATAGCCGTAGGTACTTCGATTGAGTGAGACTTCAAAAAAGTATTTGCTAAGAAAAATTAACAAATAACAAAAAGCCAACGAAACCTACCCATAACAATAGCAGTAGACAGACCTAATTAGTGCCAGGGAAAGATTTCACGAGTCATGAATATTAAACTCCGCGTTGGGCATTTTGTAAGCAGATCACCGTTGGGAATTGCCGCACGTACTCGACGAACAATGCCAGCTCCTAATCGGTCGTCGTTACACAACCTATGATCTTCACTTAGGGGGCCAATGTCACCGTCCACTCGGCCCGAATATCGATCAAGATGACACATCCAGAGTTTACGGAAACTTATTAAAAATCACTTCTTTTCATACCTATATAAGCACACATGGCGTTTGTTTGAGCATCATTCGGTAGCTAACTGTCGAACAAATAACAATGAAACACTTTGCTTGTGTACTTCTTATCGCAGCGGCGGTGACCGCTGAACCACCACGATACAGAGATGCAAGGTTCAGACCACAAAGGCAAGAAGTGGAGGGTAGCGGAGCCGAAGCACCGTACCCTGCTGCCGGCTGGAGACCAGCCAAGGAATTTAATTTACCAACTCGACAACAGACACCACCTGCGACGTCATATGGAGTTCCGGCAGATAGCTATGGTGCACCATTTAACACGTATGCTCCACCTCAAGAATATGGCCCACCAGAAGAGTCTAAAGATGAAAAGGAAGAAGATACTGAGAAGGTAGAAAAACAAAGTGCCAAACTCGAGGAAGAGCCCAAAAAGGATGCTGAAGTGATCAGCAATCAAGGAGCATATTATGTACTGTTGCCGGGCTCGCAGCTCCAGCGAGTTCAGTTCCAGACAGAAAATGACATCCGCAACATGGCGTATACGGCGAGACTTCAGTACAAGAATGAAGACCGTGCCCCAATATTCGTGTACACTGTGCCGGAGTATCAAAATGCAGCATATGTGCAGTTAATATGATTTCCCTTTAGCGAACCCGTTTCGTTACAAATCGATGCTACGTCGTTCTTTTGATTGCCTTTCGATGGCAATATCGCATAGCATAAGGATAAAATTAACGGAAAATTTAAAATCTCATGGGATTTTCGTACGAGTTGCATCAATTTGTACCGAATAATTATATATTGAAATTATGTCGAATATACGAACGCTCTCCATCTCGTATTTTCATTACCTTTACCTTTTTTGAATGAAAAAAAAATAGTTTTTATTGTAGGCATTCATTATTCAAAATCACAGACTTTTAGTTTAGATATTCGATAGTTATAGAATATAACAGGGCCACCGTATTCTCCAAAACTCACCCCCCAGCTACTTTTCCTGTTCTCAGACCTCACAGAAATTTTTCACTCATGAATAGGCCCCGAAACTGAAGCCTATTTTTAGGCTACAGACAAATCGTACTATAAAAATGGTATCCAAAAATCGTATGACCGCTATAACTGTTGTATCAATCTCGAAGACAACTGAATATGAATAATTAAATCAAATTCTAGTAAAAAAGAATTTTTCAGCCTACCTCATACATTTGAATAGACAATACACACAATAAATATTACTCATTACCGTACCTTCGGCAAATATGCCACCTAGAGACAGAGAGATAGATTATGGAATCTATATTTGTTGTCATTTATAAAAGTATTAATAAGAAAAATAAATGGCACCGATATCTTTGCAAAAATAGGTCAACGTTCTCAAACTTGCAAGAATTTGCATTATAATACATCTAGTAATAGTTTCAACGCAGAACAAACAATTCTTAGACCACCGTGTTACATACGAAATATGAACAAATGAATGACAAAATTTCTTATGATTATGTAATATTTTGTAATTTTTAAAGAATACAATGTAAAAAATGGTAGAATTTTAAACTTAAGTTGTTGTTGGTGCGAATACAACAGTATCTCTGTAACTTCTAGGAAAGCAATTTCTTGAAATAAAAGCGGCAAAGGGCTTGTAATAAATTTATTACGGAAAACATTTATTATTCATTTTTTAAAAGATCCATATTACTCGTATACAAAACAAACCAATATAGGTATATAAGTATTATTATATTAGTAAGAGGAATGATCTATTTTTTGCTTCATTGACAACCAATCAACTCAAAACTACTGAAACGATTTAAAAAATTCTTTCATTATTGGTTATAGGCATTATCTCATTACCAAAAAACTGGTTAAATGCTGTCTCGGAAAATCATTATCTAATAATCATCAATACCGATTCCGATGTTAAATTTGAGTTTTCGTGACCAAGAGCTTGCAGGTCGGTGGCTTCAGCGTGCGACTCTCATCCGTGAGGTCGTAGGTTCGATCCCCGGCTTTGCTCCAATGGACTTCCGTTCTATGTGCGCATTTAACATTCGCTAGAACGGTGAAGGAAACCATCGTGAGGAAACCGGGCATGCTTTAGACCCAAAAGGCACTTCTTACCTATTAGATTGACAAATCGTCATGAAACAGACCTGAGGCCCAGACCTAAAAGATTGTTATTTATTTCGTAACCCAGAGTTTGCGATGTAAATTATTGTGCATTGAAATCCGATTTACAGTGGAGTGCTACAGATTTGTAATAATATGCTTAGTAATTACCTAGAGATTACTAGCAACACAGACATGTAATTGTATTAATTATAATTAACAGATAACACGTTTAAAGACCTATGAATCCAATTATTAAAGTTCTCAGTTACAAGAAACAGTGAAACTACAAAATCTTCTAAGGATCAGTCGGGATGCCATAAAAGTGCGCCTAATTAATCCAGGTACGTGAGCTAGGTGCTAATATTGCTTTATTAAGTACTATTATTTATTAAACAGTTTAGTACTTAAAGCAAGTAAGATTTTTTTTAATAATAAGTAAATCTCTAATGCTTGAATAGAAGTTGTACTAATTATTACAGTATTTAGAGGTAAGTTTTATTTAAGGCACTGGAAATTAATAATTTGACCATAGTATATTAATAGAATGGACATATAGATTAAATGAATACTTAATTTGATCCTAGAAAGATTCATACACTTAAGATAACTCTCGAAGTATAACTACTTATATTTAAAGAAAATATCTTACTAGCTAAAGATGTGGTTTGCTTTGAAGGTGTCGAAATATATCCCTGTTTATAGATGAACCCAAGATGCATCAGTATTTAAAAGTTTCAACGTCGTACTTTATGTCTTTGTGGAACGTTCGAGTACCTGACTGATACTTCATTTTTGAAGTTATACTTATTTAGGCGCGGTATGAAAAATTGATGAGAGTGAAATTTTACGATGCGCGCGCACCGTGACACAAAATTAAGAGAATGAAGTTGCCCACTAAATCCTAAATCGCTCATTAAGTTGAGGAAAAAATGCTACCAAAAAAACAGAAATGGAACCTCTGTTAGTGGCGCATGTTGGCACGCACGCCGCCTCTGTTTACTGTGTATTTATATTTATAATATTTATCAACACGCTTTGAGTTTCTACATAGTCAAGTAGTGGGTCCGCGAAGAAAGGGTTTTTAAAAACTTAAAGTTAAAATGAGTACAACCGGTCCGATTTGAGGTCCGTTTAATACTAAATATTACAAGTATTCTATTATATTTATATCCTATTCTTAAAGGCCTACGTGATCGTTCTGCTGACACATTGTTCTCACACTCTACAAGGAAACGTTACTTTGTAAGAACTAAGAGTGGTTCGTAGAATCATGTACTTAACAGCATTTCGGCTATTGAAATATAAAGGATCTTTGTACTATTATGTTGCAATGGTTTTTGTTTATATAAAATATAATTATCCTATGGTGGTGACACACGGGATTATATAACTACATTTAAAACAACTGTTTTCATTTTGTTTTCATTATACAAGTGCGAATTTTATATGTGCGTCTGAATTATAATCAGAAGTGATTTAAATTGAATATTTAAATCAATACTAATTAATATTAGAAAATATTTGTGAAAAAACTGTTCTCATCAACCTTCCTAAGTGCTTCATTACAATTGAGGTTACTATCCGTATGTATTATTAATATTGCCAAAGCAATATAACTTCTTACGCGCGTACATAAGTACAGGGTGCGTGTACTTTTTGTTTTTTTAGTACCCCATAAGGTTCTAATATTTGTAGTTAAACTAAAAAGGAAGAGCTTAATTTGATTATTTTCTCTCTGTTCCCTAATTATAGATAAATCACTTAAGTTTAAAATCTGTTCAGTTAGAACAGATTTTTAAGTAAGTTTGTAGTGCGAGCCTAAGGGTCTTGTCTGGAAATATTAGTTCGGTACATTGTATCTAAGTTTAAAAATATTTTCGTTGCTGCACTGTCAATAGTAGTTTATTAAAAATGTGTTTTTCACGTCCTTAAATCTTGCAAATAAACCGTATTTGAGTAAGTACAACTAGTAAGTTCCATTTCAAGTGTTGTTGCCATTTATTTAAAGCTAAATGTTAGTAGTAATATATAAGTCACCTGTGGATATGGACTCCTCTTGGGTGAAAACCTCCTCCAACCTTTTCCAGGTGGATTTATCTTTGCCAGTCTTTTCCTGCTATCCCTAACAAATCACAGCCCACCTTCTGGTCTGCCCACTCTTCTTTCCCCGGGTGGTCATAAACACCACCTAACTTTTTCATAAGATTTTTTTAAATATTTCAAACGCAAATTAACTTCGTTATTTATTTCCGCTCCATTCTCGCGTGCAATATGTTACGTACAACAAAGGGGTCGGACATGGCAGAATTAAAATGAATTTTCGTGTGACATTTTACAAAATGCATTTCCACATCTAAATTTCTTTTGTTTAGTCTTACTACGAGTAAAACAAAAGCTGATCGTGAACGGGTGCTGCTTGTGGTGACTGGTCGTACTTGAATTCGTGTATGCGGTGATGTTAATTATTTCGACTATGTGTTTGCGTGTTGTTCCCACGAGAATGTAAGTGCGTGCTCCTATTTCACCATGCCTCCTGCTGATAGGGGACAAGTCTTTGTTTTTATTTATGTTCTTATTATTAATTACTTAAAATGTCATGTGGAACATGGTGTAATGGTTGCAGCTCCTTACAAACGTTGTGTAAAAAAAACATGGCGATTAAAAAGAGTGGCGGAGAGTTTATTGCCAGTTCTTCTCTTCCGTTCTACGCCCTTGATTTGAGAACTGGCAGTAAATGTAAAATTAGAAGCATTAATATTTATTTCTTTAATGACGAATCACAAGTGTACATTGTGTTACCTACGTGAATAAATGATTTTTGAATTTGAATTTGATAAACTGTGATGATTAATAGTAGATGGGTCGAGTATCATTTATATAATACAGAATAAGATACAGTAGTATTAGTATAAACTACTTTTTCATTTTTTTATGTAACAGGAGGCAAACGGGCAGTAGGCTCACCAGATGTTAAGTGATACAGAAGCCTCGCAAGTGGGTTGTCAGCCTTTTAAGAATTGGAACGGTCTTTTCTTGAAGGAGTGAAATCGGAAATACTTAACTGGGCAGCTAGTTGGGCTCAGTTGTAAACCACGGACGTCGAGGTAATATTTCGAACAATTTTAGTACTCATTTGTAAAATATTACTATGAATAGAATCAAAGTATGAAGAAACGTCAGTTTCCTTACGATGTATTTTCTCCGTAGGAGCAAGTTTTAATTATCCACATAGAGAAAGAAATCTTAGCTGTGCTAACACAATCAAGTCGATACGGAAGATAATTTAAACACTCAAGGCGTCAAATTACCCATGAAACAATCAATCAATATACAATAAACGGTACCCGATTTTCATTAACAACAAACTCAACGACAACAACAATTAATTAGCCCGCCATTAATTAACCGTTTGTCTATCAATATTTTCTACGTCCATTCTGTTTGTTTAAATGAAAATGTACCGGTAATGCATTTACGATGCAGTATCGTAAATTTTAATAATGGACATATTTATACTTTTGCTTTAAAGAAAATAATACTTTAAAATTTTGAATGGGATTTCGAAGCAAAACTTGCAGATATGCTTCAATAACTTCGTTAAAAGCTATTTCTAATAAATTTTTTGGACGAGGTGTTTTAGTACTTTTTTCATAATGCGTAGATTGAGAAAGTTATTCCTTTTTTATTTTATTTTATGTAAATGAATAAAATAGTATAATATAGTACGGGAGGTAGCAACGTTTGAAAAAAAAGAATTTTAGGTCAGCTGATTTTGTGATATGTCTTCCTTCTTGCACTTCCGGTTAGAGTCTGGGCAATCTGGCTGGCGGTAGCGGTTGCGTTCATTATTGCGCATCATATCTGTCCAGGTAATAATCCTGGATTTTAAAAGCATTTTAAGAAGCGTAATTTTTAATTTTTCCTTTTTAAATACGTCTACCTGACATACTTTTTTTATTGCCAGACATTTTTCACGTTGCTAACTATGTGCCAGACGCGATTTTAAGTTTTATTTTTATAAAAATTTCAAAGTATTTTAGAATGTCTGTAACTTTAATATTATGTTATTTAAATATAAGAAAAACTAAAAATGAATTTGCCAGACATTAATTCGATTGTTAAGTCTTGAATTAAAATGATAAAGTATTGCAGTATAAGTAGCGGCACGAAACTCTAGCGCTGACCGTTATTGCGCAGAAGTAAAAAATAAGGTACCTGAGGGGGGCTAGCGGAATGAAAAGCGTCGATTGGCTCTCCAGTCGCATTTTGTCCCCCGCGCGACAGTACACATGCGCAGCAATCCCCTCCACGTATCGGCCAGCGCTAGACTTACGTGCCGCTGGTTATATGATGAAGTAAAAGCATTTTAAGAAGCGTAATTTTTAATTTTTCCTTTTTAAATACTACTAATAATCATTTTAATTCAAGGCTTAGCAATCGAATTAATGTTTGGCAAATTCATTTTTAGTTTTTCTTGTATTTAAATAACATAATATTAAAATTACAGACATTCTAAAATACTTTGAAATTTTTATAAAAATAAAACTTAAAATCGCGTCTGGCACATAGTTAGCAACGTGAAAAATGTCTGGCACTAAAAAAAGTATGTCAGGTAGACGTATTTAAAAAGGAAAAATTAAAAATTACGCTTCTTAAAATGCTTTTACTTCATCATACTCCAATACTTTATCATTTTAATTCAAGACTTAACAATCGAATTAATGTCTGGCAAATTCATTTTTAGTTTTTCTTGTATTTAAATAACATAATATTAAAATTACAGACATTCTAAAATACTTTGATATTTTTATAAAAATAAAACTTAAAATCGCGTCTGGCACATAGCAACGTGAAAAATGTCTGGCAATAAAAAAAGTATGTCAAGTAGACGTATTTAAAAAGGAAAAATTAAAAATTACGCTTCTTAAAATGCTTTTACTTCATCATACTCCAATACTTTATCATTTTAATTCAAGACTTAACAATCGAATTAATGTCTGGCAAATTCATTTTTAGTTTTTCTTATATTTAAATAACATAATATTAAAATTACAGACATTCTAATACTTTGAAATTTTTATAAAATTAAAACTTAAAATCGCGTCTGGCACATAGTTAGCAACGTGAAAAATGTCTGGCAATAAAAAAAGTATGTCAGGTAGACGTATTTAAAAAGGAAAAATTAAAAATTACGCTTCTTAAAATGCTTTTAAAATCCAGGATTATTACCTGGACAGATAGGATGCGCACTAATGAACGCAACCGCTACCGCCAGCCAGATTGCCCAGACTTTAACCGGAAGTGCAAGAAGGAAGACATATCACAAAATCAGCTGACCTGAAATTCTTTCTCGAAAACGTTGCTACCTCCCGTACTAATAGTGGCGGGGAATTTATTGCCAGTTGTTCTCTTCGTTCTACGCCCTTGATTTGAGAACTGGCGGTAAATGTAAAATTAGAAGCATTTAACATATATTTATTTTTTGACGTTCATAAGTGTACATTGTGTTACCTATATAAATAATGATTAGTATATTGTAAATTTAGAGCCTGCGATAAAAGGTCCACCACAGCAGTTATTTAAAAATCATGCTTAGTTGATACAAATAAACAAATTTAATATTCATTTATTTTCCACATATTTTTTATCTTTACAGTTTTTTTCATAGGGCAAACGAGCGTACGGGACGCCCAAACAGTGCAGCCACCGCAGCTCATGGACACCCATTTAAGTTGATGCGTTGCCGGACTTTAAGGGAGGTGTATACTATTTATTTAAACAAGTGGAGGTCGCGTCTACCAGGGAAGACCTCCATCGGGTGTCGATTTCAGAGTTCGCAGAAAGAAAATGTCTTGTGGAGCGTGCCGTGGAAGACTTCCAACAAGTTGATGCGGATGAAATTTGAAATTAATACGGCCCGTACTGTGTTGAAACGAGGCAGGAGAGATCAACCCAAACAACTCTTCAAAACACTCACCATAGTACACTTTGTGGAATACGCATTGAGACGCAATATATATCTGTCTCTTAAAAGTTAAACACACCTCATCATTTTACGTAAATACCAGAAAATGTTTCGCCATCTGTATTATTTTACTAATTTTGCTTTGGTTTGCATTGTTAAAATAATATTTGCGGTGGTCCGTAAGGTACACCAAGTATAGAGGTAGGAGTGTGACTAGTACTATTTGAATTTTAATTATTATATTGTTTATAATAGATAAATGAAAGACAATACAAAAAACAATTATGTTTTGATGTAACATTAACTGGTTGTCGTTGGATAATCGTACGCTAACAAAGCCAGTGTGTACCCCAAAAGCAATGAAACGTAAAGTGAAAAGGAAATAGGGCAAAGGAACAAATCGTTTTGTGAACGCCCGACCGAGTCCGTGCAAATAAAGTTGACGTGCTTTGATGACAGTTTTAGTGTGTTGGTTGAAGTGGGTAGGTTTGGAACTATTGCTACTGTATATATGTGGTTGCGATTCATAGCTTTTATCGTATTTATTCAGGCGATTTTGACATTATATTTGCGAACTGCCCAGGAGACTTCTGTACCTCTGGAAGGAACTAGGCTGGCTTAGTGAGCCAGGACTTTACGCATAACGAACTTAGTGAGAGTATGAGTCCACCAACCTACAACCTTTTACCAGAATTTCAATTTATAACACACACTCAAACTCAAACTCAAAATATCTTTATTCAATTGGGTAACCAAGTACACTTTGGAATCGTCAAGTTAAATTAATCGTAAATTTACATTTACTACCAGTTCGCAAGTCAAGGGTGTAGAGCGGGTAAGAAGAACTGGCAAGAAACTTTCCGCCACTCTTTTTAATCGCCAAGTATAGTAAGTCATACAAACTGTTTGAACTGGAGCAATTCAATCCCAAGGATTAGGATCATTTAAGTAGTCCTCAAATTTATAAAAAGCTTTGTTGATTAATTTTCGTTTAACGAGCGCTTTGAATTTATTTAGTGATAATACTCTAATTTCGCTTGGGAGTTTGTTGTAACACATTACACTAACATAAAACCTTTATAAAACCACAGACAACGTTAACATGACATGTAATAAATAAAATTAATAACATGTCAATGTGTCAGGACTGTTTGACAGCTTGAACGTCAACCGCCGATATAGCTTGGTAAATTATTTCGATATAAGAAATATTATTGTGTGGAAAATACTGAAATATGTTAAGACACGAATTCGAACCAACTAAGAAACTTGTGTCCCTTCTTCCGAGTGATAAAAGGTCTTGTTTGTGGATTTCTGACGTTATAATTTTGCAATGTAAGTTGTACTAAGTGAACAACAAAGAAAATCGTTTACAGGGAGAGAACGGCTTTATAACCATAATACCAGTGACGCTACAAACTGGTCCTCTTATTATCTGAGATTGGTGTATGTGATAACATATATTTATCATTTATTTGGTAATGACTTAGAAAATTTGATGATACTGTAAATCGATTTTTTATTCATCGATTTTTTATGCAGAATGTCACATCTTTAATAACCAATAGAAAAGTAGAAAATGTACGGTTTGTTTACGAATTTTAATACATTACACAAAATTTTGAATATTGGAACGGAAAAAATTCTTACGAAAAGTTGTCACGACACTTTTTTGCTATTTGCTATTGTAATACACCGGTTCTCGTCCGATCACCGAAGTTAAGCAACGTCGGGCGAGGTCAGTACTTGGATGGATGACCGCCTGGAAACACCTCGTGATGTTGGCCTTTTTTTCGTCGTAAGATTGGTGACGAGAAAATCTATCATACTGTTATGATACCAATTAACATATAAATTAATCAAAAGGAATTTCGTTCCATCCAGGTGTCCCTTGACACCTCTAAAGTTTTTTTTTTATATACTTAGATGCAACTCCGGCAGCAAAAATCACTTGTTCCAATTAAGATCCCCCGAGACACCGACATAATCAGTATCATTAAATTCGGGCGTCGTAATTCTAAATCCTTCCCCAAAATCGTAATAATTTCATAATTTGTGTCGATGCGGAAAAAAATTCACACCACTGACGAATGCCATCCATCATAGCTTATAATAACGCAACGACAAAGCCCGACAATCACTACTACTAACCCGGCTTTTATGCTTTAGTTATTATTTTAAGAATCAGACTTAAATTTGGTACACAACTTATCAATCCAATGTTTTTGTCTTAATCATTCTAGATCATTGGTATGTTCGTTGAGTTAGGTCTTAAATTAAAATGACAGTACAAACATCACCTCGTATTGAAATTTCAGGTATTCTCGTCTTCATAGGAGCATCGACGATTGCCTATTGTGTGTGGTCACCAGAGCATGCCAAGTATGACTACGACAAACTGGCGCGTGTTATGTATCTATACGATCCTCATGCTTGCGGCTACAATCTACGAACTTCGAAGTCTATATTATCTTTCGAACTGAGCAATGATACTTACGGTTTGAATATACGACCGATCAAACACATACCAGCCGTTGTTACAGTCACATCGATGGTACCAGCGAAAACTAGAAGGTTTTTTATACATATATATTTCCTATGCAATTGTAATAATATTTCGAAAAGTTAAATTTTTAAAGTTATACTTATTTTGGCGCGTTGGGAAAAAATTTTGAGAGTAAATTTTTACGATGCGTGCGCACACCGTCACAAAAAACCGACGCCCTGAAGTTAGCTATAGTCAAAATTTTAGTTTTTTCTATTGTGTCGTTTTTTCTAAAGTAGAATACAATTTTTGAAAAGATTTTTATCTTGTTACGCCAAAGAAGTAAAACTTCTAACACGTGTACATATTATGTACACACACGTTGTTTTTTTTTAAATTACATTTGTACTGACACGTTTAGAAGAGATCTCCAAGCTATGCTTAGCAATCAAAGCATCGTTTTTCATGATACTTTTTTTTTTGTAACAATGTTATTTTATTATTCACTCGCATGGCTGGATTTATTTTTAAATAATTTCTTTCAGATACGTGAAAATGAGTGTAATTATTCACAGTTGCTGGTTAATCATAGCAATTTGTTTGAGAGTCTTCAGGTTCGCTACGAAGGTTCATATTTTGAAGATTATCCTCAGTTTGAGTTATTTCTCCTGTGTATTGATAATATTCTTTGACGTGTCAATGGCTATCGTTTATATCGCCCACATCCAAAGAAGCCTCACAACTGGAATGATACTACGGTACAGCGGCTGGAGTGTTGAGATGAAACTTGATCATTACAATAGGTTCGGTGGCTGGCTTCCAATGGCGGCATCGGTGTGCTGGCTGAGAGGCGTAATTATATTTGCGCTAAACATATACATCTGTAGAAAAATCAGTCTTATTAAGAACAGCATAAAGAAGAGAGAGGTGAATAAGAAATTGATGTTGGAAGAGAATATGCCGATACCCGAACCGGTGTTCGAAGATTCGTTGGACGATAACGTGCTTTATTATAGAAATGGAGAATATACACCAGTCGAAAAGAAAAATCAGTGGTCCTTCTTTTTCTAAGATAAATATTGTAATTTACTACTGAATTAATCTTTTACCTAAAGAAGTAATTTAACCTGACAATGTTAAACTTGCAATGTTAAAACGACTATATAATGTGAGGTGCGGTAAAACTTAACCACAAAAATACTTGTTTGTATGTTCTAGGCCGTTACAGGTTACAATAACTGTTATTCCATTGAGTAACCTGGGTTTTATTTAACCAGAGCACGGGAAATCAAGATGGATAACTATTGTCCTATATAAATCCCAAACGTCATTTAAAACTTAATTTGATTCCTAGTCTCTATTGCAAGGTAAAAGCGAACTGTGCAAAGCGAATATCTGATACGTGAATGTTAATTTTAGTTCAGGTAAGTTAATACAATTATTTTTATACTGGATTAAAGAAGGGAATCTCCTTAACTTGTCTAGCTGTCCGGGAATTTGAAATGGGTTCGGAGGGTGTATTTATACAATAAAAACCACTTAAACTACAATAATATTTATTATACACTCGTCTGGACCAAAATTACAACACATTCATCCACTGAAAGTACAAACCGTTAAGGCCATTGGCCTCATAAAATCAACATTGCTCTTTATAGTTTAACTCCTGCCTGATATTTCAGGCATCGACGTTGATTTTTGAGTCTAAGACGAGTCGTATTTATTGCATATAAAAATCTATCTGGCCACAGCCAGAATGCAAGAACCTGAAGTTTAGACCTCCTAAGCTATTATAGTTTTAACTGAACACATTGCGTGACTGAATCTGACGGCATTTGGGCTCATTCGCTCATCGTCAGCTCCATTAAAATCCGGGGAAATCAATAAAAGTAATTTATACTGAAATTATCGTTTAGCAAATGCGAAATTCCTCAACGACCCAAAAGAAATTCAATCTGGGGACGCATTAAATTTTTCATTACCACGTCGGCAAAGGACAGCCATTAATTTTGGAATTTGAATCAAAATCCGAACAATTCCGCTAAATTAGTTCATGGCCTACTTGAAAACGTTTGTCCCTAAACTCCCGTTGATAACCGAGTTAAAATGTCCTAAATTAACTTTTAATTGAATAGTAATATTGTGAAGCGTAAACAAGATGAACTCACTGGGAATTTGGAGCATTGTAATGATAATTTATCAAAGTGAGTTCGCTTAGTTATGAAAGTTCATCGAAAGCTATGGATAGGAACTGGAATAACTTTTATTGTAAGAAGCTTAGTGGACAGGCAAATAGCTTGAAAGCTTAATGTGTTTACGCAGTAGTTTAGAAGTTTATTTAAAAGTCAACGACAATTTTTTTTAGATTTTGTGAAATTAGTAAGGCATTTACTATCTCTGTAACATATCTATAATATGAATACACTCAACTATCGGTTCCCTAAACATTGTTTCCTTGTAATTAAAACTATGCCGTATATTTCAATCTGTAAGTATCCGACGAGTCACCACTTTATTCCATAATTAAAAAGAATTTATAATAGAATCTTATCTCCAATTTATATTCTAGGTGCAATTTGCATGCTAATATCCTGGTTAACACTAAGCTGTCGTTTTGTTCCTGATAGCAGTGAACTGCATGAGGTAATTCTGATGAAGCTTCTATACCTATACGATCCAGATGCCTGTGGAAGGATCCACTTCTATAACTTCACAATCGCTAGAGGAGAAAATACAATCTTTTCAACTGTCATGTGGCCTGTTAGAAATCCTATTGCATCTAGATTTAGAAGGTACATGACACTTTTAATCTGGCAATTTGCCTCACACCGACGTAATACGAATTTAAATAAGTTTTAAGATTTTTTTAACTGAATATTTAATATTTTTCACATAACTAAGGTGTACTGTTTTTCATTATTTTACTTCTTGAATGGAATCAGTAGGAAATCAGGATTTTTTTATCTAAATTGAAATAATCAAACATCTTGTAATGTAATTAGCGTAAACCGTAAAAAAATATGTTTTTCTAATTTTTGTATAATGTTCCAGTGTTACTTTTAATGTTATTTATGATTTATGTATGCACTTCTTGCACTTTACCCTTAGTACTTCGTTCCTTACTAGAAGCCCGTAAGAGATCACTTGATAGCAGCCCGTTGCATCCCTAATAATTTATGTAATGTTTATTGTAATATAACGAAGTATTAATAAATAATTTAATAATCCAGTGCAATGCAGATCTGGTTGTCGCTTCACATAATCTGGCTTGCTTTAAGCATTGTGAACCTCACACACGCAAGACGACCTTGCGGATTCTATGCTGTGGTGGTACCCTTTACATTAACCGGCCTGGCTGTGTTGGTGACTGACGTGGTCTTTATGGCCATGTTTATAGAGGATATTCCGCAAACCGACACAGAAAGTAAGGGTTTTGTCGTACAACAATAAATCACGGGTGAATATTATGAGAATGAGTCTAGCCTTCTAGATATAGAATATAAATTTAATATATATGAAAATAATTTCTTTAATGGCATACTTAAATTTATAAGGAACTACAACATGGTCTGTGGTCTATGCCTACGCCTTTGGGAAACAGCTGTGACTAATTAGTTATTTCCTAACAGGGATAGAGCTATTATATCTAAATGCTCTTGGGTACTTACTAGTTCGGTTCCTGGGTAATCGAGGTGCTTTAAATAATAGAGGATTTTAGTATTATTATGTATTAACCACTCGCGTACAACAAAAGAATATAAGCGTAATAACGAAATTTTAATTGGTATGTAACGAATGAATGCAATATTGTAACAGTTGAAGAGAGTGCCTACATATGGCTATACTCTCGGGGCGTAACTCCGACGATTTAGGAAATCGCCACTCCTATAAAACTAATAAGTCCAGAGTGAGCAAAATGTACAGTCTTGACTCTTACAGTACTAAAAAAAAAATTCACGCGTACTCAGTACGTTACGTAAGTTTTTATGTTAACTTAAAGTTACACAGTACGAATACTTTTATTTGCTACGAGTCGCAAACTACCATAATAATATTACAATTTATACTCACAAACACCCAGTAAGTATGCGAAAATTAGTCGCATTCACACATTAGTTGAGAACGAGGAGGTAGATACGTCGGCAGACGCTAACATGGATGGCAGAATCACCGCCCGTCTACAGAATAGTAAAAGTATATTATGTTCTTGTATTTATTTCATTGTATAATGTTTTATATATACATTCACAATACTACGCAACCTATTAGGTTTTCTTAGTGCACCTGTGTCCGGTGTAAATTTTCTTAGGTGTCCAGTCTAGGATTTCGAATCAATTACTGAACCATAGGTAAGGCCCCCCTTCACTGTAATATACTCTACGTAAACCAACTAACTATCTCTATCAAAGAGATACTCCATATTCGATGAAGAGAGATCAAACACATTCACACTCTGATAAACGTTGGGACAAATTACAGCTTCAATGTAGTTGGGATTAACAGCTTGGCGAGTGTACTTCCAATCAAATGCTTCTAATAGGCTACATGGGTAGCAAACGGGCTATGAAAAACGTGATTGTTTATAGTAGATTATATGTAGATTGTTTATTATTTATACAAAAGTTTTGGGAAAAAATGCACGAAATTTTGTTAAAACTTGTAAGAAAATATAAGATGTTTGATGAAAATAGTCCATAGTATATGTTACGACGTCAAATATTTATTTGCATATAACATTAATCTATCACTATATGAGAAGTGTAATATTATTAAATTCAAGTAAATACCGAATAAAAGGAAACGAGTATACTTGACTAGTGCATTAAAACCGGATATTAAACGTCAAAAGAGCTTAAGGGTTCAGCGTCGTGGGTTCGATCCCCGGCTGTGCACCAATGGACTTTCTATGTGCGCACTTAATATTCGCTCGAACTGTGAAGGAAAACATCGTGAGGAAAGCCTCTTGCCTTAGACCCAAAAAGTCGACGGCGTGTGTCAGGCACAGGAGGCTGATCACCTACTTGCCTATTAGATTGACAAATGATCATGAGGCCCAGACCTAAAAAGGTTGTAGAGCCACTGATTTATTTTTATTTTTAAACGTCAAAAGATAAGATAGACTAATTTGAAACACTTCTTAACATATTTATAAGAACCATAAAAACCAACAAGAATAATAAATGTTTTCAAAGCGTTCATTCTAATAATTTATCATTGCTTTCTGTGCTTTTGACAGGCTCATAATCGTATCTAACCGCTCGTTCCGTGGCCCGCTTCACGTTAAAGGCTTCAGGTACAGAATGGAGCTGTTATTACATGTGGTTGAAGCTTATTAAGATCGTATTAGAGTTTATATAAGGGATATTTTTACTTAAGTTTAAAATCACATTATTAAATATAAAATGCAATGAATATGTGTCTTGTAGTGCCTTTTTCTTTGAAATATGTTTTGCCCGATCAACTAACAATATAGGGCGGCGAAACTTAGAAAAATCTACCTTTTTCAACAAGTCCATTTATTTATATTTTCAGTTGGAATGTTGGACTTTATGAATGGTGGCGGTAAAAACCTCAGATGGATTGTGAAGAAATACCCATGGCAGACGATGCAGGAGTTGGGTCTATCTGCTTTAGATGATACGTCTTGGATAGCACTTCTTTTTGCTTTCGCCAGCTGCAGAGGAATTGTGCAATGGATTCTAAACTTCTGGCTAGTGAAGGATAACTATTTTGCTGGGCTTGATTATCACCGTAAGACACCTATACTTAATGTAGCCATAGAAACAAAATAGTTGAAAGAGAAATAAAAGTTATATTTAATTATTTTAGGATTCACAAAACCAATGGAGCCATTACAAGAGTATTAGTGATGTTTTAATTAAATATAAAATGAATAGCAAAACTGGCTGTGTTTGTTACACTATACTAATCCAAAATCTTCCTTTAAGTACATTAAACTTCCTTTACAGGTAAATTACAAAAAGAAATAAGTGTGCGACGTGATCGTGTTTTAAAACATTAATTTCCTCATGTCTATATTGAATCCTGTCAGACTCAATAGTATAAAAATAAATAAAAGCAATGTTTTATTAAATCCCCTTTCCGGTGGTAATGTAAAACAAAAGACGAAACGGTACGTTGGGATTGGACAAACAGGTATAATGACGTATCATGTCGAGAGTTAACTACTGTTGACTGAAGATGGTACCACAAACGTAACGCGATGTCTTTCTCTGATTTTCATTACGCTTTCTTATAATCTTAGGTATTGTTAGCTGTATTACATTCCTCCACTGATTGTCTGTACTGTCATCAAGCTGTCTTTTTTATTTATGTTAGCTCATTTATGCTTCAGCATACTGCTAAATACACGTATTTAGTCTTTATACTAAGTAAATCTTTACTAATATCTAATATTAAAAATTCTCGTGTCATAACGTTCGTTCGTATACTCAGTAAGTCTGAGAATCGGACGACATCTATTTTTCATCCCCCTTAATGTTAAAGGGTGGTCCCACCCCTAAATTTTTATTTTTATTTTTTAGACAAAACTTTTTGTTTTTACAAAAATACATACAACCCTTAATGGTCACCCCTTTACGATCAACCCCTATTTTTTATTATAGTAGATAGTTATTTTTATTGAACTAAAAAAATGTTTCCTAGAAATAATATACATAGCGAAACGACGTTCGCCGGGTCAGCTAGTTCATATATAAGTTTGTTTTGTTAACTTCTAATCTCGGAACTACTCATTGGAATTCAAAAGTTAATTTTGTTTTAGATTCCATTGATATACCATGATACTACAACTGAATTAACACAAACGAGGCATATCTAGTGTACATATAAGCGATGCGATTTGCTGGTATTAAAATCAATTACAAAAATATGAACAGGTCCATTTCCCAATAAATATTTTAATGGCATACTTAAAAAACCTTTGTGTATATTTAAGTTTTGCCCTTGAGTATTCAGGATTACATTCTCATTATAAACCATTTTCATTGTGTGTAAACATAAAGTATCAGCGTAGCGTTGATAGCAATTCACATCCCTGTGAGGATTATCCATATCTAGATTAGGCTTTATTCATAAGAAAAATTATATGTTTCACTTGTCCCTGTCATAAATGATATACAGTATAACGAATTAGTTTAAGCTTCTTTGAAAACAAGAGATGGGTGATGATGTTAATGTTTCAAGCAATTTTTTTAAAGACAGGTTTAATTTATGTCAATCCGAGGTATATAGACTCTTATATACTTTTTTATCAATAACTTCGGCGTTTATATGAGACAAAACTGCTTGAAGTTATACAAACAACTTTTCTACGACAAATAATTAGCTTTTCTAACAATGGCTTCATATGATTTATCTTAAGACAGTTGATCTTGATTTGAAAAACCACAAATCCGGATCTTAATTCGTTTGTCGGCAGACTGAAACTGCGTACGTTTGTGATATTTTTATTTTACTTTTGTTTTTGTTAGGTTAAAGGTGCCATGACACGTTGAGGCAACATCTGGAAGAAAAGGGGAATTGGTATCAAAACCAAAATAAAACTGATACTAACGGCTCTAATGTTCCCTATTTTCCTGTATGGAGTAGAATGGCCTGTCTACCATATGCCTACAGCGAATTTTATCGGCCATATATTACTTCGGCCATACAATGCGCAGAGGCGATGAGAACTTGGAGAAACTCGTTCGTAACAAAGCAAGCAAAAGATCACGTGGCTGTACACCAACCAGATGGACCGATCAAGTGAAATACTCATTGTCCTTAATGCTATACACTGTCATAAGTGAGGCTCTGGATAGAAACCGCAGAACAGACAATCCGCTCCAGATGCTTCGTTGCTGACGACGCTCAGACAAGCTGCCGAGAGAGGAATACTAAGAACACTACTAACAACATTTGAAATAGAACTTAAGGATATGAAAAAAAAGGCTTCACTATCATATTTCTGTCAATTTATATGAAACCCTTCTCACCTATGAACAAACCCTTAGCAAATCAAGTCCTGTTATTAACAGAAGCGGAGTGTTTACTGATAGAGCTCCATATTATCTTGTATTATTTGTCTACGAGTAATGTTTAGATTTGTATTTATTACTGATATTGGAATCTATATTCATATCCAGGTTATTTGTCGTTATATTAATGTGTGTCAAGTTTCGTTAGCTATTACAAAGAGTTGTGTTAAGTGAAATCATAGCGTGAGTAAGAAATTAAAAACTTAGCCCTTTTATGAACTGAATATAAAATAAACTTAAATTATGATAGCTTAGGTTTAGCGTTCGACCTTCAAGCCTAATATCGTTCGACCCCGGCTGTTCATTAATTTTATCTTTAATTAACACTTGTACCATGAAAAGTTATTATGGATCTTCATAAACACAGATCGTTTAAAATTGTTGAATCGTGTATGCTTTATGCAATAATCATAATTCTAACATCAACCTCCATACATTGAACACTCACCACGGGATAACCATTATGACTTGACGTCATAGGTTCAATGTCATAGCTTCGTGCTTTGCATAATCATCCTTCTGTCGACCTCACGATACCATTTATGATACACAAAGATCAATAAAGCGGTCGATCCCAGTATAAATGTAAGTACATTCGATAACCAGCATCATACCAATCAAAATGAAGTGCGTGATCGTGTTGTGTTTGATCGGGAGTTCTTTGGCTGAGCTGCCTCGTTTTACGCCAGCGAGGTTCAGGTTCCAGCGCCAAGAATTAGCTCCGACGACAACGGATACACTCACGGAATCCACGACAGACGTGACCGCACCCTACCCACCATCTGGTTGGAGACCATCGGGAGAACCTTTCACGCTTCCAGATCAGACCGATGCCACTCCCACTGATACATACGGCCCTCCTGCTCCATATCCACCTTCAGGATGGAAGCCAGCGGGACAGGCTTTCACACTACCTCAAGAGCAGACTACAAGCACACCTGACAGCACTTACGGGCCGCCGAGTGCACCCTATCCACTATCAGGGTGGAAACCATCAGGAGAACCCTTCGCTCTGCCTCAAGAAACCACACCTGGCAACACTTACGGCCCACCGGATAATACTTATGGCCCTCCTGAAGCCAATACCGAAAAGTTGGACGGACCAGTAGAAGTGCAAAGAAGCATTGGTACATACTACGTATTGCTTCCGAACGGTCAACTGCAGCGCGTGGAATTTTTGACAGAGAACGACATTCAGAATATGAAATACACGGCGAGGTTGGAACTGCGTGATCGTGCACCGCTTTACGTTTTTGGACCTTAAATTAACAAAAATATCAATAAATAATTGTTAAGTAAATCTGTAGTTTCACTTGAATTTTTACCATATATTTCGTATAATAAACACAAATCTTCCAACCATCTAAACGAATTTAAACACTGTTTTTATAAGCTTTAAACAGCCTGTGAATTATACATAAAATAAAGTCACTTAGGGTCTGTTTCACAATGTATGGATAAAGTACCAAATAGCTATGCAACACATAAATTATTTGGAAGATAAATTGTGCTATTTGACATTCATTGGACTCATAGCTTATGATGGACTTTATGTGACGAATAGCGCTATCTGACAGTCGTGAAACGCAACAATAGTGTTTATCCTACCAATAAGTAATAAATAGCTAATTTGGAACATATGTGGAACTTATCCGTACATTGTGAAACAGACCCTAATAGAACTATATGTCAAGTCATAATTCATTAATTAGCATTTGGCAGAAACTGATATAAATCAATACTAAATAAGGAGAAACACATTTCCATTGGATAAATATTTTAAATAAATAATAACAGTTGTCATATTCTATATTAATATTGAAGCAGTCAACCAAAAAGTTATCATACGCATCGGATGTTTGAAAATTGAGAGAGCAATATTCAGAAAATTAAAGTGACAGAACGCGCTTCAGATTTTGATTAAAAATTCACGAATCACCAGTACGATACAGTGAATTGGTGGCAGCGAAATTAAAAAAGTTTCTGTATTATAGGCCTATGTACTTACCGTGAACAAAAGCAGCTTTATCTGAAAAGAAAATTATACAAAATTAGTCTTGGTCGGGTCAAGTTTTAACAGCTCTGGTTACCTCCTTGTTCTGTTTACCTGGATTTATAATTACACAGAATGTTGTATCCTTTACGCGGAAGTAGGTCATGTATAATTTAGTTGCTTTTTCATCAAAATCGGTTTAGCATAGCATCAAACATTACCATTAACTTTACTTTTGTTTCCTTCAAAAATATTTTACAAATGTACGGATCAAATTTTATATTTTTTTATCATACTATTATTAAATAATCCTTTAATAAAGCCTGGTAGGTAAATGAAAGTCAAAGTGAAATATATGTTATTTGAATTATGCTTGATTTTTAATCGATAAACTAAACTGCACTTTCAGCTAGTAGACACTTTATTCTGTATAATATGTATTATTATTAACATAATTGAACCTTACGTAATATTATAGGTAATAACATTAAAAAGTTATAATAACTTTTTATATTACATTTTTTATTCAGCGTACACCGCAAAAACAACTCATTATATTCCTATCTATTAAGTGTAATTTAATAGCTGTTTCTTCTAAAAATAACTCATTTACCTTACCTTATGTGTACAAATATAGTTTTGGCTGAACGCTTGCTTGAAAATAAACGTAAACTACAGTCAAAGGAAACAATTAAGTTCCTAGGAATTCAATAAGTCGAGATTTATTACCTGAGCAAAATGTTAACTACATTGCTCAAATAAACCACCAGGCGCTTCAATTTCGCGTTCGTCTCAAATTAAACTTAGATATATCTTGCTTATCGTTATAAGGCATATAGAACACGTCCCGAAATGCTCTTTATACCTTATTAACATGTACCTACAAAGCAAAATTCTCTCTAAAAAATAATTTAGTTTGGAATAAAAATTTAGTTTTCTGCATTCCAAAAAATATTTGGATAGTTCGATGTTTCGACTTATAATCGAGGATTTATTAATCCGATTTTATAATCCAGTCAATACTCAGAATTATTACAAATACGAAAAAGGAAGATAGGGCCTTAGCCTACACTTATGATAAAAGTGATATATGTATATATAAAATGACACTATTAAACCGAAAAGTGACGCCACTTCGGAATTTCAACACATTGATGCCGGGGTACCAACGATCAAGGATCAAGGAACAAGGATCTGTTCTCGGCCCCATGCTCTACACGTTGTACACTGCTGACCTACCGCTAATGCCAGGAATAACCACAGCAACATTTGCAGACGACACCGCTACATTCAAATTCAAATTTAATGACGTGGAATAAGTGATACATGTATCTTATGTTCCTTAATAAACATATTTTATTTTTTATTTATATTTATTAGCAAGCAATAAAGACCCAGGACTTGCATCAGAGGACTTGCAGAAGGGCCTTGACGTTAACGAATGGCTGCAAAAATGGAAAATAAAAGCTAGTGCCACGAAGTCAGTACACGTGACCTTCACCCTTAGAAGAGGAGACTGCCCACCTGTAAAGTTGGACCAATATATTCTGCCCCACAGCGACCATGTAAGATATCTTGGATTACACATTGATCGTGGATTAACGTGGAGGCACCACATCAAATGTAAAAAGCAGGAGCTACAGCTAAAGTTCAACAGCCTTTACTGGATGCTAGGAAGAAACTAAAGACTATAAAGTCATCCTAAAGCCCATTTGGACATATGGCCTCCAACTATGGGGCAGCGCAAGTGATACCAACATAAATATACTCCAGCGACAACAGAACAAGATCCTAAGAGCAGTTGCAAAAGTACCATGGTACATAACCAACAACGAAGTTCACGAACACCTTAAAATGAGAACTATCAAAGAGGAAATCCGGAGACTGGCAGCTAAATACAAAGAGCGCTTAAACTGTCACCCTAATGAAATTGCTCGCCAACTCACCATTAGACAGTATGTGAGTCGACTAAAACGTCACCATATTCTAGAGCCAGAAGACCGGCAGTAGCTCTAGACAGAAGATGAGTAGATGGTTCCAATGGGAAGTCACTCCACATGACAGCACTACAGAAAAAATTCCCTCATAGCCTTGGGGCTGATGGCTGATTGCGAATAACTGCAGAAAAAAAAAAGCTAATCAACCACTCAGCGATTCTTGTAATAAAAAAAACCCGTTTAATTTCCAATCATTACAAAAAAATATATACAGCTTAGATTTTTTACATTATTTTTCTTGATATCCTATATCCTAGCTACCTTCAGTACCGTCGATTAGATAAAGGTCTTCTCTAGCTATAAATCCGAATTACTAAGTTACAGACGAAACTAATTTCGCCTTATAAGTTTGTGGTGTGCATAATTCCTAATGAACGGGCATCGCGCTCAATATACTACTTTAATAAGATAAGTAAATAAAAAATTGAATAAGAAGTCTTCTTATTATAATCAATCTATTCATTGACGAGGGCAGATGAAGTTTATTGGTAATACATAATTAAGGTCACACTGTCTGGAGGATACAATAATTAACTCAGTTGCCTTAAACTGTCGATGAGTAGTGAACGTGCGCCTGCGCGGGTCGTGTCGCTTAGTGAGTTACATACAAAAAGCATACGATACATAATTATTTAAGCTTCTTTAGGAACGACTGCGTTATACTCACTACTATATTAGAGCCTTCATACATTAATTTAAGTATGAATGCTGAATCCGTCAGTGAAATTTGATCCGCTAGCGTAATTTGCGTTCGAGTGCCTTGCCTTGTGCCCCGCCTTGCCACATACTAACATGACGTTGTTATGTTTCAAATATTAAATTGCAAGAAACGAAAAAAAAATTAGCTACTTTACTAATAACAATAAAAATAAAAAATTACAATAATAATAAGTATCACGTCAATCCTAATTTGAGTAATAGGTTAAGGAAGCGTTTAAATATACATATTTTAATTGCGATAGTTAATTAGTGAGACCATTGGTACTAGCCAAAATTCATCAGAAAACTTTAGCTAATTAAATTAACTCTCTCCTTGTTTATTTTTATATTTCGTAATCCTACAACTAACAAAAATTATATATTACAGTAAAACTAAAAATATGGTCAAAGATGGAATACATAAGATTAACAAAAGCAAAAAAAACTAACATTTATTCAATTCAATTTAACTAAGTAATACCCAATTTGGCGTGATGAATGCGTGATGGTGTAAAAGTGAGGGTATGCACGTTAAGGTGTGTATGGGGGATTCTCCTTATGATGGGGGTCTCTGTCTCTGTATCATCAGCGAACTATATAACTGACGTGAGACTGATCTTAAATTAAATTATTATGATTCATGTGCACTTTTTACTTTTTATTTTTCATGTATCCTTATTAGTTTAGTTTGTTTTTTGTTCCACATCGCACCTTCACGTACATACCCTCACTTTTACACCATCCCACAACAGAGACAAAAATGTATGTAATGTTTTTTATCGATGTTTTCCTTTGTAATAGTTTTAACCTTTTGTGTGTATATATATATACATATGTATTCCATCCTTAGCTATATCTTCAGTACAATTGATTTTGTAATTTATGTTAGCTGTAGGATTTCAAAATAAATATTAAGGTGTTTAAGTAGTTGTTATCTTGAGCTTGTATGGAACGAGTATGATATTAGATTAGATATATAAAGTATAAATATATCGTTTAAGTTCTATACAGAAGTCAAGGTAACATTCAGGAGGAAGGACCTCTGTCATTCTCAGCTGGAATTTTACGTATCACGAATACAAATGAGAGAAAAAATAAGATTGTGTACAATATCCGCAAACACCGCCGCACTTGGGAATTTATTTAACGGGCGGATAAATTGAATTTTCTTTTTTGTAAGACACGAAAGTTTATAAAAAAGAGATTTAGTATAATAATTGGTAAAATATTTCTTGAAATAGTTTTTTTAATTCATTAGAAGCAAATCTTTCATATATAAACGTCCAAAATTAGTAATGTATCCTCAAACTAAGATTATAAACAATCTTGGATTGATTCATATCCCATTTGCATGCCAATGTAACAAATCTGCTATCCGATGGTTTTTTCGACAAAAGATTGACAGCAATCTTAAGCAAGCAAGCAGCATACTAAATATTCTTTAATAGATAAAAAATTTGTTGATAGCAGATTCTAGACCCTAGTTGGATAGCTTAGGTATACCTTACCTTATCAACCTCTCTATTGCCAGAAATAGCTTATTGATACTAAACATTGTTGACATAACAAAAATTTCGAAGATCACATCAAATTAAGTGTCATCAAGGCCAGCAGTATTTAATGGTACCTCATTAACGTCTCTACTCAATAACATATATACAAGTATTCTAAGATGGCGACGGTCAATGTCAAATATTTAAACGTATGACCATAAATAGATATTAAATACGAGTACATAGCGATGATACATTGATATATACATACATTGATGTTAAAGTGGCTTGAAATACTGTTAACTAACTTATAGGGATTATTATTATATAACCTTTACTATGATAAATAGTTTATATCGGTCCGACTTATAGAAATAAATATAAATAATTGTTTATGCTATAATTAGCATCGTAAATAATAAATAATAACTTAGAACACCAGGAAGCCAAGCTTAGGAAATAAATTTTTATGTTTTTAATTACTTAGTTTTAGTTGGTATTCGTGAGTTTGGGTTAAATTATGTTTTATAACAGATCTTATAATATATCATCATATCCAAACAGCGTATTACTCCCTAAACGGATTATTACGATATTATAGACAGGAAAAAAAAATGGCAGCACATAATTAAACTAATAAAAAATATATAAATACACTTTGCAATTAAATTATTTGGATATGATAATATATTAAAAGATATACAGGCAGATAAAAATAATAGTATAATACGTTTTAGTTATAGTAACATTATACGACAGTATACGAATAACACACTGAGGCGAAAATCGTGTCCGATTCCAATCTCAAACAGGTTTTTACTCACAATATTAAAATCATAGCTATCGACTACACGTGTGGTTAATTTTATCAACGATAAGCGGGTGAGAATATCGTTTTACATAATATAGTAGTCATACTGTTTAAGAAGAGGTGAGTAAATTTCTATTTTAATTTACTTTCTGTCAAATTTATAGCTTATTTAAGTGAATTAGTGTATAATCATCATAAAATATAAGGGACCAAAACAATACAAAAAGCATATTATTGTTAATTATGTGCCACGCTGTGTTTGTGAAATATTAGTGTATTGCAGCATAATAAAATATATATTTTATTATGCTGCAATACACTAATATTAGAAATATAGAAAAAGCGCTAAAATTCTAAAAACGTTCTAGTCAATACATGTTTCTTCAAAACTGGCGAGCTTAGCTCATTTAATTAATTATACTGTGGCGATTTAATAATTTGTTTTTGATAGCTATATAAGCAATAACTAATATTATTATGTCATTTAGACGTGAAAAATGGTCGAAGTTACAATAGAGCAGGGAAAATTGGAGGGAGTCAAAGTGAAAACTGTCACAGACGACTGCGAATATTACAGTTTTAAGGGCATTCCATATGCAGAACCTCCAATTGGAAAATTACGGTTTTTGGTAAGTTTTATAAAAACTAACTTAGTAACACATAAAGTTAATAAAATAATTTCATTTATCTAACATACAATTTTGAACAAATAACAACTCAATGAATCCATTTCAAATTCGAATAATCAATGGAATTATGTATATCAATTATTTTCAAAATAGATACTATCCATGATTATACATTATAATATAGTGTATTCATTTTTGTTTATCTATATATATATCTTCTTTATCGAGGAAATAAAGACATTAAAAATCGTTTCATAGATAAGAAATATTAAATACGACATTTTCTGTAAATTTTAGGAGGCCCAACCTATAAAACCATGGACTGGAACCAGAAAAGCCACAGAACACGGACCGATCAGCCCACAATTTGACATTTTTGGAAATGAGAAAAAAGCTGGGAACGAAGACTGTCTGTATCTCAACGTTTACTCTCCAGATATTTCACCAAAGACTCCCCTTCCCGTGATGGTATTTATACATGGAGGGGGATTAAAATGTGGTTCAGGTAATGACGACCACTATGGACCCGACTTTCTAGTTAGTCACGGTGTTATCTTAGTAACCATGAACTATAGATTGGATGTCTTTGGTTTTCTATGCCTAGACACGAAAGAAGTTCCAGGAAACGCTGGATTTAAAGATCAAGTCTTAGCATTAAAATGGATTAAACAGAATATTCGGACATTTGGAGGAGATCCCAATAACATTACAATCTTCGGTGAAAGTGCTGGTGGACTTTCCACTTCTTTACACGTATTGTCTCCACTATCTCAAGGTCTCTTTCAAAGAGCTATCGTAATGAGTGGTTCCCCATTTTGTGAATGGGCCCTATCATTTGAACCAAGAAAAAGAGCATTTGTGCTCGGCAAACAATTGGGGTTAGAGACCGAAGATCCAGATAAACTATTGGAGTTCCTTCAAAGTGTCCCAGTTGAAAGTTTGGAAAACACAACGCCATGCATCTTAATATCCGAACGTCTAAGCGACTATACAAAATTCTATCACTTTACTGCAGTAGTGGAAAAGGAATTAGGTCAAGCGGCGTTTATATCTAAAGACCCAGAAGATATTGTTAAAAGTGGGAAAATCAATAATGTAGACGTTATAATAGGATACACTAGCAACGAGATGATAATCACCTTAATAGACCCAAATATTATACCGAGATATCAATTGTACGACGAACTGTACTTGCCCCGAAAAATTGTATACAATTCTACGCCGTCGAAAATCTTGCAGATCGCCGATAAAATTAAAAAGCACTACGGTATACCGAATGCTGAAGGAAACATTCTAGTTCAGAGGACTGTTAAATTTTTGTCGGATTCCATTATGACTTATCATATTCAAAAATTATTAACACTGCTGGCTAATTCAGGGAAAATTAAAACCTATTTTTATCAATTTTCGTCGCAATCCGAGAGAAATGTTATTGGAAAATTGGGCAAAGAATTAGGAATTCCAGGTACATCTCATATTGACGATCTGATGTATTTATTCAACGCCAACATTTACAACAATCCATTAATCAAAGGCACTAAAAGCTACAATATGGTTCATCAGTTCTGTACCTTGTTCACGAACTTCGCTAAGTATGGGTGAGCATAATTTTCTTAAGTTTAATCTTAAGTATTTCAGATTGATAAATATTTTAATTATTCGCCTGTTACATTTTGTTTAACGAAATGTCATTGAACCCTGTTTTATAGCTTATCTCATAACATTTAAATATTCTATTTTGCCGCCTATGTAATAAAAAGGTTTAACTTGGTTAATGCTAAAGGTGGACAAAGTCCCGGGCATCAATAGGTCCATTGATTGTGTATGTACTTTTATCAATAGCTTAAATATCGTTTCGGATTACTTTGCAAGCTTGCGAAGCTTCTTAAATTGTTAGTCTCCATGGACGACGGTATCCTCCTGCCTGTTTCCTGCCTGATCTATAAAATGAATTAATTATATTTCATACTAGGTATAATAACAATTTAAATTAAGAGTATTTTTTCAAATTTCAGAAATCCCACTCCTGACGTCTCGATGGGTGTTACATGGCCCGAATACGACACGATACATAAAAGTTACTTGGATATCGACGAGGAACTGTCAAGTGGAACAGCTCTTCACGAAGATGTTATTCAATTTTGGCAAGAAATATATACCTCAGCTGGCGTTCCTTATTAGACATGGCTTTCTTAGAAAGATAAACGATATCAAAATTTAGGATAAGGATGCATAGGGACGCTTTAATCACAAAATATACTTCACAACGTATTCTCGTAGGTACTTATGAAATTTAAATAAAATCATTTAAAAATGTTGAGTCGTTTTCAGTTATAAAGTGCGTCAACACAAACACGGAATGTATGGTGTTTCACACTGATATATGATTATACTATTTATTAGTTTATAATTCCTGTATTTTTGACTGGACTAGAACTTTAAGTGCTCCTGTAAATCATGGCAATCAAGCATTTATTAAATTACCACAATGAGCCTATTCAAAGAAGTTACAATTAAATTAATTAATTATATAAAAAAAAATTGTTGTTGCTGTATTTATATGTTTTAAAACGATATTACTAATATTATAATGGCTAATATAACATGGAAAACAATAGAATTAAATTAACTTATAACATACTATGATATGTGCGGTAGTGAGCTGATCAATTTAAAATAAAGCATTGTTAAGCACATTTCGGGTAGTTCAATTTTATTATTTATTTTGAAAGTAATGGACACGTATTTTAGAATAGATAGATTATAACTTATATTGCATTTTGTACAATATAAGTATGTAACTTAATATATAATTAATTATAATATAAGCGTTTATTTATTACGCTTTATTTATTTATTGTATAATGCAATAAATAAATAAACATACTGTCATAAACATAACATGTTATACCTTTTCTTGATTTACTTCTTTTCCACGTGCTACGGAGAGGGTGGCCATGACCCCTGGATCAGCCCTTGTGAGAAAATTACATCGAGAATATACTAGGGGCCCCAGAACACGCGTTAAATAGTTATCGAAACACTTGGAATAGGAACCAGGTACGATATCTAACATAAAGAAGATATTTCTACTCGTTCGAAATGAAAAATTAAATGCGTATTAAATAGATAACTCCTACTTCTTTTGCATTTTTATTCAATATCTTAAGTGGTCAAATAATTCGTATTGTTATGCATTGTCCGTTCCTTGAACGTCTCCGGTTATGCTGCTTGATTAAATGTATATACTATATATATAATAATAATTATATACTAGCTGCCCCCGCGAACTTCGTTTTTCCTTAATGTGATTTTACTTAGCCTACCTCTTTAGTTCATACCAACATTGAACATTTCGCTATGCTACCCCAGAGACTGTTCGGTTTTTTGGAATGAAAACTTATTAGGTTTTTCTGTGAATTTTTCTCTATATACCTCAGAGTTCAAGTCATAAGATTTTAATTAACAAATAAAAATTGGAGTTGATCATAGAGGGATGAAAATTTAAGGGCTGTATGTATTTTTGGTATGATGTACTTATCATAAAAAAAAATTGTCAAAAAAATAAAAAAGCCATGGGGGTGGACACTCCTGTTGGTTTGAAAGATAGATAGTAGCCGATTCTCAGACTTACTGAATATGCATAATAAATTTCATAATAACCGGTCAAGCCGTTTCGGAGGAGTGTGGGAACGAACATTGTGACACGAGAATTTTATATAATAGATATATAATGGTGAAGATGACGAAGAACAATTCAGAAAGGATTTACTCAAAATAACTGTTTCTAGGGAGGAGGAAGGGACGCACCATCAACGTTACCAACAACAGAAAATATTAACCAGTTTAGTTTCTTATTATCGACGTCGACGTCTGCCTTTCGAAATCTGAGAGTTACTTAAGGCAGCTTTTGGCAGGCCGCGTACCATCACTATGTCGAACAAGCTGACCACTGAAGTATTTCCGAACCATTTTGATGTAGGTTCCACCATTCCAGAAAAAAGCGTACCTAATCTTAAAATGTACGCAACGCGCGCCTTCTGACAATGTCAGTGTCCATATATCAGGTGAATCTCAGGTTGGTTTGCACACTGTTTTATAAAAAAAAATAAAATCTCATTTTAGTATCGAGTCTAGACAAAATCTAAATATGTAAAGATATCAGGTTTATGTCTCAAACAGAATATTAATTTCAAAACATTCACAGCAAATGGAAATAATAATCTAAATTATCTACGAAAACCGGTATTTTTGTCAGATGTTTGGTATGTGAAGGTTTATTATAAAAATTTGAATCATGATCATAGCTAGCGCATTACAATCCAATACATTTCAACTTCAAGAAGAAGAGCATGTTAGACATCTGCAACCTTTTCTGTAGAATCAAATAGAATAATCTCATTAGAAGGTCGGCGATGTCAGCAAGACTTGGTTTTTTACACGCTATTCTTGGGCGGATAGATAGCCCCTAGTTGCTGTCGTTAATTTCTCTTAAAATTCCTCCTCCTTATGCGACACGACACACCAAATTGTTTTATGTGCCTCGTACGAACTCGAATTGCCTGCATAATATGCCAATGTTTCGGGTTTTATCTAACTATGACACCAATTATGAGGACATTGATATTTTCCACCATACCAAAGAAGAAGTGAGAAAGTATTTGAAGAGGCGGGAAGACTCTGATTTTGTCTAAGTAGTGATTTGAAATATTATTTGTTTTAAATGTTAAATTTCAGTTTTCTTTATATAGTTTCGTCTATTACTAACTTATTTGTTGTCTGTTTTGTATATAGTTATATAATCCCGTGTGTCACCACCATAGGATAATTATATTTTATATAAACAAAAACCCTTGCAACATAGTAGTACAAAGATCCTTTATATTTCAATAGCCGAAGTGCTGTTACATGATTTACGAACCACTCTTAGTTCTTACTAAGTGACGTTTCCTTGTAGAGCGTGAGAACAATGTGTCAGCACAACGGTCACGTAGGCCTTTAAGAATAGGATATAAATATAATAGAATACTTGTAATATTTAGTATTAAACGGACCTCAAATCGGACCGGTTGTATTCATTTTAACTTTAAGTTTTTAAAAACCCTTTCTTCGCGGACCCACTACTTGACTGGCGCTGAGGACAGGATAGTCGCTCTAGCTGCACGTACTTCTCAATTATCGGTTCGAGCATCAAATTCTGCTTACCTAAAAAGGGGAAACTACGTCGCGATTGCTAAAAACGGCTATTCAAAAGAACAAATAAATTTGTCAAGAACGAAAATCCAAAAGCGTTAAGGGTGTTTTGTGCGAGTGTTGAGGCAGCGATGTACTGGTAAGTCACCTTTTCACCTTTCAAATCCAGCCCTCTCCACTTTTCTTTTGTTATTTTGAGATCGACATCTCTCATCTTAACGATAGTTTTAAGACTTTGTTAGAGTTAAATTCATATAAACGTAAATTGTAATAAGTAAATTAAAGAAATATAGAAGTAAGTAGGTTAGTGCATGAAATTCTGCAACCCCTAAAGTATAAGTTTAGATTCACATCAAATTCTGTGAGCTATAATTATTGAGTAATTGTGTAATTATTTAATCAAATAATTCCTGAAAGAATACATAAAACCCAAAAAGAAATATTTTATATGTTTCGGAAATACGGAACATCGCAAACAATTCAGCAACATGGTAATTAGGCTTTTTAAAGGTGTATCAATTCAATTTTATGAGTGTACGGAAAGAATCGTTTTTATTGACGATGAAAATGAACAGAAAGCCGTTATTCTGAAATTTCATCTCGGAAAAACCTGTCACAGAGGTATTCAAGAAACTTTTACTCGCATCAGGCGACACTTCTTTTGGAATAACATGAAAGAAACTATATCAGCAGTAATTAATTCTTGTGAAGCCTGTAAACATATGAAATATGACCGAAAGCCTTTGAAACCATATTTACAGTTAACTCAAAAGCAACATGCCCCATTCCAGGAATTATTTATAGATATATTTAGTATCGAAGGAAAAACATACCTCACCTTAGCTTACGCTAAAAGGAAACTAAGACAGGCAATTGAAATTACTAGCAAAGGCACACCTGACGTTATCCGCGCACTAATAAAATACTTTTCATTTTACGGCATACCTAAGAAAATAAGCTGCGACTCTGGTACTGAATTCAACAACGATCTATTGAAAGAAATGATGTCACTCTATAAAATCCAAATACATATCGACACACCTAGGAACCCTAATTCAATGGGAATAGTTAAACGTTTTCATTACACCTTAATTGAAATTTACAGACTGACAAAATACGAACAACAATGTACCGACGCCGCATCTATTATATCACTCATCATGGCATATAATAATGCGATTCATACTGTTACAACTTTAACACCGTTTGAAGTAGTGTTTGGCCATGTAGATTCTGAAAACGCATTCAATATAGACTTCGAGAAACGATACTTGCAAAAATTAATTAAAGATCACGCCAAAAGAATAAAAGTTTTATTTAAAATCATATCTGATAAAATGTTAACGTTTAAGGAAAATTCTAGAGAAAAATGCGGTGGCGAATCCGACGTCCCGTTACCAGAAGGGAAAACAATTTTCACAAAATTAATAAACACTCGCAGAAGTAAGTACAAACCTTGTTTTGAAAAGGCCATAGTTACAGGAAAACCTGAAAGAAACACCATCCCTATTAAAATTAGAGGTAAACACAAAAAGGTACCAATTAAAAACATATAACTCACGAGCCCCAGCTTGGGCCTTCAACTTCAAAAGGTTGAAAACAATTCAGGGATCCATAAGACAGGGAACATCCTTCATCAAACAGGATAACTGGCTTATTTTTAAGGTATTAGATTTGAATGGCCTACTAATGGAATTAGAATATAACAATAGGAAATATAGTAATTTTAGTAAGATAGTAAGTGATGATAAGCCTTAGTTTAAAGAATTTTTAGGAATTAGGGAACAAGTAGAGTATTTGCAAAGAATAACGACTGAAAAGATTAGGCAAATAATCCCTTCACACCTAGGACGAAGAGGAATATTGAACCCTATTATTAAAATTATAACTGGAAACTTAGATCAGGAAGATGCTCAACGATATGAACAGTTAATAAATCAATTAGGTACTTTGTCAACAAATTTTCCACAAACATGCGTTTAATAGTTGTTTCCAAAATGTTAGATGGACTCATTAATTCATCAGAAATATTACACAATAACTCAAAATTATGGACGAAAGACTAAATCGTGTAAAAAAAAAAAATGTTAAAAGACATAAGTACTAAAGAAAATAATGCAGTATATTCTACATATGGTATAAGTTTATATAATCTTTTTGTAAGTAATTTTAGAACGCTTTATATAAAAATAAGCGAATTAGAAAGATACGATTAATGTTAAATCATACATGATAGACAGAAAAATAACCTTTGTATTAGACGTAGCTTTAATAACCAATTCAACTTATAGTTATAATAAAATGTATCCCTTACCTATCTTTCATGACCCTAAAAACCTAACCTTAATAATCATTCCTAAATATCCCTATATCCTGGTGAAAGGTGTAACATACTTACCGCTTATACAGCCTTGCAAACAAGTCTCTGAGGAAAATTTATTATCTCTGCACACAAGAAAACAGGGGCACCGTATCCTGAAACGACATGCATTGAGGAGCTGATGACCTTCAAGGAAAACCCATCCCACTGTTACCAGAATACAGTAATTATAGAAGAGAAAATCTGACATCAGAACGTATCCCATCCATTAAACTGCTGGAGTTACAGCCACCAGTGAACTTTAAGGAAAATCAGAATCCAGTAAACATACAAGGAATGGACCTTAGTGACCTGCAACACATGTCTTACATGCCGAAACAACTTAACAGAGAAAGTGATAGTGAAATGGGCAATTCAGTGAAAGTGAAAAGCATTAGTTTAGGCACTCTTTTATTGTATTTTGCTAATTGTTGTGTTTTTTATAAAAAATAAGATTATTAATATGTTGCAGTGGCGAAATAATCAGAATTTGCATGTGCAATCCCCTGATAATTTCGCTCTTAAGGAGGGAGGAGTTATATAATCCCGTGTGTCACCACCATAGGATAATTATATTTTATATAAACAAAAACCCTTGCAACATAGTAGTACAAAGATCCTTTATATTTCAATAGCCGAAGTGCTGTTACATGATTTACGAACCACTCTTAGTTCTTACTAAGTGACGTTTCCTTGTAGAGCGTGAGAACAATGTGTCAGCACAACGGTCACGTAGGCCTTTAAGAATAGGATATAAATATAATAGAATACTTGTAATATTTAGTATTAAACGGACCTCAAATCGGACCGGTTGTATTCATTTTAACTTTAAGTTTTTTAAAAACCCTTTCTTCGCGGACCCACTACTTGACTATATATTGTTTATTTATGTAATCTTTTTTGGCTAATTATGTATTGTCTAACTGTTTTGTTTTATAATATGTATGTTAGTTGTAAGATTACTTATACGAGGCATGCCTTTTAAGTTTTGTCGTTTGCAGAAAAAAACACAACTAGAACCTTATAGTACTTTTTATTGTTTTTCAAAGTATTCACCACGTAGCTTAATACACTCTTCCATTCGCTCAAACCAATTATTATAACATTAATTCCACTCTAAAGTGGAGGTGTTCAAAATGGCTGACTTGAAAGCGTCGACTGCTTCTTCACCGGACTGGAACCTTTGACCAAGAAGACTTTTCTTACTTTTTGGAAATGTAAAGAAATCGTTAGGGCTTAGGTCAGGACTTTGAGTTAGATTTTCGAAGTTTGGCGATGACTTGTGGTAAACCAACTGTGATAACCATTCTACGATTTTCAAGTGCAATAGTGGCAACATGGCCGGTTTTCCTACCGAACGTGGCCACCATCTTCCTTGAAGTGCTTCGAGAACGAACGAGTTTAGTCGGCTTTGGCTCGTCTTGAAAGATCCAGATTGTAGATTGTTGTATGGAATCAGGATCGTAGGCATAGATCCAAGATTCGTCACCACTGATGATGTCGTAGACGTGATTTGACTCTCTTCGATTAAACCTTTGCAGAGTTTTCTGACACCATCTGACGCGGGCCGCCTTGTGATTGTCGGAAAGCAGATGCAGTAGCCAACGGTAAACTAGCTGCACACCAAGCGCTTCGTGCAAGATCTTCTGAATGGTTGTCCCTGAGATGCCTAATAAAGCCTCTATCTCTCGATACGTCACATGACGATCTCCGAGAATTAATGGTCTCACAGCAATGATGTTCTCTTCAGTGAAGGCGGATTTTGGGCGTCCTTCGCTAGATTGGTCACTAACACTAGTATGTCCAGGCTGGAATTCTAAATACAAGCATCAGCAAAGACATGTAACTCTGCTTTAGATGTGGAAGAATAACGTAGCCATCTCGGTATATTAATGCATTTAATATGTTGTTATAGTGCTGTCCCAATCTAATCCAGTTAGTCATAACTTCTGGATTATTAACTTTGCTATAACAGCAACAGGAGCTATCCATCCCAAAGGGTCATACAGTTTTGCTACTTCTAAGAGAATCTGCCGTTTAGTTACAGGTTCTGTTACTATAGGCATATTTAAAGTATATTCGAATTTGTCTAAGTCTCTATTCCAACTCATTCCTAAAACCTTAACTAGGTTATTCACCTTCAGAGGCTGTTCATGATCATCTCGTTTATTCTCACCGATATGTTTTAGCACATTTTTATCATTACTGCTCCCCTTTTGGAGCTCAAGTCCTCCTAAATTCATTAATTTACTCATATCATCTTCTTTAAATTGAACACGCAAACTTGCAACATTTATGTCCGAAGAACCCGTTTCTTGAGGTAGCTTTCCTGATAGCACCCAACCTAGGCATGTTCTCTGTGCTAGTAAGTTGCCCCTAGGATGTTTGATTATACCATCTAAAAGAATGTTACCGTATACGTCTGCTCCCAAAAGAATGTCAATTCTTCCAGGTGTTTTGAAGGCTGAGTCAGCCAACTCTAAAGTTTCTAGGTCTGACCATTCAGGAGCACTAAGTTTGGTAGTTGGCAGAAGTGTTGTTACTGAGCGCTATACATATGCATTGACTCGTATTATTGTCTTAGGATCGTGGCGAGATTTTACGCTAAGTGAAACCATGTATTTGATTCTCATTTGCCACTCTCTCACACCTGACACCCAACCACTTACTGATCGGCGCGTAAGATTAAGAAATTGTACTGTAGCTTCAGTTATAAACGATGCTTGCGAGCCTTGGTCTAACAATGCTCTAATAATATGTTTGCAACCATTTCTACTCTCTACTTATACATCAGCAGTAGCTAATTTTTGACAATTAAAACATAACACTATTTTGATAATTTTCCTTGGAAAAGTAAGTTACAAAGTGTACATCGTTTGTTATAGAATTAAGCTAACCTTTAGTTTGCTCAGTCATGGTACCTGTCAACGTGGATTCCCTTTCACTCGTTGTCGACGTGTTTCGATCTCTCTCATAGTGTAGCAATGAATGATGACGACACCCACATTTTCTGCAACACGTTGGCTGACGACATCTGATTACTGAATGTGACGGGGCAAGACAATTAAAACATAATTTATTCTGCTGGACGAACTCTTGCTTTTCTTTTGTAGACATGTCTAAGAACTCTTTAGAATAATAGATGTAGTGTGTACCACTGCATAACACTCATTTGACTTCCTGCTTTTTCACATCATTGTGTATACCTGAATGAAAGGACTTAGGTTTAGCAATAGGTGTAGCAACAGGCTTAGTTAGGGTATGGTGATTTTACTCTATGACTGTCTATCATTTCTATCGATCGCAATCTAGCTTCTAGAAAATCCCGCAGTTCTGTCCACGTAGGGAATTCGGTATTACTCCAACTAAGTTGTTGTTCCCATCTCTTTATTGATTCATAGTCCATCTTTGATATTACTAAATAGTTAATAATCATATCCCAAGTGTCGGTTTTCACACCGAGATTTTGCAATGTTTTTAAGCATCCGGCTCTAAGGACCATAAGTTAAGGAGTTATAGTTGAAAATTGATCACTAATTGATTGAGGGTCTTGAATTCAAGAATTAAATAATAAGACGTGCGAATCGTATGACACTTTTATTTTAACTAACAAAGCGTAGTGGAGTGTATACATAATTTGACAGAGCAAATACAAAAATCTGATGCGCAGACCTATGGTTATAGCGCCATTTTTATGTGCGTGTATTTATTTTAAACTATTATTATATATAGAATTCGACGAACATAAATTGTATATGAGCCCCTTATACCTAATGTTTTTTTTTTTTTAAGTAATAGGCGGCAAACGGTCAGGAGGCTCATTTGATGTTAAGTGATACCGCCACTTATGTAGATGGCTCGCAAGTGTGTTGCAGGCCTTTCAAGAAATGAATGACATTGTTCTTTAACACTTTTCTTAGAGAGAATAAGCACAGCACGTCAACTGCGTCTAATAATCAATTAATTAATCTAAAGACCTCATATTCGCAGACGATATTGTCTTATTCGCTGAAACAAGTAAGGAACTGGAAATGATGATAATTACCTTAAACGAAGAAAGTGAAAAAGTAGACCTTAAAATGAACGAGCACAAAACTAAAATAATGACTATCTGTGCGGTTGCTACATACACTACAGTATGCCTTAACGAAAGCCTCTGGAATATGTAAAAAAACTAAATATACCTTGGCAAACATACAATTATCATTCGAAGATAAAAATGAACTTGAGGTATAGCGGCGAATTAACATGAGCTTGAAAAAGTTTTGGTCCATGAAGGAAATCTTAATGAAGGAAATCTCAAAAGGTCAATTTCCTCTTCACCTCAAGAAAATTATCTTACCTACTCTCACAAACGGCTGCCAAAAGTGGACTTACGATACAAAAATGAAAAGCATGCCAGAAAGCAATGGAAAGAAGCGTACTTAAAATAAGAAAAATACATAAAATGAAAAGCGAAAAAATAAGACGAAGAACAAAAGTGATAGATGCCTTACATTATACCCTAAAACCGAAGTGGCAATGGGCGGGGCATATAGCAAGATACATCGATAATAGGTGGACCTTAAAGACAACTGTATGGAAAGGACCAAAAGGAAGAAGAAGTAGAGGTCGCCCAAAAAGAAGGATAGAAGAAATAGAAGCGGTAGCAGGAAACGAATGGAGAAAGAGAGCCATATAAGAGTCAGTTGGAAGAAGCTGGAGGTGGCCTTAACCGATGAAGGGGTTCCCTATCGTCGGTACTAAAGGAAGCTAGGATATAGGATAAACAAGCAAAGGGAAAAAAATAAAATATGTATGAAAATGTAAAATAATCTAAGCTGTGTATTATAATTTGTTTTTGTCATGATAAAACGGGCTTCATTATTATTATTAATCTAAAGACCACTTCAATGTTAATAAACTTTAATGACCCGATTAGTTAACGAGGGATTCAACGAAGCATATAAATGTAAGGCCGTTTTACTATTAAACGACGTCATAATTCAATTTTTTAACTCGTATTATTATATTATATCACTTCACTATCATTTATGAGAATTGCGACCTCGCTTGCCTTGTCTTCATTATTGCAAAATTTTTCCACAAGCCATATTAAATATTAGTCAACACTAATATTTTCTCAGAAACAGACGTTTACAAGTGACAATATAAGGTAGGTACTATTTTTCATAATAAACTATCACTGCTTTTCACTATCTATTATTTTTATTTTACTCGAGCCACACCCAAGAGGCTCAAAACAAGGTGTCTACAATAAATAACCAATGTCTAAAGCAAAATTTAATGGATAGGCTATTTCCCCTTAATTAGTTGCCGTTGATAAGAGAAATTAAACACATTTATACGTCACGTTTTTAAACTATTTTTTTACGGATAATAATTGGCAAACCTTAAATCACCGACGTGTCTGTAAGAAAATTCCAAAACTCAAAATTGTGTCTCTATGAATATAATAATTTGTCTTGTTTTATCAAGATAAAGCATAATGAATTCAAGTATTTCACGTTTGAGAGAGCGCAACTATTAAATATCCTGTCTGCGTCGGTAACAGGTCAACACAGCGCCATTAAGAGACGTTAGGCGAGCTTTATAAATTTGTGAGTTATTTGTTAATTGTTAAAACAACAATGAATAATAAATAGAAGTGTATTTATTACTAGCTGATCCGGCAAACGCCGTTTTGCCAAGTCATTATATCATTTATGGTTATTGTGCCTCACTCGACATAGATAGGTATTATGTGTCGCGGATTTTTTTGTAGATATTTATAAGATCTACAATTACTTAGAATATGATATATATATATAGATAGAGATAGATTTTATGGTTCTATCTTTAATAGTTTAGGCAGGGTACGCAAAATAAGTAACTTTTTTGGTTGATTTTTTACACCTTGTGTCCGAAAAACCCTAATATCTTACGGAACCCTATTTTTGTTCAAAATTAAATATAGCCTATATTACTCGTGGATAATGTAGCTTTCGAATGGTGAAAGAATTTTTAAAATCGGTCCAGTAGTTTATGAGCCTATTTATTACAATCAAACAAACAAACAAAGTTTTCCTCTTTATAATATTAGTGTAGATTCACTGTTCGTTGTTGTTTCATAGCATTCGTTTTAGTCCGGTCAATCTAGACCAAAAAATGAGAGTGAAGGTACATAAAGTCCCAACAAGCTGAAAATCAGTAAAATTGTTAAAAACATAATTATAAATAATATTGAATATTTAAGATATAATAGTAGGAAAAAAAGTATTAATATATTTTTTATAGCTAATTTTATGATCTACATCTTTTGCTAAAGTACTTTTATGATAAAACTTACCGTTTTGCTAAAATCGCGAAAAACACATTTTTTTGACTTTTGACTTTGAATTAAAAAAATCCATACACGGGAATGATGGGGAACTTTTAAATAATAAGTAGGTATGTTTTGAACAATTTTACTGATTTTCAGCTTGTTGGGACTTTATGTACCTTCGAACCTTAAAACACAAGTTGCGGTTTGTAATTTCTTTCGTACAAAAAGCTTATCTCAGTAATAATCGTACAATTTTTATGCGGTTTTTGGTTAGTTTGAAGAAAATTTGGGCGAATTTTAATTAAAAAAAAAATGTTATGAAGCGTGGTTGGCGTGGTGTATAAAAACTTAACGATCACTATTAATTTTATCTTAGTGATTTACTTAGATATGTAATAATATTAGTAATTTAAAATAATTGCGATAATTATATTTGTAATGGTGTATTAATGTTTAATTGAATAAATATATCCTGACTTAATAGTGACGCGAGCTATGCATATAATAAATATTTTTTTATCGAGGTAGACCTATTTGCTTGTAAGCTCAGAGCTACCAGTTATGTTATTAGTTATAAGATCTAGGAATATAATATAATTATATATATTTTTTATTATCGTTTTTTGATTGAAGGATTATTATCGGTGCCGGTATTATTGTGTAGTTCTATCGCATTAGTAGTAACTGTTGAGAAAGAATATATATCTCGAAATAAATAATAAATACTTAGGCCATCTAAATTAGACACGCTGCTAATTTTATTTCAAACTGCATAAACAAGTGCTGGTGAAAATTATGCTTTTTTGGCAGGTTTGTTCAGAAATGACACGAGTGAGGGTCGCTGAAGGAATTCTGGAAGGAGAAAAGTTAGATAATGATTACGGGGGGTCATTTTATAGTTTTAAGGGAATACCCTACGCAGAGCCTCCTTTGGGGGAGCTAAGATTCAAGGTACCGCATAAAAACTTGCTTGGTACATCTAGTACTAAAAAGTATATGTATTATGTATATTAAAATAAATAAATATAGATAGTTCCAGCTGCAGTTAATTTTTTCCAATTTATTATAATTAATATACCTAATTAAATTTTTGTGTACTGTTACATAAATATATTAGGTCCTTACATATGAAATTGGCGTTTTGTCGTACTGGCCACTTTGACCTTAAATATCTCCTCTTTGGTTAGGAATTCCAAATTCAATTTTATTTTATAGTAAATAGCTCGTGCATTTGTTTTTATAAAACCATGATTCATTTCATTTTCCCGTTTGAATTTTTTCTTTGCGTCACTCTACAAAATTCAATATCACGTTAGTTACGAGTCCGAGTTCCCTTGTCTGGAGCACCAGTGCTGCAGAAACGGCTCGAAGGATTGATGATTTGTAGGGCGGCAGTGTCGCAAAAGGTTCCAACGTTTTCGTTCTGGAAATTTCCTGCAGAAAAAGCCACGTGGACGGCCGGAGATCAATGTTGATAACGAGGAATTGAAGGCTCTTGTAGAAGCGGATCTATTGTACACTACGTCTGAGTTAGCTGCAGGATGCGGTGCTAGTGATAAATCTGTATTAAGCCACTTGAAGCAAATTGGAAAGGTGAAAAAGCTTGAAAGCTGGGTCCCTCCCGGGATTTTCAATCGAAGCATTATCTGTGATGGAAAATAGATCCTGTACGATAATCGGAAGCGCTCATAGCAATGGCTAAAACCAGCCCAAATGGCGCCATAAGCGAAAATTTACTCGGAAATTTAAATTTGACCCGACGATTACGCCAGATGTCTAATGTTAGCAACTGCAAAATATGGTGGAAAAGTTAGCTAAACAACCAAGGCTGTCCATCGCTCTAGGCCACTGCTGCTTCCCGAAAACGCTAGACCAAACACTGCACAACCAATTTAACTCTGATGGGGCAGTCGAAACCGCCTTCAAAGATTTTATCGATTCCCTTTCGAATGGGTGCTTTAGTAAATGGATCAAAGAATTACCTATAAGATGGCAAAAGTGCATAGATTGCATTGGTACATACTGTGATTAATTAAATAAATTAAATTAAAAAAAAATACTTTTTGTTCCTCCCATACAATACGCCAATTTCATATGCCTTACATATACCTTATATTTAGTGATTTAAACTAGTAAAAGCAGGACTAATTATTAAAATTATTGAGAAGTTTTAATAATTACAAAACAAAAATATCTTTAGACCAATAGATAATACTTGATTAAGTATATTTTATAGGCTCCAATACCAAAACAGCCATGGACGGGTGTTCGGCTAGCCAAGGAGCATGCGCCTCGCTGTTACCAAATAGATTTATTTTTTCAACCTAAACCTAACATGGAACCGTCAGGAAGCGAAGATTGCTTGTATCTTAATGTTTATAGCCCTGACATTGCACCGTCTAAACCACTTCCAGTTATGGCTTACATTCATGGAGGTGCTTTCATAAGCGGTAGTGGAAATGATGATATTTATGGGCCAGAATTCTTAGTAAAAAATGATGTTATTCTCGTTACAATAAACTATAGGCTCGAAGTAATCGGATTTCTCTGCTTCGATACTGAAGATATACCAGGAAACGCTGGAATGAAAGATCAGGTAGCTGCATTAAGATGGGTGAAGAATAACATAAAATGTTTTGGTGGTGATCCTAATAATATAACCATTTTTGGTGAAAGTGCTGGCGCTGCAAGCGTATCTTATCATTTAGTTTCACCAATGAGTAAGGGCCTATTTCAAAGAGCAATTACGCAAAGTGGGACATTATTATCTCCTTGGGCGTACAATTCAGTCAGCGCACGAGAAAAGCCCTCCTACTTGCCAAACATATGGGATGTGAAAGTAATGACGACAAAGTAATTTATGAATTCTTTAAAACTCAACCAATCGAAAATCTAATAATGAAACAATTTCCTTTAACCTACGCACAAAATGCAAAAAATTGGGTAAACATTGTTTTTCCTATCGTTCCGGAAAAAGAATTTCCTAACATCGAGGCCTTTTTTACCGGTGATGTCGCCGAGGTACTACGCCAAGGTATCCACGAAGGTGTTGATGTTATAAATGGATGCACAGCAGACGAGGGAACAGTTGTTTTTGTTTCAGGACTTAAAGCTGAAACCGTATATGAACAGGCCAGAAAATTTAACGAACTATTTATTCCTCAACCACTATCATATCATTGTTCAATATTGCAACAATTGGAAATAGGCAAGAAAGTTAAAGAATTTTACTTAAAGGACGCAAAGACGCTGGAAGAGGTTATGCAAAAAGTCGTAAGATTTATAGGGATGGATCATTTTAAGTATAGTGCATGCTTATGGCAAAAGATATGTGCAAAGAATAATAAAAATAGAATATACTATTACAACTTCACGTGTCAATCCGAAAGGAATATATTTTCAAATCAATTTAATACGGCAGAATTTTTACCCAAAACCTCAGTGTCACACTGCGATGATCTGGCTTACATATTTCCTTGTAAATCTTTGCTACCAAAAGTAGAACCAAACTCCAAAACATATAAAATGATAAACACGGTTACACAATTGTGGTGTAACTTTGCAAAGTATGGGTAAGTACATAACTTAGTTTTCCCATATTTTAACTTAAAGTTTTGTGGAATACGTTGTTTATTTTTTTATTATAATTAATTCAACGTTTGCATTTCAGAAACCCGACGCCTGACAATAATTTGAAGGCAATATGGGAGCCATTCACAATTGAGAAACAGTATTATATGGATATTGGTGAAAAACTTCAGCTGAAATCGGAACTTGACAAGGAGGAAATCACTTTTTGGGAAACGATTTTTAGTAAATATTTTCCTCGCTTGACGCCATAAATGATCTTTTTCATTTATATTATTTCATGGAATGTTTAAATACCATGCCTAAAAGGTCAGGAAAACATTGGGTTTTGTTGTTTGGGCTTTAAACTATAACACGTTTGAAATATGGGAAATGGAATCTAAAATGAAATAAAAACTATATAAACTTACCCAGTTGTCACTGTTATTTCTTCCACTCTTGGTTCACCTAAAAGAACAACAAAACTGTAGTAGGTATTTTAGTCTTATAAAATGGTTCTTTTGTAACAAAATTATTTAAATATTTGCTTCTATGATGACAGTTTTAATAACATACAACTCACTCGTTTAATTATATATTCTAAGATTATAACATCTCTTTGAACGATAATCTAGCCTATTTGTATTTTAAATTACGAAAACAACCCACTAAGCGATCCTGTCTGGTTTTTGAATAATTAATTAGATAGTTTCAATTTGTAATCAAAGTTCTATGAATATGCAGCGCAGATCGCTTGGTTGTAATTAAATTTTAATCCTTTTGTAAAACTTACAGTCGACTAGTAACACAAGGCTTATACAACTTTGATATTATGCTATGGGCATGTTACAAGGCGGATAATAACGAAGTATTCAGTACAATGCTGCAACTAAAGTTCTGTTAAGGAAATACACTTAAACTGCTTACTTAAGATTATTTGTTCAATGGCCTTTGCGTCTCGTGCTCTATATATAATTAATCAAGCGAATCAAGGTGGTAATCATACGTAATGAAATTATATTATACATACTATCTAGCCCATGATATCGCCTCGTCTACATCGAAATATTTAGTAGTACCCCATAACCATTACATTTTTCAATCAAATCTCCATTTAATTTAACCGAAAATAGTCCGTCTTTTAAAAAAAGGTAATTTTTAGTCGCTGAACCAACGGAGTAAGTATTAAGATAATATATAAGATTTTAAATAATTAGCATCGCCCCAAATTCAAACAAAAAATTACAGAAATAATTTTTACCAAAAACTTTTTAAAAATATCTCTAAATTTTATTTTACTCTTGAAAGTCCAAGTCGTTGCAATATAAAACGTATGTACAAACTATGATATAGTATAAAAAAAAATATTTTCCTTAAGACTCTATAGTAGGAATAAAGATACAATCGAAGTTTTTATCACCTATCTAGATTTATTCTGAAGATACCATGATAATTCACCTATATATATTTATATATTTAAAGATTAGCCTTTATTTCAGCGCGCATTTGTTTCAAAATGATAACGTCGGTGATTTCTATAGCTTTATTTATCGGCTGCGTTAATTCAGTTCAAGTGACAATTGAAGAAGGTATTGTAGAAGGTGTTGAGGTTAACAATCATTATGGAAGTCCATACCACAGCTTCAGAGGGATACCTTACGCTGAACCCCCTCTAGGAGACTTACGATTCAAGGTATTTTATAAATATAATCCCCTTAGCTCTTTATCTTCCTTTAAATCTCTACTGCACAAGCATTAGCTGTCCACATCATATCCCTTAATTCCACTTTCATACTAACCGATCTGAAATTATCGTGATTCATGTGTTCTACTGTTCAAATATGTTTTAATTACTTTGCTTAGTTACATTAGCTTAGTCTAAGTAATTTTATGTAGTTTTGATTTCTTGTACACCACTTCACTTCTTCAACTTATCGGTTTTTTTTCTTATCTAACAGTGGGTGACTGAAAGAGATTGGCCCATAGTTGCCATTCTTTTAATTATTTCAATTCTTCTGGATTTCTGTATTACTGAAACGAAGTGTAAATAAATACATAAAATTTAAATTAGTGGTACTTGTGTACAAATTAGATCGATCAAACTCATTTTCCACATCAATTGCTTTCTTAATTCTTTCATTAATATGACGATGTAATCGACTTTGATTTATCAGTTTGAAGTTTTTAGGCCCCTCAACCTTTCAAACCATGGACTGGTGTGAGACAAGCTAAGAAATATGGATCTGTTTGCTTTCACTATAACTTGTTCATCGTACCATATCCTCCTCCTACGGGCAGTGAAGATTGTCTCTTTATTAATGTTCATTCGCCAAATGTTACATCACAAGAACTATATCCAGTTATGGTATGGATCCATGGAGGAGGTTTCGTCAGTGGTAGCGGTGATGAATATGAGCCCGATTTTTTAATAAGAAAGGGAGTAATTTTAGTCACTTTTAATTACCGACTAGAAGTTTTAGGCTTTCTCAGCCTTGGAACAGAAGACGCCCCTGGAAACGCAGGAATGAAAGACCAGGTTCTAGCTATGCGTTGGGTTAAGAAAAATATCAGAAAGTTTGGAGGAGATCCTGACAACATCACTATATTTGGAGAAAGTGCAGGTGGTGCAAGTGTTTCATACCACCTGATCTCACCGATGACAAAAGGTCTTTTTAAACGAGCAATAACTCAAAGTGGAACTGCTAACAGTTGGTGGCCAAATACATACAGAGCAAGGGAAAGAGGTATTCAACTCGCGCGGGAAATGGGTAGCAACGCAACGGAAATTAAAGATATGTATGAGTTTTTAAAAATACAACCTGTTGAGGCTTTTGTCAAAAGTAGAATAGTCGTCACATACACACAGGCCACCAAAGAATCACCAAACGTTTATTTTGGTATTGTATCAGAGGAAAATATTGCCGGTATTGAAGTTTTCTTCCAAGGCGACGTGTACGATACAATGCGAAATGGAATCCATGAAGGTGTTGACGTTATAAATGGTTATACAGAAGACGAAGGCACACTCTACATAGCGACAGGAACAAATATACCTAGAATATTCGAGCAGGCTAATCAGTTCTATGAGTTTTTTGTACCCGAACCACTTACATTACACGTCCCTGTCGTTGAACAAACAAAAATCGGTAAAGATATGAAAGATAAATATATGAAAGGTGCTATAGTTTCAAGGGAAAATGTTGACGACCTACTGAAATATTTCGCATTTGAGAATTTTGTTTACGGTGCTCTCTCTTGGCAGAAATTTGTAGCTAAAAATAATAATAACAATAAAATATACTTGTATAAATTTACATGTAAAACAGAGATGAATTTAGCTATCAATGCATCTGCTGAGGCTGCAGCATTGTTCCCTCATAGAATATTAGTCGGACATGCAGATGATCTTCCTTACTTCTTCCCCTTTGGAGAAGATTTGGTAGATATGAATTCTGAAACATTTCAGATCATTGACAGGGCGACGACGCTTTGGACAAATTTTGCTAAATACGGGTAAGCCATTATCAATAAATTAATCAAAATGTTTTCTCTTAATTTTAACTAAATAATGATTTTCATATAAATAGTAATATACACTTCGGTTTTGCACTATAGTTATGTAATGTGCTTTTTTTCAGTAATCCTACTCCAGACAACAGCCTAGGAATAACCTGGTCACCTTATACCCTAGAATCGGAAGATTACTTAGATCTAGGCAACGTTTTAGCCGTTGGTAAAACACCAGAACAAGAAGAGTTGAAGTATTGGGAAGATTTGTTTAATGAGTACTATCCTCATGTGGTGCCATTAAATAATGCTCATCACTTGATGTCCTCAAGGTTTAAAGTTTACGCATTCAGTGTTATTATCGGCTTATATTCAACTATACATTTATTTTAAAAAAACTAATCCAGAACTACAACACGATTATTTTACAATGTCAATCAATTTTAAAAACAATTTCATTATATTTTTTGTAAGTATAGAACCTATACAAATTGTTATTATGAATTTCTCGGCATTAAAAATTTTAATTAAACATTCATTATTTTAAGATCACCAAACACTTTTCTAGACAAAAGGGGAGCCCTGTCTCTCAGGGGTGCCATGCTTATAAACACGTAAACAAACATCAAATTTATTTTAAGTTAATTAAATTAAATATGGTATGGGAATTAAAACAGGAGGGATCTAGGATTATACAGGTAATGACATATTATTTACAAGTATGCTTCAATTTAATATTTCAAATTAACATGAATTTAATATTGCTATATTTTATAAATATATAAAAAAATTAACCGAAAAAATTGCTACATCTCTAATCTTATTGGATTAGAGATGTTTTTGTTAGACTTATGTGGTTTTCACACTTCTATTGTGAGGATTCTAACCAAAATACCTTTGACTGGCTTTAAAATCTCAGTCTATCACTGTTTTATTCAAAAACAGATAAAATACTAATTTTAGAATTGTTACATTGTCTGACATCTGTCTTGTAGACCAGAGACAACATAACCCTTAAGTGACAGAAAGACTTCATGAAAAAAAAATTAAACTGTCCTTGGGAAGTAGATAAAATGTTGACAATTAAACATTTATATGACTCATGACAATAAGCTATGCCAAAAAAATAATAAAATTAAGAGTATTTATTATAATTAATACGTATATGTTGACAATAAGAATAAATTAAATAAGTATTTTTTTTGTATTACAGCAGACCTCCCTCCAAGGACCTAAGAGTCTTTATGTTTCGCAAAGTGCGTCCCACTAACAAAAAGCCAAAATTTATAAAAAAAATCTCCATTGTATGATATAATAACCATTCACAAAATCTTATAATCATATATATCCGCAACAAATAAAATAAATACACGTCTCTCAGTATAAATATTAATTTAAAAAGTGCTTTTGAAAACAAAACAATTTCCCTGCTACGGATAGGATATTGAGTCTTACAGCGCTTGAATTATTCATTCACAAACAAGCTCAACACTTATAGTAATATCGCTTAGCCTGTGAAATAGCTCAGCGTTTGCTCAACTTATAATTAAATTATAATCCCTTTGAGCCTGAATTCAAATCTTGTACTTGCCTTTGAATTTTTTCGAAAAGTTACATTTAACAACGTAAGTTGTTTGAAAATACTTCAAAAGGCTTATCACCTTTTGTTTTATAAATCACAATGTTCGTTAAAAAATTTTGAGTGACAGCATCGAGCGCTTAAATACTAAGGTTGTTCAATAAAAAGTGATAATGAGTATGACACTATTATCTCATTATTTCTGACATACACCAAACTGTGACCAAACGGAAAATCTGCTAGATGTTTTAAAATAATTTCCACATATTACCTACACACACCCTCCCAAATACTCACTCACATACACATACTCACTCTCTCTCTCTCTCTCTCACACACACACATACACATACAACTCTATTTCTGTAGGAATCTAGTTGACTGTTGAATTGTTTTATTTTTTTAGGTTTTTTTGAAAACTTGAAATTTTGTTGCCTACTCATATATGTACTTTTTTGTTATGACTTCGTATGAATTTACTGTGGATTGGAAACCAGTCTCCCAATACCTTCTTAATTGTAATCGTACTGTTTGTTTCAAATGTTATATGGGATAAAATGAAAAATTATTATTATTTAAGTTCCTTTAACCGCGGAAATAGGTAAGCATTGTTAGATCTTTCCATTTTCTTTTAGGCAAAGGCCGATTATAAAGATCTGCCATTTTATTGTTTAAAAGGGTACAATATCGTTGATAGCTCCTATTCAAAACCTTTTTATGTCGCCGGTAGCATCTCAACATCCTTAGTGGACCCGGTATAAAGTTCCTTCTTGAGCTCCACGATTTCTTTCTTTAGATTCCTCCAAGAGCGCCTTCATGGAACGTACTTTGACTGAAGGCAAACAACTTCTTCTGTGTAACTTAATAGAAGAAGAATTTTATTTCATCTACATCACCTTGATAGCTGGAAGTCTTCCACAGTCCGTTTCACAAGGCATTCTCTGAGTTTTTAGTCAGTCGGCATTGGTTTTACAAAATAGCGGGACAGGTAAAACGCTTATATAAAAGTTGATTGTATTTAAAAGTTTCTCTGTCCTCACCAAAACCTTTCTAATACATACATTGTTTGCTCAATTTGTTCCCTCCTCTCCAGAGGATTGACTTCTTAGAACATTAAAGTTCACGCCCTTAACACAACAAAATAAAGACTGTTTTGGTACTATTTTGTTTTGCAATTTCAAGTTGCATTATGGGGTTATTGAACTTTACCTTAAGGTACGAGAATGTATTGAGGAAAATTTACTTCTGGTAGGCTGTTTCCTGGGGTATGTGACGTGAAAATACTGTTTTGTTTGTAAGTACCTACTTTAATATGGTAAGGTTTGGAAATTTCTACAAAATGTTTAATTACTTTTTATAAGAAGGGTTTTGTTAAATGTTTCAAACAAAAATTAGAAAACAGACAGTCTTTGTCGAATAAAGGTTTAACTTTAAACAATAAATTATATTTCATTTTTAAATTGATTTCCGTTTATATTCTTTTTTGTACTTTAGAACAGGTGTACTTTCAGTAGTTTCAGTTGTTTCAGGAATAATTACACTGATAAAATACTGTACGTAACTATGATAAGACACGTACTTAACGGATTGATAAGTCATATACATCGAAAAGATAAGATTGTTGAATATGTATAAAAGTATGGGAGACCAAGCGGTTTCGTAAAGGGACAAGGGCGTGGCTTTGGGTTCAATTTCCGATCGCAGTGAAAATTATAATTAAATTTGTTCTCCGCCATTGAGGCCCTGATACAATGGTCAGTCTTGCCCCATGGCGGGTACAGTGAAATTCCACTGTTAAGTTCAAAACGTATGTTGGTGACTGAAGATAAATGTTTCCGAAAACAAAATATAGTTTTTAATGATTTAATAAACTTGTATACACAAAACGAGTACGAGAAAACCGCACAGAATTGAATTTCTGTGGTTTATTGTTGAAATACTGTATTGACACAAAATATATGTTCTACTTTTAATTTACCTCAAATCCGTCAAATAAGATCGATTTCAGTGGCTTGTTTTGTTGCAATACAAATAGTTTCACAAGGTAAATGGGGTCAAATATTTTCGCTATTAAACCTACTATATCATATAATTTGTTATAAACACACGCTGGGCGACGACGAAGATCTCGACGATTCAATTTCCTTGACACCGTTTTTATTGGTATGCGTTCTCCAAAAGATAAAAACAACAATGGCGCAACAACTCTCTAGGTCTATATTTCTGTATATGTTTCGTGATTTGTTCTTTCTAATAGGCAAGTAGATGAGGCTCACTGCTCTGCAAGTGTTGGCCTAGTGGCTGGGTGCATTCCCAAAAGATGATTTTCAAATAAAAAGAAGTGGTTTGGCTGGACTTGGTACTAGATTTAAGTTTGACTGATGTTCTAGAATAAGCTTGATACCTTGAAAGCCGTCACGCAACAGAATACCCATATCCATAATAAGCATAGGTATATAAAATTATGTAGATCCAGCTGCCCACTGAAGTATTTCCGAGTGTCCATGGGTAGCGGTATCATATAACATCAGGTGGGCCTCCAGTCGGTTTGCCCCCCGTTCTATAAAAAATAATATACGATAAAATTGGACTCGGGGCCAGAACGTTATTCGCCGTACGAGGCTAATATGTAGAACACACTTTCGCGGTACCTTTATTTATTAATTAGCATAACGTATTCCAAACGGCTAAATCTACTAAAACAAAAAGGATTATTTGTCCTTTTCATTTAAACCCCTTTACAATGCTCTTTTTGACCAATTTTTTGTTTGTTTACTAATTTGGGACGTCCTGTTTGCATTCCAACCGCAAATTTAGGCTTTAAGTAAAGAAAACTTTTGGTACTTAATTTGCCACTTGTTTACTTATTTTGGACCAAAAATACTGGTGCAATACAGTATCTTTTTAAAAACATTGCATCTGTAATTTAAGACGTATTTTTGCCCTGTGAAAAATAGATTTCTTCTCAAAATTGTTGGTTTTTTTCTGTTTCGTTTTGCTTTTTAAATATTATTTCTATTAGTTCACACGCTTGGTTTAATTTTTTCATGGAACTAACTAGGAAAACGGATCCTAACTACGATTTCAAAATTAAAAAGTGACGTAAGTATAAATTTAAGCCGTACCATCTGATTAATCCGATGTTCTTTAATTATAACGGTCCGGAATCCGATTATAGAAGGATATGACGTTGACGAAAGCCTTTCTCAATTCCTTTTGACGTCACCAAAAATGAAAAACTCTTTCGCATTTTGGTTTTCAGATTTCATCTCGCTTTTTCGTGAACAGAATTTTTAAGCACGAGTTCCTAATGCTTTCAAATTAGGGTTGCCATATTCAGCAAACAAGAGTGATAACATAGTGGTCAAGCGTTTTAATGTTGTGTGTTTGAGCCCCGATAGTACTAACAGATTTTCTCTTTTAAAGTTTTTGAAGAAAAGCATCGTGACGAAACGGGCATGTCTTACCCAAAAAATATATTTTTGAAAAATGCTAGGCTGAAACAATACATCACAAGCTTCCTCCTTATCAGAATGCCAAATCGTAAAATGACTGCTTCACGACTGATTTGAGCGCGACCGCCGCTGTGAAAACCGCTGTGAGAGTTCGAAAAGTGCGTTACAGAATCGCAAGGCTGATACAGAAATCCGAAGCTAGGACCTAAAAAGGTTATACCGCCACTGATTTATTTTTATTTATCAATGTACCTACTAAATTGTTCTTGTATAATTCGTAAGTGCCTTCGAAATAACGTCTTTTGCACTTTACGTGAGTAATCAAATACCTGAAATGAATAAAAAATGATAAATAGCTTGTAGAAATGATAAATGATCTCTTGGGCTCAAATTACATTTTATACATTTCTGAGTGTCAAACGGCCTCTCCCTTAACTGACTATTTATCTTCCTTTGTTAAAATTTAATTATTCTTATGAAATTTTAACGTATTTACGCCGTATAAATACAATTAATAAATACAGATTATTTTCTATATTCTTTACATAAGTGCCTACATATTAAACCCTTCTTTAATTTAAAAGCGACTTTATATTTAGTTAATTCGAAGTTATTTAAAACTTTACATCAATAATGGTCAGATAATTAACCAAAACAAAATTCAAATGTCTTATTATACTTATCAAAATTAAACCAATTAGAGTGATACCAAAATCCAATATCAACTTTTATGGGTAAGTAAATAGGAATTCTTAGATTTTCTGATATGATATCTTCAAAATTACAAATATACTTCGTTAATTATATCAACAAAGTATATAATCTCATTGCACATAAAAGCGTTTTTTTTGTGGAGAATGAAGACGGAGTAACGGTGTTAAAATGGAAGGATAAGCTTTTGCTTTCGACAAATTTGCTGTGGTAGAGTAAAAAGGCAAACAGATTCGGAAGCCGAAGATCATATTGGATCATAATAAATCCGAAGGGTCTGTAGATATGAGTGACCAAATAGGTGTCTATTCTTCGGCATTGCAGAGAACCGTAAAATGGGCGGTTTAAAAAAAATCATCGTAAAATAAAATAATAATAAAATGACTGTAAAACGGTTTGGGCTTAGGTTGACATAATTGTGAACCCTGTATGCATGTTTTGTTCTTGTTTTTCTTTCTGACATCTTTTCTCATCAAGTTTTACTGTATTATTTGATAAAATTAAGGCTAAATACTAATATTTCTAAGGGTTGGGTTGTTGTAAGGCGTGCACTTGTGGATTTTCCGAACTTTTTTCCACATTGCAATTTCCTAGTTTTACTATAGATAAATTTTATTTTTCAGTAATATTGGTACACAACACAACACACCATACTTTCTGCTAAGTTTTGTTTAAAAAATAAAGACTGAATTGAGTTAAATATCCAACATTTTTGGAACGAAGTTTTATTTTTGCTTCTTTTTTAAAATCTTTCGATTTTTTCAATGTACTATCTAGGTACATTTGTCCCAATGCGAAGTATTGTTCTACGGCGCCGTGCCGGTCACATAGTACTTTAAAATCAACAGTGTGTATGGCAGACGACGAGAAAAAACGGTTTGAATATGTCTTTAACTTGAGGTCACCGGTAACCTCCATGGCGCTATGATAGAGGAATGATGAGGTCACCGGTGACCCCCATGGCGTTCAACGTGTTAAACCCAATACAGTTGACGTTGTGTATCAGGCACAGAAAGTTGGGCAGAATAGACATATAAATCTGAGGCCCAGACCTAAAAGGTTGTAGCCCCATTGGTTCATATAAACTATTATTAATTAATTAATTCTTTCTTGGCAATGAAGTGTTAGGCAAAAATTATTTTGTTATAAATTATTCACGCAATATTATATTTTACCCATAGGAAAATAGGTACCTAATAGGTTTAAAGTTTTATCATTAGGCTGCAAACAGCTGATTCTCATGTCATTGACCTGCTCACAACAGCTTAGCAATAGAGCTTGAAGCAGTACAAGTGATCGAATAGATTTTAATTAGGTATACGATAAACTAAAGCCCCTTCGTTTATCTGCTAGTTATAATAAACCAAAATTCTGTCTAATTTTAATTCTATCAACATCTTAAATCATTCAGCGAAAAATATACTTGTTACATAGTTATATATTATCATTAAAGTGGACGTGGCATGTATCTCTCAGAGCTTAGGTATGGTTTTAAAGACCCGAAACCATACTCACAGGGAATTGTATAAGTTTGGTTCATGAATATATTGCTAAAACAGACCTAGAACAATATATTTAACCACGAATGAATATGAAATTTAAAAGACCTATGACATTTATTTCATATCTACCACATAATATATATATATTACAACTAAATTTAGAAAATACAATGAAGGGAGTTTATTTAGATAGTAATGGTACAGTAGGGCTTTAAAAACTATGGAGTCCAAAGATACCGATCGCCATTAAAATTAAAAGAATGACGTCATTTATTTTTAAAGATATTTTATTTTTCTATTTTATAATCTATATTTTATGTAGGTGATACGTCTATATTATATACAAGGTGAATAAATGCAAAATAGAAATACAGTTACAGCGACTTCATTTTGTCTTCGATGAAATGATTTCCAAATACACGGAAATATCTAACCATGACCAAAATTGTGTTTACATCATTACTAGCAAGACATTCCATTGCTAGGTATAGAGAACAAAAAGGCGCCTCCTGGCTCCTATTTTAAGTGATTCTAAAGAGATTTCCGTGAGCCTAAAGTAACTTAGATCCCACATACACCTCACCTCCGGATGAGCGCAACGAATTTCTATCTCGGTTAAGTAAAACACCAAGGAATTAACATTAACAAAATTTAAGCGACGTAACGGTAATAACGTAGAAAAGTTTGTAACACAATGTAAATAATAACTAACAACTTCAACCTGAGTTTTACATTAAAGACCCTACATTTTTAATAAGTCACTCTGCTTTTCGGCTCATTCTTGGATTATTCATTGATTGTAAACGCATTAGAAGCGTCTTTGAACAAGCGACAGAGTTATAATAATAATGATTTATTTGCAAGAATTATTATTATTGCCTCTTTATATGATTAATTACTAGATAATATTAGGGTTGTCTGGAAGAATCACTTGTTAGCGATAAGGCCGCCAGTTGCCTTATAACTTTTGTAACCTGCCTTTTTATTTTTGTTATGTGTATGTTTTTGATTAAGGTAATAAAGTATAAATAAATAATTTTTATTCTAATGCTGCATTAGAATAAAAATAATATTACTAATAATCCTAAAATTTAAATTCCAAACATAATGAATAATTTCAATGTATATAAATTTTAAATAAATTAAAAAGAATCAAAATAAAATTTGCAAGAATTACAAAAATGTTACGGTAGTACAATCTAAAGATAAGATTCTGCACACATAATGGCGTGCAAATTTGTCTTAAAAGGTAGAAGAAAGGTCACAATTATATAACTATTACTTGTTGTTGACTGCAATCTTATAGCATCTGTTTTTAAATATTTTCAGAGCCTACTGTTCCTGACTACAACTACTTGTTGATACATCTTAGGCAAGACTTGTTAAGTCTAAAGTCTCGTTCTGAATTCCACCCTTAGCGATTACTTTGACAACGATAGGTCTAAACTTTAATAACCGTAACTCAAAAATGTATTGGATTTTAGCATCAGGTATACTTTTTTTTTTTTATATAATAGGGGGGCAAACGAGCTTTCACAGTAACAGCGATTACACACTGCCGCTTGCTGACATTAAACATAGAATTATATTGTGTGTGTACACGACTCTAGGGCTGGAATTTTTGTATATTAAAGGTCAAGTGCGGTCATCGCGTGTCAATTTCGGGGGATCAATATTGTGGTTGTTAACTTCGTTGATTAAAACACGTAAGCCTCACGCACAGTAGTTTGTTACATAATTTCCGGTAACTAAAAAATATATTAAGAAATTCAGTCGAATGCGACTCGAAACAACAAAAGACCGTTTACATGAAATGTTGATAAACATCTTTATTTTAAAAATATTGTAGTTAGGTGTAAATTTCGAGGTAAAATTAAACAAATATCTTTATTTTAATTACGAATATTCAAACCAAATTCTTTACAATGAAATTCAATTCATCAAAATGTCACGCTTTGATTCGGTTTATTTTGAAATAATTATTTTCCGCGTAATTACATTTCAAAACTTAGACATTTTCCTATTCAATTATTCATATTCAAGGAAATTTCATTTCTGGGGTGTTTTATTTTAAATAACCGACTTTTACAAATTGCTGTTAAACAAATTATTAATATTATAATTGACATACATTTTTTTGAAGTTATACTTATTTTGGCGCGTTAGAGAAAAAAACGTGTGTGTACTTATGGACACGCGTTAGACTTCTTTGGCGCAATAATTTTCTTCGAGCACTTTAGAGGGACGTTTCCCTCTTCGAATTGCATTTTTCTTGTCCATTGTAATGGTCATTTCCAATAGAAACGATATAATATGTACTTATCATGATATTTTACAATAAACACTAGGTTTTTTATCACATTGGAACGGGTTTTCTCGTATAGAAATCATTATTTTGGTTTAAATAAACACGACTGAAAAACACTACGCCATGACAGACAATGCAACTTGTCGATAAAACAGAGCAAGCGCCAACTGGCGACCCAGACTGTTTGACCGACGTTTGAACAGGTATTGTCGGCTTTATGTGACGGTGTACGCACGCATCGTAAAAATTTACTCTTATCATTTTTACCGCCAAAAGAAGTATAACTTAAATAAAAACTAAAATGTTGACTATAGCCCATCGTAAAAATTTACTCTCAAAAAAAAATGATAAGAGTAGTGTCGTTTTGTATTAATAAGGCGAAAGATAAAATTTTTGAAAAGATTTTTATCTTGTTACGCCAAAGAAGTATAACTTCTAACGCGTGTCCATAAGTACACACACGTTTTTATTTCAATATTCCATCAGTAATAATAATAATTAAAAATGAATAAAAGGCAGTGAACCTTTAATGGTGGTATTTCCTCATGTATTGCGATACTTATTCGTTGAGCGAGGAAAGCACCAGCTCTGGGGTCACCGGTACTATCTACCAGGCGCCAACTTAAATTTTTAATTAGCGACCTCGACATACAATTTGAGTTAAATAGAAGAAAAAATTATTTGTTGATTGAGTGAGTTAATCATGTTAAAAAAGTTTAGTTAAGGTCATATTTCAACTTTGTCTGAATTGCTCCTAAATTATACACGAAACTTAATTAAAACGCGAATAACTTAAAGCATATCTCCGTTATTTTGTGGTAATTCTGTGTATTCCCGTTGGGGACATTTAAAATAAATGGTTGATTCACGAACGATAGGGTCAAGCTCACACCCTTTGTCTCCTCATATAGCCCATTACAGATAAGCAAAGCTGTATTTTTTGGAGGTTCGCTATGGTAACACTTCATACTAAAACATCGTAGATTATATCCAACTCCATACGTTAATAAAAAAAACAGTGGCGCTACAGCCTTTTTTGGTCTGGGCCTCAAATAGATACAGAAATCTTTCTGTATCTATTTCATGATCATTTTTCAAACTAATAGGTAAGTAGGTCATCAGCCTGAGCCTGAAACACGCCGTCGATTTTTTACTTCTAAGGCAAGCCGATTTCCTCACGATGTTTTCCTTCACCGCTGTGCTAATGATAAAATGCGTTCAATGGTGCACAGCCAGGGATCAAACCAACAACCTCAGGGGTGAGTATCGCTCGCTAAAGCCACTAGGCCAACCAATAATAATACTAATGAAACCCATAAATATGTTCTTATAAGTTGAATATCTAAATCAATACTAATTAATATGATAAAATATTTGTGAAAAAACTTTGCCAACCTTCCTGAGTGCTTCAATACAATTGAGGTTAACTATCCGTATGTATTATCGAGTATTATTGTTGATTAAAACTGAAACATGAACCATTATTCATTGCTTTTGTTTATTGCGCTTGTTACAGCAACTTTTTAGAAATATTCTACGACCCTATATATCAATAATTGAGAACAAAGATTTAAGCACGAGTACTAATAAGGAGAAAATGAAGGCTTGGAGCGATATAACAGAGAAGTAAACATTTTAATAAGTACCTGCATCTCAAAAAAATTACTATATCATATATACATATAATGATCATATTTAATCAAAATATGTAATTTTTCGGATTTAATCTAGCAAATATAAGGACAAGAGACAAAAAACAATTGATGAATCAGTGGAAGTGCACTAAATTGAATACAAAAAAAGAGTTGTCATCTTATCGCCGTGAAACATCAAAAACTGGAGGTGGAACAAAGCCACCATCACCTTCTCCAGACACAATGGATATGGCAGAGATGATACCGCAATGGTTTGAAGTAGATTTCAATGAATTTGATTGTGATGGTGTCGAGGTAGGAATGTTAATTATAAATATGATGGTGATGTTCAAGGTTCAACCTCTCAAGCATAGGCACATACTTTATTCCCCTACAGGGTAGTTAGAGATATTGTAATACCTCAAAACATCCATGTTGCATTTGTAGTACCGAAACTCTGTCCAGCCCGAAGTGAGCCCATTCCCACTTATAATGGACAGTGGGTATAATACACCTTAATACCTGAGTGCGAACCACTCACCATGATACATAAATTAATAGATGTTATTTATATATTTCAGGATATTACAAATAAAATCATTTTGGAAACAATTGATATCCCAAAAGCAAATAAAGCCAACAATGACAAGGTAATAAATCAGTTTTGACATAACTTGAATACTAAAAAAGCCAAACAAAGGTGTGCACAACAGTGACAACATAACTTAACAATTTCATTATTTTGTAGGATTAAAGAAAGGTTAAAGAAAATCATGTCGAACTGAACAACAAGAATCCCCAAACAACTCCAAAGAAACATACAAGGAAGACACCGCTATTATATTTAAATTATCTCTATCTCTAAATAGAATAAAAGAAAGTTGCTATCCAGGTCTGTAGCATGTGCTACAAATTATATTATTAACACATTTATATAATTATATTAATATAAATGTGTTAAAAATTTTATAATATGAATTATAAAAAATTTTAAGTTTTGCATGGACAGAGCTTAAATTAATATTCTCTTATTTGTTGCAGAAAGCAAGTAGTAGTTTTAGTTTTGGAGAAGCCTCGTAGATGCACAACCAAGTAATGATTAATTTAAAATTACAAACCGAAATTCTGATGAAGACATTAGAGTCACATAAAAATAAATAGTATAATGAAATAAAAATGTTTTAAAGATAAATAGTGTTTTATTTGTTTAATGTAAGAATAATAATAAATATTTATTTATTTAATTTTTCAAATGTAAACTGAACTTTATTGACTATAATGACTCCTTTTCCAGTCTTTGATTATTTAATTGTAATTAATTATTTGCATGCAATCAAAACCTATTTTTAATAATGCCAAAGAAGTATAACTTCTTACGCGCGAACATAAGTACACGCACCCTTTTTTTTTTATACGGTTTCACGGCGGTTAATTTCTATAAAGACTGGTCATGTACTGACTGTACGTGTTTTTGAAGTTATACTTCTTTAGGCGCGTTATGAAAAATTTATAACAGTGAAATTTTACGATGCGCGCGCACCGTGACACAAAATTCAATATGGGTGCCGAGCGTGCGCGAGATGGGAATAAGACAATCTACTTGTAGTACCTTTTAAACAAATGAAGCAGTTTTAATTATTTTTTCCAAGAAATTTAGCAATGCTTTTTCACAAAGACCTATTTATACTTATATATATATACTAGCTGACCTGGCAAACGTCGTTTTGCCATGTATATTAAAAAAAATTGGGGTTGATCGTAGAGGGGTGAAAGTTAGGGGTTGTATGTATTTTTTAATGCTGTAGCATAAAAAAATAGAAATTAAAAATTTTGTCTAAAAAATAAAAATAAAAATTGAGGGGTGGACCACCCTTATTATTTAGGGGTGTGAAAAATAGATGTTAGCCGATTCTCAGACCTACCCAATATGCTTACCAAATTTCAGAGGAATCGGTCAAGCCGTTTCGGAGGAGTATGCAGACTAACATTGTGACACGAGAATTTTATATATAAGATAAGGTTATGAAACATACCTAGTTATTAAATTGAATTAATAATATAACATAATAATAATTATTATTAATATTAATTAGTCATTGAATAATATACTAAATATTAAATATTGTTAAATTATTAACGCTTAATATTGATTATTAATTATTTAATATTTAAAAAAAATAAAGAAAGCCAAAGAAGTATAACTTCTTACGCGCGTACATAAGTACACGCACCATTTTTTTAAGGACCATTGGAATCGGTTTCAATTTTATGTAGTTACACCAACTAACACACGCACCTTCAGTGAAGAAAAACATCGTGATAAAACTTGAAAAATGACCAATTCCAAAATCGGTGACGGTCGGCGGGGCTAACGCCTGATCTCTAAGGCCAGTTTTTTAGTATATAATATTTTCAAAAGTCTTACACTCTATATAATTATAAAAAGCCTACAATGAGACGCCTAGTAGAATTTCTCATAAAATGCCGTGTATTGCTATAAATTTTCGAGCAGGCTCCATTATGGTAAATGGCGTATTATTTACGGTCTGTCACGCTGATGTATAAAAAAGAATTCATTAAGCAATAAATACTTATATTTCACCATTTGTAGGGGAGTAAATCTGTAATAAACGCGCCATTTTGACGAATAGTCGTAAACATTGATGTGTTCTCGAGTTTTTTTATTGATCATATATGTGTATGATGAATAAATCTACTCATATATATACTATTGCCACTGCGTTGCATTGAAATAATAAAATAATTAGGAACAAACGAATCAGGAATAAGGAAGACCTTTTCCAGGCAACCTTGAAACTTGGAAAAGATAAACCTACTTTAAAAAAACATGAAACTAAGCGTCTAATAAAACCCGGCCATCAAAATATACTCAGCATCATCAGCCACGGGGACAGACTAACTAAATATGGCAAGAGAAATAGAATTTAATCTCAGAAAGGGACTTCATTTGGAAAAGATTCATCTAAAAGTGTGCTAATTTTACTATACAAATTAAGCTTCAATCTAAGATCGTGCATTTCGCATATTGACGCTAGGGGGCGCCTCTTGTACATAATGAAGTAAGCCTGCAACCCTTACTGTTGGGGAACACGGAAATTACGCAGACGCCGTTATTAGGGTCGCCACAAAAATTAATTATTTAAATGCATTTAGCAATTTAAAGTACCGTATGATTTTTTTTTTTTAACTACAGTGTACTCTTTACTAATGAAATTAAAGGTGCCGAGCATTATTTTTCGTTATAGATAGTTATATAGTCCATTACTGTCGTCGAACCAATAGGTTAAGTACAGAAACAAAGTGCGGTGAGTGAGATTCTCGGAGCCATACCTCCAAGAAATATGAAAGTGCCGAAGAAAGAGACTAAAAGGCCAGCGGTCATGGGCATATCACTTAATATCAGGTAAGCCTCTTGTCCGTTTGCTCCCTGTTATATAAAAAAAACACTTATTTTCAACGCTTGGTCTAATACCAGCTTGCTGCTGACTGGGACGTGTACACGTGGTACACGTCTAAGTCAGCAAGCTGGTTTGCAGAAGTAAAGAAGTAGTGCTCAGCAGAAGCTTGAAATGCATGAAGCAGGATAGAAGTAACGTTTGTTATTAAGGAATAATCACTGATTATGAATGTATTGCTATATTACTAGTATTATGTGTTTGTACCTAGCCGCTATTTTTAAAGTGAGTTATTATGTATATCATTTAATGTAAATCACGGTTATGTATTTTCTGTACTATTTATGTATTGTCAACTAAATATTTGTGTGTTTCTTATTAATTAAATTAAAAAAAGAGCAGCCTCATATCAGCACAATCGCCGGGCGAATTTCAGTTTTGACAAAGAGTAAAAAAGGTCTTGAAAGTGTAATTAGAAAAAATGTGTTCGCAAATATGTATATGAGAGAAATTAAGAAAAAATTGTTTGTTAACAGTTGTGAATGTGTTGTTTTAACGATAGCTTCTATCATATAAACAACAGCGAACAATCTTAACAAAAACTCAATTTCCTATCCATTATCTCCCCCACAAATAAAAAATTAGTTATTTGTAAAATGCATTCGTCACGCGACAGCCCTACGGCCGTCTGCAAGGGCCAGCCCAGGGGTGATTTTATTACGAAATTTTGGGCGCTGCTTGTTTAATGCGAAGCCGTAAGTAATAACAGGTGAATGATAAGCTTATGTGCGAATAATAAACGCGCAAATTTAAAAATAATCATCTTTAATAGTCATTAATAAGACCGTAAATTTTGGATCTAAATATCAGATCCAAAATTTACGGTAACACACATAGGAGTTGTTAAAAGTTAACTCTTACAAAGGCATTTATGTAAGTTATTAACAAGTTTAATTAAGATCCAGTTAAACGCTAAGAAGGTATATTCCATTTAATATTGTATAGTTTCTTTGATTTCTCAAATCTCAACATTACATTGCTAAATTACACCGTTCTATAGATGTATAAATAAACAAAAATTAATCAGTGGCGCCACAACCTTGTTAGGTCTGCGCATCAGTTTTCTGATTCTTTTTCATGATCATTTGTCAATCTAATAGGCAAATAGGTGATCAGCCTCCTGTGTGCTGTGTGTGCCAGACACACGCCTTCGATTTTTTTGTCTGAAGGCATGCCGGTTTCCTCACAATGTTTCTCTTCACGGTTCGAGCGAATGTTATATGCGCTCATAGAAATAAAGTTCGTTGGTGCACAGCCGGGGATCGAACTTACGACCACAGGGATGAGAGTCGAACATTGAATCCACTAGGCCAACACTGGCCAATCTATAGATATAGTATAGTGTCAGGAGAAGACTGATTAGGCAATTAGCCTTAACCAAGTTTCTAGTTCTATAGTAATTAGTCAATAGTCACCTATATTTGCAAGTAACTACGCCCCTATATAATTATATATCTTAAGGGTTAAGAGCTGAGAGGTTGTGGCGCCACTTGATTTATATATAAATTAGTTTTGAAAAGTCAAAAGCTTATTGTTACTTCTATCGTTTTTACAAGGCATATATAAAATTAATCGTATAAGAGGACCCGACGGAAGGGTGACGACGGCAAACAAAGTTGTCGCGTGTCAAAACATAAAAGCCTTTGTCACTTTCCCTTATAAACAAAACGCAAAAACATTTTTACCTTACAAAACCGTTTAGGCTCTTTCTGAAAATTACCGAGAATATCACAACATTTTAATAATGCTTCATTGAAGGCTGGCTTAGTCACCACTAAGCAAGCGTTAATTTCACTCATTAAGAGCGCCCTATTATAAGAAAGTTAACGTATTATATACGTATATGTTACATACTATCGGTAACCTTTAAATTAGTTTCATTGGCATGTTTTCAGAGGCTTCTATACCTACTGAAACAAATATACAATAAATATATAGCATGCGGGGTAATTAATAATTCAAAAGCAAAAAAAAATACGATTATTTTAAACTTTGGCAAATATGTTTTGTATAAATTTACACACACACAAATTCATTGTTTCTCAAAGGGCTTAAATAAAATGTATTGTAAACCAACATAAATATGACGCTGGGTAAACGCTGGGTTTGTGTATCTGAGGTTGAGACTACAAAGGTATTTACTATTCGCCTCATTAAAATTGACTCATTAAAAAAATTAATTAATCATTAAATTAACATTATTTTTATTATTACTTTTTAGGTTAAGAAAATTGTAAATATAAAATACATATATACGACTTTAATTTACAATTTTACGGTGACATATATATAATAAAATTAACACCCAAATAAGTTTAATTGTTTATTTATTAAGACATTTAAGAGGTGTTTAATCGGCAGGTAGTCGGACAGTTTCAAGTCTAATTAGCAAATTATTACTACTGCAAATAGGTAGGTGTTTTTAAATATATAATGTAATAATACATTTTGTAAATATTTTGACAACGAAAAGTGCCATTTCTAATCGATAGTACAGTGACCTACACCAACTCATGCAATTTTTAGTCACCCCATTGCATTTACACACACACACACACTTAGGTATTGCGTCAAGTCGGAGAGGCGAAGGGGCAAAATATTGATTCATCCTAAATTAAGGGGCTATTCAATTTATTATAAGCCGTAAAATACGAAGTTTCGTCTTGTATCACTTGCCTTGATTCAGCAATTTGTATCTCTATTTTTGACTGACTTCAAAAACCGTGGGCGGGTGAGATATTTTTTGACCTGTAATTTGTGTTTGATTAAAACCATAAGGTTTTTGAAAGAAACACAAAATCAGAAACGCTTTATTTCTTTTTAGACAGAAAACTTATTTGAAGATTTTAATCAATGCAACTTAATAAAATACACATAATATAGTATGTTATATTTCGCATATAATTTTAGTCGTTTTAAAACGAGCGAAACATATTTTTTAAAGTAATTGAACAAATTAAAACCTAGAACATTTATCTAGTAACATTGCTAAATAATAATAATAATAATTTTATATCAAAATTGCTGAAAGCTTAAAGAAAAATATAATTTTACAAAATTTTCCAAACATAACCGACATCAAACTAAAACATAATAACTTGATCCAAGAGCAGGTAAATTGTTAACCGAGATCTATTATGAGATAAACTTTTCTCATATTTTTTTTACATATATCTTCCCTACTTTTATCGTAACGTTTGACGTGTGGCTGCATTGATTACGGTGAGTTATCTACCCTTACGAAACGAGCCAATATCACGCTTAAATTTTATATTGAATTACCGCGATCTAAATTGCAACAAGTTTACTATAGTTTTTATAAAAAGTAAAAACTAAATGTTCTATCAAAGTTTAAAAAGATAAAAAAAAATGTGTTTCCCGAGGCATGGGCCATACATATTTCTTTACATCTGTTCCATGGACAGAAAATTCCATAATTTTATAAACTTAGTTTGCACACTGTGGGCTGAGATTCCGAAAGAAAATGTATATGATTAATTAGTATATTATGATAATTTTAGGTTCATTTTCTGCTTTCCTGAGTGTGTTTTTAATATGAACATTACCATATACCTTAGATATTGTCTTAAACATTAAAATTGCTGTCCCTTATTCATAACCAAGGTTCAAAATCAGGAGAATATCCAAATTCTGTCTGCAAAAACCAACCTGAGAGTTTAGGCACCTCTCGAATAAACACTACTTATCCAGACCTTGGTATATTCGGTAGTGGGCTAATCAGTTTAATTAAATCTGTCATTTTTAGTAAAACCTAAAATATTTTTACTTTTTATTACTTTTAATTTTAATTTTTTGTAACATTTATGTATATCATAATTGTCATGTATTTTTGAAATAATACTTTAATAAATAAACATTATCAAGTGCCAATTTTAATAGTTACTTGTATTTTTATTTATAAAAGCTTGGCAACGCTCGGCACACTGGTACATTGGTACAAGAAAAAGATAATACAAATTTTAATGTGACGAGCACTTATAGGCAAACATAGCATATAAGAGATAATAAAAAGGAATTAAAAAAAACTGAACGAAACTCGATTTTAATGAGTGAGGGGAGCAACTATGGATATCCAGACCAAGCTTGTTTATCAGAATGATCAATCTGGACATCGGTCAATTTTGGTCATAACGCGTTTTTCGGTAAGGAGGGACAACTGGAATGATAGGATGCCTGGGGTATCTAGACTCTAGATACCCCAGGCATGTGAACCCTCTAGAATCTAGAGGGTTCACTAAATTTAAAATTGGTTAAAAGGGTAGGGCAATCAACCTGATTGTTAAGTATCTTAATTGCGATACATCAATACATTTTCTAGGATTCTCAAATAACAACGTTTTATATTCTATTAGATATGAGCTTACACCTTTTATATTTGAAATTTATTTGAACTCTGAAACACAAAGTATACTCAAAGATAACGTAACAACGCACCATTTGAACCAAAAACGACTTAAAATCCTACACATACTAACACCGATTCAATTTAAGTTGCCACAAAACGTATTGCTAACACAAAATCTTCTCAGTTAAATGTAAAATTACAGAATTTGAACTAAAACGTACACAAATAAATTTGATTTCAATTCATTCGTTTCGACAAAGCTTAGAATATCTGAGTGGCTAATGCAATCAGAAGCGATTGACTTTAGTAATTGGCAGTGTCGGGGACTCGTTAGTAAACGGTTTCAAAGAAAACAGCGCCCCTTCAACAGCCCTTAACATCAATAGCCACCGTGACCAAGTATCTTGGCCTGTCACTATCCCAACTAAAACTATAAAGACTATGTAATCACTTTATATCAATAAGCTATTAAAAAAACGCATTATGATGGGAGTGTCTAGCCTTTCATAGACAAGAGAGTGATCAGACTTCTTTGTTAACATCCCGAAAAATATTGTTTTCACAAGGAACTCAAGAGGGTTTAATTCCTACAATACTTAGGTATAAACCAGTCACAAATACGAGACATTGAAAATATCATTTGTGTCAATACATTAATGATTAAATGAATAACAAAGTGAAATCAAAAATCTTACTTTAAAATAATATTTTAATGGTGTCTACATTATGCCACGTGCAAAAATAAGTTAAGTATTCAATATCTATATATCTGTTTTAAGATATGACATAAGATTGTATTCGTCGTGTTCATGACAAGATCATTTGCAAATTTAATTTGATTTTCGCAAGAATTGAGAAAAGTTTTCTCGTCTGCTCATATTAATATCCTTATCAAAAAGTTTGAACACATCTTAGAATATGTCAGACATCTCATTACTAAGATCAGTAAGGTCTCAAATTAATGATAAGGAAATAACAAGACTTCTGTCGCTGGATCTAATCTGAATCACTCACCATCAAAATTGGTTCATCTATTTAGGGATTTCACTATCTGGTCAATATATTCTTGAAGCCTTGTTGTATGTCCAAAATAATATAAAACAAATGGTGACTTTCACCAGTATAATACGCGAAATAGAACTAATTTGAGTGTATGACCAACCAGGCTCCAAAAGATAAACCACTCCCTATATGGAAATTGTATTCGTTTTTACAACAAACTCCCAAGCGAAATTAGAGTATTATCACTAAATAAATTCAAAGCCCTCGTTAAACGAAAATTAATCAACAAAGCTTTTTATAAATTTGAGGACTACTTAAATGATCCTAATCCTTGGGATTGAATTGCTCCAGTTCAAACAATTTGTATGACTTACTATACTTGGCGATTAAAAAGAGTGGCGGAAAGTTTATTGCCAGTTCTTCTTACCCGCTCTACGCCCTTGACTTGCGAACTGGTAGTAAATGTAAATTTACGATTAATTTAACTTGACGATTCATTAGTGTACTTGGTTACCCACTTGAATAAAGATATTTTGAGTTTGAGTTTGAGTTTGATGTGGTCACACCAAATATCACAGGTAAAATATACAATGTTGGCCTTACATAATCGTCCATGTTGTAATCTGTAGCAATTCCTTCAAACGTGAAAATGATCGGCACAAAATTGTGCTAGAAAAGAGTATCTTGAAACAGGTAACCGTAGACCGTGGCACATAGTACATATAGTAGGTACAGATTCAATTTTAAATTCAAAAATCATTTAATCATAATATAGGTTGTTACCTGTATATGATTATGTGTTCATTGTACACTTATGATCGTCAAAAAAAAGAAATGTATATGAAATGCTTCTAACTTTACATTTAGTGCCAGTTTTCAAATCAAGGGCGTAGAACGGAAGAGAACTGGCAATAAACTCTCCGCCACTCTTTTTAATCGCAATGTTTTTTCTACACGTTTGTATGGAGCTGCAACCATAACACCAGAGTACATATGATAGAGAGATGACTGTCTAGCTAATAGTTAATAACTAAAATGGTACGTAGATTAAAAAATAAAAGACAGCAGAAAACAACTTTATATGTAAAGACTAATTAATGACACATTTTTTCAAAAAATCACGTGAATATTCACTGAATTGTATTGAAATATGATTTAAAAAAATATGACATGTAAATTGTATGAAAAATAATGGAATGTGCCATCGTTTTCTGGTCTACTGCATCCACGTGTAAACGTTTAATTGGTGTCTGGTTCGACCCTTCGGTCACAATCAAATGTCTGCGTACTAATTGATCAATGTTCAAATAACATTTTATTGTTAAATCGAAAACTTTGTAGAAGCTTTGAATCTGTTAAGGTTAATTGCATTCAACCTCCTCGCCTCTGTAACTGTTTTGCATGAATATATATATAAGAAAAAAATCTTCACGCAATAAATATTCACACATATCAGACATATTCAGGTTTAAGACACATATTACTGGATTAATAAGATTAAAAGTGGTCTTTAAATAGCTGAAACTGATTGAAAATAATATAACACTAACAAGCAGGCAAATGGGTGGTGAGGTAGTTCAACTGATGTTAAGTGATACCGCCGCCCATGGACACTCACATGGCCAGAAGGCTTGGAAGTGTCGGCCTTTAAAAACGACAAAACGTTACTATATAACAACCATACCAACAAGTTTCGATTCAATAAAATATATATTCCAAATATATTACTGTTTGTAATGTAATCATCTATTTGAGATTTATGCTCTTAAATATATTGAAAACAAAGGTTATATTTATTTCCTTCGCCAGAGAAAATAGAATTGAATAAAGTTTCTCGTGTTTCGTATACGTCTGGGAAATGAGTTTTGTTTAGAGTGTGAATAAAAATAAAACCACATCAAGTTTGCTAGAGATGTTTCCTTGAAATGCTTGACATGTTAAAGCAAAACGGACACAAGGCTTTGACGCTAAGAAACCGCATTCACGCACAAATATAATTACTTAGTATTATTTACATTTTATCATACTCTCTCTCTCTTCTTATTGTGGTGAATCTTTTAGGGTTCCAGTTTTATGGAACTCTCTCTTTGTTTATGGGATCTGGTGCCAACTGCCACACTATCATCCTAAATCTGTTCTTATTAGTCCAACTATCACTGAAATTATCGTGATTCTTCTACTAATACTTGAATTTTATTATTATTATATACAATTGATGTGTATTTTTATTTATGTACTAGCGGACCCGACAGACGTTGTCCTGTCTTAACTATGATTATTGATTTCAAATTGCTATAATTAATTAAAAAATATTTCAGAAACAAAATGTTTATTATTCAAATGCTTTATGTTATACAACATTCTTTGTTTGTTTTTCTGGCTCGCATATTATTAAATTATCAATATAATAACTCCGATCGAAGCATTTATTTTAAACAATATTCTTTTTTCTTACATCCTCTTTGACGATATTTGCAGCACGCATTCTGTCAATGTTATGACAAACGCCATAAGGTTACATCAAAACGTTCGAATTGTATGGTGGTTAAGTATTCTTAAATTTTCTAATTTTCCGCGCAATTTTTTTCTTTTTTTCTTTTATAAGAACCTTGTCCTGACAATTACAAACACAACAAAAAAAAATCAGACAAATCGGTCAAGCCGTTTTCATGTTATGTCGTGACAACGGAAAACGGTTTTCATTTTTATATATGTATATAGACTAGCGGACCCCACAGACTTTGTCTTGCATTATACCTATTTCAAGCAATTAGGATATTGAACAAAGTATGAAGTACCGACTGCTGCGCCATCTGCCGGGCTGATTTATGAATCTAAACCATTCCCAGATCCCCTTGAACACACACAAAAAATTTCATCAAAATCGGTCCAGTCGTTTGAGAAAAGTTCAGTGACATACACACTCACAGAAGAATTATATATATAAAGATATTGTATATACATTATATACATAGTTATGGCACTGCGTCCGTGTCCTACTATTTGTCTTTAGTAGGGTTGTCTAAACGAGATGGTTTGTTAGCGATAAGGTCGCCACATATGCCCTCCTAATTACTAAGTATTGTATCATTAAAAAAACAAGCATTCATTTTTAAAATCTCTAATCTTAAATTATTACTGTAGAGAAATAAAAACTTCCCGAGAAAGAAAATACGGAAGGGAAACAATGATTTAAAAGAAAACTCATTTATTATTCAAAGTACGCTTCTTAACCAGATGAATTATTTAAGTTTTATCTTCACTACTTGGTGTTAAAAATGGAACTGTATGTTCATTGTTCATACAGCCCTCCGTGACTCAGTGGGTAACGCAAACGATTATAGCGTGGGGCTTTTGGTTCGATCTTTCGAGATTCACTGATTTGCATCGATGGGTGGATAGCAAAGGCTCCCAAATGATCAAAGATGGTGAAATTAACAGTATTTAAAAAGCTAACGGGATAGATAACTACAGCTAATAACTTTGTCAAAAAACTAAATCCAACGGAATAGGTGCGGTTTTATCAAAACCACCTCAAAAGCTATGATGAAATTATTATTATTTAATTACTTACTACCTATATATATATATGTATATTTTAATGAGCTGCGAAACCTACGGAAAGACATCTTCCTCTGTTCTATTAATTTATTAAAAAAATCAATGGCAATTGTCATAATAACCTGATGCAGAGATTCGGTCGGATCCGGGGTCCGCGGAAAGGCAAATAATGTGCCTTATTAAGCGTAAGTCGTAACCTGTGTCAGCCTGTATTTCTTATAGTGCATAGCACGTTAAAATATGTATGCTTAGGTTGACCTATATTAAAAGAAAGACCTGTATTCATAGTATGTATTAAACCATCTAATAATCTTTAAATCTAGTAGCTACTAGTCTGAAGTAGGCAACTATACGTTTTGAAATACGCAGGGGTAGGCCATACCCATAAAATAACTTTGGGTGTCAATTCTACCGCATTCTGAGGCCTTAGGGACACTTTCGCATTCTACCGGGGCAGAACTCGAAGGCCCACAATACAAAGCTTGTCGACATGAAAACGAACCGTTACAGTCTAGTTCACAAGCTTTGTGCGAATTTAATCAGCGTAAAGCTATCCAACTCGTTTAGAATACAATGTACTTACAGTATATATATACTTACTACCTCTAATGAACGTAGGACCTTTGTAATTAATTGTAAATATGCCCAGGTATAGAAATGTAAGAACGTTACGTTTCTAATTAATTTGCGTAGTAACACTGTATGTCGACGCTAATGTATAATAATTCAAAAATGATTTTATCGAAGTAAATCAAGTTATAGTTATGAAAATATAATGTCAAGATTGTTATGTTCACGTATGAACATGTTTCCGTAGGCAGAGTCTTTACACGAAGCTTTATATAAACCAACGTTACAAAAATTAAACCTTAAATTAGCATTATAGGAAACTTTTGCCAAACAAATTAAAAGTTTACCAAAAATTATAATATAAAACAGCAGGTATTAATTACCCCTTCCCCTTAAATATGTTGCAAAAATTGTACACGATGTAATGAGTTACGGAAGTGAGAAGTGCTACGCCATTTTGCTTTCTTTAAGACAACAATTATTATAACTTAAATTTCTAAAAGTAAGATACAACAAAAAATAAGTTCCTGAAGAAATATGAAAGTTATTCCTAAATATAAATAAGTTATATTCTAATGAATGAATTATTTTAATGAACCCAAATTATCTAATAAACATAATATCGCATTGCAGTTACTTACGTAAGTTTTCCAAACGCGTCAACTCGACAAGAAATTCACTAAACTAAATATAAAAAACTTCTATATTCACTAATACAAAACAAAATAAAAAAACATGGGAAATGTGAACACAAATTACGAAATTGCACTAGTTTCAAAAGATCGAAGGATTACTACCCCGTTCGCGACACACACATCACGTCAAGCGGACGACAACGAACTGAAATTCAAAATTGCCGGTTCAATGTTGCCAGCTTTCGAAAAATTTAGACCTTATATTTGTTGCCAAAATTCCCTTGGATACAGAAATGCTTTTCTAGATTCTACAAATACTAGACATCTGTATAAATATATAAATAAAATATAACTCATACCCTTCATTAAGATTATTCAGTAATAAATTTGACTGAAGAGTAAAAAATTAAGATACACTTATTATATGTAAATACAGTAACAATGAGCAAATTGAATTGAAATTCGTGACTTTCGTTATTGCTTATTGTTTGTATTTGAAGTTGGAACAATCCATTAAGAAAATTTAATGTTTCAAAATATTTGCAAAATATACCTACCTAACATTAAAATTTACTAAATCTAGTGAGGAAGGCCTTAAAGTGGCAACACTTTGCCGATTGCGTGTAAGCCCGAAGCCGATGCGAGGGTGGATAGGGAGAACGGGGGAAATGAATGGAATGGCCGACAGTAGGGTGACCGTTTTTACACGTTTTTCTTTGAAATTAGTAGGAGATACGTTCAGCACGTTTTGTTATAGCCGTGATGTAATATACTTTATTAAACAGGTATCTACGAGCGAGAATCCTTAAAATGTTCATCATGTATAATTTTTATACATATACAAATTAATAAATAAAAAAAACAGGCACATAACATTATAAAATACTTTCATGAATTGTTTTTTGACTTGAAAGCAAACTTTCTGTCTTTGATAATATTTCAGCACATTTTTATTTTATCATGTTTCGTAATGACTGTTTTCTCGTTTATATTTTAAACATTTCAGATTGGAACACAGATCAACACAATAAATAGAACATGTTACTAACTGCAATTATAATTATCTCGTTTCTGTGACGTTTTCCTTTGACTATCTGCAAATTGCTGTGAAATGTGGTGACCCCCTTACGTTAAGTTTCTACTACATGTTGTTCTCGTAATGAACGACTTAACAATATTAAGTTTAAACAAAGTTAGCACATAAGTGTCCGGTAGAAATAGTGCCTCTGTTTTATTCGCAAAGTTAACTTTACAGAATTAAAAAATTCTATAGAAATTCATGCAACGCCTTTCGAACTAGACTGAACTTCGCTCTCTGTTTGGTTTTTTTAAACAAAACAATACGTATATATCGACGTAGGAAAGCATATTTGCTGTAAGTAGACATATTGCAATTGTTCACCAGAGCCAAAAAACTTAATTAATTTCGGAAAAAAATTTATAGTGTCGAACCTATCCATGATATTGCTACCATTTTTGAAACATATATTTATTTAACTGCCAGTCACCATTTGCAATGTAAACTTTTTATCCAAAGTTACTATAAGTACGTGTTTGGCTAGTTACAGCAAACAGTTTTTTAAATCACGAACCTTTAAAACGCTGTAACTAAGGAAGAAAAATGTACGCGCGGAAATATTATCAATTTACAGGCGGTAAATATGCTGTATGCAGTAAATTTATGTATTTGGGTACTTTCAATTGCAATTCAAGATGTAAGATTAGTTTATAATTATGATTAGATCTAGAAATGCAGTGGGTCATTTGGTAATGTAATGTTTGCTTGAAATAAAATGTCGTAAATGGTAAAAAAAAAACTGCTGTAAGTAAACGAATGTAAAAATCACACGCCGCAGAATTGCTGTAAGTAGCGTTAAGTTTTTAAATGGGAAGAAGTAAGTATTTGTAAAGAAAAAAATGCAGTTTTTATTTTGGTGTAAGTACACATTGTCTAAAATGACTGGATTTTGGTCTACATACAGCATTTAATCTTGCTAAAAAAAATATAAGTACGGGCGTTTTCAACGGCGTATGTAATTTTTTTTTCATCGTAGAGACACAGGACCCAGGACATTCGATGCGGTTTTTTTTTCTGATTCTAATGGCAGTAAAAAGTCACTTTAGGTATTTTGTCTACTTACAGCAAATATGCTTTCCTACGTCGATATAATTAGTTTAATAACTTTAACGGCCTTAATATCAGCCGTCATTTAAAAATTATGAGACACAACGAGAGAACGGTGGGATTAAGATGCAAATGTTAATTTCCGATTAATTAATGATTGATGATTTGAGGGCAATAAAATACCTTTTTAAGCTCGCCAGTCGCCATTCGTTATAAGGTGATTTGTATTAATCTTAACTATATTGCAGTAAAGTTAAACGGGTAGGGTCTGTCACCCATTAGTAGGTTTCTATTTCGTTATAGTGCCTGTTGCTTAAGTTTACATTCATAAAAAACTTCTTATATATTATATAGATAATATTTCTTGATGAAGCTAATAGAAAAACAATCGCATTTTAAAGAAGCACTTAATTTTGGTATAATACGTTACATTACGTCACTCTTTACGCGCGTACTCAATCACAAACAAAACAAATTCATGCAATACTAATGGGATTACTAGGGGAGCGTCCCTCTGTCCATTCCTTTGACACCCTCCCTAAACTGAAAGTTATGGGCATACACTAGCTAAACAATGGACAAAGACAAAATTTCATCATCTGGAGGCATATATTGAAAATTATATCATCTGTTTGTTTAATAGTTAATACTGAAGCTTAAATTTTCGTTGTCATTCATTTCTTTTACCGCTCATTATTACCAAATTTACCTATAATATACATTAATACACATATGATTATTGTATGTCGTTTTTAAACTCGGGATATATTATTTCTTAATATTTAATAATAATTAGATAACGACATCTTTAGAGTTACCATGAAATCTTTCTAACATTTATAAATGACGTAGTACTTAAGATGTAAAAGAAGTTGTACAGATGGCAGTATGTTACATTATAATACATTACTTTGGTTTTTTGAAGTTATACTTCTTTAGGCGCGTTATGAAAAATTTATGAGAGTGAAATTTTACGATGCGCGCGCACCTGTGACACAAAATTGGGAGTGTGATTATAGCGTGCGCGAGCGAGATAGGAATAAGACAGTCTACAAGTAAAAAGAAATAGAATACGCGTGAAGTTCGTATGCCAAGAATTTGAATGACCATAATGACATTTGTCATTTACCTTTTAAACAAATAAAGGAGTTTTTATTATTTTTTCAAAGAAATTTAGCAATGCTTTTTCACAAAGACCTATTGTTACTTAGTTAAAAGGTTATGAAACATACGTAGTTATTAAATATTGAATGAATAATATAATAAAATAATAAATAATAATAATTATTAATATTAATTAATAATTGAATAATATACTAAATATTAAATATTATTACATTATTAACGTTAAATATTTGTTATTATTTATTTAATATTTTAAAAAATAAAGAAAGCCAAAGAAGTATAACTTCTTACGCGCGTACATAAGTACACGCACCCTTTTTTTTTGGAGTTATGGCCTTTAGGCCAACATTTATTTGTTACTATGCACTTACCGCAGTCCACATGACTATTGATTATACAATACCAGTAACTAAATCGTTTTAATATTTGTGTGTATGTAAAAACATTATGATGTCATTGAAGTACTTAATCATAATCTTATATATATTATACTCCGACCAAGTAAGGTTTTATAAAAAAATGCAATTAAGCAGTTTGCTAAATATTTTTGTCCCACAATATTATAGTGGAATTTAAATTTATACGAGAAACATATTTAAGAAAAACAAAGCGGTAAAGTCTAAAAACTTTAGCCTGGCCGACCGGCTAGTCACAAAAAAAAAGTTATCAAATCAAACGTCAATGTCAGTTGTCACTGGGCTGAGGTGAAGGGTCTTCAGTCTAGGACAGAGGACTCACCTTAATCTCAAGATCTAGTCCCCTGTCCCGACCTCCCTTTATTTTTTATAATAGTACAACTCGAAATTAAAAAAAGTACTTTTTGTATTAAATTATTATGAAATCTGTAGTTTGACTGTGGAAGTACACTAAATTTACTATTCACTTGCATAAAACAGAAAGCTTATCATAAAGATAACGTTGAATACATAGTTTTGCAGTAATACTTTTGTATGTCATAAAGAATTATATACATATAGGAACTGTAAGCCACCTGAATTAGTTTTGTTCGTGATAATGTCTGATTGCGGCGACAGTGACGGTGGTTGGATTTTCTACAAGGATAGACCAGATTGGAATGACATTAAACCAGTGCCAGAAGATGATGGACCATCGCCAGTAGTTGTGATTGCACATTCAGAAAAATGTAAGTACCTCATGCTAGAAGGTAAATAATTATAGTAAAAGTATAGTTGGTTATGTTTGCTTATATCATCTATCACATCATGTAGAAAGAAAAAATAATGTAATATATAGCTTTATGATAGCTATTTTAGGGTACAAATAATAACAAAATCGTCAGATTATATTAATTACTTGCACTATTGATCTTTTAATTGTGAACAAAATCCACCCAACATTGACAACAAAATAAACCATTAAAAATTTAAATATTATTTCAGTTGACGATGTGTATGACTACTTTCGTGCCATACTACAAAAAGATGAGAAATCACAACGTGCCTTAGATTTAACTAAAGATGCAGTGGAGCTGAATTCTGCTAATTATACAGTTTGGCAGTACAGGTATGTTCATGTAAAAATCAACCCTACTTCAAATAAGTTTGTAGTGATTAAAAGTAACAAAAATAAGAATTAATTATTTGATATTATAAAATATAATAATTTTAATGATTGGAAATGTTACAGGTAAGACTGTTATATGAATTATATTTTTAATGAGAGTCATATAATATTACACGTTAGAAGTAGCTTAAAACTGCCCTTACAGTTTAGTTCAGGGTTCTTGAGTTTTTAAACATTACATCTAGATATAAATTAATATGTACCAAATTAATTCAAAACAATTGTTTATGCTCAATGTTATATCATCAGTCTTTAAACCATAGAGAAATTATAGGAAAGAATAGGTTTCAATAAACATACCGATAATAAAATGGGGTTAGTCCAAACATATGCAAATAAAACAGACTTATTTGTATTTTTTCAAAGTTAGCCTTCTGTGCACCCTGAGCAGAAGAAAGCTCCTCCGTAAACCCAATGTGATTTTAAAATATTGTATTATTATGTTATCTGTCTGTTTGAAATTAAATCCTAGAATGATTTTTGTTTAAATGCTTAAAATTCTGTAATATTCCAGACGAGAGCTGTTGAAGGAATTGGGCACGGATCTCAGATCTGAATTGGACTATGTTGAATCTGTTATCAAAATATCGCCTAAAAACTATCAAGTAAGTTTAATTGTAAAATGAATTTCTTCATGATCCTAGGAGAGTGACAGATGTTTAATCCTTTCTAATTTGTAAATAAATATAAGTGAACTCTTAGAATCTGCAGAGGGGGAATATCATGTGTCTGTTTCACTAACAATTTTAAATTATTCTACTGACTACAACTGATTATTGTATTCCTGGCAATTCAAACCCCAAATTCTTATAACTTTTCAGGTGTGGCATCACCGACGGGTGTTGGTTGAATGGCTACAAGACCCTTCTCAAGAATTAGATCTGACTGGTGAGGCACTGCTTCATGATCCAAAGAATTATCATGCCTGGCAACACAGACAATGGGCCATTAAGTCTTTCAGGTAACTTAACTTTTATGTTATCTACTTCATAAGTTAAGTCTCACTTCAATCCTCTTTCAAAAGTTGTTTGAATTTTTTCTGACAGTGTTCAAGCAGGGATTGTAAGTTGAGAAATCTTTTGGAATACGGGCGGGGCCGTAAGATAGGCTGATTTTTTACAATTCTATCAGCATAAAAGCAAGATAATTTCCAACAACAATAATTATTGGTATACAGCTGGAATTTGAATCCACAACCTTAACCACTAGGTCAGTCAACAGCTTGTACAGTATTTTGTTTAAGCTGGTGACTTTATTGTAGCCAATAAAGCATATCTTATAAAGAGATTGTCTCACGTACTGTTTGCTAATCTAGATAAGAATATTGTTTAAACAGACAAATATAAGAGATAAATGTTAAGCAGTTATCTCTGGAACTACTGAACTGATTTTAAAAATGTATAGTATCATATATTCACATCCTTTATTAATTTAGGTAAACTTTACCTTGATTATTTTTTTCATTAAGAAACCTTTATTAATTAAATTAAACGGCCTTAACTAATTATTAAAGTTAATATACTAAAACATTGGAGAATTAGAATATAGTTTATTAGTTTATTTATAATTTTAATGAATTTTGTTTGTTCTAAAATAGCAAACAATTATTTAAACTATTCATCAACAAGGACAAAATAAGTAGGTATATGTTTGTTGTTAAAGCTATTTGTCAAACGCCGATTTCAGGAAAAAAAAAAATACTCAAAAAGTGGCGTCTTGCAGGGACGTATAGCGTTCGGGATGTGGGGTATTATATACTCGACATAATCAAACTAATGTATATTAAACCAACCACGAAGTTTTTACTGTAAAAAATTAATAGAAGTTTTTATGATTAATGCAAATATTTCTAAAAAATAATTTAATCGATTTAAATTTTTAAAACTAATTTGTGTCAATATCAGATTTAATGATTTGATTCAATGAGTTAGGTTAGGATTCATTAAATTTCATTTTCATTTCATATCAATTAAAAAATTCTACTGAAGACTTGGGTGTATGGGCATAGTTCCCTTTGCCTACCAAGAATGGGTGAAGAAAACAAAAAAAAATGGTGCGTGTACTTATGTACGCGCGTAAGAAGTTATACTTCTTTGGCCTTCTTTATTTATTTTGAAATATTAAATAATTAATAATAGATATTTAGCGTTAATAATTTAACAATATTTAATATTTAGAATATTATTCAATTATTAATGACTATTAATAACAATTATTATTTATTATTTAATTATATTATTAATTTAATTTAATAACTAGGTATGTTTCATAACCTTTTAACTAAGTAACAATAGGTCTTTGTGAAAAAGCATTGCTAAATTTCTTTGAAAAAATTATTAAAACTGCTTTATTTGTTTAAAAGGTCATTATGGTCATACGTCACGCATATTCTATTTATTTTTACTTGTAGATTGTCTTATTCCCATCTCGCTCGCGCACGCTCGGCGCCCATACTGAATTTTGTGTAACGGTGCGCGCGCATCGTAAAATTTCACTCTCATAAATTTTTCATAACGCGCCTAAAGAAGTATAACTTCAAAAAAAATCTCTGCTTATATTCTTTAACGGTTCGCGCCATTTTACGAGTTTAGTTGTTTGTTATATTATATATTAAATATACATGAACAATCATACGAAATAATTAATAGTTTGTCTCAAACAGTAAATATGCAACCTAAAACTTCCCCAGTTAGTATAAAAAAGTGCACCAATTTCAATGTATATGTGAATTATAAATTATAATTATAGGTATTTAGGTAATTATAGGTAGACATTTGTCGGAACTCTTTGCAATGACAGGCTTTCCGCACTCGTTATGAAATATACTTAGTATGCGTTTGGGTGGCGGATGGTTTAGATTCCCAAATCAGCCCGAGTGACCGGCGCAGCATTCGGTACTTTCATACTACGTTTAATATCAATTGATTTGATTAATCGCTTGAAATATGCAGGACAAAGTCTGTCGGGTACGCTAGTATTTGTATAAAAAATTATATATAAGATATTAATAAATATTTTAAAATTTTAGATTAACCAATGATTTAAAATTTCAGGCTTTACGACAAGGAAATCGAATTCGTCGACAGCCTCTTATCAGACGACGTGCGGAACAATTCCGCGTGGAATCAGCGCTACTTCATCCACAACAACCACACGGGCTGGTCGGATTTCAACGTGCAAAAGGAGATTTGCTATACGTTAGAAAAAATTAAATTTGTCAAAAACAACGAGAGCGCTTGGAATTACCTCCGCGGAATATTGCTTCACGACAAACGCGGACTCAATGGAAATGGTGTAGTTACGTCGTTTTGCGAGGAATTGTACAAGAACCGATGTCGGTCGCCATTTTTGTTGGCGTTTATTATCGACGTGTGCGAGGAGGCCATTAAGAAAAATGAGACGAATAGTTTCCATAATGTCGAGAGGGCGAAGGAATTGTGCACTGCGCTTGCGACGAAATATGATAAGATTAGGGAGAAGTATTGGACGTATTTGAGGAATCGATTCGAGAAGTATGTTATTGTTAATGGGGAGAACTCGCAATAAAATATTGTTATATGAAGCGTTTGAATGTCCTTTTTTCATATCTATATATATAAAAGAAAGTCGTGTTTGTTACAACTCTTATAACTCGAGAACGGCTGGACCGATTGCCATGGTTTTTGATTTGTTGGATTTGTTTCCGTCCCGAATAGCAGAATAAGCAATAAAATATCGGATAAGTTATCGAATAACAATAAATTAATTAATTAATTTTACGAATGCAAAAACCATATGGTGCCATCTGTTGACAAAACTACGCATCATTTTACGTCGAATTCGTGTCAGTTCAAGAAATTCCGATCTTGAGGTGAATGAGGAGATGCATAACCATGCTTTGATCCTGATCAAAAGATATTGGATATCAGAAAGTGTTTATCATGCAGTATCGCCATATTGACGCTAGAGCGTAGATGCCTAATGTGTAAAACTGCCATTCTTCTTTCGCAATGGCAAGCAATAAAACATTTCTGTATTTGCAAAAAAGTTGTATTAATGTAATACTTAACATTAATGAAATCCTAAAATAAGTTAAATTAAAGTAACAACGATATTATAAGGTTGTAGGGCGGAACGAAGTTAGCCAGGTCAGCTAGTTTTATAATATACTAGCTGACCCGGCTAACTTCGTTCCGCCTTAATAATAATATCGTTGTTACTTTAGTTAAACTTATTTTAGGATTCCATTAAGGTGATAACTTTTTTTGCAAATAGAGAAATGTTTTATTGCTTGCCATTGCAAAAGAAGAATGGCAGTTTTACACATTAGGCCTCTTCTCTCTATCGCCAATATTGCGATACTGCATGTTAAAGCACTTTCTGCTTTACAACATTTTTTGATGAGGTAACACATGTTTTCGATCAAGATCAAAGCCTGGTTATGCATCTCCTCATTTACCTCAAGTTCGGAATTTCTTGAAGTGACACGAATTCGACGTAAAATGATGCGTAGTTTTGTCAACAAATGTCACCACATGCCGAGTGCATTCGTAAAATTAATTAAATTATTTATTGTTATTCGATAACTTATCCGATATTTTATTACTTATTCTGCTATTCGGAGTGGAGAAAAATCCATCAAAAAAGACATAACTAACATCGGTCCAGCCGATCTCGAGTTATAAGTGTTGTAACAAACACGACTTTCTTATATATATATAGATATGTATCTCAGTGCGGTTAACATAGGTTGGTATTATGTTAGGCGTCAGTGTTTGTGAGTATTTTTTATAATTAAATAAAAAATTAAAAGTTATCAAATTTCTTATAAAAACAAAACAATTCGTGTAAAAAACATCTTTTAACTGTCATGCTTCTCCTATATCGCATTAAAAAAATATTACCCATGTTTGGTATTGTTTTTATTTGAGCTTTTTAAAACGACAATCTCAAATTAGATTCCAATGAAGCTTATAGCTATAACAATACATATAACTATAACAAAAACCCCTTTATTAATCAAAAGGAAATCAGTCTAATTGCAATCATAATACTTTGCTAAGTTCTTTCGTGTCTTTCTGCCTAATTGTGTTTACTCTGTTACTTAAGCTAAAACAAAGAAATTAGATTGTTTTTTTACTTGTTGTCAAAGCGAAAAAACTGATGGTTCTGTCAAATATACGTCAATACGCAGTTTTTGACAGCTAGGATCTATCTACTTATACTAGGCGGACGATTATTCCTTTTAATTTCGAATACGACTAGGGGCCATCCATAAAGTACGTCACACGTTAATGGGGAGAGAGGGTATCACCGAAGTGTGACAATGGGCATGGGGGGGTCAATACTTTTGTGACGTCACATGTTAAAATTTTAAATACTAAAACGCAAAGTTTGGACGTGAATTAAAAATTTTAAAAATTTACGAACTTGATCTATATTTAATTAATTAAATGAAAATAGCTGTTTTCTCTCGATTATTTTTAAATACATACATAAATTTAAAAAATGTGTGACGTCACATCAGGAGGGGGGGGTTATAAAAATGTGACAACCTGTGGCAAGGACGGGGGGAGGGGTTCAAAAGTCCTAAAATTCGTGTGACGTACTTTATGGATGCCCCCCTACGAAGCGCTGATTAAGTTTCTATCGTTAACCGACTTGTGGCTAAGACCATAATAAAACTTTAAAAATTACATCTCTTATTCCTAATTCATTAATTCAAAGAGATTTTCGCTTTGAAAGTAAATTAAAAGTGACATAATACTTTATTTATTGAGTCTCAGTTTAAAATAAATTATTGTACAAGTTACTTGCCTAAAACAGTATTCGCAAAAGTCGTCTACACAGTCAAAACGACATTTTGAAATTCTAATTAAAAATTTAGACATTTTTACATTGAAATTTGGTTTGTTTTTTTGCCGTATTAACTGGATATATTTTAATAAAACAAAAGTTATGGTAATACATTATTTTCATAAGTGCACAGTAACTAATTATTGGTAAAATATGATATCGACGTGAAGTGGTACTTGGAATGCGGACATCATTCTTTAATTATAACCAGCGGCACGTAAGTCTAGCGCTGGCCGATACGTGGAGGGGATTGCTGCGCATGTGTACTGTCGCGCGGGGGACAAAATGCGACTGGAGAGCCAATCGACGCTCTTCATTCCGCTAGCCCCCCTCAGGTACCTTATTTTTTACTTCTGCGCAATAACGGTCAGCGCTAGAGTTTCGTGCCGCTACTTATACTTGATCGTTTATGTTTAAGTCTCTTCTGGTTTGTCTTTGCCTAATTCGACTCTCTTATCTGCCAAGCTAAGGTTCATATGAACGTGTGACCGCACAGCCCTTGCAACGACCTCGCAATCGCAGTCACTCGTCTTCCTCATCACGTCGAGAATGCTTGGTCTCGGAGCTTGTTCTGGTTTCTTTTTGGATTTTGCTTTTTTACCCTAATCACATAATTAAACAATGAGACTAGATTTTTTACTATTTTTATACGACAGCATTTGGGTTCAAAATAGTTAAAACGGGAGGGAGAGAACGCATTATGATAAATAGAAATACCATAGCCTACCAACATACATGTTTTATAGGTCAATGATTTCTGTGATTCCATTATTTCCTGCCTTTTAATGAGATGTCAATTTATCTTTATACCCAGACTAGCTTGTGCCAATCTTGAAGAATTACGATTTTACGTATACGTATATACAATGTAAAGAAAGATGAGCCTGGATACGTCAGTTGCGATGGAGTCTGATTCGAACATAGTAGATTCAAGCTAATAAAAGAGGTGCTTGTAGAGTTGAGTGTTATGAGGTACATGCATGCCCGAAATATCTACTGGAGTTTGGCAGCGCCCATCTTTGTGGCGCGAGTCCTGCATCTTTTTTACTCATATATAAATGGAATTGCCAAAAATATAATGTGGACTCCCTCAGTGATTTATAAAAAGCTTTTCATAAATTGTTACATTTAGACTTTACCGATTTTTCGTTTATGAAAAATGTTATTTACCTTACTCGAGTCGGGTGTTTTATTTTCTTTGTTTTTCTTCATTTTATGTTTAAACAGTTGTTATATTTACGATAAATTGGAACATTTCATCATTCTATTAATTACACAAATATAGGAAATTATACTTAAGAATTTAGAAATAATTTGTATATTCAAAACTATGTCAAATTTGAAATTTTGAAATGACTAACAACAATCACAGAGTATTAATAAACAAAATACATGATTATTCTTGGTATTGTATATCCATTTATGAAGACTTTAAACTGCTTTTAGTATTCTAGGTTTCAACATCGTAATGTTACAATTAAACCAATTTTTTTTTGTTTTTTTCAAACAAATCGCACCAATCATCGCCTAGAGATATAGCGCATCATATTAAGGCCTACTAAGCTATCATAGTAATAGGTACTGTTCAAAACATTTGTGGAAAAAATCATAGAAGAACCTAATAGATGAGAGAAATGTGAAGTTTTCATGAGAAAACTCTTAACATTTCGAAGGGATATCCACACTAAATTTTTTTTTTTAGAAAATATTTAAAGTATGCCTTGTAATATTTTCGCATCTGCATTCGCATTAGGTATTTCTCTGTGGCTTAATCCATAAATAAATAAAAAATACTTTTTTGCATTATAATGTGGTTCCTTTGAAGATTCGCATATTTATACTTTAAAGAATGTGTTAATTTAAAATGTAGATAATACAGTCGGTGTATTTTTCATAAAACCAAGATGTGGAGTTCACTTTCAATTTGTCAAGACGAAGACTTAATCCTAAAACGGCTTAAGAAACAATTGGCCAGCATTTCCTGCAAGTGTAAGATATGCGAAAAATACAACGTAACTTCATTCCACAAAGATATATGTATTACAAAGAATTCTAAAGAACCGTGTCGACCAGTTGAAGAAACCCCAACATCTGCTCAAATACCTTGTCCTGGATGCTTTGTCGCCTACAATTTACTCAAACGAATAGACAAAACTTTTAAAGATGAAGAGACTGATGCTAATGTAGCTAAGTTTTCTTCGGACAAAAGTATGCAAAAATCTATAACAGGCATTGACAGAACCACATCTGTGACAAAGAAATCTGTCTCATATTCTGATACTCTTATTACAGACATTCTTAATGAAACTGGTTTATATGAAGAAAACCATAAACACATTGAGGAAGCTAACCTCATCAGTCATCAAAATGTTGGCAACTGTTTGTGCTTGGAAAACTTCATTGACTCTATTAGGCCCCCTCTTAAGTATTCCCAATATTGACGTTTTATACAAAATACACCGGTTTAATATTTTGTTTTGTTTTTGAATTCAAGTTCAAGACATTCAAGTCTTGTGACCACCAGTATAGTATGTTGTAGATACATTCCATAACCCTGATAAGGTAACACCTTACCAGACAACAATCTTTTGAACTGAGCTAAAGAGACAATCAACTATTTGTGTAAGAAGCTATACCTAACCTAACGGTAAACGTTTGTAAATGAAAGTAGGTATTAAGTAATCAGTATAAGTTTTACAAATACATATATTCTTAATATCATAAATAATACATTTTATACATATAAAATAGTAATTGATTACTTTGCAGCATAATGTTTAATAAATCTCGCCGATGGATCAGAAACTGAAACCCACTTCGGCATCCAGTAATATGGTGTAAAGTTATCTTGTCCAGAGAAGGACTTTTCGAAAATGTACCTATAATATTTCGATTCTTGCGTTGTGGGCTGTACACCTTTGTATTTATGTCCCTCTGATGGCAGCCGTTCCGTAACAATCTCTGATATTGTTGTAAATAAAGACTTCTTTACCGACGCCACACCATCACTAAAAGCCTCTTTATGTCTCCATAAAATTGAATCCGGCAGTAAACCACTCTTAGAAAAGCTATTTCTAAGAAGATACTTTTCAACGCCATCTTGTGGTTGTCTTAAGTTTTGATCTAGACTTAGATAATGACTAGTAAACTGTATATCTAAAAATGGCACACGAAGTTCCAGGCTCCAAGCACTCGTTGTTCGATCTGCTCGCAAGCCATCATATAAATAAATGTCTGAAAGCAATCTTATACTTTCTTCATGGCCATCTTTAGCCGATGGAGCATCCCTGAAGTAAATGTAGCCTTGGGCTAATTCATCGGCGCCTTCGCCGCTGAATATTACGGTGGTATCAGTATTTTCTTTAATATATTTTGATAGAAGATACATAGGCAAGCTGGCTCGAACGGTAGTGATGTCATAGGATTCCAGATGATAAATTACGTTATCTAATGCCTGTCTGACATCATTTTCATCAAAAATTATTTCGTGATGTTCTGTTCCCAGATAATCAGCAACTGTTCGTGCGGCGATAAGATCAGGAGAATCTCCCATACCTATTGCAAATGTCTGTATCTTGTATGGAAGGTTCTGTTCTTTAGCAAGCTTGACAACTAAAGCAGTTATGAGTGACGAGTCCAAACCTCCACTTAACATACAGCCTATCCGCCTGTCAGACATTAGACGCTTTTTGCATGCCGCTTCTAATAGTGCAGCGGTTTTTCCGTACATATCAAGTTCTTCGAGATCAGTTATGGGAACAAAAGGTGTAAATCTAGGCGGTGATCCAGGTTTAAAATATTGTTCAGTTTTGTTTAATGTTACTTTGTTGTTATCTGCTATATCGTACTCTTCAAAATGTCCCGGTGGAAATTGTCCAAGTGTTGCAACTTCGGAAGCTTTTTCTTTTAAGCCCATTAAGCCTTTGCCCTCTGAACATACACCTAGTACGCCGTTCTTTTCGTCGCTAAGTTTAAACAGAGGGCGAACTCCGTAGGGATCCCTCGCAATGAAGACTTTTCTGGCGTCTCCATCGACTAGACAAAATGCGAACACTCCATCTAATTTACGGACTGTTTCAGCGATTCCAAAGTTTTTGTAACAGTGGATAATCGCTTCTACGTCGCAGTTGGTTTCGTACGTGAATTTAAATTCGTCGCGGAGCCTGTTGCAGTTGTATATTTCTCCGTTGCAGATAAGAGTGATGCGAGGGTAGAGATGGAGGCGCATAGGCTGCATTCCATGAAGGCCATCGACAATTGCCAGCCTTTGGAATCCAAGGATAGCCAATTGCTCCCTGGAATCCTGTTCAATTCTCCAAGCGTCGGGACCGCGGTGTAAAATAGCCGCGAAACATTTAATGCATACTGGAGAAAGACCACCGTCTATTCCAAATGTTGCCCAGATTCCACACATTTTTCTGAAAAACGAAACAATTTATGACTCCTTTGTACAAGTAGTAGTTCACGTGGTAGACAAAAAATAGTAACTAACGCGAATCTCTTTAAACAGCTGGTTAACATTTTGATTCGTAATTCATTGTATATCAATATATTCAAGTCATGGTCATATAAATCAATATATTAAATAAATTATCTACCAACGAATTATTAATGAAACCTTTAAACAAGGTATTATTTTTTATTAATATTTCACATTCACACGAGCTTACGTATACAAACTATTTAAGGTTCTATTTTTCGTAAAATTATTAAACTAGGTACTTAGATACATTTCTTTTTCATATATAATTTTGCAGCGTTAATATTGATAGTATTAAAAAAGAAATACCTTTGTATTTATTTATCTGACAATTCTAACACGTTGCCGATTCTAATAAATTAATTCAACACAACCAATCAGTATAATAGTCAAAGAATTACTATCGCGAAACGCGAACACAATACTAGCCGGTCGATGTAAGCGTGCTAAATTATAATACGAGTTTCCCATAGTGATAATGTTCGTGGTTGAAATCGAGGTTGAGTCACGGAAAACTGGACTTTATTTATAGCAATCTACAACGTGGTGAATATTCGGCACGATTGATGATACTTTTCGCGACAGACAGAGTTAAAAATATTACCAACGGCGTGTGCAAGCAGGTAAGCGAATATTGGACATAGAATGTGTGGATTGCATCATCCTTCACTTAATTGTCAATTGTCAAGTTCACGGAGGCGGGAGGAATTAAACGCCTTAACCTCATAGGCATGAGGCAAGGTTGTAAGACAAAGAAAATGACAGTTCGTGTCGAAAAATTTTCATACAAATTTAGTTTTCGACTTTCTATATATTATGTATACTACTATCTTGACTAAACTCCCCAGGACGCAACCGGGGCAGAGTTTTCACGAATTCCTGAAAAAAAATTATCAAAAGAAAGAAATAAATTATAATTCAGCGGCTAAGAAGACAACTTTTTTTTTGCAATTTATAGGGATCAATATTTTTTTTTATTCAGTGTATAGTGTTCATATTGTTTTAACAACTTTGTTTTTTAGGTAGTTTAATAATGGAACTGCTGATCATAATAAAGTTTTGCGGAAAGGTCTTGTATTAGTATACTATGTATTGTTATTCTCTTTGGTTTCTTTACTAGTTGATGTTGGAATTCATAGTGGGATGAAAAAATAATAAAATTTGCGCCTACAATAAAATGTATAGCAATGCTACGTTACGAACATATTGCTTTGAAGTTGTTTAAGGATTGTGTAATATCGCTTCTAAAGTCAATAAACTCGTTTTAGGTTCTGGTTATGACTATATGTTAGAATATTTTTAATTTAACAGCTTTAGAAACAAGATTTACATTTAATTGCGATTCTAGATTACGGGCATAGGTTTGTAAACCTCATTTACAGTGATAGTGGCTTCCAATAGATTAATTTTGAAGCTTCTAAAACTTTTTAATAATAAAAAACAAGCTAGTTACGTTGCAGATCTAATTAATAACGAAATATACATTTTTTTTTCATATTCTGTACTAAAGTATTTAAAATTATTGCAATAACACATTGTATTGCAATTATTTAAAACTCTTAACTATAGATATTTACTAGACTAATTAAATTTGAATAAAAAAAACAACGTGTAATATAATTCTTATATAAAAAAATATTTGATGTTAACGTTCATTGTAGTATTTTTTATTTCATTACCATATCTCCTCAGTCAAAATAATTAGTTTTCGTTTGAAATAGTAATTTGTTTACTGTGAGTTATGGAAATTCACATAAATTTTTATAAAGATTTTAAACTCTTAGAGACAAATATTTTGGAATTTTTTGTACGTTATGCAAATATGGTGATTTAGGTTTTGCGGCCTATTAATAATTGTATAAATGTTTTCTTCAAATAATAGATAACGTTGAAAGGGCTCTTGGTCGTAAAAGTTTTACAAAAACTTAATTGAATGAAATACTTTAACACTTGATTTTACCTTCTTAGCGTCAATCATTTAAGAACAAAGGCTGCTGACGTCATTGAAGAACATTTAATATTTGAATAATGCAAACATCGTGTTTTCACGTTTTATTAGCCCGTAAAGAATTCACGAATCACGAAAATTTACTTGTAAAGGCAGTTTTACACAATCTGCAGTAGGATTATTCCAGTTGAATTAACAGTAAGAAATCGGATCTGGCATAATTTAGTCTTTACTTACTTACACTTCACTGCCGATCAGAAACCATTGGTTAAACAAGAAAATGCAAGACTCATAAGCGTTTCTATATTTAAACTTATTAATTACTTTAACAAACAAGGAAAGCGTAACTTAGGTGGATTTTATTCTCTGTACTTCAAATAATTACAACTTAAATTTAATACCATATACATTACATTTATTACTAACAAAAACACACATAATAACAATAATCAAAGAAAAAAAAAGTTATAATGAGAGATAACAATTTTTTCCTTAAAGAACAAGGTTCGTTTTAAGTGTGTAATGCGTGTGTGCTGTGGTTGTAATTGGCCCTGGCTCAGCATTATGCTGAGGAGCAGAATGTTCCACAGCGCTGGTCATTCTGCCAGAGACCACAGCAGCTAGGTTGCGCCTCAGTCGCAAAAAAAGATAAATAATGTAATAATACTTATAGTCCGGTCTATTTAAGCCTAAAATCAGGAGGAAGGTTACATAAATTCCCATAAAGCTGAATATTGGCATAGTTGTTCAAAACATCATTATAAAGAAAATCTCAAAAGTCCTCATCGTTCCGAGGTGTGCTAAAAATTTGGCACGGGGTCAAAGGTCAAAAAAATGAGTTTTTTGCGATTTTTTGCGAAACGGTGAGTTTTTTCGCAAAATTACCCCAGTACAAAATTGTAGATCACGAAATTCTCTACAAAAAATATATTAATAATTTTTTTCCTAAAAGCCACCATTTTGGAGATATAACGTTCCGAAAAGTTGGATCAGTCGTAATCCCTCTATTTTGCACACGTACGCCACATATGAAAGTCACTAAAGGTGTAATAGAACTAAAATAAGTTCGCTATTATTTATTGTAACTTGCTTATGTAAAATATAAGTTAAACTACGAGAATCTCAGGTATAATGAAACCCCGTTCCTAAATTTGTACGTCAGTATAACCTTGGGATAACATCTGTCTTTTATTCTATTGTCCGCGTGGCTAGGGTCGTATACCTGCTTTATGTTGGCATGCCCAATATATGAAATACATACCGTTAGTCTTGAGCGCCACTGCGTAGGGAAAACATGTGCTTATCTTAACCTATCTTTTAACCTATTTTGTGCGTTTTAGATTTTTATAAGAAAAATGTCAGAATATTGTTTTATTTGTACTCATCTTTTAACTGAAAGTGAAACTGTAACTGTTGATCGTGGTATGAAGACACTGATTAATGCAAGTGCTGAAAGAGATGATGGATACTCGGAATTTCTTAAAAAACAAAAATCTGTGACAATACATAGCAACTGTCGTAAAATTTATACGCGGAAGTGTTCTATTGCTGCTGCCATCAAAAGAAAACGCGAAGAACAAGAAGCTAACACATCTACAGGATCTACAGTAAGTAGTCCTCCTCGTACTAGATCCCGTTCAAGTGATTCAGCTTTTTGTTTTAAAAAACTATGTTTATTTTGTGGCAATAAATTGAATGAAGAGTTGCAGAGAAAAAAATCCTTAGATCGTCGCAGTAAAATTTGTCAAGTAAGTACACTCCAATTCAAACATTCAATTTTGGAAGTAGCACGAACTCGTTCCGATGCTATATCGAAAGCTGTTGTTGCTCGAATCGAATTTGACTATGATTTAGTTGCTGCTGAAGCAAAGTATCACCAAGAATGTTATACTTCTTTTTTGAAACCGACTACTGGCGGTACAGTTGGTCGTCCTAAAGATGAAGCAACAGATCTGGCAATGCAGGAAATATTTACATACATTGAGAGTAGCAATGACTGTCAGTTTACTTTGGCTGAGTTAAAAGATGTTAGCAAAATTTTAACTTTAGATAACAGGACTATTAAGCTGCGACTTAAACTGAAATATGGCGATAAAATTATTATCACTGAAAAACCGGGAGCGTTAACATTTGTATGTTTGATAAACAGTCACCATGAAATTTTAAATCAATCTTGGTCCGAAAATAAAAAAATTAATAAACAAGAAGAACGATTAAAAACTCTAGAAGCAGCAGCATCTATTATTCGAGAAGATATTCAATCCTCGGTATTTGATAATTCCTACTACCCTCCACCAGGTCGAATGTTTGAAGATTTAAATAATGACATCCCACAGTCACTGACATTTTTTTTGGAGCAAATGATCTTAAAAAATAAACGATCAAATTTCGATCATTTAAAACTAGTATGCACCAATATTTGTCATAGTATCATGACTGCTATTCGACCAAGATCGTTCAAGTCCAAATTACAGTTAGGTCTTTCAGTTTTTTTAGAAGAAGAAGAAGAAGAACAAGAGGATGAACAGGAAGAAGAAGGAGAAGAAGATCAAGAAGAAGAAGAAACAGAAATCTTGGACAGTTATGAATCAGACGACTAACTTTTTATTTTAAGTATTTTATTTAATTACACCGCCGTTGTTTTTGCCCACTATAATATATAATATTATTTTGCAATAGTTTTAAAACATATAAAATCTCAGCAGACCCGTGGAATAGGCCTACTGGGGAAACCACGTTAAAAAAACGCGCTTTGTACACTACCTCATAGGTGGCGTGGAAACGTGTGCAAAATAGAGGGATTACGACTGATCCAACTTTTCGGAACGTTATATCTCCAAAATGGTGGCTTTTAGGAAAAAAATTATTGATATATTTTTTGTAGAGAATTTTGTGATCTACAATTAATATGGTATATATTGTACTGGGGTAATTTTGCGAAAAAACTCACCGTTTCGCTAAAAATCGCAAAAAACTCATTTTCTTGACCTTTGACCCCGTGCCAAATTTTTAGCACACCTCGGAACGATGAGGACTTTTGAGATTTTCTTTATAATGATGTTTTGAACAACTATGCCAATATTCAGCTTTATGGGAATTTATGTAAACTTGAATGTGTAAATAGACCGGACTATTAGTAGAAAATAATAATATTAGTAAAAGGTAAAAGTTAAGATAAATTATACACTTATAATATTTGTTGGCAAAAAAACATGTGCAATCGGCCCTTTATAACCCAGCATTTATATTAAAAAGAATTAGATTATAATTGTAGTTAATTATTTATAATGAAATTGGCAGGTTTCTTCTTCGTATTGGTGGCTATTTTAGCCTTTTTTGTTGGTAATGGGGATTGTTCACTTGGAAAAGCAGTAAAAACTGGCGTTAATGTGATTGTAAGTTTTGTAAATATATAATTGAATTAATTAATATTTTTTTACCTTTATGTAAAAAAAATCAGTGACGCTTCTACTCTTTAGGTCTGGGGCTCTGATTTCTGTATCTTTTTCATGATCATTTAAGTAAATAGTAGGCAAGTAGATGATCAGCCTCCTGAGCTTGACACACGACGTCGACTTTTTGGGTCTAAGGCAAGCCGGTTTCCTCACGATGTTTTCCTTCACCGTTTGAGCGAATGTTAAGTGTGCACATAGAAAGAAAGCCCATTGGTGCACAGCCGGGGATCGAACCTACGACCTCAGGGATAAGAGTCGCACGCTGAAGCAACCTTATAGTATATCTAAAACATAATTTAAAGATTGCTTTTATTGAATTTAAATTAAATTAGCAATGTTTTTTATATATAAAAATTATTTTCTTTAAGTATATTATTTCGAAAAATTTATATGGTTAAATGGAATTGGAAATCCCTCTAATCTTGAAATCATTCTTAAACTTTCGTTGTAGAAAGGTGCCGCCGGTGTCGCCAGTGCTGCTGGGACTGCTCACGAAATATATGAAGGTTTGAAGAACCATTGAACATGTATTATGTTTATATTCTAAAAATATAATTGCGAAAATTAAGCGTTTTATTTCCAAAGACAAACCTATTTTATTCACATCGATATTTCACGTCTTCGGACACGTGTGACGTCTTACATAAGATTCGATTCGGCTTTTCAATGCTTTACTATTAAAGCGAATCACAAATAAAACGAGTTATTTATGCAAAGTCGTAATAAAATTCAATTTTTCGTTCTCGCTGTAATGTTTCTAAGTAATGTAAATAAGTCAGTAAGTAATAAGCTTATTATTCAAAGTCATTAAGTTCATTTTTTATTTTGTTCTCACGTTTTAAATTTATAAACGCCTGCGTGCCTGTAATAGCAAATATTTATATCGTGTCTATTTCTTCAAAGATCGCAATTAAATGCATCGTAATTCTTAAGTCTCTGGGTACCAAGTACTTCCACTCCGATATCGATGTAAACAGTCTAAACGCCTATTTTACTTCTCGTTCTACTTAATAATATCATTCTGTACTTTACACTCGAGTATTTGTCATATCTTCCTCGTCCCAGGTTCCCATATTTTTCTATCGTTTAATTTTCTAGTTGAGAACAGTATTTCGTCTATTTCTTTTATGCTGTTGGCTCGTCGTGCTATCTTACATATTCTCACTCTAATACATCCTGTTATTACACATATTCTTAATTTTTCAATTTCTTCAGGTGATTTTCCACTTGATGTAAGGATGGATTTATCATCCTCATTCCTAAAAAGGCTAATCCAACAATTTTTCTGATTTTCGACCTATCTCGATTCTGCCTTTTCTATCCAAGTTACTTGACGGCCTTATACATGAGCAACATCAAATGTATCAAAATCACACGTCGTTTTATAGAGAAAGTTTTACCCGTTACTTATTGGATCTAGTATTCTGAAATTCTTTATTGATCTGATATATTGTGCAAATATACACATTTACAATCTGCAGCTACCGGGCTAAGTGTGCCAAAGAAGTTTTTACCACCGCTAAGCATATATGCGTCATCTCGACTAGGTAAGGAAGAATCCTCGCTTTAGGTTCGAGCAAGAGTAGACTTCCGTTGGTCCTCTCGAAAATCTATGAAGAGTGTCTTGCTGACCACGACTGTTGTAAAGCACTGACACGTCGAGCTCTCTAAATAATGTAAGTAAACAAGTTTTTGGAGTTTACTCCTTAAAAAACTATTTGAGTTATAAGGCCCGGTACGGAAATTTTATGAGGAGTAAAATCAAGTGTAATACGAAAAGTTGAGGCGTTATGTAGAAAGAGACAAACATATATATCTGTAGGATTGAACGTGTAAAAGAATGAGATGGAATACATTACACAGACTTTTCTATTTTGAATTCACGTTTTGACAGCCACGTTACAACATTGTCAGTTTTCTTACCACCTTTAGTATGAAAATATGGTCGACAGCCATTAGAACATTATCGCCATTTTATCGTTCGTAAGGAGTAAACTCCAATCGTGCGTCGTAGCTAACACACACACACTTTTTTTTTACTTATACTGGCTTATATGGCACCAAAATAAAAAGTACGTTTCGATCTCTCAGTTTTTAATTAATTATAAAATAAGTGTTAAATACGCACATAGACATTCTTTCTATGTGCGCATTTAACATTCGCTCTAAGGGTCAATTTATACTAGCGCAGAGTCGAAGCGCATCGAAGCGACAAATTCTTTAAACTTAAGCGAATCCGTACGAATGGAAAGGTTAACAAATGATCATGAAACATATACAGAAATCTGAGGCCTAGACCTAAAAAGGCGCCACTGATTCCATCTTATTATAAAATAAATTTACATAAAATAAACTACAATATATAATAATAAGTAAAGCCTTTTTAAATTCCTTTTTTTTAAGTTTATCGCTTTATCTCGCAAACTAAAATTTTTAACTTTTTTTTCTCCATGGTATGCCTTTGATGTGAGCACTGGCAGTAAATATACAGTAATATAATATATACTGTCTATAATCATATGTAAGTAATTCATAGTAAGATTGGAAAATAATAGCGAAGATGAGAGACAAATGGAAGAATTTGAAGGATGCCTTTACTCTATCGGAGGTCGTGTTTAGTAATATTAAATATAATAACATAAACTGAATGTAATTCTTATTATACGAATATAGGCTATTTTTATTTAATTTATTTTAAGTTATATAGTTTTTGAATACCTTTTTTATACCTCCATTAACCATATTTTGATTGATTCTTCTAACTTTTAATCAAATATCCAATAAAAAAATATATATTTGCAGACCCTTTCTGCGACTATTTCGGCTGTCCATTGTTAATTTATTTTCGTCCATGTTATGCCATGTTGATTAGAAAGCTTTTGACCGGTTCGATACCCACGTTTAGTCAACCTAATTTAGAACCCCTTATATTTAAAAAAAGCCGTTTCCTCAAGGTGCCAATTGACATTGTATTGCATACAATTGGTACACATTATACAGATTAATCATTAATTACACATGTGGTTGTTATCTCCTGTTTGGTTAATCGTCACGCGGGTCGGCTTCTCGTGTGATAACAAGTTCAAGAGCTGCTGATATTTTCAATAAATAAAAAAAAATCTTACTGATGGCGTAACTATACAGGTTCTGTTCTATGTGGGTATACACGCATGTTACTTGAAATAAAAAAAAGGCTAAAGGCCGGGTTATACTACAGCCACGCCGCGTGTCGCAACGCGTGGGATTGCGATCGATTACATACATTTAGTATGAACGTGGTTACATTAACCCAGCCCCGCGTGTCGCCGAGTGAGCTGACGCCACGCAGATCGCTCGATTTCGATCGGCGTGGGCTCGGTAGTGGGGGAAGTGTCCCGTTGGCTCGCTTTTATGGCCCGGCAACACACACGCAAGCCTCCTGGCGTAGGTGTCTATGTGTGACGCACTTTATTCAAATCGATTTGCTCGATTTGTCCCGTAAAAAAGATTAAAAATCAAATTTTATTACTTATTTTTGGTTTTAGCTAGTGTCGGTGTAAATAGTGTAAAGATTTTGAGTACTTATTATTAAGTTATTACTTAAATCATCATAAATACAAGGTACATTTTAAATCTTAATTTATCCTATTTCTTAAAAAACCGTTCAAAACAAATTCTCTGCTAATTTATACACTTTAATTTAACTCATATACTACTTTAGGATGGACAGTACTTCGGGATACGGTGAGTCCCCTTCAAAGACACAGTACAAAGAAAACTAAGATAAACTCATTTATATAAGCACTGGGCACCGGGCGCTTCATTCAGGCAAACTATTTCCCACTGCGATAATGGATTTCAGAAAAATATTTCTCTTAATAGTTCTAAGTATCTTCGCCATATTTGGCTGTGAAGCTCGACCCGGGAAAATACCGCCAGCTGTTATCAAAAAAGGCGCGAAACTTGTCGTAAGTATTTTGTATTGTATTATAAATAATCATATTTAATTTATTTATATATAGGTGGACCAGCAGCTACTTGAAAATACTTTTATTTCATTTAAATGCTCAGTTAAAAATCAGCTCAGGTGTTGTACACTTGAGCAGGCTTCAGCGTGCGAACCTTATCCCTGAGCTCGTAGGTTCGATCCCATGTGCACTAATGGATATTCTTTCTATGTGCGCATTTATTACTCGCTCGTACGCTGTCGACGTCGACGGTCAGAACCGGAAGGCTTATCACATACTTCCCTATTCGATTGACAATTGATCATGAAAAATATACAAAAATCTGAGGCCCAGGCCTAAAAAGGTTGTAGCGCCGCCGTTATTTGTCCAAAAAGATCTGTAGAAGTTAATTACATAAATGTCTTAAATTTTAGGTATACTTAAGCAACTTATGAATTTCGTGTATGAAATTATTAGGGTAATAAATCATTGGCTTGAGACCCACCACATTGGAGGCTGTACAGTGTACATATTATACGTACATGAAATACACCTTCCGTCTGAACTTTGCGTAATTTAACTTATGTATTATGTTTGCCGTTATTATTTATATGTTATATATTGAGCGCTTTCAAGGCAGTTTTTGCCGCACACCACCACTATGTAGAACCAGAAGTATTTTCGAACCAATTCGACTTAGAATCCTTTAGAAAAGATCGAACCAATTCTTAAAAGGTCAAATATGAAAGCTCTCTGGCATGGAGTGTCCATGGGCGGCAGTATCACTTAACATCAGATGAGCCTCCTACCCGTTTGTTCTATAAAAAAAAGTACTTACAAGTAGTTCAATCGAATCAAATAATAATACAATTGATAGAAATCTGACGTCATAGTGCCTCATACATCCAGTCACCCCCGTCGCACAGTCCGTTTATTTTACACATTTTGCAATAGACCTTAACCGCGACTGTCTAAGACTATGCAAATATGTTACAAAAGGAAATTCATCATACAAGATTTCATCTCTAAAATGGTAATTTCGCGTGGGGACGCTAATCTCCTAACGGATCGGGCACTCTTACCTGGTCAGCGACCCGTGAATTTAAATTCTAGATGTTTTATGGGACATGAGGTAAACGAGCAAGCAGGTCACTTTAAACAATCACCGCCCATGGACTCCAGCAAAGCCGGCGGCTACCGACCTTTCAGGTACATTCTTTTCTTTAAGGCCTAAGTCGTATCGGTTTGGAAACACTTCTACTGGCAGTTGGTTCCTGGAGATACATTGCATAGCTATAGATTGTCACAAACACATTATTTGTATAACGCGGTGTTTCTGTGCGGTTCAGCGAGAGACTGGACTTCAGAAATGTTAATAATATAAAACGGTTTAAAAATGTTTTAAATATGTACTTGTGTTGTACAGACAAATTATATTTAGTTATGCTATATTAGTTATGCATTAACAACACCTTTACTTTTAAAACCTATGTATAAATTTTCCAATCGTATTGATAACACAATTACAGAATACAATTAAATTGTAAACGTTATTAAAATAAACATTTTTAACGCACTTTTGTATCACAATTATTGTATAAATATCAGAAGTGGTTTCTATTGCGACACGCCGGTAAGATAGGTCTTTTTAAAGCCTATTACAGGTGTTAAATAAAATTATGTAAATAAAAAAGGTGAAACACGATCTCTTGTGTCTCATGTACTAAATATTACATCAAAGCTGGTTGAGAGTTCCACGCTGAAGCCTGATATTGCTCGTATAATAATAAAAAATATACTGTAAAGTCTAGCTATCTGTGGCAAAGGGAATTAATATCTTTAGGGATCTCTGCCTGGTTTTGATCTTCCCAAAATTTAATAGTAAGACTTTTCTATATGATTTTAAAATTGTAATTCGATATAGGCAATAACAAATATTATTGAAAATATTGAAACTGCGCTGCATAAGTCTACAATTAGCAACCGAGGTTTTATTTTTCTTTACTTCTCTCATTACCACATTACGTTGAGTACTAACAAGCCGTAATGGCAGGAGCTTTGTTCAATTCCAGGAGAGTTGTTACGGCAAGAAATCCTGTATTTATATTATTACTAGTAGACTCGGCCAAGCGCTGCTGTGGCTAAGGTTTTTGTTACAGCTGATGTTAAATAGTATCTTATGTGAAACGTTGGTACTTTCAACACAGCGCGGCGCCATCTGTTAGAATTGTGATTTGTGACTGTCAAATAATAACAGACAAATAATTAGCAATAAATTAAAATTGCGACTATAATTTGAGATTTAAACTATCCTATCTCTCAAGTTGGATCGAACTGCACATGGTGTGCAAATTTGATTGATATCGGTTCGGTAGTTTAGGAGTCCATTGAGGACAAACATTGTGACACGTAATTTATATATATTAAGATTGGTTGTCTTAGTACAGCTTGTCTCATGTTTAGACGTTCTGTACGGAGTTTAGACAATTGTGCAAAAGTCCTCATGATATTCTGGGTTCTTTACACAAAATTATTAAAAACTTGACACGCTATGAAATAGAATTTAAACACAGGTTACAGGAATACAGAATTATATGGATACAAACACAAGTATCTCAAAGTGGTGTTTACCCTAAGTTAGAATACCTGTTTATCACGCTATGGTTTAGTGAATATCGTGTACCAACTACGTAATACACTGACCTCACTCTCCTTTCTTCGAAGTCGGTTATTGATATAGGATCATATAACAAAGAAATTATCTTATATAGAATGAAAAATATATAAAAATCTAAAATATCTTATTCTTTCCATCTTTTCAGGGTGATGGACTCAAAGCATTGAACGTGGCGAGCACGGTACACGATATCTATAGCGCACTTCATCACAAGAAGAAAAAACATTAATATATTTTAGAAAAAACGTTATATATTATAATGCATTCAACTTAGACGACAGTATTTTGCTTCTAATAAATTTTATTTTTATTTAAACATTTGTTTTTATTCAAATCATTGAGTTACAAATACAAAAAACTCAATCAATATATATTATTCGATAAATTGACTATAGTACATACATACAGTTATAATTTGTTGTTCAGTCTTAACCCTTCATTAATTATTTCCTAATTAAAATCCGATTGAAACTATAATTACTTAGAATTCCCCGAACCATAAATAACTTGTTAACTTATTAAAATATAGTTATTATTAGTGGCACGTGCTGTGAAATCACAACTCAATCTAATGAATAATTTATATTTAATAACGGATAAATATGGAACTTAAACATGTACGCGTTAAAACATTTTTCCTCCATGCAGGTGAAGAGGAAAAATATACAGGAAATCTAAAATATAAAATCTTCTAGACTAACCGATGTTCTAAGTCAAGTATTGTGGTTGAGTGTGGTTTTTATGTTAAAAGTATTAACGTATTAAATAATGTTCGATGAGTATGTTGTCAATCTCTATCCAGAAGGGATGTACATAAGTACAGAAGTCCATTTCCTTTTTTTTTTCTTTTTTTTTAAATCCATCTGCAATCAGCCTCATGGCTTTTATCAGATTTTATCTGAAATGATGGCAATTAGGGAACGCAAATCCAATGATTATTATTCCCTCCGTAATTTATAAACTGTCACACTGCGGCAAGTTTCGCCCTTTTTAGCCGATACACACTGTCCGTCGTTTCCAATAGTCCCGAAGCTAGGGGGTTGACGTGTTGCTGGAGTCTCATTTTGTATCGCACGGTTGATCTTTTAATGTTTTCCTCGACAGTGGCAATTCCCAAATATTTATGGACTTCAGTATTTCGTGTTAATCACAGCGCACCGCTCATATTTCGCAGTGTTTTGTTTTGTAGCCGCTGCAGGATTTCGATATTAGAGCGGCTTGCTGACCCCCAGAGCTGTATCCCATAGAACCATATTGGTTTTATTACAGTTTTGTAGATGAGAAGTTTATTGTCCAAACTGAGTGCGGCATTTCTACCTATACCCAGTTCATGCTACGAAGCACTCCTGCTTCTATTTGGCAGATTGATGATATATAATCCTCACATTTGACCCGGAACATACAGTTTTGCAAATAAGACTTCAGGAGAAGGTAGGCAGTATTTGGTAGGTTCAACTTAAGCTTACATAGGAGGCCCTTATGCCATACGCGATCAAAAGCCTGCTGTATATCGAGAAATACTCTTTTCTTTCTAGGGCTTGCCGTATTGTATGAGTAACCCGATGTATTTGTTCCATTGTTCCATGTTGTGCACGAATCCCAAATTGGTGGTCAGGTATTACTTCTTGTTCTGTGAGTACTGGTTGAAGGCGACAAAATATGACTAGTTTCTCAAATACTTTTGATAGCAAGGGGAGAAGACTAATAGGCCTGTATGATGAAACTTCTGTTGGAGGTTTTCCAGGTTTTGGAACCATGTTTATAATGGACACCTTCCATAGTTTTGGGAAATATTGTAGTCTTAATATTGCGTTAAAGAGGATTGTTAACAGAACGATACCTTTTTCGGTAGTTCTTTAAGTACTTCTGCGGTAATAAGATCGAAACCGGGTGCTTTTTTTTGTTTTAAATTATTAATAGATTTTTTTAATTCTGCCGGTGTAACAAGTTTTAGTGGTAAAGACATTTGCTAATCACTATTTATGATTTCATTAAATTCGTCTTCGGTTTGCATTATGTATGGTTCGTTAGGTGTAAATACATCCGTTAGAAAGTTGGCAAACAGCTCCGCTTTAGCCTGTGGTTTTTGTGCCCAAGTCCTTTTCCTGAGAAACTTTTTATTTTAAAAGAGTACCGAGAGTTTTTTACGCCGGCTTTTTCTCTCGGCCTACTGTCTTCTTTGCCGATTACCGATGAGTAGGGATGTCTACCGATACAAATTTAATGACGTGGAATAAATTATACCTGTATCTTATATTCCATAATAAAAATATTTTATTTTCAAACAAGAGAAATATTTGGTAAGCACAGAGGAGGTTGATTTTTTGGCTTGAATACTTGAATATTAATTATGACGCATTTGAATGGAACCTTCAAAACTTTTTGTCACTTAAAATTGATGCATGGGGAGGGGTTTCTTATTCTTTGAGAACGAACAATATAGCTGATTTTCCTGTTATAAAAGGCGCGCGGCTTCTGTTGTATCCTCATTTTAATTTAGTCGCGACGAAATGAAGTATTTTATTATATTTGTGTTACTAGCATTATCATTTAAAGATGTTTTTAGTGGCTTGCTTTTGATTCCTGGGATAGACCCAGCAAGTACAACAACAAAAAAGCCTTGGACTACTAAGATTAAAAATGGATTGGTAAGTTGGTGATAAGCCCAAAATCAGGTTTGGTACATGGGCAGATAGATTTTTTGATCATTTTCATCTTAGTCGTGTCAAATAATAAATATTTAATATCTAAACCTAATTATTTATTTTTCACTATTTAATTTGATAATATAGGAAAAGTTATTCATATTTATATGAATAAATAAATTAGAGTTACTTTCAAAAAGCTAAATTTTTTTACAGGATACATTCTTCCAAGGAGCCGCAGCAGCGAGTGTTTTACAACAAGCTATTCACAATGGAAAAAGCTCCAAACAGCATAATACTGATTCTAAAGCTCATAAAATAAATAATTAATGTTATTTACAGTTTCATTATTATTACGTTCTCAAATCTATATTAATACTAGATAAAACAGTCATTTATTTGTATTCTGTATTTGCTCTAGTAAGATGACATTAGCTGGTATTAGATACTTGTTCTATTTGATATTTTATTACTTCAAGAAAGTGGCTATTTGTATAGCTATTTTTTACCTGCTTATTCATGTCGAAGCATAATCAATGACCTAATTAAACATAATTATTTTAAAAGTAATCGCTTCTTGTTAAAACTTGTAGAACGCATTAGTTTATAAGTAGTAGTTAAATAACTTACGATTACCATGCCAGACGTCAGTTGGACGAAGTGGATATCGGTGGAGAAGACAACCCTTGGAACAAAGAGAAAGAGAGTGGGCTTGGACAGGAACGTCATAATTAGCTGTTACATTTTGCATTTTTAGCTGTTACGTATTTCTAGGGGTACGTATAATAAACATACATACAAAATAACATTTTTAACCTTTTATATAATATAAGTTTAGATAATTATATACTAATAGGTGCTGAATTGTATTTTTATATAAATAAAATACTAAATCCAGTAGCGCGACAAAATCATGGCCTCAGATTTCTATATGTGTTTCGTGATATTCCGTACCTAATAGGCAATTAGCCGATCAATTCAGAAATTGAATTGAATTAGCCGATCAGCCCTCTGTGACTGACACAAGCAGTCGAATTTTGCCGACATGACTTATCTGAAGTAAGTCGGTGTTTGTATGCCACGTGTATGTTACTTTATCATTATTACATTACATTACATATATCAAGATAGCAAGTAATAGTTGTAGTTCCGTGTACATCAAAACTTGGTGATTAAAAAGAGTAGTGGAGAGTTTCTAGCCAGTTCTTCTCGTCCGGTGTCCCTTTATTTGGTAACTAATTGTAGTAAATATAAATTAAATGTTGATAAACGTTAAATATTATTTTTTTATTTTTCCAAATCAAGATTAAATACATTAAAACATGATTTGTTACCCTCCACACTTGGAGCATAAGAGGGTTTACAAAAAAAGGTTGTACACCAATAGTTTGTATTCTATGAGCGCAATTAGCGAAGGAAAAATACCTAAAAAAATCAGCCTGTCTTATTAATAATAATGCTTAACATATATTGTATTATATGAAACGGGTTATAGCACTATTAAGTTGCATCATAAAATCTTCCCAGAACCATGTCGCTCAACTATTACGTGTTAAGCAAAAGTTTAAGTATTTTACCAGTGATAAAAATGATAATAAATCTGGAGGGTCATAAAAGGACGTTGCACAATTACTCGGTAAATGAGTTTTTAAATAAAGATTTGAGACACCCCTAAAGTTTGTGTCCCAACGTATTAAGATGAATTTCGATGGGAGTTATTCAAATTTCTGTTAACAAATTTAGATCAGATGTTAAATCATTTGTAAACATAATAAAATTATGCTATAAGTACGAACAGCATCTGCTTATGGTCTAATGATAATTTTTCTTAGCACAGATTTCGATCAAACTTGAATCTAAGTCAGAATAATAATTATTATAATTATTAGGAACAGCAGGGCTGAATAAATAGGTGCTGCTTACTCCCCAAGCCGGCTGGTCCCCGTGGGGAAAAGAGACCATAACCCTCTAGAATAAAAACAAAAAAATGAAAAGCATGGAGTAAACTAGAATAGGCTCTTACCCTACATGGGGTTCCAATAACATAGTTTTAAATGTATAGTTATAAGATAAAAATGTTATTTAAGGTATTTGGAAATAAATGGGCTTTATTATTATTATTAATTAATGCCGATTTTTTTATCTACTATGAATATAATTTTGATGGATTGATTGAACAAAAATCCAGAGATCTGTAATAAATATATTTGCAAACTAATGTAACATTACAGACGAATACAAAAGTTAAACCTATATAAAGGTATGATATTTACTATAATTTAAAACCTTATTATAAACCAATTAGCTAAATAAAAGCGTTCATACATGCAAAAGGATTAATTTATAAATTGTATCTCGAGGATAAAACTTTATAATTAGGTATATTTATTAATAACTCAGTTTATGCATCTATATTTTTTATATTTTCCCAATTCAGTGCTTTTTCTGTTTCGGTAATGAAACAATTAGTTGAAACTAGCACGTCTTAGATTATAAAATCGACATATCATGCACAAAGTGGAACATTGCCGTAAAAAAGCAACGTAACATATGTAGAATTGTAAAATCTATACTATATAGATATTGTATATCAACCACAAAATGTGGGAATTATGCTTCATTAAGAGTTATATTGAAACAGTCAATTTTAATTAATGAATGCCAAATTTAATTATAAATAATATGCTCAATAATTGAATGAATAAAAAGCTGTATGTATTGAAATATTTTATTTCGTACGCATATCAAATACTTATGAACAAAATTCTTATTTAATAAAATTTATTAAATTATCCTTGTCTTCTATTTTTTACTTGTTCGTACACTTCGTGTGCTGTGCCTGCTGCTCCAACGACACCGAGGCCTTTTCTCTGTAAATATATAAAAATATCAAATATTGTTAAAAAAAAAATCTTAAATTCGTTACAAATGATTATGTCGACACTTGACAAAAAGGTTGATTCGATAATTTTACTTATTGGTATTTATTTTCGGGTGCATAAACAGTATCTAATGAAATGTTATAAAAGTTTAAACGCCTATCTATACCTGCATAAATTTGCAATGTGAGACTTATTTATATAAGGCTCTATTCCTATATATTATTATGAAAATAAACATCAGATTTTTTCTAAAACTATTACTTACAATAGCTCTCCCGCCTTTTCTAATTGCGTCCACATTGACTTTGGGGCTTGCATCTGTGAATCCCGCGAACAAGGCAATTACCGCCAACACAAAAGTGAGCAAACTGAACAATTTCATTTTAATAGATTAATCTTGGCACCTTCAATGTTGTATGGAAAATGATGATCTGATGGTGATGCAAGTAGTATATATACGAAAAAGCTCGTGAGCTCGAGCACGTGGGTTTTACCATAGAATTTATTCTCAAAGCACGTGTTACGGGTTTGTTTATTGAGGAAAACTTATTCGTTCTCCCGATGCTTAAGGCATAGTTGTGGCAATAATTTTTAAGTTAAAACGCAATTAAAGTTAAACAATGCAATAGATTCAGGGTTACTTAGTTCTGGTATGTTGCGATTTAATGTCCTGGAAACTTTTACCCCAACAAGTATGATCTTAGAAAATTTCGGTTTTGTTTTGAAAATTCAAAAGTTCGGTTATAAATAATCTCTTCCAGAGAACCCGTGCTAAGAGAGAGAGAGCTAAGAATAGCACAGAGAAGTGCAAAAAAATATTTTTAATGTTTTTATTTCGAGATTAAATTTGTTTTGTTGTCTAGTCTTTTCTCGGGATAGACTCATAGTTATAGTGAGGATTTACTTTACAATCTTAGAAGCTGCCCGCAGGCAAACTAAAATTACTTTTTAATCGATGTAAAAAGGAAAGGTTAATAACATCGGAATATTTTTTTTATATCATTTGAAGACGAAGGTAATTCTTCTAATTATAACCTGACCTGATAGGAACTGGTGACGTGATTTCTTACGTGACCTTTGCGCCAAGAAAGCAGAGGATGAACAGTTGTATTATTTTGATGTCATAAATCATTCCTTTATTTATAAGATTTAAAAACATTTGTCACAAAAGAAATTAATAATGTAATTCAATGCTACCTGCCGTCTTAGTGGAGTAATCGTTAATCGTAAACTGTAAAACACTCACAAAAACAAAAAGTCTCACGGGGCTAATAAAAATTACATTACATTAATACAAAGTAAAATTTACTATTTGTAAAAGTAACTTCAGTGTTCGACTTTCTTCCCTGAGGTCGTAGGATTGAACAGCAAACGAGAAGGCTGTGCCATTACTTTTGCTAGCAAAAAAATATGTTAACATATTTCATTTAATGACTAGTGGAAACGCGGTACCGCTTCTTTCCTCGTATTGTTGAGTTGGATCGTTGCCAGTGATTCAAAAGGATTTACAACACACAAGTCATTCAGTCTGGCAACATTATCCAAAAGTGATTAGTGCATAAACATGTAACGTAGTAGTATTTATTATTATGTTTGTAGTATTTATTAGAGACTTTATTAAAGACTTTTATTTTGTTACTACCTGGTGTCACAGGCAGCAAAATTTTTATTTCATACATAAACTTGCTGAACTATTCGTTCGCATTTATCTTTAAGGTACATTCTGGTTTCGGGGTGTCATTAACTGGGGCAAAAACTTTTGTCAGAGTAATTCAAAAGAGGTCACAGATGTAGCTAATATAAATTAATAATATTTCAAGATCTTGTAGCGTGATGAGCGAGCTGCTGCCATTTTTTTTCAACTATTGACTTGTCCATGACGACTTTGACGTTACATAATTTGTTACCGTCACCCCCTTTCAAACAACGCTCATCTAGAAGCATGCTAGAGTTTCACCAGGTGCACTGCACGATTTGGTTCGTCGTTTCTTATAAAAACAGCAAAGGAATGGAACTCCTTGCCCCCTTCTGTTTTCCCTAGACTAGTTCAATGAACTCATTTAAGCAGCGGTTAAATAGGCATCTCCTGGACAGACGTGCCCTCCAATGGGCTACATCTCACTTAAAATCAGATGGGATCGTGACCCAACATCTGTTCTGTTCTGTATTTTAATAGACGCTAATTTATAAGCACAGGTTTTATCGAAGAAAAATTGAATTAGGTTTTGGTTATTTCAAAGGAATTTTGGGTCTTACTATTATCGACTATCTACGGGACGGGTACGTCCTATCTTCGTGGTGTGCATACTAACGTAAGTACTGAAATCAAGCAGTATAGAATAGACTTGCAGATTTACGGTATCGTGTTATAATTTCCCGTTGTCCACGCCTATTATCGAGGCCACAGATTGATTATAAATTTTATAACTTGTTTCTTTCTTTTTTGAATCATAAAAGCTTTCTAACCTTTACTTGAGATAAGTAGTAAAATAAACTTTCAAACAAGGTAAGCTTCCTCTTTATTCGAGTATTAACTTTGAACATTAATTTTCATACAGTTTAAGTTAAGTTTAACCTAAATCTACATACTATTAACTAAATTACCACGTTTTAGTAATTATTATGTTTTGTATTTTTCCATCTATCTAGAAAATTTATGTTTTTATTTCCCCTTCAAGTACGCATTCGTTCTCTTAACCTGTGATAATATTGTGATTAAATGAGACACTTTGTGGAACCAGCTGGCCACTGAAGGATTTCCAAACCAATTCGACTTAGGGTCCTTCAATTCTTGAAAGGGCGGCATCGCACTTGCGAGCCTTCTGACTGTGTGAGTGTCCATGGGCGGCGGTATCACTTGACATCAGGTGAGCCTCCTGCCCGTTTGCCTTCTATTACATAAAAAAACCCACTTTATGAATGTACACCTTTTAAAGTTATAATTAGACCAGCTTTACGTGATTTAAACTTTAAGATTTCGGAATCCCATCTTCGACTGAAATGCATTTGATAAACCGATTCAGCCAACACTTATACATATATAAATATATACATTAAAAACTGAAAAATCTCGACTGATCTGGTTTTCTTTTGTAATTTTATTTGATAATTATATATACACTATATAGTTACTTAGTAATAGGCATAAAATTTATCAAGAGGTTGATGTATAACTTTTATATATAAAAATGAAACCCATTTTCCGTTGTCACGACATAACATGAAAACGGCTTGACCGATTTGTCTGATTCTTTTTTATAATTTTCCTTGAAGTACGAGGATGGTTCTTACGGAGAGAAAAATTAAAAAAAATTGAGTGAAAATGTCTAAAAAAACACTTTTCTATATTCCCATACAAAATATTCGTAATACATACTACTTAAAAGTCAATTTGAACTTTAATACCATACCATAAAGTTCAAATATTAGTGGAGGGGTTCCGGGAAGGTAAATTTTAATTTTTTGACATAATGGACTTTCTTTTTTTTATCTTACTAGCTAGACCGGTGTCCCGAATAGCAGAATAAGTATTTAAAAAAAAAAGAATCGACTGTTAGGCGGTACGATGTTTCATGTTCGCCAGGCCAGCTAGTTAACTATAAAATAAGAGTAAAAGATACTTTAAATAAGGGTTTTTACTCCTAAGGTTGTCCTGATATCACCTATTGTGTATATTTATAAATCTGTCCAATAAAAGTAATATCGGAAGATAGGTAAACATTAACTTACATAGGGAAAAGGGAACTTTTACCAAACTCCCTGTTTCTGTCACATTCATTCTACTTTCGATAACAAATCCATTTAGTATTGATGTAAAAACTTTTTACGGTAAGTTAATGTAAACTGTGTGCATTGAATTTCTCTGTACCGAACAGGAAACTCTTTAGTTTTTGAGTAATACATAAAAGTATTGAGGCAGTTAAAATAGAGTATATATCGTTCGATGATATGATTGATTACTTTATCATGGAGCCTGTGGATGAAGCGTTATACGTGTTATATTATACCTATTCGAATTATGTCGATTGTCCCAACCCTCCACTAAACAAAGTGTACCCTCTAGATATCCTAGGCATCCCTTCATCCCTATTGTCCTTACAGAAGAACGCATTTTGGCCAAGACTCAACGACATTCAGATTGAGCAGCAATTGAGCTAGGTCTTAATTTTGGTTTATTTTTTATAATTTATGAATCGATGTTGTTTTTTTTCGTATGCGTAGTGCTTGACACATTTAATCTTGTATTGTATTTCTTTATGTACCAGTGTGCCGAGCGTTGGCAAGCCTTTGTAAATAAAAAAGTTGTCAATATCTTAGTCATGCCAGCGCGTAATTAAAACCAATTACCTGTACAGGCAGGTACACGGTAAAATCTGATCATAGGTAAAAAATTCTTAGCTACTCGCCCAATTTAGCATTATCGTAATAGAAAATGTCAATTTATTTTAAACATCAAATACATTTTACGATGTGACGTGACTGAATTATTATTAGGCATTTTTTAAGCTGATCATTTTAATACAATTTAGATTCTGCAATGGAGTTACTATGATATTCATCATAAATATTGATGTGCTCATTCTGTCCCTTTCATTCCGTATTTATAGAATATGGAATTAAGAACTATTTTAACATACATATGAAAAAGATAAGCGTTTTTTAGGCTTATAAACGCCATTATTTCCGCTACTCTCACCGCTATAACTATAGCGTCGATTTTAAATCAGCATCTGTACACTGACATCTATCAATGTCCAATAAATTTATCTCCAATCAAGCCAGATGGCCGAAACAGATTAAATAAATGCCAGAAAGATGAATGATTTACTGAAGATACTTCGTTTAACAAATGTTTGTATAAAGTCTCGGAACCCGAGATACATGTATTTATCTTTTGCATTGATAACGAGAAAAAATGGTTGAATGCTAGGCGCATAAATGAAGATTTTTTAAATGCCTTGCCTACTAAGTAATATTATTTACGGTATTAGATACCAAAACGATTATGATACGAGGGTGACGGGCGATTTTGGAATTTCATTAAACTATTTTGTCGAGTAACCGTTTAATAACATACGTTTACGTGTTAAAATGTATCCCAATAATCAATATTCTCAGTCTCAATACAATAATTCGTAATAGTATAATATTTCACTTTTATAAAACTTGATAGATTTGTTCATTAGGTTTTTATAATATTACTAAAGTAGCTTTTAAGGAATTCTCGTTACTTCCTAATTATTATAAATAATTAATCAATGGATTATATTAAGACGAAATATGTTTATGTAACTAAGTAACTTGTGTGAATGACTTCTGTTACTAGTTCTAATTATAGTTAATTAAAGTTCATTAAAATGATAAATTATCTAATACATAATATGTTTTACCTATCAGATATCAAAATGCCTAATTTGAGAAATATATCTTATAGGACAATGAGAGGTGAAGCGTATTAATTTCATATACGACTATATCGATATCGATATTTAAACAGTACCATAAGTTTATATATCCTAGAATCAGTTATAACTTAAAAAAATATCCTAAATTATTTAAATCATTTAAAGAATCTTGCCTGTATCTACCACGATGTATTTAAACAATTGTTACGCCATGGCTATCAAACTAATAACTCACCTTCCCAGAAGTTAAACACTGCCATGTGCGTGTGATTGTGCAATTGTTTTATAATCTAATTGTACTCATTTATTTGCAAATAACCGATTTGTTATTATTATTACTTTGGGTACAGGAATAAAATTGAACCCACCATTGATTCTTAATTCAGGGACAATATTTTTATAGCTTGTTCTGTAAAGAAAATTCTTACTCTAGAATCGTGAGTAGAGATATGACTATCGGAAATTTTACTTGGAATCGAATCAAAGAGCAGGTCACGTAAATGCTCAGGAGATTATACTGACTTACAAGCACAAAGAATTAAAAAAGAAATTCCTTTTTTTATCGAAGCACCATCATCATTTTCTATGTCATGTTGTTTCTAGAAATGCGTATTATATCTTAAAAATACTGAACTGATTTTATAGGACTGTTACCTAAGTTTATCAACCTCATTTAAACCAAACTATGTTACTATTTTATTATAACTAACTAGCTAGTTGAGAATTGGTATTGATTCCTGAACACACCATCAAACAACTCAACTCAAGTTAATTACGTAGTTCTTTGAATTTCCTAGGCGCTGAAAAATCGCTTTTAAAAGTGAGATACAATACAATTTTTACGCCTTTTGCGGGCTAATTAATAGTAAGTTATGGACATAAAATAATTCTGGTCCGAGGTTATACCTACCAAGTTCAGTACAAATAATTGAGAATAATCAAGCAATTGCAGCCCGCTTTCCAGCCCCATGGACCGTGTCACTTCAGGCCTCCAGATAGGTGACTTCCGTAACCGGGGCAAGAACAGCAGCAGCTCTATCCGCAGGTCATCTCGCCGTCGGCGGGCCAAGACAGCGATTGTTGTCGAAACCAAAATGTCAAAATCCCGATCTTTACTTGCTAGTTGTGAGGCGCTTGGGGATTATCCTGAAGAAGTATCTCCAAAATAACATATGAAACACCATAAGACTTCTAAGCTTACACTTAAATTAATTTAGAGATTAATAAGAAAATTTAGTAGATTTATTTGGTTATAGTATTGTCAACTAATTGTAAATTCAACTATTTTCATTGAAATACATAACAAAGCGTCCTTGTTTCCAATAAGCCGTTTTTATATATTATTAAAAAATTCACTCATCAATCATTATTGTATTCAATAGGAAACGTACAGGTATATATTAGAAATGAGCCACGAAAATTTTAATTTAAAATATCTCCAGCTTTGATCTCCATATTTGAACTAAAAATATTTCATTTTTCTTTTGTGTTACTGCGAACCTTTGATACCAACTTTATTGAATATAAATATTTTCAGTATCTTTTCAACGCACGTCCAAAATTCCTGGTATTCTCTTTTATAATTAATATTTGCTTATTTCTGAAAAGGCATTGTTAATAGTTTAGTTAAGTATAGTAAACTATTTCAATTGGGAACCTCAAACTTTCAAACTATACCAAACTTTTCGTAGTTAGCGTGCGACTTAACATGTCTATAACTATAATTTATAAATATCTCAGTGTCTTGGTCCAAAATCATATAATTATATTTAAAAATGAACAATATTTATTCAAGTACCTTATTCACCAGATCTGACCTCGTATAATCAAAAAAATATAATACTTACATTACAGACTGTTCAAGTAAATTCCCATTTGTTACATACGTATATAATAAAATAAACTTACTGCAAATTATACAAGGTAAGACTTTTTATAAAATAAAATTCAGAGAAGAATAAATTAAGCATTTTTTTTTCTAATGTAATAAGGATCAAAGCTTCATTCCCATTCCCGATTTCCTTTCAGCCCTGGCACAAATTACACAGCAAACAACCAATTGATACCGACACATAGATTATTGGTCGTAATTAATGTTTATTAAGCCGGATGAAATATCATATCAAAATATCACATGTTATAATAAACATTAGATCAGTGTTGGCCCACTGGCGTGCGACTCTCATTCTTGAGGTCGTAGGTTCGATCCGCGGCTGTGCACCACTTTACTTATAATCAACATTATTAACATTTACTGTATTAGACGAATTTTTAGATTGTTGTATGGTTTAGAATCGGAAAATAACACTTTTGTCATAATGTAGTATTACGATACTGTTTGCAAACCAATTTCTAGAAATGTAATAATATTAATCCAGTGGTGCTAAAATCCTATACGAGTATTAGCCTAGTGTTACATGCCTTTACGTTGCACAGCCGGATCTCGAAATACGACCTAAGGGATGATAGTCCCACGCTGAAGCAAGTAGGACAACACTGCATATTCTATAGTAGGTATAGATATTAACTGTGAATAAAGATTGCTTATCGCGTCTTATAATTGGGTACAAAAGATTTCCCCTACTTGCCATAAAAAAATATCAATGAAACGCTGATTTAGTACTTCGAAAAAAAAATTATTTATTAAAGATATGACATCAAAACATTTATTTTACTATACAAATATTGTATTCTATGGATGACTTCTGGTTCGTTAGCAAAAGGGTGAAGGATCCATTATATCAATTAGGACACCTGTGTCTGAAGTCGTTACACAGGAATTAGTAGAGAGTACCTACGGCCTTACCTTTATATTTAATTAGATTTGTTTAAAACGCTTTTATTTCTCTAATAGCCATCATCAACGATTCTGACCCCTGTTAGACTCGTATTATAAAAAGTATGTTATCAAAAACATAACTTGTAAAAAAGACGTGTGTGTACTTATTACGCGTTAGAAATTATACTACTTTGGAGTAACAAGATACAAATCTTTTCAAAAAATTTGTTCTATATTTGTAGAAAAAGCGACACTAACAATAGAAAAACCTAACCTGACTATAACTAACTTCAGGGTGTCGGTTTTTTGTGACGGTGTGCAAGTGCATCGTAAAAATTTACTCTCATCATTTTGTGCTAACGCGCCAAAAGAAGTATAACTTTAAAAACTAACTCGCAGCGCAGTCTTCTACTGTAAAAAGTTGTGAGATCCATGTAACACCAAGTCGGTCAATTTAGTCCGTCCCTACTGAAGCTACTTTATGTCTTCAGTCATTACGTTATTTAGCTAACCTAACAACATCTTGTAGATCATTGATATATGTAGTCATATCAATATAACAAATCTTATATGTTTTAAATAGATACATTGACTTGGCTATTTTGGCCTCTATGTCTGCTAGAAGTGCCTTAGAATTTTGATGATCAGTCTGTGAGTAAGTGACAAATTTAAGAACTTTGACTATTTATAATTATTAAACTATTAGTTCAATTGAACTAACAAAATGAAATTTTACTTCTAATTCTATCCAGATCGAAGTTATAGGGGGCCGAAAATGGCCCGAACTGCTTCGAGAACAGGATGGTACGGCCGTGGCTCGACTTGGCTGACTTGGCCCCCATATCAAATTCCTTCTTTTAGACCAGATATTTAATAACATTATGTTTGAAGTATGTACTGTAAAAATTAAACTTATTGCAGGCGTTAACTCTTAACAATACAAATCAAAGTTTAAATGAAACTGTTACATATTCCCAAAACATGTTGTCGTTTAACCTGTATCTAACCATAATCAAAGTTTAGCGTTAAGGATAACTTATGTCAAACACTTAAAAGATTTGACATATGGGAGTAATTTCGCGCTGAGTTTTGACATTAAAACAATATTGAATAGATTGTGATTGAAATGGTATTGTAAATTTCGTTATATTGAGGAAAATGGTTAATAAAACTTCCCAGCACTCTATAGCACAATGATTGCAACAGAGTTTTATGTGTAACTATCTTCATGTCAAAACAAATTGTATACATTTGTTGATCGATCAAAATCCACTCTTTAATTCTTCTTAATAAATTGGAATTAATAAAAAAAGAAAGTATATCATTATAAATTTGATGTTGCCGAATGCGAAATCTTTTAAATAGGAAAATTCAATTTCAGAATTAAACAACCTTTGCAGAATTTGTTGTCAATACTGTTGGAGCTACTATGGTCAAATAGTTTTACTTAGAAATGGATTTCATTTTAGTTTCAGAATTTCGTATCCAGTGGTTTTTCGACGAAATGTAATAATTTTAAGCGAAATTCTCAAGTCAAATTGGCATCTGAATATTGCCTTATTTTCTGTTGCTGACGTCATTTAAGTCACAGAAATGAGTTTGCCAATCTTCTAATATATAAAATTCTCGTCTCACAATGTTGGTTCCCATACTCCTCCGAAACGGTCGACCGATTCTCATGAATTTTTTTATGCATATTCAGTAAATCTGAGAATCGGACAACATCTTTTTTCTTCACCCTAAATGTTAAGGTTGGTCCCACCCCTAAATTTTATTTTCTATTTTTAGACAAAACTTTTGTTTTTATTTTTTATGTTACATCATACAAAAATAGATATAACCCTTAATTTTCACCCCTCTACGTTCGTAGATATTTATCTTCATTGAACTAAAAATGTTTCCTAGAAATAATATGAATGGCAACACGACGTTTGCCAGGTCAGCTAGTACAATATAATTATATCCTTTAATTTGCAATATCAGTTAAGATACTAAACTCAAATCTTTATTTATTACAACTCCCAACATAACTAAATCCTCGTAGATACACTTAGTAATTCGCAACGGCTATCTGTATACACTGGAATCACACAGGAAATGCTTTAGGAGCATCCGGGCTCCGCTTCTGCCGACCGAAGTTTAAATTGCTTTCACTTCCCTACGCGTAAATTTTACCGTAGAGGTTCTAGCATTCGCATCGCGCATATGTTTATTTCTATGTGCTAAATCGGGTAATCAGTAGGTAAGTTATATGTAAGATTGTGTTCCGAACAGAATTTGGCAATGACCATTAAATCTTCTAAGCATAACAATATTTGTTTCGCCAGCAATGGAAGCCCAATAAATACTAAGAAGTAAAATAGAGTGACTTTAGAGTATGTTAAATATTTTCATCTTCATGGCGTCTCGTTATGCAGCTCACGTTCCCTGTACCTAATGGAGCGAATTTTGTCGACTTCAGGCGGATATAAATTGATAAATTTATAGGTACATATGTGGTTAGAATCATTAATGAGTTGAAATTAAAATACTATTAGTAGACCCGTACTGCTGTTAAACCTTTTTGACACATCGGTAATTACAATATTGGCTCATTAATACATATTAAACATGTATTACATATGAAATTGACATTTTTTCGTACTGGCCACTTTGATCTCAAATATCTCATCTTTGGTTATAGACCACAAGCCCATGAACAAAAAATACCTGTGAAATGACCCAACCTGAATTACGCTTAGAAGGCTGTTACTATATCTGAAAATAGCTCAGAGCACTATGCCGTCATTTCTGAGCGGTACATGTGAGTACGTGAGTGAATGGACTTTCTCAGGTACAATGGGGCAATTTCGACTAATTATTAATGTACGGCTTTGTTATAAGTGTATAGATGATTAAAAATAAATGTCGAAAAACCTAGTGCCGTACAAAAGTGATGGTGCCGGAAGTCGGTGCAAATATTTAATTCGACGACAGTTGCAGAAGCAATATAGGTCATTTATTACTGTACGGCATTTGTGTGATTCCTTTTGGACACATATACAGATACTTTACCCGTAAACGTCGTACATATTTCCAGCGGAGCGGTCGAAAGCCAAGGGTCGGAACCCTACCCCTACACCCATATACCCTAAGGTCATTGTAAATGTACGGCAACATGTTCAAAATATTATTTAACACGGACAATAATGTTTTATAATTATGCCGTCCAAATATTATAGTTAATATTTGTGTAATTAAATATTTATCGAAATTTCAGGATTTACCAAGTTCTTACTGCTGTAAGATCAGAGAATAATGTACGGCAACTTGTTTTTTTACATAATGTTACAAAATATTACCGTTGTACATTATAGCCGTTCATTATAAATGGTAACAAATAAAAATATTAAGATAAAAAATATATGAAATTTCCGAAATTTAGATGACTTTTCAATAGCTCCTAGAGTAATATGGGGAGTAATATTTTCAAAGATTATTGTTATTTTATGTGAAACAAATATAAATAAACAAAAAAAACCAGATGCCGTACATTTTACTCCAGATTATTCTTTACAGCTGATAAAAACTTCGACGACGTTTGAGGTGTCCCTTAAGGTCATTAATAACTGTACATATCTGAGTATACTACCATAAGGCTGTAAAGTATATTTACAGCCCTATCGTACCAGCAGAGAGAGGTAAAGGAAAATATTTTTAACAAAAATATATATAATACAGGGCGTCCCAAAGTTATGAGACATGAAGCGAAAGTACCTTAAATATCGCAGATAGGGTATTTTACTAAAAGAAGACTTTATGTTATTTATAAAAGTTAGTAATTCTGCATTCAAAGATTTTTTTAAAACTACTTGCCTCGTCTGGAAATCGAACCGGCTTAAATTTAAAAAAAAACACCCCTACTTTTATTATGCCAATCGAAAGAATGGCCAAAACCTAATAACTTTTCTAAAGTAACAGACTCGTAGGGGATTTTTTAGGCCGAATACGATAGATAATGTTTTTAATTTGATTAAAAAGATATATTCACGCTGTTCCTTTCTTTTAAAATACTATGTTACTTAAGAAGAGTTATTAGTTTTTGGCCATTCTTTCGATTGGCATCATAAAAGTAGGGGTGTTTTTTTTTCACATTTAAGTCAGTTCGATTCCCTGACGAGGCAAGTAATTTTAAAAAAATCTTTGAATGCAGAATTAATAACTTTAGAAATAACATAAAGTCTTCTTTTAGTAAAATACCCTATCTACGATATTTAAGGTACTTTCCCTTCATTTCCCATAACTTTGGGACGCCCTGTATTGGTAAGCGGTGGTAGCGGACTATCGAAAGTGTACGGCATTTATCTTTTATTGAAGATTGTCTAAAGTATTAATAACCTGTGTTATTGCCGTACAGATAAAAGTCACCGGAAAATGACTCTTTTCTGAGAAAAGTAATTTACCCCATACACCTATGTGTTCCACAAAAAATGTACGGCATGCTGGAAAATGTTATCTATTTGTGAAGTACTCTCAAGATCATTTAATTTTATTTTGTTTCATATCATCATCACCTATATGCTAATCAGACATATGTTGCGACCCTTGGCTTTCGACCGCTCCGCTGGAAATATGTACGGCGTTTACGGGTAAAGTATCTGTATATGTGTCCAAAAGGAATCACACAAATGCCGTACAGTAATAAATGACTTATATTGCTTCTGCAACTGTCGTCGAATTAAAAATTTGCACCGACTTCCGGCACCATCACTTTTGTACGGCACTACGGTTTTCGACATTTATTTTTAATCATCTATACACTTATAACAAAGCCGTACATTAATAATTAGTCGAAATTCCCCCATTGTACATGAGAAAGTCCATTCACTCACGTACTCACATGTACCGCTCAGAAATGACGGCATAGTGCTCAGAGCTATTTTCAGATATAGTAACAGCCTTCTAAGCGTAATTCAGGTTGGGTCATTTCACAGGTATTTTTTGTTCATGGGCTTGTGGTCTATTAGGATTTCCAAATTCAAAGCTATTTACTCGTGCATTTTTCGAAAACCATGATTCATTTCATTATGCCGTTTTTTTGTCTTTGCTTCACTCTATTTATAAAATGGAAAACATGAAATATCGCGTTATTTACGAGTACGAGTTCCACTAAGATCGGCATTCTAATTATATTTTCTGGTTTCATATATTCGTTAAAATTCATATGAAACGCGTTATTCGCGTCGAAAATGTAAACGCAATCTTCGATGTAAATAAAACTCTGTCCTCAATAGTTTGTAAATTTAACAAAGACTGCCAGCGAAAGTTACCAACAAACTAGTACTTCAGTTATAATATTTGTATTTCAAGCGTTAGCATTGTTCACTAAGTTTTATTATCATTTGATATAATATGTACTTTATAAACAACTTTTCAAATGCTAATAATCAGTCAAATTGCATTACTTTATCTTTTTCTATCAAATTGTATCTAGGATTCGATGAAAAGCGACAGATGAGTACTCTAAGTAAAGGTGTTATTAACTTATTTAGTTTTATTAATAAGGAGGTTAACAACACATCAGTAATTTACAAAAGTATAGTATATATCCCTTTAGAGATGCTATTGACCTAGTACAATGGAACGCCACGCAACAATATTCGGACTGATGTGACAATAGACATGGAATAGACACATTGTATGGAATCGAGAAATTGAGCACCGACGGAATATGGCATAGAGGAGGCCTGGCCTTACTGGTGGCTTACAAAACGATTTATTGCCAATTTGAAGAGCAAAAAATTCAGAATGAATTTAGTTTAAGAGCAAAGTTGGCCTAGTGGTTTAAGCATGCGATTTCCAACCCCGGTCGACCAATGAAATTTTATTTCAATGTACCCAATGAACACTTGCTCCAACAGTGAACACAAACGTCGTGAGAAAACACAAATATCGATAATATGTGTCAGTTAGGCCCTTCCTGCACTGCTCCGGTCCGGCGTCGGAAGCCGGAATGAGTCATTTAAAAAATATCGGAAAGCCGGATTGAGCTTCTCCACTATATCCGATCCGACAATAACCGATACATGTATATTTATCATGCAGCATTGATATTAACTAAAACCCATATACTTTATTTTATTAATAAAACGTTCTAAATTCTGAATATTTTATTGCCTGGCTAGTTTATTACTTTGTTTATATTGTCTATCTTGAAATATTATAATCTACTTAATAAATAGTTCACTAATACTTAATGATATAATATACCTATATATAAATAAACCTTTGAATAATAATTTATAACCTCTTGGATATACTTGGACCGATAAAACACCGCGTTCCGATCTAGCAAGTTATCGGATATTTAAAAACCGGATGCCGGAGTAGTGGAGAAGCACGTAAGTGATGTTGTGAGTCTCTAAATCGGATCGGTAATTAACGTTTGCCGGACCGGAGCAGTGGGGAAACGGCCTTAAGGTGCGTATCCATTAGAGCAGCCTCAGGCCGAGCAGCCTCGACTTGAAGCAAACCGAGGCTGCTCACTCCGAGGCATAGGCTCGAGGCACGTTGCGGATCAAGGTAAGGCATATCGCCTCGCCTAGATCCGAAACTAGTGTAAAGTAAAGTACGACTATTTTTGTGTCTTGATTTTTCTCGTCGGTATGAGCCTGTGAGACTAGTAATCTTCTTTTTTACAGCGTCCACGGGAATCCCCAACTTTGAAGTAATATCGTTCCACGCATCTTGCTTAGCATTTTTGTTGTAATAGTTATTATTTAACGGATGCCAAAGAACACGATGGAACTCGTATAATTTTATTAATTTAACTGCAGTTTCGTTGTCCATTGCGACCTGAGGCGACACGCCCGTCTCCACCAAGTGCACGGCTCGGACTGAGGCTTCTTTGAGCGCGCCAAAAAAACCGACAAAATATGGCTCGGCTCGCGGCAACGAATTTGCCTCATGGCGCGGCGTGCCTCAAGTTGAGGCAGCGTCTCCACTTGTGCGGACTCGGATCGAGCGGCTGCCTCGCCCCGAGTCTGCCTCAAATGGATACGCACCTATAGAAGTATTGTCTATAAAAATGATCGGAAAACAGATACAATCTGAGATATAGAATTGTCGCCCTAGGATTATTATTATTTTCTTCAAATATGATTTTCTATATATGTTCATTGTTTTATGTACATGTTTCTACGTATACGTTCGGTAAATAAAATCCTATCGAACACAAAAAGTGTCTTCATACTAACACAAAATAATCAATATCAAAATGGGCCCAATTTACAAAGAGTTCATTTGAGGAAAATTATATTACATAAAATTAATAAATATATTAATCTAGGTCATATTATTATTTATTATATTAAAAAATTCTAATAAATACTATCAATATTTTCTGAAACCCACTTAACAACTAATTAATTATAACGAGGTGAAATCCCAATCATTCCTATAAATATCATGATTTTATTGAATTTAACATTATTTTGGTGGAATATTGCATCAAGAGATAACCTTAAAATGAGACTGTTAAATTTTATCCTATCATTAATAGTATTAGTATTTATTTTTGGGCACAGTGAAGGAAATCCCAAAATTAATTGGAATGCAATCAAAAAAGGCGGGAAATATGCAGTAAGTATTACAAAAACAGTTTCGATATTTATTTTTTACGTTACTTTAAATATTTAAAGGAAAGCATAATTATTTGCAAAGAAACGAGATGGCGTTGATTAAAAAACTATTTACATCAATATATCAAGAATAAATCCAGTGAAGAGGCGTACCCCCCAAATTCTTTAGAATTTATTTATCTGTGAGTGCGGGGTATTGCACGAAAATACAGCAAACAGCAGTGCTCATAGTTGACCGGAATCTACGGTTGTTCATCACTTTTCTTTGTAAATAGTGTCTGAGCCGTTCCGTTCTTTAATTTAATGAATAATATCTGTACGTACAAGCCCAATCAGCCGTCGTTCCGTTTGTTGGTATGTCTATATGCTTTGTAGATCATTATTTAAATGTAACGGTATTTAGTATATTAAACTCCATTAGTTAATGAACGTCTTGTCGCTCTCATGAAACTTCGCAAATAAACTTATTTGAAAAGTTTTATAAGAGCGACATGGTTAGCAACAGCTAATAAATTGGTCATATAATTAAACTTTAATTTAATTGAATTTCCAAAATAGATTAGACCATATTTACACAGCGGATAATAAGCAGTATAAATTATTTTCTTATTTAGGTTGCGAAAACAACGTTTTTATAAACCAAAAAAAAATTTTACGATACACTATATTATTATCATTATAAGAATTTATTTTCATTGAATTACAATGTGTTTTAGGGATTTCCCGCAATTAAGGTTCTATGCAGTCACTTTTAATGCATTTTATTTCAGAAACGCGGTCTGGGTGCAGTCGGCATTTGGAGTCAAGCTCATGACTATTACGAAAATCATAAGCATCATTAGTTTAATAAGACAATAAACATTTATAAATATTTGTATGAATTATTTTTAGAAAATATATTTACAGAAAATGCGTAATTTAGTTTTAGACTTACACATAAATTAATGAAATAGTGTGTTTATAACTTTTGACGCGGCATATTTCAAATGTGTTCAGTCTTTAAAAATCACATAGTATCGTATCGAATAGAAATATATAAGTTGCAAGTCTACTCGAGTGAACAGAAATATGAATATCCTAACTTGAATCCAGACATATTTCACAACTTGCAGAAAGAAGATACTTTGAAATGTTGCCAACTAACCATGTGATTTATTTACTTATACTGCGTTTTTGATAAGACGCACGTATTTCAAAGACAATTAAAACTGGATACAATGTATTGTCTTTTATTAACATAACTTTTACACATTTAAAGAAAACACTTTTACTTTACTTCTTATTTCTATCCTAGTCCTTTCATAGGCTTGTACAAAGAGAAAACAATCACAGTCTGTTTTTCAGGATTTATGCATACTTTTTGGGAATCATTTAGAAACATATAGACCTCTTAGAAGTCAATATTAATTATTAGTTTCAAACAAACAACGAGGTAGTTCATAACTTTATTTTCTTACAACCACAATATACCAAAACACGTTCATTAATGTTGAATTTCGATACCATTATTGGTTGATCGCTCTATTGATTGCTCTATTCCTTGAAAAAATCAAGGAATAGAGCCATGTTACCGTGGCAAGTTAAAAGATTATCTTTCTTCTGTGTCAGGACTTCGACTTCGGCGTTAATTGCGTTAATTTTCTCCTCCAAATCACGTTTGCCGCTACACAAAAACATGTCATTAAGATAAAAATATAAATGAGGTTTATGATTTCCCAAATTATGGTAACATTCAAATTGGTTGTGTATGAAATTGCATTTATCGCTCAATCATTAGAACTGTTATCTAAAAAAGCTAAAAAAGGTTTTTTTTTCAAAATAGAGTATATATTTCAATATATATATATATGTTTAGCGTTGAGATTTGTTGATTGCTGTAAATAATTCTCATTGGGTAAATAATGCAATAATTTCAAAATACAAAACTTAAAGACGGATTATTTAAATGTATAAAATGCAATGGATTGCCTATTATGTTTTAAAAGTTTTTAAACCACTACACTCAAAATACTCTGAAAGCCAGGTTAAAATAAATAAAAATGTAAATTTGTTACTCCATTTATGAAACGAGTGGTCACGTGACGTGAATACTATTTCGCGTTATTTGTATTTTAAATTTAATTACTGCATTACATTTCTATTTTAAAAATTGTGTCATTTAAATTGTTAGAGTAATTCTTTATAAAAAGAAGTTTATTATGGAATATAAGATACAGTCTGAGTCTAAAATGCTATATAATGTTAAAAAATAACCACAGAAGCGCTCAGAGTTATGCCGTATAATGCAGGAAGTGTATATTAAATTACCTAATAAATAACAGTAAATAATATAAATAGACTAACACATGGCGATAGTCGTCTATAGTAACTTCATTAGACAAAAGGTAAGTTTAAAAAAATAAATTACACAATATCCAATATATCTTCAGGTATAGAAGTCCCAAAACTGTCCAACTCACGCTGCAAGAGTTGGACTTTGTTCTGATGCTTAGCTCCCTCATGTTCAAGTTTAGATATTGTTTCTCTCATCTTCTCCGCTTCGATTTTTATGGCTTCCTCATTCTATAATATTACATGTTCTAGAGGTTTTCACGTTTACACAATACTAATATGCAGTGGTAAATAATATTAAGATGATGATCTGCCTATGAATATTTTGTCCTACTCAATTATAGTAATAATTTCAAAATATATTTAGTACATATTTAGCAATAAACTATTTTGGATTTCATTGAATATCTGAATACTGGAGTTAGAATCTTTCAGGGTTCTAGGTACCTAAATAAGAATCTAATACTTACACCGTATACCGGGTTCTTCCTGTATCTTTCTGCAATCTCAAAGAGGTGATCCTCATACTGACGTCTGAAAACCGAGTTTAAATTGGAAATTAACTATGCAATGTTTTACGATCAAATTTGTTTATTAAATAAATTCTTCTCATAGCAGTCGTTAATTAAGTGCTAATCTCATAGTTAATTAGCACTTAATTAACGAGCACTTAAATTAAAAAAAAAACAAGTAGAATCAGAAGTATTATTTAATATAAATATATGAATGATCTTTCACAATGTTAGCGACACTTACAACATAATTTCCGAGTTAGTTAATTCTTCTTTTATCTTTTGAAAAATCTGATCTCGGTTTTCTTTTGTGCGGTCCAGACAAGTTGTAGCCTCTTCACACTGTTGCATAATTATGATCCTTTTGGCCGAGAGACGGACTTAAATATAGGAGGCAAAATGAATTAAATATGAATATCATAAGAAATATTAATAAAACATTGATTTTGTTAAAAACAAATTATTGTTGAAATCATTAAAATAATATACGCGTCATATTGCAGCCTATCATAATGTAATAATTAGCATTCATTAAATAGCATTGATTTTGATATAATTATTTAGTTAATTGTAACGTAATTTAAGTATCCCGTGTATCCACAGTACCCTTACTGTGTAATATAATTATAAGACATCGAATACAAAATAACTTGTTTATGGTAGACTTAAACAAGTTTCACGTGAAAGCGACAGTGTAAACACTGCTTAAGGGTCACACATATCTGCTTTATGTGTATCGAGAACTAATTTGATTGAATTTTAAGCATAATTTATAGATAGAACTGAAACTATATAATATGCTCCACATGATATCATAATTATTATAATAAAATAATATGTTTAATAATTCTAATCCAGCTAAGTTTATTCTACGTAAAAAGTCATTTAGATCTGTCTCATCGCTACTGATACTAGCTTATGTACTATTTTTATATTATTCTTATATGTTCCTAAGGTGAGAAATACTCATTGTAATAACCACCACATGAGAAGAATATTTTAATGCTTTGGTACGACGATCAGTAAAGGAAATAAAAATATATTTAATTCGTAATATACAAATACTGTAAACTTCCTATTTCATGTTGCATTCATAACTTAACGACTTGCGATATTACGTACTTTAGTATCACTTTAGAAAATGAAACGCTTCCGCAATAAAATGCAAATTTATATACGTTATCCCTAATAATTGTTTGTTGTTTATTAGGCCCGTGATTTGACCTGCACAAATTCATTATAACGTATAAGCCAATTAGTCTAAGGCGTCAATATAATATACAAATTAACAAACAAAAATATCGATTTTAACCCGTAGTTCTCGAGTATTTTGTATGTATGTTGTCCATTAGTATGTTAAACAAAAAAAAACAGACATTGTGGAAAGTCTCAGCGAAAAGAGAACCGTTGTAGCGGTTACGCGAACTGTATTATTTTTTGCTTCGTGTCGTTTCATTTTATCAAAAACAAAATATTGATTATGAATTCAACTATAATGACCTAACAATATTGTCAACATGACAAAAAATGTAGAAAAGTAGCACTAATGGTTAGCCTCCAGCCTGTTTTTATATAAAAATAGAGCGAAAATAAACGTTGAACACCGCTTCATAAGCGAATTATTATACATTGTACTCGTATTATGAATTATTTCAGGGGCTGACGAAATATCACGTAGAATGTAGGTAATTGTTCTATATTTAAATAAATAATTTAAAAATATAATTGTTTTCCAGTTTTTATTTATCAGCCATATCTTTAGTAGTTTAGGATGACAAGATTTACACATTTTAATATTGTACCTAGTTAAAGAAAATTTCAGAGCTCTCCCTGAATGGTCGCCTTAGAAAATAAATGACAAAATAATCTGTTTCACTATAAAACCGCTATTTCACACTTGATCGGTTTTATATAGCGTAAGAAGATGAAATAACTTTCATATTTCTTGTCATTTTCTGGTTAATAAACTGAAACCTTCAGAGCTCGACAACATATTATTAAAGAAGCTACGAAAACATAACATTTCATAATGTCCAATTCTATATATGCCTAAAATAACTCTTTTATCTTTAACTCACTAAAACAGAGACTACATATTGCCTCGGCTGCTATTTTATCGTACTTTAACATAAATATTATTGGATTAAAAAATAGCTAAGTCACCAGGTCCCGCTTCTGATTCTCACCCTTAAACACAAGATTCGCCGAGACATAATCTAACCATTTAAGAGTTAAATTACCATGTATCTACAATAAAATCGGTAAAGTATTTATTAAATTTTACCTACTCACCTCTTTACTACATTAAAGTATGATAATAAATGCGTACATTTTTTTATAAGCAGGTAATCAATAAAATATACCGTTTTCTAGTTTCAAACTCTCAACTTCAGCATTTACGGCTTGCGTTTCTCGTAAAACTTTTTTGTTCTCTTCACTCAGTTGCTCACTCTCTTCTTCAATGGAAAGGAGAACGTCAGTCTAAAATAACCATTTTACTTTAGAAACAAAAAATGAAATAATAATTACTTATTTAAAACCAGCATACGTATAAAATTAAAAATGATTTTTCTCGGTTTGCGTACCTGCGACAGTAACGTATTTTTAGTTTCATCCAAGCCCTCTTTTAGCATGTATATTTTAAGTTGTGGTTCCTCCGGAGAAAGCATTTTTAATTAATTTTTATATAATGAAACGTGTTAATGATTTAACTATTCAATTGTCTTTCACTACGTTCAATTTAAATGTTATAGTTTGACAAATGACGATCAAACATGGCCGTCGAATCTTTCCCGCCTTTTTTGTAATAATTGAGTAGAATTATCTGTAGTTTTCTTTTTTTAAGATTGTATGCCCTGGTATTGTCTGTAATATATTGTAGCCATAGACAAAAATGTTAATGATAATTTAAAAAAATACTCTCAAATAAAGTCACATGCCATGTCACAAAATTACTAATAAAGAAAGGCTAATGGCGGTCGCGGAGATTTATTTATAATAAAATATTTTCTTGAAATTTACAATAATTAGATTAATATGTTATTATGTTGCATATTATAGTGAACTTATTCAAGTGGGTAACCAAGTACACTTTTGAATCGTCAAGTTAAATTAATTATCGTAAATTTACATTTACTACCAGTTCGCAAGTCAAGGGCGTAGAGCGGGTAAGAAGAACTGGCAAGAAACATTCCGCCACTCTTTTTAATCGCCAAGTATTGTCATACAAATTGTTTGAACTGGAGCAAATCAATCCCAAGTATTAGGATCATTTAAGTAGTCCTCAAAGTTATAAAATGCTTTGTTGATTAATTTTCGTTTAACGAGGGCTTTGAATTTATATAGTGATAATTCTCTAATTTCGCTTGGGAGTTTGTTGCAAAAACGAATACAATGTTCATGTAAGGAGTGGTTTATCTTTTGGAGCCTGGTTGGTCGTACACTCAAATTAGTTCTATTTCGCGTATTATACTGGTGAAAGTCACCATTTGTTTTAAAATCGTTTATATTTTTTTGGACATACAACAAGGCTTCAAGAATATATTGACCAGATAGTGTCATAATGTTTAATTCTTTAAACTTATTCCGTACTGACTCCCTCGGAGAAACACAACAAATACCCCGAACAGCCCGCTTCTGCAGCACAAATACAGAAAGAACATAGATAATCAAGTAAATATTATTAAGTAAAAATTTATTTATTGGTATTTGTTATTTTAAAATTATAAAGTAATATATCCAAAAATTAAAAACTTCTACATGAAAGATCCCTCCCTAGTTGTAAACATTGAGCAGAGTCAATAAATTGGGCAACTATTAAATACAGATTATGTTCGTAGTTTTAGTTTGCATCAGACACAGTTTGCAGTTTAATGAATAATGAAACTATAAGTGCCCAAGTTACACAGACTATACGACGCAAAAGCTGGTCTTGGGAGTTAATGAAATATTACGACTGGTAACTTCAAAAAGTCAGTATATATATTATGTAGGTACTGTAGGGCTTATAACTGTTTAAAACATACGTACTGGTGAATACGCGCAAAACTAAGATTACTGATGCCACTATAGTTTACGAGTTTTGTTGAATTTGGATATCTATTACCTTGGTATTTTTTAATAATAAATGTTTAAAAGTCGTAAAATATGAAAACTTGGTTTGCAAAAAATCAGCAACGCGAAAAATACACATGAAAATCTTACTTGCTTTTTAGGTTGGTAAACTTGACACTACGCGGGGAGTTAATTTATTTTCTATACCAAAGAGGATGTGAAGAAATATTTGGAGAAGCGTGAAAACAATGACTTTGTTTAGCAGTAACAATATGTACTTATGTTTTCTGTTTCGTATATCTTGTTTATCAATGTAATTTGTTTATATGTATATTATCTAAGTGTTTTGTTTTATAATATAAATATGTGTTAGCTATAAGATTACTTATAAATAAATATTGGCCACGGTCGTATATATACTTTAACGTCCTCTCAGTATAGACCATGTTTTCCCGCAAATTATAGAGCGTTGCGGTGTTGCACACATTTTACATGAGGCGAGATTTTACATTATCATCATTGTACGGAGGGCCACTGTGTGTGTTCACCGTCGACAATGTCAAGTAATAAATTCATAATATCACATTTAACAACAATTGATGATTTATGTATTGACACGATGAATGAACAGGAATCCATTAGAACTAAATTACTCTGATTTTACTAATTTTTATTTTGTGTAATGTCAGTAAAGATCAAGGAAATACGATGGGACAAACTATCAGTCGTAATACTCAAAAGCTAATAAGCAGGTAATCTAGCGTAAATTGTATTCATAATATATACGTATATGTACGGCCAAATATGGGATGTCCTTTTTCCCTCCCTATAAGTCTCGGAAATCTAATGTTTTAGATTTGTATACATATGAACGAGGTTTAACAAATTAGTTTGCCAAAGAAGTTTCACTTCTGACATGTGTACTTTGTACACACGCACTTTTTTATTTGTATTATTTTAGATTATGGTTCTATATTTTCTTTATAAGATTTGGTTATGCACTTCTTGCACTTGCACCTTATTATTTTTTTTTATTCTTCTAACTATAGTTGTCTGGAAAGGATCTTGAGAGAGAATGTAATGACGAGTGAATAAATAAATAGTTATTTATTCAAGCAAGGTTGCTAAAACGGTCCACTGAGTAATTTTTCATCACAGTTTTATTGTAAACCTGACAAATCTGAAAAGAGGATCATTAAACGATGTGCACAAACGTGAGACCGGCAAATGTTATCCTTAATTAAACCATCGTAAGAAAACGTAATATTAAAAATACGGAGTAAATGTACACAACATATGACTAAACTAGTAACATAGATAAATTTACCAAAATTAGAAAATTAATATTCAACAAAATACGCTCATAATGAAACAGAATTTGCATATTTTTAATAAAGGAGTTATAAAGCACAACGTGTTGTTTTAAACTTATGTTTTGTGCGTGATTATTAACCTGGATTACGTCAGGCGCTTTGTTTCATGGTCCTAATGGGACATGTGTTTGATTCTTAGGGTAATGTGTATTTTGAAAGGTAAAGGGGTGTTATTGCGTAAAAAATATCAGTAGGCGTAGATGAATGACTCCAGGCTTGAGTGAGAAGAATCTATATGATGATTGGATAATTTAATAAAATATGTATGTATGGTGTTACGCTTGTGTAAAACGCGATACCAAACCGATGCTACTGAAGTATATAGCGTTTAAGATGTCATGATGTTGAAGTTGTCGACAAAATAGGCCCCGTCACGTTTTAACGGATCCGGATGATCCAATAACCGTAGCCAATTACAGATTAAAAGCCGCTCGCACGGCTGAGCAAAATCAGTCTAGGGTAAAAATCCGCCTTGACCGGCAATACGTGGACCGTTGACTTTAACTTCGAACTTCACACTCCAGTGAGTATCCGTATTCAGGCGATTGACCAAGCGACGGACCAAGCCGAGGTCCGAGTCTCGCAGGAGACGTCTTTGCGCTCGTCGCTAGATAAAGCCTATTTCGGCCGAGCTGGGGGCCTACCATGAACTCTTATTGCGAGCCTATTGACAACCTACAACTGAGATGCATCGCTAATTCGTACCATGACATCGAAAAAACGAGACAGTTTATGTTCCCACGTGACCTTAGCGATTATCAGATTTCGTTCGTTCAATTTGTATGAAAATCCGTACCATGACCGCTCGGCTGAACCGAAATTTGACAGTTGCGCGACTAAACAATGACAGAATAAGCGATTCTTAAAAAGTTACTTTTTGTTCACCTTTTTTGTATCGAAATGTCCAAATAATAGTTTAGAACCTATAAAATTCAATATTTGCATTAAAACTTGTAAATAAAGTTAAAATAATAAGATTTATCTATACTATTTATCTATATTTACTACTACTATATATATAAAAAATATATTATCTTATATATAAAATTCTCGTGTCACAATGTTAGTCTGCATACTCCTCCGAAACGGCTTGACCGATTCCTCTGAAATTTGGTAAGCATATTGGGTAAGTCTGAGAATCGGCTAACATCTATTTTTCACACCCCTAAATAATAAGGGTGGTCCACCCCTCAATTTATTTTTTTATTTTTTAGACAAAATTTTTAATTTCTATTTTTTTATGATACAGCATTAAAAAATACATACAACCCCTAACTTTCACCCCTCTACGATCAACCCCTATTTTTTTATTATAAATGATATACATGGCGAAACGACGTTTGCCGGATCAGCTAGTATAATATATTTTTTATATTTCCGATATTTTGGGGTATTTTGAGTTTAGAGTGTGATTATAAATAAATTATTAAAATATAGACGGAGATGAGAAACAAGACGGCAATGCCCTTCCGACTTCGTAGATATTGAGTTTATAATTTACTATAGATTATTGACTTTGATTCATTGAAGATTTCAGTGTACCTACAAATAATTGCACATTATTCAATAATATTCAATTAATTATTTATGCATATCTAACAAAAACATAAACCCCCAATATAATATCATATTTTACAATAAATAAGAATGCCATATTACTAGTAGATATTTATTATAATAAAATTTTTCCTCACTATGTTCATGAATTGTATTATTCTCCTCCGCTCTTTGTTGTTTAAAAAAACATAGGTATTTTTAAATTTATAATGTCTAAATAATAAGCCATTTAAAAATATTATAATAATAGTATTTATTATGTTAGGATGACTCCATCAAGATAGAAAAAGATGTCTTCAGGCAATGTTCAATTGGTTATAAACATTTATTCATATAGTCTCAATTTAGCAATTTTGTCAGGTTAAGCTGTAAAGAAAATTATTATTATTATTATAGCCTCTTTATTTCCATAATGAATAACATATTAAACAAGTATATCATATGATTAATTATTACATTATATGTGCATGCATTAAAAAATACAATATTATTATTTATAATCTTTAAATTATATTCCAATCATAATTAATAATTTCAATGTATATAAGTTTGAAATGATAAATAAATTAATAAGAATCAAAAACAAAATTCATTTTTATAATTCATTATAAAGTATCATTAAATTGTTACGGATCCCTCTACGGGTAAAGGCCTCCTCCATTTTGCTCCACATCTGTCTGTCTTTTGCGTTGGTGGTCCAGTTTTCACCAGCTTTACTTTTTATTTCAACAATCCAGTTTTACTTTGGTCTACCTCTTAATCTTTTTGTTGGTTCTCACCAGGTTACCCTTTGTGTCCATTTTTCCTTGTCCATGCGAGCAGTAAGACCCGATCGATTACATTTTTGTCTAAAGCTATTTTTGTTGTTATCCATATTTCTGTATTTCTCATCTTTGTATGTTTAGTAGACTCCTTTCCATCGTTCTCTGGCACACTTGTATTTTGTTTTTGGTGTAGTTATTGTAAATCCATGTCTGGAAGCCATATGTCAGACAAGGTATTAAATATGAGTCCATTATTTTTTCTTAAGTTTTAAAATTCTGATTTAAGGGTTTCTTTATTGCTCCAGGATTTATTCCAGGTTATGTTAACTCGTCTTTTAACCTAATCGTCGTGTCTTGTCTTTGAGGAAGATACTTGTTGACCCAGGTAAACATAGTTTTAAACATTGTAATGTACTGTTATTAACCTTTATTGGAATAGTTTGGTGGTTCGTCATAATAATAATCTTTCATTTGATAGAAAACATTTTGCATTGTGTATACATCGAAGTTTTGTAGTGGAGATGGAAGGTTGTAGTCACTACCACTACTTACTTTCCTGTAAAGAAAGTATATTTATTTATATTATATGAATTAGTTAACGTATAAATTGAGTTTGTAGAATTTGAAGGAATTAATTTTTATTATAGTTACTTATGATTTTAGAGTAATAAGTTGATTTGTAATATCTTTTGCAAAGCGTTTTATATCAGTAATTCACTTCGTTATAGGGATTTATTTTTAATAAACAAATTTGTGAACAATACTTACCCCATACCATTATTTTATAAGTTAAACAATTTGTAAATATATAATATTTCTAAAACCGAAATTTTGTAAACACCAAAATATTGAAAGCTCCTATTAAAATTTGAAAGTAACGTTTAAAAATAATAAGTGTCAACTGTCATAGCACCAGAGAACTTTCCGTTTAAAATATGTCAAAAGAATAGTTTTATATAAAATAAATATATATATTAAGACATAATAGCATATTGTGATCGTTGATATATTTAAAATAATTTTATATTTTATTTATTTTCATAGAAACATCTGTCGAAGTAACTTTGAAAGTTAAATTTCTAAACGTACTCAGAAACCATAAACAAAATTATCGTTCTTTCATTCGGTCTTGCGATGCTAATACGTTTCAGCTTATAGGCGGTCATGGTACGAAAAAATGCTATTGACTTTAGGTACCTAAACTCCGCTGCATCTCAAAAGGATTGTTTTAAGAAAGTTCATGGTAGGCCCCCTGAACTGTAAAGTCCCTTGTCCTCAACAGCGAAATTCTATAAAAAAGCAAAATTAAATATATATAAGTAGCCGTACGTTAGGGTAATTTTTGAACAGTATCTATGTATTTTTTAATTCGACTAATTATAAAATAAAGTAACAAGCTTGATCTTTAAAATAACGTTTAACTGATCTTTTGATATCTTTAAATGATGAAATAATACATAAACTATCTCACTTTACGTTTTAAGCACTTTGAAATTCTTTTTCAAGAGCTATCGGTGAATGTCAAACACATTTCAAGTGTGTATCTATAATTGAAATCGCCATTTTCAGATGCACCTACAAATTGAAATAGATCCGGTCTTTTTAATTGAAAACTACATGTATGGTGAGGTTTTAATAAATAATTATTACATTTTCTAATGAAATACCTACATAACCATTTAAGCTAAAAGCTTATTTGAACTTATCAGAGCTTTTTGTCTACGTACTCCGAAGCACATCTTAGTCGACCTACGTATATCACAAACGTAGACAATTAGTCATATTAAATCATTAATGTGCTTACATTATGTAATTAAAACTTCTGCCTTTATTTAATATAATATTTTTCCATAGCTTATTTCTTGCTTTTGGTAAACAGATATATTTTATAAAAAAAACTTACTAAAAAGGAAAATCAGTATGGTATAAGGAAACGCGTTTATTTAATTAATTATATCAACTAACAGTTTTTACGTGAATAGGTTCCCAAATCTTACACATTATAATGAAGTATTGTCAAATGAATAAACACATTTATATTTTTTATTTATTTATTTCGATTAAAATAAACCGGTTTCACTGTATATGGGAAACATGAGAAATATCAAATATTCACAATGTATGAAATTATTAAATTTGTTTTTAACATTATAATTGAGTAGTAAAATACACTTTTTAACAAAACAGTCTAACAAGATGTATTATGCCCTTATCGACAATTACTTAATACACCCAGTATAATAGCTTACTTTGTTCTGTATCATCACCTTTATTTAATCTGTGTTTAGATTAATTTTAACTATAGATTCTATTTCGTTAAGTTTGGCTTCTATGATCACACTGTCTTCGATAAGAACCATGAAAAGTTTATACGTTTGGTTCTGTAGACAAATGAAAAGTATTGATTCTTAATGTAGTGCCTATTGTCACTACTTTTAGATTAGGAAACCAGCCTGATCGGTCCTGGGCTGCTCTCTTAATTTCTCTTCACATCATTCCGCTTCCCTCGCCTCTGCAATGATGCTTCGTTGCCAGGTCTGTTTTGTCCTTTCTCTTTCTATAAATGTAGGTAGGTGACACGCATCTTTGAGTTTCGCAACTTGGTAGTTTCTTCACGTTGTTTTCCTTCGCCGCACGAGATAGTTTTAATTACAATATCAAAAGGAAAATCGAAGTAAGAAGACAGTGTGTGGCTTGAGTTCCTGATGAAACATGTGTTTACATCACTGTATTTACATGGTAAATATACTACTATTACACAAATAATAAAAATTAAATTTTGATAAATATAAAAGATACACAAATTTTAAAAGTTTTGTCCCTGTGGCTAGTGGTGTGTTTAATGCTGGCAACATTTCCTCGCTGTATTGCGATACTTATTCGTTGTGCAAGTAAAGCACCAGCTCTGGGGTTACCGGTCTATCAGACGCCTTAAATATTTAATAAGAGCCTGTGCACTTGAACTTCACGGCCCAAGAGTATGTACTCCAAAGGGATCTAAATCAAAGTTGGACTCTTATATTTGAGCCGTTTGTGATATTTCGCCTGATCTGCGGACGCACCTTATCCGTTTTATTTACATTTTCTCTTATACATATTATTAGTATTTATTCTTTATGTTCGAAATTATTCGAAATTATTTAAGAAAGTTTGTTACGCGGCCAAGTCCTTAAATATCAAAAACAAGATTAAAAATAGTACCAATAAAACTAAAATGACTTGGAAGATAATTGATAGTGAAACTGGAAGAGTCGGGGATCGCAATCAAGACATCGAACTATGTGTCGATAACACTATAATCAAATCTAACGAAGAGATAGCGATTGTTTTTGATAAGTACTTTTCTGACATTCCAATTTCGACTACTAAGTCTCTTCAATCATCTCCCGCCCTCGCTGAATCGCTGCTCAAAGATAATGTAAACGAGTGCAAGGTCAGTTTTTCATTCCGACCCATTGGTGCCGACGATATAGTGAGGATATTTAGAACCATAGCTATTAAGAACACTACCGATCTTTGGGGTATTTCTGTAAAAATAATTAGTAGCATAATTGATGTAATTGCTCCCCATCTAGCTATAATTTTCAACAATTGTATTAAAAGTGGCGAGTTTCCCGATCTAATGAAACATAGTAAAGTTATTCCATTATTTAAAGCAGGTAGTATGTCCGACCCCAGTAACTTTAGACCAATTTCCGTACTACCTACTTGTAGTAAAATATTTGAAAAAATTATATTAAATCAACTGGTAAGTCATTTTAACGTAAACAAATTATTACATAATAAGCAGTTCGGTTTTACCAAGGGTCGCTCGACAGCCGATGCCGGTGTTGAGTTATATAGATATATAGTTAAGGCTTGGGAGGAGTCGCATGACGCTTTAGGTGTTTTCTGCGACTTATCCAAAGCATTTGATTGTGTCCAACACGAGACCTTAATCGGGAAACTCCGCCACTATGGCATCAAGAATACCGCACTGAATCTTCTGACTTCCTATTTACACGGAAGAACTCAGAAGGTTGAAGTGAATGGTAAGAGGTCCTCTGGGTCGGCAGTAGATATGGGGGTACCACAGGGCTCAATTCTTGGCCCTTTCCTCTTTCTTGTTTATATAAATGATCTACCTTTCATGGTAGAGAGAAAACATCACATAGTTTTGTTTGCTGATGACACGTCCTTGATTTTTAAAATCAAACGACAAATAACAAATTTTGACGATGTGAACAATGCTCTGTCTTCGATTGTCCATTGGTTTAGTATGAATAACCTTCTACTTAATGCAAAAAAGACAAAATGCATTAAATTTTGTGCAAAAAATGCAAGGGTTATGGATACTAGACCAATTATAAACGGGGAGGAATTGAATCTGGATGATACAACTGTATTTCTCGGAATCACCATGGATTCAAAACTTCAGTGGTCCCCTCATATTAACGGATTGGCGAAGAGACTTAGTTCTGCAGCCTACGCGGTTAAAAAAATTCGCTCACTAACTGATGTCGATACAGCTAGACTTGTTTATTTTAGTTACTTTCATAGCTTAATGACTTATGGCTTATTATTATGGGGTCATGCTGCTGATGTCGAAACTATTTTCATCCTGCAGAAGAGGGCTATTCGTGCAATCTATAATTTAAAATGTAGGGAATCTCTTAGAGATAAATTTAAGGAAATTAATATACTTACCTTTCCCTCGCAATATATTTATGAAAATATTATGTATGTATACAAAAATAGTGATAAGTTTACTAGAATAGAACATACGCACAATGTTAATACACGGAACAAACGCAGGCTGCAATTTCCCCGTACTAGACTATCTAAAGTTAGTAATTCTTTTTTGGGGAAAGGGATACTCTTCTTTAATAAAATCCCAGAGGCTCTTTTATCACTGCCTTTCAATAAATTTAAGAAATGTGTTAAAGAAAAGCTGTGTAAAAAGGCTTACTATAAAGTCAACGATTATCTAGTTGATAAAATGGCCTGGGACTAGTGCTAGACAGGCTACTTCTAATTAATTTGCGATATTTGTTTTAAATAAGTGTTTTTTGATGATTTGCTGTTTTAAAAGAGTACCGAGAGTTTTTTACGCCGGCTTTTTCTCTCGGCCTACACCCTCTGTCTTCTTTGCCGATGAGTAGGGATGCCTTCAAATTTAATGACGTGGAATAAGTGATACATGTATCTTATGTTCCAAAATAAACATATTTGATATTTGATATTTGATATGAGAATAAAACATTTTGATCATAAAAACACGACAGAGGAATCGCATTTATAAAAGCGGTCCTTTTATTCTGTCACACGAAAAACGCGTTATGCACATCAACAATGCTTTTTAATTTATAACGAATGCATCCGGAGACCGGGTTTATGACTGAGGAAGCTAGAATGAGGGTTTAGAGGGTAAAATGGTGTGGAAAATAGTGCAAAATTCAGGTTTTGAATTCACAACAATAAATATTCTTTAGAAATGCGATCATAATGTCAAAGTCATAAATCATTTATTAATATAGGTAACACTATGAACACTTATGAACGTCAAAAAGAAATATACATTTAATGCTTCTAGTTGTACATTTACTGCCAGTTCTCAAATCAAGGGCGTAGAACGATAGAGAAGAACTGGCAATAAACTCTCCGCCACTCTTTTTAATCGCCATTCTTTTTTTTTACACAACGTTTGTAAGGAGCTGCAACCATTACACCATGCTCCACATGAATTATATTAAGTAATTAATAATAATAACATACATTTAAAAAAAACAAAGACTTGTCCTCTATCACCAGGAGGCATGGTGGGAACAACACGCAAACACATAGTCGAAATAATTAACATCACCGCATACACGAATTCAAGTACGACCAGTCACCACAAGTAGCACCCGTTCACGAGTATGACGCATGGCCAGCCATCGGCCCCCTCGACATATTTTAGGGAGAAACACAACCCGACGCATGGACGCCGCCACAAGCATTGATATTTAAGAGAGCATGACGATCCTTGAAATGTGAACTTGGCTACATAAGAAAATAATAATAATACTACTTTTACTGAAATAATTTGATAGCACATGGATCACGGTTTGTTCCCAATTTACATTAAAACAGTCGTGGATGTTGATGATCGCCCCAGAGTCTGGAAATGCAGCCGAGAGATTCAGTCGCGTTACCTATTTAAACTGGAGCAATTCATATCCAAGCACTAGGATCGTTTAAATATTCATTTATATTATAATAGACCTTAGCAAGCAGTTTTACTTTAATGTACGATTTAAACTTATTTGTTAATGATAAACAAAATCGTAATGTGCCACCGTTTCTTTTGTTTTACATTCTGGTTACCGTACGGGAATATTCTGCCCATAGATCAGATTTTATAAACATAAATAAACAGTGCAAATAACATGCAGGCACAGACATTTCCTCCGTATTTTCGCTATATAAATCTGAATGGTCTTAAAAAAATATGAAGAAATCAAAAGTCTAAGCTACTGATTTCTATTCTGTTCACACGCAAACGTTTTTATAAAATTTTAATAAAAATCGTAACTTAATTAGCCTTTTAATTGCATTATGCTTATTTAGTTTTTATGATGTTTAGAAAAAAACCCTATGATATTTTATGTAAGAAGTTTTAATATTACGTAACGACTGTAAATTAGTAACTTCCTCGATAGTTATATTGAAAACTAATCACTGTACTAATCTAAAATTAATAGCCTATTCTTGGATGTATAATGATTCATTCGTTATTTCATATCTCTGTTAGGTTTAAGTTTTAAAATTTAAACATTAATTTTAAGTTATTAATATTAGTTTAGATGGAAGTATCTGACAATTAATGAAACAGTTTCACACGAACTTCCTAATTGCGATGACTTTGAACGACCAAATCCAGCTGTGGCTTGCTGCAAATCACGTAGAATGTCGGGAATAGTCTTATCACTTTTAATTCTATTTTATTTTGGTGGCGAATCCGTCGAGGTCTACTAGAGTAAAATTACTTAAGTTGGAGGATGTTGGTGGATGATTCGAATTTTAGCAATATTAATGACGGTTGATTTTTATGGTGCATTCGTTATTTATTAATTTCCAGCAAAACAGCCAAAATTTTTGTAATTGTAATTGTAGGAACCATGTTATCCCTTCTAGGCGCCTTTCGTCTTCAAACCAAATTGAATTAAAGCTAAATCGTTACGAAGTTCCAGTGAGTCTTAACACTAAAATCGCCATCGAGAACTTCGCAGGATCCATCAGATCATCTTCACTTTGTTATATATAAGGTTGTAAGATCAGTATTATTAAAAAAAAACAATTTCGATCTTTTGATCATTACCCTATAATAGTTTACACGAGGAAACCATATGACGCAGCTGGTTTCGAGAATTGATGTGAACAATGAGGTTTAGTCCTGAAATCCGCAGGGCAAATCGTAACCTCGTAAAGTATCTGTAATCGTCCCAATATGCTGTGCAAACGACTGTTTTGCCATAAACAGGACACCCTTGTCGCGGACTTTGCCTATACTCCTAACTGCTTTCGTTTCATATCTAAAGTATTTTATACGGGAGAGGCACCAAAAGTCACCACTACGTATTTGTCATAGCTAAAGTGGAGTTAATTTTTTAGTTATAAAGTGCCTGGCGTGTTTAACTACACACTATAGTTCAGCTGTCATGTGAACACAAATACAATTATTTAAATTAAGAAAATAACAGCAGTATCTTAATGTTATTGAAGGTCAGACTGTCCGCATAGGGATTTTATTACGTGTCTATACTTAAAATATATAAAATAATATAAAAATAAACGAATATATTTAAGAAACATGGGTAAATACCATGTTTACATTTTCTTCTAATAAATAAAATCAGCGTATTGGTGTTCGTATCATTTCTATTGTAATTTGTTCTGAAATTGGTTTTCAGTAAAACAATTTAAATACGGGTGAAACAAAATTAGTGGTTGCCGTAATACCCTTATGTGGTTAGGCACTATATGTAGAATTACCCAGTGTGTTATGGGTGTTCAAGAGATGCTAATAAAATTAAAAAGGTTCTGTTTAGTGAAAAATAGATTGTATATTTTAGGTCTTTTGGACATTCCTGATTGGTGACTGAATAGACTCATTCCAAACAGAGGTAAAACTAATTAAGTTCAATAAAATAGATGTAACGTAATACAAAGTGTATGGGAATAAATAAATCATACAAAAATCCTATGATTTCTGTTCTCACTGGATTTTTATTTGATAAACACGGCCCTTGTCAAACGCAGGAGAAAAAGACAGTCGTCGTGCGCTGGATATTCCATATATCGTATAATATCGTATCATAGATAGGATATTATAATTAGAAAATAAGACATATTTTTGTTTAATTCATGGTGCCTCCGAAAAGTTCGTTTCGCCTTTTTATGGTTCTTTTAATTAGCCAACCTTCTTTTAATAGCTACGTACCATCATATGGAACACTTTGAAAAGCTACCCTATAGAGACTCTTCGCTTTTCAGGAATAAAATCCTAAGTACTAAAAATAATTGTACCCAAATTTTTTCTTCACTTCGCAAAAAATGTACTCGAATTGGTCCAGCTGTCTTTAAAGTTTTGGGGTTACCAACATATTTTGCTATTGTTTTTATTATTTATATCTAATATATAAAATTCTCGTGTCACAGTTTTCGTTGCCATACTCCTCCGAAACGGCTTGACTGATTTTGATGAAATTTTTTATGCTTATCCGGTATCTATGAGAATCGGCCAACATCTATTTTTCATCCCCCTAAATGTTAGGGGTAGTCCACCCCTAAAATTTAATTTTTATTTTTTGACAAAATTTTTAATTTCTTTTTTTTTATGATACAGCAATAAAAAATACATACAACCCCTAACTTTCACCCCTATAAGATCAACCCCTATTTTTTTATTATAAATGATATGCATGGCAAAACGACGTTTGCTGGGTCAGCTAGTATATTATATATTGTTTACCAAGTTTTGGACGTTTCACCTTTGATAATGTGTTAGTATTTTAGTGTTATTTGAACATATAATCAATATTTCGGTCACGACAAATAATTTGCAAGATGTACATTTTTTACATTAAATATTTTGTTATAAAAGAGTAATAAGGAGCCCAGGAACAGTTCAAGTCTAATGAAACAATTATATTGTAATATTGAATATTTTAATTTCAACTGCCATTTTAGAAAATTCCTACATTTATTTTAAAAGCGCTTGAAGAGAAGAAAACTGCGAAACACTAATTCCACGAAAACTTTTATTCGGTCCATTAACAGTTGAAAAGAGACAAATTTCAAAGAACTATAAAACCGTAGTGATCTAGGACATCTCCGTGTTACCTAACTAAGTTTTATGTTCCCGTAGTTTGCGCGGATTTCCGGAGTTTAAACGAATTAAAATTGTTTTCTGGGAATTGGAAAATTGAAAAAATAAATTTGGCAAGTTTACTTTGATATAATAGATATTAATTTAGACTTAGCGGACATGTCTGAAATTTTTTTGAAACCGCATTGATAATCACCTTTTGCTCTTAAAAATAAACTTTTCGATTCCTCGATTTCACCATGGTTCTTCAATAATTAAACCTTTTGCCATTTTCTTTTGTAGAAATGTCTTAGGTTGTAATTCTGCTATTCCTAAGATGATGTAAGGCAATAAATTTTCCCTTGTAGCGACACCCACAAATCTGTGTTTACAAATCACTGCGAAGTAATTCTGTCTGCTAAGGAAATAATACACAACTTCTTCTCATTAGGCCCTTCGGGTCGGCCAGTAGACTAGTTGAGGATTCTCCCTCTAGGTTGGAGGAACACAGCACCTTCCTTCTTCCAGTACACCTTCTACCTATCTTACCCACAGTTTTGCAGAGCTGTCTTAGTTTTAGAGCTGGCTGTGGAGGGTCTGGGCCTATGTTTCTACGATTCCCAGTTCGACATGCTTGCATCATGGCATTAAATACATGCATGGTAGCGTAGACGCAGGCATTCCCACTACATCTATCTGATGGGATAATATTATTAAAGAAAGCCTTTTTTCTAGAGGATCTTAGGACGGGACACTGTCGATATACCAGCTTTAGCTTTGACGATCAACCTCTCATATCAATCTCTATAATAAAGAAAACTAATAACTCATAAACTATACAAACACTAGTTCTAAAGTTTTAGAACCGAACCTAACCTAGTTTCAAAACTGGCTGAATAGTCCTTATGAGCCTCACATACTTAGAAGTGAATACATAACAGTTAGGATAGGATTGGGTGACAAAGAAACTTAATTTAAGTAGATAAACCTTTTAAGGGTAAAGGTTTAGGTAAATTATTTTACACAATACTTACACTATGTTCCAAGCAACAAATTACATTTTAAAGAAAGAAAACAAGACCTCATTATTATTCCAAAACATAATATTGTAGTGAATGAGACCATTCGAGCGCAATTATTACTATGATTAATAATAAAAATGTAGGTATTTCTATATTGTTAGTCTACCTTATTCTTACCAGCATATATGCTGTTCCAAATGTTAGGTCAAACTTGTTTGAAAATAAATTAAATAATTCAAAATGGTAGTAGTAATTTAAACAAATTTAAAAAGTTCGGTCACTGGCTGGTGTATCTTAATGCTGGCAGCATTTCCTCACTGCATTGCGATACTTATTCGTTGAGTGACGAAAGCACCGGCTCTGGAGACACCGGTGTTGTGTATCCCAAGAGTCGCTATTCCAAAGGGAACGAAATTGAAGTTGAAGAAAAGACTCTTATATTTTAGCCGTTTATTAATTTCTGGCTGCTCTGTGGCCGCACCAGTTTTTCTGATTGCGAAGGAGGTGAGACGGAGCTAACGTGTCCACACAGGTAGCATCCCATACCAAAGCCACCAATCCCATCCTCCAAGGGTTCAAAGACATTCCAACGGGCCGCGTGCCAACGTCTCTAGCGATGCTTATTGGCTCCAAAACGGCTGGAATATTGACGGAGGTAACAGAGCGGTGTATTTTGTCGTTGAGCGCGACGTTGAGAGAAAATCGAACAGCACTCTTTTACTTTACTTTACTTTTACTTACTTTAAAGCCACAGGGACACATATAGGCACCCCTAAGTGAAGGCACATGGCAATTTAAAGTGATTAAGGTCCAAGAGGGCGCCAGTGTTTGGCAAAGGATAAGGTTTGACCGGCTTCCATAGACCTCAGTGTCACCAACCTTGCGCGGTCTGTAATTGAGGTGTGACCTAATAAGTTCAGATCATACTAGCTACTTTGATGTTGTTGACGTTAGAAGACAAACTCAAGCCTTGGCCGGATCTAAGGATTTTACCTACCAGACTGGTAGATTTGTGATATGAGAGAAGGGCTGTAAGAATCAGTATTATCTATCTAATATATACAATTTTTGTGTCACAATGTTCGTCCCCATACTCCTCCGAAACGGCTCGATTTATTCTTATGTATGAATTTTTTATGCATATACTTATATATATATATTGTTAGTTAAGAACTTATAACTTGAACTCTGAGGTTTATATAGAGAAAAATCACACAAAACCTAAAAAGTTTAAATTTAGGAAAACCGAACAGTCTCATAGTAAAATGTTCCCTGTTGGTATGTACCTACGAAAAGGTAGGCTAGGGATTAAGGAGAAACGAAGTTCGCGGGGGCAGCTAATAATATATAAAATTGACACATGACAGTTTTGAAATTTCATTTTTGGAGAAAATGGCGGATTTGTAAAAGTTCGTAAAAGTCACGATATCTTCATTCGTCAAGCTATGTTCAGCAAGCAAAATTCTTAAATTTATTAGGTTTTCATTGAAATAATAAACATTCTCGTAATATTTTCAGTAAAAGTAGCATTCTGTGTTGTTTGCGATTTCCTTTCGTACACAAGAAAGCCAGGCAGTGAGTAATGATTGTATTTCTAAAATGCACATGAAAAGGAATTCTAGCAATTTTCGTACACTTGTCTTTTGTTACGATACATGTCAAACGAGTAATATTGTATTTCAGTTTATATTCATAGTATTCTTATAAATTGAATTCTGTTGTGATATACGTGAATTTTCATTACAGTTTTCATACGATACTGGAGTTCAGTAAACAATCGGGAGAGGTTGCACATATCTGATATAATTTTATACAACCCACCATGCCTATAGAAAAATGTTTTACATGCAAAAAGAATATCACCAAAAAAGTGGCTGGTAACGAGTGTAGCAGGTGTGGTGGTCGAAACAGATCCTGTATGTGCCAAGCGTTTCGTGTTGTTCACACGAGAATGTGAGTTCGTGCTCCTATTTCACCATGCCTTTTGCTGATAGAGGACAAATCTTTGTTTTTAATTTTGTCTATTATTATTTATTACTTAAGATCATAGATTTATATCGTTAGATAGGCCCCGAACTGTGGCATTGTTTTTGAATGTGTGCGTTAACGAAAACTTTTGAATGTAGGTATGCGTCAACATGGCGTCCAAAAACAGTGCAATTTGTGTAGAAGGTACGGTCGAAACTAGTGTCATCTCTTTTTCTCCTACATTAGTTGCATACACTACTTTCTCTTTCGTGCACTCGCCATTTAAATCAGTTATTTTAGACAGTGCGGAAGAAAAAATAAAAGTTTTTAAATCAAATCGCAATACTTACGAGTGAAATGTTACACCTGTGGCTTTATTTGTGTTTCTAGAATTGTTGTTGCACTTTATAAAGGCACACGATGGCATTTTGTGACACTAAACTGCTCGCAAACGTCCTTTACAACACGTCCGGCTAACACTGTCTTTAGGGGTGCACTGATCCCAGGTTAGTGAGCTCACTCACTTCGACTGTAGAACAACACGGCGCGGTCTCACTGCGGTAAGGGCCTATCTAACTATATAAATCTATGCTTAAGATGTCACGTGGAACATGGTATATTGGTTGCAGCTCCTTACAAACATTGTGTAAAAAAAAAACTTGGCGATTAAAAAGAGTGGCGGAGAGTTTATTGCCCGTTCTTCTCTTCCGTTCTTCGCCCTTGATTTGAGAACTGGAAGTAAATGTAAAATTAGAAGCATTTAATTTTTTTTTCTTTTTTGACGTTCATAAGTGTACATTGTGTTACCTATATGAATAATTGATTTTGACTTTTGACTTTATAACAAGTTGTTCATCAAACTACTATACATGCTGCGAAACACAGAAGGGATTGAATGGAGCTGTGAGGAATGCATCAATTTTCCCGACGTTATCCTTAACTGAAGTTTTACTTCAAAGTAATTTGTACTGTGGTGTAGCCCTTCAGGCACCAAAGTTAAACCCCTTAGTGGGATTTTTGTGTTTTTTTACTCTTAGTTTATTTATTATATATTTAATTTTTTTTTACTAATTGTAAGATTAAAAGTATGTATGTCATAGTAGTTGGCTGTGTCCTGGGAGCTGAGGTCGAGGTTCTCACTGCCGTATACAATAACCAGATGGAGAGGAGCGTTGAAGGTTTACCAATAGCATTGAGGAAGTCGAGAATTTGAGACATTTGGGACGAAAAGCTACTAATGCAAATATGGTATGAAGACTTGGCTGATTTAATAGCGGAGCATATAATGTTCGAGGCAATTCGTCCGATATTTTATAACTGCGCAAATAGAAAAAGTCCTTACCTTTCATCTCGTGCAGGTGTTGTCCAGACATGAACGTTCTGGGCGATACTTGAATGACATAGTTCGGCGGGAGTTGTTGACTCCGAGCTGTTTGAAGTGTGACGCAAATGATTAGACGGCACAGCATACGTTGGACCAGTGTTGGCGGTAGTCTGTTGTTCTGTGGTGGGTAACCTTGCTCTGCCTTGTGTTGCCAAAAAATGGTCTTTATGTGGTATGATGTAATGCAGTAGTATCTTTCTGTCAAGTATTTGTGCAGAAGGAGACAGCAGAACGAGAGAGGGAGCGTTCTAAGACGAATCTTAGGGTTTGAAGACGCTGAGTAAATAGGAGAAGATATCTTTCTACCTAACACGTTAAAAACATATAAGCTATATATATAATATTTATAAATTAATAACCTAACTTTACAATTTAAACGTTTTTTTTAAATCACTCATTTTATTTATATCAATCATTATAAATTATAGTTAATTGTTTTGTAATCTTTTATTAAGTTTATATATAAGTAAAATTTCCCAATTTGATCGGAACAGTCCTATTGAAAATTTGGTAAGGACTTCCGTTTGCCAGTAATGAACAGGCTGGCTCAATTATTAAAGGCTTTCAAAGCAGTAAGTAAATTGTCACCTCTTTACAAGTCTGTAAGAGGGTACTTCTGAGTTAATTGATGAAATAAAATATTAATGAATCATATTTTATGCCAGAATTTTGTAAGACAGATTTATCCTTCGTGATTATACGTACTAGTGGTTGAAATACTTTCACATTTCACTTAACATATATGGATTATTGTTATTAAAACACAAAACATGAGGTTGTATTAATGAATATATTTACACTTTATGCTATTACATAAGATGTTAGTATTGATATATATATAGTTTCAAATAGGGCTATAGATAACTTATAATAAAATGGTTTTTGATTATTTTGTTCCTCAGGCATGTGATATTTTGATACGAATGTTTTCTAAAATGCGGTACTTTCTTCAAAATCGGTATGCTATCCCTTACGTAGCTCAATCAACACGGCAGGAAGAAACAACAACATACTTTGTTGTTCAGTACGATTCCATGTGTTTGTTTAAAATCGCATTAGCAAACGAGCTCAGCTAATTGTGAACGAGAATAAAATGATAAGTGCGTTTGTCATAGACGCGGTAGGTATTATTTACTAGAATATTAAGATAAAAACTGATATTGTGCGTAGTTATAATAAAAATATTTTGCTAAAGCAATGTTATCGTATATTGTTAGATCCAAAAAAATCGTTGAATAAAATAATATCTTTTTATAACTTTTTAAATAAACAAAAGAGAAATTTGAAAAAAAAATGGTAAGATGTATTACCTCAGGATCTCGAATTTGCAATATTATTAAAACTATGATAATAGCGGTTATCATTCTGTTCTCCGGAGCCGTCGAAATATGATATGTAAATCTTCTTCAGAGTTGTCTTGTAATATCCGTCTACATTTACCTTTTCTGGGATATCCTTCTAAGAGCTAGAAGCGAGATAAGTTTTCGTTCGCCCTAGCATTCTTAAATTTGTACCCGGTATGATTATACAGTACTGTGGAATCTCTATAACTCCGGCTCTATAACTCCTCTATGAGCCGGCTATACAAACACGTTTCTCATTGTCCACACACCACACCGCGCCATTCACCCCGATTTTGTTTTGTCTATCATAAAATTTAAAAAATAATTGGCACCACGCACGACAAAGCTCTAGAACGAAGCCACTGATATATCGGCGCGGTGGACACACGATCGCGTCATCTTAAACTCGGCACGACATAATCTCGTTCTCGGTGACGTCCGGTGGCGGTGGCGGTGGTAAAACGGCCTTAGAGCTCTTGTTATCGAACGTTTTTGTCAACGGGTAACGGGCCGACGCAAAACGGCTACCTTTGTACACGATACGCTAAATATAACGTGAACGCGTCCGTTGTTGTCGATATCAGTTCTTTTAAATTTGAAGGGAAAAGTGCACGTACGTTATGTCCAGTGCAATGAAAACGCTTATTCTGGCCTACTATTTATACAAAAAACACCAGCTACAAAATAAAAGGAAGAAGCTGTGGGTTCATCCAATTTTATTAGAAAGAGAGTCTTATGGATCATTCTGAACAAGGCTAATTAATAAATCCATATTAATGATAAACTCCATATTCACAATGAACAGCAGAGGGTAGGTAGATAGAAATATAAACGTGCGCACATCCGTCGGCGTCAACACACTTCTATGAAATGACATAGTTCACTGCATCGGACAGTCCGCCGTCGCGCCGAGGGGCAACGTGAGCGCATCCGTTGAGTCACGTTGCAACGGGTTAACAAACATTCACTCAACTTATAAGTAGCGGCACGAAACTCTAGCGCTGACCGTTATTGCGCAGAAGTAAAAAATAAGGTACCCCCTCAGGTACCTTATTTTTTATTCCATTGCTAGCGGAATGAAGAGCGTCGATTGGCTCTCCAGTCGCATTTTATCCCCCGCGCGACAGTACACATGCGCAGCAATCCCCTCGGCCAGCGCTAGACTTACGTGCCGCTGGTTATACTTGAACACTGCGCTTCGGCCCGTCGCCCGTTTCTAAAATCGGGCCGTTGTCCGTTGTCGTTAACAAGAGCTCTTACAGTGATCGTGTTTATGCATTTGAAGTGGCAATCAAAGATGTTTTAATTAAATGTACATGCGTAAAACAAAGACACAATTGTATTCGTATATGTTATATAATATTGTTGCAGAGATCTGCTGGATGCCTTGTTTTTAAGCTGTGTAACAATATGCTTGACTTAACTCATATCTTGTCTAGATTAAGCATTTCTGTTTTTAGAGGTTTACAATATTGCAAGCGAGCAAATATATTTATTATCTCCAGTCGCTTAGTGGAGGTGGCCTAATTTGGGGTTCCACGCTCCATTAAACAGAATGGCTATACTGTGCAATTGGCTGCAGGTTCCGAACAATTTCGATATTTTCTCGGACCGTCTATCCGATTACAGGAAGGGCATTCTGTTATCACTTTGTTAGGTTTTTTTTTAATTTGTAAATCGAGGTCTTCTGCTTTGTGATCCTTTAGTAATGTTTGTCTGAATAAACTTTGGTAGCTTATAACCATTATGTTAGTGCACGACGGCCGCACCTATCGTTGAGAGCATATATCGATTGCCAAATTTATAACTTCTTCTATCCTGCTTTTTGTTGCGTGCCCTTGTTGGCGCGGAAACTTCTTTGACAAACTAATTTTTAAGTCTTGTTCATATTTATATAAATACAAAACTTTCAATTTCCGAGACTTAGAGGGAGGGAAAAGGGGAGATATGTTAGTTAGTTGATATGTTAATTATCATTAAAATATTAAATTTATCAAAAATTAATACAAATTACATTTTTTTATTTATTTCTTCCATGATAAAAATAGGTGGCATTTTAGTAAACAATTCGTCATTAGAGATTTCAATAAATTATTTTGCATAAAATAAAATACTAATATTTCATAAATTCTCTTTACGAAATTTTAATTTTAAATATAGAATTTCTATAAGGTTATTCGCCCCGTCTCACTCTCTCTCTCAATCGGTCTCTATCACTCTCTCCCTTTCTTCGACAAAAACGCATCTTCGTAACGTTTTTGTAAAAATTTACCCTCATGCGCCTAAAGAAGTTTCACTTCAAAAATTAAATAACTTATGTAATCAATCTTTCCATGGAGTATATAAATCTAATATAAGAATATCAAACAAATATGCCAGTTACATTTCTGGCGTTAATTGATGGATGAACACTCATTTCCTCTCTGAAATCTTATGAGAAGCTTATTTCAGAAAATTATATCTTTCAATACCAGAATATTTCTCAAGAAAGTAATTGGATATTACGACAATAAGTATTTTTTTGGGCTTCTATTCAATATTTCTTATCTTTTATATTTATAAAATATCACAGTAGTAAAAGTCAAGTAATGTTATTTAGATTTTGATAATCTATTTTTCGTTTAACGGAAATTGCGAATCAGCTTTTGAATGAGTAAATCAAAAACAATGACTTCATAAATTCAGTTTTGTTATTTCACGGTGTGCCGAGTATTTAATTTACAGAAGATCTTTCATTTTCCAAACCATATAGATGCTACTATATAAATATAAACCTTTTTTATATTTATTCGCTTATAACATAAAAGAGTACCTATTTTCTTAAGAAAATAGCACACAAATTAATTGTTTCATATAGCTTTGTACTTAAACGCAATAGAAAATTTGTTATTAATAACTCTTTCCGTTAATTTAAATGGCATATAACGATAAATGTAAGGTATCAGAGTATTCGAAGATACTTAAATTGTACCTATGTTTGTCTAAAAATTGTTATTGTGTTGACTCTCGGAGTTTCAAACGTCTCCATTCGAATTATGAACACGGTGCAAATAATTCTTATTTGATTTGAATCTCTCTCCACGCCTCCGACACAACCAGCTTTTTGCAAACAGTATAGTTTAAAGAAAAAACTTTTTAACCGGATTAAAGTTATGTATTATTATAATTTTACAATTTTTTAACATAATTTTAAATTTATCCGACGTTTCGCGTGCTTTACAGCATGCGTGGTCACGGTGACTGAAGACAAAAGGTGTTGGATGTCAAAAAGTATCGCAGCTGTAGAGAACGTTGCATTATCTGTATTTATTTCCCCGGAGGTATCGACTAAAAGATGGAGGGATACGAAACGTCGGATAAATTTAAAATTATGTTAAATAATTGTAAATTTATAATAATACATATACAATCATAACATACATATTACATATACATAATACATAACTTTAATCCGGTTTAAAAGTTTTTTCTTTAAATGTGTAGAGGTTATGTTAATCAAAGACAATACTATGAACAGTTGACGTGTAATATTGACACGTTAATTTTAATATTTTTTATGTCAAACACAGATGTCTGCCCCAAGTTATATGTTTATAAATTATATCCAAATCTGCTATATGCTGCCCGAATATCCCTAAGGACTGTAAGTCCATCACTGTGGGCTGAGCGTAAACATAGTCTATATTATTTAATATGTATGAGATATGTAATCATATGATAAATAATTAATAACCTATTGCATACTCAAATGCATGAAGATTTGTTTACTTTCTAAAATTAATATTATTCCATATATTTATTTTAGAAAGTAAACAAATCTATCTATATGTACCTTTGTCCATTATATTATTATATATTATTACTCTTAGTAAAATACTCAATTATTACACGATATTTTTAAATTGCGCTAAATGCCAATCTCTCTCTCTTATTCCAAATGTCTTTAATTTTCTTTTGTTTAAACTGTTCCTACGTTTTGCATGTTATACGACAAAAACATTTACTTTTAATGAACATTCTTGCATTCAGTGACAGAAAAATATACGAGAGGGTTTCAGCAAGCATTGTAATGAGCGTTCGTTTGCTTCGAGATTTCAGCCATAAATTTAAACGCAGCGACCATCAAATCTGTTATCCCCGACACTCTAGCGGTGTGGTGCGTTTGCTAGAATGTTCACAGCGATGTTTTCATCTATTGTCGTTGCTCGACAAATTTAAAAATGGCGAATTACAAGTTACAAGTAAATACACTAGTTCATCAGCACCTTAATGTTTGATTATAATTATACAGTCTTGATATACTTTTTACTGATTTATGCCGTAAAATAAATGAAATAAGAACAAATTTTTACAAAACAAGCTGAAAGCACCCCTAATCTCAAATGACACCGCCGCTCATGATCAAATCAGATCAAATCTCACGCAGAAATGTGTTAAATAAAACACGATCGCACTTTTCGTTCAATGTGATTGTCCAATAATAATCTAGTCCAATCACAGAATACCCTACACCGTTTCCGTGTGACCATGGACAATCAAACGAATCGCCTCAACATTTTGCGCTTTTGTGTTTTAGACACTAGTCTAGAACTCTATACATTTGTTCCCCTGGCATTTAAAAATAACATCTCTATAATAAATCAGATCAGTTACAGATGACTGCGTGCTCGTGGGCGTTCTACGTTCCTAACAGGTGTCAGAAACACTTTATTACATTCAAATACTTATAGCGTTTACGGGAGTAATAAAAGATCGACTATAATTTCCTACTTAAACGAAATGAAAGTAGAGATTTTATTATGGATGCTGATGCACATTTTTTTTTAAATTGTAAAAGTGTTAACTAACTGTATTAAAAAAAACTTAATATAATTTTTTTTAAGTCTGCTTAGGAAATTAATTTTATTTAGGTACGAAACATCTTTTGAGAGTGAGAGTGAGTTTCTGGTAACTTTAAGTGCTATTATCTCTCTATCTATATTAACAATTTAAGAGAGAAAAGAATCCCTACAGAAAAATATTACTCATGACAACCATAGGTATATTTTTCAAAACATTAACAATAAAAGTTGCAGCTGTGCCAGAGCGGTTGTTTTTGTTGCTTGTTATTCATTATTTCCTCTCTTCAATTATCGAAGACAGAACAAAACTTCTATATTAGATATGCTGTGTGTAATTAGATGTGGTGTTTGCCCTGGATTCACATATTCATTTATTATCACAGTTCGCTTGAAATAAAATAAATTATTCATGAAAGTATTTGGCAAACGATCTCCGTAGCCGTTCAGGGTTATTTGAGATCACTTACATCGTTAAGCAAAACCTACCAAAGTGAAATAGGAGTTTATTAAGAGTTTCTTATTGCTTTACAAATGTGATGTTTATACCCATCGGCGTGGATGAGACGGAGACGATTAATGAAGTTAGTTAGTTTCAAGTCTCTTTGGTTGACTTGATTGAACTTTGAGAGTCACAATTTGGATTTCCCTAAGAAGATTGGAAGGCTAACCTAGGACGTTCATTCACGCGTACGCTTGGCCCTATTACCCTTCTATCGTGATTTATGTATTCCATGGAAGAATCTCCGAGCACACCTCATTAATATGTATTATAGGCCTTTTTGCCTTATGTTAAACATTTTCTTTTCTACGTAATCGTAATTATAACGTCAGATGCAGTTTTGATTTTTGAGAATTTTAAAATTAATGTTTCTTTTGTGTAATATCTAAGGTTGACTGGAGTATTTTCTCCCAGACGGTTTAAAAGAATTCGTAGAAGATATTTTGTTAAAACATTGCTACTTTTTTTAACGAAGACAAAAGCTAATTTCAGATTATGTTATTGCTATCCATTTCTCTATTATGCGACAATGTTGGAGCGATATCAATATCTTATATCGTATAAAATGTTATTAGATCCATATATTATTTATATACAGTTATTTACATTACGGTATTTATTTACAATACGGTTTACATATAGAGATCAGTTGGTATAGAGCGATGCGATCTCTTATTAGCGAATTATAGACGACGATTCACTCTTTGACTAAACTCATATTAAGTCTTAATCGTTGCTGTCCAGTTGTCTTTCAGTCTTCTATAGATCACACTCCGAAGAATACAACATTGAAATACACAACCTGATACCGCCATAACCTTTCAAACAACGCTTGTCTAAAAGCATCCGGAGTTTCAGTTAGGTTGTTGACATCTGCAAGTGCCGTACTCGATTTGGATTGTGGTTTCTTGTAAAACAGCGAAGGAATGGAACTCTTTGCCCCCTTAAATCCTCCCCAAACAGACATAACAGGGTTAATTTAAGCAGCGGCTAAATAGGCATCTCCTGGACAGGCGTGCCAACCAATAGGCGACATATCACTTAACATCAGGCGGGATTTGCCAAGTCTCTCCAGTTCTATATAAAAAAAATGATATCTTGACGCACAGTTAGTTTTTTTGACTTATTATTCTCAGACAAATCAACGAAGAAAGGTTCGTTGGTCATTAATACACAATTGTTGACAATAAATATACGTTTAAACATACCTCGTTCATATATTTTTGAATGAATGAGAACATGAGACACAATAATTGTCACTCGTATATAAAAAAACTATTAATATAAGAACAATAGGATAGGTTGATAATAGTGAATATACTTTTCCTTTCAGTATAAAAACGAATCCACAGCTGGCACAAGTCTCACCAAGGGTTACAAAAGAAAAGTGAAATAAAACGAGGCGATTGGCTATGTTAAAAAAATATTGCATTATCCTCAACAAAATTTATAAAAACAAGTATCTATTACGAACAAAGGGCGCTACGCATACCGAAACTTTCAGAGTTTTAAACCACACAATAAGAGCTTTATTTATTATTAAAACAAAATTACTCAACGTAGATTTGAATCTAATCTAAATATTTATTGCTTTTTCACTATAATTTCAATGATTATCTCTAATAATAAACACAAATAATATAAATTCATCGATAAAAACGTCACGAAATCTCATAAATTTTATGGTGAGTATTATGGAGCCTTGAATGACTTGAATAACAATACATTAGTGTGATCTAAAGCTGTTACTAGCGGTTTTAATAAATATTGTATATTTTAAGAGTTATTTTAATAAAAAGCAATTGGCACTTACGTCATTTTTGTTACGCGACACTGTCTGTATCCTCCATTCCATGTCACGCGAGCTTGGGTCATCCGTATGTTTCAGAGTCAGTCACTCTATTGATAGTTGATACGAGAACACTATGCTTCTAAGCGCCAGCGTTTGACATATTATAACTACCTCTATACTAGTAAAATAAATACAATTATCAAAGATTATATTCCATATATAATCCAATGATAATCCAGATAGATTCAGGTTGAAATATCTTCATGATCGACGCATTTGAGGAACAACATAGGTTGATATGTTGATCGGGTCGAGCTGTCATATGCTGATATATTCAGGGTCCATCTGGTACCCCTGAGGCTGTTCAATTTACGTTAGGCTTCATTCTGAAGGGCGAAAGGCTTTTTTCATCATCGAAGACTTATATAAAAATTCGAATAGGTTTCGCAGTTTTGGGAAGTTTAAGTGCCTCTATCTTTTTCTCCCACTATACTTAGTGACAAGGAGCAAGAATCATCTCCACTCATTAACATGTTTACGAGTTTACGGTCGAGTAACTCTGTGGAATTTTCTTTTTTACCGTCCAATAATTTGCATCCACAATCTGTTCATTTTGACCCAAATAACTGCTATAAAATGCTGGGAACCTCTCGTTCCGCAACAAAACGATGATTTTATATCGCGCTTATGGGATGTTCTGGACCAACCCAGTCGTTTTATATTGTACGTAAAACTTTTAATAAATGAACTTTGGCTTCTAAAACTGGACTGGGATAAAATTGCCCCTCGCTTTGAACCTAATTTTTATCTACGCATTTTGTCCTTGATTCAATTTTAAATGAAAATCGTTTTCGTGGCAAACGCAATCAAACCCGTAAAAACACGCCTGTTTTGCATAATCGGCACATAAGACGTATGGAGAACTTTTGACAATTCTTAAGTCAAGACCATTAGTCATTCAAAGCGAAGATCATTGAGAAACGAGCCCCTTAACTCCCACTCATTTTTTAAATTAGAAACCCTTCCCTTCCCTTCATGTTATTTACCGTCTAACATAAATAAGAAGAGAGGCATCCTCTTTTACGATACTTATAAGATAAATTAGTGAAGTCATACCGGTGTAATTAATATTTACATACGTTACAACCTCGTAAGAAATGGAACATCCGATATGAAAGGCTGATATCGTACTTTTTATGGAGTCCTACTAGTCCTATTACTGCATTGGATTTTGGGAATCGTACTATCTATTCTATTAATAAATTAAGACATGTTCTGTAAATGTAAGGTAGCATAAGTATTTTTTTGTAATAAAAATAGATTTTTGCGCCATAGATGGCCAATTTGTGGGTTAGTTAATCTTGGGTACAAATAAAATAATGCATAGTAGGTACTAGATAATCGGAATCAGTGAAATGCACGTGCATATTTATCTTAAACTAAAAAGTGTTGTTAATATAATACCTAAAGAGTATTATATATCAACATTTAATGCTGCTCAAATAAAACAAAATCCCAAGAATCTAGACGAAGACATAAAAATGTAAAGGAATATTTCTTAGAAAGAATTTTCATATTATGTTTCTAGGAAACCGATATTTTCTAACGATACAAAAAAACAAACTTACTTAAAACAATGCACACTGGTTTTACTTTAATGTTTTTCTTTAGCTAATATATTATTATATGTATAATGTATATGTACGTACGGCTTGCGTTCCACACACTCGTATCTGTATCTATCACGCAAATTCCTCAAATGCGGTACTCCAAGCTTTCTAGTTTCTGGTAAGTTTTGGTCAGAAGCAGTTGTATATATTATACGTATGTTATATATTTATTATATATATTATACAGAGGTCTTTTAGATTCTTTTCCAAGACCAAACATCAAGGTAGCCAGAGAACCACCACTATATCTAGTAGATCACCTTATCTATGTTCCACTGGGATGTAAAAGTCAAGCTGAAGTCGAGAGATGTATTTCGCAGGCATATGACTCAAAATAAGAGTCTTCAATCAGTGAACCCTATATTTATTTATGGATCCGAAACAACGCTCATACAACGCACGATCGAAAGCCTGAAAAAACAAAAAAAAGCCTGAAAGCCTAGTCGCGCAGCATCATCTAAGTGGTGGTGGGCAGGGCACATACGGCGCATGGATAGGAACCGATAGATGCACAGGCTTCTTGAATGGAGTCCTCGGCAGAACAACGATATCGCGGCCGCCCAAAGACTAGATGGACCGACGACATCGTCAAAGAGGTTGGCTCCCAGTGGATGCAGAGTTCAAGGTGTACTGGAGGAAGATGGAGGAGGCTACGTCCAGAAATGGACCAGAAACAGAGGATGATGATGATTATACAGATTAGTAGTAAATCATCAAACTGAGGTATTTCTACCCGTACTGTACGCTGAAGTTATTAAGAAATAGTGGCATGACAGGCAAGTTAATAAATAAATATATCATAAAGCAAAAAGTATCTTTATAATAGGATCTTGTTGTGGGGTCACTCGTTATGCATTTGAAACCTATTATTCAAAAAGAAATTGTAATATTTATAACAATGTGCTATCGAATGAGCTTTTAATATTGAACTGTGGAGCTACGTGACGCAATCTCAAAGCGCATCATGCATACAAATTCATTTTATAAACTAAAAATATTAGAGCAGTGTTGGCTAGTGGCTTCGGCGTGCGACTATCATACCTGATACGGTCGTAGGTTCGTTCCCCGGCTGTGCACCAATGGACTTTATTTCTATGTGCGCATTTAACATTTGCTCGAACGGTGTGAACCGACATGTCTTAGACCCAAAAAGTGGACGGCGTGTGTCAGGCACTGGAGGTTGATCACCTACTTGGTTATTAGATTTAAAAATGATCATGAAACAGATTCATAAATCTGAGGCCAAGACCTAAAGAGGTTGTAGCGCCACTGATTTATTTATTTAAACTAAAAATATTACAAATTTTCTTTAATAAAACAAATATAAATTTTGCCTTTATATTTTAAATATATTCAATATATAATAATATATTGTCTGCTTCGTTTGTCTTTTTCTACTATAACTAGGGAGTTTTGCATCAGTAAAAAATTTATTTTTTAAAAACAACATTTATTATCTTAAACACATATAACAATATGATATTATTACAATACTTTGCATAATTTTCACAATTTAATTACGTAATTAAAACCAGTTTTCATGAAACAACATAAAACTCAAAACTTTTCTCATAAAACACTATTATATTCAATACAATTTAATTCATAGTTTGGCACATGGATTGAGCCACAATTCGTGTAGTGACATAGTGTATATGTCTTAATTATTTTATTAATTATATCTTAATGATTAAGAAATCTATAGGTTGAGATTCAAAGTGAAGTCTTAGCCCAAAGTATGGCTATAGTTAAATTCAGTATATCTCAAAAAATAATAGTTAACTAAACAAAACAAATAAAAACTATAGTTAACTATACTTTTTTTTAATGAGCCTCATGATCTGTGATCCTGTGATCTTACCCATAAGATACTCGTACTACTGTCTCTCAGGTGTCTTTCGCGAATAATAATTCTATTCCTTTAAAAATAAAATTGGGAAAACTTCAAACTGTTTTTTTCCGTTGACGCCCTATTCACGATTATAAATTGGTGTGAAATAAACCGAAAAAAATTTCATGATTGTGTTGACAATACTAGATTAACTAAATCATATATGTATATTGGTTTTTCAAACATTATTTAATAGTTCCTGTGATAGACACAAGTACCTATGTATCTATTAACTTAAGACTTTCATCTACCCTCGTTAGTCTTTTATTATAAGGAACTTTGTAATGAAATTATAAACTCATGACAAGTCTCACTTTACTTAAATATAGGAAATATTTATTTTTAAATAATTAACTTTCATTTGAATTTTCTGACTACCCCAGTTCTATTCAGTATCGTTGTTAAAAATCAGTAGCGATTTTTTTTCCTATTTAACTGTGTATATCGCATTAATAATAAAAAGATAATTGAATAATTAACTCAGTATTCAAACAAATTTCCGGAAAAATTCACTCGATAGCGAAAGGGCCGCTCGTTGCCTAATAATTTATGTAACCAAATTTTTATAATGTTTGTTTTTATATAGGTAACGAAGTGTAAATAAATATAAAAAAGAGTCTTCAAACGTCTTCAAGGACTTAGTGATAGCATAGAAAGTGTCCTGAATGAATAAATGTCATTTATGTGTCTATGTTTTGCGTCGATAAAGACATATAATTATCGACTTTGAGAACAAAAAAGTATTTATAACAAAATTACATAAAACATATTTTATTCGTTAAGGGTCAAATCTTAAAGATTCGGTGGATACAATAATATCCCTGATAAGAACGTTAGGAGTGGCGTATTTATCAGTGTGACTGCATCGCAATGGGCTCGTGGCTGCTGACTGCAAGCAGCGACATCTTGAGCAAGGACCCAGGCCATCCGCCGAAGTAGATTGCCCGCTGATGCTGAACAGGAACGACCAGCATGTGATACGCACGACACAAATGCATCTCTAGCACTATAAAGAAGATAATCATGTAAATATAAGGTAAATAATGTCTGCCAGACTATGGCTTACTTAAAAAAAAATATGTCTATATTTAGTAGCTCATACTGGCATCGTAATATAACTTGTATAGAAGTTCATACTGATAAACTTATAAGTAACTCTAACTTATAAGTAAGTCCCGTGCAAAGCAAGTTGTTAAAGTAAAATTGTTTCTATAAAATTACAGCTATGACGTTGGATTTACAGTATTTATACAACGCTTTTCATCAAGCAAGAAAATAACTTGATATTAGCTCGCAAAAGCATTGTTTTGATTTTGCGACAAAAACGAAGTAATTGCGAAAATAGGAGATATGTCAATGAGAAATAATGTTTTTCTTTTACCCGTAGAGCCAATTAATTACGAATGTCTATTTATTGTCCGTATTTATTTTGCCTTTCCCTCAGATTTCAGAACTATTTTTATCGTAAGCATGATTTTACTTCAGGTGCTGCCTTAATAAAATATTGATGCATATAAAAAAATCTAATACATAGAAACATACTGCCCTCTATGTTATACTTGGGTGTTCAAAGTGAAGGTTATGCTAAAGACAAAGAGCTATGGAGAGAAGAATACTAAATAAAAAGAATATACACCAAGTCGAAAATAAATTAGACAATAAACTAAAGCAACCCTATCACAAGCGTTCAAACTAAAATGGCAATGGGCTGTTCATGTAGCACGATACCTAGACAACATTAAACACAACACAATGTAAGGGACCATCTGGGAAAAGAAGAGAGGGCAGGCCAAAAATAAGGTGGAGGGCAAGGCAAAGATACATCTGCAAAGGAGCTTCAGCCAAGATGGATCCATAACCGCAGGCGACTTACATTTAGCTATTAGTAAATACTAACAACATTTGAAATGTAACAAGGATATGGAAATAAAAAGGGCTTTATTATTATATAATTACAACTTAATATATATTCGTTCTATCTTTTGTGTTTATTAAGTTATTAGTATTGGCTTTGGCTAATTCCTCATACATATTATTATTATCAAATACAATAATTACCAGCATAGTTCATAACTCTTATTGAAGTAGTTTATTAGTTGAGCTCGTTCAGAGATATCTCTAACAGCAAGCTGCAATTCGTCCACACATCGAGACCAGTCGGGCGACACCATCGACCAACAAGTTGGTTCTTTTAGGAAATCTAAAATTAAGACATATATGTTATTGAAAACGTTCGATTTAGGTTACATTAGACATCATATTACTACATATGTGTATATTGTATACATATTACTAGAAATGGCTCGAGGATGTTAAATTTTCTATTTATTTATGTAAACTTAAAGCACAAAGATAAAAAATTTAACCCCCTATTAGTTAACGCACTGGTTGAATCTAATATCTTAGATAAATGAAATAAATCAGTGGCGCTACAACTATGTTAGATCTGGGCCTCAGATTTCTGTATCTGTCATGATCATTTGTCAATCCAATAGGCAAGTAGGTAATCAGCCTTCTGTATCTGACACACGCCGTCGACTTTTAGGCCGTTTCTCCACTGCTCCGGTCCGGCAAACGTTAATTACCGATCCGATTTAGAAACTCACAACAGTACTTACGTGCTTCTCCACTACTCCGGCATCCGGTTTTTAACGATCCGATAACTTGCTAGATCGGAAAGCGGTGTTTTATCGGTCCAAGTATATCCAAGAGGTTATAAATTATTATACATAGGTTTATTTATTTATAGTTATATTCTATCATAAAGTATTAGTGAACTATTTATTAAGTAGATTATAATATTTCAAGATAGACAATATAAAAAAAGTAATAAACTAGCCAGGCAATAAAATATTCAGAATTTAGAACGTTTTATTAATAAAATAAAGTATATGGGTTTTAGTTAATATCAGTGTTGCATGATAAATATACAAGTATCGGTTATTGTCGGATCGGATATAGTGGAGAAGCGCAATCCGGCTTTCCGATATTTTTTTAATGACTCATTCCGGCTTCCGACGCCGGACCGGAGCAGTGCAGAAAGAGCCTTAGGGTCTAAGGCAAGCCGGGTTTCCTCACGATGTTTTCCTTCACAGTTCGAACGAATGTTAAATGCGCACATTGAAAGAAAGTTCATTAGTTCACAGGGTTCGAACTACCTCAGGGAACAAGAGTCGCTCGCTGAACCCAACTAGTTGTGACCAAGAGTTTATTGAAAATTATAAAATACCTCTTCTCAAAGATGAATCGTTAGTACATAGGAATCTCATGAGAGCTCTAGCCCCTCCAATCTGTTGTTGTACCAATTTTTGTCCATCTGTTGGCAGACATCGCTTGATCCACGCATCCATACAAGCCATGCCTGTATGGTACGCCCTACAAAATTTAAGCTAAAGTAAAACCTAATATATAAAATTCTCGTGTCCGTGAAATGTGGTTGGGTTAGCGAATCGTACAACATCTATTTGCCATTCCATCAAATGTTAATAATGGTCCACCCCAAAAAACTTTTTTGTTTTTTTTTATGATACACTATACAAAAATACATACAACCCTTAATTTTCACCCCTCTGCGATATACATTTTATTATATTAGGTAGTTATTTTTATTGAACTTAACAAATGTTTCCTATAAATAAAATACACAGCTAAACTACGTTTGCCGGGTCAGCTAGTATACTTCTTATATAATTCAAAAAGCTCTTTTACTCTTGTATTGAATTCTGTATGCACATTTGTTAAACTTGTACATCAGCGAGGCTGGAGACCAACAAGAAGAATACATATTTCATTCTTTCTACGGGATCTTTTATAAATAAATTAAATCAGTGGCGCTACAACCTTTTTACCTCTGGGCCTCAAATTCTGTATCTGTTTCATGATCAAGGTCTAAAGTGAGCCGGTTTTTCTTAACCGTTAGAGCGAATGTTAAATGCGCACATAGAAATACTTTTTTGGACTTTCGATTGGTGCACAGCCGGGATCGAATCTACGACCTGAGGGATGAGTGTGGGACACTGAAGCCACTAGACAAACACTGCTCATTACGTACTACGTATCAGTGGTATGAAGATAAATTTCACATTATGTTCAATTTAGTTAAACATTCGGGATCTTTTACAGAGAGATAATTGTACTGGAATTAGTTTCTCAACAATAATGGGCTTTATAAAACTTGTACTGAACTTGTAATGAACCGTGATGTTGACATGGCAACGAAATATTTTCCAATTAAAAGGTAACCAATTTGTAATAAGAATTTTTATATTTTGTAAAATACATTGTGTGTGTCTCTTATCTAAAACCCTCAACATGACATCCAGTCAATACAGTTTGTGTAACTAAATTTAATATTTATCATTAATTATCAACTAACGTTGTAGGAATCTATTTAAAAGTAATCCCTTTTTATTTTAAACATACGACGTCGTTTACACATTTTCTGCTGGCATATGCAAGTGGATCTCCACTACCATCACAGATATAGTATTTGCTTGAGTTGGTTGTCAGGTTACGCTCCTATGAAATGAATTCGTGCCCGCATTCATTATGAAAATAATGGCTTTGTGCTTACTTTCTCGTAATATTTAGTTTTGGACTATAAATACAGTGTTTTTATCATCAAATATATATACTTTGATTACAGATATTAGATTATCCATACAATACGTAATATTTAATATAACATACTTATTTAAGTTATAATTTCTTTTTAAATGTACAATTTGGACATCCTCTGTAGTAAGAAAAATTGCTGAAACGTTTTCGTGATTGTAGAAAACAAGTACAAATTATTAAGTATTCTCAACATTGCACATCTACAGAGTTTTAATTGTTATATAGTGCAAATACTCTTGAATTGAATAATCTAAATTTGTATAATATCAGCAGTTACAGCAGTCACGTAGCATCATCATCAGATGGGCTTTTGTGCATTTGTCCCATTATGCGTAAGCTAGTATTTTTCGTAAGAACTGTACAAATCTATGATCGTATTGCAATGTTAAGCAAGACAAAGACTTAAAACTGGACCGTCTAGGAGGACTCATTGCATAGAAGGCTGGTTTGAAGAGACACGATGCAGTTTACTTCAGTATACTCACGTGCAATGGGCATCCAATTCTTTTCTCGTTCTGGGCAAACCGACCGGTGTTTTAGGCGTCAGGTCGACACATAATCTCAGCTCGTTGGCGTCACAACTATCTTCACTCATCTGTGCTCCTCCGCCACCTTAAAGATAGTTTTAATAAATACCAATCAACATCTCTAAAATAACCCGAAATTTATTATTTTCCAACTCTATTTTTTTTAATAGGCTTTCTGTGCCTGACACACGCCATCGACTTTTTGGTATAATGCATGCCGCTTTCTTCACGATGTTTTCCATCACAGTACGAGCATGTGTAAAATGATCACATAGATAAAAAATTGCATTAGGTCAGGGTCACTAGGCCAATATTGCTTTAAACTTAAAAATTTCAAAATTAAATTCTAAATAAAGCATAATTTATAACTTCTATAATGCGTTTCAACTGTTAATATCTGACGGTACAAACATCCATATTCAAAGTGGACGCCGCATTTCTTTAATGAAACCTCTATAAGATATGGAACATTCTATACGAAACAAGAAAGTACTTAAAAGACTGGCAACGTACTAGCGAGCCTTCTGGCAATGTGAGTGTCCATTGGCGGTTGTATCACATAACATCAGGTGAACCTCCTGCCTTAAAAAATATGTACCTACCATCACCAAACAATCATTGTTTTGGCAGGAATCGAGAACAGGCCCTACACGAAACTACAATACTTTTCTACTAGATAAAAATTGTCACACCTTCACATGCTATATTTGATAATATCGCTTTACATAATTTTGTTCGCGAACAGTACGAGTATAATCCGATAAAGAATATTGTTGTTCATTTTTCTTTTGAGAATTTTCACACGTTAAAGAGGTGCCCGTTATTGGCACTCTTGTAAATCGCAGTTCTGATTTATTGTTAGTTTTATCGCAAAATTGATGACTTTTCGGAACCATTTTTCATCCAGGTTAGAAATGAATGGATACTCGTTAAAAATATATATCAACTTTACTTTTAATTAATTATTTTAGCATATTTAACTTAAGGATTATGCCAATTACATATTTGAGCCGTGGTCCGAAGTAATCAACTTGTATGTATTATTAAATAATTTGAGTTCAATCACCTGACGGTTCTATTGTTTGTTAAATTATATTAAAACACGTGAATCATCAAATAGGATTTATAATTAATATTCAGAGAATATTAGAACTTAATATGTTTGTACGACTATAAATTAATTTAATTGGTGTTTTAACATATTTAGTTACAATTGTAGTATACTTAAACTGATTTATAAATGAGCATGGTAATGGTATATATTTCACTGTATAAGGGTTCAATAATACTTAAAACATCAAAGGTAAAGTTTACAAATATAGGCCTAACCAGTCGTCTGAATATCAGAATCAATTAATTTTCTATCATAGAACAGGGGACAAACGGGGAGGAGGCTAACCTGAATTATGTCATACTGCCCATGGGTACTCTCAATGCCATAAGGCTCGCGTGCGTTGCCGGCCTTTTAAGAATTGGTACGCTCTTTTCTTGAAGGACCCTAAATCGAATTGGTTCGGATATACTTCAGCGGGCAGCTGGTTTCACATAGTGGTGGTGCGCGGCAAAAACTACCTTAAGAAATGCTCAGTTGTGGAACGATTAACGAATCAATATTTAATTTATATTCGGTTTCAAAAGATATCTTAAAAATTAAGTTAAGGAGAAATATAAGTTCAATAACTGAACATTTTAAACAAACAAAAAAGCTACCATTTGAGAATGGCAGATCTCAGGGCTAGAATAATTTTAAAATAAATTCATTGTTTTCATCCGTAGTGTCAAAAATTATTTGATTATTTTTGCATTCTGCAGAAATCTCACCGAGGCACATGATAAAGGTATTAATATTGGATTTTATTTATGCTTTCAACAAAACATATACATATTTATATATTTGAAACGCTTGAACAAAGTGATTAAAAAAACATGTGTAGGTAATATAAGACTCTAATATTATTTTAGCATCTCCTTTGTGATCGGAAAACCATCCAAGACCATTAATTGCTCTTTCGATCATGAACATCATGTTAATTTGATTTATATCGATCTATATACTGGAATTGGATTTGACGTGTAATACATCAAATGTAAAGAGTTGGATGTTTGTGATATTTGTGCCTTGATTAGGTATATTAAGAACCACCATCAAGAGTTATACGTTGGACCAGTAGGTATAGTAGTGTATAAAGTTGAATTTATTTCGGGATAGGATTATTCTTTTATTTCAATTATGTATTTGTCACATATTTATTAAGGCTTTCACGCTGTTTAATTTAGCAATTGTTCGTATGTTAGTACCTGAATTTCTCGGAAACTTTTTTTTTTTTATAGAATAGGGGGCAAACGGGCAGGAGGCTCACCTGATGTAATAATAATAATAAAGTCATTTAATCATTCAGGTACAATTTGTACTCTTATGCATGTCAACTCGGTTATCCTCATCTTACAGCGCCTAAAATGTGAAAGTGCCCACACATTGTTATCGTCTAAAAATTCCCGAACCGTGTAATATCCTCCCTTTGTTAGGGTTTTCTTGATACAAAGCTTAAACTCATGAATCGGAAGTTTGGTTACACGGTCCGGAATCTTGTTAAATATGTGTATACATTTCCCCATAAATGAGTGAGCAGTTTTATGCAGTCTGAAAGCTGGTAAATCAAGTCTATTCCTACTTCTTGTATTTAAATTGTGACAGTCACTGCGCTTTATAAATTTATTAAGGTTTTTATAAACGTACATAATATTTTCATACACATATTGGGAGGCAACTGTTAAAATACCAATCTCTTTAAATAATTCTCTTAGCGAGTCGCGCGGTTTTAATTTGTATATAGCGCGTATTGCTCTTTTTTGTAAAACAAAAATATCTTGAATATCGGCCGCTGAGCCCCACAACAATATACTATATGTCATAACACTATGGAAGTAACTGAAGTATACAAGCCTCGCCGTTTCGACATCAGACAACCATCTAATCTTTCTTATCGCAAAAGCAGCCGAACTAAGTCTTGCCGATAGGTTTGTAATATGGGGCTTCCATTGCAAACGAGAATCTAGAGTGATCCCTAAAAATACAGTTGAATCAACACATTGAATTATTTCCTCATTAATATTAATGTTTGTACTGACCTGTTTTACGTTAGGCAAAGAAAATCTAATACATTTTGTTTTATTAGAATTTAGTAACAAGTTATTATAAGTAAACCAACACATTACTCGGGAAAGGGCATCATTCACCTCGTCAAAATTTATTGCGTTCCTACTGATTTTAAAAATAAGAGATGTATCATCTGCAAATAATACCGTTTCACACAAGTTATTTACATAAAATGGCAGGTCATTTATGTAGACAAGAAAGAGCAACGGCCCCAATATCGACCCTTGAGGCACACCCATGAGAATAGGAGCTCCTAAAGACTCTGCTTTATTTATAACCACTTTTTGTAATCGGTTACTCAAGTATGAATTTATTATTTTTATTGAGTTTGCTGATACGCCATAATACTGTAATTTTCCCAATAATGTTTTATGCTCTACACAGTCAAAAGCCTTGGACAGGTCACAGAAGACAGCTAAAGCATCCTGTTTATTTTCCCAGGCATCGAATATTACACACATGTTTTATTTAATCTAAAATGTGAAAGCAATTGATTATGAATAATTTTTTCAAATATTTTACTTAGAGTTGGTAAAATTGATATAGGGCGGAAATTCGTGGGGTCCGATTTGTCTCCAGACTTAAAATAAAGGAATAATTTTACTATATTTCATGAGATTGGGAAAAATCCCATCATCGATACATCTATTAAAAATAATCGTTAGATAAGGAGAAATATTTTCAATTATTGGTGCTATTACAGCTACTGATATGCCCCATAGATCTTCTGTTTTCTTCTTATTCAACGATCTAAATGCCTTTACAATAGAATCCGTGTTAATTTTATGAAAATCGAATGCACTACTATTTTTATTTGTGCTAGACGTTAAAAGTGAAAGCGCGAATTGCGTAGATGAATTCAGTTTACTAGTGATTCTTGCAGGAATTCCAGAGAAAAAGGACTCCATAGCATTTGCGACCGCTGCATCTTTTTTTATAATTTTGCCATTAATATTAATTTCAAAAGAGCTATCTTTAAATGAGGTTTTACCAGTTTCTTGATTAATAATGTTCCAAGTAGTCTTAATTTTATTGTCCGATTTTTTTATTTTATTACTCAAATAATTTGCCTTCGCTATATTACAAACTTTTTTAAATATTTTTGAATAATTTCTGACATAGTTTATAAGCGACTGCTCAGTAGTAATAGACTTTTCATAATATAGATCATACAATTTTCTTCTACTAACGTAAATACCTGGTGTGGCCCAGTCACAGAATTTCATTTTAGAGTTTAAAGAAACAGTTTTTTGTTTAAATATGCTAGCAAATTCTACGTTTATTTGTTGACATAAATATTCGTATTGCTCATTAGCATCATTTGAATCTTTAAGAAACCTAAGTTTATTCTTAATATTATTTTCAAAAACCTTTAAGCGTTTGTCCGTTATTGGCCTAAAAGTAATTTTTATGTCTTGTTTAACCCTATGTCGCTCAACAATGATTTTTTGTCCACTATGATCTGAATCCACCCAGTTAACAATACATTTTTCATATAAAACGCAATCAGAAAAAATGTTAAGTGATACCGCTGCCCATGGACACTCTCAATGCCAGAGGGCTCGCGAGTGCGTTGCCGGCCTTTCAAGAAGTGGTACGCTCTTATCTTGAAGGACCCTAAGTTTTTAGGGTTCGGAAATACTTCAATGGTGAGCGGCATAAACTGCCTTGAAAAAACTTAAATTCATATTGATATCATTTGAATTTGAAATAACTTTCATCAAAATCAACAGAATCAAAAAATTCATTTACAACGGATATTCAATTCATTATTTTAACTGGTAGATTAAAAAAAAATCCGTAATCCGTGATAACATACCTGGATATTCCAAATAGTGGTTGCTTTGGAACATTAATTGAAAAAAAACTCTGTGTGTTATAGAGACACATATACCTCCAATATTTTCATTGCGTAGCAATAATCCTTTTTCAAAGCGTCAGGAAAAGCCTTTGTTCTCATAACTGCGTTATTAGTGTTATGTGATGCAATGTAAATACGGATTATCGTATCTTTATATTTAAGAGTTATTGGAAGTAGTTAGTATGAAAATATTGAAACACTAAAGAAAATCAGTCGTGTTTAACAGAATTTTCTAAAGTTACATTCCTTGCCAAAAAAGATAAAGTAATTGTGTGCAAAGTGCTGAAACCGCAAGAATATTGAATGCACTATGAAAATATATTTCTTCGATTTAACACCGAGTTTATTCGAGACGACATCTTTACTGAATTCCAATTGAATGTTGAAATATTTAGCGTGCATTTCAGAGCATTGTGGATGAATCCAAACGCAGAATAAAAATAATATAATAAATTAATATGTTATTATACACGTTAAAAAAGCCAATTTTCATCTGGGTCATCTGAAAGTAACTCCCTAATATTCCCGCCTTATTGGATGTTTTGTTAATATTTGTAATAAAGTATGTATTTGTCTGAAAAACCAAAGTTTCAACCCCGGCTAGATACAATTGAATTTTAATTTCTCCGTTCGTGCTTATCTTGCTGGTAAGGTAATTAAATAGTAATTATGTTTTAATCGACCATATAATATTTAAAACGCAGAAGGCCAGAAGGCTGTTATCTATTTGCCAATAAAGAAAATTAGTACAAAATGCATTCTGATATAAATCTAAAACATCTTGTAACTCAACTCAAAATTATACAATGAAACAAATTTTAACAGTTAGAAAACAAATGCAGACTTTTTTGAAAAAAAAACACCGACCAAACCACATCATACACAATGCCCACCTACATATTATATGCTGTCCAAAAACCCTTTTTTATCGACCAAAATATCCATTTAAATGTGATATTAATAATATGTTCTCAGTTAAATATTATGTGTATTTGATATTTGTTTAAACCGTTTAGTTCATAATTGTTTATCTATGCAAGCGATACAAAACGGATATACACTTAGTTGCTTTTATCGCTGTGCAACTACAAACTACAACAAATCTTTGTGAATTAGATTCATATAATGTAATTTATTACCTATTTTTCGTTGCAAATTCAGGCTGATGTTTTAAAAATTATTACATGTATGAAGACGTAAGATGAACGACAGGTATATTTTGTTTGATTTTAATTAGTTTGGATTAAAACACAGTGCCAGCCTGTAATTAAGTCTAAAGCGTAATATATTTAGCAATCTTTACATTTATAAAGTTTTGACATTCAACATCTTAAGAGATGAATCGCAGGCTCGACTTTATGTAATCAAAACGTTACCCAATAAGATGTTTTTAAGTCCATTCAGTAATAAAATGATAATATTTTGTGAAAATCAAATTAAATAAAATTTATTGCCAGCATAAAAGGTACACTGCTACAGGGACAAAACTTTTTAATTTGTTTTAATTTTCTATATCAATTTGAAATTATTATTACTATGTTAAAAATATTGTAAATACTGTATTTTTGTGTGTTGGAAAATAATATAAATATTACTTGTATTGATAATACATATATTTACTTTCGTCCATATATAACGGTACTAAACATATATGATTTTAAGAACAAGTTTACTTACTTGCAATAAGAACAATAGCCACTAAAATAATAAACATTTTAGTTACTTTGATGAAAGACTTGCACATAAACTACCAAATCACACAACAAATGTATGTTACTCGTATTTATTTTATTGTATAATAGTCCACGATTGAAAGTTCTTGCTAACATCAACACGTCCGTTACCAACGGAGTATCAAGTATAACTGAAAACTCCACAAGCTTTTAAAAGCTTGGGTATACCCAAACTGCGAGGTTCACTGAATATTGTATACTTGTAAATGATATTTCTAGATAAAAACTATTATACCTACTTAAAAAACTTATTATCTTTCGTTAGAACTATCGAGTTCTAGTCAATTTATGCATTGGACCGAAAATGGAGGCATTCGAGATTTATAATAGTTTTGGAATATTGCGAATACCACGGACTGCAAAAGAAACCAATAATTTCAACCTCTTTTAATTCAATTTTTGGTTTGAAGAGTGAGTTTTAGAAACAATGACTCTTGTGTGTCAAAATCCAATAAATTTATGATGCACGGGAATGATACGTATATGAGCGAATGTGAGATGCACATATAGAAGGAATATTCATTTGTTCTCAGCCGTGATTCGAACGCAGGAGTTTGAGTCATACGCTTATTCCAACACTGCTCTTATCAACTAGACAGACAAAGAAACGCAAGCAAGCGAGTGTGCTTTGTTGTATTGTATTTTAAATGGTACCTGAATGAATTCATATATATAGGACCTAATTTGCGTATATTGGCCTTTGATTACAATTCTATTTAATATACTATGAGAGTAGGTCGTTGTTCTATATTATTTTATTATATTATGATATAATAATAGGTAGGGTAATATTACATGTGCATCGAATAACGGACAGAACCACAAGCACGGGATAGATTACGATGGTGAAAGATACTTTTTGAGAATTAATAATTTAAACTAGAAACGATCATATGTCGTCATTTGCAGCTGTTTTAATTTTCTGTACCTAAGTTAAAATTAGGAACAAGTTTCAATCTTTGTTTATCAATTTTATATATTGTAAACGATAAGTCCGCGATTTATATAAAAAATGTGTGCGTGTACTAGGTGTACACACGTAAGAAGTGAAACTTCTTTATGACCTTATTTTTTGAAAAATGATCTACTATATGCAACTTAACGAAATTGGTTAAATAAAGTTTAACAAAAGGCTTTTATTATCATAGACATGAATACAAATATGTACAATTATTTAATTTTACCTTAATACTACTAAGATTATTACAGAATTTCATTAATTGTAATAGAATTATTACTATCATTGTTATCGTTATTATATATTTTTGTAATTAATGGCTTCGAATCTCTTCGGATCAACCGTGGTAGGGACAAGAAAAAGATGGCGCGTAACCGAAAAACGTGACGATTTGCTACAAAATGTCTCCCATACGTCGATTCATTCTAACGCCGATAAAGAAGTTTGACTTCAAAAGCAACATGGCGCGTAACCGAAAAATGTGACGCGTAACGAAAAAATGTTACACTAAATTTTTTTCCAACCCCGATAAAGAAGTTTCACTTCAAAAAAATATAAAAAATGCGTTTATACATAATTTCCAAGTACAATAGAGTACAAGACAAGGTTTTCGAATATGTTTATGAACTTAAAGCATAATTGGATTTATGTACGCTTGCGCAAATATTGTAGAATGAACAAGCTTTTAACCATTATGTCTGGTAAACAGCAATCAAGCCTTCTCATTACGATTTATATACGTATTTAAGTCTACAATTTAATTTTATTATTAATTGAAGTGAAACTTCTTTATCGGGGTTGGAAAAAAATTTAGTGTAACATTTTTCGGTTACGCGTCACATGTTTCGGTTACGCGTCACATGTTTCTGTTACGCGTCACATTTGACCGTTACGCGCGTCTTTTTCTTGTCCCTACCACGATTGATTCGAAGAGATTCTAAACCATTAATAACAAAAATTTATAATAACTATAACAGTAAACTTAAATAATTGAATTATTTGTATTCAAGTCTGTGATATTAAAAGCCTTTTGTTAAACTTTATCTAATTTAACTTATTTAACCAATTTCTGTAAAGTTGCATATTATAGATAATTTTTCGAAAAATAGGGTCATAAAGAAGTTTCACTTCTAACGTGTGTACACTAGTACACGCACATTTTTTTTTATTTACTTCAATATTGTAAACATAAAGGCAAGAACTAAAAAAACGATTTCGAGTTTTATTTTCCAGTATAAGCATCATTCTAAATGACATAAGCAAGAGTGACATAGACATTTTATTAAATAATAGTATATTCCCGCTCCCACACGGAGCCGTGACACGCCTTTAGAACACTGCCTTATAAGGTTGATTATGTTAGTGTTAATGTATAAATCAATAATAATGTTTTAGGTAGTTTTATTGTAACAGATCTAAAAAATGTGCTGTTATTTAACATAGTTGACGATTATCAAATGATCCTAATTCTTAATATTGATTTGCTCCAGTTTAAATATTTATGGCTTACAAACAATTTGTATTACCCAAAACTAGGCGATTAAAAAGAGTGGCGGACAATTTCTTGTCAGTTCTTTTTGCCCGCTCTGCGCCCTTTAACATCTTTTCTGTTGATAATTCATAAGAATTCAGAATTCATAAGTGAATTAACGTTTGTTTACGTTACCTATATGAATAAAGTTATAAAAAAAATATTATTTAAACAACCTGTAACAGAAAACATAATAATAAAAAAATTGTGCGTGTACTAGGTGTACACACGTAAGAAGTGAAACTTCTTTATGATCTTATTTTTCGAAAAATGATCTACTATATGCAACTTTACAGAAATTCGTTAAATTAGATAAAGTTTAACAAAAGGCTTTTATTATCATAGACATGAATACAAATATTTCATTTTACCTTATTACTACGAAGATTATTATAGAATTTCATTAATTGTAATAGAATTATTACTATCATTGAAAAACGTGACGATTTGCTACAAAATTTCTCCCATACGTCGATAAAGAAGTTTCACTTCAAAAAGATGGCGCGTAACGGAAAAATGTGACGCGTAACGAAAAAATGTTACACTTAATTTTTTTCCAACCCCGATAAAGAAGTTTCACTTCAATAATATTATTTAACATAAAACCTTATGTTACTGTATGATAAAAAATCAATTTCGAAGTAAACTACTGCCCATTTGTATCCAGGATAAGCTCTTTGAAACTTCATTGAGCTTTGATTGAATTTCACCTGTACGTGCTTTGAATATTCTTTACTTGTTTGTTTTACAAATCGTGCTGATCGATACAAAAAACACTTACGTAGCGACGTTTTAAGTTAATCTGTGAGTCTATCTTCCATAAAGTATTAAACGTTTTATTAATAAAATAATTGTATTTATGAACAGCTGTTTACAAACGACTTATATATGTTGAATTAATTATATATTAGACTGGATTTACGGTACGTTCGGTCTCTAAGAAGGTATGCTACACTATCGTGTGTTTAGTGAATAAAATAAGAGAGTTACATAAGCTCTTTCGAATATTATGACTTACTAACTACTACTAATTTAGACAAAAGGCAGCCTTATCACTTGAAATCAATACTTTTTATACAATAATGTGCAAGAAGTGCTATGCATTACCTTATTAATTAACTAATCAGAGGACTCGCGAGTGCGTTACCGGCCTTTTAAGAATGTACGCTCTTTTCTTGAAGGACCCGAAATCTAATTGGTATAAATCAGTGGGCAGCTGGATCAATATAGTGGTGGTACGCAGCAAAAACTGCACTTAATACCGCTGAGTTGTGAAACGACGGACGTTGAGGCGATGAGGGTGGAATTTCGTATTCTGCCTCGACGTCCGATTATGAAATTCAGCTGCAAGTATTAATCCCAAATCTAAATATAGGAGTACCTCGTAGTAGTACTTAAAATATAGCGTATACCCATTGTTCTGCTTTAGTTGTTAACCCATTAATTAAATTAAACTTAATTAAACTTTTTCCAAATACAATATGAAACTTAAATATACACAATATATGAAATTATTAAGTATGCAAACGTAACATTGCGTCTGACGTAAAAGCTTGACAGTACTCTACCTGGGCGGTAAGAGTTTCCGACGAAGCAATGTTTAAAGTTTTTAAACACTGGAGTCTGATATCAAAAATACCATTATACAGACAGATATAAATCCTATAATGCGACTGCAAGTATCTTCATCCAGCAAGATGTGTCACATTCCATACCACCGTGATTCTAGGAATTTCTCACTATATGTTAACGCGAAATTTGGTTTAATATCTGTATCAAGTTCATATCTTTTACCGTCTGTTTCAATTAGAATTTTACAAAATTAGGAATAATATTTAAGAGTCACAAAATTAATAATTACTACAATCGTTTTTTAAGGTTTTGTTTTCTACTTAAAATATTACTTTGTTTTTATTAAAACGATTGTCAAAAACGTGTCTCATCTAATGGCTGAATACTGAAAATCATTTAACACGTTCGGCGATGAAATTTTGTCAACTCATGAAAATTTATTGCCGCTTATGCAAACAAGTTCACGTTTTGGACCACAAAGTACGATTTAATTGAAATATATTTCTGTAAAACACGCCCTAGCTTTGTGAGTAGCGTTGCCAAAAAGGAAATACCCATATAGCAAGAACATTGAAATAATTTACTGTCCTTTGTTAGCATCGTATATTCTTGTAAACTGAAATATATACCTTAATTAAAAAGGGTGCTACCCCGAGAATTTGTCTCAGAACATAATTTTCAACTAAGCAAATTTTTACAAAATTGAAATGCGCCCTCTTGCAAGCTGTTTCGTAAAGGGGCGGTGACGCCTGGGGTGTCGGGTTCTGTTTCCGGTTGGAACACAGATTAATAAAATTTGTAATTCGTTCTCCACCTATAGTGGGTACCGACTTGACCAAATGGAGTGCCTCTTTTATGATACGTAGAAAGAAAATTGTTTTGTCATCATATATGCTCTCATCAACTCCCTGGTCGGTTGTAAGATCAAATCTCTCGATATTGCACGAACACCTAGAATTATTCCTGGGCGGGCCAAAGTATAGGCTTCAATGAGAGCGAGGGCTCATTATATTGTTTAGAAATTTTATTTATTAAAATCACATTTCATATTTTACATCATATTATGTAATACAACATACTGTATGTCATTTTTTTATGTAGTATATTATATTTTTGATTATGTACAGTACGTGTTGTAAATGCTAAACTTAAACTTCAAACCTTTATAATATCTGATGAAATTTCTTTTTTTATTGTTATATCTTATCTCATTGATATGTTGTTGCGTACTTATGCAAAAAAAAACATATTAGCAAATTTTGATTTTTTTTAAATGTATTTTCAAATTATCACATCCCTTATAACCTCATTTGGATGATAAATTATGACATCCTTTACACTGTCTCAACGCTAATTAAATTTGACAACGAAATGTTCTAACTAAGGATAAAAGCTTTCTTAATTGTCGGAGAATAATTTTAACATTTTTAATAGCACTTAATATTCAATAAATTATATGCTAATATGTAGAAGATTTAGAAACAGTACAATTGAAAGATAAACTGCAAGCTATTTTTGAAAACTTGTGTATTTTTGAGATTCTTCTGTCATGTTAGGTCGTTTTTCGTTTTGAAATTCAAAGGAAAAGCCCCTAGTGAGCCGGACAACCGGTTAAATTAATATCCGTAGACCTCACCCGCCAGCTTACCCTCGTAATTACGAGAGTTCCAAGGAATCATAGTGACTCAATTGAGTCCCTCCGTTCCTTTATATAGTATCTTCATACAATACAAGTTTTAGCAATTTTAGTATAATAAATAATATGAAAAACTCTTAGTCAAGCGTGACCATGCTTATTGTATTAACCATAGAGTAAAGAGAGTAGAAATTTATTTAATTTCCTTATTTCCTATTTTTACAGTAATTTAATACTAATACAATAGGAAACTAAACTAAAAACATTCTATAAACATAACAAGTAAAACCTTAAAACCTTACTCCTTTATAACTAATTACAAATAATGCAATTCTTATGAATTCAGCCAGTGAGCAATTAAATATATATCCGTCTCACAAGCAATAGTGTTTAGGGTGCGCAAAACACGCGTAAATGGTGCTTCTCTAAGTATGTTCGTCCGTGCCCGAGGCACTGCCAGCAATTGCGACCGCTTACCACGCCGAGTGTGGTTATTTGGCTCACGCAGCCCCAGTCTCTCCAATATTTCTGCATTACATATTTTACCTCTTAGGACCTAAAGCTGCAATTTCTAATAACGCTGTTCGTGTTTCGTACAACAAAAATGAGTAAATACGTGATTTTAACTCGAGACATTCATACGTTTTTACTATGTCTGGTTAAGGAATTCTTGTGAAGGTAACATGAAATCCAAATGCAACATTTCTCAACCAGCCTTGCGATTCTGTAACTCACTTTTCGAACACACACAACGGTTTTCGCATCGGCGGTCGCTCTCAAATCAGTCGTGAAGCAGTCATTTTATGATTTGGCATTCTGATAAACAATAAACTACAAGCTCCCACATTTTCAGAATGCCAAATCATAAAATGACTGTTTCACGACTGATTTGAGAGCGACCGCCGATGCGAAAACCGCTGTGTGAGTTCGAAAAGTGAATTACAGAATCGCAGGGCTGTGCTTAATGCAATTAACTCTCTGCAATAAAAAGATGTTAACTGAGTGGTTTCTATAAATGTTGCAATCCCTTACAAGCTTACGACGATTTCCTTTGAAGCTTGGCTTATCTATTCGAGCTGTTAAGTGCATTTTCTTTGAATCGCTATTGCATTTCTTGTAGGCCATAAGACGGGCGAGTATCTTGATTATTTTTTTTTAAATAAATATTTTCAGTTTCAAAGGATTACGTTACATTCTATACTCACTTTTGTGGTTCACTTTTTACTTAGATCTTATTTAAGTATTGGGTAAAATATTCTCACGAATACATAGGTAAAACTGAAAATGTTCAGAAAATTAAAAACGGTTTAATGTAGAGATTTGCCAATACTTTTATTGTTTTTCGAAGTAATCTCCGTTCCTCCCTACACATCGTCGCATTCGATGAAACCGGTGAGAAAAGCAGTGGGCCCATTCTTCCTTACGGTCTCTTCTATGGCATTTTCATTCGCTTTCACCGCATCTTCAGGGCTCGTAAACTGAATACCTCCAATTTCATCTTTAGTTTTGGGTTCGTAGCAATATATCCAGCTTCTATCACCTGTGACGATGTCAAATACAGCATTTGAGTCACCGCCGTTGAACTTATCTAACATTTGGCGACACCATTTTACGATTTGGCATTCTGATAAACAATAAACTAAAATAATAAATATTAAAAATATTTTTTTAAATTATATTTTGCCATTTTTTGTGATTCAAAATCAATCAAAAGACGTTTATTATATATACTACGCCATCCGTTCGCAAAACTACCAGGAGGCCTTGTTCTGAGAAGAACGGGCAAGAAACTTAGCAAGTTTTACCCTCCCTCTACATTACAATTATTCAAAGGAAAATGTCATAAACCACAACGTCATTAAAGTTACATAAGTAAAAAAAAATATAAAAATCCGTTCTGTGATTTACCACATTCACCATTACACACAAATCAAATTATAAGAATATAATTACAACTATTTCCAAGCTTTATTATTGGTGATTCATCTTATGCATTACTTTCTGGCCAAATAGCGAATTTATTATTAAAATTATTGTAAGTTTTGTTTGATTATGATTGACTCCAAAGATAATTAACAATCCATCTTTTTTACCAAAACAATTACAATCATGTTTTGTTTTACTTTACAGCGAAATCAAATTTTTACAATACAGCATTCGAACTGCCACTTACACTATCGCATTGACGTATACAATTACGTGACTTATTGTAAAGTGCATCTTGTAGGTTGTCCATAACTTGAATTTTACACAAAAATGTTAAAAATATCTTCGAGCTAGATGGAAAGAAAACAATGGAAAAGAAAATGAAAATTTTTACGTGTACATTTTATGGGAATTCCGCAGGTTTTATGGATGAAGTCTGCACTTTATTGGTGTCTCAAGTTTCGCTCCACAAAAATTTTGCCTTTCATGTTGATTCAATTTAAAAATCTCGTATTTTCTGATGTTTGAGTACAAACAAATTCCAACTTACATTCATGTTACATGTGCTAACGAATTAATTAGACACTTGTCAGCGCCAAATGGCACTCCAACATAAAGAAAAAACACATCCTCTTAAAGCAATTCGATCGAACATCTTGATTCACAAGGCGAACTGAATTAATTGCCTTAATCCTTAGAAGATAATTAGTTTTCATGTGTTTAAAGTATGGTTATGTCACAATACTTTTTTACTTAATTCCTACAAATATTCGTAGCCTCTCCCGGCTTCGCCTGAAGTATTTCTTAACTATATTAGACATAGACATTTATTACTAACGAAACACACACACCGAAAGACACAAAATAACAATAATAATAATAAAAAACAAATTTCACAAAGAATTATGGGAAGAAAAAAAGTGCATTATGTGTGTGTTTTGCTGGTTGTACCTGGCCCTGGCTCAGCATTATGCTATGGAGAAGACATGTTCCGTAGCGTTTACATTAGCATGCATTTAGCATTAAATTATTTGATATCCTATGTTTTGGCGGGTTGATAATAAATAGATTATACTTTCAGATGATTTAAAACATCAACTAACCCAGCAACCGTACCATAGGATAGATGTATATGAAACTAGACAACCTTTTAACTAGGTTTTTAATGCATATTATTTAGTACCCATACACAATCAGTTAAATAATATTCTGTAAAAATTAATTTATATACAAAGGCATTTTAATAAAATAGAGGATTTGAGAATAAAATATTGAAGGTAGATAGTTTAAGTATAACGTGGTTACTTACAAGTTATAACAACGAAGCTAAAATTTTGAAAGCCTAAAAAGTTTTTTATCCTATCAGGTGAATCGAAGTATCACTTGACAAGTTAGGGCATTTATAACTAAAGTTTGCAAACCCACGTCAAAGAGGATGATAATAGTGTCACGCTTCTTTAGCCCTTCGGGGAATAAACAAAACTTTTCAGACCTAATCGAATTTTAAACGTACTTGAATCGCCCAAACCAGGCTTTGAACGGGGATAGTGAAGCTTCAATCAAACACGGTTATTGTCAAAACGAATATCAAATCGATCAAGCCGTTTTTGGGTTAAAGAGAGAGTGATAACATTTGTTCTAATATTTAAAGTTTTGCTGCGTTGTTAATTGAAATAGGTTAATATAATATATATTCCAAAAATAATGGGATAGGAAATAAGTAATTATCTGTCAGTTTCCAATCCACATATATATAGTTTTATAGCAAAAGATAATTTTACATTTAAATATCACAATAGCTTATAGCCTAGTCAGCTGTCACGAGAATTCACATTCAACTCATTTCGATTTAAGATTCTATTATTATTGGTAACAATTCGTTATAGTTGCCTTAAGTATAGCAATTTAGCGAAAATCACCTATTAAAATTTGTAAAAATACAAAGTTGCTGTCACTCAAATCCAGGTTATAAAATACTTGGGTTTATGATTAACTTATACGTGTGTACGAGCAAGCCTTGTACAAAGTAAAATGTCGTATACTTCGTAGCTCTTTGATTTTCACCATTATACGTCGTTTATGTATTTTGATAGCGCTTATGTTAGTGAGAGCAGTTGCTGACAGGTGAAATCTTTAAAGACTTTTATAGTTTATCGCGTTATGGATAGTTTTGAAACATTGTCTCAAGTTGTGTTGTCGCATTTTACATTATATTATGTCTGATGTCTGGTTTTGGTACTTCTTTACTACATCATTTAAAAAATAATTGTTACTATTTAGCCTTGTGTGTTTTCATTATCATTACTAAGCGGGCCATAGACGCACCGCATGTTGCAGTCAGGACCGACTTGACTGCAACATGCGGTCCGTCTATAGCTGGCCTATTTGTATTTTTGTGTCATCTAAATATCTTATTTTATGAATTTTCTATGAAACTGTTGTACATTCAACTCACTTTAAATTTTATTTTCCTTTCTGTTTCTTATAAAGTGAGGTATTCTTTTGTTTCCTGATAATAATAAAGTTAATTTAACTCTTTCTCTGCACACTGAAGTAACCGTCATTGTGAACTATTTAGTTATCTTTATTCACTTATACATTTACAGTAATAGAAAGAGTAAAGCGTGTTCACAAGTAACAGAATACTATTTTGTTATCGAAACATTACACTGACAGTCTCTTAAAAAATCATTTTTATGAGAGTAAATGATCAACCTCCAAATCTGACTTGACTACATGCCATTTATATTACTAAGGAAAGGCTAGTATCTTTGGAATTTTGTTTACAATATAAGCAGTTTTTCAACTATGTGACTGTATCGTCCAATGAAGCTGGTGATCGCGCGATTATTAGCTTAATAGAAGTTGACATATGTACTCATACAAGTATAGATACAGGTACATTGCGTGTATAAAACGTTATGATTGATTTCTTTGTAATGTATGTCTGTTTTAAAGAATAAATAAAAAAATCTTAATTCAATTTATGATACACTAATTTAGTGTTAGCTTAACATTTTACTAAATAAATAGAAACTTGCCTTACTCTAAACAAAAGTTTGAGTTAGGTAACAAATATCATCTTCAATGACTTTATTCAGCTAAACTCTGGTAAATAAAGTTAAATCGTTATAAAGTGAATGTAAACGGAGACGCTTAAATCCTCCGGTAAGCCGTAAAGAGGATCATTAAAGCCTTTAATGACCACGGAAGGGATCTTGTGATAAGCACACCCAGCGGAGTAGCCTTACGAATTTGGTAAATTTTTGATTTGATAATTTACTATCTATTTTGTTAAAGATCTGAATTTGGACCAACAATTTATTATGTATTAATATTGTCGTCGGAATTTAGTGTCATCATCACTAGTTTCTACTGTTTCGATATAGTTGTATACGTTGTGGCGCTAATAGTTATATACTAATTTTTAATTCCGTAATATTCTGACAGCTATCATTTTTTGACATGTCAATACGAGTCTGAACATCTGAGTCTATACTCTATACATATATATTGTTAGTTAATGTATCCATTTTATTAAGTGCGGTGCTCCACATTAAAAGTGGTTCATCGGCGAGTGATAATTACGTCCCTTTTCATCACAAACAGTAAAAAAACGCGCAAGTAAATATAACATTTTATTTTTTTTAAAGGTTAACTACACCTGGAATTAGTTGGCAGTGATGCCAGCTAAAGAATAAAATAAAGTCATTAAAGTTAATTCAATATATTGTTCGTGATATTGAAATATTTGTTATTTTTGTATTAGGTTTAGATTTACCTACCTAATAATAAAAGATAAAATCAAAATATTTAATTTCCACAACCCAAATAAATTTATTATATATAGGGTGGAATATGAGTGTGGCTCAACTAAATCTAGCGTAATCCTTCGAGCGTGCCCCTTGCCGGCATCGATGTTGATATTGACTATTGCAATTTCATAAATGCAAACAAGCCATTTCAAATATGGTTTGAAACTAGATCCTAATGATATTTGCTTTAAATTTCAATAACAGCCAAAAAATATTGAGAATACCTAATGTGGTATCCAAATATTCAACATCTAAACGTGAAAGCGATTTTTTAATATTCAACCATAGAATAACAAGATTAAGAAAAAATAGAACTTTAAATCAATTAATGTCACTTTCATAAAATCTTCAGCCAATGATTCGCCTAATCAGTGGCTACGCAGTTTCACACTATCTGTACCTACGTTTCAACTCTTTGGACTTTTTTAATTAATCTTAGATTTAATTCCAATTTATGAGATGAGATAAAGTAACATAACTAAGTATTAAAAATCACGTGTTATTTTTTTTTTTTTTTTTAAATGGCTCTGGCACGGTTTGTGCATTAGCCAGCGTCAAGTATGAGATTTTTATCAATCGTTCTTTTTGCCTTAGAAATTCGACCACGTCCTCCATGTACGGTTTAGGCACTCGCCCGGTACCGCACAACCCTCCCAAAGGCCGAGAACAAATTTAAATTAAATTAAAACTTGCCCTCGAACCGGGAATCGAACCCGGTACCCCTCACCTAGCTGCCACTTAATAAGACCGCTAGGCTATGAGGCCCCTTTTCTGACATAGTATTGTCTTTTATAGTATTGTCTAACCTTTTAGTCGATACCAACTCCGGGGAAATAAATTCAGATAATGCAACTTTCTCTACAGCTGTGATACTTTTTGACATTCAACACCTTTTGTCTTCAGTCACCGTGACCAGTGACCACGCACGCTGTAAAGCACGCGAAACGTCGGATAAATTTAAAATTATGTGAAATAATTTTAAATTTATAATAATACATAACTTTAATCCGGTTAAAAGTATTTTCTAACACTCGAAAATAATATACCAATTACATTTAATCGATATTTTCTTTAATAAATCAGAAACACACAAGGCATACAAACGACCAGCCTTTAGGCAGACCTAATTTGACCCAAGAGAATGTTATTCAAGTTACCAAAGTCAAGAAACTTGTTTGAAAGATTCATAATTTTCAGACGTCAGGGATAAATTGAAGAAAAACACGATATCATAAAGTTTTTGTTTTTGTACAAAAACTAGGTTTTAATATATTCTATACGTTGGAGTATAGTGTACGCCGTAGTCTCAGCTACGTTAAAATCTGTGATGGAACCTTGTTATCCAAGAAATGGTTAGCAGTGACGAGGAATGCAATGCAGTGGTAGTCGTGACAGCAGAACGAGAGAGAGCGCTCTCGGACGAATCGTAGGGTTATATGACGCGGAGTAAATAGAAGAAGATATGCCCATCTCCTACCTCCTATGTAGTGTATACTGCAATGGAGTTTCGAGCGTAACAATTATGCAGTTGAGGCCTCGGTTGAGACCCCGGAGCCTCTGTGACGCGGCATTGCAGGAACTACTCGATGTTGTTTTAGTGTATGAGTGGTGTCCCACATATTATATATTACACGGGTATTTTAAAATTTTAGTTATAATAATTAGACTATAAACCACACGAATGCTCGCTGTTTGTACATATACCGAGACTCACAACCGTGTGGCTACGCCGTAGCATCAGAGTATACACACGTAGCTCTATGATTCATAGTTAGAATTCCACGTGCTGCGCCTTCCTACGTAAGGCAATAATATATATATTCGAGAATGTTATAAGCTGCTTAAAAGCTCTTTTCAACTGTATATAAACGGGAATATATTTTCACTTTACACAACCAGATGTTTACTTCTCTCACTGACTCCTTGAATCGCATTCACCAACGACAATATTAGCTAAATAAGTAATTTATTTTAAGTGACACGAGTTGAGTTTGGTAGCGGTTGTTGTATGGATATGTTGGCTTTAATCACTTAAAATAACATTAGGGGTAGTGGGGTTGCGACGCTAAAAGCCTAACTTTGTTTGTCTATTGGTTCATAAATCTATGTGACACTTCAATACAAGAATAGTCTTATGTAAATGAAATTACAATTTATAAGTGTGGAAAAAACTAAAGGGCTCATTTTGGCTTCAAGTGTGAGATGATAGCTTACATTTTGTTTACGCTTGTTATTATTAACTAAAATATATTTATATATGCTATTTAACTAATGTTAGGTTAAATAAGTCACGACAAAAAATATTCAATTCATAAATATCAAAATTACGACAATATTAAATACGCAGAATTTTATATTCTGTAACCACGGTTTTCTAAAAAGCAACGACTCGTAGAAAATATTACTGGTAATTTGTGCACGTTAGCCCTAATACTCTGACAAAGTGGTTTCTTTTGATCAATGATTCCTTTGTGTGTTTATGATTCTCTCAGAGTTGGTCCTATGAAAGCCAGAAACTGTGAAATAGCCAATCCGATGACCGCTTTCATGCAATAAATCCAATTATGTCCCATATATATTGTATTTGTCAACGCGAATAGAAACACAGGTGCTTTATATTCAATTAAATATAATATCGTTATGTTAGTTAATTTGTAACGTAAAATTATCAATTCTAAATGCAACTGTTTAGATTTTCTTTGAAAATTTTAATTTGCCGTAAAATATTTAAAATGAAAATTTTCCTGTTATGTGAATTGAAATGTTTAAGATTTCATTTCTGAAGCGTTTGTATCTAAAGCAAAGTTCGTGCCAACATCTTAAACAATGAACGCATTTGTAAAAGTTTCACAAAGTTTGACATATATCTTTTGAAATGAAACAATAGGTTTGAAACAAACAGCTTTTCAAATTGCAATATATTTACTATCACTGAAAAAGCTTTAGTGCAAGAACATAAATTAAGTTTCCATCAAAGGCTAACTTTAATATGGCTTTATTTTCATCGACTTCTTGATTTCAAAATGGACCCCGTTCTCAATTCTACCTTTCTTATTATATGATTTATTTATTTAGACACAAGTCAACTTATTTGCAATACGCATGAGCTTCTTAAAAATGTGGAATAAAAGGGTAAGCGGGTAATGATTGGAAAATGTTATGATGATAGAAGAAGAACGATAGAAGAATTTGGAGGAGCTGATGGTGCATTCACTCCGTCGGAGGTCGTGTACTAATGTTAAATATAACGCCATGGATGATCATAATGGATGGATGTAATCCTGATTATGTAGTACTTGAATAATGGCTATTTAAAAAAAAAGTGGTAACTCTACTAAGTAGTATTGAGCAGTGTTGGCTAATAGTGGCTTCAGCGTGCGACTCTCATCCCTGAGGTCGTAGATTCGATCCCCGGCTGTGCACCAATGGACTTTCTTTCTATGTGTGCATTTAACATTTGCTTGAACGGTGAAGAAAGACATCATTAGGAAACCGACATGTCTAAGACCCAAAAAGTCGACACGTCGGCACTGGAGGCTGATCACCTACTTGCGTATTAGATTAAAAAGTGATCATGAAACAGATTCAGAAATCTGAGGGCCTAGAGAGGTTGTAGCGCCACTTTTTATTGTTATTATACTAAGTGGTATTGTATTTTCTACTTCAATTAAATATCTCTCTTCTGCTTATGAAACTTATTTTTTTAATAATAATTTATTTATTTTCTTATTTCCTACTTTTAAAGTAACTTAATACTAATACAATAGAAAACTTATTAAAATAAATTAGATATAAAAAACCTTTTTACAAATAATACAAATTTAACCGACGTTTCGCGCGCTTGGTCACCTTAACTGAAGACAAAAGGTGTTGAATGTCAAAAAGTATCACAGCTGTAGAAAAAGTTGTATTATCTGTATTTATTTCCCCGGAGTTGTTATCGACTAAAAGATGGAGGGTTTTGGCAGAAATGGCGTACGGTGTCCTCTATTTTCGCGGATTGTTTATCTTGAGATTTTAATTAGGATATTATTGGATCCCAGGTGTTTGACAATTTTAGGCCGTCTTCTCGATTATTGGGGTGTTATTTGATTTCAATGGCTTAATAATTCTAAATTTATAATAATACATCACTTCAATACGGTAAAAAAGTGTTTTCCTTAAAAACAAAACTTGTGAAATTTAGCCAGTGCCACTTAATAAATCCGTCCCGTCGTCGTCAAGGTCCCGCCTTACCTCTAACTTGTTGTATCCTACCATACCCAAGAAAAACAAAGTTGGAAACATAACTGGGTAAAATGAACTCCATACAACCACATGTAAAATGTATTTGGTAAATTTGTTATGATTGAATGAATATCGATCAGTCTGTTTACCTTTAATATGGAATAAAGAAAGGTAAATACTTTTTGTATGAATTAATTGGTAAAGAGTTCTCTATAATATGACTGACTCGGCAAACGTAGTTTTGCTATGTATATTATTTCTAGGAAACATTTTTTTAGTTCAATAAAAATAACTTCCTACTATAATAAATAAACGGAGGTGATCTTAGAGGGGTGACAATTAAGTATTGTATGTATTTTTGTATGCTGTATCATAAAAAATAAAAACAAAGTTTTTTCTTAAAAATAAAAAATAAAAATTGGGGTGGAAAGATAGATAGTAGCTGACTATCAGACTTACTGAATATGCATAAAAAATGTCTAAAAATCGGTCGAGCCGTTCGAGGTCGAGAGTTTATATATTAGATTATATATAATTTTGTATAAGAAAATTAAAAAACAAACCTTCAAATTGATTATTAATTAACTGTACATTCTTAATATTGGATATTGCACCCTAGTGAATCGTTTATCAATGGGTATTAAACTGTCAGAGAGGATGGAGGTATAAGCCTAATCCAACGGTCACACGTGGAAATTCATGGAATCCCAACTATTCAGTTATTCGCTAATATTGTTGGACCTTTTCGTGGACAGCGTTAAACAATGCGTTGTAAACGTTTATATGTTAACGCAATTACTTGAGAAGCCGACAAGAAATGTGCGAGGATGTTATGCGGGAGTTCTTATATTAGTAATAAAAATATTACAATTATGACATTTATTATATTATTTATATCACCTGTAATTAAAGCGTAGAATAGAGTTTGACCGATGCTCATAATGAGTCAAGCACTTAACTTCAGACGGAGATAAATGATGCAATTTTCAACTACAACTTACTAAAACGAAATTAAAAATAGAAATAATCGAAAATATATAACTGCTATGCTGTTAATTGTAAAACTTGTTAGAGGATTTGCGTCTATTAAAAACAGACTGCTCTTATATTTAGTGTATTACCCCGAAACCAATAGACAACAACTTTTAAAACAGTATTTCAATATTTTTACTAATACTCAGCGAAACCAAAGACAGAAAATATGGCGAACCATTATCTATCATGATTATCTCTGTATATTTAAACAGCATACATTAAGTTTACGTAAGTGTGTTTCCGACTTTATTAAATTCATGTGATTTGGAATATAATGAATGTTGGCCCAAATGGATATTAAATAAATCATTGTTTAGAGATACAGAGCGACTCCGTTGAGATACTTAAATAATCAGTTAATGTTTATTTATTGGTAAGAGTTTTCATTTGTGTTGATTTATGATATGATATAATTTATTGTTTTTGGTTACGCGCTGTATTGTTGTATTTATATTTAATGCTTTCTAATCGCGCATTTATGTGGTGAAACTGCATGTTTACGTTCTATAAATCATTTTTTTAATATTAACTTTTATTAGCATTAATACAGTCTTTGGAACATGGTGTAATGGTTGCAGCTCCTTACAAACGTGGTGTAAAACAAAAACATGGCGAATAAAAAGAGTGGCGGAGAGTTTATTGCCAGTTCTTCTCTTCCGTTCTACGAGAGCTGGCAGTAAATGTAAAATTAGAAGCATTTAATATATATACATATATTTCTTTTTTTGATGTTCATAAGAGTACATTTTGTTACCTATATGAATAAATAATTTTGATTTTAACTTTAATTATTTTTCATGACAAAAATTTAAGTAACTTTGTAAGAAATTTATTACAAATTTGTCTAAAAGTCACTAAAGTTAACAGAAAAGATTTTCATTTCTTACAAAATTTATTACATTTTTTCCTCCTTACACGGCACTTGATATAAGTAGTACTTATTTCCATATTCTTTGAAAACAATGGAATGTTACGAATGATTGCGTTTGAGATTTCATAAAAATGAAAATATGAGAAAGAATCATAAACCTCTTTGAACTTTTTATAACCATTGCGAAATAAGCTACGGAATTCTACTCTCTAAGGTAAGGAAAACATTCCTCAGTACATAACAATATACACAAAACGAATATAATACTTATTGAGTTGTTTAGTATTGCACGTGTATTACTACAACATTCAAGAAGAACATTATCATTTTTATTAAACATTTTATTTAAAAAAACGACATAGTCAGGTTTTCTTTTCAATCTAATATATAAAATTCTAAATTTAAACTCCTCCGAAACGGCTTGACCGATTCTCATGAAATTTTGTGTGCATATTGGGTATGTCTGAGAATCGGACAACATCTATTTATCATCCCCCTAAATGTTATGAAACGTCATCGATCCAAGTTGCTGCAGCTGTTTGATAAACTGGCTCCATATCTTTCAGGCTGCTATTTAAATGGCGCTGTTTAGTAAAGAGGCTAGGCTGTTGATTAAGCTAGTTGGCTGCGACACATACACATGGACAGTATACTCATGCCAACATTGCCAACATTACTAGTCTTAATAAAGATCAGCCGTCGTGTCCGAATTGTCTTGGTAAATATTATAGGAGAAAAGTCACACGAGTTAAAGTATTTGTATAGGTTTTACAAATGATACACTTTTCATGAAAACGTTAGAATTGATTTCCCAATAAATGCTGCTAGTACCACGATCAGCTTTATCTCTGTTTATTTTTATATTTACGATCTCATTTCCAATGCTTCAATGATTTCTTTTACGCCAAATAAAACGGGATTTGCTGTGTTTATTAAATTCTGTGTTCTGATAATATTAAATTTTGCAATATTTTCCAATTGAGTTATAATCACTCGATTTTTATTCCATTCTAAACATTTAATGATTTTGTAAACAAATCAAATATGATGTGTAGATTTTTTTTATTATTTATATGTTAAAATATATATATTTTCTGCACTAGGAGTTGAAAGTAATATATACCGAACTTTTAGACATACAGGTCACAAATGATTTAATTGCTGGTGCTGAATTCGCATTTTCTGATATTATAACATATTATTTTTAAATGTTAGAATGTTTTACTTGTAAGTAGACGTCTATATTTTTTCACGCATAACTCATTTGCCTGTAATATAATATTTTATAAAGTAATAAATACTTATGATTTATTTATCGTTTTAAAATTATTAAAAATAACATAATCACTAGTGTCACTCCAACCCTGTTTCCTTATAGACAAGTGATTAGCCACTAACAAGTACATTTTAAACATAACATGTTTAGTTTGAAGCACACTTTAACGTTTTTATAAAATCTGAAGAGATCATATAATTATCTTCATTAAGACATCAAAGCTAAAGTAATTTAAATACACAGAGTATTCTTCGATTAATTTTCTTAATCATATTTCTTGACTGTATTACTAATTAGCACTTATACCGTCAACGAATCATCTTATATTTCAGCAATACAATGCGAAGAGACAAGTAATACTTGAAGAAGCTGATCGTGGTTGGTAATACAGAAGGAAAAAGATCGCGCGGCCGCTCACAAGATGGATAGATCAAGTCCATTTGGTTGAGACTGTTCGTCTTCAAAACTGTAGGACTGTGTCATCGCAATGAAAATACGCTGGACAGAAACAGACTGTCAAGGTATCCCTTGCTGACCAGCTTAGACCTACCTGATCAGACCTGACCTGCGATTCTGTAACTCACTTTTCGAACTCACAGAGCGGATTTCGCATCGGCGGTCGCTCTCAAATCAGTCGTGAAGCAGTCATTTTATGATTTGGGATTCTGATAAACAATAAACTACAAGCTCCCACCTTTTCAGAATGCCAAATCATAAAATAAAAAAAAGACCACCGATGCGAAAACCGCTGTGTGAGTTCGAAAAGTGAGTTACAGAATCGCAGGGCTGCTGGCCTAAGAGGACTAAATAGCACAGCTTTTTAAAGGTCAATCATAATGTTTTTAAGGTCAATCGTTATGTTTTAAAGTCAATCATAACGTTATTTCCAATATTCCGATATCAAAGACAAAACAAATAGAAAATAATGAAATTAAATTTTATTTTAATTAAAGATACAAGTTGGCGCCTGATATTCAGTACCGGCTGTTACTTTCCGCTCAACGTTATATCGCCATACAGCGAGGAAATGCTGCTTTACGGGGACCAAACTTTTTTTAATTATAGTTTTAATTTTCTATTCATCTGTTTTTAATTATTATTACTCGATGTAGGAAAGAATATTGTGAATACTGTATATTTGTGTTGTAAATAAATTTTAATGTTAATGAAAATTGGTTGTATTAATGATCGTTTAATATTTAACAACCCATAATTAGTAGAACAATTGATATGCATTATCTCTGTGAGTTTTCATTAATATGTTAGCATTATTAATTAAACAAATATTAAAAGCGGGTGTCGCTTGCCAGGTTTGGAGTTGTCTGAATGATGAATAATTATGAATACTTCACCGTATTCATTAAAACAAGGGCACAGCAAAAGTATGATTAATGAAAATTGCTAAATTATAAGAAAAGACGAATCACGCTATAATAATTATGGCACCCGTTCAAAATAAATTATAATGTAGTATTGCTCAAAAATAAAAAAATCTGTTATTTCTTCTAAAAAATAAACAATTCTTACATAGATAGAATTTATTGTTATAATAGTCGCTATTGACGAAGCCTCCCCCAATTTATATTTTCATTTATTACCATATGGTGACCATTCTATTTTCGTTTCATTTTGGTCTTACTCATTTTTCACAGAACAAATGAGGCTTCATTCAAGTGTTGCAAACTTCAATTGTTTTTATTAGTGTTATGTAATAAATATTTTTAATCTATGCACTGAGCTCACATATATCCTTTATCTGTACTATACAGATAAAGAATATATCTTAAATTACGAGGGCATATATATACATAAAAAATAATTGAAATATTATTCAAAATTATATAATATTAGATATTTAGTCTAGTTAAGTTTAGATATTGAGAAACTTTCAACTATAACTTTTACATGGTCTTGATGGATTGATGTTCATCTGTTTATATTGAAGTTATAACATCAGAGCTTACCCTTATACATAAGTTTTTTAAGCGGTATATAAACCGAGAACTTCCATTATGTGAGTGCAAAAAAATAAAAATCAATAAGTTTCAAGTCAGCCCAATTTTGACATCAATAAAACTATTCTCTTTAAACATTCAGACAGCGCTCAGGATTAGATAACCACTTGAATAACAAATATATTTAATTTTGATCTAAGTTGGAGGCGTTTGGATTGAAAAGCCGAAGTTTTCAATTTGAATGATTGCTGTCTAAAATATTGTTGTCTGTGGTTTAACTTTGATCATAGAGAATTGAGTAATTCACAGACTGAAGTATAATCAATGTCTTCTTAAAGAAAGGAAACTCTTATTGTAAAACTTAATATTACCTATAAGTACATATATATGTATATTAATAGTAGTATAGTTATAGTTCAATTTAGATTTTCTTAAAGGGAAACGTGCGCACATAATTCCATTTAGCGAGTGCATTGTTAGATGTTTATTATGCAGACAAATTCTAACTTCTTTAAATTTTCTGTTCATTTAATAGAAATACTCAAAGCCGATATTTATACCCTATACTACTTACTACCCTTTACAATATAAACCACTCATACTAAACCCATGCAAAAAATATTCAATTCGCAAATTGGCAAAATTAAATTATAGTTTTTTTTTATAGAACGGGGGGCAAACGGGCAGGAGGCTCACCTGATGTTAAGTGATACCGCCGCCCATGGACACTCTCAATGCCAGAGGGCTCGCGAGTGCGTTGCCGGCCTTTTAAGAATAGGTACGCTCTTTTCTTGAAGGACCCTAAGTCGAATTGGTTTGGAAATACTTCAGTGGGCAGCTGGTTCCACATATGGTGGTGCGCGGCAAAAACTGCCTTGAAAAATGCTCAGTTGAGGAACGGCAAGTTAAAAATAGTTGCAAGAGAACTCATTCAATATTAACAAACGGATACTGCCGTGGATACTCACACTGTCACTGCTTCAGCGAACCATTCTCATCCCTGAGATCGTAGATAGAAACCCCGGCTGTACACCAATGACCTTCTATGTCCTCATTCAACAGTCGCTCGTATGGCAAAGGAAAACAACGAAAGTAAACATATGCCATAGACCCATGATGTCTGTGATTTGGAAAGAGAGTTAGAAGAACTAATTTTGTCAAATTTAATTTTGTAAAAAACTCTGTCTCAAAGTAAAAAACAAATCACATTCGAAATAACATGCGATTTTCGAGACACAATACGTAGTGATTTTGGGAACAGCTGTATATAAAATCCAGCCGACGACAAAATTGAAATCCCACATAAAACAGGCAGCCAGTAATAATCTCGCAAGCAATTTTACGTGTTTCGTTTTATATCACTTCGGTATTTCACAATCTATTCAAAGATAATGTGGTACTTTATTATCTGTAGCAATATTTCAATATTTCTGATCATGCAAAATGGATGCTAGATTTGTTTTTTTACAGAGTCTTATTATTAATACTAATTTTCTTAGTTTCCATTATGAGTAGTTGATTTTTGTTTTTTCAGTATTTTATTCAGCCACAATATAAATTAATTATTGATAGTATGTCAAGGTGATACGTTTATTACACAAAAAATAGAACTAAAATAAATGTAAAAACGTTGGTCACTGTGGCCGTGTTAATTTAATGCCTCGCGTTATTGCGATTCTTAATAATTTACTGAGGAAAGCACCAGCTTGGGGTCACCAGTAGACAGCTACAAGGCGCCAATTTAAATATTTAATTAGCATTGTGATCTTGGCCCAAGTTTATCAAAGTTGTGTGACTCTTGTATTTTAGTTTAGCCGAGGCAATATGTTATTGTTTATCTAGTTTCTACGGTATAAATTGAACAAAGCTTTGAAAATTAAGTGTTGTTTCATCCTAAATTGCCTGCATAAGGGATTTACTCGAGCGACAAAAACCTTTTGAATTTAAATGAGTACTGCATTTGAAACAAATAAAAATACGGCCATATATTTCCGCCGGTTCAAAGTCGTTAAATATATGGTCCGAAACGGTAAATTTTCCAATCTTACAACTCTAAATTAATTCTAAAGCTTTCAACAAAAGCCCGGATGCCGTATCCTTCGCTGGAAGGCTAAAAGCTTTGCATTCATTGAAAAGTCTATAGAAATTAAGTTACTTATTAAATTGGCTTACCTTTATAAATTATGTTTGAAATCCAATTATTAGGTACATTTGCGGTTGAAACGAAATTAAATTTTTCGCCTTTCGGGTGAAGATTGGTCAATTATTTTATTATTTATATAAAAACAATTATATTGTTTAGTAATTTATTTAGCTATTTTAAATGTTTCAGCAACTTGTTTTAATTACATGAAGTTTAGTATCTATTCTTTCACAAAGAGAATAGCGACCGACACGTTTCTTGTGTTCTCCATTTCGATCTTTGATGGGCAAGAAACGATGACGGCAACATTATTTCTCTGAATGATTGTTCTTATAAAGAAACTTATACATTTTGAAAATATCTACAAAATCATGTGTTTTTTTTATTTTTTTTTTTTATTTATTAGCCGGATACAAAATCCATTGGCAAAAAAATCATGTGTTTATGGAAAAGTATTGCTAAGTAGAATATATATTTATAAGAATAATATATATAAGCGACTTTTACTACTGCACATGTACGATTTGTACTTCACTTGACTAGTGTAACTTGAGTTTACATTTAAAAGATATATTTCGTTTTACTAGAATTTTAAGCATAATCTATAACATAATCATTTAAGATAAAATAATAAAAAAGTTTAAATTCTCGTAAATTATAAGTCGTCCTCACCAACTTTGACTTTCGTCGTATGTAATGAATTTTGGAATTACCAGCGACCAATCTGAAGCTAAAAGCTCTAGATTGGATTTGAGTGCCATTACAAAAAGGAGGTCATATTAAGTGATGAGCCGAGAAAAAGATACCAAAGCTAACGGTTTTTGGTATCTTTTGTTTGAGCCCACTTTTATTATTGGGAGATGGCAACAATGCATGTTTACAAAAAAAAATCATTGCTCTCATCTGTTCCTTGATCAGTTTTTTTTCTTTAGAGGAAAATGTGTCATATTATGCCCTCTGTGCCTGACACATGTCTATGTATAAGAAATTCCAGTTTCCTCACGTCTCATCACCGTACGCACCGACTTCGGAGAATTGGCCTCATAGCATTTTCACTAAATAAATTTAACTATTTTAGTTATATAAGCAGCAAAACAAGTGGTTTCAGCGTGAGACTTTCATCCATGAGGTGGTAGGTTCAATTCCCGGCTAGTCACCGATGTAGTTTTTGTTATGTGCGCAATTAACATTCGCTCGTATGGTGAAGTAAAACGTCAAGAGTAAAACGGCATGTCTTAGAACCAAAAAGTCGACATCGGCATCTATTAGGTACGGGCTGATCACCTACTTACAGTACTACTTACAATACAGACACAGGAAGCTGAAGCCCAGACCGAAGGTTGTAGCGCCACTGAATTGTTTATACAAGGCCAAAAACAAATATTATAATGCATATGAAGTTTAAATTAGTTGTTATTCATAAGTCCGGAGAATAATATTAATTTATAGTGAAATATAAAAACAAATTAAAAATAATAGAAAGTTTTCACTAAATACCGCTAACTTGATACAACTTTAAAACAAACAATAACTCTAGTGGCTCCAGTTTCATAAAGTTAGCGCTGAAACATTTTAAAAGCACTGAGTGCTGTGAATGAATTATCGAACTATAAACTAATAGTAAACTTTTACCTAGCAAATAAGGCCATTCATATTATGTTCCATACACACTATCACCGTTGTATCTAGCGCTTAGAACATTCTAGAATCCAGTAATGTTCTGAAGATTATCTAATAATGTCTTATGGTAACAGTAATGATAGTAATACAACAGTCTTTAACTATGTTTTGAAAGATTCACATTTTTAATTAATGAAGCGTGGTAGAATGCGAAAACTATCGCTTTAGAAATAGGTACTGCTTGAATGCTTTTCCATTAAGGAAAAGTGATATAATATTGTGTTCTCTGAGGGTTCTTATTTAAGTTTGGATGAACTGATATTAAAGTAAGATTATGTTCAAATGAAGATAACATTTATAATAAATGAAGAATATATTTTATATAAGAGGGCAAACAAACGAACTTTAATAAATACTTACCAACTTCGAACTGTTGTTGTTAAGCGTTTATTTTGAGATTGGAAATTCAGTCAAATGTTTACCTTAGCAACGTACCCAGGCAGCTGTGACAATTTGCGCTTAGCATTCAGGAAATGCATACATAAATCATGCTGCGCCAAATTGCTTTCAATAAATTAGCATAACCAATGCCAGCCTATGATTAATATGACTTTGTGATGTTACTGAGCATAAAGTCTAGATGATTTTACGGAAGTTTTTATTCCACATATGTACTTTGCTTTCTCCTAAAAGATGAACTGATTATGAAAACGAAGTCAGTCTCTCATTTAAAAACACTTACTAAAATTAATTTTGTGATTATTAAACATATAAGGATCTTTAGATACATTTTATATAGATTTAAAAAATTAAACTCTAGTTGCATTTCTGAAATAAAAGTGAGATATCATTATTTAAATTAATACAGTTTTTAAACTACATATTATATATATCAACTAGTTAATACTAGTTGATATATATATATTTCATAATTGAAAAGGTGTCTGGATTATTAAGTATATTTCTGAACGCAGTATAAAGAAAACTATCATTATGACATATACATTGACAATACGCACTACTGTCAGTTGTCTATATTCGCCATATTTGATGTTACATTCTACAAATAATAATTTGAAGTTTGTTTTCAACTTTTTTATTTACTGCTTCTAGTGTATTTTCGACATTCTGTGTCTTGTGATTTCATATTCATAAAACCTTATGTTTTAGTTTATATTAATCTTATTCATTCAGGTTTCATCTGTTTTTTGTTTGAATTGTGATTTCAAGTAGGAAAGCTGAGAATTGTAAACAGTGCTCATGGTGAGATCGTCATGGGTTGCTTAACTTGGATTAGAGGTAATACGATGTATTTCTCAACCATTTTTGCAAGGAAAAAGAAATGTTATATGCGGTATTATTGACGCACCTAGTAGCAGATGTTGTAATAGTTCTACTGTTATTTCTTCATGAAGCGTTTTAGAAATTATATAAATATTATTTTCTTAGACAGCAACGAAAACAATAATACAGTCTCTATCTCCTTTTTCATGAATATTTCAGGAAATTATGAATATTCTTGTGAATTATTAGGATTACATAAATAAAAAGTTGCTCACCCACAAATTTTCACAGTTGGGGATTGAATGCTATTAATAGCTATGCATGAATTATGATAATTATTAGCTAAGATTCATGTACTATATTATTAGCTAAGTTACATATTCTTCAAATTTACAATGATGTCATGATTATTAGATCACACTTTTTACATATATGGTACAATTTAAAAATTTGATTATATCACACAAACTGCATTTGTTATCTTATATGATCAAATTATATTCCTTGCATTTTAAATATACCAAGGTTTAAACTAAAATCAATTGTGTAAACATTTATAAGATTAGCCAAACCTAAGTACATTTATGAAAAGTACATAATATGAAGATTCATCTTATAAGCTTCTACATTTTTCAGGGCTAAAAATCTCATTTCCAATCAAAGACAAGGAGTTAAACAAAATAGCAGCCTTCTTTAACTTGAGTACATTTCTGCTGACATGTGCTGCATTGGTTCAGCCGAGTTGGTTCAGGATCAGAGGCCTACATTGTATTGAGAGCCTTTCTCTATCACAGTTCTTCACATTTGATCCAAGTGATGAGCCAGAAATATCCATTCATCAAAATGCAGATATTTATGGACATTTTAATATTATGACTGGAACAGATTTTAATGGTAAGACCTAGAGCCAACTCTTATGTCTCAAGGTACACTCACTCATTCAATTATAAGTCACTATTGTTGCTATATATTTAAAGTAACCGTATTTAAGTAAATTAGATGCAATTTAATCATTCTAGTTATAGTGGGTTATGTAAATATGTTATATATATTATCGTGTAAATATGCTATAAATGATGTAAATAAAAAATAACAATATAGGGTTACTAACCTTAAAAGCTTATTTTAATGGTAATTGTCATACTCTATTTTAAAGTTGACCAGTTTAATGTTCGCTGAAAGTAATTATGTATTGGCATTTAATTGATAAGCAGTGAGGAAAAGAGTTTAAATTGATTTTCTGCTTTGGAATTACAAATAATGCAAACATACTTTACAAAGTTTTAATAATAAGTTCTGTGTTTGTTTGCTATGTCTTAACATGTGATTTAAGACACAAGACTTGGCGAATTATGACTTGTATTTCAAAATACATCACTTACACATATGTATTTGAGTTCAGGGACACTGGAAGTCAAGTATATATCAAGTTTAAGCCGAGTTATGGTAATTGGTGACTTAGGCAAATGTGACAGTAGTTTTAAGATGTAAAAATTTACATCATTATTACAGTTTATTTGGTTTTAGGTCTTCCACCATGCACAACACCAGAGATAATATCACTTATGAGAGTTCTAATACTATTATGTTTCATGGTGTTAATATGTTCCTGTGTTGGTGTGCTTATAAACATCACATCACTGAATAAGCAAGCAATCAGAATGTTACGACGTAATGCAGTACCGAGTATAGTGTGTGTGTTTTGGGTGATTGCAATAGTAGGAGTTTGTTACTATACAACAGTTGTATTGGGAAATGTTAATAACAGCGATCCTAATGAAATTCAAGTTGATTATGAATATGGATTTTATACTATAACTGGAGCTGGTTAGTAAATATTATGTGTGTAATGTAATGTAAAATGTAATTTTTCAAAATCAAAACTACTACTTGATAATTTTGTAATAAGCAGATGATCAGCCCTCTGTGCATCTCAACAGCTGTAGACTTTTTGGTCTAACCATTTCACCCTTAACATGGAGCATTTAATTCTATTACTAAATTTAAAAACCATTCACCCTTCAATACTTTGTGAAAATGAATTGAATGGTGTATGTTTTTAAACTGTGTTCTTGCACTTTTACACTCAATCACTCACAATTTTTATTAAAAAAATCCTTTGTGTTGTATAAAATTAGTACCTTTATAGCCACTAGGCTGTGTTATGTACTACGTAATATATTTTTGGATGTAAAGTAATAATATTATAACCAGGAAACTAAACCTTTCTAAACTTCAAACAGAAAACTAGTACTTAAGCAAACCTCGTGAAAATGTGATTTTTATTCCAGGTTGCACTGCCCTCTTAGCTTCTGCAGCCAACCTCTGGGGCGCGCCTCTTTCTAACGATGAAGATGTTCAACGTAGGAACCTAATGGAAGATTGGGATGGTTATGAAGCGCATAGTGTTGGTCCCACTCCATCCATACCAGCATTACCCCCATACACACCTAGTGCCTACCCTGCCGGATATGCCCCATCAGCCCATCCTGCGTTTGCCCCATCTGTTTTGGGCACCCAACAGTATTTTCCTTTTGATGATTTGTCCACTTTGCCGCCACCCCCACCGTATACGCCATAGGAAGTCGGATGTAGTTAAGTGCTGTTCCAAAATGTTTCTCAAGGTAAAATTTCATTTATGACACCCAAACATGTCATACATTTATTTGTAATTTTGGAATTGGTATAAAGACTAATTTCTAAACAAAATGTTTAGAAAAAAAATATATAGAAAATCTATTTTTTTAAATATGTGAAATAGAATATTGTTCATACGTTCTAACAAAAATTGAAATTTTATGATTAATATATATTTTAGACGATATAAAAAAATTAAAGAACCAAAACTATTTCTTGTATGTATAATGCTTTATGCCCTAGTTTGCAAAATTTTTAACAATATGATTCTGAACTTGTCTTAAAACCTCAGAAATAGAGAAAATGCATAACATTGTATCACAAACTAATATACCTATTTACAAGATTTAATTGTTCATATAAAGATATAAGAAAATCAAATTTGTAAATTACCTTATTTATGTCAAACTATAATTTCCATGGCAATATTAGTTGTTTTTTAATGTAACACTTATGTATTTTGATTTATTTGTCTTTTAAGTTTATTGTGTATAGATATTACATAATGTTGGTCCATTATCTCTGATTATGTATTATTCTTATGCAAGATCATTCAAGCAATAAAAAAGCCTTTTACATATTATAGTATATCAAAGAGAATGTGATAATCATAGAAGTAATCTGTCTAGAATATGTAGTACTAACCTGTAATTTTTTGTATATTTGTTATTGTTCTAAATTCTAAAATTATCAATGTTCGCCTAAATGTGTTTAAATATTTATAAAATAGAGAAAAACCTTGTGTTCTTAAAATAGTGGTTGTGATGAATGTTTTAAAAATTCTCCATCTCTCATAACAAATTAACTGTTGTGCCATTCCATGTAAAGTAATATCACCTATTAATTATGTCAGTTTAAAAGTATTAATTTTTCTTTTATCTATTTTATAAGTTTTTTGTGAGCAATATTTTAATTTAAGGTTCCAATGGTTTATTTATTTATTACTATCTGCCATCTTCCGTTTAACCAGTGCAAAAGCAGTAGCAATAATAGTTCTGAATATGACTATTTGTTAGGCATACTCTCGTTTAAACACATTCATTTGGTTATGCTAAGTGAACTACACATAAAATCAGCGGAATTAATATTTTTTTACATTAATATTTTTAGAGATCTGAATTTAACTCGAAATTAGCTGTTACAGTGTTTAATGGTATACTGGTGTATATTTTTTGTTACCAAAAAACTTGTTAACATACCTATTTATAGTTATTTGTTAAAGTGTACATTCTTTAGGATAAACATAGACTTAGTTCAAGAAATTATTTTTACATTTCAAGTTAAGAGTAATTTTATTTTTATTTAAATCCAATATGTAATACAAAAAGTAAGCTTAAAGATGACTTTTATTTACAATCATTTATGTTTAACTAAAGATTATAGTATCCCATATTATTTTAAGTTAGAATTTGGCCATACATGGTATGTAAATAAATAAATACTATCTGACATTAAAGAAAAGAGTGTTTAACTAATTTAAAATGTAATACAAAAAATAACACTTCTTACAATTAACAATAGCAATTTTCTATACAGAGTGCAATCATTCCATCTTTCTATATGAGATAAGGAAGATATCAACACTAAGCATGAATGTACCAACAAACCATCATTTTTAAAGAGAAATTATTCTGATTTAGTAAGTCATTATTATAAAATATAAACTATAAAATAGTAATAACACAATTTAATCTAATTATTTTGGGTAGGTTCATCACTCAATGTAATCCCATCTTGTGAAATATTTAGATACCTTACTCTCTCCTTTTCTAGAAAGTTCACTCTTTCTTTCAAAGTCATATTCTCATCTTTTAAAACTTCCACTTGTAGAACTAATTGTTCAACCAATGAGTGCAAACTATGATTCAAGGTCTGTAATTCTTCAATTACAATTTTTTGGGATTTTTCTGCCTTTCCTTCACTTAATTTAGCAAAATCTTGAATCTCACCTGCATCTTGATTAGTTGATAACTCATGAAGAAGAGTTTCTGATTCATTAAGGTTTTTATAAATTGCTACTTGCACTTTTGATGGTTCGCCAGGTACATTTATTTGTGAATCTTTGCTCATGTTTTTAAAGATATCCATAGCCTTTTTAACTCGTACATATTGTTCTTTCTTGCTTTGTATAAGATCCTTCTGTTTTAGGTGATAACTATGCTGCAAAGTAATTGACTCTAGAGCTACTGAAGATGAAGTAGATTTCATTGCATCTAAGAGTAATTCTGCTGCATTATGATGGCATTGCATGGCGTCATCATACTTATTATTTTTTAAAAGTGCCTCGGCTCGTCTATGCTGCTGATGTGCCTTAAACAAAAGAATCTACACATTATGGACATCAAATATAATTGTTATCATTTAAGAACGACTTACGTAGAATTAAAAAAACGATGAAGGGGAACAAGCTTAAGAAAAACCCACCTTGTTTAATGGATGTGTTTCCATTGTATAGTTTTATTAAGACGCAATTAAGTTCTTATATCATCATAAATAATATGATTATTTATAACTGATTTGTCAATATCTAACAATGAACTTGTAGTCTGCATCCAGAAACTTTATAAACCTTAAATTGGTTTTTGGGTTTTACAATTAGAACAATAATTATTGTTTAAAGTTTTCACAGCTGCTGCTGTTTACGTCTGTGAAAACTGGAAAGTGAACTAGGAAATTGCTTAAAAAATTTACATTAACAATAACATAATTTTGATAGATGACACTAACAATAAAATAAACTTGACATTTTAGTTACAGACTATTTAATGAATGTAAATAATCATCGATTTTATTAAATTACCTTATTAATATAAAAATTGTGTCGTATAGAAACAAAATCCGCCAGATCCAGTTTTGGGGAAAAATAAGCTTTTGTAGTCTATGGATTCAGTATCTTGAGCTCTATGGTCCAATAATATATATAATCTTTCAAACCCAGTTAAATCCTAGTTAATTCACGTACTTTTTTTGCGTTTCATTTCAAAACACGCCAGATCTTTGACAAGACAACATCAAAAGCCGCTAGATCCACCTCAGCCAATCAGAGAAAAGCATTTTGACAGAAAACCGTCATGGCGTTACTAAATATAGTAATGGCCGCTCATGCATTTGCTTGTGATTTCGTGCCGGCTATATCGTGAATTTTCATCAAAAAAATGTCCGATTTACTAAAAAAAATAGAATCAGTTCTTCCGGAACATGCAAGGAAGCGAGGGGTCAACAAAAGTAACTGGAAAAGTGAGAAAAAACGATGTGAGCGGTGAGTGAAACTTCCATAGGATTTGCTATACAGAGTGTTACAGGATGTGTACTTATTATGGTTCCAAAGATAGTATTTTAAGACAGGCAGAATCAAAGTAATAGAGTCCCATTTGGCACCCTTCGTGTATGGAACCCTAAAAACGGATTCGTGTCTAATTTATGTATTGTTTATTTTCAGATATTCTGCGAAAAAACTCAGAAAATCTTTCCCAAAATGTAAGCACAAAACGAATTCTACTTTTAAATGCCTTACACTAAAAACGCAAGATGTTGCTCGGTTTCACCAGAATTTCTACAAATTGAACAACAAAGTCAGCCAAGACAACTTTATACTAAAACATTGCCGTCTCTCCAAATGCCACAGAAAAAGGCTCAAAGATCAGTCTAGAGGACCAAAGAATTTAAGTGCAGAATACTATGTCACAATTAAAAATCCTCACAAACAGGTCAGGGTATGCAAAAGTGCTTTTATTAAAATATTACAAGTGGGGAAAGATAGAGTTACAGGCATTCTACAGAGATCTTATAAAGATGGAGGCAGTGTTGCTAAAGAGAATCGAGGTGGAAACCACAAAAAAGATCGATATGCGCAGAGGCAAAGAAGTGTAATGACATTTATTGAGTCCATAGAAGCAGCTGAACCTCATTACTGCAGGGCCAAATCGTCTGTAAGACTGTACTTGCCACCTGAATTAAATATTAAAAAGCTGTGGAAAATGTATGAAGAGCAAGTTGCAAGTACCCCCTATCTAAAGGTAAAACAGTCATTTTTCAGACAAATCTTTAACCGCAAGTACAATGTTGGTTTTGGTTCTCCCTTGAAAGATACTTGCTCCAGATGTTTTGAATTAAAACGGAAAATAGAAACTACTAACGGCCAAGAGAAACAGATTTACATAACCCAAAAAAGGTTACATAGCATGAAAGCCAAAGCCTTTTATGACTTGTTAAGAAAGGAAGAACATGATACCATATCACTGTCATTCGATTGCCAAAAAAACAGCGCGCTGCCTAAACTGCCCGACCAAGCGGCTTACTTTAGTAGGCAGTTCAATATGAGCAATTTTACAGTTGTTATTGGTAGTTCTAAATCTGCTTTAGATAACGTACGAACTTATTACTGGTGTGAGAATGAGCATGCAAAATCTTCATCTGAAATCGCAAGTGCAGTATTCGACACATTGATCAGCTTGGATATCCCAAGCGATAAAACAAGAGTAAGACTGTTTGCTGACGGTTGCGGCGGTCAGAATAAGAATACAATTTTAGTGGGCATGTGCATGAAATGGTTGTATTCAAACGCACCACCACACGTAAAAAAACTTGAAATTATATTCCCCATGGTTGGACATTCGTTCTTACCGCCCGACAGGGTATTCGCGAAAATTGAAAAGGAAGTAAAGAAGATGTCAGTCATATGCGACCCACAAATGTATGTAAATTTATTTACAAAACACGCAACTATTGTGAAACATTTGGGTGTGGATGTTGAAGTGTATGACTGGAAGAACGAAGTGACTAATGTATGTAAACCTCCTGGCAGCTGGCATTTCAAATTTAATTCTTGCAAACGATTTATACTGCACAAAGGACGCCAGAATGTAAGCGTACAAGGAGAGGAAAACTACAGAAGCGAATGTACTCAGCCAAAATATGTGACTAAGAAAGGAAGACGTTGCGCGGAATTGGAACCTGTAATAAGACGAAAGGGGAATAAAATTAATATAAAAAAAATTGCTGATGTCTCGAACCTGTTATCGAAGCACTTTGGCGAAGACTGGAGAACTATTGAGAGTTTAGCTTACTATAGGGACATTGAACTTAATAATGACAATTCCGAAGAACGTGAAGATCTAGTATGCGTACCGCTTGAAGAAAGTGACAATTGTATTTGATACAATATTTGCGATATTAATTAAAGTTCAGATTTATAATTTTTGGTAGTTTTACTTTCTCTTAATCTGTAATTTTAGAACACCCTGTAAGTTGACAATGACCTAGCGTAGTTGGCATCGATCTCCGCCACATCCATTTCTGTCAGAAACAAACTCCGTCAGATCCGTGTGTCATTATCAATAACCGCCAAATCCAATTTTTTCAGTTGGTTATTAGTTCAGTATCCTTGTAATCTTCAATTGTTTATTATAAGGTCATTTAAATTAGTCAAGTAATATTTTTCTCCTTATTTAAAAAAATAACAGTTAAATGTAACTGTTACCAGCAAAAAAAAATGTATACTGTAAAATTCACCTTTCTGGATCTGGCGGATTTTAATTCTATACGACACAATTAATAGTCGAGGTAAATTATATTATAATTGTATATATTAAATAGTTTTTACCTTATTTCTGAATCACTTAAATAACGTGCATTATGGCCTGTACTCGCAGAGCAGCTCTGTAAACAAAAGCAGCTTTAGCTCTTGTGTTTATGGGAATTAAAATGATCGTTTTTTGGCCTCAGTAAATATTGCTTACCTACCTAGGTAAAGTATAGCTTAACATAGCTACAATATTTACAAATTCATCAACTTGTATGCGACAAACCGCAACTCAATTTAGTAAACATAGCAAATTTCTATACAATCCATACCAAATGCGATAGCAATCATTGTTTCAGTTATTAGTTACTATTAAACAAGTACGGTCAAAAAATGTTAATATTATATTTTACTTTATTGTTAAAGTTCGCTTTTGCAGCGCAGCCACAATGTACTGTAGCTGATGTAAAAAATTTGCTGGAAGGTTGTGAGCACCTTACAGGTTTAAATATCACCAGTGTTGGTGGCACAATGGTTAATGACCATAATTGCGATGTCTTACTTCCAAAGCAAGTTTTTCTTGAAGAGCCTTTATTTCAATATCCTCTTGCTGATTCGGTATGTATTTTTTAGATCATATAGTCACTTACTCAACCCACAAGCTTAATCGACAGGCATTGTGCGTTTTTTCAACACATGATATAACAACGTATAATTGAATAAATATTTCATTAATAATAATTTTTTTTTTTTCAGAAAAAATTCTACACGATTATTATGGTAGACCCTGATGCTCCTCCTCAGTTGGACGGAGAGTTCTTCTTACACATGTTAAAATCGAATATTCCGGTAATTCTAAGTTTAATACTCTTTAAAATTAATAAAAGACATTTATCACTAATATAATTAATTTCCAGGGTCTGGCTCTAAAAGGAAAGGAAAGTGTAAAAACTGTGGGAATTGACTATAGAGGTAATGTTCTCTTTGTATAGATTATGTACATTTTAAATAAAAAAGTAAAACTCTTTTTTTTTCAGGGTATAAGCCACCAACTCCACCTCGCGGAACAGGCCCACATCGCTATATATCTCTATTGTACGAGCAAGCCGACGGAAATAATTTTTTGCCCTCAGTGCCATCTAGCCGCAGTCGATTTACTTTAGCAAACTGGCTTCGGGGCAAAAACCTTTGTGGACCAGTCGCTGGAACACAGCTCCGAATACAATTCTAGATGGCTTAAAGGAAAATTAAAGAATTACACTGATTATTAACTAGAGGGCATTTTGTTACACCGATCAAATAATGCGCGTCCAATTGATAGGTAACTTCAGGAGCAAAGTAAAATCTTGTTTTTTCTTGATTTGTGCGTAAATGACTTGCTTGAAGGGTAAAGGAAAATATCGCATTTCTGTATTGTTACGATCGTCCCCATGATCGCATGATCCATAAAAAACAGAAAAATAAAAAATCTCTATTAATTTTCCTGAAGTTGGGCGCCAAAAATAATAGGTATAAAGATAAAGAGGAGTTCATATTATCAAGCAACAAGCGTTTTCGTGAAGTGAATTAATTTTCTACGATAGAGTATATTATGCGTAATAGCAGAGAAAATTAAAGCATTAATTTTAACGAAGCTAAGTTGAAAAATAATACATTTAAGCGTAGGTTGCGCACGCGACAAAACCCACGCCTAGACATTTATTTTATTTTGTTCTTTGTATCTCATATTTCTCTATGCTTTTTTATCAGCACTCCGAACTTGTTAAAAGAATCATTAATTGTTTAAAGTACTATGAAATAACTGATATAATGATTTTTTTTACATTTAGTTAATATTTTGAAAGTCCGCCTTGTAAATAAATCAGTCACTCCAGCTACAATAATTAATTCACTCACTACAGTCATAGAGAAAAATCGGTAGCACTGATACCGTTATAATACCATAAATTATTAATTTAAGGTAGTTTTTCTTCCCGATTTGGATTATTGGAGATTTCCTGGCCTATAATTTATAGTAAAGTACCTATATCCCTTAAATCGGTTATTCCGGGTTTTCTTTTCCTTCACAAGTTTTCTTTCGGCTTATCCGCCACTTGTTACTCATACTCATTTGTATAAATGGACTATTCAAAAACAAAGGTTGCTTAAAATTTGCAAATGGAACACAAGTTTCTTAGATTATAAAATAATAAAACCAACAATTGTAGTCAACTAAATGAAAAAAGTAATTAAATCAGTGGCGCTACAAACTTTTTTTTATAGGTCTGGGCCTCAGATTTCTGTACCTGTTTCAAGATCATATTTTGTAAATCTAATAGGCAAGTTGATCAGCCTCCTGTGCCTGACACACGCCGTCGACTTCTTGGGTCTAAGGCAAGCCGGTTTCCTCACGATATTATCACCGTTCGAGCAAATGTTAAATGCGCAAATAGAAATAAAGTCCATTGGTGCGCAGTCCAGGATCGAACCTGCGACCTCAGGGATGTGAGTCGCACGCTGAAGCCACTAGGCCAACACTGCTCTTAATTATTCCGATCGTGTTTCATAACGATCAAAGTGAGACATGACATCGGCCATCAATTATAAATTAACATAGTCGCCTCGTTAAGAGAGAATACCGTTAAAGTAAGCTTTGATTAAATACAAGAATTTTGAGTAACGCATCTAGCCGAGTTTCCGGCGCGGGCACACGCCAAACCTGTCTTGCTTTCGGAGCTTTGATGCCCAGGTATAGACCGCGGTTTTTGCTTCTGGATAAAAGACTTTTTATATGGCACGTAAAATAATTTGCTTTATTATCTCAGCTGCAAAATTGCAAAATTCAGTACTGTACTTTAGTTAGTAAAATCTAGTTGGTGATTCAAACATATCCCTCTGAACAAAATGCCCTTGATAATACTTTTTAAATTCGATGAGTTAATTAGGATACTTGCGATGATTTAACGTTATCAATATTATTATGATTGAGCTCTGAAGTTTTTGTGTATGTTGCCTGCCGCGTATTCTATACATTAAAGGCTGTTTACGATTCACTAGCTTCCTGTGATAAAAATACAAGTTTCGATACGACAAGGAATTTGGTTAAGGCTTTATAATGCAGATGAGACGTTAATTGGTCACTACTCGATCAATGAAAGGCGATACCTGCCATAAAGATAATATTCATGTTATTAGCGAATATATTCTTCTATCAGTCAAGGTATCTTGGTATTAAAGAAGTTGTTTTAAACGGTTATATATTTTTAAGTTTTATTATCGCTATAGTCCTATTTACAGCTCTAAAACTATAAGAAGTATTATTTTTTCGCTATTTTGTGAATGGTAAATGAATTATTTGTTTGCAGATAATGTAAATAAATAAAAAAAAAAACAGTTCACAAATTGCCGATTTTGTCTTTTACCGTACGAACAAGGGTTACTCGACCAGGATTTGAATGCACGACTTCAGGATCCAGAATCGACCCTTAAAGTAGTCTACGTTTATATAGCACAATTTATTTACAGTATTTATTTATTTATTTATTTATTTATTTATTTGTAAACCTACAGCTAACATAAATTATATACAATTACAAACAGTTACATTAAAAATATAGCCAAATATGGAATACATAATAATACAATTAACTACAAAATGGTTCAAGAATTTATAAGAGGAAACAAACAAATAAAAACTATACAATACGTTTATCTAAGTGGTACCTAATTTGGTTGTGTTGTATGATGGTGTAAAAGTGAGGGTAAGTACGTGAAGGTGTGTATGTGGGGTATGCTCATGATGCAGGTGGTTTTGCGCTATGGATATTCTTAATACTTCTTAATACTTCTTTTAATCATATTCCGCGACAGCTTAAACAGGTCGAGGCTTAAATATTGGTCGTTGTATGTCCGGGCTGCGCGATACAAAACTGAGTTCCTTGCATAGTTAGTGTTAATGTGAGGAACATGGAACAAAGCACGATTACGAGTCTGGTAGGCAGGAACAAGGAAGGGCAATTTTTCTAGAAGGGAGCTACAATTAATTTTATTTGAGATGATGTCATGTAGTAGCAATAAATCATATTGTTTTCGTCGAGAGTCTAAAGTATTAATTTTAAAATGTTCACACGCGTCATTATATGTATTAAACTTATTGTAAGTCTTATAGGAGATAAATTTTATGAAGTCTTTTTGGATCTTTTCAATTTTTTCTTTGTGTACAGTGTAACTAGGTGACCAAACCGAGCAACCATATTCGAGAATACTTCTTACGTACGTATAGTATAGCACTTTCAAACAGTCGACATCATGAAAATGTTCACTAACACGTCTTACAAAACCAAGCTGCTTATAGGCCTTGTCAACTATTGTGTCAATATGGTTATTATACGTCATTTTATTGTCTAACCATATACCTAAGTCACGAACACAATCTACTTCTTTTACAGATTTGTTATTAATATGATAGCTAAAGTTAAATTTGTTTTTTTTTCTGGTGAATGTTATTTTGACACATTTAGAAGCATTAACCGATATTCGATTTTGTCTATAATAATTAGAAAGGTTATTTAGGTCGGCCTGAATTTTGTGACAGTCTCCTTCTTTGTTTATTTTTAAATATATCTTTTTATCATCAGCGAACATAAGGTAATTAGAATCTTTAATGGTACTATTTATGTCATAAAGATATGCATTGTATAACAGGGGACCCAATATAGATCCTTGAGGAACTCCAGAACTTATACGAACAAAGTCGCTTCTAGCACTACCAACCGCAACCGCCTGTCTACGATTTGTTATATATGAACAAAACCAGCGATGTAGGTCACCACGTATCCCTAGAAGTTGGAGCTTATGTAATAGGATGGTGTGATCCACTCTGTCGAAAGCCTTCTCAAAGTCTGTGTAAATTACATCAACCTGTGCACCACCATCCATACTTTGTAGTACATAGTTCGTAAACACAGTTAAGTTGGTTATCGTAGAACGTTTATTGATAAAACCATGCTGTTCATCGGGAAGTGAATTACTTATTATATTGTGGATGGCTTTATAAATTATCTTTTCAAAGACTTTACTGAAAGTATTAAGTATCGATATTGGTCGATAATTTTCAATACTCAAACGCGAGCCACTCTTATGAATAGGTATTATTTTAGCTATCTTCCATATATCAGGATAAATGCCAAATGTGTTCACGGATAAGTTCTGTATTATGTACAGTGGTTCTGTAATAGCTTGAGCACATTTTTTGATAAAAATAGGTGGTATACCGTCATACCCAGCTCCTTTTTCCGCATTTAATGAATTTATTATCTTCAATATATCAAATTTGGTTGTATTTAGTTTACATATAATGTTGTCGGTTACTTCCGTATTAGTCTGCAGAATTTCATGGTATGAAGGTGCTGCTTGTTGAAATACGCTCTCAAAGAAAGTACTGAATCCCGTGCATGCTTCCGATTCGTTATTATATATATTGCTTCCTAATTGTAATCTATTTGGATAGCCAGTGTTATTAATTCGTAAGGTTTTTAGATAAGACCAGATTTTCTTTGGATCTTTCTTTAATGATGTTTGTATTTTTTGCATATATAACTTAAAACATTTTTTTTGGACTGCCTTCTGTCTTGAGCGAAGTAAGGAAAACTCATCGTAATCTCGTGGGTTTCCTCTTGCTTTCCATCGAGAGTGAGCGGTTCGTTTGTCGCGTATTATGTGTATGAGCGACTTGGTATACCAGACCGGATATTTGTTATGAGCATAAAAGGTAGTCTTAGGCACATACTGATCAATTCCACGGTGGAGGATTGAATAAAATTTCTGCACAATTATGTCAATGGTGTCGCCTCTTAGAGAGTCATTCCAGTCTATACCGTCAAGATATTCATTTAATTTATCGTAGTTAGCCTTCTTGAAGTTATATCTTATCTCCTTTTTTAATTTAATACTAGGCGTCATCAATTCCGTCACTTTCAGTTCTAGGCATGGATGGTTCGGGTCTTCTTTAACGAGATAGCTGCAAGATTTAGACACCTCAATGTATATGTCACTAAATACTAGGTCTAGTATATTTCCAGAGGAGTTTTTATGAAGATTATACTGACTGAAACCAAGACTACTGCATGATTCAATAAGCTTTGCACCCGCATTTTGTAGGTTTACAGCACCACGCCTATGGAAGGTGGGATCAGAGGTAGGAGACCAGCCTATGTGGGGTAGATTGAAATCGCCAGCTATGATATAATGATCATTTGGGTGTAATGAGAAAATATATAGGAGAAAGTCTGTAAACGCTGTAAGTCTTACAGACTGCAAATCGTCAGGTGGTATGTATGCAATACATATATGTAGTTCGCGTTTATTGCATTCATTCGACGCGAGCGTACTAGCGGGAATGGTCAACCAGGCGCACTCAACGCCGTCGCACGTCCACTCGGCCATCTCTTGCGCATGCAGTGACCTTTTCGTACACAACATAACACCGCCGCCCGACGTTTTAGTAGAATTTTTAGAATTCCGATCGAGACGGAGCACATCATATCGGTCATCACATAATTCAGTATTGTAAAAGCCAGAAGTTAACCAAGTCTCGGTGATTAGAATAATATCGAAGTCGTTCATGAGTATGTTCTGTTTTAAATCTAGTGTTTTTGTGCGCAATCCACGGACATTTTGATAAAACAAACTTAGGTTATTTGTAATCATTGTTACTAAGTATGAAGGTATAAATGTGTATGCATATATTTATATATAGTACTAGCGATGGAGACCCGAGATGTTTAAGCACAGAATATTGAGGTTTTAACCGGCGCAAATGTTTGTATTTTTTAATAACATTTAATATCCATAGGCAGGTGTGTAAGTTGTATTTATGTAGAAGAGTGTTTTTATGAGTAGGTATAATGTTCATGTGATTTTGTGTGTATGAATGGTGGTTTTGAATGCTCAAATTAGGTAGTAAGGTTACTATGTCAAATTTAATTTGTTTTGTGTAATATAGGTACTTAATATAAGAACATATTATAATTAACAGATTTTCTCCAAATCGCGCCTGATGTTTATTGATATAACTGGAGATTCTTCGTTCCGTCGTAAAAAAATGCAGCAATTGCGAACCCACACAAATTTGAAACCTTTTTTTATAGCAAGAGCTTTTGCCTCTTTCAAAAGTTGCTTGTTTTCTGGGGTCAAATGCTCATTGACAAAGAACTTTTTCGATTCCCCTGACAATCCTATATCCAGTGTTTGAATGCCTCGCTTTCGACGTAAGCCAGATAAAATTTTATCCTTAATATCACGTGATTTTAGGCGCACTACGATTGTCTTTGGTTTACCAGATACAGGTTGTTTCGGTTGAACGCGATTAGCATATTCGATGTGTTCATCCTGCAATACGACGTTTGCATGCTTTGCTATTTTTTTCACTAAGGCGTGTGTGGATTCGTTGGTGGAATGGGGTAACCCAACAATCTCGAGGTTGTTCATCCTATTCCATTGCTGTTGTTTATTTATTTGAGATTGCAGTTCTTTAATAAGGGTATTATTGTTTTGGACATCACTTTTCAAAATATTCACTTCCTCCCTGAGACACTCAGCCTCGTTCACAAATGGGGTGACGATTGATTTTATCTCTTCCCTTATCTCACCAAGAAGAGACATTTTCAGAGATTCTATCAGCTTAGATTCTAGGTGTTCAAGTTTGGAGTCTATTGCGTGTTTAATACCCTCTGTTATGAACAGCTGTAACTCATCTTTTGACACGCAACGGTCGCTCAATCCTATATCCTTCTTATTACGCCGCGCCTTTGATGTACGTATATTTTCAGGTGAAATACTTTGACCGCGATCCTCTCTGCGTAAGCATGGAGGACATATCCAGGAATTAGTTAATGTCTCCGACGCAATATTCGCACATTCGATATGACAGCCTCTGAAGCATTTTGTACACCTGATTTGTGTACTTATATCCAGGTCTCTGACGCAAGCAATACACTTCGGCATTGTTTGTTATTTATTTATATTTACTCAAATTATGAGTCCAATCGAAAAAGAAAAATTAAAAAACAATAAAAAAATCTAAGATTTGATCCTTATTACACTTCAGATCAAGATACCAAAGAGCTATCTATGGACAGGTGCCAATCAGTTGCCGACAAATGTTGCGAATAAATTGAACATAACACAGCTTAAGTTATTCAAAAATGTTCTTACGTCTTATAATCAAAGTATTGATTATCACAAATCACTTCCAAAATAGACGACACTTCACTTTCACTATAATTCTTATGATATGACTCAGACTACGAAGTATGATGGCCAATTATTCCCAACGAAGTATGACGGTTAATCAAAAAATTTTCACAACTGAATAATTACAGTATACATATATCTTTGCTTGCTTCTACACGATATATGTTGTAGGCGATAGCTTAGTTTATTATAATCCCTTTATTGAACCCTTTTATGCACTTATTCTATTTTTAATCACAAAAATTATGTCGAGGCGACTTTGACTTTGCCTAGGTACCCTCAACTTATATTTTTTTATTATCTGAGAAAAAGATTTGCTTCATCTATGTCATAATTTTATCTAGGTATACTCCGCTTGGGAAACACCTAACATTTTGACTTGCCTTAATATTTTTTTATTGTATGCAAAATGCAAATGGGGGGCAAACGAACCTACAGGATGCCCAAAAAGGGCAGACTTCACAGCCCATCGACACTCATTTTTGTAGATGGGTTGCTGGGCTTTGAGGGAGGAGTGTTCTCTTTCTTTAAACAATTTAAATATTTAAAAAAGATAATTTCTTTAATTGATTGGCTTTTGTCTCAATATTAAAAATTATTCAATAACTAAGTTCGATTTCGCTTATTTTGAAACTTTCTCCCGAAAAGTGAATACATTTCCATTGATTTTATCTTTAACTACGAAGTTACGGAATCAGATGACTGAGTATAAGAAAGTCGGGTATTATTAGTTTGAATGAGAAAATAATTTTTTAAGAATTTTGTCGAAGAAAACGATTTTTTGATAAAGCTAAACATTTAAGATTTATATTATAGCTCCTAAGTACTTATACGTTTTTGATAATAAATTTTATTTGAATTTAAATTTCTTCTTTCCAAATCAAAAAATTAAGTAATACAGAACTTACACGCTTAGTAACTGTTAACTCTTATTCAAAGTTGTGTCCGAAAATATAAATTCTGTGTAAAGTGTTTGACTCCAATTAGTAATACTATTCTGGTACACCTGCCCTGCGATTCTGTAACTCACTTTTCGAACTCACACAGCAGTTTTCGGAAAAGGTGATAGCTTGTAGTTTATTGTTCATCAGAATCCCAAATCATAAAATGACTGCTTCACGACTGATTTGAGAGCGACCGCCGATGCGAAAACCGCTGTGAGAGTTCGAAAAGTGAGTTACAGAATCGCAGGGCAGTGATTGACCAATTACAACGCACAGTAAAACCTTAAGAAATAATCATTGTTTCGGATTAAAAAGCACAGAAAATTTCGCATTAATCAAAACATTCCAGACCATCTTTAAGAAGCTTTTATATATTTTTGTACAACAATACATTGCCTAACTAATTATAATCTGTATTCTATTTTTGTTTATTATCGAGTAGGAGTCGTAGACGTCTTCAATTATATTTTCAAAAGAAAACAAATAATATTATCGTAATTAAAACGCTATTTTTAGAATTACTTATTCTTACTATTAAATACTTGGTCTCACAGGTTACATTTGAATTTCAAGCAATAGATTATTATATAAAGTCTTTTATTAATTTTAATATAGTTGTAACTAATCTTACAGCGAAAGTGGTTTAGATCTACAAGATTTATCAGTAAGACGTTTAAGCTAAATTTTGCTAGAGTACCTTGAATATAAATATTGGATATTGGCGTTTCGATACTTTGGTAGAGATTTATGATGTTTTTTATAATAAAATAAAAAGCTACATAATTATTAACTATATAATCACACTTTATATAACACAGTTATTTTACGTTTTGACCAACCTCAAATCCTTGGAATAAAATTAAGATTATTCTGATGTGAAAATACCCAAACTTAAATCGGGATCTTTTCAGATTTTGGTATACAGTTGTTAATTAATTAAATCACAAATAAGACACCGAAATCAAGGGGACATAATAAATCATTTTTTTAAGAATCTATCTGGTTTTTAAATCTATCTAAATCATATCATTATTAAATAATTCTTTTAAAACTGAATGTGGTTGTCTTCCACTGACGACTGTTGCTGAAAAGCATTCGAAACGTCAAATTGTCTTTACAATGTGATAAATTATCGTTTAATCTGTTAAAAACTTATTTTTTTCATAATCTACAAATGATTAATGATTATTGCTGCAACTTCTACTTTAAATTCTGTATTGAGACTTACACTTTCTAAAAGTTGTCTTTTATATAATAATGATGAATTTTTAATGATCCGAACTTGTATTTATCACATATGAAAAGACCCTAAGATTTCCCACTAAATAATGTGAAGTAACATACATTTCATCACTATCACAGTATACTTTACAAACATTAAATCCAAAATTATTGTCTCGAATCAATAAATCAACCTCATAGGCTACGTTATAAATTATGCAATACCCACAATTTTAGTGTTCAGCCAAATATCCCTCCTACACAAGTTTTGATCGGTCAAATCTTCAAAAACATCTAAACGGATAATCTTTGATTTATGCGAAAGATCGCAATCGTCGTCGGAGATTGAAAGTCAGAGGCTTCGTTTCCTTCCGGGCGCCCACGCCGTGCCCACGCGTATTGCATGTACCGTCTAATGATACTCGTATACTAGATTCATTGATATCTGTGAATTTCGTTAGCCAAGATTTCAGACTGTTTGGCAATTGTTTAGCCTAGTCTCCTAGTTCATAGATTATCTATCTCTAATCTATAGCAGCAGTGTTGGCCTAGTGGGTTCAGCGTGTGACTCTCATACCTGAGGTCGTAGGTTCAGTCCCCAGCTGCGCAACCATGGACGTTATTTCTATGTGCGCATTTAACATTTGCTCGAACGGTGAAGAAAAACATCGTGAAGAAACGTCTTAGACCCAAAGTCGAAGGCGTGTGGGACTGGAGGCTGATCACCTACTAGCCTTATTCGATTTAATAATGATCATGAAACAAGTTCAGAAATCTGAGGCCAAGACCTAAAGAGGTTGTAGTGCCACTGATTATTTTTTTGTCTAATCTATGTCTTAGCGTCAGAAGGAAAGCTTTCTTGCCTGACACAATAAAAATACATAAGTTGTATGTTATATATTTTAATGTTGCAACCAAGGTTGTTAAAATAATCTTAACTTTTAAAACGACTTATAATATTAATTACACAATAAATTTCATGAAATCTTAAGTACTGATCTACATCATGTAGACCACTTTATCAATTTTAGTAATTAGGGCAAAATCATAATGTAATTCACTGTTTTGCAACCGCTACGTAACCTTGTAGTGTTGACAAAAGGAATTTTTAATTCATAAAATCGTTAAACAATGCAGTTAATGTAATATTGATCGGTTAACTGACAACGACATAGTTAAATTTGTCCGAAGGCTGCATGGGGGCGGCAAGAGTATCAATTAAATTATTTCCTTTCGAAACCTGTATATTAATAAGCGTTGTTTATTGACAGATTAGGTATTGACTTATCACAAATTATTTTGGAATTAATCGAGAACAATTTCTTTGAATAACAACAACATTTCATCAGCATTACCTTGATGGATACGGTCTGCTTTACAAGACACTTTGTTTGCGAATTAGTGAACTGTGGAATGATTCCCGGTGGAAGTCCTTAAGAGATACGACCGCCAACTGTTCAAATTAAGAGTATACTCCTCCCTCAAAGGCCGGCAACGCACCTACTAAAGTTTGCCCCTATTCTATAAAAAAAATATATAAAAAAACCATAAGTCTCTCAGTACATGCGATGGTGGTACAATGTTCCGTAAATGCAGAAATACAATTTCAATAAAAATATCTCGTTAAACAAAAAAGTCGACTGAATCTACCAGAAACCATCAGTTTAAGTGGTTCAAGTGTTGTGCCATTGATTTCATCGCCTCGGCCGTGACACGCGCGTCTTACTGTTCGTCCATTGATAAAAACAGTCGCCCACACTGCTTCCATTCACCGGCGCCGGTGGTTGCGCAACCCCCCCCTTGCCCCGCTGGTCCCTCTTTCCCGCAACCCGCGGAAGCCTTCAAAACCTTCCGTAATACCACAGTGGTGATGACTCACAGTTACGACCGCAGGCGTTTATCTGAAAAAGTTGAAGAAAGCTTGATGGAGCGTTTATACTAATAATTACTCTTATTCTACAATGAAGACTACATCAGTTTTTTTGTATGTTACAGGAGGCAGACAGACCTGATGTTAAGTGACACAGCCGCCCATGGACACACTCGCGCTGCCGGCTTTTAAGAATTGGTACGCTCTTTTCTTGAACGACCCTAAGTCGAATCGGTTCGGAAATACTTCAGTGGGCAGCTGCTTCCAAATAGTGGTGGTGCGCGGTAGAATTCTCCATAAGAAACGCTCAGTTGTGGAACGACGGATGTCAAGGTTATACGGATAGTATTTTGTATTCTGCCTTGACGTCCAGCTGCAGGTATTAGTCCGAACAAGTGGCTTCAGCGTGCAACTCATTCCTGAGGTCGTAGGTTCGATCCCTGGCTGCGCACCAATAAACGCTCGTACGGTGAAGCACTGGAATTTACACTTTGCACATTTTTAGGACGTTAAAAGTTGACGACGTATGTCAGACACCTCCTTACGTATTAACCAAATGATCATGAAACAGAAATCTGAGACCCAGACCTAAAAAGTGTAGCGACGCTTTTTTTGTCCACGAAGATTCAAGTGTTAATAGATATTTGTAAACTGTGGTTTAAGTTGTCACCTCGCTTCTAGGTTAGCCGAGCCCATATACGGCAAATGTGCAAGTCCATTCATAAAACTGTTAGGAAATCTTGATGTAAGATACATTCTGTGTCAACTCTCCGTCGTAAACTGGCAACTCATAATTAAATTACAAATTCAAACATTGTTTTAAAGCGCCATTGTTTTTAGCACCTTACGTCATACGTTAAATATTGCTAAGTGTTGAGTAACACTGTAGTTTAATAATAAAGTACAATAATAATAATTCATTTTCAAGAATATGGTACAAACATATTATGGTGGTAAAATCTAAACTTCGCATATACTGCAACCATAATGGTGTGCAATTTATCTTTAAAGGTATAAATGTATGTAGAGGTTCCATATTACATAACATTATCAATCACATTATTAAAATATATAATTACATTATCGAATTAATAAGTTTCCGCCAAATAATCATTAATAGAATATTTTTTTCCAAAAGGCAATTTTTAAAAACTCTAGTAGTATGATCTGTGAATGTTTTTGGTTAATTATTATAAAACTTGATTGCCATACAAGTGTTTTTCCTATACAATTCCAGATCAATTATTGGCATAACTAACATCTCCTTTTATCGACTTTGGCAGTTGTCCATTCCCGTTGACTTAAAAATATATATGTTTTTGTGCACGAATAAGGCCTAATTAATAAGAATAGAAAAAATAAGAAGAGAAAAAAGATAGAATAGAGTATGTTGATTCCCAGTGAAACAATAATTTTCGGGTTGGACGGCTGATAAACTTGTCTTTCAATACATTTATGGATAGAGAACTTACCTTAAATAATGATTATTAAAAATATGTAGCAATATCCCTTTTTAACGATTAAAACAAACAAAAAACTTCTACAGTCATGTGAAGTCAGTCATGAAGAAAAGTTTACATTCGAAGGAGACTTTATTGTCTATCGTGGTTTATTCTTAGTGTGGATTCTATAAATGTGGCATTCGATATATTCTGAAGTATTAGGAGGATTAAGCATGGCCGAATATTACGTCATTTTCTTTTCATGCTTTTTCATATTAGCTAAAGCTTTATTTAATAAACACGCAAGGACCTAACATAATAACGCAGAAATTATTTCCGCATACCACGTAACACAAGATTGGTCTATCGAAGAGCAGTGAAACATGCGCTATAAAAGATCATAAAGGATACCAATTCACTTTATCGATTTGTATTAGAATACCACAGTGTGTACGTATTCGATCTATGAAAGGAATATTTTTTTAATATTGTTGAACGTTGCATCTCCGAACCGAATATAATTTGCTTGTTAGTTGATGACAATTAAAGGTGGAGCAATATTCTCCATACGTTGATAAATACAGTAATATGTTAAATTTTTACAAGTAATTGAATAAAATTTCATAATAGACAAACTGGGAATTTATTCACTTTTCGTCACCCAACTTTGACAGCTTAAGCTTTATTGCAATTAGCTGACAGTTATAAATAAGCTTTCATATCCAATAAATATTATATTAAATACTCGTAATATGTTACAAGTATTTAATTTTTGAAGTTATATTTCTTTATGCGCGTTATGAAAAATTGATGAGAGTGAAATTTTCCGATGCGCGCTCACCGTGACACAAAATTAACAGAATGAAGTTGCCCACGGAAGATTCTACGGCATTGGACATAATTTAAAAATAACATTCGAATAATAATAGAATTTACGTTACACTGAATGTAAGAGAATAATAATAAATATTTATTTATTTAATTTTCCAAATGTAAAATGAACTTTACTGACTATAATGACTCCTTTTCCAGTCTTTGATTATTTCATTGTAATTAATTATTTGCATGCAATAATGCCAAAGAAGTATAACTTCTTACGCGCGTACATAATGCACCCTTTTTTTTTCAAGAACATGACTTACTACTGTTACTACAAACTGTATCGCACATATTGTTTAGTCGTCCACATACCTTAACTGGTATCGAGAAACCGTATTTAATTGATGCGTAATTTATTAAAATTTATTGAACCATGAAATAGCCACAATAAATGTTCTAATAACAAACGTTATAAACGCACCTAGAACTCGAATTACACGCTTAGTATAAATAAAAATTTATTTCATCGGGTATTTTGTGGCGGTTCATTACAAACGAAATCTTAACTTGAGTTTTGTGTGAATGCAATGGATTTAAAACAAAACACAAAAGCTTAGTTATTTACTGGTTATGTCTAAATTTTATTACTAAAACAACAAAAATATAAATTGTACCATGAGAAAGTTTCGTAATCCACTAAGCTTTAACAACGGAATAGAAAGGGATGAGTGTTCAATCAAGTGTAACTAACATTCAATAGATTAGACATAAACTTTTTTTATAGAACGCAAATGGGCAGGAGGCTTACTACATGATACCGCCCATGGACACTCTCAATGCCAGAACGCCAGTGCCGGCCTTTTTTACGCTCTTTTGAAAAACTTCAGCAGCTGTCTGCATATATTGGTGCTGCGTGGCACAAACTGTATTAAAAACGCCTTTTTGAGGCTTTAAGAAAAGTGTCGGAAAACTAGACCTCATATTGGCTAAATAAGAGAGACCTGGAGTTAGGTGGTAGTTAAGTTACCCCGTAAACATCTAGTGATGATAACAATTAATTTTTGACGTTCATAAGTGTTTACCTATATGAATTATGATATTTTGAGTTTGAGTAAGGTTAATTCATAGACAATAGTCCTGCCATTACGTCAAGTGGATACTTAGAACCTATTTCATTACTGATAATAATGTTAGCTGTTAAACACAGGCAGGTGTCATCATTAACCTCTTTCAAAAAGCCATTAAAGCATTTTTTGCAGACTTTAATAAACTCTATGTAAACAAAATTGAATGCCACGTTAAATTACTTTATAGCGACAGTAATTGACGTGAGAATATGAGACCTTTGACTGTGTTGAGAAAAAATTGCATTATATTAAATATTTGTTTTTATTTAAACGTGGCTCAACTCAGCGTTTTTAATTATGAGTTCTTGGGCATATAGTAGGTACCTTTTGTGTAAGACATCTACACATCTTCTCTATCTAGACATCTTGTGTACTATGACTATCAGTTAATGTTTTGCCACACTAGTCATGAATTTCTTGAAGGTTATGAAGTTTTTACGCTAAAATTAGTTTAACACAGAAATCAGTTTTCGCGGTACTATGATATTTTACGTGTTTTATTTGTTTGAAAATATATTTATCTTGTCTTCCAATAAAATATGTACCTATACTAAACAATATCTATACTATATCATTAAAAGGGGAGATTCGTATGTTTGTAACGAATTCGAAACTGATTCCAAAAATATTGTAGTGGTAATTCCAAAATAATTTCAAAATATATGTTCAGCCACGCTATATTTTATGACGGCTTAAAAAAGTACATTTAGTATTATTAATTATCACTATCTATGTCATATATACTCTATATTTCAGTCTCAGCCAGTATCACCATGATATAAATGACAGTGTGATAGTGAGCGGTTGTATCTGAACCAGTTTATAATTAAGAACACATTTAAATTCATTAAAAATCGTTAAAACCCGAGACGTAGTCAATCGACATGCAACTTCGATCCATTTATCTGGATTAAATTAGGTAGAGTGCGGATAAAGAGAATTAAGCGTTTTATATATTCTAGTACCACGTAAAAATGTCGAAAGTAATATAGACAGATAATGGTCTATGATAAGACTTGTCTACTACGAATTACGAATTAATTGTTATCTGTGACTTTTATAGTCTGTGCACCGATGGATTTCGGAGTACCGAGAGAAAAAAATATCATTTGGAATGGAATACCTATCAAAGAATTAGGCAGAAATTTATTTTGGTTCTTAATGTCAATCAAACCCTGAATAATTGATATACGATATGTAGTAGTGTATGTATTTTAGAATAAGATTTAAAGTTTTAATTAATTTTTCACTTTATCAATACATTTGACAATTGACATTGTAATCATTTCGATACTTGCCATAAAGGCTCATGTTTACGTCGTCGTGCAACACAAATGTCACAATTCACTTCGTGTCCAGCAAATGTCAAGGCGCTTGTATTGTGATGTAACATATGCTTTGAATATCGCAAGTCAATCGGAAAACAATTATTTAGTTAAGGTAAATATAGTTGCATAATTTAATAGAATTTTTGAAATTTATCTAGTAGGTATATTATTATCTCACTATATCACACTCCTTAATTATAAGATACAAAAGGCTCAATATCACTCTTCTATATTATTTATACAAAGCTGAAACAAAGCGTTTGATTGATGTTTTATTCTATTTTGAGCCCTTGGAATAATGTAAAGAAACGGCCTGAAAAAACTAATCTTTAATAATCATACGATTTTTAATGTTACGTACAAGATACATTGATTAACTTAATAAAAATCGACAGCGCAAAATATCCGACGGTTCAAATTGTTAACATCCAATCTTCAGTCATAACAAGATAATGTTATGACTAACAATGTAAAAAATTAAATTATTAATTTATCATGATAATAAAAACACATGCGAAACGATTATAACCAATATTAGAGCCCAATTTCTAGTATTAAATTATGGACTCACGTAAGAAATATTCCCTTTACCTATCTTCCATTGACAGTCTATCGTCATCATCATCATCATCAATACAGCCCCTTTGTTAGGCTTAGCCTCAAGTATTTCGCCATCGCAATTTAGTGCTTCTTGCGTCCAACTTCGAATCCCTATTGTTTCGAGGTCCTTGAACAGTCACAGTAAAAATTATATTAAACCGGTATTTTTTTTTATCTAAAATCGTCCACGCGTACTCTGCCTTAAGAATGAATAGCAAAATTAGCCTCTCATTTAAAATTTCACGTTAAACACAAATTACGCAGGGTGCTCAGACACTTACGACTTAATTATTGGATCCTTATTGAGAAATACTACCGTTCCAGTAATAAGCATTTCGTTTTGATTGTTTACGCGTTATTACTACAGTGACCACACCTGGTAATGATGAAATGGCTCGTTTTGTAAACGCGTAGGCATTCCTTGTTTTATTAACCACTTCTCGGGTAATCTTCTACTTAATGATTTCTACTTAATGACCATTTAATGGTAAGTCGATCTGTAACTGTGAAAATGCTTAGAAGTCTACTCTAAAATAGTATCTCCATATTTATGAAAAATAAATAAATAAAACGTTTTATCTTAATTAATAATTGGTTATTTTTACCTAAGCGTAAATTTTGTTCACCTCCTCTTCCATAATGTCCATAACTCGATATGAACTCACAAATAGCAAAGTCAAAAGTCAAAAATCATTTATTCATATAGGTAACACAATGTACACTTATGAACGTCAAAAAAGAAATAATACATTAAAAGCTTCTAATTTTACATTTACTGCCAGTTCTCAAATCAAGGGCGTAGAACGTAAGAGAAGAACTGGCAATAAACACTCCGCCACTGTTTTTAATCACCAAGTTTTTGGTTTACACAACGTTTGTAAGGAGCTGCAACCATTACACCATGTTCCACATGACATCTTAAGTAGTAAATAATAATAAAATAAATTAAAAACAAAGATTTGCCCTCTATCAGCAGGAGGCTTGGTGAAATAGGAGCACGCACTTACACTCTCGTGGCTATGTTAACCATTTTGAGATGTATTTCTACTAAGATGTAAAATTAATAACAGACATGATTTCAATTCTTTCCCTAAGCCAAGGCCGTACTGATTCCTTCTCTATCTTCCTTTAAAATTCTTCTGTACAAACATTACCTGTCCACCTCGTATCCCTTTCGTACTAACTGATGTAAAACTGATCTAAAATTATCGTGTAATGAAAAATGTATCGTATTTTTGTGTAATTTTTTTTTCATAGCGGTTGCCTGGAAGAGATCGCTCGAAAGCGATAGCCGCCAGTGGCCCTCCTTAATTATGCCAATTGTATTGTTTCTGCAACGATGTGTTAATGAAAAAAGAAATAAGATTTCAAAAGCCGTACAAAGTTTCAAGACAGCAATTACATAAACGCTTAATTATAAATAATGAAGATGTTATATACCAGGTCGTATTGTGAATGGGCATAATGATGTTATGGCAGGAAGTGAGAGGCAAGCGTGAACCGAAACAATACGATCGGCAAATAATGCGTTAGCGCGTGCGCGGGGGTGGGTGATTCACTGCCTCATTCATCCCGTCGCGTCCTAGGGCTGAACCACGAGTATTATAATTAATAAGATATATATAAAAATATGTATATATGAAGTCACGAGCTGCCCTTTCCTAAGATCTAGAGATATTGTCGCGTAAAGAGCGTCAGATATAATTCGTCGTACAGTTAACCCCCCGGTACTCTTATAACGCATTCATATTACGCGATTTCAGTCCCTCGTATAACATGGTTATTCTCCCACATAAAGCGGGGATTTCACACGTTACATTTCTATACCTACTGACACTTATAATAATTTGTACGCACATATTTCGTTCATAAAATAGTTTTCTCATAATATTTGATTTAAATACGAGAAAATTTAACATGAATCATTTATGCATTACGCGTTATATGGTGCATACAAGCGCGTTATACGATATCACGACGCGTAACCTATAACGTGGAACCAATCTACCGTGTCATAGAAAGCATTACATCATTGAATTGAAACCTGTTTTGGTGATTTAGGATGAGGATATAAGACGTTCCCTCAACAGAACTTCTAGTCCAAAAGCGATTGAAAAAACATGAGCGTTGTGATGTTACCTTCATTTGTGTAATCATAATTGAAAGGAAGGTTTCATTTTCGATCAATCGATTTAGAGTCACCGCCCCAGGTGCGTACTTAAACATATAAACTTAAGCATTTAGTGACAATCACGTTAATAAATTATTGATTGCACATTTTGCATAAAAAAGTCTTTGGAAAGCCGAAAAGTAAGTTTATTGAAAAACATTACTGTGTTGAAAATATATAAAGAACTGTCAGAACTCAAACAGGCAACCCTAAGTACAAATCGCACAATCGCTCGGTTATAGATAAATGTATATTCATGAACTTTCGCCTCTTCCTACAGCAATATCGGAATCCTCTATTAACTTAAACTGATACGATTCTATATTTTAAGAGTCACATTGAAGTCTATTTCATTATTATAACATTATTAATAATGTTACCGTTTCTAAAATTAATCTAAACACTTCCTAGAAGTTATATATCACTATAGCCGTGTAATTATTTCAAGGGTGATTAAATTTTTAAAGGCAAGGTGCCTTTATAGCGTGGGGAAGTATTTAGACCATAAGTTTGACAACAATTATAAGTAACTTAACTTATTATATTAGATTATGCAAATTAATATGACATTTGCCTGCTATTTTTATATGGCTAATTGTAAGGATTTTTTATAAATAATCGTTGTACCACATACCATGCAAATTATATATATATATATAATAAGCCGAAATTCCACATAATATGGACATATAGCGTGGGATGCGATGGTCTCTTACTGTTAGCATATAAGTCTGCAAAAGGAAAAATAAAAAAAAGTATTAGAAGTATAATAAATGTGAGAGATAAAAGGTGATTGTTCGCCTGCTTCCTACCATTTATGTAGCTTTACCGCTGAGGGTCCTGTAAAATGCAACCTCCAACATGGATTTCCTGGGTATAGCCGGGTTTCTGAATAGCAATGTGCCTGATTGAGTGGTGATGAGTACTCGAGTCCTACATCTTCTTATCTTTTTTTTCATCCGTGTGACATTACAGACATTTTCACACTGTCTAAACTTATTTTTCTTCTATGTTATGTAGCTTTCAATTAGCCCTTTATTTTCTAGATCAATATATTAGACGAAGATTTAAATTAACAATCTCTGTCGTGTGTAATAAGTGGCCAAGATATGCGATAGTTATTGCATATACAAGTGCACAGATACGTTTTGTAGGACCAGTAGTTAGCTGATAACGATCCCTATGCTTAGGGCTGTCAGTCTTAAGTTATTTTGACATTTGCATTATTCATGCATGTTAATAAGTTGGTGATTTCATTAGACTGTAGATTTGTTCGCTTCTATGAGAGCTATTATGTGTCTTGAAATCTGAAAGGACTTCTATTGCCTCCTGTCCTACTACTTGCCAAAAGTCTTTAATTCCAGATGTTGCTTCTAGCTTCTTCTATATGGCGCCTTAAGTATGCCTTTTTCACAAGTCCTAATCCAGCTCGTTCGCTCTAGGTGCCTCCACCAACTGACTAGCGGACCTTGAATGTGTGTATTTGGGATCACACATAAGCATTCAGGGAGGATGTGACGGAGAAATCCGTAGGAATGAACAAACTGACCAGAATATGGCAAAACAGAAACGTGTCGAATAGTAGTAGAGCAGGCATTTTTGTACGCACCAGAGTCCTGGTCGTGCAGCAGACTGAATAAAGATAGAAGCATTCGAGATCTGGTATTGGAGGCGAAAACCATGGAATGCAAAAAGAACCAAAATGTCCATTCTCCATTCCAACTAAAGATCATGACAAGACTGTCAAGTATAATTTACGAACGAGTACTATTGGCATATAGCCATTAGAAACCCGGATAGTCACAAAAAACTGGTAATAGTAGGAGGTAGTGATAGCAGGAGAAGTTGGCGTAGATCGCCTACCCGTTAGTCTGACCAAATTAAGACAATTACGGGTCTCAACCTTCCAAATGCCCTGAGACAAGCTGAGGATAGAGCGTGGAGGCAGCACAAATCAGTTAAGGCTTTTCAAGACAGGCACAAACTTCAGTGATAAAGACTACGAAGAAGTTAATATTTTTATGCACTAAAAAGTGAACCCTACTAAAGTTTGCTTTTAAACGTGCAAACCCACAGGAAGGGACCAGATTAAAATATTTCCAAAGCAAATAAGAAGAGATAAGATTATTGCGATAATCTAGGCTTATTTATTAACATCCCTAGATGTAATCCGCAATATTCAATAACATAAACCGCGTTTGCTTCATATTTCTTGATTATATTGAACCTGCTCTTTTTTTATGAATTGTTCAATGCAATTTACATTTAGATTTGATCTGATTATAACTATCTGATGCCAGTTTTAGAAAGAATATTGTGGTATTTTTCAATGATTTTCATCAAATTCGGCTGCTTATCGATGTGGTGGACATGACCACTACATCGAGTAAAGTATAATATGTCCCTCCAAATGTAGAAATTTAGGTTATAGGATTATGGTTTTAATGTATGTAATGAAATTGCAAATACAGAAATATTGACTATGGCACATTCACTATATCATTAGAGATATTATGTTCGGTGGGTTGCAAAGTTCGTGGGCTGACACATAGATGGCGCTACTAGTATTAAAATAATATGATTTTTAGTTAGCCCTAACTGACAAAAGTCACGTATAAATTCGACAACTGTCAAATCAATCAAATTCTATCAAAATAATGATTTATTCTGTTTTTGAACTTTTTTGATAATACGCCTTAGTTGAAGATCAAGCAGATATATATTAGTAATTTTATTTAGTAGACGCGTTACTCAACTATTCAACCTCTAATAATTAATTAACTAATTACAATTAAATTAAAAATATCCTTAAAACCTTCCATTTAGATTTTTTGTGAAGTTAAATAACATTTAACTTAATAAATGTCTTTAAGCGCGAATGTGAGTCGAGTAGTTTTAAATTCGTGTAATTAACTATTACATATCTTGAACGCAACAAAGTTAGTTCGATCCACATAAAGTAAGATTAGAGGCGAGATAAACCGAGCTAAAGCGTTCAAGTCACACGTTAAGAATATAATCTTTATTTAATGTTGCTCTTACTGATGACATATTTGGTGATATTATAACGATGAATATTATAAGGTAAATTGTCACAGCGCGGCTTTTTAATGTCAAATCTGTTGGATTACATTACATTTAAAACTTTGTGTTCGTGGTATAATTAACTAGTGGCAAAGGGTTTCCCAGCTGCAGCAATGGTTTATTCTTTCTATGTCCGGAATGAGCATTTGTAAAGGAGAAAACCAACATGGATGGAGACTCTCAATTGATGACACGTAAGGCTGATATGCCAAAAGAAAAATGGTTAATGATAAAAGTTCAGAAATAGCCTGGCTTATTAGGGAATTTATCTACGTAGATGATTTTTTATAATACCAAAAATGCTGGTTAAATTTTGTTACTTATTAAAGTTTTAAATTATATATACATATATATTATATATATATATATAAAGTACGTTTAAAAATATTTAAAGTCACAAAGACGACATATTTTTTATTAATAGAATAAACATTTTGTTTATTAAAACCTAAACATTACAATCAAATATACAGTACTTAAAAAAAATAAAAATAAAATTTAAACAACTTTAAAAACTTTGGTCCCTGTGGCAGTGTTTACCTTGGCACCTTTAACGCTGGCTGCATTTCCTCGCTGTTTTGCGATACAAATTTATTGAGCGAGGAAAGCAGGAAAATTCTTCACATTACAATATTTTTTGTTGATATTTTAAGTATCAATGTATACAAAACGCCCCACGTATGAAAGCCTAATATTAACATATTTGGTGATATTATAACGACTGATATTGTTAGAGCATTGATCGCCAACTTGGTAGAACTTCGTGACGTTGAGGGGTTGCTTGGACAACAATTTAGACTTAAAATGACCAATGTAGTGACTGTGCGGTCTAAAAGGCTTATTATCACATTAATTCTAGTTATTCACATACAGTTTTAGCTTTATTTATTAACATTGTTTAATTCATATTTTATTGATAAAGTTGTGAATGCTAGCAAGTCTTATATTAAAATTACGTCCGTAATTACATTATGAATATTTGAATTTTATTCTGTATCACTTCGCTTTTTTATCGATTCTTGTCTGGTTTTGAAGAAATATTTATTGATATCGATGTATTGTGGATATTTCCCCTTCAACATTTTTTGAATAAGCAAAGTCGACATAAAATAATTAGCATAAAAATTAGTTTTTCACATTTTATATTAAATTTTACGTTGGCCCCTAGTAGTACCCGTGCGGGTGCTTTCCTCGCTCAACGAATAATTATCAAGTAAGAGAAAATGCTGCCAGCATTAAAGGTTTAAATTTTATATTTCGCCATTTTTTATTAATATTATTATTACTATATTAGGATAAGAATATTGCAAATACCGTATATTTGTGTATTGTAAATAAATACGTTATTTGAAAAAGAATAAAATATACACAGAATATCAAAATTTAATGAAGCGATCTATATATAAATGAAACAGCTAATATAACGATTATAAAATAATGAAGTCGTGCGCCTACGCATCGAATTTGTGAATGGAACAGCGATACAACTCGAGTTGCAATACCACCCACGTATCCTATCCAGCTGAGGTCGCCAACTTTCATTCATAAACCAATATTATAAAATATGCAGATATGTTTCATTAATAAAATTTAGACGCTTTTAATTAAAACTCGTTTTTAAGTTAAGAAAGCGGCTACTGAGACGATTTGTCAATTGGAACCATTTTGATCATACGAGTATGCGTAAATAATATTCTGTTATTATGAATGTAAAAGAAAATCTAAATAAGGTTTAATTAATGTAAATAATTTCGCATTTACAGCTATTAAATAAATGTTAATTAAATGTGTAATAGCCGCTTAAGCCAGTGACAAAATTATAATCATTTCAATAAAATTTATTTCCCATTTTCTATCCTAGTTAGATTTTCTTTTGCAAACATAATAACAAGATAGTGTTTGCGCATACTTATTACACGACACACGTATGTTCAAAATGGTCCCAATTGACAAATCTTCTCCGTAATCGTTCTCTTTACTTAAAAACGAGTTTTAAAGTTTTATTAATGAAACATATCTGCATATTTTATAATATTCGTTTATGAATGAAATAATTTTTAATTTCATTTTATGAGTCATTATTTGAATTACAGTTTTTGGTGTTTAGAGTTATATATAAGTTTAAAAGAAATACAAATATATACTAATAATTTAAATAAGTAATATTGCTTATTGTTTCATATCTGCCTGACACAACATCTTTGTCATCGTCTGATTGTCACATTGAGACCTCTGCTATCTAAATAAACATCTTAAATTAAAGTCTTGATCTTCGCAACAAATGTACCTCGACCATAACAGTGAGATATTCTCTTATTAAACTTATGGTTGTAATAAGTGATAAACTCAGTGGAGCTTATTTGTAACTTAAAAGGAATGACGTAATGATCCATTAAGTTTGAATTAAGTTTCAATTATTATTAAATTGGATAATAATTGTTAATTGCAGTCTATATATTTATAGGAACAATGGTTTTTGCTTACTCATTTGGGGAAAGGGCGTGTTTAGAAAAACATTATAAAGAAATAATTACGTTACTAAATATGTGATGTATTCAAAAAACTCCTGATATAGGGATTCAGATACGAAACTCTTATGTCAAATTGCGCTTGGAAGTAATTCTCAAACCCTACAATGGACCATAAAGGTACGGTTAATTTTTTAAGGCAAGTATTTTATACTTGTGAAAAAAAACATTTCGTCGGACATCGAACCTAGTTTTGCGTAAAGACCTGGTAATTAACCCAGCCTAACTCCTTCCAAAAGGTCACAATTTTCGGGGCACTTTGCAGACTTCACTTCGAGGACTTCTATTCGTTGGGAAGCCATAGACACGCATTCCAGAACTACGTGGGTGACTGATTCCTATACGCCGAAACAGCCTCCACAGCTATGTGGATTTTTCAGTAAGACGTCGAACGTGAACCTATTTTTTTTTCAAGAATTATTTATGGCAGTGCCGGGATTTTGTTTGTAAGAAAATGTATTATTTTCCCATTGTACTAAAGAATAACCGGCGGTTAGTAATTAGCACATGAGAATACCGGTGGATTAAAGTTAGCCTTTACTCAATTCATTAATATTGCTCTAATGACTTGTGAACACAGATTGCCTCATCTTAGCATTTGCGAAGCCGGCCTAAAAATGCCAGGTGTGAGCAAATAACCTAATACAAACTATGAATATCTTATTCAGATATTATATAGATGTTAAAGTTATAATTATGTTACCTATATTATGAAATATTATCTGTATTAAGAGCATATTTGTAGATGGGTAAAAATGAAAAAAAAATGTTTTTTTTTTACTCTTCCTTCTTTATCCGTTACATTAGTTAGGTAAGGAATTCGAAGATCTAAGGATCCACAACTTATGTTTTAAAATTAATTAGATTAACTCAAATTAACAATTAAATATCTAGTAAGATAAGTAACTCAAATTAAAAATTAACAATTAAGTATCTATACGAATAACGTTATATCATATATTTAAAAGGAAAAAGCTTTTTATAAGCAATCCCATCGATTATAGAATCAAGTTGAATCAAAACCTGCGGCTGATATCCTAAAATCCGTTCGTTGACTCGTGCCCAGCGAAACCTGTTTTTTTCAATGGCGTTGTGTGCTCGAAATTGCGATTAAATCATAGGTAAATTTTATCAATGGGATTTTAACACATGCTCACTTAAATTTGCATACCCGTTTGGGTGTGCCACGTGCTGAGCGGAAATAATTATAAAGCTATGAAGGCGTGTTTATATATTTTATGATTCCAAGAAGCATAAGTTTTGTTTATTCACTATATGTTACGATTTCCTGTTTAGATTTTGTTAAAAATTTAGGCCGTTAAAACGTTAGGCAGTGTATCTCTTAAAACTCTAAGCATTTGTTCACAAGAAAAAGATTTAACTTTATGTGCATAATAAATAACTCTGATGTAAATAAACTGAATTTTACTAAAATATATAAAGTAGTGTTATAATCGTGATTTCGTTTTGATAAATACAGATACAGATGTGAAAGTTAAAAACTCTCATTAAATACGATATAATTTATTATGATTTTTTCGTGTGTATTAAGAAATTGTTTCTTTATGAGATCAAGTCACAACATTATTTATACTTTACTAGCTGTACCGAGCCACGCTTCGCTGTGGCACATTTTTGATTGAATGGTTAAGAAATAAAACAAAACAAAGAATACATTTCATATAAATTTAATTTTGCAATACTTGTGGAAAAAAACGATAAAAACAATCCTTGTTGCGGATTATATATCATGCTAAATTTTCAGCTCGATCGGTGCAGAACTTTTTGAGTTTTTGAAGCGTACACAAACCAACATAACATTTTTATATATAGATTAGTATAGACCGGATATGACAGTAAATATCAAGTTTTAGACACAGTTTTTGTCTGGAAATAAATATAATAAATAATATAAAATTGCGACAAAGCTATATCGCATTTTTTTACCTTAAAGACACTTAAAATTCGTCAAAAGCTTGCAATATTTTATAATATATACCATTTTAATTTGACTTCGTGATGTCATGTTTATTTTTTTATCAAATTAACATATCAATGTTAAATCTATTTATATAACATTTACTTACAGTTAAGTTAAAGCGTTCAAGCTAAATATATGAAGAGGTTTATTGTGTTTAAGAGGCACAATGGCGCGTGACCAAAGTCAGAGTCATTTCCGGTGCGATTGAGGCCCGGTGCAAACAACCTACATAAAGATTGAATGTAGAAAAATAACCTGTTCCAATTAAGGTTTATCTTTTTGTAAGAACAGTTAATATATTGCAATTATTATAAGGTAAAATTTTATAATTAAAAAACGGAACAAAATATTTCTGAGAAACAAATAAAATACATAAATCATTGGCGCTTCAACCTCTTTAGGTCTTGGCCTCAGATTTCTGAATCTGTTTCATGATCATTTTGAAATCTAATAGGCAAGTGGGTGATCAGCCTCCAGTGCCTAACGCACGTCGTCGACTTTTTGGGTCTAAGACATGTCGGTTTCCTCACGATGTTTTCCTTCACCGATCGAGCAAATGTTAAACGCGCATATAGAAAGAAAATCCATTGGTCGATCGAACCAACGACCTCAGGTATGAGAGCTTCAGTAAAATCGTCTTCCACTAAGAAATCCAATCAATTTTACCGCATACATAAACTTCCCAAAAACATTATTTAGGTTTTACCATAAAGCCTTTTTTGAGTCCTTTAAACTTATTAAAGTTAGACAATACATATTATTCATTTTGCCTTCGGCTTAAGGTTAAATTTACTGGCATTGCTTCATAGTATAATTAATTATGCATTTTTGTCAATCTGGCGCCATTACATCATACGCCTTGCGAATGTGAGTCAGAGAGTTGTGTAATGTTTCTTTAAGCATGATAATTGTGTCTTCTTTGAGTTGGGAAATAAATTATGCCAATATTATTCACGACTTATTTTGAAAGACTAATTTAAATTCATATTAGCATATTTCTGTTACATTTAAAAGCTTCTAGCATGTATAGGATTCTTAAGATGTGGTTGTTGATTATAAGTAAGACAATAGCAAGGCGAATTCATTTTAGTGGATCACAAAAGCCTTTTTATCCCATATTACAAAAATCATATGTGTCGTATACAAAAAGTACTCGTGTCTTTTCTACACTACTAAATACTTCTAAGGAAACAAAAATAACCATACTAAGACGGTTACAGGTAAATTGACTTTCGACACATTATTTACGCATTCTATTTTTTTTTGTACATGTAACACGCAGAGATCCAGAAAGTTTAGAAAAACTTATTGTGACTGGCAGAGTGGAGTGCACCAGACGTCGAGGCCGATCGATGACTTGCGCAAGACAGGGGAGAATAGGGGCGCCACTAACACGACATTCAGAAATGAAGAGGAAAAAGAAACACTTCTAAGAATAGAAGCTTTGTTTGATTTCGATTAAATACACCAAATATAACTTTATGTAAATATATCATAGCATATAGTGGTTAGAATGTTGAAAATGATTGCCTTTTCTATGTAAATTCAATTTCACTTCCGGTCGACATAAATGTAACCAAATCCATACGAATTTTCATTCGATACAAAATTCGAAGCTTTTGATCTGATTATTCGGACAGTAATAGCCCAAGGTATCGACTAAGTTGTTTTTATGTCCGTCTAAAACAAAGCGAAGTGTGTCACAACGCCCACTTAATTGCTGATATCGTGGAACCAGTTACATGTGATCTTTAAGTCAAATAAACATGCGCTAGCGCCGGTATTATACTTAGTTTCAAATTTTAGGTTAAACTATTTTCTGCGTTTGTTTATTCGATATTTGTTTTAATTCTATATTAGGTTCTAGATTGATAGATAATATCTCTTTCACTGTACAATATTTTTTGCATAGGTTAATTTACTAGAATAAACCGCTACCTTACTAGAATTAGTCGCTTTAAAAAGGGATTAATATTAGAGATCTCATATAATAATTATTCTAATACTAGAATATTTGTATTTGTTTGAATGTGTTTTTCCAAGAACAGTATTATTTAAGCGACAATCGTTATAAAAATACCGTTAGTCTGCAAAAACGATTCGTATTTAATAAAAAAAATATTTTTTACTATAATAAATGCTACGATCAAATGTAATCAAATAATTAAAAAATAATATAATTAATTATATCGTTGAACCTGCTGTATCTTAATGAAAACTCAACATTTTTATTAAGTGCTACTAATTAATATATTGAAATATTCATAGACAGTTTATTAAGTTTTAAGCATTACGACTCTCATATCGAAGGTTAACGGTATATTATGGCGCCTACGGTCTTATAAGACTCGTGCCATATTGTTTTTACAGTTTATTTTGTTGCCTATTAATCACAACTTGAGTACCGTACAGCTCTGACTGTATAAGTTAGAACAAGCTGGCTTTAACAAAACATTGTCTGTTAATGAATGGTGCATACAAAGATTTTGTTAAGGTTCCATTTTTGTAATGGAGTCGTGATTATAATAATAATAATAAATCGTTTATACGCAAAGAAAGTGGTACATTCAGATTGATTGATTTAAAAAAAACAACACAATCAGCCATTTTGAAATAGGCATGCAAATGTCAAATTAATAAAATTACCTAAATAAAAAAGGCACCTTGCCTTTAAATTTGGTTTGGGATCGGGTTTTAAGGATCGAAATTGTCTTTATGAAATCTTACTGCCTGGCGTATAATTTGTATAGTTAATGCTATTCAAATCATAAACAAGCGTTGCACTGTTTAGATATTTAAAAAAATGGAGATACAATTATTAAACTTACATTCTATTTATAATATGATTTTGCGTTTTATTCCCAAGTCGTAAGCCATAGATTAGCATTGTATTGTTGACGCCATGTGTATGGAATATATGTTTATAGAATCGTTATTTGCACACAATACGATATGAAATATAATCCGATAATAGGGGGCGTTTAAACAAAGCTTTGGGTGTGACCGCCACTGGGCACCTCCCTCCAGTTAACCCCGCTCCCCTCGTCTGCGCGTGAGTTTGCCATTTCGCAAACAGCCGAAATTTGATAATGCGCAATATTAAGCGAAATATATGAGCAATAAAATCGTGATGTTTTTTTAAACAACTTAATGGATTGAAGTAACAATAAGCTCGCTGGTTTGCAAAATATTGAATGACTCGAATAAGGATTTGTTTTCGAAGATTGTTTAAGAGGAATATTATTGCACGCAGTATGTTACCAAGAGTTTATAAGGTAGTATAAATTGTATACTGTTTCATGACCATTTGTTAGGCAAGTAGATGATGAGCCTCCTGTGCCTGATACACGCCATCGACTTTTTGGGTCTTAGGAAAGCCGGAGTCCTCACGATGTTTTCCTTCACCGTTCGAGCGAATGTAAAATGTGCACATAGTCAGAAAGTTCATTGGTGCCGAGGACATATCCTATGACCTCAGGTATCAGAGTTGCACGTTGAAGCCACTAGGCCAACTTTTGTTTAATGAACTGCGCTTTTTTATAAAAGCTCTTTGTTTTTTACTCACCCGTTTTTACATCGCTAAACGTGCGGTAAGTGAATTTAATTATTTTATTTATAAAACTTATATGATATTATTACGACTTATTGGAAGAATATTTCAGAATCTGCTTTGCATCCTCAGCGTCCATAATTATAATGTAATATGGAAATTGGTAAAGCGACATATTGGTAGGCGCCATCAATTCTCTAATTTACATAAGATATGACGGAAAATGTAAATTTTCGTGCAAATGAATTTTAATTCGATATTTGAATTGGTATTAGTGATTTTATATGTATTAACTTTGACATAATCTATACGAAAACGTTAAAACGTTTTAAAATCTAAATAAACTTGTATAATTCATAACGTTTTTAACTCCATACTTTTGGAATCGGTAATTTATTAAATTATTTTACTGATCTGCAAAGTGTACTTATTACCATACTGTCGTTTAAAAATATAGTATTTCCTAGTTTATAAGTGTGGATTATTATAATTAAAATATAGACGTAATAATAATTTTGATATTGGATACTGGTTAGCACATTTAAAATTCTATAAAAGGATAAATAAAGAAATGTAATAAATCATTTTCCAATCTACTTTTGTATTTATATAATAATATATTACGAAAATATTGACTTGTCTATGTGTGTGTGTGTATCACAGTATTTCACTGACTACTTAGTCATAATTTAATTTATATTGTTGCATTCTCATAACTATAGCGATTGTTGAAAAATCAATTAAAAATGTTTAAATGCTCTAATTAAATCTATTTATTGCACAGTTATTTCAACATACATACTTACACTGAGTTCTGAGTCTAATTTTGATAGCTTTTCTATTTAGTTTTTTTACAAAAGCTCACCAACATTCGGCACACTGATACATTGATACTTAAGAAAATAAAAATACAATATTTAATGTGACAAGCACTTATAGGCATAAATAACAAACACGGAGACAACAGAAAAACTAAAGGAAAAATTATTTCAAAGTGTGAGTGGAGCTACTATAGATATCCAGACCTAGCTCATTTATCAGAATGCTCAATCTGCATATCGGTGAGTTTAGGTGAAAACGCGTTCTTCTGTAAGGAGGTACAAATACCTGGGGCAGCTGGAGGGTATACGAAATTTCAATTTAGTTAAAAGATAAGGGGTAATCAACCTGATTCTTAAATATTCTAAACGCAAGCGATTTATCAATTAATTTTCTACGATTCTTTGGCTAATGTTTTCTTGACTGGTACAAATTTTAAAACAAGAAATCCGTACAAATTGAACTCTCAAAGGCTGTTGAGGTCACCAGTTGGTATATTTTTATATTCACGGAACAGTTATATGCGTCTGGGTAACAATTTATGTGTTGTTAAACAATTTTGAACATTGTTTTTTATAATGTTAATAGAATGGTGAAGAACTCGTGGGGTGCCTATTAGAGCAGTATTTTTATATGCTACGAAAAGAAACAAGGCATATTTTTAGTTTGGAATTTTCTATACATCAAGGTCTTTATTGTAATTGTTTCGATACTATTATTATTAATAGTTATACTGATTAAAATCTATATGTAGAATCTATAACTACTGCACGGCATATTTATTTAAATTCCGAATATTATTTATCCAAAATTTCCTTTGTCACTAAAAAGTTTAAAGGCTTTTAAGTTTTTACTGAAGCTTTCACTACTCTTTGTAAATATAAATACGAGAAAAAATTACTAAATCTTATACTACTTTTATATTTATTTAAAAAAATATATAATAACATGTTTTTAAGATGCGAGTTAACATACTTCATTGAAACGTTGACTTATGTGTGTTTCACAGTATTTTCACTGACTAATTATAATAAATGAATATGATATCAAATCTACTTTTGAAGTTACATTATAAATTATTAATAATATATTATGAATACTTGCAAACACACTAAACACACTATGTGTGTGCGTCTGTTTCACAGAATTTCACTGACTACTTAGTCATAATTTAAAATATTATTTAAATGACTGACATTTATAGAAATTTTATACATTATTTAAATCAATTAAAAAACCCGATACGTTAATTAAAAGCCAATAAAATCGTCGCTAGATCTCACCTATGCCCTTATATGGTCTGTAGAGTTCAAAATGAATCAGCGTTGATAGATCATGATTAAGAGCGATTAGCATTCGCAGACGCAGGCTTCGTGGGTGTTGGGAGGTACTATCTACTGCTATTGTTGTGTGAACACTGTGTTTACAAGCAATTTGTCTATTTAGGCCACTTACGCAAGTATCTAATTTCTAGTATGGCCTATTATTGTAATTATATGATATTGCATTACTGTAAGCAATATATTAAATGATAGGGACATTTTTGCATCTATTTCTTTGTTATTTAATATGTACGAGGTACTCAAAGGTACGTAAATAATCAGCGTTTTTTAACTACCCTAAACGATTGCTTGGTCGGCTGGCTCACCTGATGTTAAGTGATACCGCCCATGGACACTCTCATTTACAGAAGGCTCGATAGTGTCGCCTTTGAAGTATTGGTAGGCTCTTTTCTTGAAAGACTAAATCAAATTGGTACATGTGAAATAATAATTCACTAGACAGCTGGTTCCACATAGCGGCAAAAACCTTGAAAACCGCTCAGTTTTGGAACGACGGATGTCGTAACAATAACCCCAAAAACATAGTTATTAAACAATTGCGATAAATGTGTATTTATACACTAGTAAAGACTTTTAACTTACAAACAACGCTCAACTAGAAGCACACTTAAACCTTTGGAGTGTATGGAGGAGTGACAACCAGGTGTCGCACTGCAGGATTTGGTTCGTCGAATCTTGTAAAAACAGCAAAAGGATGGAACTCCTTCCATCTTCCCTAGATTAAAATGGGTTAATTTAAGTTGCGGTTAAAAAGGCATCCAGACAAGCGCGTCTTCCAAATGCATCTCTCTTAACATCAGGGTGGTATGTGAACAAAAGTATGTTAAAAAAGAATTTTGATAAAAATAAATCCCTTAACAACAGTAGTCTTTATATTTTGTTAAAGCTTTGAATGGATAAATAAGACAGTTTCATATAAAACATTTCCACAACTGAGCGTTATAAAATCGATTGGAGCAAAATCATTAGGCCTAATAGTATGGGGGATCACTCCCGCGGCGCTTTGTCTTCGCTTTGATATTTATGATTCGATGTGATTGTAAACTGTTGCAGTCATAACATAGAATATAGTCCATTGAATACAAAACACAGAATAATATTTTGTTTTCTATATATATTTTTATAGAGAAGTTTTGTGCAAGCTGTATCTTAATTAAAATAGATCATTATGTAATAAATTACATAACAAGTCTACTTAGATAAACTATGCTCACATACATTACTAGCATTCCAATTTTAAATTGTATAAAGTCCTGAGTAAAAACTCAACGTCATTAAAAATTATATACATAATATACTTATAATTTAAAAACTATCATAGATAAACCAGCGTTTGCCTAGTAGCTTCAGCGTGCAACTCTGCGGCTGTGCACCAATGGACTATATTTCAACCTTTTGAAGACACGACAAAGTAGTCAAATTTCTTCTCTATAATATTCTATAAACTGTGTAAGGGGTGATAGTTCGCTTGATATTCCATTAGTCAACCATGGTGAGGCAGCTGCGGCCACGGCGCTAACAGATTCCCTGCTATTCTCTGCATGTCAGGATAATGTATAGTCAACGGTGAGTTGATAAAATCTCGCTTTGAATCTTTCGCAATGTAGGGTCTGAAAAGGATATGAACAATATATGTACTAACACTTGTGATGAAGTAATACAGTACAATTAAAAATTGTTAATAGAAAAGCGACCTGTCGAGCGCAAGTGAAAAACTACATAAGATATACAATTACATAAACAAAAATAATGAAACAAAACAAACAGTTAAAACATTTTTTTTATGTTATAGGAGGAAGTCGGGCTCACCGGATGTTAAGTGATACCGCCGCCCATGGACACTCACACTGCCAGAAGGCTCGCAAACTCGCTGCCGGCCTTTTAAGAATTTGTCGCTCTTTTCTTGAAGGACCCTAAATCGAATTGGCTCGGAAATACTTAAGTGGGCAGCTGGTTCCACATAGTGGTAGTGTGCGGCAGAAATTCCCTCAATAATCGCGTAGTTGTGGAACGACAAACGTCAAGGTGATACGGAAACATATACAGTGAAAGGGACAATAGACAATAGAAAGGGATATAAGATAAGTTTATTCTTGGTTCATGATCATTTGATGATTTTCGTTCTGAATTTAACATCAGAGAAAAAATTAAGAATGATTGACGTATGATTCTCGCATGGCTACAAAAATTCGTTCTTCATTTATTTAATTTTAATTAATTTTAGAAAGCTATGTACACTTATGAACGTCCATTAAACAAAATGGAGGGTTCTCAATTTACATTTAATGTTCCTAAATCAAGGGCGTAGAGCGGGCGACAATAATCGACCGTTAATTATTGGCAGCCCAAAGAGTGTTTTTCTGAAAACGAAAGTTGTTAATTTTCATATAAAATAGCAGTTTTGGCTTAGTTTAGTGTGACTATCATCCCTGTAGTCATAACTTCGAACCCGGCTGTGCACCAGTGGACATTCTGTGTATGCATTAAATACTCCCTCGTGAAGGAAAACATCGTGAGGATACCGGCATGACCCAAAAAAAGGACGGTGTGTCAGACAAAACAGGTTGGAAACAGGAAAAAACTGACCACGAAACAGATACAGAAATCTGAGGCCCATATCTAAAAAGGTTGTAGTGCCATTCTTTTTTTATAATAATTATGAAACAAATCTTTTACTATAATTGTTTTGGTGCGCGCAAACTACAAATACACATTTTAAGTATTTCAATGTTCTATAATATTTTTATATTGATTAGTTGTATAATAATACATGATTCAAAATGTAATAACGGTCGGTAGTCGTGTGGCGACGCGTGCGTCTGTTATTGGTGTCGGCGCCGCTTTCTAGTCTCACAATAATACTCAAATTGGAAACTAACGCCATTTTTATAACGAATTGACGTTTTGATGTCTCTACCTATTAGTTCTTGGCTTCTCTTTTCAATTTCGAATGCTGGAGGCAATTGCCGTAAAAATCACTGTAGTTTGTAGTATTCCATTTAATTATATTTTTTGAAGATGTATAGTGCTATTTATAAGCTTTTATGACACAGATTTATGCATTTGTTTTAATGATAATGTAACTATAAGTGAGAGTTTAAAATTTTTTGATGTTTTTATTAAGACATTTACAGGCGGGATTTAAACCGCAGGGGTGATATCTACGGCTTACTAGCAACTACCGTTGATCACGTTTTTTAATAGTTTTATTCACTTATTTATGTGTGAGTAATAAAACAATAACCTCGGAGTTTAGGTAAAAAAATGGACCCATTGAAAACAATCAATTGGTCAATTTAACAAAAACGCTTTCTATATTAGCTGTGATCTAGGATTTGATTCTATGTAAATGTTTTAGTTTAGATCGTGCAGAAAACTGTTCGCTATCTGAATGGCTACGAGCCTTTTGGCCAATTGGTTCACAACTTTAATTCGCTTAAAAATTTGTATTATTTTAATAGATTTTTTAAAATTCTGGTTCAATTCCTGTTCCTTGTTCCTGTACAGTAAGGGGCTAAAAACCGGTTCCTCTTAGATGTGTCCGGATTTATAGTCTGATGTGTGATATGCAATTACAGTGAAAACTCTATTGAACGACAGTCAAATTACTGTGCCTATTTATTACATTAAAACAATTCGTATTTGAACGCTAATGCGTAGTCTGTTATTTTTGTACTGTACCAGTAGTTAGGTTGTATGTTTATACTTATTTAATTCATATCTTGTGATATTGAGGTATAGTCGTGATACACATGCAAGCATGCGCAATTTGTAAAAAAATAACAGATTTCTTGGAAAGTTCGGTACGTATGACGAGTACCTACCGAGAGTCGACTTTATTTCTCGCTAGGACAATAAAGCGACAAAACAACGTACACAGCTCCGCAGTTTCTAACTAATTTCGGCAACTTAAAAAGTACTTTTTAGTATTTAATTGTTGTCGTTATTGAGGGTGGGTGTAATGCTATGTAGAGTGTATCATTGTATGGTAGCCTAGCTAAACCAACCAATGCTGAGGGATTTCGACGCTTTAGGGATTTTGTCGTTAAACCGAGAGGCGTTACATGGAGTTAACACTGTATTATTAATAAAATGGTCAAGTTCAAAAGTATATTAAAGCATGACTGTGATAAAAGAAATGATTGAAAGTGTGTCACGTAATGTGTCATTAGCCACACGAAGAGGAACGGAACACTTAACGTTGCGATACACAGTGTTTGCTCGTTACATTGAGTAGCCACTTCTCAACCCAGAAACATTCCCACAGAAAAACTGTCTATGAATTAACACATCGTCGCACTGAGTATGAAAACACGTGGAGGGTCCTTCTACTGACAGAGAGCTGTCTCGCTTATGTTGTAGCTAATATGGGAAATCTGGCAAATTTAAACATAAGTATAATATGGAATTCAGCTAGCATCTACAGTAGTTGCATAAATATTGTAAAGCAAAAGTCCTAATAAACTACCCCTAATATACGACTTTTAATAAAACAAAAGAACTTCAAACAAACAAAAGCTGTGAGATTATATAATTAAACAGATATTCTATGCAGAACATATCAACACTTACAGCAAAAGGAATTGATAATAATGTCGATATATATTGTTTAAAAATAAATAAATCAGTGGCTCTACAACCTTTTTAGGTCTGGGCCTCACATTTATGTATCGGTTTCGACCTCAGGGATGCATGCCGAATCCACTAGGCCAACAGTTCTCTGTATATATTGTTTGCTTCGCCGGACATTAAAAATGCATTTTAACAAATGTAACTGCAACATAAATCATACATTGATGCGTAAGATAGTTGTTTAATGTCTTTAATTTACATTAATTTTGAATCGTAGAAGCATTCACGGCTCGAGAGCTATTGTCGAATGTCAATCCCTTAAGCGTTTTTGAAGGAGCCTCAACTGAAACAGAGGAATGCTTTCGTTCTAATATATTAAGAAAATATAATTGGTATTAATATCATTGTGTACTGTTATTTAAGCTTGATTATTCTTTTCGGACTCCTATGTCTAACAAAAGCCAACAACGAATCATATCATAAGGAAAAGAAGAAGAAGGGAAGAAGAAGAAGGGAAGAAGAAGAGAAGAACGCAAAATTCAGGCTGTTCACCAACCGGATCGACAGAAGTGAGAGACTCATCGTCCTCAAAACTGTTCACTGTTATAAGAGAGGCACTGGACAGAAACCGGTGGAAATAGATTATCAGCTCCAGATGTTTCCTTGCTGATCACGACCCTCAGACATGAACTACCAACTAAAGAGATATACTCCATTCATTGAAGAAATGAGACAAAGTCAACGGTGACCAGTCTATCGGTTGAGCGGGCGACTTTTATTGATGAGCAAATTTTTTAAATATTTGTGCAATTAGCTAGTTAAAAAATATTGCGAGGTAACGGGGAAGTCTCATCTCTAAATTAAGGGGTATCAGGCTCAAAAAGCAACAAACAGCCACCAAGTATACATTAATTTATTTATTATTTTCTACATTTCCACAACTGATCGTTTTTAAGGCAGTTATTGTCGCGATTCAATTCTTAGGGTCCGTAAAGAGCGTACCAATTCTTAAACTACACTACACTCGCAAGCCTCTGGTATTGAGAGTGACCATGGGCGGCGGTATCACATAAGATTAGGTGAGCCTCCAGCATGTTTGCTCCCACATACATATAAAATATATGTTTTAAAAAAAAAATTAAACTAAATTCGTTTTCCGAAATATCAACACATTCTATTATTACTATGAAGTAAAGTTAAATGATTCAAACACATTCTTTAAGAACATTTTGTTGCGACACTATAGTCTAAACAAACCGAGTGTGTGAAACTGACCCATAGTGTCGTTCATTCACTTGCTAATGCGAAACGCACACTTTTCTTCATCTTTCATTTTGAATCGCTTAGAACATATTAACAAATATACAAACATTCATATTTGGTCGTTCATTTAAGATCTTGAAGGTTGAACTGTTAAAATTTTTAGTTATTATTATAATATTTGCTGCCGTATATTAAAAAAATATATATACGTAAATGGAAAAAAAAATAAGCAAACATAATAATATAGGTCTTACTACAGGCATTTTTCGAATTGCTTACATACTCGTATATAAGACTTCAACGAGCTTAAAGCTCGCACAGCATTGTTCAATAACAAACCAAACTTTGGTGAGTCATTAAGTGAGTGAGTGGCAAAATTAAGAAACTTTGCCTAGTTAATTCTTTAACTAATGGTTAAAATTGAATTAAATTTGAAATATACCGTATAATTCAGCCATCTAGTTTTTTTCCACAAATCCTGACCTGTTTGCTGAACATAGTACTACCGTGACCGTGATTTAGCAGACTTTTTACTAAAACGGGTACTTTTGCACGTCTCAGATTTAAAAAAATCTCAGCATTATAGACGTATATATAATGATTATATTTTAAGTAATAATTATAAAAATATCGTCATTATACATTGCAATAATGAAACTTAAGATTATTTATAGACACGAATAGACATTTGGAAGCAAGCACAGCCTGAAGGCATTCATAAATCAGTATTTGCTAGAAGTTTAATTATTGATTTAGTGTGCGCTGTGCTGGGCGCCGGCTAATTGGCGACTGTGTGACATCTTATAAAGCCTCCTTCGTACATTATCTTACCAATTTAAAATGGGCTTTTACGTCGTGCTTTTTGTGTATATTTTTGTCTTGAACCAAATTAAAAGAAGTGATACTTCTTCGAAGTCGAAAAAAGGGAAAGAGCGATTGAGATCGATTGAGAGAGAGTGAGAAGGGTGAATTACCTTATAGAAATTCTATTTTAAAAATTAAAATTTCGTATAGAGATTTATGAAATATTAGTATTTTATATTTTATGCAAAATAATTTATTGAAATCTCAAATGACGATTTGTAAATGAAATGGCACGTGTTTTTATTATCGAAGAAATAAATTTAAAAATTAAATTTATTATTTGTGTTAATTTTCGACACTTTTAATATTTTAATGACACATTAATTAATTAAATTCCTTTATCTTCCTTTTTCCCTCACTCTAAGTCTCGGAAATCTGAAGTTTTAGATTTGTATAAACATGAACAAGAGTTAAAATTAATTTGCCAAAGAAGTTTCACTTCTGACATGTGTCCTTGTACGCACGCACTTTTTTTATTTCTATGTTATTCTTGGACTAATTTAGCCATCTTTGATTCTTTCACCTTGAAGACCGACAACGCGCTCGTAAGCCTCTGGTATTGAGAGTGTCATGGCCATGGGTATATCATTTAACATTAGGTGAGCCTCTTGCCCGTTTGTTTGCCCCTGTTCTAATAAGCTTCTCCATGCGTGCTTGTCAGTAATAATAAGTGAAGCATATTAATAATCATATTGGATTCATTATATATCAAGGGGTTGCGATTTTTATAATAACAGACAAAAGCGTTAATGCATTTTAACGAAATTTTAGTATTATCCTACAATTTTTTTCTGAAACGCTTTTCTGTTACACATAGCCTTAAGAAGAAAGTCATTCAACACGCGGTCACAGTAACATGGCCGTGTATTTGTTATCAATTTACTTTCAATATTGAAACCCATTTATTTGCGTATCCACTGACCTCTTAATTGTATTCAATTAACACAAATGTCAATGGCAAATATGACAACATATTAGCCGTTTCACGACTAATGTTGAGCTAGTATCTTAATACTTTATCTTAAATAAAATAAGAGTTAAAAATAGATCGTATTCAAATAGGTATATAAGTTACAGTATCCGCTAGTGCAAGTTTGAACATCAAAAAATAACAGATTAAGGTTTTACAATTATAGACGTTTCCTTCTATGTGCGCTTCGTAGTGTATGGTGGAAATTAATATAAGTAAACCGGAATATCTTTTGCAATCTTTCGAGGTCTATTAAGTAAAAGACTCAAAGATCTGTCTGTCCAATTTAGATATTGCGAGACTACTAAAACATTTTTCTCTTCGCAAGAAGTTTACCGAAGGCTTTTACTCGTACAAACTCGTAGAAATATTATTTATATTTATCATAAAAATCCTATTTATTAGGGCTAAGGTTGACGTGAGTAATTGGTAAAATAGATCGCATTAAAGAATGTGCCAAGCCGGAATGTACTGACAAACATCGACCGGCCGGCTAATAGTGATGAACGGAAAACAAAAAAACAATATTTGTGTGTTTGTCCACGCTTGCGTGTAACCTAATGTGTCCATAGAGCGCGCATCACTTAGCATACACAAATATTTGCCATTGTCTTAAATATAGTAATGTCTTGTTTTTGCGATTATTTGCTAAAATTGGTGATCACTCGAAATAATAATGCTTATTAATAATAATCACACTTATGACTTAGCTTTATCTTTAAATTCCGAAGACAATACTTATTGTCAAATTTTTCCAAACCTACTGGAAAGAGATACATAGGACGACAAAAGAAAAGATGGACATATGTCATTATAGAACTAGCGGAGAAAAACTGGATGAATGTTGCTCAAGATAAAGAGAATGGAGGAGGCTTTTACCCTAAAAGGGGCCATACAAAAACTAGACCACTAAAAACGAAAACTTACTTAAAATTTTAAAAACTTATACTAACACAACTAATAAAAATACTAAGGAATTAAAACAAACAAATTGTGTATGGATTAATAAAGCTTTAATAATAAAAACATGTGTCTTTGGCGTAACAAGATTAAAATCTTAAAAAAAAAAATATTTTTCGCCTTATTCTACGTTTGTAGAAAAAAACAACACTAACAATAGAAAAAAAGGTATTTAATACACTGAAAGTTTTATTATAACGCATTATCTAGTTAAATAAATATTTACTTTATTTAAATATCAAAATAAAAAATTCTACATAATTAAAGAAATGGACATTTATATTTTAATCATCATTTTTCGCTAACGCGCCAAAAGAAGTATAACTTCAAAAAACTATGATTTTGGAATAAAAGCTTTAAGCTCTACCCGCGCTCTATATGCATATGAAGTTAGCGCGTGTTTTCGAAGTCGGGGACGCGGAAACTGTTCACACACCTGACCCCCAACAAAGGAGATGTTTGTTTTGGCTCGCTACTAAAATATTTGACCAGTCCACTGACTCTGCTTGTACTTCGTAAGGATTTATTCCAGTGTCGTATAGATCTAGGACTCGGTAAAAAATCTGATGTTACCCTGGCCAGAGGTATCAATGATCAATCATTACTTTCATGAAATCATGAAAACCTAGTTGTTCAAAAATTGTTAGTAGGGCGTTTGTATCTTATTAAAAGGCTTTGATAACAATCCTTCTCTCAGAACTACTTATGAATTGTTTGTACTTTAATAGAACTTGCTCAAACAGTGAAATTAGAACTAAGAAAACTACCACAATTTTTGATTAAGATAGTATTGTTACTGGATGATGATTATGCAGCAATGAATGGCCACATTATATCTCTTGGTGGACCACAATGACCGCTACTATCGTCTCACGCGTATTTGCTCTTGCACCTAAAATATTTCGGTTCATGTTCACAGTTCATCGCAGTGTCGTTGCGTCACCGATATTTGAAGTACAATCAAACCGCATCAATGAATGATATTTACATGACCTTGGGAAAATCTTATACTTCGCTTAAATATATTTCTATATTGGTTAGTAAATGTTGCAGAAGTAATTGAAAAAAATCACTAAACATGTTTAAAGTTCTGTGATGTATAACTATAAAGATTATGAATTAATATAATATCACATCATTTTAAATCAGTAAAATTAAAAATTTTGTTTTATAATTTTCCTTCCATGATATAAAACATTAAAACTGCCTACAGATATGTCCGGCATAGTACAGAATATACAGATAAGCAGAGACATGCAGTGACATTATAAATACGGATCGCAACAGATAAACAAATATTTTGATTGGTCGCAACAAATTGCTGATATTATCTACTTTGAGCGACGTCTGGATTTAATCAATAATGTTGATATTAAATTATAGGCCCAGCTTTCAGCTTTCGTTTCTTGAAAAGCTGTTGAGACTCAAACAAATATTGTATATCCTAAATAATATTTCAAATAATTAATTCAATTGTATAACATTTATAAAACGGAATTATAAAATGTATAAAGATCAAACTTACTTTAAAATGATATGTATAAAACTGATTTTCACTTTAACAGATTTTTTAATTTCAAGGTCGCTTATTTGAGGCTGTATGAATGTCGTTTATTATAAAATTATCATAAATTCATCGTTGCAAAGCGAACAGACCAGGACAGACGTGGTCCAACTTCTGTCCAGATATGTATAAAAAAAAGCTCGTGGGCATGCACATAACTGGGAAATGGTGGTGGAAATTTCACTGTGATAGGAGACATTACAGCTAATGTTCTTTCAGATTGAATACAAAGCTACATACTAGTATGTTATTTATATGTACATAAAATAGATCAAGTTGAACTAAATATTAATTGCATTTTTTTGTCATAAGAAGGTCTGAAAGCATTAAAATAGTAATGAAATATGAGATCAAAGGTTTTCAAATTTATGGACAGAGTCTGGTGAATCACTTGTGTAATGTAAACAGAAATAATATTATGTCCAACATGACCTTATGACCACAGTACAGCACCGACAGTTTTGTACCAGTTTTATGTTTCTGATAAAGCTGTATCAATAGTTGTAATTTTGATAAAATTGTCCATTGCAATAAGATACGTTGCAGTCAACACACAATATTGTGTGAGATAGTTATATGAGCTCTGTTAATTTGTAGATTACAATAAATATTATGCGGCAATCGTATTAGAAATGTTAGAAGACACTTTGTATTTTAACAAGAAATATACCTTTGTTGGCGTTTTATTAATCTAAATAGTCCTATAATTTTGGAGTTAGTATTTCAATACTTATTTGTGGATAGTATTTATGTTCTCTGCTTATGAGGCGATATACAAAAATAATGGATAATATCATTTGATATGATTGAAATTTATTCTTAAGTAATTCATAAACATTTATAACAACCTAATATATCATTAAGATAAAGATTTGCTTCTGTTTCACTGTCTTTTGTTGCATCCACACCTTTTCAGATTCTTGTTTCCAAGTTCTGATGTTTCAAAGCTTCCTATTGTAAGTCCTTACTAAATTTATTGTGAATACCTAACTTTTATGAATTGATATATTTATTTATTAGATATGCTTTTGTTATATATAAAAGTTGGTTGAATTTGTAACATTACAATTGTCAGACAAAACATATATGTTTTACATTGAGAATTAAAAATGATTAAGTTATACCTTGTGATAACATTTATTTAAAAATAATATAGACAGCGAAAGTGGCGCTACAACCTTTTTAGGTCTGGGCTTCAGATTTCTGTATATGTTTCATGATAATTTGTCAATATAATATGCCTTATACACACCATTAATTTTTTGGGTCTCCTTTTTCGGCTTCCTCACAATGTTTTCCTTCAACGTTGGAGCGAATATTGAATGCGCACATAGAAAGAAAGTCCATTGGTGCTTAGCCGAGGATCGAACCTGTGACCTTAGGGATGAGAGTCGCACACTGAAGCCAGTAGGCCACCACTGCTCTTTATTTATGCATTTATTTAAGGGTTCAAAATAAAGCACTTTTTGAATACGTACCTCATACTATTGTGAGAGTACTTACGTACAATTACGAAACCTGGCTTAGGAGAAAAACAACAAATTTATTCTCCATAAAAATCAAGTATGTTTTGCTCAAGACACTTAATGTAACTTCAAGTATTCTGCATACAGATAGCGTCGTGATAAGACGCTCATCTCGAACACCACTTCTATCTCAACACCATAAATTTATTGATATTTTAATGTCACAAATGATCTGTATGTAACTACGAGGATATCTTATATAAAAACTTAACACTATCGCTACGTTACGATCAATTTTATACTCTATACCATTAGGTTAAAGTTTAAAATTAATTATGATTAAATCGTTGTAAAATCATTTTAGTTCATATCCAGAATACATGTTTTTCAAGCGAGCCATGGCTAGCTCATAAGTTATCGTATGTAATAAAATTAAATGTAACACATTTCTCTTTTCCATATAATCTTCATAATTTATATATTTTTAGTTTGCGATGCCTTTCGGCGCCCGAAGGCACGGGGCCAATGAATATTACATCAATATTTATTTATTGCCGACGACATTGTATTATATAATTTTGATCTTAAATATAAATACGTAATTTATTGAAATTACCTACGTATTTACAGAGCGTACGTATTTTTTAAAGACACGTATATACTGTTATGATACTCTTTCTCGGATTTTGAATTATTATAACATATTACTAGAAAAATCATATGAAAAACCAGTGACATGCAACTTTTTACGTCTTGGGCTCAGATCTGTTGCGTGATCATTTGTTTTTTCTATTAGGCAAGTAGGTGATTACGTGCGAGTGCTGAATGCGAACATAGGCACAAAGTTTATTGGTTCTCAGCCGGGGTTCGAACCAACTATCTCAGGGATGGGAGTCGCACGCTAAACCACTGGGTCAACATTGCTGGGACAAACATATTAGGTCTTGCGAATATGACCATGCTGCATTAAGGCGCCTCGATCTGACAGACACCACCTTATTTAGAGGCATGGACGGTATAGTACACTCACAGGATAGTCAGGACATGTAGAGGGTTTATCTAATGAGAAAGCTCACCAAAGCTTTCATATAAAAAACTGCCAAAAAGACATAATTATTTGGGTGTACACTGTACATTACAGGATTATATGACCTTTTTTTTGAAAAGCAATGACAAGATCCATTGAGAAAATTCCTAGCATTTACATAGGATTTCCAACATTTCCAATAAGTCAACATAGTTTACGTTTTTAATTGTCCGTTGAGTTGTTATTAATTATTTCTTATTTTATAAAGATTAATGTAAAACCTATAGATACAGTATTTTTAAATATGTGAGCTCCATGTATCTACATAATAATTTAGTTATACATGGTTACATATAATTATCAAATCAATGTATACAAAATATTGTAAAAACTATTTTCAAAGAGTAAGTATAGAGTTTCTTGCCCATTCTTCTCCATATGAAACTGCCTTTTGGAACGGGCAACTAGATTTTTTTAAAATATTTATAACTTGTAATTTTGACTTTCAAAAGTGTCTTTTTAATAGGCCTAATTTTAATAAATGATGACTTTGATTTTAAGTGAACTAACAAAAGGTCTGCTTCATGTAAATTCCTATACGGTAAAAAATAGTTATTTGTCTGAATATTTAAATCGATTAATGTTGTGTTCTGTTTTATTGTTATTAATAATAATATATAAAATAATATACAACATAATACATAATTATGTTTGTATTATTTTGTATGTGACGTAGATATTTACTCCAATGCGGTATATTACGTACCGCATTGGAGTTAAAAGCTCTCGTCGACCTTGCGTTTTTTTTTAATATCACATAAGGCAATCGGGCAGGAGGCTCACCTGATGTTAAGCGATACCGCCCGTCCATGGACACTCACAATACCAGAACTTGGGTAACTCTTTTCTTGAGGACCCTAAGTCGAATTGGTTCAAAAATACTGCAGTGGGCAGCTGATACCACATAGTGACGGCCTTAAAAACTCTCAGTTGTGGAATGACGGAAGTCGAAGTGATACGGGTGGAATTTCATACGATGTCCGATGATGAAACTCAGCTGCAAGTATTAACTTAGTTACAATATTCATACAACATGTTTTATAATCTCATCGTAATTAATCATAACAATTTATTTATAGCGCAATCGGGAGCGTACAGAGCAAGATGCTACTAACAAATGCAATAAAACTGATAACATCGGGTGCAATTTGAATTACACAGTACTTACTAGCACTAATAAATTAATTTAATGTATTCCTTTCCGTGTTCGCCGTCCATAAGACCAACCTGTTGTGTTGCTACACCGAGATATTGAGTGTCCTTAGGTGTTTAGTAATAACGGCTGTTTGATTGCCTTATTTTATTTAATAAAGGTCTCGTGTGAAGGAAAGCGAGTTACCTATCTTTTACTACATCTCTTAAACAAAAGAATGGAAAAAAACTTTATTACAGAATAAAAATTATGTATAGCTAAAAAAAAATGTGTCGCGGTCTCTTCCATTAGACGAAATATTAATGTTTTTAGTTTAGGTTAGGTTCAAATAAAGAAATAGGAAGACGCTCTGCCGGAAGGATGGAGAACATCAGCTCATGAAAGAGCAAGAGACGTCAAGAGGAGGCCTATGTCGGAAGACAACCCTGACCTATATGCTATAAAAAAATGTTAAATTGTATGTTATCGCTTAGGTTTCAATTATGCGAAAGTATGAATTTGGTTAGTATATAAAGGCTTTTATTATTTTTATTACAATAATAGGTGCTTGACGTAAATTATGTATTACAATTATATAATGAAACAACTATTACACAACATACCTTGGTTTCAGCATAAATAAATAAGTATCTTCATGTGTCACGCGTGCTTTTGGAAGATCTATGAATGAAATAAGAAATTAAATAGCTTATATGAATGTACTGGTTTTTACGCAGTACAAATTAAAATACGTATTTCCAGACTACTGACTCTAGCCAGAGATAATGTCAAAAATCGTAAACACTGACGAATTTTGAAACAGAAGAAAATCAATATTGTATGGAATGTTAACACGATTGCCATAAAATCTATCTGCCATATATCTTGATTTATTGAAGACGGGTATATCCCGGGGGATCAGTGGTTGAAGGCAATAGTCCACCACCCGTCGCGGGCTCGAGCGTACCAACGCTGTCAGGTGGCGCGCACCAATAATTAAGGCTCCTACAAACACAGTGGACTAACAAATTAATTTATAGTTTATGTGTTCAGTTATGGAACATAAGATACACGTATCACTTATTCCACATTGTAGGCATCCCTACTCATCGGCAAAGAAATCAACACGTTAAACGTTACTTATTGTAATTTGTGGTACAGATTATACAGTCTTCGTCAAGAGGGTTCATCAGGATTTGTCTTGTTGATGTGTCTGAAAGATGTTGCATTTTGGCGATAAAAGTGCTTAGTCAAGGACCATATCTTTGCTATTCCAAATTCACAATCTAAATACGCCGCCGGAACTTTTATTTTATAGATCAGGGGGTTAGCCACCCAGCCCAAAGCAAGAGGCTCATTTAATGTTAAATGATACCGCCACCCATGGACACTCTCTATGCCAGAGGGCTTGTGGGTACGTAACCGGTCTTTTTAGAATAACTACGGACTCTACTCTTATCTTGAAGGTTCCTTAGTCGAATTGGTTCCGAAATACTTCAATGGGTAGCTGGTTCCACATAATAGTGGTGCGTGGCAAAAACTGCCATAAAAAACGACATCGAGGTGATATGGGTGGCCTTTCGTATTCTGCGTTTGTTAAATGCCCACATTGACAGAAAGAAAAATGCAAAGTCGGGGATCGAACCTATGACCCCAGTGATTAGACGTTTTTTTTATAGAACGGCGGGCTCATCTGATGTTAAGTGATACCACCCACCGCCCATGGACACTCTCAATGCCAGAGGGCTCGCGAAATACTTCAGTGGGCAGCTTCAAAAACTAACCTAAAATAGTCCCTATTTCATTTATCCAGTGCAACATCTTTCAATTACGTCTTCCGCAGCCAGTTTGCTATAGCCTTAAAACTGTTATCGCAAATCAGTTCGTATATTCATGAGTTACGTACACACTAAACCCGGCATTTATCATCCACACGAAGTCAATTAAATTACACCGATGATAGCGCGATCCAGATTTTCCCATACAAGTATTATTTATTGCGGTGTAATTTGTATTTGTATTATTATGTCGATTTAGTAGATTTATCGATAGGCGCCGGACAAAGAAATGGAAAAGTCGGGTTGATAGATGAGGCGATGTATCTGGATAATGCAACTCCTATAATGCTAAAGAACACTGCTTATAGATAGAAGAATACTCTGACAATTTGAAACCATATCAATGGAATTAATTTGCTTATGGACACAGTACTGTCTCGAAAAAACTATTGTTATACCAACAATTGAAGCTAGGATCTCCGGGTACAACAATTGTATGAACGTGGTTTCTCTTGTGCAAACAATTTGTATGACGCAAAACTCGGCGATTAAAAAGAGTGGCGGAGAGTTTCTTGCCAGTTCTTTTTGCCCGCTCTACGCCCTTGACTTGCGAACTGGTAGTAAATCTAAATTTATAATAAATTTTACATATTTTGACTTATCACTCTATACCACTCCATAGCCGTGAATTAGATGAGTAAATATTAATTACCAAGCCAAACAATAATAATTTCATACATGGCACGAAAGCACGGGACGGGACTGAACCCGCTAAACGTTTTATACGATCACAACATTATCCTTTCGACACGGTAGCTCTAATTGGACCTTTACAAAAAACATGAAAGAAACAAACACTTTAATGATACGACCCTTCATAATGTTGAGCCGCAAACGGAATTTCATTTAACATGTGAATTGGTTGTTTAGGCGATTTAGTTGTGTGCGTTTTTAATGCACAATTATTTCGTTCGAACACACAAAGGAATTAAATTTCTTTAAGAATTAACTTCAGTTCACATAGAATTATATTTTATAATCTACTATTAGATATGAACAATTTTTAATCCCTCCTAAAAACAATTAAAAACCAAAAATAATGAGCTTCATATGCGCTGTTTGTTTAGAGTTTATTGCCAGTTCTTCTCTTCCGTTCTACGCCCTTGATTTGAGAACTGGCATTAAATTTAAATTAGAAGCATTTAATGTTTATTTTATTTTTTGACGTTCATAAGTGTACATTGTGTTATATACACGAATAAATGATTTTTGACTTTGACTTTGTACTTTTTGATTTACTTCTCTATGTGAATAACTAGCACTTGTTCTAACGGTGGAGGAAAAAATCGAAATTTTCTATTGCTAACCACTAAGTATACGTGGCGTTGGATTTTGTAAACCATAAAGGTTGTTGAGGTGTAAATATGATTAAATACTAACTTTTAAATTTCTTCTTTCATATGTTTTATTTCTTCCTGACGATATCTCTGTAGTCAAAGTCAACATAAGCATCATTAACAAACTTGTAGCATACTTCCGTATTTCCCAACTCAATGTCCTATTTTTCTACAAAACTCTATTCCGCAGCTTCAACACAAGTGTCTGGCCAGCCTTATATGAATTGGATGCGTCAGATCAAGGCGTGAGCTGTCACTGTGATGAGAAGCTGACAATATATTATTATAGCTGAACTCTCAACCGTCTAAGACTAAATCAATCTTAATATTATGACATAGACACGATCATATGATAATTTAACACGAATTTGATTTCATGTTGTATTAAAACTTTTATAAACTTCGTTAGAATTTTTAAATAGAAACAGAGTCGGCATTGATGACCATCACTTTATTTCCTACTTATGAAAATACAAAGTATGATTATTCCATCATGTGGTGGATTACCGTTGCGTTTATGGCCTGGCTGGTAAATATCTATACCATGATTATAAAGCCAGATTCAAATAGCTAAAATATAACAAATCTAAAAATCACAGGCTCAGAGTTTTGCAAATTTTGCTTGATATTTTTAATGCATCTAGTGACTTAAGACGTTAGATAAAACACTATTGTATTGTATTATAAAAAAAACTAATTGACGTAAATGTTACGAGACAAGGCTGTACATTTTGCTCACTCAGTATTTCTTAGTTTTATAAACGCGCTAATTCCGATGACCCTGGAACCGTATAGTACAGATGTAATATATTTTTAAAAATATAAAGAGTGCTTTAAAATTGACTTGACTTTGATTAGTATTTGTAAGATGTCTCTTTCACCATTTTATTGTAAGGTATTGGCTGTAAGCGGAATAAGGAAGGAAAAATCACCAAAACGATTCGACCTAGAAACTTCCGCAGTAGGTACCTCGCTTTTTCTATCATTTTCATTTCATCAATGGTTTTACAGCCCCTTGTGGACCTTAGCCTCCTCAATTACACTTCGCCATCGCAATCTATCTAGTGCTTCCCACGTCCAATTGTGAACCCCTATTGTTTCGAGGTCCTTGATAACTCCATCCAACCAACGCAGCCTCGGTCTACCGGGTTTTCCTTTGCCACCGGGTTGTGAGTTCAGTTCAACCTTGGGGTTCTGTCCTTCGCCATTCGGTGCACATGTCCCAGCCACTTGAGCCTGTTGCACTTTATGAATTGGACGATGTTGGCGTCGTCTAGGATGTCATAAAGCTTTTTCTATAATATCGTTTTTTTAATTAGATCGTAACGTTGTGTTTTCAAAATCACATATGTCGATTGTTATACACATGACATGCGTTGCGACAGCCGCAGGCGCAGGCTGATTGATGGGCGTCTCGTGGATTGTTAGTGTTTAACTAACAGTTACTATTCCAGCCAAATTGGAATTTGATTGATGGGCTAATAGTGAGCAAACAGCGAGAAAGTGTTAAGTGGTTTCATAACCGGTGCAACGATGATGCATTGTCGATACGCTTCGTGTTTGAATCTACTCTATAATTTACACTTGTTAAGATTCATAGTCGAAACTTAGCATTAAGTCTCTAGAACATTTGAAATCCCGTACGTTTTTGTGTAGAGACATAAGTAGTAGTAGTGTGGCCAGCGTGCGACTCTCATCCTTGAGGTCATAGGTTCGATCCCCGGTTGTCTGTCAATGGACTTTCTATGTGTGCATTTAACATTCGCTCGAACGTTGAAGAGAAACATCGTGAGAAGACTGGCTTGTCTTAGACACAAAAGTTGACGACGTGTGTCTGGCACAGGAGGCTGATCATCTTTTTGCTTATTAGATTGACAAATGATCATGAAACAGGTACAAAAATCTGAGGCCCAGACCTGGCAGTGCTTTTAAGGTTCTGAAGTTGAAGAATTATAATTATTTATAAAGAAAGTCAAAAAGGTAAATATGTATGTTATTTCCGGGAAAAGCAGAATATTTTTTATTTGGTGAAGCATTGATAATGTGTCAGTGTGTATATTAAATATCGATATCCAGTTTTTTATATAATTTAAATCACTGCCGCGAGAAACATGCACTATAAACATTATGTTAATAATTAAATACTGTCAAAAATAATATTATAATATTTTACAGTTGTCTTAATAAAGTTAGCAAGTTTGAATATTAAACATATATAAATTACTCTAATATGATTATAGCAGATTATCAAAATCGCCTATATCCGGGCAGGTCATACAGGCATTAATATTATCCGTTATTAAGTTTGACCCGACCCTTCATTGCAGTCCATATCGTCCACAAATGTCTGGAGAGATTTTAACCCAAGGTCAAAGAGACCGCTATAATCCAAATTATTTATCCAAGTATTCGCAGATATATCTCCATACGTTTGTTGACACGTATTTACGCTTTAATAAAAACTTTCTTGCAAAAAACTACGGGCACCTAACGGGCGGGAAATTTGCGTTCAGAGGTCGATTTAAGTTAAATGAAATTTAATTGTTTAACTGTATTATTATCGTGTAGATTAATACGCACGATTATGGCAATTATTAATTTTTAAAACCGATGTACACGGCCAAACAATAAGAAGTGATTGGCAAAAGAGTTCAATAAAATAACTTATTGTTCGTTATAAACAGAAATACAAATAATAAATAAGAGAGAAACGATTAAATAACTTTGTAAATAATCAAAAAAGTTCTAAGAAAACCGCTGGGTATCGCTCTCAATCTGACCGAACCCTAAAACTTTTTACTCTCTTTAAACGAACCGACGGCGCCGTCCATTGTTCTCGGCCATTCGTCGCACTTCACGCTATTCACATTCAAATTAAATGCCGGTGTATAAAATTAATTTGTCTTTTGTCTTAGCGAAGATGTTGATGCGACGCGCGCAGTGGGGGCGCCCTACAATGGACACAAATCATAACGTACAGAGTATTTGCTTGGGATTTATTTTATTTGAGATTTGATTCAGTATTATTAAAATATATAACGGCTACGAAATGTATTAATGTTGCGATTGTATATTTTTAAATGCCTTTTTGAGTGTGGCTAATTGAACGGCTAAAAACTATTCATAAAGTAAATTACTTTAACAATTTTATTTGGTACAGATAATGTCTTAATTCTTAGCATACATATATATTGTATATTTTTAATTTTTTTTGATAATTATATATGTGAAGACCATGCACCTAAATAAAATAAAACTACTACGTGAGACTGATCTTAAACCATTTTAGTTCAGTTTGTATTTTGTTCCTGTTTAGTCTTGTCTTAATAACTATATGCAATATGTATTTTTGCACTTCTTGTCTACCTTGTCTATCTAATATAATACATTTTTTATTTTTCACAGTAGTTGCCTGGAAGAGATCGCTCGAAAGCGATAAGGCTGCCGGTTGCCCTCCTTTTCATTTAATTATGTTAAATTTTTATATTGTAATGCAACGAAGTATTAATAAATAAATATTGGAACTATAGATTTTACATTATTCTTTATAAAACCCATCCATTTAACGTCAAAAATAATTTAAATTTCGTAAACCGTTAACAGACAAATGATTCATATCAGACGCTGTGACCGTGTGTTAATACAATTTGAGTGATGACGGATCCGAAGTCACTTTTTCGATTTAATAAATAATTCTCTCCTCATTACATCATTGATAACTGACGTTTAATTTATCTGAGCTTCAAAGCATGAATTTTAAAGTTTTTGTTATTATCTTTTAGCTTAGTAAATATTTTTTTTTATGTAATAGGAGGTAAACGGGCAGGAGGCGCATGTTAAGTGATACTGCCGCCCATAGCCACTTTCAATACCAGAGGATCCTTAGTCGAATTAGTTCGGAAATATTTCTGTGGGCAGCTGGTTGCACATAGTGGTGGTGCGCAGCAAAAAAAAATGGATTATAGACGAATCGAAAAATTGCCAGACAATATTGTAGATATGTAATTAATTATGTGTAGGTATTCGATAATATGTTTAATGATTAAAATTCATTAAATACCATAAATAAATAAGGCAAGAAAATTAAAAAATACCTGTGTTTATGTAATTGTTTCCTGCGAAATATCCTAAACTGAACAAACATGTAATAATCGAATAGATACACATTCCTTTAACACTTACATTATTATGACATCAAACGATACTAAAAAGATCCTTTCGAAGCAAAAACAAAACAAAGTGAAGAAAGTCTCTCCAATGTCCATGACGAAGCGCACCACGCCCCCCATATCACGTCTTTAGTTACGTATAATTAAAAACTCAAACATCGACGTATAACAAATCAAAAGATAAGCCGTCAATTAAGTTATTAAAAGGATAAATTAATAAATACTACAATGGAGCTCATTATTGATGAATCACGCACACCTGTGATCTTTGACACTTCAAGGATTTTTGATAGCTTTTTTACAAGAAAAACCTACCTTTAACCAACAATTTAGACACTCCGGATTTTGATGGTCAGAAACTATTACACTGTACCTATATCAAGTTCATATAAAAATATTCTAGAGTATTTATATACAGTAAATAATAATTATTATTTCTACTATTAATAGCTATTGTCTTACACATACTACTATATATTTACCAATACAACATATACTTAATAAATAGTAATTTATGACATTGGGGAGATCAGGCAAGGATGACCAAAGACTCAAAGTATACCCATGCCGATCTTAGGAACTACGGGAATATGTGTGCGCTGGATGTACCAAACCGTACTCAGAGATTGCCACACAATAGCGATTTCAAAGTTTACCCTTAATATTCGAATTTATTTTATAAATGTGGAGGAGTAATTATATTTCTTAGTTTATATTCTTTAGATTGTTAATTATCTGCTATGTTAAAACTGACGTTTTATTTAATTTTGTAATATTATTGTGTTAGTTAGTTTGTGATATGCAAATTTTGCCTTGTCATTTGAATTTTCACAAAAAGATTTTTTATTGGGAATTGGTTTAAATTATTGTTTTATAGAACTTGAAATAACTTTTTTGTGGTTTATATAAATTCTCCGGCAAAAATTTGGAGTACGTTATATAAATATTACTTTTGAACTTGTTTTACACGAGTAAGAAATATGTCTCTTAAAGTATTATATTGTCTTCTTCAGTTCGTGTGACCATAGCTATAAGATATTGATACTTTAATTTACTTCAAACTAATAATTATTTCTCTATACTTTTATTTTAAAAGTGTTTTAATGAAGAGATATCCTAAGGGTTTCTTAGTATTTCTCTGTGCGTGATTGCGTGTTGTAGGATTAATTAAGATTAAGTGACGCGGCAGAAATAGATCTTTAATTGCTCTCAATTGTTAGATCTATATATTAATTATTGCTTTATTAGTCGATATGACATATCAATAACGAATAGATTATATCATCAAAGGGCATGATTTAACAACCAAATTAAAATATTCTATGAGTTAATTAAAATTAATGTTAATTAGGGTTAATTGTTCTATCAACTTTTATTAAATAATCCAAAAAATTCTTCACTTTTGTAGTGTGTTAGTTACCTCGTGTGTGCACAGAATATTTCATTAAACATATTCACAGATGCGAGGCAAAGACAATTTTAAACATGAATTACGTACTCATGAAGCTTCAACTACTTTAAAAGAAGTAGCGTTAATAAACCAACTAGTAGCGAACTGTTTTGCCCCGATATCCTTTAAAATAAATAGAACGAACAATAAGTCAATAACGGTTAATTCAATAAATATTAATTATTTTTAATCAATAAAGCGGCAATTACATACAAGTTCCTAATTCATGTCTCTATTTAAGATTCGTCAAAGCGTATAAAATCCACTTGATGGTAACATCACTATTAATTGATATATCCAACGACCGTACAAATACACTGTTAATAGCTACATAACAACTCTTTTAATTACCAAAATTGAAGTTAAGAATTATTGATAAATTCCAGGTATTAGTTAGAAAAACTATAACTAGGGACAGAAATGTGTCTACTGAATTATTATAAAGTTCCTCGAGTAGTTTAAGAATTGTTTTTTAATTGCATTGTGTTGTTTTAAATAAAGTACTTAGGAACAATACTAAAATATGCTACGAGAAGTATCCAAAACCTTCTTGGAATATTAAAAATAAAAATTATAGGGTTTTAAAGCAGTGTTAGTCTGGTGGATTCAGCGTGTGACCCTTACACCAGAGATCGTAGGGTTGATCCTCGGTTGTGCACCAATAGACTTTCTGTTATGCGTATTTAACATTCGCTCGCTCAAAACCCAAAAAGTCAGCGTACGTCAGGCACAGGAGGCTGATCACGTACTAGCCAACTTGACAAATGATCATGAAACAGATTCAGAAATCTGAGGCCAATACTTAAAAAGGTTTTTTTAGAACTTTTACAAGAACATCAAGCAGATGGTTAAATATTTCGAATTATTTCTTTACATTTGAACAAAAACAAGGGAACAAGGAGAACAGTCATTGCAGTGGAGAGGTCACAAGGAGTTCTCGGAAGAGTGCGCTTGAGAGCGACACTTCAAACCTGTCCCGATCAATCCTTTGAATAAAAACCTCGTTTAACATACCAACTTAGTTAAGGCAAGTCATACACTAATGGTTATTAAAAGTCGAATAGTTGAGTTGTGACAAAATTGCTGTATAAGTTATAATTGACAGTTACTGTATGTTCACATATATTTTTAATGAGTCTTATTACAACTTGTACTATCATAACCACACCGCATAGATTTACGAACCAATATAATCTAAGAAAAGACCGTAAAAAAGCGAGACATTTATAATTTTGTAATTTTCGGGTCTTTTGACACTTTGGTACCAACAAATCCTGAGATTTTTGGACAATTGTTTTATTTTTTGTGTTTACCAAAACACAATCCCTCTTTTCCGAGCCCTAAATCGACAAAAATGCATAAACCAATGAAAATAATTTTCATACGAAACATACATAAGAAATTAATACAACTGCTATGGACACTAAAAAATAATAGAATTTTTGTCAGTTCACTCGACGGACAAGGTTAGTCCTAGCTGTGAGCACATGAAGTAACATTGTGACCGGTAGAATGAAGAACCAGACCTCGAGGCCGATCGATTTAAGGCCCCTACAAGTCTACCATGACTCAGGTACTTGGGCTTGCCAAACACAGTGTAATTGTGGAGCACAAACTTAAGAAAAAACACTTCGTAGCTAAAAAACCTTACACCAGCCGAGACACTTATCAGTCCCGTCAATCCTTTATATTTGTCTTTGAAATGTGATGACAGAGGTACAAATTACGTCTACAAATCTGAGCCGTTCATAACGCTTTATCTCCGCGTGATTGATGCGAGTGGATCACTCCTAATTAAACTACGAATGAATTGAAATGTTGAATGAACCCTTAAACTTTGAAATTGTAAATTATTTATGTACAAAGTGTTAGTGTCACATATCTAATATTACATAGCCCGGTTCCCAGTTAGTTTGGGTTTTATATCCGCAACTCCTTCAGTGAAGACAAACGTCAGGATACCATAGACCCAAAAACTATTCTTTCTAGTGACCTGGTGACCCCACACTCCACAGCTGGAGCTTTCCATAACGAATAAGTATCACTTAGCAAACGCTGCCAGCGTTAAAGATACACTGCCACAGGAACCAAGATTTTTAAATTTGTTTTACTTTTCTATTAATTAATTTTTAATTATTATTACTATATATGTTAAGTATATTGTAAATACCGAATGTGTGTTGGAAATAAATAACTAATTCTTTCTAGATTTCTTCGGAAAAAATCATGAAAAATATTGGAACAAGTGCTTAGAGAGAATATCTAAAAAAATAATGTCACTAAATATATATAATATATCTAGTTACCACAATAACGAGTGAATCTTGTTACATGCGTCTGCGCATCGGTATTGTTGTTGCAATTTAGCGCCGCTTCAATCGCTGAAATATTTCGTGTTACGAGCGTGTCCAATTGCTAACGAGCCAGAGACGCAAATGAATAAGCACCTGTCATAGATTAAACAAATTCAGTTGTTATATATCCAAAATAGCTTTATTAGTACGAGTTTCATTGTGTAGGTATGGTATGAAGTTCCGTAATCAATAGGGTATAGAACAGACAAAAAGTAATATATATTTTATCAATTAATCATATTTCCTTCTTTTCATTCTTCATGTACAGCTGATGGCCTTTTACGTCTGACATTGACAGTTAGAATAGAAAACCAATCAAGGACAATTTAGTTTAAAACACGTTCTCGAAGATGTTATCATGGTTCCTTACTTTTCACAACACTATTCACTATAAATAAGACAGATCATAGTGATACAATAAATAAATCAGTGGCACTACAACCTTTTTAGGTCTGGGCCTCAGATTTCTGTACCTGTTTCATGATCATTTGTCAATCTTATAGCCTAGTAGGTGATCAGCCTCCTGTGCCTGGCACATGCCGTCGTCACGATGTTTTCCTTCACCGTTTGAGCGAATGTTAAATGCGCACAGAGAAAGTTCCTTAGTGCACAGCCGGGGATCGAACCTACGACCTCAAGATGAGAGTCGCACACTGAAGCTACTAGGCCAATACTGCAATCATAGAGGTAGTAAAATTAAAACGCAACATATGTTTTAAATGTGTTTGAATAATCTTTGACACATCTACATATCTCCGGCTTATTCTAAGGTGGAAGAAATTAACTGCACTTATCCTACTTAATGGTACCGACTCGGGCGCAGCTAGACAACTATTGTAACTGTTATATATTACGTAGTTATGTCATGGTTATATGTTTAAAAAACCTATAAATTTATATGACAAATTGTAGTTATCAAAATCAGATATGATATTAAGATTTACAGTTTCAAACAATTTGTGTATTGTTTCAATCCTTCAAATTATGTTCCCCAAGTTAGAAAGTGTATGATTTGTTCTGAGACAAAGTGAAGGAGATAATGGAAATGGTGGAGGCACTCCTGACCACAAAACTGTTGGAGTTTCAAAGTTTAATATTAAATATTCCGTCTATGTATTCATTTAATAAATAATTTTATTTATATAGATGCTAAATGAATCAGTGGCTACAACCTTTTTATGTCTGGGACTCAGATTTCTGTATCTGTTTAATGATCATTTGTCAATCTAATAGGCAAGATGAGCCTCCTGTGCCTCACACACGCCGTCGACTTTTTGAGTCTAAGGCAAGGTTTCCTCATTATCTTTTCCTTCACCGTACGAGTGCATGTTAAATGCGCACATAAAATAAAAGTCCATTAGTGCACAGCTAGGGATCGAACCTAGGACCTCAGATACGAGAGTCGCACGCTGAAGTCACTAGGCCAACACTGCTCTCTTATATACTATAAACTTATTATTTAACATTTCTCAATAAAAACATTAAAAAGTTGAAATGTTAGGAATGGATTGAAAAACTCGAAATAGAATAATTCAACGTTGATTGGCTCTGAAGATAATTGTTGGCTAAACAAAGCGTTTGTTATATGACGGGCTGAGTGTAGCCCGGGGCGTCTGAAGAACGTATGGGAATCTAGGGGTTAACGTTCACAGATCATCTGTTTTATCGATATTACTGATTTATATTAGCCGAGTTTATATCAATGTATTCAATACTTTCAAAGGCAATTCAGGTAGTTAGTTAGTTAGTAGTACTCTTTACGTTATAGTAAAGTTTATTAACTTAGTGGTATATGGCTCAATTTAGAATGAAAATAAATTGTTACATTAATAAGTGTAGTGCTAGATAATGGAAGAACGTATAAAATACGATCAAAACACGACACTTGCCGCAGTATATCGTTCGTGGAAAACCTTTTCCACCTTTTCAATCTATTCAGACCGTTTTATACAGAATATAAGAGTAACCTGACAAAAGAGAGCATAAGAAGAAGCCTATGCGGAAATGATGATGACATAAATGTATTTATTATTTTCTTTTAACTGTGAATAAAAAGTCATCTTCTATCAGTCATAATCGCAGTCCTGTAAATAAGGGAACATAAAACATATAACCGTGTTGTACAAAAAGAACCTTGGGGAAATACCCTATTTACTTCATATTATTTAAACTATAATCGTTTTCTTTTATCTCAATTATTATCAAAAAAATTTATTGTAACAATTACAATCAGTTTTGGCCTAGTGGTTTTAGCGTCGACTCTCATCCCTGAGGTCCTTGGATCGATCCCCCGCTGTGCCCCAATGAACTTTCTTTCTATGTGCGCATTTAACATTCGAACGTTGAAGGAAAACATAGTAAGGAAACCGACGTGCGTAACCAAAAAGTCAACGGCGTGTGTTAGGCACAGGAGGCTGATCACCTACTTGCCTATATTATTGGCAAATAATCATGAAACATATACAGAAATTTGAGGCCCAGACCTAAAAAATTAAGTTTATATTTTGATTTGAAATAGGTACAATCCATCAAAATATAGTGTTCCTGCAATATATCGTAGTTACTAAACCACCTACTTAGCGCCGTCGGCATAAGCTGCAATTTCTGACACCTCCAGTGTGAAAAGACGTCTTCCTGTAACTCACGTCGCTAAAGATGCAATTATTGTAATTAATTGTTATTATACCTTTTTGACCCTTCTAACAAGCCTTATTAGGCTCAAACATGGCCAGGATACATTCTATGTACTAACATTACATTATGCTGTTTTATGACGCTTTATGGAACTTTCCTACATGTTGAAGTAACATTTCCTTTGCTATGTTAACTCTCAGTGGTTAAGGCTATTCCAAATAATCTAGAGAATTTGGATTTGCATCTCAGTGAAGGAATAACAGTTTCGGGTTCTTTTCGGGTACACTAAACCAACCAGCTGAAGTATTTCCGTACCAATTCAACGAATAGTCCAGTCAGTCAAGACAATTAATTCATTATAATTCCAAAAGTTTTCAAATTTTGATGTAAGGTCGGGAGTGGTATTAAAACAAACTATAAAATTTTGCAACCTGCTCTGCGGTCCGGAACATTGTTAAAAATGCAATAAATGATAATTTGCTTAGTTCTTGAGACCAAAATTCCAAAAGTTCTGCAAAGTTGGAGTGGTGTTAAATATATTATTTTACATCACGTGTCAAATTTGCAACCAATTTAAGTGTACGGAACATTATTTAATTAATGTTGTTCTTTATTAAACTGAAGGAAAACGTTCCAAAAGTTCTGCAAATTTGACAGATATATCGAAAATAAAATAAATAACAAAAAATGTTCCGTACACTTAGGTTGGTTGCAAATTTTATACGTGATATGAAATATTATATTGAAAACTTCCCCAAGTTTGCAGAACTTTTGGAATTTTTTTCACGACCATACAGACATAAAATTAATTTAATTGCAATTTTAACAATGTTCCGGACTGCGGACAAGGTTGCAAAATGAGATTTATTGTCGTCCCAATGTACCATTCACTTGACCGAAGTTTGAAAACTTTTGGAATTATTATCAAATTTTCGATTTCGAATGTCTATAATGACTGGTGTAGAAGGGGTCTTCAAGAAAAGAACGTGCCAATTCTTAAAATCCGGCAACGCACTCGCGAGCCCTCTGGCATTAAGTGAGTCCATGGGTAGCGGTATCACTTAAAATCAGGTGAGCTTCCTGCCATCTGTTCTATTAAAAAAATCCACTAAGAACAATATTAATAAAAGTGATACAGAACGTTACGGAAAAGTGTTTGGTTCAGGAACCCGTGAACTTTTTAATAACTACAGATAATCACTCATTGCCACTAATATCAATATAACGACAAGGCGATAAGTGCAACGTCACGTCTCGGTCGGGTCATAGGCCCTTTAACCTGGGATTAACTATTTACTTCAACTTTAAAGGCGACAAAACATAATACTTATTTGAACTAAGCTTTTTGTAGATGCTGCTTCAGGAACGTAATGTATAGGAGTTTTCTTAAATTTTCACAGTTTATGTTTGTATATATATTTATTAAATTGTTGTTAGGTTAGCGATCCCATGTAGTCGGATAGAATCTGTGCGGAAAAATGCGCCTTGTATGGCAGTCAAGAGTTACAAAGGTGCTTTAACTAAAGTGCACACCTCAGTTGTTAGCAGAATAGCTTCTAAATAGTTGATTTTTTTAAATATTTCGTTAAAAACTTGAGGCGATAATTGATAAAGTTTTTTTTTATATTGATTTTGTATTTGAGATAAAATAATTATCGTTCAGATTTCACTCGTGATCTCTAGATTGTATTATTCGCACTCCTACGAAAGTTACAAAGGTCCACAACCATTCTGAAGAGACTGTGCTATACTATTTGAAATGTCAACCTAAATAAAATAAAAAATCAACGATCAGTTTCTAATAAAAATAAAATAAAACTTCGTAAAGGTTAATTATGGCTGAGTCAAAATTCTACTACCTACTAATTCATGATTCATCGTATACCGAATAAAAAATACAATAACATACGTTCTAATAAACATAATTTATTCATATTTTTCCCTTGATAAGTGTTGAAAGTAATGCAATGAGTCAGTTCAATGTTAGATTTATCAAGCTTTCGTATATACCTGAACGTAATCTAAATTGTAATCGTATTTTAACTATTTATTATATTGTAGTTCGACAACTCATTAAACTACTTTTGTCCAATTAGTTTGCGACAAATTAAAGGAAGATCAGGCTAGGGAGAAAACATAGGCAGATGCCACCAAAAACATAACTTTTAAAAACCAAATCAACGTAGTTTGCGATCTATGTTTAATTTATTCAGTGTCTATTTAAGAGTCCTTCCGACTTAGTTATCACGTAATTAGCTAACCTAACAACATCTTATAGTGACTATATCAATATTACTAATCTTTTATGTTTTAATTGACTTGGCACTAAACTATCTAATTTAATAAAACATGTATAACTTGTGAGATACAGTTCAAATTGAACCGCATCTGTGATTACAATTACTGTGTTTTTTTAAAAACTATTTAGTATTAAAAACGCTAGTCTATTTATGCTACTTATAAATATACGTATAATATATCTGAGCAGTGTTGGCCTAGTGGCTTCAGCTTGTGACTCTCATCCCTGAGGTCGTAGGTTCGATCCCCGGCTGTGCACCAATGGACTTTTTTTCTATGTGCGCATTTAACATTTGCTCGAACGGTGAAGGAAAACATCGTGACGAAACCGACATGTCTTAGACCCAAAAAGTCGACAGCGTGTGTCATTCACTGGAGGCTGCTCACCTACTTTCGTATTAAATTGAAAAATGATCATGAAACAGATTCAGAAATCTGAGGCCCCGACCTAAAGAGGTTGTAGCGCCACTGATTATTATTATATCTGAGCATTCCAAGTGTACACCTGGATAATTCATACACACTTCCTTTGACACAATCAAACATTACTTTATGACAGAAAGGGACGAATACTATTAAAACGATGTTTATACAGCTATCTAAAACTTTCTCATTCGCCTAAAGCTGTTGACCTTTTGTATTGCATCACTTTGAGAACAATTAAATTTATTTTCCCGATAAATTTGTCAGATTTGTCGCAATATAAGGTGTTACCATAATAAACCCTATAAAACTCAACAATAGTACATTTCACAGCACTATTCACACTTACAGTGAATCTATATGACTCCATTTAATTTCTATGAATTACAATGACATGAATATATTATCTTTGAAATCGCGTTATGTGTATAAGAAAACTCTGTAGGCGGCAAATATAATTCAACATTCACCCCTATGTAACGCTAACTTTAATTTACTAGAACCAGGCAACCTAAGTCTTCGCCTTACGTATTTGTATCTGATTCGTAATAGGCAAGTAAGTGATCAGCCTTCTGTGCATGACACGCCATGTGTAACGCTTTCCGATTTCAGCGTTAAGACGCGCACGCTTGCCAACTAAGCCAACATTGCTCCAAGGGCTTCATTACAATGAAAATTTCTAAGAGTGTCCATAAACCAAATCTGGGAAGACCGATTGGACATCGGGCTGTGGACTGGCCAAGATATAGCTGAATGGATGCGTTGGAAAGGTACTTCCGCGAGCTCCAAGACGATACAGCCCAAAAGTTTGTGCTTTAGACAGTTTATATTTTATTAAAATTGATTGTTTTGATTTTATAATATCACACTATATGTTGTACATATTTATAATAATGCATATAGATGATCTGTGATTCTGTGTATGTGTGCTTCAAATTAACAATATTTAAGTATGAGTTTCACCATCGGTCGGAGTATAACCTGAGTGATTTTAAGGCAGTTTCTGCACCACCACAATGTGGAACCAACTGCCCACTGAAGTTTCTCCCAACTAATTCGATTTAGGATCCTTCCAGAAAAGAGTGTACCAATACCAAAGGCCCACAACGCACTTGCGAGCTCTCTGACATTGAGAGTCTCCACGGTACTACTTAAAATCAGATGAACCTCCTGCCCGTTTGCCCCTAAAAAATAATGTCAGATATACATTTAAAAATGACCTCTTCAATATAACCTCATGTAATTCAGTGTTAACGTTTAGTGAAAACGCACGAGTAACCAAATCGCTTACAAGGGCTTAAGAGGTGGTAATTTGACATTGATTTAAGAAGCCTTTCATCACAGAGATTGTCTTACCGTGCTTTGTGTATAGCCTGTTATAATTTATAATGGTCACCGTTTATAAATTGTAAGCGGAGAATGACTCTAGAACCTATTAATATAGATTAAATGACGCTTTCGAACGATATAAAGGTAACTGAGTGGTCATCATTCTTCGTAAAGACCTTAGAATTGGTATATTAATACCACAGAAACAATATTAATTAATAAAATAATCAGACAAGGGTCAGATCTTAGAGTTATATGTTAAAATATAATTTTGTTAATTTTTTTACACTTCAGCAGTAATATCGAAATACAGAACAATTAAAATAATTAAGTCACTGGCAGCCTTATCGCATTTGAAGCATCTCTTCCACGCACTGTGACAAAAAAATATTAACTTAGATAAAGTGAGCGCAAGAAGTGCAAAACTACATTAGATATACAACACTTAGACAAAAAGAACTAAAAAAAGAAGCAATTAAAACATTTGTAGACATTGAAAGGGACAATAAAATAGGACACACAAAACAAAAGGGATCTCGATAATTTCAGATCACTTAGTATAAATCTAAGGATACAATGTTACCAGTACCAGTGCTCGTACAGTAGAGATTCAAATGAAGATAGAGAAGGAGCTAAATGGATAGGGAAGTGAATTCCATAGCATCACTGCACAATATATCAATCAATATATTTTTATATATAGACTAACGATTGTTTTAACAATGAAATTTTTTTCCATATTCCATATTTCGTATGTCTCTACAAAAGTTTCTATAAAGATAATATTTTTTTATGAAAAAAGCATAATCACAAGCGGCGCGTGCGCTGCAGCGCGGTAGCAGGCACGAGGCTGATGTCATCGCTATAACGCTGCTTTCCGCTCACGTGGCGTGGGCGACACAAACAACCTAGGTACGCGGCACACAGAGCACAAGGATTATGATAAGTGAAGCCCAGATAAGTGGGTAAGACAAATTTTATACTTTTCCACTGATAGAACTCAGGTCAGCGTTCAAAAATTCAGTAAATGTCTTTTGGGTTAAATTAGCTGAACTGACAAAGACGAAAATATTATCAAAATCTTTAATACGTTTCGTTACGTCCATTTCTGGACGTAGGCCTCTTCAATTTTACTCCTCTTCTGGCCTCAATGTATTATAAGTTTAGAGCAAACCTTAACGATTAAGGCAGTCCACCTAGTCGTTGATTTGCTGTTTATAAAAAACCTGAAATAATAAATTTCGAGGTTAACTCATTATGAGGAAGCTGGTAAATTTAATGGCGTGCCCAAGAACAATTGTACACGTGACCTTGATATATAATTGTAATCAAAGGCATGCAAAAAATCATACTGATAATAAAAAATAATATAATACAATACTGTCATTCCATCGTTAGTAATATTATATTATACTATTCAATAAATTGAATATCAATCTTCATTTATAATACGCACTTACTTTTCGCTTCTGATAAATATATAATCCGAACTCATTGCACAAAAAGCCTTATTTAAGTTATGAATGAAGTAATATTTTGCAAGAGCGGATGTTGCGAGGTTGTATTGAATTGGGTTTAAAGCCTTATGGAGCTTGATGAATGAACCCCCTCCCCCCTCTGCTATTTGAGACAATCAACTAAGTATTTGTGAAGGCTATTCAGCTAAAACTGCAACGTAATGTTCGAAGCGAGTCTATAAACAATCTATGTTAAACGAATCGAATGCATAAACATATTCAATCCTTATTCATATCAATATGTTTTGTATTTTTTATCAGATACTAATAAAAAATAAATATTTTTAAATATACGCAATATATGTTTGCACAGCATGTAATTATATGATCGTATTTTATAGAGTCCTAGCAAGCTTTAATGAAACTAATTTAACTAATCAATCAGTTACAATCAATTTATATTTTACAAGGTATGCTGGTGTGTGCTATGGAATAAATGTTTTAATGGGACTGAACATTTTGAATTTTATTTAGTTGGAAGTAATTTTTGATATTATTTTATGTTTGCTCTCATGGAACTAACATGAGAACTTGAGAAAGCGCAGCGCTAACCAGATCCATGCAACTTCCTCACACCGAGTAGCCCGCAATAGCGCAGCACACGACACTAGGGGACTCTTTGAATACAAAGATTTCAATAGAAGTCGCATGGGTCCGCTAAGCATCCGCGAATTTATACTGTAAGTACATAATTATGTAAGAAAAAATAAAATAATAACAATAGGAAATACTAACACAGCAGGGTTCCTAAAATTCACTAATGAAGCGATATGATCCCTTGGGTCAAATCATCGTATATATTTGGATCATATATATTATAGGTATACCTATACAATGAACATAGCTTGTCTTTGAATGTCTGAATAATTAGTAAATGTCGTAACCGCTATCATTAAAAACCAATCATTAATCCAATAAATAATGATAGATTACTCTATTTAAAGCATAATATTTAGTATAAGTTATGTATAATTTGCGCAAAGAAGCAATTTGCTCATAAATCGTATAGCCGAGGAAATCGCCCTATGAATAAACATTCTCGATATAGGCCTCAAGAGATAGACAGGCAGACATGTCACAGCTAAGTGCATGCCTAGACTGAATTCCTGTTCAAATAAAACAACCTATACTTTATTTTCTCTACGATATATTCTTGATGGTGTCGAAAGAAAGCTTTTTTTCATTTAACTATAAATTTGTTCCAAATATCTACTTGATCTTGATATAAATATGGAATTTTGTAGCAACGAATAATTATATTATTATTATTAATCGTTTTTAACTTGTCACTTGATTGTGGGATCGAATCCCGGCTAATAACCAATAGACTTTTCTATGTGCACAATTGCAAAGTGTGACACAAATTGCCTGCACGTTGCCAATGAAACAAATGTGCCAAATAGGAAGGTTTCTGATTGATAGCTACTTACATTTATATTTAAAATGTATTGGTTGCAAGGGTTTACTAACATTTAGTAAAAATATCCTTTAAAATATAAATACTAATTATAAAAGCCCGTTTAATTGCCAATCATTAATAAAAAAATATAATACACAACTTAGATGTTATAAATTTTTTTCTTGATACTCTATACGTATATATTCTACCTACTATACCTTTAGTACCCCTTCACGGGTAAATGCCTCCTCCAACTTTTTCCAACTTCCTCCGTCCATGCATTCTTTCTCCATTCGCTTCCTGCTACAGCTTTTACTTCTTCTATCCACCTTTTTTTGGGATACTCTCTTCTCCCTCTTCCCATTTGTTTAAAAGGGTAGCAGAGAGTTTATTACCAGCTCTCCTCGTCTGTTCAAGCCCTGATAAATGTACTTTACCTACATAAATAAATGATATATTGATTTTGTTAATAAGTTTATATTTCACTATAACTGAAAAGTCACAGGATCCACAATACATCATAAGCCATATGTTTTACGTTATTACATATTATTCAATAATATATAATATAATAAGATGAAAATAATAAAATTCAAACTGCTTTCTAACTTTGTATTACTCAACGATTTCTGTAATAATTATTCTAATTTACGAACTGCACCATAACCTTTCCCAGCGCAAATAGCAAACGATAAAATATAAACATTAATAGAACATGTATTAATGGCAAGGTACTGATCTCCGTTCTACATAAGAATAAATCGGGCAATTTCAATTTATTTTATGACAATTACGCTGCAAATGAATTTCCGCGACCCCGGGTCGTGTTAAATCGTAAAATGCAGTTGTCAGCGAGGCACAGCCCACCTGTTATAATATTATATTTGACACTTGCCATATTTACGACAATTTGAAAGCGGACTTGTTCCTGAGTTATGGGTAATTGCGCTTGCACGTTATTTCTGTACCGATCAATTTTGTTATGTAAGGTTTTAACCGTTTAAGGTTGTATCGAGGCGGGCGTTTTGTTTGAGTTTAAAATTGGTAAAAATTTGATATTTAAATTCTTAATAACCCCCTAATAATTGTATTCAATTTTTAAGTTAATAATTTATAGGTAATGTTGGCCTAGTAGCTTCTTTCTTCCTCTGACTATCTCTCTTTAGCGCATTAATCGCTCATACGGTGAAGGAAAACATGGTAAGAAAGCCGGCATATCATAGAAACAAAAAGTCGACGGCGTGTATCAAGCAGAGAAGTCTGAATAATAAAAAACAAATGAACCCAAAACTAATTCACATATCTTAAGCCGAACCCCTAAAAGGTTGTATCGCTACCAGTATTTGTAAGTTAAGCCACTGTTGGTTTTGCTATTAAATACTAAATTTGTAAAAATCCCGATCGTTTTCCCTTACCGTGAACATCCAGCCTTAGTTATTAAAACTACTGTTAATATTACATTACAGTAACTTAATATTTGTCCGATAGTTTAAACATCATTCAAGTAAAATCGCACTTACGGACTAAGTACGTGCTCGGGAATGTCTTCGTTTCACGAGAATGTGACAAAATGGTAATATATGTGGAATTTGGTGTTATGCGTAAAAGTTTTCGTAAGCGCACACGCATCATCAATGAGAGACGTTTCTATTTCTCAAGACCCTGGGAAAAAAAATATTTAAGGAGACAATTATCATGCCGTATGGATATTATAGCGTCAGTTACAATATTATATAAGTAGATTATCATTATTTCAATCATAAATCATGAATTTAAGAAATGTATTAAAGAAAAGCTGTGTAAAAAAGCTTACTATAAAGTTAACGATTATCTAGTTGATAAAAGGGCCTGGGACTAGTGCTAGACAGGCTACTTTTAATTAATGAGCGATATTTGTTTTAAAATAAGTGTTGTTAATTGATGATTTGCTGTTTTAAAAGAGTACCGAGAGTTTTTTACGCTGGCTTTTTGTCTCGACCTACATTCTCTGTCTTCTTTGCTGATGGGATGGGGAGCGATGTCTACCGATTCAAATTTAATGAATAAATTTAATAAAAAAGTATCCTATATTCCATAATAAACATATTTTTTTAAAATTATAAAATTACTCCATACACATCACCACAACAAAACCTGACACACAGTTTTTTTACCATGGCACATGCAGTCCATTGCAATGACCTATGTTATTTAATCCAGTCCTCCCGCTACTACCACCAGTTATATATAATGCATTTTCTGTAGTATAAGACACAATCTATCTATTCCAAAGTATGAAAATTATGGTGAACATAATTTTTACAAAAAATATTACCTACACTTCCAATTTTACCTCTTACTAGTAATTTTTTGCTAAACAATAAACTGCCGAATAGCTATGGATTGTGTTTATTCTGTTATATTCACAAATAATTATCGTACCTACGGTCTATACGTACCTACGGCTCGCTCATCTGCCTTGCGATTCTGTAACTCACTTTTCGAACTCACTTAGCGGTTTTCGCAATGCCTGCTTCACGACAGATTTGAGCACGACCGCCGTTGCGAAAATAGCTGTGAGAGTTCGAAAAGTGAGTTACAGAATCGCAAGGCAGCTACTTTAAATGCTCTGTATTAAGTGAATAGGCTATCTTTTAACTCTTTTACAACTTAATTACTAACATTAATAAAAATATTGATATATTTTACAACAATCTTCCTACTTGTCGGAATTTTATGTATTGGAGGAATATCTTGTATTATACTACATACACGCTATTATGTATTTTAGAAAACATAGGTATTCGAAACGTGGAAATATATAAATGTTGATAATATAGAGATAAAAATATGTCAAAGGTTTGTTCGTGTTCTTGTTTATGAGAGAGCGGTTCAATTGTTGTTGCTAGAATAGATTCTACAAATCCAAACGGACAATTTTTATTTTATTTGAAGTATTTCTACCGAATATGATTTCTCTGAAGTCTTTTATTAAAAATTATAAAAGATTAAATAAATTTAATAAAGGACTGTTAATAGTCGGAATTTAAGACTCTTAAAGAGTTTTAAGTTTCTATTTAGTTTTGTTTTTTTCTGTTTGCTTGTTTTTAATTTTTTCCTTGCTAGTTTGAAATTTTTGTATTTTAATATAATTGATGTGTATGTAATATGTATGTAAAATTTGTGAATTCTTTTTTTCATGTATATTTTAAGTTTTAGGACTTATATATGAATTAAATTCGAATCAGAGGCACCTGAACCCTATATTGATGTTTACCGACGAAGTTTGTGGAAAGTCTGCTGTTTTCGAACCTTGGGACGACAGGCGGAGAGTATATTGTCAGTTCTTCTCTTACGTTCTACGCCCTTGATTGGAGAACTGGCAGTAAATGTAACATTAGAAGCATTTCATACTCGTATGTATATTTTTTTGACGTTCATAAGTGTACATTGTGTTATCTATATGAATAACTGATATTGAATGTTTGAATGTTAATATTCTGTTAGCACTGTTCTTATTTGACCATTTAACAATGTGTATAATACTTTTGTGAGAGGCTGTAATTATTTTTCGTTGTTGACTTGTATGAATTCCACCCTTCACTTGAGTCGTCAATCGTCCCAACTTGCAAAATCGCGTACGCCCTTCAGCTTAACATAAAACTTCAATTTGCATAATGCATGCGGAATATGTAAAGTGATCACCGCGCCCTCGTCAGCGAGATCTAGGGCTGCCAGACTAAATAACAACCAGGAAGGTAGGATATTTAGTATCACTATAACGAAGGAATCCGTCGAATTTGGAGGTACCCAATAGATTATTGTTTTGAAGATAATGTTTACAATTTAAGTAACATTACTACTTAATTACAAGGCTAAATACTTTTAATAGTAATGTTCATTAATAAATTATATAATAGTAATGTTAGTGTACTTTTAAAATGTTGTGGTTAAAGCGGCATGGACCAATTAGTCCAAAAAGAGAATAAAGATTTTATCATCCTTAATTTATTTATCTTCTTTTTGAGCATTTCTCTTCTGCCTTGCTAATTATATATATTAATTAGGACTTATGATTATAATTTAATAGTTTTATCTTTATTTGTTACTTGTTTTTGCACTTCTAGTACTTTACCCTCAGCTGGTGATTGTTTTTCATTTTTCCATCCCAAGGTTGCCTGGAAGAAATCCCTTGTTAGCGATAACACCCGTTGCCTAATAACTTACGTAACCCGTTCTTTATATGTATGTTTAACGTAACGATGTGTCAATTAATAATAATAATTTTATCATTAATACCGTTGATATCAATAAAACACATGTATTTATTAACACTTCGTTGCAGAAATATAATACAATTATTATTATTATTTTTATTATTTTAAATATATTTATTCACAAAAAAGTTACACCTTAAATCAAACCATGCCCCACAAAACTGCTTACGCAGTTTGACTGCAGGTGACTCGCCTTAAATAAACATAACTTCCAAATCACTAAATTACTAACACTACTACTACTACTAACACTAATACAATTAATTTACTTATAGGTTACAGCATATTTAACAAATGGTTTTTTAATAAACCTCTAAATTTATCCAATGAAGTCTCACGTCTTATGTCCTCGGGTAAACTATTGAGCAAGTATGGAATCCGCTTCTTCAACGTTCTATCTCCATAATAATTTTGCACCATGGGTATTTCAAATTTACCTTTGGACATTGACCTTGTGTCAGTTATATGATGCACCAAACTAGTAAAACGATCCTGCTTACCATGGTTATTTACAAGTACAAGGAATCTATGTTTCAGGCTAGCCGGTAAAATTTTACATATTTTGAATAGTTTATAATAATCTCCTTTACATTGATTCCTTGTCTTTTTATTTACTAGTAATTTTAAAAATCTTATTTGTAATGATTCTACTTTATCAATGTATGTTTTAAATGTTAACCCATAGCAGTCAAGAGCGTAACCTATTATGGAATCCACAAGTGCAAAATATAAACATTTTAGTATGGGCAATGAGACTTTAGTACGTAAATGGTAAAACTTTTCTAATAAAATTCTTAGTTTTCTACACAAAAATTCTATATGGGAATCCCAAGAAAAAGACGTATCTATTTTTACTCCTAGATAATTTACACAATTAACTTTTTCGATAGGTTTACACGTACAGTTAATTTTGTTGTTATGAAAGCAATCAAAGCCGTGCGCAAAAAGAGGAGGTGGATTATCAATAGAACTTAAATACGGGGAGTGAATAATTATCATCTTTGTTTTGTCAGCGTTTAATATGATGCCGTTATCATGTGACCATTTAACTACCGCATCCACATCCTCTTGAACCCGGCGACACATCTCCGAGAGGTCGGTACTAGCGCTGAGAGTACAAAGGTCATCAGCAAACATGTGGGCCGAGCAGTGACGTAATACTTCACAGAGGCTATTTACATACATCAGGTAGCACACTGGCCCACACCCAGAACCCTGGGGGACGCCGCAGTTTACTTGTTTCTCCTCACTAAATGCGTCGCCGACTTTCACACGGTAAGAGCGCGCCGTGAGACAGTCGCTGAACCAAGGGTTCAACGGCTGCCCCAGGCCGCACTCCTCCATTCCATTTAAGAGGGTCTCAGTATTTAAGGTTTCAAAAGCCTTCTTAAAATCATAAAAAATAGCTACAATAATTTTTTTATTTTCCAAATGTGCATTAATTTCGTCTGTAAAATTTGATAATAAGGTGTTGGTGCTTTTATTTTTCTGGAAGCCATGTTGACATTCCGTTAAGATATTATTTTTTTGTAAAAAAGTTCCAATTTGATTGACAACACATTTTTCCATAATTTTGTCAATACTTGATAGTATAGCTATTGGTCTATAGTTCGAAAAAACTTTACGATCGCCTCTCTTATAGACCGGACGAACGATTGCTTCCTTTAATTTTTGTGGAAATTTGTGATATTTTACAGAAAGATTTATCAGATTAGATAATACAGGGCTAATCTTGTCAACGATTATTTTTAAGTCAGACATGCGTATAAGATCACTGCCCGGTGATTTATTTTTGTTCATTTTATCAATTATTAGTTTTATATCCTTGCCATCGACCGGTTGCCATCTCATACACACATTCGATAATTTAACATAAGTCTTCCTTTCCAGCCATTTTTCATCACAGGAGTGCTTTATTTGATCAATTTCCTTTGAGAATGTATCAGCAAAATCATTACAGACTGCCTGCGTGCCACCTTGTTTAGTTATGTTATTTAAGATTAGATTATCCAAAGACTGCTTATTTTTACCCAATAATTCATTAATTTTATCCCAAACTTTTTTTATATTATTATTACAATTTGAAATTGTTTTTTTATCATGTTCTACGTTACATTTAAAAATTGCCTTTTGACATTTGTTCCTGTACCTAGTATAAGTTAGTCTTTTTACCATATTCTTTGGATCACTAGACCATATTTTGAATAATCTATCTTTTTCAATAACCATATTTTTTAGGCTATTGTTTAACCAATACTTTTCATTTCTAGAATCCCTGTTACCAGTCATATTTTTTACTTTATAACATTGGTTGTATATGTCTCTAAATAAAGTAGATAACTCGTCATATAATTTAAATGGGCATTCAATATTTAAGAGATGATCGAAGTTGGTTTCTAATAATTTTTCTCTGACTAATCTATTGTCAAGCACACGGCGGTAGCGCTGGGCCGAGGTAATGGCAGGGGCAGCGCGTGATTCACACACCTCGCCCGAGTGAGCTACATTGGGGGTCTGTTTCCATTGTACAGATGCCGCGACCAAATAATGGTCAGATATTTTATGTTTTATGACTGCAGAATCGATTAATGCTGAGGACGATTTAATAAATATATGATCTAAACATGATTCGACTACATTACCCATTAAAATTTCCCTTCTCGTCACGTCTTTGATACATTTTGTAAAACCGTGTTCGGCTAATAAATCTTCATAACATTTTACATATTTATCGGTATCTTTTAACAAATTTATGTTTATATCCCCGCATATAATTACTTTGTCACTAGTAGATAATGATTGTAACAGTTTTTCTAAGAATGTTAAAAATTCTTGGATTTTATTCTGATTATTGTATCTTGGTGGACGATATATTGAAATAACTTGTAATTGCTCACTTTGCCAGTTGCAAACAATGGAAACAAACTCGGCCGTACGCTCGCCGTTCACAAGGCTAGGTTTCTGGCTAAGCCGCGCGCACAACCCCGCGCGAGAGTAAACCAGCACTCCTCCACCTCTTCGCCCACAACGAGTGTGTGCATTTACATCAAATCCAGGAATACTATAAAATGTTAACAATGAATAATTGATATTAGGTTCGGTTATTACTAATATATCTATATAACTTAGATGGTTGTTAAGCACTACTAAAAGTTCTGAAAAATGTTTTTTTATAGAACGAATATTTACGTGAATAATACAGAGTTCTTTTTTGTAGATACATTGACTTATCCAATTATCTATGCTATCAGTACATACATAATTAATAGATTCATCATCAGTTATTAAGTCTAAATGAAATGAATCGTTGAATTTAATAAAAATAGTTAAACACCAGTTATAAGGTAGTTAATAAAAAATACTTAGTTTTTGTTAAGTAAGTCCACGATTTCACTTTCATTACGAATGCATATTGACTTTTCACCTTCACTTTTTCTAACTAGTATTTTACCCCTAGATACCCATATGTACTTGTAAATGCCATGAAGCTGCTTCCTCGTGTTCCACAGCAGAGTTCTAGTTACCTTAGTAAGTGCCTCGTTGATATATAATTTGCTAGTGGCCGATCCACCTGTGATATCGTCACTCGTCACCTCCATTATTTCACGGCGCTGCGCCAACCAAGTGTCACGGGAGTCAGCTCCTGATACCTTGAATTTTACCACTATAGGTGCCGGTTTTACGCTAGTTTTCAGAGGGCGGGTGGTCGTGGTTCGCCTGGCCCACTCGATTTCTGAAGTATTTACATTGATTCTTTGCCCAACCTTAGAAATTAGCTCCATGACATTTTCGCCTGGCAGTTTTTCAATGCCCACTATTTCTATGCGATCATTTAGAGAAGCCTGCTCAAACTCATGTATCTTCTGTTCCAGCGCAACATTGCACTTCTCTAAGTACACACACTTATTGTTTATATTTAAAACTGTCTTCTCGAGTCTACTGATCTTTTCCCGTGATTGCTGTTGGTCTGCAATAATTGTATCATACTTATCAGACAACAGGCTCAGACTTCTCGTTATTTCGTCCAGATGAGTTTTTACCTGCGGTATTGCACCGACTTTTTTCTGTATGTCCTTTAGTATTTTATCTTCAATTAGCGAGACCAACTCAGTCTTAAGTTTCGACAATAGCGAAACTTCCATGCTCCTAAAATATTCATCTAAGTTACCCGCCGCCGACGGTAAGGGTGCGTGGGGCGGAGGACTGTAGGATATTGACTTAACAGGAGTATTATCATCGTTTTTTGTAGGTAATTTACATGCTGGACACTTCCAGTTTGACTTAGCTTTAGCCGTAAGTCTACTAAAAGAGGTCTTTGTGTATCCAACACAGCCGTAGTGGAAGTTATTTTTACAATCAAAACAACAAATTTTATCAGTGACACTAACGAGCTGTTGACAGCCAAAGCACGAACTCATTATGTGGGTTTGCACTTGTGACGGACCAGTACAATAAGCGAAGATGCAACGATGCTTAATCACAAAGCGTTTAGCCACTGTTCACTTCACTTAATCACTGATTACGTAGTAGTTTGTTTACGCAACAAATAGGAAAACGCGTGCGGCCTCCGAGTACGTCAGTGAGCGAGTAAAGTAACCAAATGAAAGGGAGGGCAACTGGCAGCCTTATCTCTTTCGAGCGATCTCTTCCAGGCAATTACTGTGAGAAAAATAATAATAAATTAGATAAGAAAAAAGTGTAAAAATACATAAAACTTACAGTTATTTAGTCAAAACTAATGGAACAAAACAAAGCAATTAAAACTTATGTAGACTGTGAACAGGATAATACTAAAAAAATAACAAAAAAAAGGAAACATGAAAAAGAAAAAGTGCACATGAATCACGATAATTTTAGATCATATTCACATCAGTGAGTATGTATGTTTTTTCCCTGGAAATATAATATAAATTAAAGTAATCTATATAGTGTTTATATACTATATTATAAACAACTGCATATAATGTGCAATAATTGTCGACCGGCACAACAATCAACTTACCTCACAAAAAAATATATTTCAATAAGCATATTACCAAAACGCTATAGGATGAAGCAGTACCCAATTGAAAAATATCATTTGCAATCTTGGGCCCTGAGAATTTTTGAATAAAATTTGTCACTTTGTAGTAACGATGCTCTTTCGTCTGATAGCCCTGGGGAAAGACAGTGCGCAGTGAGGTGCGCCTGCGCGGAATAACATTATTCGCGAGTTGAGACGATATTCAATTCTAAGTACTGCATTTGCAACACGGACGAAGAAATATTGATACTCGCACCAGCGACACTTTTACCACATTCTTTTCGAGCTTATTTTGTACAGTTATTGTAATAAAAGTTTTGACAAATGACACGGACTTGCTATAAAAAGTAAGTCAGGATATTACAGGATCGTAGTGAGTTAATCTCTGTGCTCACTGACGGCGTATTTAGATAACATCTAATATATAGATTCTCGTGTCACGGTGTTTGTAATTAAACTCCTCCGAAATGGCTCAACCGATTTTCGTGAAATTTTTTGAGCATATCGGTTAGGTCTGCGAATCGGACAACATACATATATCCCATCTACATTTTCATGCCCCTAAATTTTATTTGTTAGACTAAATATTTTGTAATTTTTTATGATATAGCATACAAAATTTTTTTTAATTGTTAAAATAAAACGTATGACTTGAACTCTGAGGTTTTTATAGAGCAAAACTCACAAAAAAACCTAGAAAAAATTCATTCCGGAAAACCGAACAGTCTCCGGGGCATAGCAAATTTTCCATGTTGGTATATACTAAAAAAGTAGGTCAAGTAAAATCACATTAAGTAGAAACGAAGTTCGCGGGGGCAGCTAGTCTTTATATATAATTCTACTGTATGTATGTCACTGAACTCCTTCTAAACATCTGGACCGATTTGAATGATTTTTTTGTATGCGTTTGGGTGCACCCTGGATGGTTTAGATTTACAAATCAGCCCGTCAGATGGCGCTGCAGTCGGTATCTAGGTTATTTATATATACTGCACTAATCAGCTGTTTTGTCAGGTACGAGTCTCGGATAGCTGAGCTGGTAGAACTCTTGGCGCGTAACCAAACGATCTGGGTTCGATTCCCAGTCTGAGCCGTCCAAATTATTATATTATTTGTATTTCAAAATAAAAACCGAAATAAAAACCGTCTGTCGGATCCACTAGTGTGACATAAAATTTAAATTCTTCTAATTTAAAAAGACAGTTTTTTTATAATTACAATAGAAATGCCTCAGCCCAGCCCTTTTACAAAAATAGCTTCCGTATACAATTAAAACACAGATTATGACTACTATCTTTCCTCAGTAGCTTGGTATCAGCTTTCGATCTCACGAAACGGCAGTTTTAAACTGCACCTGTCATAATTCAGGGTTCGTTACACTTTTTACTTTGAACTAGATAAGAATTGATAACCACTATGTAAACTTTTTTGGTACGTTATACATTATTTTTATATACAAACGGGCAGGAGAGATTTTACGAAAAGGCAAGTGCGTTGCCAGCCTTTTAAGAATTGATACGCTCTTTTCTTGACGGACCCTAAGTCGAATTGGTTCGGAAATACTACAGTGGGCAGCTGGCACATGGTGGTGGTGGTGTGCGGCAAAAAACGCTCAGTTGTTGAAGGACGGACGTCGAGGTGATACGGATGGTATTTCGTATTCTACCTTGACGTCCGATGATGAAACTCAGCTGCAGGTAGTAATCCAAACAACTTCCCTGAACACTCTCTATGGTAAATGCGGTAGAATTAAATTCCACCCGTATCACATTTAATCCGATCTACTTAGCCTTTTCGAATGCACTTTTTGCCGCGTTACAACACTATATAGAACCAGGCCATTTATGTATATCTGAACAAATTCTATTGGTTCTTTCAGAAAAGACGGTACAAATTCTAAAAACCCAGCAACGTGAGCGAGTCATTTAATTCATTTAATGTGAGAATCCGAGGTCGGCCATCTCTCTGTAACATATACGTAAGTAACAATTACAATTTAAAAATAAGCAGCGATACACATTTTTTTAAAATAAATTGTCCTTTACTGAGACATCGTGGAACATTACGATTTAGCCTTACTTAAGACTAATAAGTAATTTAAGCCTAACCAAACCTTCCAATAAATATTTAAAAAAGTGTCCAATAGCACTACTTACAGTCTCTATTAAGGGAAAGACACTCTGTTCTTGTTTTCCATTCTTTCACTTAGCTCTTAAGACAGCAACAATACACATAAAATAAGATTTTTGACTTGTTACCAATGTTTAAAATCCAATATCATAAACATTCAATACACATTAGCGCAGTCATTTCTGCCACTGGTTACAAAATTGCCATTTAAAAGCATGTTCTAGTACAATTAAAGAGTCATAATCTACGTATTTTGTTTGCCGATATTGTACTCGATTTATACAAACATTTATCGCTATTTAATTGGTCCGTAAGACTATCTGATCGGTTTTGAATTTAGCGAAATAGGTAAAAGAAGATCGTATAAAATGTAGTAATAAGTTCTATATTATTGCAGTAACACTATTTTAAAGGACTCCAGTGACGCTACAACCCCTTGACCTCATATTTCTGTATACATAACTAAGCCTATTAAAATTATAAATTTAAGTATCGTCCGTTTGAATCCCGACTTAATAAATGAATGTACGCAATTACCGCCTGCTCTTGCAAGGAAACCAGTATGTTTTACATCCAAAAATCAACAGGTTATATCAGCACAGCCATAGAAGATTAATCTATTCCTGTTCATAAAGGTTTTATGTATGTATTCCTAGTTTTTCATTGTGATTGATATAAAAATCTTTCAATGGTGACTATGGTGTTAACACCTCCGTGAATTCACCACATAAAGCTGGTGGCGCAAAGTCGGACAGCCGTCCCATCAAGGAATGAGAGTTATGCAAAAGACAGTTTATATACATCATCCCTGCACATACTTTTACGCTAAAATAACTCTGTAAACAGCCAGTCTCAATACAGGTCAGCCCATGTGAATCTCAGTTTCATTTGTATTGTGAGTATAAGTTCACAAAAGAAACGTTATTGCAAATCCCTATTTGAGCTCAAAAACAAACATAAAAACACTTTATGAAGACATAACCACGAGCAAGGACTAAAAATGTCGCATCATGGATTTAAAGGGTGAATGAATTGAAATAAGACATAAATGGTAATGTCCAAAAGCGATATTGTGAGTACAATGGGGTCATTGTTTTTATTACATTCTTCGACTTTCAAACGGTAATCACAGATATAAAGAAATACATTATGTGCATTATATTGATGATGTTTTAAGTTATATATTGTGTAAAATTTCCTTAATAATAAGTTGAAATTACGTTTATTTACTATGTACACTAGGAAGGTCTAGATTTACTTCTGTTAACATTTCCGAAATCTAGGGCGTAATGCGGAGTAAACGAACTGGCAAGTAATTCTAAAATCACCAAATTTAATTTAAACAAATAGTAGATGAAATTTCAAGTTGACTTTAAATTATCGGATTTTTAATTTAACGTTTATTGCCTACAAATTTTTTGGTTATTTAATTCCACACTGATTTATTCATTTACAGGTGACAGAAGCAACCACAAAGTTGTTTCTGAGATCTCTGTATGTAATAAACATATACGCGCGATAGGGCTTTCAATCGATTTGACTAAAACCACATTATCAACACGAAGATAGCAATAGAACATAAGCAAATTACTTGTCAGTTCATAAACTGATTATTAACACGAGTGGAGAGTCAAGTATGACGCTTGGTTCATTCCGCTATTTCTTTTTTTAAGCCCTTAGATTGTAAAGTCTAAACAAAGACACAGGTCACATCCGTCCACAATAAAAGGAAATAAAGAATGTGGTTGGTTAGGTGCGAGCATCGCACTCCTTACACCTACCGCTCGCATTCAACCCAATATTCTTTACCTGGTAATCGATTCATCTTTTATTGCTTGTTTATAGCCGCAATATATAACTGGGAAAACGTCGCACGTGCGTATAACAGATAGGATATTAAATGAGACTCGTTTAATTTAATCACTTGAATGCAAATAACGGCGCGGTATTATGCAGTTATGCATTATTGTCTTTGATTTTTTGTTTACCATTCAATTGTTGTTACATTCGGTACTTACGTTTTTTAGGCAGGCAAACGGGCAGGAGGCACATCTGATGTTACGTGGAAACTCTCAATGCCAGAGGCCTCGCAAGTATTTTGCAAGCATTTTAAGAATTTGTACGCTCTTTTCTTGAATGACCCTAGGTCGAATTGGTTCGGAAATACTTAAGCAGTAAAAACTGTCTAAAATAACGCTCAGTTGCGGAACGACGTATCACGTCAAGGTGATACGGTAATTATAGATGTGACAATTTTATTGCATCTAGAGAACTACAACGAACTTGCATACAAAAATATCACTTGCATAAAAAACATAGAATAATCAATTGGTACACAGCCAAGTTCGAACTTATGGTCATAAGTCAAAGTGAGAATATTGTTCTTTACAAATAATTCTGTCCAAAGCACAAACCTATAAGAATAAAACCGGACATGAAACCGGTACATAGAACAAAAAATTCATAGATAATGCATATCAATATTGTTCCAAGGTTCCAATTAAGCAATTTAGATAGAAAGACACAGAAAGAGAATGTAAGACAAGTCATATCAGTTGGGGCGATGTAAATAACAATAAAGTTATCAGACGGCCTGAATAGATGGGTTTTGACAATAAATGTGTCGGCCAAGGGAAGAGCGCGGTAGGTATCGCGACGAATTTATGGCCAACTGACCGGGGTAGTGTTGGATATTGTGACCAAATTACTACGCGTTATTGTTTGGTCACAATTAAATAAAAGTTTGTGAAACAGTTGTTTCGAGTTGGTTACAGAAGGCTGTTTTGAGCTTTTATTCCCTTAAATAAAATTAAATAAAGTTGTTAATTTTATTTATTTGCTGTTGTTATTAGTACTAAAATTAGTCTTTATAATTAATTTATTAAATCGGAGTAAACGCATTTCTGCGACTACATCTTTGTCATCTTTATGAGATTGACGAAGCATAGTCTACATAATGTATGCTAAATATTAAATTAAACCGTATATATTATACTATATTTTTTATTCACAGCATTTCCTGTCTAATTATACAAGCAAGAGTGTAAATTAAAGCTGATTTAAATTGATATAATCTCTGGCAAACTTATTAGAAAATAGATTTTATTTATTACAGCTAAAAATTAGTAAAAATTCTTTAATAGGATTTACTTTGATATTTCAAGAAAAAAAAAGGCTTTTTTTATAACCCGTGTCTCTTTGACTATACACTTGCAACGTACATGACTATCTCGTTGCGCGTCTTTCGATCAAACCCGTGTCTCTACATTGACTATAAATAAAAGTCAATGACGTACAAGCGAACGGAATTGTTGTTTTTTGAATAAGAAATGGGCCAGGTGTCACAGAACAACTTAATTTACTTGCGTCGATAGAAAACTCGAAATAAATCTAGAATTGTACTAGACGCCAGCTCCAGGTGATGGCTTAGTTACCTTAATTTAATTCATCAAACATGAATTATTGACTGTCTTTGAATGTAGATTGAAAAAATTCGTGCCTTTTGCTCTTTTTATTTATTTATTTATTAGCACTTGGTTGAATTACAATATACAAATTAAATGAAAGGGAGGGCAACTGGCGGCCTTATCGCTTTCGAGCGATCTCTTCCAGGCAACCACTGTGAGAAAAAAAAATTAAATTAGATAAGGTAGGCAAGAAGTACAAAATGCATATTACATATAGTTATTAAGAAAAAAAAACAAAATAAACTAATAAGGGATACATGTTCTTTTTTCTGATCCACATTCAAAAAAATTTTCCTATTTTCCTTACCTTGAGTGCTCTTTTAATACTTTTTTTCCATTTTCCTGTTCACCTTACTCAGGGATTTATTTATATCCACTCAAAGCGCGTTATCATCAAGATAAAGACACACTTTTGTGTCTCACATATGACATGGATTTTTTTGAGAGACATGTTTGCCTTCATTGTAGGAACAAGTGATAATTGCGCACATAGAAAGAAAATTCCATTGGGGCACAGCGGCGATTTGAACGAATGACGTCAGGTATGACTGCAACACTGCTTAGTACTCTTTCTCTTTTTATATTTCTTCTATATTTAGGTTTGGAAAGTGAAATAATTGTTCGACGCATGGCTAATAAACCAACAAATGTAACATATATAGACATGCCTCATGTTGTATTACGACGCTTTAGAGAACAATATTCTTACCTAATTTTACGTCTGCATTGCGCACTAATAAATTACATTAAGTACCTAATTTTGTAATTAAAACACAAGTCTTAGGCTTTTTATCTAAGATAAACAGATTGCAATCCAATAAAATCAATGAACAAGATTAGCATACAAAGTTAATTCTCAATTGTATCAAGCGCCAATATAGCAGAGGACCAGTGTGGCTTAAAACAAGTATTTAAACTCTAACTTAAAATAACTTTACGATGTTACAATCAATTATTCTAAATTTACATTTACTACCAGTTCACAAGTCAAAGGCGCAGAGGGGACAAGAAGAACTGACAAAAAACTCTCCGCAACTCTTTTTAATCACCAAAAATTTTTAATAATAAAAGTTTTGAGTCGTAGAAATTGTTTGAACTGGAGCTAAAGTTTGTTGTTAAAACGAATACAATTTCCATTTATAGTAATAGTAAATTTAGTGTAACATAAAATTTTAAACCATTATGATACACCTTATTAAAAAGCCTTAAAGACATTGCTAATGGCTGATCTCTATTATTTATTATTATTCTATGGTTATTTCTTTAAATATTCCTGTATTATTATCTAATGTCATCAATAAGTCTAAGTTTCGGCGTTATGTGCCTGACAACAATGCCGATTTTTAGGTCTAAAACATGGATTAATACCTGCAGCTGAGTTTAACCATCAGATATCGGCACCTAGACGTTCGTCGTTCCACAACTGAGCGTTTCTTAAGTCAGTTTTAGCTGCGCACCACCACTATGCGGAACCAGCTGCCCACTGAAGTATTTCCGAACTAATTCGACTTTGGGTCCTTCAAGAAAAGAGCGTACCAATTCTTAAAAATACGCCGGCAACTCATTTGCTAGCTCTCTAGCATTGACAGTGTCCTTATGGTTATATCACTTAACTTCAGTGGGCATGCAGAATGATCCATTAGTGGAAAACTGTGATTTAAACGAAGACATTGTTTAAAAAAATTGTTTTAGTATTTATTAAGCTTAATTTTAACTCCTTTACGCTGACCGCCAGCGTCTATCTAGGCACTAGGTATTAAAGTAACAGAAACAATAATGCCAATAAAACCGGTCCCTTTCGAACCTGCTCGAGTTGCTCTAATTAACAATACACAAATCGTAGCTTGTATGCAAATGAGGGAAGTCCGACGGAGAGTGCAACGATAAAGTATAGAAATAGTTGATTATAAATAGTTGACTATAAACTTATTAAAAATAAATAAAACATTGGCGCTACAATCTTTTTAAGTCTGGGCCGGAGATTTCTGTATCTGTTTCAAGATCTCTCAATCTAATAGGCAAGTAGGTGATCGGCCTCCTGAGCCTGACACACGCCGTTGATTTTTTGAGTCTAAGCACGCCGGTTTCCTCACGATGTTTTTCTTCACCGTTCGAGCGAATGTTAAATGCGCACATAGAAAGAAAGTCCATTGGTGCACAAACGGGGATCGAACCTACGACCTCATGGATGAGAGTCGCACGCTGAAGCCACTAGGCCAACACTGCTGATAATATAATAATAATTATTGGATAACTAGTAAAGTTTTACTTTACTTTTAATTGACATATTTTAGAATTTTATGTACGTTTATTGGCTTAGATTTGGGTATTAAAATATAGACCTGTTATCTCATCTAGTCTTGTTTAAAATAATAATATTCATATTTATATTTTATTTATTAGATTTCCTTGTTGAAATATTCTTGTCCTGGTTTCAAGCTATACTTTAACCAGATTTATATAAATTGAAACAAATAAAAATAAAAACCATACAAAAGCTTTGCAGATAATTTGCGACACTACTTTATTTTGGAATTTGACGTTTTTGCGCCCATAAAATTATACCAATGTTTTCTTTAAATATTTTTGCTTTTACGAATTTTGAAGCATGGTATTTGGTTAAATTATTATGTTGAAATCAAACCTACATTTTTAATTCTTACACAATTATCAGAGAGGATGGAAATAAAAAAAATTGTGGCATTTTTTTAAATTATAATAATGATTATTACTTTAGGTTAAGAATAGAATTTGTGTTTAAGAAAAATATTTTATGATGTTAAAAAAACATTCTTAGTTTAAATTCCTGAGTGAAACGTAACACGCCCTGGACTTGCCGATTAACAAGCAAGAGTTGAAGATCATCAAATGATCTTCATTTCTCGTGTTTCGGAGTCCAATTCCCACTTGAGTCACTGCACTATCAGAGTAAGTAAGGTGTTAAACGAAAATAAAATGTAAAATATAGTTACTTTATTTCAAAAAATCAACACAAATATTATTGAAACAAAATCATCTGTGATTTTTTTTTATAGAACAGGGGACAACCGGGCAGGAGGATCAGCTGATGTTAAGTGATACCGCCGCCCATGGACACTCAATGCCAGAGGGCTCACGAGTGCGTTGCCGGCCTTTCAAGAATTGGTACGCTCTTTTCTTGAAGGACCCTAAGTCGAATTGGTTCGGAAATACTTCAGTGAAAGCTGAATCCACATAGTGGTTGAATTCCACAAATCTGTGTATTAAAGTACATATAAACAGAAGGTCGTCGGATCAAAGCCTTCAAATGCAAATATAAAATTATTTATTAAATAAAACTGCATTACTATGAATATTTTTATTTGGCGTAATATTGGAAGCGTTCGTGAATGTCTGAGCGGAGTTGTAATTTGAAGTGTTTACCATCTCTACACGGCGGGGGGTCGACCACAATGGCTGCCTTTTCAAATAAAATACATTCAAGCTAAATCGAAGGATGTGTCTTTTATGAAGGATCAAATTGATTGGTTGTTCGATATAATCTATATTGTGGCACGGTTGCAACTTACACCTTTTCACTGGTATTAAATATTAATTGGAATTCTGATATATATTATATTTATTAGTTCTTTGATAGCTTAGAACAGCCAGTTGCACCTTTTTGCACAGTTATTACCTTCCTAATCCAGTGATGCCACGGATGAAAGAGTCAAGAATGTTCGCCCTAGAACCAACATCAAATACCCCAAAATATCGTTTTAAACCCGTAAAGTTATATAATGTACGTTACGTCATCATTATTAATCATATAGCTTTTATATATTTCAGTTTTGACCATGATTGGAGTTTATTATTGGTTTGGTTTGTTGGTTGGGTTCAAAAATGGGATAAAAAATATTTCTTGAATAAACTCTTTAAAAAGCCATCAACTTATTTTCCATAAATTTGTAAGGGAAACCCCTAAGGTGCCACAAACCTAATCGATTACTTATGATTGAAATTTTAACAAATAACAGGAAAATAAACTATTATTATAGTATCGCGCCATCTATTGGTAAGTAAGAGATTTAAATAAATTGGATTTTAATACACAAACATAAATTACCCAAGATTCATTGAATTTTGTTAGACCACTTTCTTTTAGCTAATTATATATTAATATAGTTATATATATTTATATATATTTTACATACAGCAAAAGAATATATCGTTCGTCAGAGTTCTTCAGAGTTCCTGACACTTCAAAGTTAACCTATCACGGCGATCGTCAATTATTTTCATTCAATTCCGAAACAAAATATAATGAAATTTGCGACGAAGAGAAATGTACCAAAACCGCGGAGATAAAAATAAGAAAGACCAAAGTGTTTTGAAATTACAATCATATAAATTACATTTTATTGCTCAATCTTGTTGGATTTTATTGAGGTTTCGAATAAAACATGGCTTGAGCAACGCAACATGCTCGATAAACACCGTGAAAGCGCAGACGCAGTGAATTTTTCGCTTTAGAATATGAACAATTATATACGAAGGTCTAATTTTCAATATCTATAAAATAGGCACACAGCAAGCAGTCAATAGATTAAATGGTTAAGCGTACAAGTCAGATCTTGAGATCTTCTTATGTGTAATATTAATTCTTGTTGTTAAAAAGCATGTATATTTAAAGTTACATAACCACTAATATGACAGAGGCGGGGATATATATTATATTGAGATGTAGTTATACTCCATTAATTATTAATTATTAGTAGGAGCAGTGTTGGCCTAGGTTCGATCCTCGCACATAGACAGAAAGTCCATTGGGGTACAATGGACTTTCTGTCTATGTGCGCATTTAACATTCGTTCGAACGGTTAAGGAAAACATCATGATCAAACCGGCTTGCCTTTAATGATCATGAAACAGATACAGAAATCTGAGGCCCAGACCTAAAAAAAAAGGTTGTAGCATAACTGATTTTAAATTATCATTCCATGGGTCCGAAGAAATTCCAACTTTTTACGACTAAATATTTTTTTTCCTAACATGTTATAAAATAGTGATACAAAACCTTCGTGCCATTATACCGTTATAAATTAATAATTATGTTGAGGTAATGTGTAATTAGAAGCGTTAGCCGGAAGCGAATCTAGAAAGAAAGTCATGGATAGAGAATATTGAAAGCTGCCCTACCCCTAAAGGAGTTAAAAACAATCAAGGAAGTCATAAAAATATAAATATAACAACTTACATCCAAACTATATTTTATTATAGTAATATCTTATACAATTAATCACCTCTAGCATATTACTAAAATAATATTTAGGCTTTAGCAGAGACTAGGCGATCATAAACCAAATATTCAGGTTCATAATTCATGTTTATTTTATGACCAGCGAACAGACAATGCTGACATGAAGAGTTATGATGTCATGGAATATTTTAGTTGCATTGTAAATTAGGCTTTAAGATCTGGACAAACTTGCAGATACTATTCTCAATAATGTTTTAATTATATGTTGAATGTTTAAGAAAGACATATAAATAATATTATGTATTAATTAAATATTTATGTATTAAATATATATAAAATATTAACACATACTAACAAAACATCGAGAAAAGGGCTTGTCTTAGACACAAAAATCGGTTTGGCATAATAGCGAAAAGAGTCACTCCATACCGTATAGCTCGTATAATAGTCACACAATTTCTTTCAAATTTTAAAAAACAGTTATACTAAAAATATAGTCAAAGATAAGTCAAATTTAAATTATTAAACCTGTTTTTTAAGTATTCTTGGAACATGCCTTTCATTTTCCAATTTTAACATTTAAAAGTGATATTTTTTATGAAATAAATGCAACACATTAATTTCTGTAACCAGTAGTGGTATAATCTTATTAGGTCTGGACTTCAGACTTCTGTATCTGTGTCGTAATCATTTTGTTTTTTCTAATGGGCAAGTAGGTCTTCTGCGCCCGACACAAATCGTCTATTCTTTTGGGTCTAAGGAATTACGGTTTCGTCACGAAGTTGTTCTTCAGCGTATGAGCGAGAGTTGCGCACATAGAAAGTCGATTTGTGCACAGCCGGGTTCGAACCTTTAACCGCAGGGATGAGAATCGCACACTGAAGCTAACACTGCTCTATCTTCTAGCTATTCTGCCACAGAATTGTGAAATATATCAGTAAGATGAAAAGCAGAGGAGGTGACACGGGTCCCAATTTTATGAGGATATCTTCAGAATGATTGTCGCCTGGTCCCAGCGCGGCGGTAGACGCCTAGCCCACCGGACCTAGTTTAAGTTAAGAGTCCCTTTTTCGGAAAGGGGAGATTTGCTGCTTAGCTTCTCGGCAACAAGTCTGTCTGATCGCACCTGATACAGTATTAGCAAATTGAATATTTGGTGATTGGATTAGTTGAGAACTAAGCTGCGGTTTTTCTTCAGCTTGAGAGTTAAAAGCATTTACGTTCGCTTATCTTCCTTCATTTACAATTACTTATACAGGCAATCAGCATTCATCATTGATTCTCGCAAACTGATTTGTTTATTTTCTCGCTGAAAATATCTTTTGACATGCGCCTGCGGCGGTTTCTGGAGATAAGTTGACAGGCAGTATGCTAACTGTTATGGACAGCTTACACTAATTCTTGTGTAGAAACAATTAAGTTTAATTTACAAAAGTTGTGAATGCTTGAAAATATTTGCTAAAGAAACATTTGTTTTAACTGTTTTTAAAGTTATATAATTTTTCGTTGTTATTGAGCACACAAACATATTCCATGTAATTATTAAAACATTTTTGTAATTTTTTTGTGCAATTGTTCATCGTTCTAGAAGTGTTAAGATATTTTTTTCCGATACCACTAGAATATGGCGCTTTTAGCAACTTTTCCGCCCATGGGCCTATTACTTTAATACATATTAGTTTTTGACATTATAAATGTTCATTGCGATGTCACTAAATAACTGGTAAATCTGCTACCGTATTTCGAAAAAAAATTTATTTTTTTAAAACAAATCTGTAGGTAATAAAATGTTTTATTTAGTCATAATATTTTGTACCTTTGCAAATAAGGATTTATTTATTAGTTGTATTATAAAGTACATGAAGATCTTGTTACATTATATTCTGTTTATAAACCACGTCTCAAAATCTAAAATTACACTCACAAAATCGATGGCATTAATTACGAGAATCATCGTGAAAATACGAAAATAGGGTTGGCAAAATGGCTAATAAATACCAGTGATTGATAATAATTGTTAGTACTAAGCAATCCCCTTTTTTAATTTACTAATTATAAAAAAAACCGCACAATCAGCCATGGGTATCTTTCTTGGTAAAGCTATTTCTTCAGGTTTTCTGGTCTCTAAGAATCACTGAAGACCTTAATATGGAAGAAATATGTTTAAGAACCTATTAAAACAATGTCATGTATACGTATAACATTACTAGCTAGTTCAAAAAATCCAAATTATTTTAAACAATAGCAAAAAAAACTTGAGAGGTGTCAAGGGACACCCGGATGGAACGAAGTGCCTTTCGATTAATTTATATTATGTTAATTGGTATCCTAAGGGGCCGTCTCCACAAGCGAGAGAATCGCGACGATACAATCGTCCTGCCACGCATTTCTATACAATCTCATAGAACGTGTCTCCACACGGCGATCTTAACGCGGCGATGCGACGGGTGGTTGAGTGCGCGCAAAACGTCATTACATCGCTGCGAGCCAATCGCTACTGGTGGCGCGCACGTCGCGCACTCGCCACGGAACGTGGCGCTCTCGCAGAGAGCGCGCGACGTGCGTGACCATACATCAATAAAAACAATACATCCATAGTAAATAATTATTTTATTGTTTAGACACTACTTATTTCGGTCTCGTCTGGCACCACTGAACTCTAAATGAACACTGAACAAAATAAGAGCACAACGTGTCGTCAAAGTAACGCGGCGATTCCGTTACGAGTCGTTGCGGATACGCTGTGATTCCGTTACGAATCGCGACGATACGCTGGCGGAATAATCGCTCGTTCGTGGAGATTACCCGACGATAAAAACGCGGACTCGTCGCGATTCTCTCGCTTGTGGAGACGGCCCCTTACAGTATGATAGATTTTCTCGACACCAATCTTATATTTCATCGTCTATTAAAGTTTTAAGAGACCAGGAATCTAAAAGAGGAAGAAGGATGATGTCGTGCTACGCAGCGATTAAATAGTAAAATAACCAAAATATAAATTAAGTGGCACAATTAATAAGCATATTTTGTATTTCGTGGTTCAGATGTTTTAATTTAGTCTCATCTGGTTCATCTCCTTGTATGTATAAGCTGTTCTCGTTGTGATATTAGTTCACAAATTTTTGAATTCGCAGAAATTTATGACATTTTCCTAAAACATTATTTTTTTATTTATTATAATGAATATTTTTTAAAAGTATTGAAAAAAATTGCAAGGAAACTAGGGACCTCGCAATTATTATTGTAAAGGGATTCTGGTGTACGTTTACAACGACTAATTTAGTTAAGTGATTCCAAAAATAATTTTCACTTATCGCTGCGAAAAAGAAACCAACATTACGAGGTGTTCCCAGGCGGTCACCCATCCAAGTACTGACCTCACCAGATGTTGCTTAACTTCGGTGATCGGACGAGAACCGATGTATTTCAATAGCAAAAACCAAAACGTGTCGTGACAACTTTTCGTAAGAATTTTTTCCGTCTAGCCCCCTTTCACAACGCGCGATAAGGAACTTCGTTCCAATAACAAGTTACACTATTTTGACAAGTATTGGAGCCCCTGAACTAAGTCTAGGGAATCTACATCAAGTTACTCCGCTCATCGAAAGTGTAACTTAGCAATCGTTACTAAAATATTATACAAAGAAAAATAGACAAAGATACAGGTTTACTAGGATGAAACGTTTGTACACACCAGAAGTGAGTGACTGAGAGAATGAATAAAAGGTGGAAAGTGCTAGTGTTAGAGGCATTGTGAAAATTAAAAATGATTACATTATTCTAGTACTAGAAATATTGTTAAGCTATTGCATAGATTTTATCGCGGACTTTGACCGCGGCGACCGAATCAAGAAATTACGTAACGAAATAAACCTAACACACCATGACGTAATATAGGTGCGGCCAATACGCGTTAGAGCGGGACAGAACGCATACTGCGTCTAAAATTGGTTTAGCGTGATCAGATAGGCGTGTTAGTCTGAGTCTGGTAGAGTGGTAGATTGAATTAATATCAAAGGAACAAAAAGTACTGCAAAAAATAAATAAATAATTATATTGCATAAGTTTATAAAAAATGCTAAGCAATAGCTTTACCGCGGGTGCCACACGTATTTTTTTTTACATAGTTTAGTGCACAAAGCTAGTTAAATGTTTTGAGTATTTTTTATAGATTTTTTTCCTTGTGTTTATATCTTTTTGTAGATCATGTATTCCATCTTTGGCTATATCTTTATTATAATTGTTTTTTGTTATATAGTTTATGTTAGATATAGGATTATGAAATAAAAACCTATATAGCCTTGTACCAGCCCTGTGATGTCATTAAAGCCTATTTATCATCGTCACCGCAGCGAGTGTAATTGTTGTATATTGTTACTCTGAGTTATGGCCGTCCCCTCTTCCGGTCTCACACCTTCAGCTAACCTTTTAGTCTTAAATTTGTAAATTGCTGTAATCCTTTGCAATTTATCGTAAACGTATGTAAAATTAATCTTTGTAATTGAAGATAATTTTACAGCAAAATTGGATTTGTATCGAATACATATTCAATGTCTATTGTATAGATACATTAGCTGACACGGGAAACGTTGTTTTGCCATGTATATTGTTTCTAGGAAACATTATTTTAGTTCAATAAAAATAACTATCTATTATAATAAAAAAAATAGGAGTTGATCGTAGAGAGTAGATGAAAATTAAGAGTTGTATGTATTTTTGTATGCTGTATCATCAAAAATTAAAAACCAAGATTCTTTTTTTTGGGTGGACACTCTTTATCACTTAGAGGTTTGAAAGATAGCAGCCGATTCACAGACTGAATATGCATAAAAAATTTCATAAGAATCAGTCGACCCGTTTCGGAGGAGTATGGGAATGAACATTGTGACACGAGAAATTTATATATATAGAGATATATAAATTAATAGTTTCATCATCGGACGTCCACCGTTTTACAACAAAGCGTTGTAAGGCAGTTTCTGCCAGCTACCACTATGTGGAACCAGCTGGGCACTGAAGTATTTCCAAACCAATTCGACTTAGGGTCCTTTAAGAAAACCGTACCAATTCTTAAAAGTCCGGCAACGCACTCGCAAGGCATCTAGCATTGAGAGTGTAGCATTGAGAGTGTGATAGGCGGCGGTATCACTTAACATCAGTTGAGCTTCCAACCCGTTTACCCCTGTTCTGTAAAAAATATATAAAAACCTAAACAACACAAATAGTTTTAAAGCTATTGGCCATTAGGTACCCCACGCAGAGGAACTAGACAAAAATCAAGAATCCCCCCATATATTCAGCTGGCATTGACAACACTAAGAATGTACAAAAGTAAGGATAAAATGTTCGCTTCGATCGTGCCATCAGCATTGTGTTGACACTGAAGGGTGTTTAGGCTTCGCATACAACATTTTCATTTTGATCAACGTTTATTAAAAACCGCAGATGTAATACTATACTATTTATTAATAATCTGTTATAGTGCTATGATTGTACTTCTTCTTCAGTAGCACTCTTTATTTCTGATGGTCGTGTTAGTGGCGCCATACAACTTCCTCCACACTCCCCTGTCTCCGGTAAGCCTGGATGGTTAGACCTGTAAGGGCCTTTACTTGACAGGTCCAGCTAGTATCGGTGCCTCCAGCTCTGATACGATGAGTTTTTCTAAAGCTTCTGGATCTCTGCGTGTTACATGTCCAAAAAAACTCAAGATGCGTTAACAAAGTGTCGAAAGACGATTTTTTACCTGTAACCGTCTTCTTCTATTTCTTCTATCTTTTATTTCAGCCATTTGGTTCGATTAGCCCTTGGTTTGAGATCTTTATATTGAAAATTATTATATAAATTAGTAATGTTAACAAATAGGGTTAGGTTATCATACCAAAATTAATGACTTTTTATGCTTAAAACATAGACACAAATTGCTTTGAACTGAAAGCTGATATTAATGTCTGTATTGCTTCGATCAAATCGTTCCACCTGCCTTTATGTAAACAGCCTTCGATTCGCGATTTGTCGTTAGCTGCGCGCGCGCCTTATGATGGCCCTTATCCAACATCGCCACTCACCACGTATATCTAGCCAGTAAATACTGACAGTATTTTACACGAAACAATGAGCTTTGCAAATTTATTACATCGCAGCTATAATGTATTTTGGTAGATATATCACGACGCGAAATATTAATGCGTAAACTTTAATCTTACTTCGAAGCTGGTTTTTGCTGTTGACAGGGTCCTAGCTATAACAGTTATGTACAGTTAGTGGCCTTAAATATTTTGAATTAGCTTATTATTAAATAAATAATTCAGTTGCGCTACAACCTTTTACAGACCTCAGATTTCTGTATCTGTTTCAAGATCATTTGTCAATCTAATAGGCAAGTAGCGCAGCCTCCTGTGCCTGACACGCACCGTCATACTTTTTTTCGTTTCGTCGGTCTAAGGCATGCGGATTTCCTTACGATGTTGAAGAAAGTCCATTGGTTGGACCAACAGTCAACACTGCTTACTGCATACTGCATTATAATTTTGTTCTACCGCATTTACCATGGAGAGTGTTCAGAGGAGTTGTTCGGACTAATACCTTCATCTCAGTTTCATCATCGAATGTCAAGGCAGAATACAATATATTCGATGTCCGTCGTTCCAAAAGTAAGAATTTCTTCAGGCAGTTTTTTCCGCGTACAATCCATGGAAAGCGTTTGCCCGTTGTAGTATTTCCGATTCGACTTAGGGTCGTTCAATAAAAGAGCATACTAATTCTAAACTAACCTGCGAGCGTTCTGACATTGTGAGCGTCCATGGGTATCACTTAACATCAGGTGATACCCGTTTTACCACTGTGGAATATAAAAAAGTGGCTTAATTTTAATCGAATGTATTAAATATATATAATTTATTATACTGTTATGCATATTGATAAATAGGTTTAATAATATCTTTGGCATTAATACGTCTAATACGGTAATTTAATTTATATAATTACTATTTTTAATATCGAAAATGGAAAGGAATTTTGCATTGATATCCTCAATTTATTTCGCTTCAAGTTAAAAAGTCTATATAAACACGTGTCAACAGAACAAATAAATTAATATTTATAGTAGAAAACTTGAACTAACAAACCGACATCTCAAAAGATTTATTAAAGATTTTAAATAGATATTGAGAAAGAATTCGAATTTAAGCGTGGATAATAAATAGAATTCTGCCTAAAGCGTTCCGGTCCGAGGCTGTAATAACCATTCGACAACACTATCTTTTGGACAATCGTGGCCGAAATCAATTTTAAACAAACTCGCAACCACCTACAATTATTATTGAACAATGCGTTACAAAGGGTTTTTATATACGAACCCAAAGATTACAAACTTGAATTTCAAGTAATTAAAAGTGTTTTACCTAATTACAATTTTGTTTTTCAACGCTTAAAAAACATGTTAGTTATAGTATGTTGGGAAGATTAGGTGATTTAATATGAGTACCTATACATATTTTTTAATTCTTCTTGAGTTCCAAATAAAGACGGTATTGACTGGTAAAGTTATAAAATATGTATTTTATATTGTAGTTTTGTCACGAACATTAGGGTCAATTACAAAAAAAAATGCCATTGTAATAATAATCCCTGAGAAATTTAATTACCAAAAACATATTTACGAAAAAATTATTTCCTTTTGCTCAACAGTCAAAGAGCCAAAAGCTTGAAGCTTGAAGCTGGAAGCCACAAGTTACAAGATAATATAACTTGTCAAAAAAAGTTCACACAGGAGGTAGCATCTATTTTTTAACCACGCCGGCAACGCATTCGCGAGCCCTCTGGCAATCATATCCACGCGGTATTGCTTAACATCATCTGCGCGTCCTGTCCGTTAGCCTATTCAATATTTTTTTATCCAGGAAGCATCAATAGCCTATTAATGATTTTATTAATTAATTAATTCAAAAGAGTTAAGTACTCACTCTGATTTGCTGTTTTAAAAGAGTACCGAGAGTTTTTTACGCCGGCTTTTTCTCTCGGCCTACACCCTCTGTCTTCTTTGCCGATGAGTAGGGATGCCTTCAAATTTAATGACGTGGAATAAGTGATACATGTATCTTATGTTCCATAATAAACATATTTTATTTTTATTTTTTTATTTATTTCACTGAGAAAAGGCTTCCTTTTAAAAGTCGTCCGTTAGTAACGAGCTTTTCTAATGTTAGGGTTCACTCGACTTCATAGATAAATAACACGTGTTCTTCACATTCGATACCATCAATGATTTGTCGATTGTTCGATTAAAATATTGATATTAACATTCATTTACGATATCCATCTTTATGAATTATCGGATGCATGAGAATAGGCATCGCTTAATTCGAGAGATTTAGATATTGTTTGTATTTGTTATTAATAATTAAGGTAATTCTATTACCAACTAAACACCGAATTTTATATAATATTATTCATTGTAAATTATTTTTTGTGTTGTGTTGTAAATATTTTAATAATTATTAATATATAAGCTACCCTTGTGGAATAATAAAAAGCAAGCAATTGTGATGGATTTATCGCAACGGGCTGGTAGCCCCCGGCAGCGTGAATTAAATTAAAATTGATGTTCGCGTAAACTTTATTAGTAATCTTGTAAAGACTTCATAAATCACCTGTTGTACTCTCCTTTTTAAAAACACAATCGTGTGCAACTAGATCCTTAAAACAAAGTTTTGAAGAAAAAGCTTTTAGTATTAATGAACCACACCAAAGTAACTTATAATTGGAATAGTTTCTAAGAGATGTTCCACAGTTAGTCGTGTTTAGGCTACTTCGAATTAGTGTTGCAAGGTATAAAAATTAATGGTGAAAATAACGCAAGTGAATAAAAAAAAAGTGTTATCAATGTGGCTTTTCCCACTACAAAAATATACCATTTTATCACATATTTTAAATAAAAGACGGACTAATTGTATTTGTTTTTTATACTTTATATAAAAAGTTTATGACCAATTCGAAACCTCTGTTTTATTCTTACTTACTTTACTTACTTACTACTTAACGAGAAGTGAAAGGGAAGTAGTCTGGTGCTTATGCCCTCCAAGCTTAAATATTTTACCGAAAATTGAACCTAAGACTCGTCAAAATAAATCAAACATTTGATTGCCAATTTACAAATACACAAACAATTGAAAAATTAATATTTGTCAAGGGAATTTTGTTGCGTTTATTTGATCAAGACAAAACTACATATATTTGCTAAAATAAGAAAAAGTCAACTCCGTTTATATCCTTTACTGCATTCCACGAGGTAAATTAACTCGCGTCATCATAAAATTAGTACCTTATACGGTAATTTGAGTCTTGTCTAGCACAATCTTTATGACATTACGCCGTGAATGTAGAGTGTAACTACCAGGATCCGAGAAATGAGAGAGAAATATAAACTATTTAAATTAAGAGACAAATACGCAAACAATATGTTTTTATTAATTAAATAAAGCTTCTTCGACGGATGTTAAAGCGAATTTGTATTTCGTAACACCACAGTTACAGTACTACCAGTGTTGGCTTCAGCGTGCGACACTCATCCTTGAGGTCGTAGGTTCGATCCCCGGCCAATGGACTTTCTTTCTATGTGCCCATGATGCAGGCCGGTCAGTTCACTAAAGGCTTAATAGCATAAGATGGGTAGATAATCCACCCATCATCACACTGTAAGAATCGCGTACCAGGTAAAATTCAAACACAAGTTTCAACAGTATCATATAAGCTCGGTCCTGTTTGTTTCTAAGAAAAATTATTTCAAATTAAAAGGAATGTAAGCCTGTTAAGAAAACACATACAGATTTTTTTTTCACATATGACTCATAGTAAAATTTGAAATACAAAAATGCTGAGTCATATAATAAACAAAAATAAAAGTATCACGAAATGAACATTTTCTTTGACGTGAATTGGATCAATTCCAAAATCTGATCAAGATATTTTGAAGATATGTTATCTGATTCGATTACAGCTTCAAGAAATAATTTAGATCGAAGATTAGAGTGTCAACATAAAGATTTGACATAGTTTCAAATCTAAATATACAGCGATGTTTTTAAACACATTCAACTTCAAAGAAAATTGTATGAATTTCATAACGAGGAAGCGATTGAATAAATATGGTCTGAACTAGTCATAGATGTAAATAAATAAATCAGTGGCGCTACAACCTTTTTAGGGTCTCAGATTTCTGAATATGTTTCATGATCATTTGTCTTATAGGTCAGCTTTTTGAGTCAGCTGACACACGCCGTCGACATTTTGGGTCTAAGGCAACCCGGTTTCCTCACGATATTTTCCTTCACCGTTCGAGCGAATGTTAAATGCGCACATAGAAAGGAAGTCCATTGGTGTACAACCGGGGATCGAACCTACGGCCTCAGGGATGAGAATCGCACGCTGAAGTCGCTCGGCCAACACTGCTCTAGTTATAGATGCAATTAGTTATAAATAATAATAATAAAACATCATTCATGACAGAAATATGGCTGTGACCGAATGTTTAATTTTGTCACAGCCATATTTCTTTGTTTATTATACATCAAAGTTTATCAATTAACGTTAGTCCCCACTCCCCAGTCGTCCAGTGTGATGTGGGTATCACTTAACATCAGGTGAGCCTCCTGCCCGTTTGCCCACTGTGTTATAAACTTCCAAACAACTTCCTCTCCATGCAACTTCCTCACAATCGAGCAGCCAGCAATTTTTTTTAACACCTTTACTAATAAATTTTTCTTCCTCTTACATTATAATATACTACTAATATATAATAACATATATACATATAAACAAAAAACCAAACTTTGTAAAACATGAGTTTAAATGAATTATTTAACAAGACTCACATCGCCGGTGAACGTAAGAACTTACAGTTGTATTGTAATTGGTGGGGTTATAAATGGTTGTTATACAACTGGCTAACCATCTGACGAGTACATTGCTTAGCCTGAGGGCCAATGCGATAGCGTATGCTAAACATCCTTCAAGTGTAGGGTTACCTACAATTAATAATAATAATAATAAAATCCCCCTTTAATTTCCAATCATTACTAAACAATATATAGCTTAGAGTTATATATAACAAATTATAATTTTTATTACTTCACAGATAAAAGCCCTGCTTTTTTCCAAATATGTAATTATTTCCATGGTTTTCCATCTTTTTTATTTCCAATTACAAAGTCCCAATTTTTGTGATTTCAGAAAAAGTATAAGAATCTTGTAGTTAAAAAAAGAAAAATTATATGATGTTATTTTATTTTTCTTGTCATTTTTGAAGTAGTGAAAAATCGTTTAAAATTTTATAACATACCTCTAAGACGTATAGCATCTATGTCTCTATCAGTCCGCTTTCATCAAATGCGTTTTTAAAACGAGTCGACACTCAAAATAAAACTCGTGTTATTGAGGTCCTGCTCCATAGGATAATCATAGACCCTGGATAAAATCAAATTGGTTGCTGATTTTTTGCTTTAGCATGTTTTTGTTATTATTTTTTTTTAATTATAATGCTACAAATGTAATTATTTTTTTTTGTATCTCACACTCTGTTTTGTTGTGTTTTTTTTTAATATTTTTATTACTCTAATGTTATTATTCTACGGTTTCGATATTTGTAAATATGTGAGTAACATGTATACTAACTTTTTTAGTATAGTAGTTTATGCTAAGAGTACATTGTCTTCACATATAATTATTTAACAAATGTAACAAAATATTGTAAACCTATTTTAAAAGAGTAAGTGTGGAGTTTCTTGCCCATTCTTCTCCACACGAAACTACCTATTGGAAGGGGCAACTAGAATCTTCTTTATATATATATATTTTTTTTTGACGTTTAATAGTGCCATTTTAGATGGTCTAATTGAAATAAATGATTTGACTTTGACTTTGAGACAGTCAATAGGGCATGAAATAGTTATTTTTTCTAGTCATTTAGTGAAGAAAACATATTTAAATGAATAATCTAGTCCAATTTAACCCCAAGAAGTCAGACATTTGCGCGTTTTCCACAAATAAAACACCACATTGTTGCTACTCCTCTCTTCGAAGACTCCTTACAACCAGCATCGGACAGTTACAAGCAATGGCGCGGAGTGAAGTACCGTCTTGCCTTTTTGAGCACACCAAGATTCTTGGAGGCTAAATTAACCGTGGCGGTATTACTTAACATTAAACGAGTCTCCTTTAAATATCTACATATATTAACCTGTAAAAATATATATTAAAATAAAAAGGGCCCTGTAATAAGTGGTGTATTGTGTATATAAAACATTGTAGTTGTGTATTTCTTATAAAAAATATCTAAAACAAATGACTGTAATGTTGTAAAAGAGCGTTGCCGGTCTTTAAAGAATTGGTAAATTAAATTCATTCATTAAACATTATCTCGGTTCGTATCACTTAACATCAGATGAGGTAACTGACCGTTTTTTACATACAAAAAAAAAATACTTGTTAGTAAATGTAGCATACTGGCAACCCTGTTGGTTTCATGAAGCAACATTAGCACATATATCGCACATTAATCGTTCGCTGTAATTAAGACGCAACCTTTTAAAGGAAATTATCTGACAAATAAATAAAGATAAAAGGTTCTTAAGATTAAGGCAACTTTGGGATTGCGGAATTTAATTTATGTAGATAAATATTTAACTAACGAAAATTACAACGCGCCTTTTCAATTCACTTTAAACGACATTTACAGACACAGATAAATAAAATCACAATCAAAAGAGTTATAGCAATATTATCTCTTTGGTCGTCAATCGTCTTTGGTTAGCGCGCATGGCATATAATTCAATGGCTCGCTTTCCGTTGAAAATTATTTCAGATTCGTATGCTCAGGTGCCTTGCAAAATTTGTAATGGACGAAAACTTGTGTCCATGCCCCATAAATTAATAAATTACAACAAATGGTTACTTGAAGTTGCTTTTTACGTCTGTCAGACTATATGTATGTATGTTTTCAGACGTGGGAGCTATTCTAACTAATATTAATCAAACATATTTTTAAGTTCACTTTAAGTCAACATGACTTTTTTAAGGCAGTTTTTAACCACCACTATGTGAAACCAGCTGCCCACTGATTTCCGAACCTATTCGACTTAGGTCCTTCAAGAAAGGAGCGTACCAACTCTTAAGGCCAACGCACTCACGAGCCCTCTGGCATTGAGAGTGTCCATTGTCCAGTCCTAGCCTGTCTGAGCCACAGCCATCATCGGACAGTTGCAAGCGATGCCGCAGTATGATGCACCGGCTTGTCTTGCTGAGCACACCAAGACCAAGTATCACTAAACATCATATGAGCCTCCTACCCATTTGCCCCTATTCTATAAAAAATAAAACAAAAAAGCTTTTACTGTAGCAACCTCAAATCCCCCGATGATTCTCTTTCTCTAGACTCTAGAATTTACAATTCAGTACTAGTTATAACAGAAACCGTTGGAAACAGATAGTCCGCTCTAATGCTTCTTTGCTGTCCACCACGATCACAAGCTGCCGATTAAACAGAGATACTACTATAAACTCCCAACCCTAAAGGGAAATAAGGCTTTTATAAACCTTATTATGACTCTTCTATCGCTCAGAGCAAATACTTAACACCATGATATGGTTCTTCAATTATTAGCTTATCAGGTACTAAAACAGTGCCTATGTTAGTGCGTTAATAAAACCGAATGAGCAGTTAATTTCTAGCACGGAGAGGCTTCGATGTTGAATTTATGTTACGCCGCTGCGCTAAATGCGCCTGCGACGTTTATTAGTACTTTGTGCGGTTATTTATACATTTCGCATAGTAGACAAAAATGCAGTTGGGAGGTTCAAAACGTCGGTCCGTATAGACCGCCCTCGTTGTTGTTGAAAACCCAGTAGAATGTGCCATGCTCAGGGTATCGCGAGATGCGCCTGCGTTGGAAGTATCTGAAAAGAAAATTTTCAATGACAATGCTTCAGCGCACTCCGCAAAACGGACTGTTGAATATTTGACTATGGCAGGTGTGGAGATAATGAGTCATCCGCCATACAGTCCTGACCTGGCGCCCTGCAACTTTCATTTATTCCCAAGAACTAAAGATAAAATTCGAGGTATTCGCTTTACGAGCCCTGAAGATGCGGTGAAAGCGTAAGAACATGCCATAGAAGAGACCCCTAAGGAAGAATGAGCCCACAGTTTTTCTTAGTGGTTTCATCGAATGAGACGATGTGGGAACGGGGATTACTTCGAAAAACATTAAGCCTTTTTCACTTTTGAAACATTTTCAGTGTTACTTAGGTATCAGTGGAAATTGCCAATTATATTGTAATTATATAACATATTGGACTGTCCGGTCGTTTGCATTCTAAAGGCACACGGGACCTGGAAAATACTGTATTATAAAATAATCTTTTATATAAGCTTTTCAATAATCGGAAGACAACAAATATAGCCTAAAATAGCGAAATTGGTAGTCTAATTGGCGTTTCCCGCTCTCAACTGTTGACTGTATCCTGTGAAATACAGGCTCAGTAGCGCAGAGTGACGTGTCACCGTTGCATGTTAAGAGGGAATATATCAATCTCAGAGTTATGGACCCAGCACTAAACGAGCGATCGACTTCTCTTTTTATTCCTGTATTTTTACAACTTTCGCGTGTCTAATTATGATTAGAGGAAATTATTCTGTTTTAAATAATACTATTTAAATATACGTTTCTTTTTATATTTTTGTATCTGTTTCACGATCATTTGTCAATCTAATTGGAAGGTAGGTGATCCTCTTGTGCCTGACACACGCCGACTTTTTGGGTCTAAGACAATCCGGTTTCCTCGCGATGTTTTTCTTCACCGTCCGAACGAATTTTAAATGCGCACATAGAAAGAAAGTCCATTAGTGCACAGCCGAAGATTGAACCTACGATATCAGGGATAAGAGTCGCACGCTGAAGTTACGAGGCCAACACTGCTATCACTGCTATAAAATTCAATAATACGGAAAAAATATAGGGATGTTATTTGTTCACATGATCGTGACGAATATCTTTGACTTAAAATTCGACATTTGATAAACGCAGATCAACAAAACCAATGAAATAAAAACAATAAATACAAGGCCGTATTCTAAAACGTCACTCACTCTTACATCTAGTCTAAGAGCCAAAAATAAAAAAAGATAAACCTACAGAGAGTACAAGAAGTGCATAAATAATTATCATCAAACATAAAATTACACGTAAGACTAAAAATATAACTAAAACTAAACTAAACTAAAATAATAATATAAATAAAAATGTAAAAGCTATTTTTAGGGTTAATTGATTAATAATAATAATTATAATAATAATAATAATTCATATATAGCTCTAATTACGAGGCAGAAGCTAAATGCTCAAAAGAATAAATAAATTTAAAGCCTAAACTCGTCTGATACCAAGAGGTAAGGAGTTCCAGTATCCTACTGCACAGCAAAGAAGGAGTGATAGAATTTAGTTTTCTGAGTTGGGGTTTCAAGAATTAGATTGTCAAGGGAACGCAAATCAAAACTAACTAGAAAGGAACATAAAATTTTGCTTTAAGTAACTAGGAGTTTTAGGATTAAAAATATCATTATAGAGAACATTGTAATTATTATATGCTCTTAGTTAGATGAACTTATATTATTCTAAAAAATAATTGCTCAATGCTTAAATTTGTGTACCAATTAACAAGCCTCTTATTTAATGCGTAGTAAATAACACTATACAAACACATAAACATCAATGTACAGTATTTTTCAAATTGTCCAAAATACCGATGCTAATCTCCGTATAAAATGAGAATTAAAAGTAAACAGTGTTGGAATTAATTAAACCTATTTTTCATGGGACAAAATTAGTTTTTTTAATTACCAAACTGTGTTTACTGAGACGTGATTAAAGTATGATATTTTATTAACAATGTGAATTTACATGTTAGGCGCGATCTATGGGTAATTAAAACTACATGCGTGACTAGGGTGACCACGCCCGTTTGAAAAGCATATTGTTACAGTTACAATAATAAACTTTATTACACAGCAGACTCATAATGAATAAATTTGTGTGCAAGCAAAAATAACATATTATAGAGGAAGTAACGCCGTTGTTAGTACAGTAGAACCTCGATAAGATAAAGTCCAAGGGAAGCACAAAATATTTTATGTTATAGAGGTTTTAAGTTATCAAGGTTCTATGTCAGGTAAAGGTTAATATAGAGGTATGTACATGTTTCTATGTACCCTTCCTCCCATTTTTACTTGAATGCATCAGAAGGATGGAAAATTAAATATGTAATCATATTTATTCACATTACTTACATTACATAAAAATAAAACAACAACTAAAGGTTTAGTCTACTTAAAAAAATCTGTGATTTTCTTTTGTTTTAAAAAATTCACTGTTTCTAAATCGATTTGATTTTCAATGACAAATAGAGAGGAGAATACATTAACACATTAACTTATGATGCAAGTAAGTCGTTGTCACAAAGCTAACCGCCGCAAAGCTTTGAAGAATTTAGATAAAGCAAACAATAGGTAATATTGTATTGTTTACGTTAACAATACATTAGTAAACACGTGCAAGCAATAAATACCGAAACCATTTGTTTTGACACTCTTATAAAATGACTAATTCACAAACAATTTCATGATATAGAGGTTGTGGAAACATTTCTTTTAGTTACTGAGGGCCTATACAGGGATTATTTATTTACGTTATAGAGGTTGCGTATTTTAAGTTATAGAGGTTTTGGGCTCTGATGGGAAGGGAACATAGTATTTTTTGAAGTAACAGAGGTTTTTATGTTACCGAGGTTTACGTTATCGAGGTTCTACTGTATTAATGTTTTCTCTAAAATGTGATGGCTAAAATTAATGAGTGATAAGAACCTGTTAATTCTGCGCAAGTGGTCGTTTTAAACATCTATCATCGTAGTATGAGAGAGTATACTTATATTATATCTGCACACTTCTGTACACCATATCTCTTCTGTATAATGCAGGACAATATAGACAACACAGAGTCAGCCTGGAAAATATTAATGTCTTAAAAAAACAATCAAATTGTCTGTAAAGTCGGTTTACGGACGATAGTTTAACGTGACAAAGTCAGAACAACACATCGATGAAATGATTACATACTTAAGTCTTCGAGTGGAAGAGAGATAGATGCGGCGCAAGCGTACAATAAGCGTAACGGGACAATGAACGTCACGAGACAATGAGCGTAACGGGACAATTAGTCATACCTTTTCATGCGTGTGTCCAGCATTCATTGATTTATTACGTTGACAGGTCAAAAATATAATAAAGTGACAATTGACGCCAACCCTATGCAATGATGGCAACCCTACCAAGCAAGAGTTATGTTGAAGTTGAAGCTGTTTCCTCACCTCGGAACTATTACGTCTGTCCCCTGACTATCGACGCTATCTTGATTTACGTGGTTTATTAACATTTTATTGCCAGGGAACGGGTTTCACTTCGAACGCGTCAAGTTTGTACTTAGCGAAATAAAAATTATCTAACTCGATAAAGGCGTGAGGTATTTGATTAAAATTGATTGATTAATAGTTATATATAGGATAAAGGACATACAATGTTACTTTATTTATCGCATATTAATTAATTTAATGTTTAGTGTTTCATAGAAACCTCAATAAACCTACTATATGCTTTATATCGTAAACATAATGCTACAAATGTAATTATTTTTTTTTTTGTATCTCACACACTGTTTTGTTGTGTTTTTTTTAATATTTTTATTACTCTTTAATGTTAATATTCTACGGTTTCGATATTTGTAAATATGTGAGGAACATGTATACTAACTTTTTTAGTATAGTAGTTTATGCTAAGAGTACATTGTCTTCACATATAATTATTTAACAAATGTAAAAAAATATTGTAAACCTATTTTAAAAGAGTAAGTGTGGAGTTTCTTGCCCATCCTTCTCCACACGAAACTACCTTTTGGAAGGGGCAACTAGAATCTTCTTTATATATATTTATTTTTGACGTTCAAAAGTGCCATTTTAGATGGTCTAATTAAAATAAATGATTTGACTTGACTTGACTTGACATGTGTACTTTTTAATTAAGAAGGTTGGAGGATGCCAAAGGGCTATGTAGCGTTCTGATTCGGTCGAAAATTAAAGACAAATAAAAAAAAAGTGGAAATGGGCCGGACTTACGCGCGATGTCAAAGGGTAAAAAAGGCCCTTACTTAGTCTGGCCCAGTAGGAAGAAAAGAGAGAGAACCCACCAGAATCCTGGGAAGATAAAGAGATAGCGGGGAACGATTGGGAAATAGTAGCGAAGATACGTGACAAATGGAAGAATTTGGAGGAGACCTTCACTCCGTCAGAGGTCGTGTATAATAAATATAACATAAACTTATTGTAATACTTATTATGTAGTTCTCGAATACAGACTATTTTTATTTTTTTATGTTCTCGAGACTGATAAGAACGATTGCAAACATTAAATAACTTTAACTTTTCTGCAAAATTGATATCACTGCTTCATCGTGCTATAATACCTACTCTAAATTGTTGTTAATATTGTCGTGCCTAAAAAAATGAAAAATAATTTTATTTGTGAACAATTTAATCTTGTATTTATCATGCGTCTGTCTTTCCTCATTGACAAACAAACAAATAAATGATATTTTGAATTACTAAGTACATCGCCAAATCGACGTTATAAGTACTTTGGTGGCTTAATTTTGTTTTTATAATTTTATATTTTCATAAATATGCTAAAAAAACTATTTGCAGCAGCAGCAGTGTTGGCCTAGTGGCGTCAGCGTGCGACTCTCATCCTTGAGATCGTAGGTTCGATCCCCGGCTGTGCACGAATGGACTTTCTGTCTATGTGCACATTTAACATTTGCTCAAACAGTGAAGGAAAACATCGTGAGGAAACCGGCTCGCCTTAGACGGCGTGTGTCAAGCACAGGAGGTTGATCACACAGATACACAAATCTGAGGCCCGCACCTAAAAAGGTTGTAGCGCCACTGGTTTTTTAAAATATTTATTTGAATTAACACAAAATGTTATTTAACTTATCTGTAAGAATCTAATCTGGACTACTAAGTATAAAATCCTAGAATGTTTTAATGTTTACTATCATTAAACGTTACAATTTCCGTAGCAATAAGTTTCCATGTTAATGAAAAGAGTTTAAATAACCGTTTTATAGTGAACCTGTGTATATTGGATCGTATATGCAAATTAATCTATAAAATAGTTTACGTTATTGCTTTAAGATACATTGAATCTTTTAAACATACTTAGAGATCTTTGTATATCACAGAAAAATTAATGCTTTATTTATTTCATAATCATGCAGCGAACATAAATTATATAAAACTAAACACAATTATATTAAAGATATAGCTAAAGATGGAATACATAATATATACAACAAAATTTCAAACATTTACGAAAGAAAAAAGTCTAACATTATTAAATACATTTAACTAAGTTATACCTAATTCTGCTGTCTTGTGTGATGGCGTGAAAGTAAGAGTTTGTACGTGAGGGTGTTTGGGGTGTGCTCTTCTATGGATATTCTTAATACTGATGATATCTTATTGTAAATAAATCATTAGGTTTATTGAAGGTTGTTAAAAAAAATCAGAACAATTTAGTAATACTTTAGAAAATACACCAACATAAAGAGACTGCCAAAAAACTTAATAACGCCAAGTAACAGAAAATACGAAAATGGCGTCTTCAATAGCATCTTTGGTCCAACCACGGACACACGACACTATCCATACTTTCGATACATTTCATATACATCGATTTAAGAAATCTCCTCAAATGATTTCTACGGAACCCTGAACAATACCGGCCTGCCTTTATCGACTGTATCGATGGTGAAGATAAGTTTATCGTAAGACAAGTAGTGGCCACCCAGAGACGCGCGGCCGGACGTTGCGACGCATTTTATTACATCAAGATATCGGCTAATTCGCGTATAAGTCAAATAACTGAAACGCTTGTAGCCTTAGAAACGGTTAGAATTTACTAGAACATATAAATGTTTATCGATGTTGATTTTATTGCTACGTTATGTAGGGGAGTTTTCTGGATTGGTTTCATTCTTATCATACATATAACAATAATTAACAATTCCCAATTACGCAGTTTGACAAGAAATAACAGTGTTGCAAGTTTTAAACACAATTGGGTCTTCAGGTGTTGCAATTGCCAAAAATATGTCTGTTTAAAAATTGTTTGTGTTTTTAAAAGAAATATAAAACACCGAGATACTTAACGTTACAGTGCAAACATTAAATTCGTAATTGTCAATAAAAAATTGAAATATTTGAATGTAAAATTTAAAGCGGCGTTATCTCCACATTTATCGAGGTACATATTAAATCACTCATGAATTTAAAACGTTTTATTGTCATTTCGAAGTGAAAACAATATAAATGTATTTTATGCCACACTGATTTATGTTTTATGTGTGACGTGTGATTTATTATGGTTCAATTTAATACAATCTCCTTGCCGACGCTTTGTCTTTTCGATGACACTGTAATCTTTTCGTAATGTGAACGATATCGTCTCTACTTCATACATTGCTTCTAATGTACGATTCCAGTTTATACCTCCATACAAAAGTTTTATTGGAAATTAAAACTAAGGAGATTGACAATTCTTAATTAAGATTATAAATACTGAGCCGTAATTAAATTAATACGAATAAGGAAAAAATCAAAGGATTTGAAACTGAGCTATATTGCCTGCTGAGTTTCATCATCGGACGTGGAGGCAGAATACGAAATTCCACCCGTATCACATCGACGTCCGTCCTTCAACAACTGAGCGTTTTTAAGGCAGTTTTTGCCACGCACCACCATTATGTAGAAGTACCTACTGAAGTATTTCCAAATCAACTCGACTTCCGGTCCTTCAAGCGAAGAACGTATCAATTCTTTAAACCCTACCCGACCCTACTGGCAATGTGTGTCCGTGTGTCCATGGATTTCCCTTAACATCAGGTGCCCCCCTGCTATATAAAAAAGCTATACCTATATTTGTTTTAAAATCACTTTGCTGCTAGTAAAGTAATAAGCGGAATAATATTGGCTACTATCGATTGGACAATTTTCTTACGACGTTATATCACATCAGAGTGACAGTCGCGTCGCGATCGCATGTCTCGCTGGAATATATCAATCGGTGCAAAGTAATGGTCGAAGCCGGCTTCTAAATGAGCCCTACTCGTTGCCTGAATGTTAAGTTGTTTAATTACTGGGCGCCCTCGGCTTAACTTCCAGATAAACACATTTATCAATTCGATTCACGCATGCATTTTATGCGCGCAACTTTGAGCTTAGGACTGGCCAAAGATAGGTGATAGAAAAGGTAGGGTTTATATAATTTTAATAGTAATAGAATATGGCTATCGAATTTATTGTAATAGACGTGTTGCATTTTATAATATTAGTGATAATTGCAAGGATATCTCATACCTGAAGGTCACGGGTTTGAATTCCTGTGAATGTTTAGGTAGAAAGCAGCTCTACTAAAAAAGGAAATGACAATTGGTGCCTTAAAAAAACATAAATAAATCAGTCTTGTTTTTTTTTATTTATTTTTTCGTTCACTGTCATTGTCGAGGGACTTTTTCGGTCTCTTATACTTTAACTAAAAAGATACATAAATTAAAATCATACTCATTTGTGTAACGCGTCTCGCGATACGTCCCGGCGACTACAGTAATATTATTATGTATTTACAATATTCATGAGCGAGCCGGGGCACAATTGTTTGCGAGACTTAAATTTTTGTTAACCTCTTTCACATATTTCATATAGTATTTTCACATAGTTCATATAGTTGTGATTGACATATGAGTAGTATAAAAAACTTTCTGTTTGACCAAGTTACTATATTTTTTCTTAATGAAAAAAATATGAATATTCAAGGCTCAATACTTTACGGGCCCGACACATTTTATCATTATTTGTTTGACGTACACTTTAAAACCTATAAAACCACTAAATCCTACTAGTTCCATTGAGGAATGGCCGCAGCTACGTCAGATTAAACTTAAATATTTACATATGCACAATAGGCGAGATAAAAGTTTCACCTTTTACAAGCAATTTGAGGTTATTTATAACAGCTTGTACTGGACATATTGTAGGGCTGGTGATGCGTTACTTTAAGAGTGTAAAACAACTTCGCCTTAGTCTTTTGTAATAATAATAAAGCCCGTCTATTTCTAATTCTTACGAATATTGAATATACAGTTTAGATTTGTAACTATTTGTTTCTTGTTACTCCTAACTTCCTTCAGTATCATTAATCGGAACCCCGTCACGGGTATAAGCCCCCTCTAGCTTTTTATCGTGACTTTCTTTCTCCATTAGCTTCTATATCTTCTATCCACCTATTTTTCTCCTTCTTTGTCTTGGTCCTTTCCATAGTTGTCTTTAGAGTCCACATTTTTCTACTCCGCCCATTGCCCTTTCTGTTTCAGGGCATAATGTAAGATATCAATAACTTTTGTTTTTCGTCTTATTTTTTCGTTCTTTACTTGGACGACGATTTGACGATTTGAAACGAAATGGAAAGTTGTTTACTTTATAAAAAAGTAATTAAGTAATTTGAACTTTGTTAACTTTATGTAAATATTTAACCTAACTATTAAAGTTATACGCAGAGAAAATTAAATTAAAAGCTGTATTTGTATGAACATAAAAGTGTCTGAAGTTATATTTTCATAGAACTGGGGGCAAACGGACTGGAGGCTCACCATGCACACTCTGAAAGCCAGAGGACTCGCGAGTGCGTTGCCGGCCTTTTAAAAATGGGTACATGAAAAGTTTTAAAACTCAAAACTTGCTTTTCACTTCATTTAATGATATTATACAACTGTTTATTGGGGACACGATTTTGTTCTAGAATCATTGAGACTATAGACTATGCTAATTTAACCATTTACGGACTTGTTAAGGGGCAACCCTAGCCGGACACCCGTCTCGATTTTGGTGCACAGAAGCTATTATAAGTATCAGTTTCGTGTCATAGATCATAAACGCATTTTATTTGAGAGCCATACTGGGAGGTCCCCTTACACCGCTCAATCTTTATTGTATGTTTCATAGTTACATAAATATTATAAGAATGTTCAATTCTATTTATACGGCGCCTTAAATCATTGTATCTTCCCTAATCTAAGTTTTATGAATATCGTAAATTTCAATTTGATTTTAATAACTTATTTACTTTTTGTAATGTCATGTATTTGGAAATTTATCTAATCTATCGGAAAATTTATATACTCTACGCTGTAAATCAATGTTATATCTAATAAGGAAATTTGAATAATATTATCAACCAATATTGGGTGCTATAGGCTTATGGCTAAGTACGGGTTAGACTTAGAGAATGTATACAATATATATTTTGTATCAAATATTTAACTTTTAATACCCATACTAACTTCTTGCAAAATTTTCCTTTCATTGTAATCCTAGAGTTACTAGTACTCGTACTAAAAGTCTTCTATACGTACCTACAGCTCGCTTATCTACTACTTTTAATGTTCCAGTCAATAGGCTATCTCGCTCTTACAACTTAATTACTTACATTGATGAAAATATTGATATATTTTACAACAATCTTCCAACTTACAATGGACTTTCTGTGTGCGCATATAACATTCGAACGGTGAAGGAAAACATAGTGAGGAAATCGGCTTGCTTTAGACTCAAAAAGTTGACGGTATGTAAGGCACAGGAGACTGATCACCTACTTGCCTGTTGATTGACAAATGATCATGAAACAGATGGAAAAATCTTAGGCCCAGACCTAAAAAGGTTGTAGCGCCACTTGTTTTTCGTTTTTATAATTTGTATCATAACGACTAATTACTGTTTTAGGCTGATCCAACGTTAACGTTATTAATTTATATGTCTAGTTCTAGTTTAATAATATATGCAGCTGACAGTAACGCCACTGCTCTGACGTATTTAAATAATATACTAAATATCTAAAAGGTTTAAAATAAGAACTATAATCAGGTTAAAAAAGCGAACAAATGAACCCGTTTATTCGAGACATGATCTGGTTTGTTTACGTATCAAATCTCGCCTTGCATTGTTCCTAATCACACGAGTGCTCTCCACGTCGCCCCGTGAATAATGGCGTATTGTGCGCTTGTGTCACAGCCACAGAGCAGAAATATAATCAGGCTTAATATTTTTATATTATCTTTAAGCTTTTACAGGAAATTGTAATAATAAAAACAAAAACGAAAAGACTTTCTTGATCTAAACTTATTAAAATAGTTTTTTTTAAGTAGCTTCAAGGTTTAAACATTTAATTTCTCTTTACAGCGATTTTTCCGTGACGTATTCGTTTCCCAGAGAAACAATAATAATATTGGGTTAGTAGGTACTGCCCACTGGTATAAAGAAATCTCACTAATGAAGAAGATTGAAGTATCTTCTTGAACAATAAGTTAGAATTTAGTTTAAACCGGCTCAGATATTATGAAGAAAAAGAAATCACATCAAAAGGAAGAAATAACTGAACCAGCCATTATATGAACTCTGTGTGAACGCGGCGTCGTGTCCTACATGTGAACACGGGTCAACGTCTGATCATGCGCAGAGCAAATGTCAAGGATAGTGTCGCGCTGAGGGTTAGATACGAATTGCTTGTGGCCATTGTCTTAATCTTACAAGTTCTCTTGTTCTTTTGTCTAAGTTCATTGATTTGGGCCGCTTGTATAGACCATAACGATTTACATAAATATTGACTTTAATAGAATTATATTCTGTACGTTTTCGTTTTATATGTCAGTAGATTGATATACTTGATCCATATTTCATTATTCTTTATTATAATAAATTTTATTTGCCTATATATATTGCATTTTACGGGGTTTTTATTATTTTATTATATAATAATACTCTGTACTCCCCTGCCATTGTGTCCAGGGACTTTTTCTACCTCTTACATTTTTCCTAAAAAGATCGGCTCGCGTCTCACGATATTTTACGGGTCTACATGCTTCACGTATGGACCATTAGTTGTTAGAGGCTGGTGCCTATAATAGGACCTTATAAGACCTGTGGTGACAGATCAACGGCCGTCCATCGCGGACTGAAAAATTAACAAAAGCATGACTACATTCTACAATCATGACCAAACCAAAGTAATAAACAAAATAAACTAAAGAATGATTGGTTGTGGGTGTGTGAATATGTGTAAGGTTGTGACTATAACTCTACCTCAAATGGCTATGGAACAATCTTTTTGTTGAATCGTAACAAGGCTTTTTTTCAATCTAGAAACAGCAATATATTCAGGTTTATAGGAATTCCCACTAAATTTAATAATTTCCTGTTTATTTTTGAATTATAATAATACCAAACTGAATAATTTGATGATATTTAGTAGAATGACAAAAAAATATTAGCTCAGTAAAAATACTTACAAACTTTCAAATCCTACTTTTATTTGAACGACAAGTGAACGAACGAGCTACGGGCGCGTTGAAGTCTTTTACTTCTCACACTGTACTGAACTTACTTACTTATTAATAACTTACTACTATAAACTAATGTTGAAAACAAATTCTAAGCTAATAATCGAATCTAATTGAAAAAAAAATTCTTTCCAATTTTCAATATTATAAATAACCACAATTAAATTTTAATGAAAATTTTGCAAAAACCTTTTTCACAATCAAAATCTAATTATAAATATAAACGTATGATTTAATATACTACATGAAATTAATGAAATAAGCAAAAGCATAAATTATATGTCATAGTACACTATGACACCTTTCTTATTATCATTCTATATTTCCTTAATGTCTAAGGCCTTTTGGAATTGTAAAAACCTAGTCAATTTCCTTTCCTTCTCGTTCACTGCCGGTAAGTGGACAACAAAGTACCTGCGCTAGATTAGAACCTTAATAGCTAAATACCTTAGATGGTAATACAAAACGAAACGTAGATAGACACAGTAAAGTGGCTACTTTACTCCGCTTTGTTCGCAACTCAATGACAGGAATGAATGAAGCTATCTCGAACGTTATTTATACTATTCCATAAATGAGAGGTCGTTATGGATCGAATTAAGGCTGTACTGAACGGAATTCAGGTGGTTATTCCAAAGGCTATTTAAATATAGTATATAAATTAGAAAATTGTTTCCTGTGTCTTGTTATACACAAACATATATTTTTCAACGCTTTTTACGACATATTGCGGTAGATCCTTGACATTATTATCTTTAGCAATAATAAATAAATCAGTGGCGCTACAACCTTTTTGAGGTTTGGGCCTCAGATTTCTGTATCTGTTTCATGATCATTTGTCAATTTAATAGGCAAGTATGTGATCAGCCTCCTGTGCCTGACACACGCTACCAGCTTTTTAGGCCTAAGGCAAGTCGGTTTCCTCACGTTTTCCTTCACCGTTCAAGCGAATGTAAAATGCGGTCATAGAAAGAAAGTCCATTGGTGCACAGCCGGGGACCGTACATACGACGTCAGGGATGAGAGTCGCACGCTACAGCCACTAGGCCGACACTGCTCATAACATGTCTAGATAGGATATCCATTAAGGATAATAAAAAATAGACAGTTATTGAAAATGCTACCACTAACAAAACCACTCAAAAGGCGTTTACTCCAAATAATATCGACTAGGAATTGCGGGACTATTACTGTAAAACATTTTATTCCTTTATCGGAACAGAAAGTTCTCGGCTAAGTAAACACGCCTAAAGCCATTGCCCCTACCATCAATAACACGATGCTATCACCACGTGTCCCAAACACCGTTATTACCACGATAGGAATCAACACCATGATACTTAGTGATATACATTATATTAAATTACGATATATTCTATTACGTATTGTTGTTAATACACTAAAAGACAATTTTTATGTAACGCCCTCTGAAACTTTGTTCAAATATTTTATGGTTTTACGATTGAAAAACCCCTTAGATAATATTTTTTAAATACACAATTAATTTTATCACATTAACCTGAATCCTTTTAAATTAATTTTGAATAGTATTTTAGTTATTAATATTACTTTAATAAAATTTATATTTAACTGGTCATATAGGTACTCGTGCGTCTATTTTATTAAAAAATAATCAAAATGCTGTTATTTTATTGAGTATTTTTACCTAATTATCATTAATTATATTCATAACAACAACGTTTTCGTAACATGTAATATTTTCAATAATTATATTTAAAAATCATATAACTGTTGTGATCAGAATAGCTTTGAAATAATTATTTCAAAGAGTAGGACTAAATTTTTGTCGATTGGTGTATTAAAAACTATGAAATTACGTCGTTTACACGTTAGCATGGTTAAATAAATTAATCATTTCCTAAGGTTTCAAGTATTGTTTTCTTTAATATTAATCTTTTTGTATCCCACCATAAAGAGGAGATTAGTTATGTCGAAAAGCCTTGTACCACAAAGAACGGTTCGGAGGCCGTTTTTACACAAATTTGACTTAAAATAATAAGCCCTGCGTTCATACCTCACCTCGATATATCCTTAACACGAAGAAAGGAACATAATTGTCAGTTGTAGGAATAAGGATATAATTAGTTTAGGAACCATAAGAGATTAGACTGACAATATAACTAACTTTGCCTTTAAATAGTTCAAAAAACAATACGCTCAAAACTAACAGACAAATTACCAAAAATTTAATTAAATTCAAGTGTGGGTAGCATAACAAAATATTGTTTATCACCCTCATCAAAATTTATTTAACAAAAGTTAAAAAAATTTAAGTAGTTATTATTTACTACGAAATGATATGTAACCGTTCTCTTGAATCATCCTAGGGACGTAAACTGCATGAATAGATAATTCTAGTTTTAAAGTTTTGTTACTAAAAATAATCTAGTAGGGCTACAACAACAATAAAATGAAACGTATAATAATAATTACTGCTGAGTAAACCGATAAATATTGTACATTGCGGTTCGTGTACGAAATAAACGAAGCATGCATCAATAAGGGCAAGAATGTGCAAGGTCGCACGGCACGCGCCACTGAACCGCGTGGAGTGTTTACACGCATGCGTTACTAATAAATGATAAACATAATGCATAATACAAGTGATCTATTTTGATGATAAATCTTATATTTGGAAAGGGTGATCAAACGCTTCTGAATTACAAAAAAAATAAAATATATATATAATGGAACATAAGATACAGGTATCACTTATTCCACGGCATTAAATTTGAATAGGCATCCCTACCCATCGGCAAAGAAGACAGAGGGTGTAGGCCGAGAGAAAAAGCCGCCATAAAAACTCTCGGTACTGTTTTAAAATAGCAAATCATCAAACAACTCTTATTTTTAAACAAATATCGCAAATTAATTAGAAGTAGCCTGTCTAGCACGAGTCCCAGGCCCTTTTATCAACTAGATTATCGTTAACTTTATAGTAATCCTTTTTACACAGATTTTCTTTAATACATTTCTTAAATTTACTAAAAGGCAGAGATAAAACACATACATTTAAAACAAAAGCAAAAACTTGTTAGGACTAAACTTGCAAACTACGCACAAAAATTGGAGGCCTCTAAAAAGAACTCTATAAATACAATCCTTTACATAATAAGAAACGGGCCATTTATGAAATATATTCCGCCGAGCCCCAGTGACTCAGAAACGACATCTACGTGAGGTGTCGTCACGTTCGTTACGATAACGTGATGCTATAACTTTAAACCCGGCATCACGCATCGCCCTTCTAAATATATGCCTCTATCTCCGTGAGATATATGTTATTTCTCGAAATTGTTACGAACCAGCTTCAATCTGTAAAGTTGCTTAAGTAGGTGTTCTTTATAGTGTGTATATCGTTAAATATGTGTTCTTATTTTAGAAATATAATTTAAAATATTACAAAACTAAGTTACGTGCGGACCGCATCCCTGAGGTCGTACGTTCCCCGGCTATAATGCATTCTTTCTTTCTACAACACATGCTCGAACGGAAAAAATCTGAATGAAGCCGACGACCTAGACTCATAAAGCCGTCGGCTTGTATCAGGCATAGAAGGGTGATCAACTACTTGCCTATTAGAAAAAAAAACATAAAACACAGAAATCTGAAGCCAAGACCGGGAGTTCGCTATGTTTTTTTCTAAATCACAATTTATTGATTATAAAACATGAATATGTGTGGAGGAAGTTATGGCAAGAGTTAAACAAAGACTTTGGCTTATAGACATTTGGACTGATAAGAAATTTCTTTCATTAAATCAACTTTGACACACTTAATCTACTATATAAAAATAAGTCGGGTTTTCCTTCCTGACGCTATAACTCCAGAACGCACGAACCGATTTCCACGATTTTGCATTCGTTGGAAAGGTCTCGGGGGTTTATAGCAAAGAAAATTCAGGAAAAACTTCAACAGAAAAGCGGGATCACCAAACGAAATGTTACATAAAACGAAGCCATCTGGTGGCGAAACGAAGTTCGCCGAGTTTGCTAGTTTGTTATAATTATTTGGCATTAATACTTTATTTAAGGTTTCATAAGCGCATTCCAATGGCACATTGCCATTTTAAAATAATTTTTCGTTAGCTAACATATCTTTTAACGATGTTAAATTACGAATACTTTAAGTGGTTAAGATTAAAATATATTGTTAATCTTATATAACCCTGAGCGTTAGACATTAATTAAAGTTAAATTTTTATGTTTTGATAATGATTACACGGTTTTTAATGTTCGGTAAATTCTTTGATATTAATTACTTTCACCGTCTAAGTAGTATGTTAATTAATTTTAATTGTAACATTTATGTTGGATTATTACATAATGATAAAATAAGTTTATTTATGTTTCCCGATAAGGCTATTTGTTAGATAAATGCAGTATAATGTTGTGACAAATTTTCGTAACTGATTTAGTACTAACGGTTACTTTCTATTAGTTTATAGTGCAAATATCTCAATATCGAAAAGCAATATTAAATCGTAAATGGCCAATTTATAGAAACACGGTCTCAAGTTTCAACTTGGAGCAAGTGTTTTTGTAATTCCAGAATCAATTTGACAGATATTTTAGAAATTCAAAACATAACTTTTACATAAGTTTCGCCGATTTATTTTCTTATTTTATAGTAGAAATTGTATTAAAAGGCTATGTAAAGAAATTTCATATTAAAATAAGTATCATTTAGTTTTAATTTAGCTAAAGGATTGTTATAGTTAATATTTTATAACTAAACACGGGTTTACCAAGTTGATAAACATATTTTAAAATATGTAATAAAAAAACAGAAATATTTTTTTAAACTTTTTTATTAATGTTTTTAGAAAATTAAACTGTTAAATAGAATATATGAGAATCCCCAAACATCTTTTGATTCTTGATTGAAAGCAAATATCTCATACACGCAATAATGTTATCAATCTTGCTCTGATGGTCATAATATCTTAAAAGAATGGTTCCAAGAACTAATTAATACATGCGAAGAGAGAACAGCGTTCGTTCACGATAAAATAACTTTAATTCATATAAAAATTCTTTACCATTTACCATTACTATTCGTACATTATACGGTACATAATTTATTTTGCTCGCGCTACTCGAACAGTGAGTAAAATTAATGCCCATACTTGGATAAAGCAATAATGCAATTGCGAATTACATTGCGTTTGGTTTAAGCTCTACCCACATATCCTAAGAGTCAAAGCAAGAAATCATAAATCATGAAATTAACAAATACTATCTCTAATACTTCTCTCGCTATATATGTCTCCACTATGTTCGGTCTGTAGCTTGCCTTAGTTATGGGAAGACTCGTGAGAATTTGCCTTCTACCTTGGCGACGACAACCAGCTTGTCCAGGTTGGTTGCGACGGACGATATGGCCAAAATAAGATCTCTTCTAATATAGAAATTAATAATTTTTATTTATAAAATAATTCATTGACGTAACTCATATACTATTTGACTATTTTAATTATTTATTTTTTTGTAAAGAATAATGTAAAATCTATAGTTGAAATATTTGTGAATATGTGAGTGTCTTGTTTTTATAATTCCATGCACCTATTTTATTTTAGTATTGTAGTTTTTTTATTCTATACCTAGGTACATGGTCTTCACATATAATTATAAAATCAATGTATACGAAATATTATAAAAACTTTATGGAGTTCCTTGCCCTTCTTGGAAGGGGCAACTTTAGTATTTTTTTTTATAATTTTAACTTTTTAATTTGAAATTCAAAAGTGCCTTTTTAACAGGTGTAATTAAAATAAATGATTTGTCTTTGACTTAAATAAATTCTCTATCATTGACATTATACTTCATATAAGTTATGTAATAGTTGCCCATCAACTAGTCAAGTTTATGAAACCTTTACTCGTATTTAAATATGTAGCGATTACCTTATCGCCACATCGGCCTCGGTAACATTAGTAGTGCAACGTGTCTTAATGAGAGCTACTTAACTTAAAGATATATCAGATATTATTTTGTTTTTTGTAACACATTGCAAAGCCTTTTCCGGGTGTAAGTTTTTACATTGTTATATACATTTATTTATTTATAAGTTCTAAAACAACGTGTATTTAATTACGTGTATAAAAAAAAATTACACACATACATATAAATTATATTATATGCTAGCAATCTAGCAACCACAAAAAATAATAACTAAAACTAAATAGAAACTTAGAACTTTAAACTAAAAGTTGGAGCATTGTTGTAAAATATATCAATATTTCACTAGAAGCTCACATAATTTTCGCAGCATATTTATAAAAAAAACAACTGTCTGTTGTTCTTTTCTGGCTATTTAATCTATAAACTAACATCGCTATTTACAGTTATATAATTTAAATGCCGGCAACCCACTTGCAATGTGAGTGTCTATGGCCAACTCCAAGCGATACTCGCTTAACATCAGGCGAGCCTTCTGCCCGTTTGCACTACGTTTTATTGAAAATAATAATAATAGCAGATATAGATAATAATATAGATGTAACAAACATTAGCAAGTCCATAACGATAAAATCCATAATAGTGTTGCACTCCTTAAATACGGAAATTAAATCGCTACAATTCAGAATAATGTGACAATTTAATAGTCTTTATGAGACGAAATTAAGAGCAATCAAAGATTAAAGGGTTTATAGTATTTTAGTTAATGCCTAGATTGTAATGTCTTCCACCACGCAACGCCTTCGTGCAGCGATCGCATTACTCAAAGCTCATTTAAAAGCTGCATTCAAAGATATTTTATTGTACTCTATTGATTCTTGGCCAGTATAGAAACAAAACAGTAAATAACTAAAAGCAAACTTTATACAAAATTTGTACTGAAATACCTTAACTCACAACCTGCTACAAGAAAACCTGGTAGACCGAGGCTGCGTTTGTGGGATGGAGTTGTCAGACTTCGAAATAATGGGAAGCGAAATATACTTTTAGAAGCTTTGGCCCACAAAAGGCTGTATAGCCAATGATGATCTCATACCGGATCCCATAAATTAAAACCTTGAAAAAGAGACTAGATATTCATACAAAATTAGTTAAACATATTAATCTTTGATTGTTAACCAATTTAAAAAACATCGAATCACTTTTTGAAACTGTAAACAAAACAAAGTCTTACTAAATAATGTCTTAATTAATATTTAGCCTTAAGATAGTCAGTAATGAGGTCTTATATCACGTCGCGTAAGCCGAGTGAGTTGGCTGGTACTCATTTATATGATATATAGCATCTATCTATCTAAAGACCACACACCCGATAGATTCTGACAATGAGAAAACATTTATTTTCAATTGGTAGGTTTGTTTAACTAGAGAACTATTTACTTGACGTCAAAGTTAGACCATTTTTGTTGAGCCTTCGGCTTTAGGACCTAAAACGTTACTTCCTCGTGACGAGCAAGAATGTGCAAGTGGTGATGAAAAGACAAATCAATTCCTGTTTTGCCCTTGTTTATATTGCCCTGATAGAGGACAAATCTTTGTTTTAAGATGTCATGTGGAACATGGTGTAATGGTTGCAGCTCCTTACTAGCATTGTATAAAACAAAAAACTTGGCGAAAAAGAGTGGCGGAGAGTTTATTGCCAGTTCTTCGTTTCCGTTCTACGCTCTTGATTTGAGAACTGGCAGTAAATGTAAAATTAGAAGCATTTATTGTATATTTCATTTTTGACGTTCATAAGTGATTTGATTTGACTTAATAAACCATTTTCAAAACGAAAAGTCATGCTGGGCATTTGCTAAATAATATGTATTTGTTTTGTTTTCTTTTTTATAGTACAGGGGGCCTGCATACAGCCTGATATTAAGTAATACGCTCCCCCATGGATACAAGCCGGGCTTTGGTATGGGCTGCTACTAGTGTGAACATGTTAGCCCCGTCCTACCTCTACAAGCAAATAATAAATTGCTCATATATTAGAGTATTTCCTCCAGCTACAATTTTGTACCCTTTGGAGTAGAGATCAAAGATTTAAATTGGATAGGTAGTACCGCTGACCACAGAGGTAGTGTTTTCCTTGCTTAACGAATAAATATCACAATACAGCGAGGAAATCCTGCCAACGTTAAAGGTACACTGCCATAGGGACCAAAATTTTAAAATTAGCTTTAATTTATTATTATTATTATAACTATGTAGGTGAAGAATATTGTAAAAAATGTATATATTTATATTGGAAATAAATAATTATCGCAATTCAAATAAATCTTGTTACTTTAAACATGTGAAAACTCTAATATTGAGGTATTTTCCACAAAATTAATGGATTATGTTAATCTTAATTCCACGTGTTAATGTGTTTAATGACTTAATGTACGTGTCAAATCGTGAGTGACCACTAATCTCTACTGGGATAGATATTACTAAAAGGTTGTAAACTTAATGAGTTTATTAGACTAATACAGGAAATAATTAGCAGCTGTGAAGAGATTATTGAAATTCGATTAAAGATTTTCACTTTAAGTATTTTATAATTAAAATTTGTCTTGAATAATTAGGGAATTTGTTTAATTCCCTAAGACACTTTAAACTTATGAAATAGATAGGATAGAAGGACCTTAGAAAAGTTGTACATCAATACTACATGTATGCGGTATATACGTAATTATTTAATTCCTTATACAATCGATTTATTTTATTACTATGTTATATGCAGTTAAAAACCACTTAAATTATATAATTATTATTACATTTTTGTTAGGTCTGGGTCTCAGATTTCTGTATCAGTCTCGTGATCTATTGTTTTTTTCTTACAGCTGTGATCAGCCTTCTATGCCTGACACATGTCGACGTTTTGGATTCATGATATTTTCCTTCAGACATAAAATCCTTCCGTGCATAGCCGGCGATCAAACCTAAGAGATTGGAGTCGCCCGCAGGCGCAGAAGCCACTAGGCAAATACTATACCGTATCATGAACCCATGCCCAAAAATTCAAAGCAATAATCGAAGTTAGCATTTCTCATACAAATGGGCTTTTACCAAAGTAGCTCAGCGTTAACAAGCGGATGAGCGGTTATATTTATATGAGCAGAGTACACACAACGCGTTTTTATTTGTTTAGTTCAAATAACCGTGAGAAGGTCCCATAGTTACGCGTTAAGTTGACACAGTGGGTCAATCAGCGTGTAGGTGATAGGTTAACTAATTGGTGTATGTGTACATACAATTTGTTACGATTCAGTTAGCTTTGAAAGTTTATTTGTCTAGTTACATATTTTGCCCACAAGGTAAGGTAACAAATCCAACACTCAGGTGTGTGTCAGTTAAAACTGATTGGCCTATTAATTATTGAACTATAAAAAAAACTAGAAATTACTTCTGCGCAATTCTTAATTTATTATTAATTAATTCTGTCCACTTTATATTTCAGCCCCATGCGGAATTTTTAACGCAGACTTCAGGATCTGAAGTAGATGTTTCTGTCTAATCAATTAGGCAGTTATTTGTATAGAGGTATTTGTAATGAGTTGTATATCATAGATCCTTAAATCGTCGATTAAGTCTGCGTTACCATGCAATATATTAAGAGTTTTATAAATCTAACGTAATACTTATAATAAAATAAAAGAGATTTCTATCCAAACTATATTGTTACCATGTCTACATACCAATAACGTATTCAAATAACGGATAAAGCTTCCATATACTATTCCTCTTTTTTACTTTAACAAAGTTATTGTCGTTATATTTACATAATAGGTAATAGAGCAATGAGATATCGCAGCTATGTTCACAGAATATTTAATGCGTCAATTCGTGTTTCTGTAATGTCGGATGGGCTAGAGCTAAATTGATAAAAAAAGAATGTATTATTTTAATTCGATGTGTCAAATCAGTGGCACTACTGCCTAGATCATTAAATGTCACAGAACTCATAAGTTAACAACGTCAATGTTAAAAAAAATCCGGCAGCTGCAATTGTCAAAAAAAATATTGGACTTTGACTTTGTTAATTTATGGCCCTGTGACATATAGTGGCAACTGACAGTCGCAATGGTGCTCCGACAGAAATCATAAACTAAAGATGTTGTTACTAATACTAATGTTTACTAATGTCGTTTTTCCTAAAAATTAGTAAAGTGACTGGATTATCACAATGTGTCCTGGAAGAACCTTCAACACAGGGTGTAGTGTGGGAGCATGTGAAAGCGACAGAACAATTTGGTCACAAACACATTTAGTTTTTAACAAATTCTTTTATTATTAGTCGAATGTCCAGCGATGCGTATAGTTTCATTTCTATTTATTTCAAACTGTTTATCAAAAGTCATATAAGCAGAAACTTTAAATGTTAGATCCTTTAAATGTTGATAATTAATTTTGTATCACTTCTCGTAACAACGACTTTTTGTAGAGCGCATCTTTTAATATAAAATATTTCATGGATAAAACTTGTTTATTCTAAGTCTCAGGATCTTAAGAAACCGACCTACCTGATGAAAACTTCCCTATTTTTTTCTACTCCGTAGATAATCTTAGCTTTATAACCTTTACTATGTATAGTATAAGGACTCGAGAAAAGCTTGATATTTTGAGAGATGAATCATTCTTATCGAGAGCATACTTGCTCGATAATGTTACTAGCCGATTGAACATCTACACTAGGCTGCGCTCACACTAAACTAACGAATAAAAGTCTTAATAAAAAATCTTTTCTAACACAAAACCGACTCCAAAATGCAGTAAAAAGAAGTAATTCAGAAGTATTTAAATGCAGGAATTTCGAAACCGGTTTGTCAAAGGCATATTAACCATACAATTTTGTGTTTTAGAACCAGTAACTATTTTAGTTTAACGCTTTAAAACTTGACAAAGTAAGCCAATAATATTAGAAGTGTAAAGTCAGTAACATTTTACGCATGAAAAAATCGGTAAAATGCATAATCCTCATCTTTGTGCCATTAATAAATTATAGACATTATACGTTTACCAAACGGAATAATATACCACTGTGGGCACAGCCTACCCGACCGGGTCACGACATGGCCTATCTAATTTTATGACCAATATATTGTCATTACGTCGATACTGATCTTGTTATACGCACAATGAGAGGAACATGCGATACAATTTATATTCAAATCGCGCCCGATGAGGCCCCTAAGAAATTTCTCACTCAACTTATACAGGTAAGTCTGAGTTAATGAACACAGTTTTGTTGGAATTAGTTCGTGGCGAAAGAAATAAACTCTGAACTTTTAACGTAGACTCGTGTTAGTGCCACTTATCAATATCTTAGTAGTAAGCCTCGTGTATTTATTATTATCTCGGCTGGAAGTGAACCTAGACCCATCGTGTTATACGCTTGTATGCAGTTATTCTTATCATTTGTTTTTAACAATGCTTTTGTCATGACTAAAACAAAATTTTAAGCTTTTTAAATTACGAGTGATTTCCTAAGTTTCTAATTATGATATGTACATGATATGATTCCATTCTATAAGCGAACATTTTTATAGCACATAAACTACAGTCAAAATCTGTTATAACGACATCGAAGGGACTACTCTTCTTTGGTCGTAATAACCGATAGTCGTAACAGCCGATGACGTTTTTATTTAGAACCTAATACAATATAATTCAGCCGGAACCTTTCATTTCGGTCAATATCACCGGTTTGTTGTTCTAAACGATGTCGTCGTAAACGGTTTTGACTGTATTTAAAAAGATATCGAAGACTCTAATATTTTAAGGCTCTCATGGGCTGCGATAACTGCCCGTTTTATCAAATAGCCTCATGACTCTGTTTATAAAATTAAAACCAATGCAATAATAGATTTAAATGTATTCCGAATGTTTTATAAACCAAAAGGTCAACCATATCCAAAGACAAATTAACCTCAAAAAACAACACGTAACGTCGAACACATCCATGTTCGAAGATGCCACTGAATTTCATTAATCATACTTATTTGAATTATTATCGAGGCAGATATAACAGGGAAAAAGCATTATCACAAGCAACATGTATTGTTTTAAACAATACACGTCTTATAAATGCGATAATAATATAAGACGCTATATTTTATGGACATCTAAATTGTAGGTGCTCAATAGGTCGCCAGTTTTTCGATTGCTAAAATCATTTCTTTTTAAGTTTTCCAATGTTGCTGCATCGTGTTAGGAATAGTACCATTGGTAAAATGTTCACCACAAATATTTAAAACATTGGTAAGCTATTAATGTTCTTTATTTGTTTTGTTTACTAACAGTGCAACTTAGACCAATTTGTTAGTCTTCATGCTTCCAGAGTGCACTAATTACAGTAGATTTACCATAAATTTAAGCCCTAAAACACGGTAATTAAACGTGTAGATTTTGTCCTCGAAATATCAGCAAAAACATTCTAGAATCAAATCAAGAAAACTATTATACATCTACTGTATATACTACAGCAGCTATTTTGTGATCTGGAAGCAGTGGTCTACATACATATATGTATATAATAATAATAAAAGCCTTTTTTTCAGATACTTTTACACTTAAACACGTTTATATTTCGTGTCGATCCACCTTTTAAATTGTCTTCCTCTATTGTACCTTGTAAACACGTATATGTGTGTGTATAGAATCTTATATAAATAACTTATTATAATAATCACGAGGTTGGCAGATAATTGTAGGAATCTGAAGCCATGGAGGGAATGTTTTACTTGAATCACATCATACAGGATATAAATCCCTGACTTCGCTGGAATGATCTGTTGGTAGCTAGTCCAATATTAACTTAAATAATTAATCATAAGTAACATATTCCTAAGTGACGTGAATGTTATTTAGATATTTTAAAGCTACATTAAAAAACTATTGAACTAATATTTTATGTGTGGATTCTTTCGTTATTTACAGATATCCATCCATTCAGTGGTTGCCTGAAAGAGATCACTCGAAAGCGGTCGGAGGTATCGTAGGTTTCAATCAAAAGTAACATACTCCTCGGTGACAAGAATTTTATTTTGATCTTTTAAATCATTAAAAAACAATTAACCTAATGTTTTCTTTCTCTATTTTAAAGAAATATTTTAGTATTTTTCAAATTCAAATGCACTTCGAATATGCTAGCTGAGTCAATCAGATTAAAATTTTGAATGTAAACTGATGACGAAAATATCTTATAATAGAATCCTATATTCCGCAGCGTATCTTCAATGCTTCGTTATAAATACATTTCCACGAACAAAGCATTCACAATTTCCGAGGTAATTTTAAGTAAAATCGCATGGCGCTATAATAAGGACAATAAAATGTCGAGATAAGGATCGTAGTGAGTAATTACCGAGGCTGGTGTCAGATCGCATTTAATCTCCAAGATCGCTATCAATCGATAGCATGAATAGCGTGTCCAGGCGGGCAAGTGGGCTCGCCGAAACTGCATTGTTACTCATATAATAAATACAAAACCTTAAGAAAGTCACGAATGCCTCTGTGGTATTAAAATTATTTAGATAATAAGCATATCGTGGAAGTCAGTATGGATAATGGATGTGTAGTAAATATAGTTTTACATCACAGAATATGTGCATTAAAGCGAATGGAGATATAATGCGGGAATCCTTCTTTATAGCACTCAAAAAAAGTCTTCAATCTTCTTGGAGCCGAAGCCATAACGTTCACACAACGTTTGCAGGCCACATAGTGTACATGGGCTAGAACCGATAGACCCGCAGGCTCCTTAAATTGAGATCTGGGCCAAAGACCGCGCGGTTGCCCACTGACTAGGTGGACCGATGACATCGCCGAGGAGGTTGGTTCCCAGGAGATGTAGAGGGGCCAATGCTGGGCGTACTGGAGGAAAATGGTGGAGGCCGATAATGATATTGATGATATCATGCACGTCTACAGTTGTGATGTGCCAAGCAATGGTTATAGATATAACATTAATTATCGTAACATTCAATACTTCAAAGCCCTGATAGGGGTTAGGCCCGTTGCCATATCTCTTACTTAAATTGAGAAGAATAATGTCTAAACAAATACTGGTTTATAATCCTAAAGCTTTAAACAAAATCACTTTGAATAAACGAATAAATTCTTAGTCGAGTATCGCGAGACGTTAAGTGTTTCCGTCAATGGGACGTTTTTTCAATTGAAACAATTGAGGTCATTGGAACTAGACCAAACAATTGCTATCAACTCTTCATTGATGCAATAAATTTTACGTCTTTAAACGCTTATTTTCATTATATATACTTGAACTATTTTAAAAAGCAATTGCGCTGCAACCCAATTTCGATATCTGATTCCTTGCTTCGTATTTCAGCCTGCTGTGCCTCTCCGATCTCGGGGATCTCCTTGAACGTATTTTCACAAGCGAAGTGCGAAGTGTGACTTGAGTATGTTAAAAATAAATTGGATTACGATATTTATTAAATGTAAGCATATAATTCGAGCTCTCTTTCACTTAGACATGGTGCTTTTCACATGAAAAGGTTATCGTCAAGGTCTTCCATCGCGTTATGACCAGTTAATGCGTAAATAGATAAGGAAGATATTAGATTTACAGCATAAGCCAAAAGGTTTAAATAATCTGGTCAAATATTACAAAAACTTGGACTAATTTTAATGTGTGCCTCTACACTCGTGAAGTGAACTTGAAGGTCCTAGATTACTTTAATCATTATTTAACTGGGCATATAATGTTATCTTAAAAATCTTCTAATAAAAACATAACGCGTATTAACTTTATTACTCATGTCTCTGTTCATAAACACAAAACAATAGGACAGAAAGAGCAATAAGACAGATATTTTTTTATGAATAAGGGGAATTTGACTAACCCATTCCCCCATTGGCATTTTACGGAACAAACGCGAACGAATAAAAATCCCTTACATATATTATCTACGTGTTTTCATGTATTTTTTTACGATGCAGTTATGTGATTAGCAACGAAATTTTTTAATATTATCTGTCGCAGATGCGGCATACTTTAGTTTTTATATCGATTATTAAAATAACATTGTCACAGATTATATAAAACAAATGAACAAAGTAATTTTCTATAACTGTACATAAATTTAAATTAGTAGCGTATACTTTCCCCTCGAGATCTGATTTGTGACTCTAACTTATATCCTGTCATCGGCCCATGTAGGTCATTTTGTCTCATTAATTCAACAAAATGATATTATCTTAATGTGCTATATGATTCATGGATCTCAGATGAATAATATTATTCATTAAAACGACTTGTTATGAAAAAACGCTGGTACACGTGTAGGTTAGGACAAAATTAGATTTTTTTTAGGTTTATAGAAAAAAAACTGTGTAACGGTTCAAAAATTGTGTAAGAGTCGATATGAGGAATGTTTATATGTTTATTAATCAAGTTCTTATTTATTTTAACCTAGAACAATTTTGTTTCGTTTCATTTTGACATATGACATACAGCTCACTACAGATATTTTCGGGGAAATCTTTTTTTTAAATGTTTCTTATAAATTGTCTCTGCACAAATATATCATTTAATCTAGTCTAATTTAAGATCAATAAGTGGTTTAAATCTAACCTATTTTACTAATAAGGATATTTAACATAAGTGTCCCATAATATTACTTATAAAAATATAAAACATACACAGACACACACCCACACACATACACATAATTTACACATACACACATACCCCATGTGGTTTCCTTATATATTGTAATGTATTGTATTGTATAAGATCTTCTGTCGATCCGTAGTGGTGGAGAACTGATGACCTGTAACACAGGTACTCTTATCTTTAGCAGGCATCAGTCTCACACAGACTAGCTTTTTCCATTAACAGAAGTAAGAATATAACTGTTACTTGCTTATGTCCTAAGTTTAAGTTTTTGTGAGAAAATAAATAAATAAAATAAACTTATAGTTTCTTTTAAGGAAACAATAACGAAACAAATTTCGTCCTTAGCATGCCTAGAGCGTTGGTCTTATAAAAATTTTAATACAGAAGCAAGAAACGTCATCTTGTAATATGAAACTTAGACACCCTGCGCGTGCGCTCGTGCGCAGCGACCACAGTGTGTCATATAGTTAGTTACTATTTAACTACACAGTTAAAAAATGAGTCAGTCATTTAAGTTTCTTATTTTTTTATAATTTTTAAGTAAATATATATATTAATTACTGCTAATTTAGGTTAAACATAAAACTGCTGTTTTCCATATTTGTATAAAGCGTAGTTCCAATGCGTAGATAAACCGAAAAAAATACCGATACTGATATTATAACCGATAAAAATGATATTTCTTTGTATTACTTTTCCTCTATGCACTTTGACATTTCAGTAACTCAAGACTGGACTTGAGGTCCGTTTTGGATTACGTACATCTCGCCCTATCTTGGCCACTCCCGGTTGCGATGCTATCAGCTAACCACATTCATCAGCACGAGCTACCAGATTAATGAACCAGATAATCTAACAAATGTACACATTTTTGTGGATCTAACTAAACCAGTCCTACTCGAAGATCCAGATAAGATAATACACGGCATATCACTGATAATAAAATCTTTTTAATATATGTGTGTCAGTGAACTCCATAGCTGCTGAACTATTTTAATTTAATTAATTGTAATATATATACTTCAGTAACTCCCACCCGCAACGTTTCGTGGTCTTAAGTTCGTTAGTTTTTGAGTATATTGCGATCACACAGACATGAAGACGAAGATAAGGATTTAGTTCATGATACGTATTAAAATTGTGTCGCATAATACAGTTGACAATGCTAAAATATAGTAAATATAAAACAGCCTAACTTTTCTTTTGAAAAAAAAAATTAAAATGAACACCTTTATAACTTGATAATACGAAGCAGGAAAACTCAACATTAAACTCTCAGATGCAGGATAAATTAGATTAGATATATTATCTATAAAAAACAAAAAAAAACTAATAAAAAATTATAAAAAGAGTAAACAAAATATATAAAGTCTGCGTATTTTTTTAGAAGTAGTAGTCTGTACATCTCCTTTTTGTAAAGTTGCGCTATGTACACGACGCAGTAGTAATTATTACCAGGCCATAAAATTTAAAAAAAAGTAGTATTTAAAAGTAACTAAATCCTTCGCAGATGTTGCATACGTTTGTTACTTATAACGGTACAGAATATTAAATTCTTTCAAATTACACATTAATATATTCATAAACAATCAAAGAATTGCATAACAATGTAATGGCCAATTAAACGTATATGCTTAGGTACAAGACGTATCCAAGCATCAAATTGAACATTAATTGTCGAAATAATCGATTGCAGACGTTCCGTGATTTATCTATCATTGATAAAAAATTAATGAGGTACATTTTATTGGTTATATGTCGATTGGTAGCGTGTTCATTGGCTTCCTATATGAAGTTATTAAATTATAAAACAGTTTTGTTCGAAAAGAGACTCTGTTTTGAGGTGTCAAAGTTGGTTTTAAATTGAGTTGGCTAATTAACAAGGTTGATTATTAGAAATTTGTAGATATCAACACGTCATTCATTGTGAAAACTCCATATGATAAGATAGTGTAAGAAAGTTTTTTATTGATAATGCTGTGAGGAATCCTAATTAATGGCTGACAACTTTATTGTTGGTTAAATTAAACTGTTAACATCAGAATTTATATAAATAGTTTAGTTAAAAACTTAGGTCCTTTTTATATTAGAACTGGGATTCGACGGCACATGGAGGGCAATTTAATTGTGTATTTTAAGTTCATTTTCATTTTTCAATAAGTGTAGAAGGTTATTTACTTCGTTTGCAATTTCCTAGTGATTTCTTAAAACCTATCATTTAAGTTTCTTCAATGAACATTTTTTTATATTAAAAATTATGTATGTTATATACGGGTGCATAAGAATTTTAGAGAGATTTTAGAGAGATTTAGCATCAGACAAGCGTTGAGAATAATTACAAGTCAATTGAATTGTAAGATTATTTTTATCATTACTCTGAAGTGTTGAAATAGCCTGCAAATTTCACACTGACGTATTTACAGAAAACTATTCCCAGACAATGAACTACACAAAGATCTTCATCACAAAAGCCTATCTCAGTTTGAGAGGCCTAATTAACAAAAGTAGAACGTGTATGGACTAATGATCAAGACGGCTTCATTTGCATCAAACACACGCCCTTAATTACGGGAAAGTACAAATTAAAGAAAAATTAATGGGACACCGACCGATGAATCTAATGTTTAAATTAAAAACTCGGGTCACTTGCATTCACTTGCTCATGAATAACCGGTAACTAGTAAATCGCGTCAATGAACTTTGACAATTCGAATATTTTATAGTACGGGCATAATAAGAAAGATAAAAACAAAACTAATTCATACTAATTATGTGCTTTTAACAAGTGTCGCACATCGCAACTTTAAAATGAATGGGGTGTTGGTGTTATGCTTAAAAATTTATTTATTTATTTCGTAATCATACAGCTAACATAAATTATATATAATATGAAACAATTACACTAAAAATATAGCCAAAGATGGGATATATAATATATATGTAAAAAGGGTTAAAAAATCAAAAATAAATAAACACATTTAACTAAGTAATATCTATTTCGGCTGTCTTGTGTGATGCTGCCTCGACAGTATGTACGTGCGGGTGTATGGGGTGTGCTCATGATACAGGCTTTAACAGGTCAAGGCGTAAATACTGGTCGTTATATGTCCTGGCTGCGCGATACAAAACTGAGTTTCTATGCATAGTTGGTGTTGGTGTGAAGAACTAATAGCTGCCCCTGAGTTTCATTAAAGGAGGTCAAGGCAGAATACAAAATCACTTCGACGTCCATTGTTCCACAACTGAGCATTTTTAAGGCAGTTTTTGCCTCCTAGCTCTGGTTCTTAAATTATTGTAATGAGTAAATGCGGTACGGTATACTGTAAAATGTGAGTGCGCACACGACAGCGGTTAAAAATCTATCTATATTTCGCCATTACGCCGGAACACCTACCATTTCCGGTTCGCGTGTCAAAGTCAAAATTGACAATTGTCATACTTTTCTTAACCCCGATATAGCAAAAAACAGCTATAGTGCATTTAAAGAAAACACTTTTTTACCGGATTGAAGTTATGTATTATTTTAAATTTTTCCGACGTTTCGCGTTAAAAAAAGGTGTTGAATGTCAAAAAGTATCACATCTGTAGAAAAAGTTGTATTATCTGTATTTATTTCCCCGGAGTTGACTAAAAGATGGAGGGCAGATAATGAGTAAAAGTTATGTTAATAAAAGACAATACTACGAGTATGAGCAATAGTGCAATCAGATTAGATAAGGAGGGAAGTATCTTAGGCACCAACGGCAGCTAAAAATCGTATCATGTAATACATAAATAGTATTAATAAGATCATTAATATGACAAAATATTTGCAACCGTTTCGAAGTTCTCAGCACTAAACAATTTATTTAACGATATGTTATACTCACAAACCAATATCATGAATAAGTATCGCTTACTTGCGTACTGTCGTAATAATTACCAATTGGACTTAATGGTTAATAACAGTTCATATTTTATACGTAAACACGACGTTCTGTGATGCAATGTAGAGATTTCACTGCATTTAGAATGAACTTAACGCAAAATGGACTTAGTGCAAATCGTTAAAATCAAGTGTTATTCAATTTTTTGGTCTCCTGCTGCATATAATATTTATATGCTAGTTTCGTAATTCAGGGTGACCAAATGAATATTAAATTACATAATGTTGGCTTCAGCGTGCGGCTCTCATCCCTGAGGTCGTAGATTCGTTCCTCGGCTTTACCAATCTGTCTATGTACGCATTTAATATTTGCTCGAACGGTGAAGGAAAACATCGTGAGGAAACCACCTTGCCTTAGACCTGAAAAGTCGACGGCGTGTGTCAGGCACAGTAGGTTGATCACCTATTTGCCTATTAGATTGACAAATGATCATTATACAGATACAGAAGATCAGACCTAAAAAGGTTGAAGCGCCACTGGTTTATTTTTATATTACATAAAGTTATTTTTTAATGTACGAACTAATGCCGTTGTGATTTAATTCCATTAAAGATAATTCAAGGTACTTTTAACTCGCAATTAAGTCACATTTAACTAACCTCTCTCCATTTAAATAAGTAAAGTAAGCTATTATTATTTTCTGTCTTTATTGGAGTTTCGTGTTCGTTAGATGGGTTATTTGAATAAATTGTTTAGTGATTTATTCCAAGGCGAGAACGGACATCATGTTGATGGTATCACGTGATTCTGTCGCCAGGAAGTGATCTCAGGTTTATGTTAAGATAATATTCAAACAACACAAATGTTTTGCATGGAGTGGTATTATTTATTCATTATTATAAAAAAATATAAAGATTTTATTTAGGAACATTTGAAATTACTGGAGCGATGGAGCTGGTTTGGCAGAAAACAGACACAATTATATTATAAAGATTATATTAGATATATTTGATTGAAAAAAGGAAAACAAACATTATTTTGGTTTTTACTTAATATACAGTGTAAACGATTTTCAAGGGACCAAGCATATTTATTCGTTATAGAGAGGTTTTGTTATAGCGAGGAAAGAATTAATGTATGTGTATTGGGTTAATATTTTATAATCTTATTTAATTACTTTTCTATTTATATATAAAAAAAAAAGAATTTATAATATATTGTATAATACTCGCGCATGTCCCTACGATGCGCTCTCCGTGGAAACGCGATCTTTCGCGACAGCCTACATGATTAATTTATTGCCTCGAAACACTATTCTACGACTTATATCCGATTAATGTGAAGATAAAATGATTTATTTGATAGATTTGTGCGGATTTATAGTTTTTATCTTGATCCGATGGTATAAAGCTTATTGAGCTTTGGAACCGCCCACTATGACGACTTAAAATATTACATAAATGGTATCTTACTTAACTTAAAAGATTTTCTAACTGCTGAAAACAAGATCGTCTAAGACGAAAATTCTATTTTTGAAGTGAAACTTCTTTTTTGGGGTTGGAATAAAATTTAGTGTAACATTTTTTCGTTACGCGTCACGTTTTTCGGTTACGCGCCATGTTGCTTTTTGAAGTTAAACTTCTTTATCGACGTATGGGAGAAATTTTGTAGCAAATCGTCACGTTTTTCAATGATAGTAATAATTCTATTACAATTAATGAAATTCTATAATAATCTTCGTAGGAATAAGGTAAATTGAAAAATTTGTATTCATGTCTATGATAATAAAAGCCTTTTGTTAAACTTTATCTAATTTAACGAATTTCTGTAAAGTTGCATATAGTAGATCGTTTTTCGAAAAATAAGATCATAAAGAAGTTTCACTTCTTACGTGTGTACACCTAGTACACGCACAATTTTTATTTTATATATAACTGGGGCAAGCGGGTAGTAGGCTCAACTGATGTTAAGTACCGCCGCCCATAGACGCACACATTGCCAGACGGCTCGCAAGTGTGTTGCCGGCCTTTTAAGAATTGGAACGCTCTTTTCTTGAAGGACCCTATGTTGAATTGATGGAAATGGTGGTGAATTCCATTTCAAAAGTGAAGTAGATAATGAAAATAATATATTTATTGTAATAGTGAGATTAGGCCATACATATAAATTAAATTGTCTAGACAAGCTCTCTTATACTATTAGGAATAACTATAATAACGTATAAAATCTTTAACGAACTAATAATTATTTTTATTATTATGAGCTATTAGCTACCAAACTTTTATGATCACTCACTGTTTTCTTTATGAAACACCTAACATGTTTTATGAAGATAATTAATGTTATAGGAAAGTTTTGGTAACGTCTAATTAAAAAATCTCAATAATTTTAACATATCTATACAACCAGAATATCATTTGGTTATTTTAGTTTGTTGTTAGATTATTAATTACTTATTTTTTCTGTATAAATAAAACGAAGAATACTGAAATTTTTTGGAGTTTTTATATCTAAACGTCAATGTTTTGGAATATATATATTTACATTTCGTGCGCATATACCGGCAAGAATTAGCCTCCTCTATCAGAGGTAATGTATCAGTGAATTTAATAGAATCGAGAGTGGCAGAGAGTTTCTTGCCAGTTCTTCTTGCCCGCTCTACTCCCTAGACGAATTGGTAGTAAATGTTAATTGAGAATCAATTAATCATCTTTACTGTGGACGTTCATAATTGGTCTTGTTTACCTATATGAATAAAGTTATTTTGAGTTTGAGTTTACTCTGCATTAGCAATGATACCAACAATAAGATAACCTACCTAATTCTTTATATAAGCGACCGATTGCCTAAACACTTAATACTTCAAATTCCTTAAGCGTTGCATAAACTAATAAAGACATTAAACATAATGATTGTCTTTATAGTTACCACCCATGGTCCACGCCGAAATTATACGCCGCGGTCACCCTGAGTTATAGCTGTGATTATTTTAATAGTTGGACATCGAAGCGAATGCCCTTCGACAATCACCAATTCTTATAGAGACATCGGTTTCCGTTTCTTTTGTTCAAACACCTTCGGTTAGGTTAGACAATTACTGGTCTTTGAATTAAAGCGATCAATACAGCGACGCAGAAAATTGTGTCTCGTTCTTCACTAAGGTATTTATGGGATACATGTTCGAACGTAACACATTATTGAAGTGTAACTTCTTTAGGCGCATGAAGGTAAAATTTTTACGGAACGTCACTAAGATGTGCAGCGTTTTTGTCGAAAGGGAGGGAGCGATTGAGACCGATTGAGAGAGAGAGTGAGAAGGGTGAATTACCTTATAGAAATTCTATTTTTAAAATTAAAATTTCGTACAGAGAATTTATGAAATATTAGTATTTTATATTTTATGCAAAATAATTTAGTGAAATCTCAAATGACGACGTAAATTTTTTTATTTTTATTATTTGTATTAATTTTCGACACTTAATATTGTAATGCCATTAAAATTCTTAACATATCTTCCTTTTTCCCTACCTCTACGTCTCGGAAATCTAAAGTTTTAGATTTGTATAAATATAAACAAGAACTAAAAATTAGTTTGCCAAAGAAGTTTCACTCCTGACATGTGTACTTTGTACGCACGTACTTTTTTTTAAAGAAATCTTATATCCTACAAACAAGTTAGACAAGCCTCCAGATGCGACCTGGAGCAACAAATCGATATAATGGTAGCTTCCGAGCAGTTACTCGAAATATTAAGAAGCTTCAGATCGCAACTGGAAGATTTCTGGAATAGAATTGTAAAATACATCACTTACTGTAACAAAAGCGTAGGGGCGGATCTCTCCAGACGGCGGGCTCCCACTCGCCTATAAATATATTATATGAATAGGAATACACATATTATATATATATGTATTTATTCTAGGAATATTATTGGAGAAGTGGCTACGCCAGTCCTCTCGCAAGTTTTCTTAACAAAATATGTGAATAAAATATATTTCTATAGATATGTTTTCTATATTTTGATTGATAGATAGTTAAACATATAACAATAATATAATATAATTGAGTAAGCTAAGTATTTTGCTTCACAAAAAAGGTGTTAAAAAGGAAAAGTATAATTTTTTTCAATCAAGGTAAGGTACCTATTTAATAAGATAATGTTTTAACTTCTTTCGTTTGGATAAATAAAATTAATAAAATGTATTAAGCTTGCACAATTTAAGTATTATAATAATGCTGTAGAAAGCTACTTTGGTTTCCTCTCTATAAAAATACACTGCTCAAACGATGGTGATACATTTTAAGATTATTCTCAAGTTGAACTTGTGTTCTTGAACACACTATTTTCATACACAAAACTTTGATAAACACAGATTTTGAATTAGTAGAGAATTAATCTTCATGGTATATTGAAGCGCATTGCCCTCTCGGCCTGTCACCTATAGACCTAATAAAGATGTCTCCTTTTTGTATTTATTGTGTGACAAAGCTGGCGTGATTAGTTTAATGGCTTGACATGAGAATTCGATTGCCTAACAATAAAGTCAAGATGTCTACTACCCAAAAGACGTATTTGATTGGGCATTGTACTAACCCCCTCATAATGGACTATTAAAACCATTTTGTCTTCTCAGAAAAGAGACATTAAATAAAAATATATCATAAAAATAGATAATTATCAATTAAAAGAGCAAAGTCTGAAACAGCTAAATGAAACATAAAAAACAATACTCGTTAAAGACTAATTAATCAACTAGAAAGTGTTGTCTAATTACTGAAAATAAAACTTTGTTTATTGATAAAGAATCGCTTCTGAACATAACTAAAGAAAATTATTTTGAAAACCATGATTTATTTCATTTTCCCGTTTTTTTTTTCTTTGCGTCAGTCTATTTATAAAACAGAAATATGAAATATCGGGTTATTTACGAGTACGAGTTTACTGTGGCACCAGCGCTGCAGAAACTGCTCGAAGGATTAATAATGTGTGTGTGTGAAGGATTAATAATGGGGCGGTATCGCAAAAGGTGTCGCAAACACAGTGCGTTTTTGGTTCCAACGTTTTCGTTCTGAAAATTTCGACCTGCGGAAGAAGCTCCTTGGACGGTCGAAGACCCAAGTTTATGACGAATAAAGGCTATTGTGGAAGCGGATCCATCACAAACTACGACTGAGTTAGCTGTAGGCTGCGGTTTTACTGATAAAACTGTATAAAGTAATAATTGAAGCAAATTTGGAACGTGAAAAAAGTGCAAAGATAGCAATACTTTAATTAATTAAATTTGTTCTATTTAAAACAATCTACTTTTTGTTCCTCCCATACAAAACGCCAATATCGTAATATTAACGTTAGTTTAATATGTCTTTACGAATTGCCCGACATTAAAAATAACCACATAAACATTGCATTTAACCATTATGAAGTCATGACCACTTAATACTGTAACGACTACCCAATACCTATTACTTTCAAACCTAATTATCTTTAATAGAACCTATTCATTAAACTAATCATGGATAATAATACAAAAGCATTTTCTCATAATATAATTACAACATTCGTTTATAAATTGCAGGTAATATTTTGGAAGTAAATACGAGCTGCGTTCTTCTAGGTGTATAGCTATGGATGGCCATTACTACATGTGAAATTTGCTTCTGCGGTGAAGAAAAACCGGTAGGCATATCCTAGGAAGAATTTCATAATCCAGACACAGAGCTAATATAATAATAATAGCCGTTTATTTTAGATACTTTTAGACATATATATTTTAGGTACCTGTGTGCCCTTTTTTCCCCGGGAAATCCCGCCAAGTATGACTTTACTTACGTCAAAAACGTATTAACTAGATGGCCCCAAAATGCCGGCACAGATAACTTATAATGTACCAACTTATGAAGATGCATGATCAGAGAAGGAGCTGTTGCTAAGACCCAGGATACAGGACTTGCACCGTTATCGGTAATAATTGTATAATGAAACTTAATTGAATTCTTCAAACATACGGTGTACGAGGAACAAATGAAAACACGTAAAATTAATTATCAATTAAACGCGTTTAAATATAAAGTGTATTGTCATTCTGATATTTGCATCAAGATTGTTACTTCCAAGTTCACACAAATCTCTAGATATATGAGTAGGTGATATGCTTTAAATGTGAGCATCTTGGAGCTGTCTAGCATGGTATACAGCAGCTTTGAACAATCTTAATTGCGTATGCGTTTTCTGTTTTAAAATTTAATTATATTTTTATTTCTGTCACCTCATTAGTTCTAGTAAGCCCCCTTTTTAGGCAAAAGCCTCCTTCAAATACGGCCACTTCTGTCTGCACTGTGCCCCTCTCTGCCATTCTCTGTCTAGCATTAATATTAAATAAATCTAATATTCGCACTGATATCCTTTGACTTATAATATTAAAGTTGTGATCTCCTATAGCTAAATAAAATGGACTAAACCAGGTACCTTAAATACGCAAAAAGGCTACACGTTATAGTTTTTAATATGTCTTTGTCAGTGAAATTCTGTTTAAGGTTTAATAAACAAGGCAGTACGTAAAGCAGGTACTCTGTTAAGCTAAAGGTCAGTGGCCTCGTCAGTGTCGCGACACAACAAAACGTAAACATTGTCGGAGTAAAATCGCCAATTCCGCGTCCTTCGTTAACAATCCCGATTCAATATCCTTTTGATTCTTAATGATTCCGCCGGTTGATTTTATTCTCCTCACTCAGGGCTACCATGTTTATATATTCAGTTAAATATTAGCAAATGTATAGCATTTTAGCGATAGCAAGGAGTGAAGGCATATTCACTGTCTAATTTTTCTTCTTATTTTCTAGAATTTTTTTCCGGAATCAAAATCGAAATTAAGGCTAGTATTACATTAGCGCAATGATTCTCAACCTTTTTTGTGCCTTTTTGTGCACCTTAGCCTTTCTAAAATTCAGAAACTCAATAGGTTTAAGAAATAAATTACTAGGAAATTGTTACCAAACCCAAGAAAGTAAACTTTCAAAACATATAATAAAAAAAAACTGCAAGAAATACAAATTCTAAACAATTTTAATAAATTTTCGTAAAGCTCCCCTCCCAATCAAATTGCCCCCTATGGGGCGTGGGCATTAACGTCTCCGTGGCTTGGTCGCTAAGTTCAATTCCCGGTGAAATTGTTGTTCCAATTGAGGTACAGAGGGCTCACCTATTTGTTTTTAAAACCAAAGTAACACACAATATGGTCTCATCTGCTCTGAGTTTGAAGTATACCTTTTAAATAGATAAATTTTGTGATTTCGACAGCCCTATATCAATATCGTATTTGGAGTGCGGCCTCTTTGAAGTCATCCCGCGTTAGCCGGACCTGTCGAATTCACTCTCATCATTAATAATAATAATTACAACGTTTGTACTTGGAAAAACAATAATCAGTTTTCAATGTAGCATCCTAACAAATTATGTATGTGCGTTAATTAAAATTATACTTAAAAAACTACTTGAATGTTGTCCGGTGTCATAATGTACCTACTCTGAGTCGTTACTTTAGCCATTTAGTAAATACATTAAATAAGTTCATCATTATTTAATCAGAAATTTAACATTCTACTGTTCCTTAAATTAGTCTTTGGACATTTAAATTCGTAACTGACTTGTCTCTTCTCGTCTCCTCTCTTCGCACTCCTCATTTCTGAAGGTAATGTTAGTGGCGGTGCACGAATTTCTCCACTCTCCCATGTCTTGGCCCTCTGCGGCTGGGTGATGGTAAGACCTGTAAATGCCTTTACTTGATTGATCCAGCGACCAAATAAGGTACAGTAGATTATCAGCCACGAGGTCTGATGCCCTCTACACTGCCAGTCACGATAAGTTTTTTTAGAGTTTCTGGATCCCTGCGTGTTACATGTCCAAGGTACGTTGGTAACAGTGTCGAGTTATTTTTTTTACCTGTAACCATCTTAGTATTTAGACACGTTTGTTTCCTTTCCTTTCTAACATTAGAGAATATTAATTGACGACTCAGATTTCGGCTGTAAAATGAGCAAACCTACAAGAGCTATATTTGTATTTCGCGGTCATTTGGAAGGGAAGGCTAAATTAGCCTCTAAGAAACTTGGTGTGTTTAGTAAGGCGAGACCGTACTTCACTCCGAGCCACCGCTTGTAACTCTATAAAGCGCAAATTCGGCCCATATGGAGTAGTGTTCTCACCTCTGGGAGGGAGCTTCCCAGTACCACCTTCCACTTAACCGTATTCGACGAAGAGCGATTCCGTGCGGCTTGATCCCTTGGTGTTGCGTAGAGATGTGGGGTCTCTCTGTAACTTCTACCGCATTTACCATGGAGAGTGTTCAGAGGAGTTGTTCGGACTAATATCTGCAGCTAAGTTTCATTATCGGACGTCAAGGCAGAAAACAAAATACCATCCGGCAGGTTTGCCGCGCACCACCACTATGTGGAATTAGCAGCCCACTGAAGTATATCCGAACTAATTCGGCTTGGGTCCTTCAAGAAAATAGCATACCAATTCTTAAAAGGCCAGCAACGCACTTGCGAGCCTTCTGGCAATGGGACATGTCCATGGGCGGCGGTATCACTTAAATCAGTTGAGCCTGCTGGCCGTTTGCCTCCTATTACTTCAAAATATGTACAAACAACCTTCAGATAATTTTAGGGATTATTGTGCTATTAATAGCAAGTAAACAAAATAAAAATTGTTTGTTTAACGTTATTATAATATGGTACTATAAATAGTTGTTTATTTCTTTTTTGGAAATATTTAAGCTTTTTGTTTATTATTTTTGAATATTGTATTTTTGTTTTTCTATGTCGAGTGCGTATTTTATTCTATACTAGCTGCCCCCGCGAACTTCGTTTCGCCATAAGCTTAGTACCTACAATCCACATACTAACAAATGGAACATCGCTCGTCCATTCGCTTCTCCGGAATAAAAACCTTTGTAATTAAATAAAACGAAATTTTTCCTATTATTGTCTCCATAAAAATCTTCTTCAAAGTTCAAGGAATACAAAAAAAAATAGTTGAATTGTTCCAGGTTCATTAGTGTTCAAGAAGCTTAGAGACATACCAGGAAACTCAACTGAGTTAAAATTTCAGCCAAAATAATCATACATAACACAATTTCCATTGTTTAGATAAACCTTTACATTGCTAGTTTGACATTTGGTTTGAATTTATTTATTAACACTTATCTAGGGAATTGCAATACTTACCTTCTTAGATAAGCAATTTATAAAAAGTCTTAGTTGACCGTAACATATTTGAATACTAGATGAAAATGCAAGGTCCTTGCAGTCTCTGGGTGCTAGCTGCTTCATTCATAGTAATGTTACTAACTATAAAACAAAACTTCTATAACGAGTATAAGCGTGATTATTGACTGTACTAAATTATTAACTAACGTTTAATGTATACGTTTAAAACAAAGATAAAATTAATAGTAAATAATAGGCCAACCCTTTATCTTATATCGACCGTTATCAACTTTTAATCGACACTATTAATGAACAAAATCAGAAAATAAAGTCGCCGATTTCTCTGACTGCATCCCTATCTAGCAGTGCAATAATCGCTAGCTTCAGAATAAAATATATGCAAGTTAATATAAGTGGCATGCACTTCTGCAAGATACGGCTGAAGCAATTAATACCCCTAATGCTAACATCATTATTACCTCGTACTTAGCATATATCCATTACCCTTTGATTTGTGTGCGCCGAGCTCGCGATTAATCGCCGTGCGGTGCGCGGGCGCCGCTAATTTATTGACACGAACAAGCGCTAGTGAAAAATAATATAGACACGACAGGGACTTTGTGCTTGTAAAAATGGTTAAGTGTATCGCGCGGTATTCTATAGCCTAAGACAGTGTTTGACTCATTGGAAACTAAAAAAAAAAATGTTTATAACTATAGTATATAGTTTTCATAAGAACATTAATAGAAATCGTTATTTTGGAAAATACAGTTTTGAATTCAATATAAATGACTGCCCCGAAGCTTCCTGTTTATAAGGCGGGAATCCTACAGCTTACATAAATTATATATAACAAAAATTAATTATACAAAAGATTTAGCCAAAGATGGAATACATAATACGTAGGGGAAGATCGTTACCCTTCGTACAAATTAGGTTTTTGACTTTCTACATACACTATTGTTAAGGCATCTTGACTAAACCCTCTGGTAGGTAGGTACGGTTGTGTTAGTGTGCTAATTGCTAATTTTTGCATTTACTTTGTCCTGTGTTGCTATTTTCGCTATCGTCGATGTGAATATATATTAATACCTATTTCTTATTATCTTTATTAAGGTTGATTTTGATGCTTGTGAACCAGATGATTTGAATAATTTACTAATCCATCAAATAGTAGTTCCTTCGAAGTCAGTTTTGACACCAGAGGCATTTCGACCCTATCCGCATGTTGTAACAAAGTAATAAAACAAACAAAATGACGGCGACGGCCAGGAAAACCACGAATTTATAGTGCCACACCCGAAAATAAGAAGTGCTAATCCGCACCAAAGATCAAGAAATGTGATTCTAAATTTAAGATACATAACTATGTAATTAAATTTTGTTTTACATCAGAAGAGCTATGTAATTTTTGTTCACTATAAGAAAAGTATTTTATTTTTGTTCAATAGAAATTAAATCTTTATTTTTCTGTTTAATTTCATTGCTAATAAATGAATTTTGATTTATGTGTGTCGTTTTAATCGCACGTACGGAACTACCCCACAGCGTACGAATGTACCCCCAACACTGTACGAAGGTGCCCCGTTGATGGGGCAGATTCGTACGTTTTCCAGATATAGTTTAAATCATAATTATGGTTGAACCATCAGATGAAATCATTTGTAATTTTTTTATATGAATCTCAGATAGTTAGACTATACATTTAAGCTATCAGGTAATTAATTCATGGAAAAAGAAAAAAATAAAAAAATAAAATGTGAAAACCGTACGAAGGGTCCCGACCTTCCCCTATATTACAAAAATGTTTAAACAACATTTACAAAAAGATCAATAAAAATGAATATGTAACTTCGTTTTTGTTCCCTTTGGACTTTGGGCCGTGGGGTTGAAGTACCCAGGCACTAATTAAAGATTTAAGTTGGTACCCGGTAGATAGTACCGGTGACCTCACAGCTGGTGCTTTCCTCGCTCGAAGAATAAGTATCGCAATACAGCGACGAAATACTGCCAGCATTTAAGGTACACTGTCACAGGGACCAAACTTTTTAAATTTGTTTTAATTTCCTTTTTATTATTGATACATATGTAAATACATTTAACGATTGGTGTGCAGGTGTCGGTTTTTTGTGACGATGTGCGCGCGCATCGTAAAAATTTACACTCATTTTACACTAACGCGCCAAAAGAATTATAACTTCAAAAATTCCACTTTGTTTAATAAGAAATGTTATATTCATAAAACTAAAAATTTCATCCATCGCATAATAAACATCATATAAATTGAATACTAATCCTAACTAATTTCCTCACTCACATCGAGAGCGAAGATCACAACATCTTAAAATGTAATTTACAATCGAACGTAACCAATCAATTAATATTTACGATGAAAGAATCAATGTGTTCGAAGAATTCTATCTAATAATATCTTTATTCAAGTTATGAATACTCGAGCGTCTAAAACGTCCCTTTAAACGTATTTTTCATATGTAGAGCAATGCTAACGATTTTTTCACACCTACCAATCGGGCAATTATCATGGCTTGGATATTTTTTTTGTCTTTGGTTCTATATTAGGCATTAACATTCTCGGTACATTTTGAGTTGATACAATCTTACATAGATACATATATTTCCTTTTAACAATATTTTATAATAATAATACAACCCTGACCTGGTGCTTTTCTCACTCTCTGCTTTCAGTATCGCAATACAGCGAGAAAATGCTCCCCTCATTAAAGGTACAGGTACCAATTTTTTTAAATTAATAATCTTGAAAAAATAACTATTAATATAAGTAAATATGATTACAATCTACACAACGAAGAGTTAATAATCTTAAAATGTTTTTAAGGCTACTTTAAACTTTGTTTTTTAACCTGAAGCAGTCAAAATTATCTGCGTCTGTAAATCGCCTTATTTTGTTCGATTGGCTCTCATTATGACGAAATTGAGAGTTAAATCAATTTATAAATTTCAAGCTGGATAAAATCACCTTTCATTAAACCTGTTTTTCGCCTTTAATACATCCGCGTAAACGGTAGCAGTTACCAAAAGCCATTCACGTAATTTTGGCTCCAATCGCGATAACAACTTATTCCAATTTCAAATTAATTTCAAAAGATACCCGCCAGCACTTGATTTGACAAACTTGGTCGTATTTGCATTAACAACCTCCATTTTATTTTATTTACGACTGTTTTGTCCAGAATTATAAGTCCGAGCTTAAAATGGTAAAATCGATAATAAATTAGAGCAGTTATTTTAAGCAATACACTTTACGAAATATAACGTTAAATCCGAAAATCTAAATCGATTATCTGTTGATACAAAAGTAGCCTATATCTGTGGCTGATAAAACAATTTGAAGTAAAAATATGTTATAGTTTTAAACTATATTTTATTAATGTTTAATAAACCTTCGTAGCTTTATGGACTATTGATTCCCCGCGACACACAAATTGTTTCGGGTCAATATTCGCAGAACCTGTTAAGGTTTAAACGGAAAAACGTATAAAATAATTGTCATAGCAGATTTATTCTTCGATCATACTGTACAAAAACTTATTTAATTAATAACTTAAATTAAGTTATAAAAGTGTCTTGCAATTTTGCATTGCATGTCTTTTCCTAAATGTGTAAATTTTAATGTAAAACCTCAATTTACGAAGTAAACAAATATCGAAAATGCACACGCGAGAAAACCCGCCATTTTTGTCACAGAGTGGATTTACAACTCCCGTTCCAAATTCAAACTGTATCAGATTTAAAATGAGGTATTAGTTTACAAGTGGTTGTTGGCAGTAGGTATCAGTTGATCGTGGTATGTAAACGGTAGCGGTTAGCGGAACGCCGCCCACATTGTGATTTATCCTCAGCTGACGTTCAGATTTACAGCGCTCAAAACCAACCCGTGACGAAACTCGCTTCCATTCTGTCGTATAAATTCACACTTGTGAAATGCGATAATTTGTCTATGGTGGATATTTATGGCTAATCAAGATTATGCAGAATTATGCCAGCCGTTAATGCATTGTGGTAAAACATCATTTTTGAAATCAAGATTAACAAAATAATTGAAGAGCTGTTTGGGTTGATCTCTCCTGTCTCGTTTACCGTGCGAGCCGTGTTAATAAAAAAATCCACATCGCCTAGATGACTGACAGTCTTCCGAGGCCCTCTTCACAAGACAGTTTTTGTTGCGAACGAGCGAGCTGTGGAATCGACTCCCAGTGGGGGTCTTCCCTGTCGACCTCCAATTATTTAATGAAAGACTCCTCCATCAAAACGCACCCACTAAAATGGGTGTCCATAGCCTGCGACGATGCCTTTTTTACGCCCTATCCAATAAAAAAAAAACGAATTTCGCAAGGAAACAAGAACTCCGCGACCCAAAGTGTCGAAAGTGAGTTTACTTTATACAATAATTATAGAAAAAATATTACTTTTAATTTTGTATCTTCATTATTACGTGTATGTGTATGGACAAAAAAATATAAACGATTTTAAAACAAATGGTGACTTTCACCGGTATAATACTCGAATCAGAACAAGTCTAAGCGTACGACAACCAGGCTCCAGAAGAAAAACAACTCCTTATATGGAAATTGTATTTGTTTTTACAAACATCTCCCTAGCGAAATTAGAGAATTATCACCGAATCAATTCAAAACTCTCGTTGAACGTAAATTAATCAATAAAGCTTTTTATACATTTGACGATTATTTAAATGATCCTAATTCTTGGGATTCATTTGCTCCAGTTCAAATATTTATGGCTTTATTAAACAATGTGTATGACTCAAAACTTGGCGATTAAAAAGAGTGGCGGAGAGTTTCTTACCAGATCTTTACATTTAAATGTAAATTTAGAATCAATTTAGCATCTTTTCTGTTGACGTTCATAAGTGTACTTGGTTACTTATATGAATAAAGTAGATTGAGTTTCAGTTTAATTTATAAATTTCATAAAGACCCATTTAATTAATGAAAACAAAAAGCTGGTGTTTCTAGTAGTTCATTAACATCGAATCCATTTGTAATTTTAAAATAAAATATACTATAAATATGCTAATGTTTCAAAAATCGTTACACATAGCCCATTAATTATTCGGCACCTAATTATTTATTGATTTTTATTGGAATTATTATGTCAATAAATTATGTTCGGTCAGAGGCGGCTTTTAATTAAATTACGGCGCCATGATGGTCCGTCAGTTATATTTTATATCTCGACTGTGTTTATCTGTTCAAAGTTAACCTTAATGTTAAAGTTTTCTCTTAATTTTAGTTTTAACGTTATTATCTCATCTTAATCAATTATACATATATTTTATAATTGATAATAGTTTTCTAGAAGCATTAAGAAAATATTAATCCATGTATAAATACATAAAATTTCACAAAATTTAGCCACATAGAGTAACTTACCAAGTAGGAAAGAAAGAAGAAAGAAAATGCACAGCGAATAATATTTTTAATCTCTGGCTGCTGACAATTAACTGGACTCTTATACTTGACATTTGACAGTTATAGAATATAATATAAGCCATAACCAAACAGTGTAAAATAGAGAAGAGACCTATGTGGTAGTAAATAGTTTAAAAGTTGTTATGTGTGTGTGTGTGTGTTGCCTAAGGTTTGTCTGATCTATTTAATATACCGTCGATAATGTTATGCAAATTATATAAATATCTTAAAGTTCAGGCTTTCATTACCTGACTATACAACAAAAATAACAACTGCCCAAGTCCAAATAAGGATACTTTGATTTCAACAAATAACCATACTCGTAAATTTTCTAAGAGCATAATATTTGCAAAGCTCCCTGATCTTTCATAGGCATTGTGACGTTAGGCTGTTTATACACGAGCACTAAAATCAGTGTAACATAATAAATATACGCCAAACAATAAACGATTATAGAGCAAAAAAGTACTAGTATTTATGGTTATCTCCAGAACCTAATGTTAAATGTTTAACACCCTAACTAAGAACAAAAACATTTTATTTTTCCATGATTTTTCCCTAATAGATTGATCTTCTATACCTTATAACCTAAAAACTAATCATTTCGCTGGAAATTTATCCCGGGAGTACTGTCCTAGTTTCAATTTGGGCTCGTAGCGTTAAGCGAAACTCCAAAATCAGCTTAAAGGTTGTACAAATCTATTAATTTGACTCACAAAAATTTAAGGATGTGTCTTAAAGCTATTTCTGAAGGCAGAATGTTTAGCTATAGAGCGTATTAAACGATCATGAACAACACGCTTTATCTCGTAAAGGTGAGCTGTTACATTACCATACTGGTCGGTTTATGGGCTCTCCTAGTGTTTAGGCACCCACTCGAGTGCTGAGCAACCATTTGGATTTATCACTTGTACGGATTACAGCTTGTTGGCATAACTGGCTCACCTGCTCACTAATTCGTAACTCTTGACGCCACTTTCTATAAATTTAAATTATATTACTTTGATGAAGCGAGAATGGTCAGGACGGTAGCAAGTAGAGATCCAGGGGTCTTTGCTTACACCTCGGGAAAATGTGATATGTATAAATCGAAAATTCCTGCTACAGGTATTTTTAAACATTATTTCATATGCTTTAATTGCGTTATCATTTGCGTGACTGGACCTTGCTGACTCTAGGCCTTGTGCCCTTACTCTAAAACTGTGATGTTTTTCCATATTTTTTTAAGAAGCCTACCCGTTGTAGGAGGCACAACTGATGTTAAGCGATACCACTACACTGCTAGAAGGCTCAACCACGGCGCCGCCCTTTCCGGACTTGAAGGACCTTAAATCGAATTGGTTCGGAAATACGTCAGTGGGCAGCTGGTTTTACATAGTGGTGATGCGCGAAAACTGCCTTAAATAGCGCTCAGTGTATATAATATTTGCCGGGACAGTACTTTCCCATATGATACATAAATAAAGCCGTCATCTCTTTTTATCATAGCGAACATAAATTGACAGAAGGAGCCGAAAGACTATTTTAAGTATTTGGTTGTAGTATTAGAAGCCCGCTGGAGTTTCACCACTTCGTTTTCGACATCCGCAGGTGCCGCACTGCACGATTTGGTTCGTTATTTTTTATAAAACCAGCAAAGGAGTAGAACTCCTTGCGCCTTCCATCTTCTTTAGACAGTTTAATGTGTTCATTAAAGCGGCTGTTAAATAGGCATCTCCTGGGTAGGCGTGCCCACATAACATACGGTGGAATTGAGGCCAAACGTCTGATTATGTGTGAAAAAAAAATTTTTTTTTTTACAGAATTTAATATATACAACAAAAATTCTCTTAATAATTCATATAATATTAGTGTTGGTCGCTTATCTTGATTTGGCATGACTTAACATAATGAGAACTCGTTTGTGATAATATAGTCATTATACCATTCAATGGCGATTCATTCCTGGTTTTGGGGCTTATTCTTTATGTTACTAGACATTTTTATCGGAGGAAATTGTACCAAAATGTATTTCAAATAAATTAAAAACACTGCAAAAATTGTTTAACTACTCGACAATAACTTATTAGGAAACTTCACTACTTTACCTACTAATTTTACAGTAAGTAAGTAAGTAAGTAAGTGTTTAGAATCTATAGATAATAGTAGAATGATTTCGTTTAGTTCAGACAGCTTAAGCCTAACAGTTTTGATTATAACAAATTAGAATAACTCAAACCCTGTAGAGTTATTTATAAAATATTCAGTACAATTAAAATAATACGGTAAAATTACATTAGATATACTTTATAAGAATGAAACAAAGCAATTAAAGCATATTTTTTATAACAATTTCAGTTAGTATGTTTAAATAATTTTAACGTTATTTTGTAAACGAATTTGATACGATATTTTATCACGATTCGGAGAATCGCCACAGATGACATCCGAAGCTCGATATATTTCATAGATTAAAAATATAAATGTACTAATTTAAAGTCGAAAGTAATCTTTATGAGAATTGGGGACGGATTATGAAACGTAATAATGATAAGTCATCACCTTATCTTCTAGAAGCAGTATTCATATAAATTGCTCTCAAATAGAAGATTCACTATCTACAAATTTGTATTAATTTAATAAGTATAACAGTGTAATTTGTCAAAAAAGTATTGTGACGGTAATAGAACCCACGACCTCTGACACACTTTCTGAGCTCTGCCACCAGTTGAAAAATACCACTATGTCTGTAGAGCAACGTGCAAGGTGTACAGACAAAAGATGAACCGCCGAAGCCGCTGGAGGGGACCTCCAAGAAAAAGAAACGTGGAAAGACCACAAAAGTGATGACGACATAAAGGTTTCTGGAGAAAAATGGGTGGACGAAGCAAAGAACCAACTCGACTTAGGATGTATGTATAGTTATGTTGTTTTGAAAGTTACACGTGCCAACACTGTTCGTAATTCTAAATTTACTTCCTCAAAAAAAGATCGTGAGGAATGATAGACACAGTGCTCAAAACAAATGTCAAATCTGAAGCAAGACCTGGAGATTCATAAAATAATTGTCTAACTGCACCGTTAAACTGTCTCTTTTTATCACAACATTAACCCAATTTGAGTGAAAGAGATGAGAATATTCCAGTTAAAAGAATTCCAGTTTTTAAAATTCACGAAGAAGCCACTGTTTTTTCGTAACAATAAAAACATCCTGTTACAAATAGAGGCTGTCCATATGACATTGAATAATATTGTATCACGGCGGAAGGGGCGTGTCCCGCTCATCCGTTGTGCTTACATATTCATGACGCTGACGTTTCATTTTTCATCAATAATTTGCTTATAATTCAACTATCAATTATAACTCTATAAGACAAATGCAGTTAAAAGGCAGAATAGTTATACAATAGTAGTATAGTTTCATGCTTGTTGAGGAAGCATATACCAATTGGTTTCAGATATCGCTGGAGAGACAACGTCGAGTGTGACTTGCAAGCGCCAAGTCGCCGATTGGCAAGACTTATTTTGCGTAGTTGCGCGGAGTAAGCAGATGCGCAGCTAAAGCAGCTGGTCCAACGCCTGCGTCTTGTTGGACATTGGACTGGTCGAAGTATGGGAGTTCTGAAATGTACTTTTTTTAAACAGAACTGGCCACAATCCTACCTGATGTTAAGTTAGATGCGGCGTATTGGAGGGCACTGTCCAGGAGATGCCTATTTATCAGCTTCTTAAATGAACCCATATTAAACTGTCTAGGGAAGATGGAAGGTGGCACGGAGTTCCACTATTTTGCTGTTTTTAAAAAACTACGATCCAAATCGTGCAGTGCATCTGGGGATGTCAACAACGAAAGGCTGAAACTCCAGCGTGCATCTAGTAGGGGATGTTGGAATCATGAATTGTAGTTGGAGCATCTATAGAAGACTGAAAAGCAGACAACTGAACAGCAATGGTGAATCGTCTATAACTCGCTTTCTCAGCCTAATATATGTCTCTGTGCACAGTTTTCTCTATACCTCTTGAACAATGGTCGTTAAAAACCAGTGGTCTTCTTAAATTGTCAGTAAAATTCTTTGATTCTTAATTGATGTAACTGATATGTGTAAGTATTATCCACGAATATCATCTTCGGAAAATCCTTGTGGGAGCATAATTACATATTCAAGAGCCGCCAGTCGCTCAGAAGTTGTATTCGAGAATATTCTAATTTGTAATCGAAGCCGCGGGCATGAAATATATTTCCTCGCCCAATCAAAACACAGGCTTTTAATCACCACAAACAAGTTGACCATTATGAAACATTTTACGACTTCATTCCGGTAGACAATTTTCTTTTCGCGTAGTAATGCAGTTTATGTGACTTACAGTGAATCATGAACGCTTATTTCAAAGGGTAGTATCATGTATAAAGTCAAAGTCAATATCATTTATTCATATAGGTAAACACAATGTACATTTATGAACTTTAAAAAAATGAATACATATTAAATGCTTCTAATATTACATTTACTGCCAGTTCTCAAATCAACGGCGTAGAACAAAGAGAAGTACTGGCAATAAATTCTCCACCACTCTTTTTTATCGCCAAGTTTTTTTGTTTTACACAAATTTAGTAAGGAATTGCAACCATTACACCATGTTCCACATGACATTTTAAGTAATTAATAATAATAACATAAATAAAAACAAAGACTTGTCCCCTATCAGCAGGAGGCATGGTGAAATAGGAGCACGCACTTACATTCTCGTGGGAACAACACGCAAACACATAGTCGAAATAATTAACATCACCGCATACACGAATTCAAGTACGACCAGTCACCACAAGTAGCACCCGTTCACGAGTATGACGCATCGCCAGCCATCGGCCCCCTCGCCATATTTTAGGGAGAGAGACAACCCGACGCATGGACGCCGCCACAAGCAATGACATTTAAGCGAGACATGACGATCCTTGAAATGTGGACTTGGCTACATAAGAAATTAATAATAATACTGAAATAATTGGATACCACATGGATCACGGTTTGTTCTCACGATGTTGACGATCGCCCCAGAGTCTGGAAATGCAGCCGAGAGATTCAGTCGTGTTACCTATAATATATACTGGAGCAACTCATATCCAAGCACTAGGATCGTTTAAATATTCATTTATATTATAATAAGCCTTAGCAAGCAGTTTTACTTTAATGTACGATTTAAATTTATTTATTGCTTCGTGCTCGGGCCATGCGATGCGAGTGTCCATGGGCGGCTGTATTATCATCAGGTGAATTTCCTACTTCTATACCACATATTCTAAAAAAAATTTACTGTATAGCTATAATTGTAGCATGTTAGCGTAAGGGAGAATAAAAGTAAATTAAAGCATGTTTAGACGCTCTCCATGACGGGACTGAAGAAGAATTCAACACTATATGTTGTTAAACTGTGCCCACGTATAAACTATAAAGTCGTGCTGGGCGAATCATGATTATTATTGGACAGCGGTGACCAATTACTCTGGATATTCATGAGTTCGTTGCGTCACTTTGTTTATTTCGTGTCGGACACGCTACCACGACGCAAGTTAAATGATTTAGATTTACTTAGAGTAAGATCTTAGTAAAAAGAAAGCAGTGTTGCCCTAGTGGCTTCAACGTGTGGATCTTATCCCTGAGATCGTAGGTTCGATCCGCAGCTGTGCACTAATGGACTTTCTATATATTTAACATTCGCCCAAAAAGTGGATTGCATGTGTCAGAAACAGGAGGCTGATCGCGTACTTGCATATTAGATTGACAAGTGATCATGAAACAGATACAGAAATATGCCTAGCTAACCTAAAAAGGTTGTATAGCCACTGGTTTGTTTTCTTTTTATTTTGGAGTAAGATCTTACTATAGCTATGTCGCTGAGTCTGACCCTACTGATAGTTCCATTTGACCTTTTCGGAATTAGGAATATTAAAAACAGCTTACTGCCGGTTTATATATTATAGGAACCGGAAGTTAAAACCTATATCTAGGCCGTAGTTGTCTTATAATAACTGTATGATTTCTAAGATGTATTCCATGGAGAGCTTAATAATTTCAGTTTGAATAGAGTAGAAATCTAATAAATACATGACAGCAGTGTTACTATGTAAAATCGATTCCCAATGATTGATTTAATAATTGACCAGAAACACTGTAACAAATTGCCAATCTTCATAATTAAGACTATTGAAATTGTATTTCGCAAACTTGAAATTACAGGGTACAGAACTATCGATCGATTTTAAACTTACAGGGTAAGCCTGCCGAAGTATTTGCCGTACAACATGACTGGGAAAAAATATAACTGTATAGCCCGAGGAAATTTGGAAGTAGGTATATATTTCAAATTCCCATAGTAAATCACAGGTCATAGGTCGCCGCCTAATTGCGCTGTTATCGACACATCGGAGCTTCGAAACCGAATATTGAACGATAGCCTATAATTAAAATTATTTAGCCAAGACCACCTTCCGGAGTATTCCACTTTGTTCTTCTTCAAGTCATTTCTAAGGCACAGTAAATAAATTTTAAGTTTAAAGCGGTAACTATGAAAAGTTTTTTTAAATCGAATTTTCTAAATAAAATTATTTTTTTCTACTTTTTTATATTTTCCAATTGTTATCGCAATAAAAACCTTCTTTATATATCCTTCCCAACATATTTTGCGATTTATATTTATGACTATCTATATATAACAGACTATCTGTGCTCACACACTGTCTAATAAATAAATATTTCGGTTTTATGTTTTTGTGCTTTGTTTACATTATATTTTAGTTTAATTATTATATTAATTATCATTATTATGCTACTGTAAGAAAAGATAATTAAATAAATATCGGCTAACACTACAACTTAGAAAGATATAACCTAACGATTCACATTAGATTCGATAAAATTAAAGATAAGAACAAAGTGGAGCACTTCTATAACCCTGAGGCAATTTATTCCACATTTGCCGTAAGTCTATGCGCGAACGCATCATTAGCTGACACATTTTATTCTCGCTTTAATTTCTCTTTGAAACCTTATAGCATAGTTTAGCTGCGGGAGATGTATTTATATACATTCAAAGTTGTTTAGTTGTTCTTTACAGTGAAGATAAAAGGGTGTTTTAAACTCCAAACTTATAAAAAAAACAACATATTACGCTTATATAACCTGATATTGTGTTGTTCTGAACTGAACGAAGATACGCAAAAATACTGTTAACAAAACTTTTTATTTACCATAAGTTATAAAACTCCCTGGTACTTTCGCAATAACCTCTTTTGGGACCTTAATATAGAAGTCACCACAACAATAAAAAATATTGCCCACGAACAAAGGCTCCACCATAACGTAAATGTCGAGGCTATTCAACTTCTTGAAGCAGGGGCCTAGGAAGAAGATTAACATAGACAAAACCCAAAACCATTTTAATAAGTGCTAGTGCTCGTTAGAGTAAAGGGCTAAACTGTGGTAATTGAAGAAATAAAACACAAGAACAGAGTGTCTTCCTCTTTTATCTCTGCCTTTCAATAAATTTAAGAAATGTATTAAAGAAAAGCTGTGTAAAAAGGCTTACTATAAAGTCAACGATTATCTAGTTGATAAAAGGGCCTGGGACTAGTGCTAGACAGGCTACCTCTAATTAATTTGCGATATTTGTTTTAAAATAAGTGTTGTTTGATGATTTGCTATTTTAAAAGAGTACGAGAGTTTTTACGCCGGCTTTTTCTCTCGGCCTACACCCTCGGTCTTCTTTGCCGATGGGTAGGGATGCCTACAAATTCAAATTTAATGACGTGGAATAAGTGATACATGTATCTTGTGTTCCATAATAAACATATTTTATTTTATTTATTTTAAAGACTGTAAGTTGTGTTTTTCGATACTGTATGTTAAATTTCCTTATTAGGAAATTAGTTTTGACTTAGGTCGACGGTCGGACGGTCGACGCGTAACACAGTATAATTATTCGTTATACGTTCCACGTTCCATACAAAATGTAATACTTAGCCAATCTTATAAAAACAGAAATCTTAAACCATCTTTATTTATTACGAAACAAAAGATAGAGAAGAATTATAAGACACCATATAATACGAATAGTTAATATGAATAGTTGTTCACTTTTGATACATAAAAGGATAATTATTCCTATACGGTAACTATGTTTAAAGACTTTGTTTTTACATAACCTGATTCACCTTATTTGTATGTATTACTTTTTCTATCGGCGCCTGTTTAACAAAGAATGAAGCATACTTTATGATATAACTATAAAATATAAATATAAAGTTATGCACATCATAACGGCCTTTGCTTTGGTACCAAGGATGGTTAAATGGTCGGGGCCACTACTATGTTGAGAGGCGGACAGATGACTTGCGAAAAATAGATTGAGGAATGTCTTCCTAACTTCCTTTACCCGCCGTCTATATAAATATAAATAGATTTTTTTTATTACAAATTAACCACTTTCAATAACGATTCAAAACTTTATACATTCATTAACAAAAAAAAACATCTTCTCTACCTGTCCTATGCTGTGTCTGAAAATATTCATATTGCAACAATGGTTTAATTATAAAATATAAAATGTTATGTAGAAATTATTATGAGGTACCGTTAACTTGTCAAAAGAAAGAGGCGATCCAGGGAATCCGGGTCTGGACTAGTGCATTTTATTTTTATTATGTTTAATGAAGGTTTTTTCTTTCCTTTCTCTTCAATGTTTTGTGTCGTATTTCTATAGAAATTATTATAACTATTTGAACCAGCGGCGCCTACCTTTCAGGGAATGTTAGGCACATGAAAATATATTTGACATTTCGTACTTACAAACTTTCTACTGAATTGACTTATCCCTTAAAAGCTTAGGAGAAATCTCTGACGTCCCGATTGTTCCACCGACTTAACATACCAATTACCGAGACGGATAAAAGATTGACGTGAAAGAAATAATTAACTGACCGGTGTTTGTATAATTCATCAGGGTACCACTTAGCGCTGTTATCAGATTGTGCGAGTTACAATTAACCAAGTGTATTGTACTCGTCTTGGGTAGGTACTAACTGACGGCTCGAACGCCATGTTGATTTTTTTTTTATAGAACAGGGGGCAAACGGGCAGGAGGCTCACCTGATACCGCCGCCCATGGACACTCCCAATGCCAGAGGGCTCGCGAGTGCGATGCCGGCCTTTCAAGAATTGGTACGCTCTTTTCTTGAAGGACCCTAAGTCGAATTGGTTCGGAAATACTTCAGTGGGCAGCTGGTTCCACAAAGTGGTGGTGCGCGGCAAAAACTGCCTTGAAAAACTGATTGTCTGAAAAAAAATCGTGGAAGGTCTCAGTGTTAAATTTCCTTTATAATAATAGTTAACAAAACTGTTACATCGTTATATTTCCACAGTAATCTTGATACTTAATATGAACGAATTAAAATCATTTATATTATAAAATAACCGCCATATCAATTCTCTTTCTGCGCAGAAGCTACGCAAATTACCATGAAATTGTGGTAAAATACTTTGTATATCATAAGGACAAGTATGCGACTTAGGGACAACATGCAAATTTGTTTAATAATGTTTAAAGTAGAAGCCAGAAAGGTTCGTTTGTTCCATTAAATTGTCTGTTATTTATGAATGTCTCACGCTTAATAGAAATAATAGAACCTAAAAATACAAATTAAAAACGTTATTTTCTTTTAAAAGTATTTTTACCTTATATTTATGAAAGCATACAATATGTTAATGAATGAGTATAGATTATTAGATCTATATTTTTTTATCATCACTTAAAACCTGCTCGAGCATAATCAGCCTTTTGTTGTCAGTTTAATGTCAATCGGCTTTTGTTTATGCAAAGACCGATCATGTAACGCATCAAATACAAATGTGTCTATGACAGGTGGTAGTAGACGGAATAGATAAAGACAATGCTCTATATTTTAAATAAGGATATTCTTCTTTTATAAAACAGAAGATTAGACAGCTCGCGATCACTTAATATTTTAAAATTGTCTTTGAAAATCTAAAAAAAACCGTGTATTTTTTATAAAGAATAATGTTGTATTATAAGAATGAGGAATTATTTTAAAAATGAGTATTTTTATATTATATATGTTCTCCGATAACTCAAAGGGAAGGAAAGGAAAAATAATGAGGATACTTTAAAGTTCTAGGAAAATTCAAGGGTTGTGATTCAAGTGTATAGGCGAAGAGATTCTAAAGGTGATTCAATTTTTAAAGGCAAGGTGCCTTTATAGCGTGGGCGAGTATTTAGACCATAAGTTTGACAACAATTATAAATAACTTAACTTATTATACGACGATATGATATGACATTTGCATGCATATTTTTATAATTAATCAATCTGATTTTACCACTTTCGTTGCAACTAAACGATTTATTATTAATATATTTTTATTGAGATTCTTCCTTCTAAATGCTTAACTAAACCCATATTTGAGGCCGTCAAACTGATAAACCTGCTTACTATATCCAAAAACGATTCGTAAAATTTATGAATAATTCTTGGTTAGATATTTTGTAGCTCTATTAAATAACAATTAAAAGGTTGCGACACATTTTTATCAACATTTTAAAACAGTAGCTGATTAAAATTTTATACGCGTGACTAAGTTCATTATAATATGTTCATCCGCTTTGATACGCCGCCTCATATAAGCTCTTAAGACCTGGCTATTATAGAGATAGGAGTGGATTTATTATTTTAAGAGAGATGTTTGGGCGTCACTGTCTATTATTTTTGTGTTCTTTTACCAGGAATGAGAGCAGTGTTTGCAGAGCACTCGCTCGTACGGTGAAAAAAAAGCACTCGAAAAGAAATCACTCAAAGATGATCATGAAACAAATAATCCTCTGGTAATATTTCTTGTATCAGAGAGTTTCTGAATAGCCGCCCTGTGATTATGTAACTCACTTTTCGAACTCACACAGCGGTTTTCGCATCGGCAGTCGCTCTCAAATCAGTCGTGAAGCAGTCATTTTATAATTTAGCATTCTGAAAAGGTGGGAGCTTGTAGTTTATAGTTACAGAATCGCAAGGATGATAAAAGTAAAACAATATAAATCAGTTTCAAAATCTCCCGTTAATTGTAAGTTCAGATTCGAAACGTCGCTGTTCTTATCATCATAAAAAAATGTCTTTAGTTTAAAGATCCCATTTATTAAGGGAAACTATTTAGTGATATATTGAATGTTTAAACAGTATTGAATTAAATTCCAATTAGTTTATTCTGACACTGTGAAAGTCGAATTGATTTGTCATCTAACATGACAGTTATTCAAAACATTGATACTTCTTTATAAACCTAGGCTGTGCTTTTAATAATCAACTATTGATTTTCTAATAATTTCTTCTAGATCAAAAAGAGCGCAACCTCCAGTTACTTTAAAATATAGTAAAAAGTCAATAATTACTCATTTAAACTATTTATATGATCCTAAAAACTACTGCCGCGCACTACTACTATGTGGAACCAGCTACCGACTGAAGTATTTCCGAACCAATTCGACTAAGAGTTCTTCAAGAAAAAAGTATACTTATTCCTAAAAGGCCGGCAACGCACTCGCGAGCCTTCTGGCATTGAGAACGTATAATGGTATCACTTAACATCAGGAGAACTTCTCGTTCGTTTCTTATTCTATAAAAAAATTACATATTATTTCAGGCATATACGCTCTGTATGACTTCTCATATCATATCAAATCAAATCTTATTTTATATGTTTGCTGATTCAATACAGTCAATAAACAGGGAACGGCTGACGGTCTGAGATCAAGAAGTCAAGAAAGCTTAAGTATTTCCAAAGAAGTGCCGCTTGTTCAATGAATGTTAATGCCCACTAGAACTAAATTTCGATTAAATCTACTATCTCTAAACACATTATAAATTTTATTACATTTTAATATGAGTCATAAAGTTAAAATATTCGAACAAAACATTCGGTGAACGTGGTTGTAACTGTTATTTTGACTTCTTACATTAATGTTTTTAAAGGCGTTTGTCGAATAGTTACTATTGTATCTATTTTTCAGTCTTTTAGTATACATTCGGAGATATCACATAGCATCAGCTCGAGGTCAATGGGTTCGAATCTCAAGAGAATTGTTTTTTTTTTTTTTAATTTTATCTAACCTGACCTAACCTTTTATTTCCAAGGCAGGAGTTTCTGGAACTGGATCCACACTAAAGACTGCTATTCAGAGACTAGGTGTGCAAAACCTACTTAAACCACCGGGTAGTTCCAGCCGCATTAGGGCCGGGGTCTCGCATTCTACCCGTGCGAAAACGATGTTGAATGGCTACACCGCTTGCAAATTTCAGCCTCGGTCTAGGATGCATACATCTTACAAGCACACAGTCTTCTTTCTATAATAGGCCCCGCACTGCTAGCCTTAGAAATTTCACCGTGCCCTGCATATGGATTAACCATTCGGCCGGCAGAGAACAAATTTAAATTTAACGGGACTTGATCCCAATACCCCAAGCGATGCAGTCAGAAAGAAAACTGCTAGGCTACGAGGGTTTTAATATCCAAAAAAACCTACAATTTCTCTAAATTGATATCTACTTTCTTAATACGGAGGCAGTAAATTGATTTACTTAGATATTACATAGTAGTACACAGTAGTTTTAGAAAATTTTTTTTTTTTTTGTGTATGAATTGATATTTCAATATTAACCAAACTTCTTCTAGCTGCTTCATTCGAGAATTAATTATTTCTACCATCATTGTGTTAACACCTTAAAAACCTAGGCTTAAATAAAATACAAATATACAAGCTTTTTGAACTTAAATTAGATAAAATACTCGTTAATTGACAAAACAAACGTGGATAATAAACTTCAAAACTACTAAATGTATTTTATGGTGGACTATTCCCTAAGTTGGAATCAAGGATTTAATTATCGAAATATTTGTAGATATATAGTTTCTACGTGTGAGCAACTTTCATAAAAACTAATCCATACACTAAAAGACACTTGCTTCGGCTAAATAGATCTCGTACATAAATCCAGAAATATTAAAAAATGCCGATCAAACTAATAACCTTCCATTTGAATTCGGTTTAAAAAAGTATTGATTAGAAACTCGATCACGATTTGGTTTTTAATCTGACGGGCTCTGATCCACATTTTATGGCATTCCTTCGATTCTATACTGTTCAATAGAGTAGATTCTTGTGTCACTTACTGTTTTGGAGAAATTTTAAATGCTTCTGCATTAGGTAAATTATTCCGAAGAGTATAATTTTGTTGTTTATAGTTAACTGTTGACCACACAGAAGTAATGCAGGTTGAAAAACATACAATTAGTATTTAAAAAAACAGTGGCACTACAATATTTTAGGTCTGGGCCTCAGATTTCTATATCTCTTTCATGATCATTTGTCAATCTAATAGGCAAATAGGTGATTAGCCTCCTGTGCCAGGCACATACGTCGAATTTTTTGTCACGATGTTTTCCTTCACGGTTCGAGCGAATATTAAATGCGCACATAGAAAATCCATTGGTGAACAGCCGGGGATCGCCTATACCTACGACCTGAGGGATGAGTATCGCACTGAAGCCACTATGCCATCACTGCTTTCTTTCATTCATTAAAAATGACTAAAACACTATTTCTTAAAAACTTCAAAAACTAATAAAAACGATGCCAAAATTCCAACAATTGGGATTATTGGTCCCCCAGTGACTTTTTCCTGTTCATAAACCTCAAGAGTAGGCTCCCTGGACAGAAATTTTACGCTAAAGAAGACGTAAACGGCGAAACTGAAGCCTATTTCTCGGTTAAAGATTATAGGCGTACTTATAAAGATAGTATCGAAATTGTATGACCGCTATTATCTTTGTATCGCTCTCGAAGGTGACTATATTATATAATAAAATCAAATTCTATAAAAAAAAATCTATGTTAGCCTACGAACTTTTCAGCCCATTTCAGGTAGTATGATGTAAAGTAATAATATATCTATCCTCGAAAGACACATCACTGTGTCCTGTTTTTAGTCAATTGCGCAAGAGTTGTTTCTCAGCAGTTTGACGTTTAATTGAAAGGGGCAATTTAATTTATATGCCTCGATAGTAATTGTTGCGGCTAACTGCGCTGCAATCATTATAAATCCATTGTAATTCAACACGTTGACTTTTGACTGAAATTTAATTAGTTTCCAATCAATTATTTTGCTTTTGTTTATTTAACAGAAAGTTATTTAAGTTTGTGCCTCTCATCTTGGCAAATATCAATATTAATTTCTTAATCTTCCCGGCGCTTGTGGTACGGGATCTTATTTTGTACACATATTTTGTCAAGAAAACTTGCGAGAGGACTGTCGTAGCCACTTCTCCAATATATACAGGGTGGCCAAAAAGTCGTGGATCAAACGAAAATAGGGGATAGATGAGGTCATCAGCGGCAAAAAATTGTTTTACGGGAGGTCTCTAAGGTCTACCCCTGCAGAGTTATGATTTATTTTGGTTTTATAAGAAAATTGACTTTTTTTTACTAATTCTTCTTAAAATTCGAAAATATCTACATCCTGTATCTTTCTCATAATATCCACTAGATTGGTACTGATGAGTTCTTGCGTTCGACATACTATTTATAGTTGTTTATTGAGTGTATTCAAGATAATATTAAGTGATACGATATAACATTTTTTCAAATCATCAATTTTTCTTTACTTTGAACCCCACTGTGAAAAATAATTACTCCACCGAAAAGTGTCCCTGTACTACAAGTTTTGGTGCATTTAATAGGGATTCTGAAAAGGTATTACACGTGGCCATGAATCGCTCTGATATCTTTCTAGGAGGAATTACAAACAACGATTGTGAAATAATAATTGTATAACAATTATTTCTCAAAGGTTGTTTGTATGAAACAAAATATTTTACAATAAAATATGCTCAAAATTCCTGACTCTGACCATAATACTTAATCTGCACCGTCTAATCAAATTCCTACGTAACCCTCCAGCCATCTGTCCAATTTTTTGAATCTAGTCCGATTCACACAGTACTGGTCCCATGTAGGTAAATAATGTATCATAAGTCCGAATCGTTGTTGTTTTTTCGTCCTAGAAAGATATTAGAGCGACTCATGGCCATGTGTAATACCTTTTCAGAATCCATATGAAATGCGCCAAAACTTGTAACACAGGGTCACTTTTCGGTAGAGTAATTTTTTTTCACAGTGGGGTCCGAAGTAAACAAAAAGTTTTGATTTGAAAAAAAATTATATCGTATAACTTAATATTATCTTCAATACACTCAATAAACAACTATAAATAGTATGTGTTAAGCAAGAACTCATCAGCACCAATCTAGTGGATATTATGAAAAAGATACAGGATGTAGATTTTATCGAATTTTAATAAGAATTAGTAAAAAAAAGTCAATTTTCTTATAAAACGCAAAATAAATCATAACTCTGCAGGGGTTGACCTTAGAGACCTCCCGTAGAACAATTTTTTGCCGCATATGACCTCATCTATCCCCTATTTGCGTTTGATCCACGACTTTTTGGCCACCCTGTATATATGTTTCTATTCCTGTTTCTATATTTATAGGCATGTGGGAGCCCACTCGTCTCGTGAGTGGCTTACGCTTTCGTTGCACTAAGTGTAATTAAAAGTAAGTAATTGCAGAAATCTTCCAGTTGCGATCTGAAACTTATTAATCTTTCAGGTAACTGCTGGACTTATCTTTATATCGACTTGTTGCTCCACCTCATATCTGGAGGCTCCAAATACTGTACATTCAATAATGAGATGCATGACTGTCTGATTTGTTTGCAGGTCGCGCGCGTACATGTCGGATCTGATTTCTGATTTTCTGTTTTTTTCCTTTTTAGGCTTATTATTTTGTAGTCGTCTACATTGCTTATACGAAAATTCGTTATTTTGGCGTTATGAGCTTGTTATATTATTGTCCACGTTACAGAAATCAATTAAATGGATTCTTAATTACTTTAATATTGTTAAATAACTTTATAAATAAAACGTTATTCTACTGTTGCGTTATTTTACTGACACTAATTATCCATACACAAGGACATTCCTGTGTCGTGACCTGACTCTTCCGAGATGCAAAATAAAATACAAGCTCATATCATACATGTTAAAACGAGGATAATCAACACTTATAAAATATGTAAGAAATAAGATATACACGTGCGAAAATGACATTTAGATGAGTGTATACGTGTGTGCCTGAATGATCATATGAAAAAGCCTCACCTCAAACAATCACAAGTAATGTTTTTCTTAATCTTCCTATCTTTCGTAATCAATTTTTTGTCATTCGTCTATAATATTTTCAATACGATTTGTCTAAATATAGTTATGCAAATAATGTATTATAACTGAAGAATTAGTAACTTAGCCTACTTCAAAAACTAAGTATTTTATTAGGCTAATAATACCTATAACGCTTTATTATATTAATTCAATAAACGAATGCAAGTGGCCTGGAATTAATTGCACTGGCGTTATAATCAGTAATACAATAAAATATAAACTAAGCTCGGCGCACGCGCATAACAACTGTGTGGGACGTTATGAGTTACCAGATGCTACTGTCGGGAATCGACACGGTAGCGCTATCAGTAAAGAATCGATAATTGACCTTAATTGTTAATAAAAACGTATTTCTTTATTTTACTTACGGATAACGATTAGTTATTATTTACAGAAATAATGGGAGAGGTTGTAAAGGGGTATACTAATAAGAAACTTTCACAGCGAAGCTTTTGATTCCGATTTCAATACTGAGTCATTGATATCATTAAATAACGAAGATACAGATATATTAACTACAAAGGTTGATAGCATTTTAGCAAATTCCAGCTAAAAGAGCTTTTTTAAGCAAAACCCCGGCCTGTCCGAGTCATGCACGTCCTAGTCGTCCACCCTGGGATCTGCTGCAGCCACGGTAGAGCTGCAGCTGAGCTGAGGATGCAAGGCAAAAGAATCCACTCATTAGGGAGGTAACCTGCATAAAACCGAGCTTGTCTGGAAGCTGAAAACACGAGGCTGAAAATACGAAGTCCGAATGCGATAGAGAGTCACTGTGGACTCTGCCCCAATTAGGGGTTATAGGACATGAAATCAGTAGCAAATTCCATAACTGGACATACACTCTTTGCAGACTGGACTGGCGACATAGTCTTTCTCCATTAAAGACTAAATATGTAGTACACTATTTTTGCTGTTATCATTGCAGAATATATTTATATAAACATTCTTAATTGGAATTTAATACTTATTAAATTACTCAACATTTTGGTTAAAGAACGAAACTAATTTAAAACTTACGTGTATAATATCAAATGTCAAAACAATAAAATATATGAAATGTTCAAAATAACAAGACGCGTTGCTTGTTACGTTTCTTAACAACTTCCTTGATCAATAAAAATTCCATATTATACCACGATTAACAAAAAACAATAACAATTTCAAAGTTACGACAGTTAAATTACGTGTGGACAGAGGAAACGAATAGGAGCGTCGTAAAAATATGATATTTGTCGACATGTTTGTAACATTAGCTTGAATGATAGACTTTTTGGATAAGGCTGTTTATAAACAAATCTTGTGGACACGTGATTCTTGCTGATAAAACTAAAAATGTACATATAGACTTTATTTAATTTTGTTCCATGACAAAACAGTAAGAAATATATTATAATATAAATTAATCCTCCCTACAACGCGATACCCCTATAACGTGGTAACCCTATAACCCGTCCCCCAAGAGATTTCTCAAGATATATTTCTGTATTGTGAATTTTAAAATAATTTGACAATTGCATGTTGGTATAAAATTAAACTCAGTTCTATAAATCTCCAACTAATCTTAATTAAATTTGTGTTCCTAGTATTTCAATTGTTAAAAAAAAATACGGTTTTACGAGAATATTTTTTTAGAATACAAGGTGATTTCCTATAAGGCGGTAGATCAGGACAGCGGGGGATTACTGTAGAATGAAAAGTTGATATTTATGGTACGGTAGGTACATTTTGCATAGTTCTTATTTATTTCGTGCTTTAGTAGTTTTTATCTCAGTTTTCCCATTAAGGCTTACTTAATATCTGCGCCAGCAATAAAATATAGCCAGTTCAAGATACTTTTCTGCAAATCAACCAAAATTTCGTATCCAATACACAAATTTTCTATTATGACAGCTGTCAAATAGTCTTTTGAAAAATTAACGGCTTGTATAAATTACAATAGATATTTAAAATATCATAACTGTCTTTAATAAATAGAACCGACTCCAACATTCACTAAAAGTATTACATCTATATGTATATGATAACCCTTCTTTTGTTTTTTTTGATGTCACTAAATATAATGTATAAAGTGCCTAAATAAAACTCAGCCGGCGTCCGGCCCGTGCCGTCTAACTTATAGCAACGCCGCATGAATATTTATCAAAAAAAAATATGTTGTACATTACATACAGAAATAAATATACCACGAAAGTCATTAAGCGTGTAACATTTTGTGAGTCTAATAAGAGCCTTACGGTTGTTTTAACGATGTCTAGTACCCGTTTGATTCATTATTTAAATACTTGTACAATTAAAAAATCGATCGAAGTCAGGACTTTTGAATTAAACGCCATGTTGACCACAATGCCTTTGAACGCATCACGTTTCATGAAAGATCTTTATGACGATACCACTTCTGGTCAGTTATACAGTCAACTCTCGATAAGTTGACACTCGTTAATTTGAATCTCTCGATAATTTGAAATATTTTCCGGTCCCTTGAAAAATACTAGATAAATTGAATAAAATCAATGATAATTGGTCCCTTCGGTAATTTGAAGTTGAAAAAGTATTATCTTGCTCGCCAACATGCGATAATTTGTTATCCGGTCTTCCCTACTCTCTATAATTTGAAGCGTTTATCACGCACATACCTGTCGTTTGTTTACGTACATGCCCAGACTTGTCTTTATAAAAAATTGTGAATAAGTGTTATAATAATTGTTAATACATAATAAGAATATAGAATTAATAAGTAACAAATTTTGATCAAATTCTTATTTCCTTCAGTCGCCCTTCCCCCTCGTGGTTATTCAAACACTTGTTATTTGAACTCTTGATAATTTGAAATTTATCTCTGGTCCCTTGAGTTTCAAATTAACGAGAGTCGACTGTACCATGAAAAATTTACAACGGAAAAGACGACTCAGAAAATGCGTTTTAAGTAGGTACTTGTTTTCAGTGTCTTGCGCCAAATTCAGAGACAAATGGTGGTACAATGCAGAAAGTGGCACGGCGCAGACAGGCTTTGCAAAAAAAGAGCACTAAGAATGAGATGATATAAATATATTTTTTTTAAGTGTAAAAATATCTGAAATAAAAGGCTTTTATTATTATTTGTGTCTAAGGCACACATGAAAAACCACTGGGTTGCTATATCTTAGGGGGCGTCCATAAATTACGTGAGGTGTTTTTTTAAATTTTCTGTTCCTCCCTCCCCCCCCTGGTGAGATGTCGTGAGATTTTATTCAACCCCCACCCCATCCCCCAATCTCACGTGAGATTTGTCAAAATGTGGGTTTCTTACGTAAACGCGTAAGAAGCTATTTTTTTGAGCTTGGAGAACTCAAAATAACACAGAATTCGTACTATTGAGCTCGAAGAGCTCAAAAACAAAATAAGTGAAATGTTGAGCGTTTAGGTATAGAGTTAGCGGGAAGTTGCAGAGATGGCCTTTAGGGTCAACCGTTTTCCTAATTTTTTTTTCAATCAGAAAAAAAATTGCGTGATATTTGCCGAGACACCCCCTCTCTCCAACGTAAGATTAAATGAGATTTGACCAGACCCCCTCCCCCCCTTAAACACCTCACGTAATTTATGGACGCCCCCTTAACCACTGTACTATATTTGTAACTATATCTACATGTTGTACCACGAAAAAAATTTACTTGCAAAACATTCATTTGAAATAGAATCGTTTTGATTGAAACTGGTTCGGGCTCCACTTTTAAACCTTACCAGCAAGAAACTTGAATTTAAATTTATAAGTACTTATACGTAATTAGTGCGACGATTTAATATCCAATAAAAACTCTAAGAAATGGTAGCAGGCCATAGGTAATTTAAAATTCTCTGTAATATAAGAAGTAACGATGCGATCTTATTTGTGTTCAATTAATTTAAATGTACTTTTTTAATTTGTACTAAATGGAAGTGGGGCTTGTCAAATACTCTGGGCTGATCGTTAAGAGAATATTTTATGACCTAAATATTTAGATATCTATCTAGTGAAAGTCCAAATCATTACGGGAGTTGAAAAAGAATCCATCTAAACACGGTTTTCTCGGAACTACTGAGTTTTGGTTTTGATTAGGGCTATAAAAATTAATTTCTTTTTTTATTTACTATAAATTTCATTCAATTTCATCCCTGAGGTCGTAGGTTTGATCCCCTGTACAACAACGGGATTTATATGTGCAGAAAGTAGTTAAAGTTGTGCGCATTTTAACATTAGCTCAGCAGTGAAGGAAAACATCGTAAGGACACCGGATTGCCTTAGAACCAAAAAAAATTGACCTAAAGTTTGTAGCGCTACTGATTTATTTTCTTAAATTTGTTTCAGTTGATGGTAACGAAATTGTGTTCTATGAAAGTTCCTTGACAGACAAAACAGTGCATTTGATTGTCATTGGACAATCGAACGTCATATGACTAAGATGATGTTGACTTGACGCGTGTTTCCCTGGTTTTGTGTCTTAAGACACGTTATCAGCAACGCAGTTTAGATTGTTTTATCAAATAAGAGGCTCACTTAGTGTGTGCTCACACTGCCACCTGGCTTCCAGTAAAAGCTGGCCTTTTTAGAATCGGAACGTTTACATTGTATAAACGCTTTGTACGCATGTATAAGTTTTTTTAACTCATTAATAACTTAACGATTCATAACCCACAAAAGTTTCCACGAGTCTCTTTCATGAGCTGATTTTCTCCATCCTTCCGGCAGATCGTCCTCCTACTCTTTATTTGACAGCCTCTTTACCTTCTACCATCTCTCATTTATTTATTATTATTTTAATTATTGTTAATACATTTTATATTTTTGTCCTTTTCCTTTATTTTGTGGTTGCCGTTCCATTGACAAAGTAAGTTTTCTCCACTGTAAGGCATCCATAAATAAAACACGGTAGGATACACTTGTATGTAATTAGTTAATTACATACAAGTAATATAGTTTGTGCACAGCTCTTTAACAATCAAAATTAAATCAATTTTAAATATTTTTTAATGTGATCGAAGGTAGATTTAATCCTGACGTGTGTTGTTATAAATATTGTTGTTGATATGCATTTATTTGTAGCCTGCCGACGTGGTCATGTACGGCGATGAATAAGAAATATGTATAATAAATGGCCTACAAGCTAACACGGTCGAGTATTACTGGGCTCCTGGCTTCGACTATATTCATAATTCATACTGTTTCTAATTTGTTACGGATAGACCATTAATTCATTATGATACGATGAGTATTGAATGTATGTGATGTAAATCTTCATTAACCGATATATTTATTGAAGTTTACCACATCATACATAATGCTCTAGTATATGTTCCAACTTATCCTTTCTAAAATGTATGTCAATTTTGGTAAAATTGTTATAAAAATTTGAAAAAAAATTACCAGTAAAGCAACGGATTAGATATGCACTTAACAATGCTTTCTTTAAAATTGATCAGCCCACTACCGAATATATCCAATATATCTAATATATATAATAGCTAACTGCTTGATCCGTTATAATCGGGAAAAAATCGAATATGTGGTGCCTAGGTAGATCGGTCGTGTTCCAGAACACATAACTTTTTATTTAGATGTGAGAAATAAACACTTTGCACTTCACTAAATCATAGTAAAGAACGTTTAGACCCAAAAATTTATGGCACGCAGATCGTAATCATTCCCTATTTAAACAAATGAAGTGAAGATAATTAATTCTAATTCCAATAGATTTATATATTTTTAATTTAAATGTCCTGTTTTTTTGTTCCTTTTTTTAGCATATAGGGATGGCACTATTTTAATATGTTAAAATCTCAGTCTATATGTGATCCAATTATTCATCAATAGATAAATAAATCAAATAAACATATACACACAGATAATTTTATTTAGTACTTCCGCCCGCAGCCGCCTTTGCGTGGTTTTCATATGATATAATTTTAGTATTTTATTAAAAATACCTATTGCTTTTAAACAGAGAACATCCTAGGTTCGATCCCCGGCTGTAGACCAATAGACTTTCTGTCTAAGCGCTAATTTACTACAATTCGTTGGAAGGGTGAAGGAAAACATCGTGAGAAACTGGCTTGCCTTAGACCCAAAAGTTGACGGATCATATCACGAAACATATACAGAAATCTGAGGCCCTCACCTAAAAACAGTAAGATGCGGTGAGGTCTACAGTAAGGAATTATTTATAAAAAATACATACTGTCAGAGTTACACAATAGCGTAATGGCATCTTTAAATATTATATAAATAGGTACTCATTATATATTTTAATCAATTACTCTTAAGTACCAATGCCCCGGGCATATGTCAATCAGACTGAAGAATCTCAGAAATTTCTTCCTATTAATAGATAGTTGATAAACGTGTGCCCCATTGAGTAAATAATTACAATGGCAATATAAGGCAGTAATATAATGTTGTCCATAATTGGTAAACAGTTGTAATTGGATAAGTTGCCGATACGGTGAGAGACAATCATTTTTACTGATGTGAGACTTATTTATTTTTTTACAAAAACAGTACTAAGTCAATACGATAATGTCGAAAATATATATACAAATATAATACATAATGCGAAATATTAGCGGTGCAAACAGTACAAAAGAAGATTTTAGTAAAGGCGGTCTGCGTGTTTCGGCTGAAAAGGATGAGACTTGCCGCAGTTTGATAGTTTGCGAGTTACGGAAGGAAAAAAATTTGGATTTGCATTCAAGAGGCAAACATTATACACACAATATCGCAACTGTGAACTCACTCTGCGAACATATAAGGATGTCATTCAGTAGGCAACGTTTTTTGACACACGCCGTCATCTTTTTGGGTCTAAGGGTGGGACCTGACCAAAGTCACGAGGTGTAGCATTCGCATCGAGCGTGTTACGCACGAGCATGTTACGCTGTATTCTAAAATCGGCGTAACATGCTCGTCAAAACTCAGTGCGAACACAAACTCAGACAGCGAGGAAGCGTTGGTATCTTTGATTCTACTCAATTATTGTTTCATCCAAATTAAGAAGAAGTAAAAAATTTACTGGACATCAAACTTATTTAAAAACAGAGGCGGTGGTTTGTCATTGATAGCAATTGAAAAAAACCAAATGATTACTGGACAGCATAAAAACTTTGTACGCATGTATCCGATCGATTTTGAACAACTCGTGAATTTAATTGTACTAAAAATACTTAAAAAAGACACAATTTATAGAAAATCATAATCATGATCACTCACGACGTGTGATGCGTACTGACTGAACCGCGTAAGAATCAAAGGATTCGCCGAAAAACCGACAGCCTGGTGGAGCACTCTAAGCGAACAACGAGCGGCTCGTTTCTCGCTGGTTTCTCCGTAACACGACGTACTGACTGCACGAATGCTCGCTATGTAATGTGTTACATTACACCTCGTAACGTTGGTCAGTACCCACCTTAAGGCAAGCCGATTTCATCACGATGTTTTCCTGCACCTTTCGAAAGAATATATAATGCGCATTTAGATAGAAAGTCAATTGATGCACAATCGGGGATCAAACCTCAGGGATGAGAGTCGCACGCTTAATCCGGTAGGGCAACACTGCTTCATTAACTAATAACTTTTGTTAATAAACAAAGTTGTCATGTTTAAAAAGTCACAATCAGTTTAAATATATTCAAGAAATATTTTCTTCATTCTTTTGCAGTATAGTAAAATAAATGTAAAATTTAGTTGTCAGAAAATATTTTTGAATAAAAGAATTCTTTATTCTTCTTAAACCTTAATGGTAGCATGGTTACCCTACTGTGTGGATCGTGTTCGCGAAGCGTGCGCACAGGAGGGGGTCAATCTGTCAGCGAGCAATTATACGATTATTGTATTGTACTGCGTAAATTGATATTTTTGGTTTTCGGTAATAATTATTAATTGTAATGTCTCGTAGATCTCCTTATCCAAATAAAAACCATTAATTGTGTCTGATTTTGAAATATTTGCGATTAACTAACTTAACATTCGATTTCACTGGAATCCTAGTTATGTACAATACTTCTATTTGCCTTACAAAAGTTTATATTAAGAAGACACTGGCCATTTATAATTTGTTTAAAAAACACATTACAAATAAAAATAAAAACGTTCCAATTTCAAAATTCCATAATCGAGTCTACAGTTTGAAGTGTCCTGTTTGTCTATGTCAACACAAAATTTTTCTATCTGTGGACTGATTTTGGAGATCCAAAAATATTAAATTAATATTAAGTTATCCATTTTTACAAATGGTTAACTTTTAAATTACTTAAATTTAAAGCAATTTCTAAAGAAGACTCTCTAAACTATAAAAATTTACATCTACAGATAATAAAGCTAGACGACACAACATACAATAAAAAACTATTTACCATATTTAACCATTTCTAGCTCACGAGTTGTCCTTTATTATATTCCAAGTATCATTATTTAGCGCCATAATAGGTTCCAGTAATGACGCCAAGCGATTTAGACCTGACGTCATCGAACTATGGCCTTAAACGATTTAGAATATTCCTAGATATTCAATATTTTGTATCTATATCGATTTTCATAATCAATTCGATGGTTTGAATTATTATTTAAGCTTTTAAATTCTCTTGGTATAAGTACTGAAATGGAGAAAGTAATAATTATATTTGTTTCCCAATATATTAAATTATCCTAGTAATAAACAAATATCTAGATTGTAAGTGGTTAGCCCGCTGCTGCGAAAGTATGTTGTTACACCGGGAGCAGAACGAAACATTCCACGTAGGCAGTCAAATTGTAATTTTTTGAAGTTATACTTTATTTAGCCCGTTAGGGAATAATGATGAGAGTATATTTTTGCGATGAGCGCGCACACCGTCACAAAAAACCGACACCCTGAAGTTATAGCTATATATATATAACATTTTAGTTTTTTCTAAAGTTAGTGTCGTTTTCTCTACAAACGTAGAATACAATTTTTGAAAAGATTTTTATCTTGTTACGCCAAGAAGTATAACCTCTAACGCGTGTACATATATAAGTACCTACACACACGATTTTTTAAATTTTCAGTTTAAATAACAAATTTATTTAATACCTCTTCCACACAACACTTTTATAACTGTCTAAAAGCGTTCATTATGTACACCTTCATATTCTATACTTATTAAAGTCTTCCATTAAAGTTCAAATCTGCCCTAGTTTCTTATTTAGTAACAACAATGCACTTAAACGATAACATATAATATGATAAATGCATTTCCAAACAATTCAATCTTTAACAAAGCGGAGGCGTCGCGTCGCGTGCAAAGAAAAGAATGATAATATGATACAATTCATACATTTCGGTAGTAAGTTGAAGTAACTCTTATCAAACAAAACAAATTCAAATGAACAATGACACGGTGTTGGTATCGTTAAGCGGTACGTGTGGCCTACGATATCGGATCTACTTTATAACCTGTAAAGTGTATATAGAATTCACGGTAACCATTTCTGTATAATCGTAAGCCCTGTGCGATTTAATAATTAACCCTTAATTTGATTATGTTCACTGTGATAAACACTCATGAAAAATAAATATTGAGCGACTATTTTCTACTATTTTTCGGTTTTTATTTTAGTTATAGCAAGTTTAATTTGTATTTATCGGTACAAAAAATAATTCTACAAATGGCATCATCGTTAATCTGTCATTATTGAGACAAGATGTCAGCGAGACGCGGGCACTCGATTCTTTGCAAGGTAAATATTTATTAAATAATGTTATATTTGACTAAACTAACTTTTTATGGTTTATATTTGCTAAACAATACTTATGCTTTGGTTTGGAATGGGTTTTACGTAGTGTTTTGTGTTTTTGGTAACTTTTATTTGGAGGCAAACTAGGTTGTTCATCACAGTGAACACTGCCAAATACTCGAATAAGTACTGTCAATTTGATATGTTTATTGTGATGAACATTGCCAAATTAGGGATAACTTTTATTTACAAATAATGTGCTTTGTGTGGTGGGCTTCTTTTGGTTTTTCTTTAATTTTTTCTCATCGCCAGAGCTTTTTTACCTACTGAAAGAAAACTACGGTGTCTTTGGTCTTGGTACAATACGAAGCAACTGGATTAGAGGAGCTGAAAAGTTGCTACCGAATGAAAAGGTGATGTGATGCACAAGTTGTCTGTGATCCAAATAAATAAGTTATAGTACGCTGGAATGATAATAAACCTGTAACTCTTATAAGCTCATTTATTGGATCTGAACCAGTACAAAAAATAAAAAAGAACAAGCAAAGAACAGAAACAAAAAATAGAAGTGGATTTTCCGCAAATAGTTCGCGAGTATAATAAACATATGGGGGGTGTAGACCTGGCTGATATCACTATATAAAGTTCCATTCAAAACTAGAAGGTGGTACATAGGAATATTTAGCCAACTTCTAGATGTGTGTATAAATAATGCATGGCTATTTTTTAAACGTAACTGTCAGGGAAGTCAACGAAAATCAAAGTCATTGAAAGTTTTCCGATATGAAAGTTACTTAAGTTTAACAAAGAAAAATAGATCTATACCTCGTGAAAATATACAAGAATGTAAAATTATAAACCCAAGATCAGCCAGGCCTACAAGCCCCATCAGATTCGATAATACAGAACAATTTCCCAGCACAAAAGAAGACATGGGGCGATGCAAGTTTTGCCAGAAAAACACAACTGTATATTGTATAAAATGCAATGTGAGACTTTGTTTTGTTACGGGAAAAAATCCTCGCAATTGTTTTTTATTTTTTCATAATAAATAAGTTGATTTAATGATATGTATAATGTTTTTAATTTACCTGTTGTTATGACACTAATTTGACAACGTTTACCACAGTGAACATTACAAATTACTTGTTATCCTCAACATATTTCGCAGTGTTCACTGTGATGAACATTGATTTCCTGAAAATCTGAAAGGAAAATATTTTTTTGTCTATTTTTCCTAAGTTGTATTTAACCCTAGGATTTCAGATATACATCTTAGTTCATAAAATAAAACAACTCGGATCTCTGCCAAATTAAGGGTTAATAGATTAAAATATCTAACAGTGGCAGATAATGGTTCAAATAATTATACATATAATTATTTCTTCACATTTATCACTATTCATAACAACTGCATAGGAAGATCACAGACGGAAAGTGACTTAGTTTAATATTAAAATTATACAAATACAAAACAAATATGAATTAACCGCAATTTTTAATATTGGAGGGAAATGCATAAGTTACTCTCACGTTTATGGTTATTTTAATATATTTAGACATTGTGTATAAAAATCGTTGTATGGTGTTGAATGTACTTTAATTGATATCCTTTTTATTATGTATAATAAAGTTTTTTTATTAGCTTTCTTCTTTCTTTATTTTATTATTTATCAAATGCATATATTTTCTTTACGCATAATCTGTTAGTCGTGTCCAATAAATGTAAAATCGGAGTCGTACATTTTAAAAGTTGCGTTTGATGCAAGTCATAAAGTAAGTGGCGGTAGAGCGCGCGTGTGGCCAGCGTTAACGTCGCACAACAATGCTCTCTGATATAAAGAAAACATTTTTTATTTAAATTCTCCATATAGCCATTACCTAACGGACCATTGTAATGTTTCACAATAATCCATAGATAATGTTCTTGTTCTATGTTTATTTAGATAATATCCATTTGAATTAAATAAACACCTAAATATTATTACATTGCTACGAAATATTTTCGTAAAGAATTTTATTGTAATATACAAGCGTGCAGTACGTTATTAAAGTAAGTTACGCGTTGCGTACTACGTAATACAGAGTTTGCGACCAGATACCTAGTGCACTTAGAATATTGACGGCATGCCTTTAACTCTTAAATCAGATATATGTTTAAAGAAACAAACAGATGCGATATGTCAAACACAATGTAGTGCAGATTATTACTGCTAATTTTCTCGTAAAATTTCATAGAAAAACCTAAATCTGACATTTATTTTCCAATTAATAAGCATCTACTTCCGGTAAAATAATATTAATTTTTCCTGTTTCCAATGCCGGCACGTGGATTAGTATTAAGGGTCCGGCAATTATTATCCTAAATATTTTGATGTATTTAGATTAATATTTTGCCAAAAATATTTTTATACTGGCTAAGCCCCAAGTTCACGTGGCGTTTACTTTTTCGTTGTTTGAGATAATTATCATCGCAACAATACAAACTGCTTCTAGGTTTCGTTTAAGATAAGTGTTATTTAGTTTTATTTTGATATGGCGCGTTTTTTGTCATAGGAGGAGGTATTGCGCGAACAACATCAGGAAAGAGCCACAGAAAAATCGAGCTCCGACAGTATTTTAAAAATTTGTTTTGAATTATCGACTTAGTCCAACGTTATTAGAAAATCTTTGCGAACAAAGTGATGATGATGCAGATGATACGTCCTAATAAAAATAGATGGATTGATTGCACATCCCCAAAATAGATAGTTAAAAATTAAATAATTATAACATAATATAATTCTATTTAAATACAATAATTTTACTATAATTTGGTATCGCTTTTTGTACATTTTAATTGGAAATAATGGATGTCATTCAAATCATCATTTTACAATTTTTTCATATCTATTTCGAAATCCATCACCAATATTTAGATCGTAGGTGCTTTGATAATACCCCCTAATACGAAGTTCGTCTTTCTTTCAGTATTTTCGTAATAGCGATAAATAAACTTTAAAAAAAATCTCAAAACATAATGTAAAGACCCTAACTCTTTACCTTAATCTTGGTCAAAAAACATAGCTATTAGCTACACTTGCATGGGCATAAAGTGACCAGTTTTTATTTTTTCTGGTATAATAGTTTCTGTTGTAACATGCACTTCCCTCTTATAGTTTTTACCGTGCAACTCGATACAATAAAAAAATATCCTTGAATTAATCGATACACGCGATTTGCAACATTAAATTAGAAACTGATGACGTAACTATTAACAAATACAATAAACAAAAAGGTAAAATTCAAAATAAAAATGCGTCTAACATAACCCGGGCAAAAGTAAGCAGTGACTAGCAAAACATGTGACGATCGGCCGAGTAAAATATTTTGGATCCAATTTTATTAAACTAAAATTATGTATTTCGAACACGCTTTGTAATCTGTGAAAAATATGTTGCTAATGATGAAGGAACGTTATTACTAGATAAAATTGTGTAAAATTAATACATATTATTAATGACGTGCATTCCTAATAACTCCATGTATATTTCTTTAGCAATAAATCAATACCGCCGCACTCACTTGTGTTCACCAATTAATAAGCCACTTCAAAAGTACCGACGATCACGAACTATGCTTTTTTAAACCAATTGTAATAGGGTTGTCAATTGTCAAAAAGTAAAAATAAGTTATCGAAAACTCAGTTAAATCATATAATACATTTATTAAATGTTTACCATTATTGTTGCACATTATACATAAATTATACGTAATGAACTTGTTACATTAATAAATGTTCAACCAAATGCGAAATTTCAGCTTTTTTTTTTTTTAATTTATTTATTAGCCGGATACAAAGTCCATTGGCAGAATTTCAGCTTTTAGTTTAAAATGTTGCCATGTTGTTCGTAGCAATAAGTACAGTTCAAAGTGAAATGTAAAGCCTCTAGAAAACAGTCTAATATTTTAAGAGATGATAAAGAAAATCTAAAATTATTGTTATAAAAATATATATTTTAGTTAAAGTTCATAATAGACAACCCTTGTGATTCTGGTGTCCCGTCGCTCCAACATGGGCTAGATATTTTACTAAATCAATGTTTTATAGTAATTAAAAACTATAGTTTGTAGTTTTGCTAAATAATAACGCTAGAACCCGTTATAGAACTTTGCCTAAGAATCCATTTTTATCAATAGGGCTTTGATCTCCGATTTTATGTCTAAATCATGCCGGTCTTCTTGCCATATTTTGCTTCACCGAGTGTGCACTGCTAGACACGGGATCGGAAAAAACCTTGCTAAATCAAACACTGCCGAAACTTGTTTCTGCATTTCTTAACCATAGAAAAATATTTAAAGGTATCTTCCAGTGAAAAATCTAGTATAGTCGTATTTTTAATTAGACGAAGTCAACTGACGTTTACGGTGTTGTCAGTTTTTAATGAAATAAAAATAGTGTTGGGACAAAGTAAAAACCCCTGAATTAATGACCGGTGATGGCACTAGTCGCCGCGCCGCGCTTTGTAATAAGCCGTCAAAAAACTGATTGTAGTTACATAGTACTAGTACCTAACTTATATCAGAACACTTTTATACAATTTTGAAATAGAAATAATATTCTTTTATAGTTTGAAATGATTACCTATTCACACTCATTGTTCATTAATCTGATTGAACAAGAACTGAACGCATCGCTATTACTTTAAATATGGCAACATTATTTTACAAAGTTTCAGTCGGCTTCGTCTAATTAAAAATACCACTATTGACTATACAGTCTGTAGCTTATTGTGATGAATGTTTCAAAGTTCTCGATACACAAACCTTGGTAAATGTGATACATGACAACACGTAGACAGTGAAGTCACGCAAACATCATTTGCAATTCCACAAATCGTAAATGATAAATGAAATCGTACAAATTCATCATTTTAAGCACATCCAAGTGACTAACAATTACCATAGCTTGAGTTTTCTATTAATAAATAAATATTAATAATTATAATTTATTTGCAAGAATATGGTAAATAAATGTTATGGCGAATCAAAAGTTCGCATATTCTGCCACACATAATATCGTGCAAATTTGTCCTAAAAGGAATTTTATCTAGAAGTTATATATTAAGTACTCATATCAATTAGTCAATTATTTTATTATATGTAGTGATAAAATTATTACATTAAAATATATTATTACGTTTTCAAATTAATATTAATTATAATGTTTCACGCAAATAATCATTTATAGAATAATAACTTTTTCCAAAGTCATTCAAAGTCAAAGAAATTAAGTCGATTTATGCAGGGTGTTAAATTGAATGTATAACCAATAAAAAAAATCACACAAGAAACAAAAAACAAACATAAAAAATTAATTAGTAAAAACAAAATAGCATAGTAAAAACAATTAAGCAACTACTATAGGCACTAACAAATAATAGAAATTTAGTCAGTTCACTTACACAATAAATGTTCGTTAACCTATTTAATTCATTCCAGTGAATCATATGTGCCCTTTTTAGAAGGTAATAATTAAAATTGTAAAACATTGGGAAAAATGTTAGTGCCTTCTTCGTACTAAGAACAAATTTCCCAACGTGTGTCAAAGACAGCCACCTAATTTCCTATCCAAACATAAAGTAATACGTCTTCCTACTATCTATGAAGGTTATAACGGATTATTATTACAATAAAGTCTACTCCGGGTGAGCACGAATGGCCAAGCTTATATGAAAGCTGTATTGCGAGCAATTCATCATTCGCAATCAAGTCCTGCGGTAGCTTGATTAAACGCTTCTCTTATCGGAGGAGACTGCGAACATGATGCTAACATACATCCGTTTATAAATATGAATAGCTCCAACTGATCTATAGGACAAGCCAATCTAATAAAATACAAAATTGGATTTGCCTTGGAGAATTAACTTCTGAAGTATTTCCACAAGTCTTCACTGCTTTTAAATGTTCAAATACGTTCGCATTAACTTTTAATGTAATTACTATAAATAGGCTTAGTTTAGTTTTAAAAATATGATTACAATTAACTATTTGATGTTACGTTTTTGTATCTTTCTATTTTATATATAGGAAAAAAAATGCAATACAACCATTAAGAGATTCGCTCGGGGACTGCCGCGGTAAAGCTATTGCATATATTTTTTTTCAACTTATGCAATTATAATTATTTGTTTATGCAGTTTTTTTTTTGATATATTAATTCAATCTACCACTCTACCAAACTCAGACTAACTCGCCTATATAGTCTGTCTCACTCTAACGAGCACCGGCTGCACAGATCTCGTCAGAGATATGTGAATACGCAGTTTGCGTTCTGTCCCGCTCTAACGCGTAAGGTTTATTCGTTACGGAATTTCTGAATTCGGTCTCCACGCTCGAGGCTCGCGATAGAAGCTAAAAAGAAATGAATGCATAAAAAATGCTAGAAAATTGCAATCCTTTTCTCGTGATGTTACTGTTAAAGTACACGAGTTTTTATTAATTGCGCACATACCAAGCAATAGCAAGATTGAACACACAATATCATGGATAGAAGCCTATTTAGCTTACACGTCATAACACTATTAAAATAAAATGCAATTCAATTTAACAAGCCAACCACTTTTGTGCGATTGCTTATCAGCTAAATAATTTTGCACCTAATTTACACCAAGTCCGCACTAATTACGAAAATAATAAACCTTATTTTATCACGATTCGTATCTTGTTATAATTAAAGTTAACAGCCTTAGTGTAGCCATAATTCACTCAAATCTCAGGTTAGTTAGTCAGCCTGTGGTAGTAGATAGTCCTGGGCTCGATTCGGGAAAACAACGGCGTAATGTAGACAGATTTGGCTATGTATTTTGGTATTTTCAAATAATTTGGATCACTGGTAAGTTGCTTGAAATTTCAAGGTATTCGAAGGAGTACTACACGAATACATTGTTGGCTTCGTGGCTTCAGCGTGCGTTAGACCTAAAGGTTCTAGAAAATACGTAGAAAACCAAAACAATATTTTATTAATTTGAATAAAATACTTAACAAGACGCGAGCTCACTTTTAATAGCCATTAGCAAGTTAATTTTTTTAATTTGGCTATAATTTAAATATTAATGCAGTCCTTATAAAGTATTAACTAGCTTGGTCACCCTGAACTGGCCGTTACACGTATCTGAGATCAATCAAAGTTGACACTTTGCATAATTACTATCTTGTTTCTTTAAATATCCGCCGATAATCTACGCTAATTAAAATCTTGCTATAAAAGTATGATAAAGTGCAAAACGACATGATTATATTACTGTATTGGTAAGTGGTTAAGACATAATATGTACAGGAAAAAACGTGTGTGTACTTATGTTCACGCGATTTTAGCTTTCGCCTTATTGTACGTTTGTAGAAAAAACGACACAAACAATAGAAAAAAACTAAATTTTGACAATAGCTAACTTCAGGGTGTCGGTTTTTTGTGACGGTGTGCGCGTGCGTCGTAAAAATGTACGCTCACCATTTTCCCCAACGCGCTATAGGTGTCTTAAATTACCAAAAATTATTTGCTGGATTAAGACATCATAATAATAAAAAGAGCAGGGCATGTAGCAAGACTGTCAGACGAGTGATGGACCATAAGGGAGCCCCTATTGGGAAACGATACAGAGGAAGAGCGGATGACATCATCAATACGGCTTGAGCTGGATGCAGTTTGCCAGAGATATCTGGAGGCCTTCACCTGCGGAGGGGTTCTTGCAAAATAATTAGATATTATAAAAATTTATTAAAAAATTAGTGTTATTTATTTTCTTTTAAAAATTATAAAAGGCTTTTTTATTAATAACATCATAAGATAGTAGGCTTTTGAAACGTCAGTCGGCTGGGTTAGATATTTAGTTACGTTAGTTTATTCATTTTTCATTGTTTTCTTCTATTTTTAAATAATTATTTTTTATTGTTAAAATTTTTGTTATGTTCAGTATATAGCTATCACTCCAAGATAGTATGGTTCCTCAGAAAATCAGTGTTGCTTGCAACTTAAATCTGAGTTGAGCCCATTTTTGGTTAAAGAAATTGTGCTTTTATCAATGCATTGTACTAATTAAGAAACTCTTAATCAATGCAGCTATACAATTGTATAAAAATGATGCTTTATAAAGTTTATTACGATCAATAATATTTAAAAGCTAAGTTAAATTGAATGAGAATATTGTAGACTAGACGTTTTAAAAAGTAACATTTCTCTGGTTGATACAAAAGATATTTATAAAAATAATTATGAAGAGTAGCACCTGCAATCAGACGTCATTTGCGGCGATATAATAGTGTCGCGCTGCACTATCTGATAACAAACTCGATCTTGGTACTCTAAGAGCAAACTTATTCATAAATTATTCTCATTAATTATTCTTATTTCTACTTTTACCAGGCCCATCACGGATAAGAAAGAATGAGTGGAAAGACTATGCAAGATGGATAGTTATAACTAAAGTTTTTGTATAACAACAAAACAATAATTAACCTTAAAATATAATAACTAAAATATAAAGGAGTCCCTATAGGCAAGGTTCCGAAGATACTGGCAGCGTTTCCCGTTTGAATAGCTAGGTAGCTGCCAGCTCTTCGGTCTCCTATGATGTCCAACCCTTTTTCTATTTCCTTAAAAAAAGATGTTTATTAAGGAGACAATGGCCCGTAATTTTCCCATTGTTTTGAGCTTAGTTCTGTTGAGTTTGAATAGTATGAATGGTATAAATTATAATAAATGCACGTTTATTAACGAATTATTATAAAAGTGGAATATACAGCTTAGAATTGGTATATTTATTTTTATCAGCCACGATCACTTTCCTATTAAACATTATCAAGGAATCAGACAAGATAATCTAAGGTCAAAAGAGTGATTATTTGGTATATATACCGGCAATGATATAATATATATTATACAGGATTAAGTAAGATATTGATTGATGACTGACATATCACATGATAAAGAAAAAATATGGAGGAATGCATGGGACAGTAAAGGATGGGTCTTTTGCGATACGATGTATACATAAAAATCAATGGCGCTACAACCTTTTTAAGTCAGGGCCTCAGATTGCTAAATCTGTTTCATCTGCTAAATCTGTGTCAATATAATAGGCAAGTAAGTGTTCAACCACCTGTGTCTGACACGCAGTCGACTTTTTGGGTCTATGGCGAGCGGGTTTACTCACGATGTTTTCCTTCACCTTTCGAGCAAATGTTAAATGCGCACATAGAAAGAAAGTCCATTGGTGCACAGCCGGGGATCGAACCTACGACCTCAGGGATGAGAGTCGCACGCTGAAGCCTACTCCAACACTGCACGATGTATGCATAACAATACTTATATTTTATTTTAATTGTTGTTTAAATTATTGAGTTAAAGGCTTTTATTTATATCAGCATCTCCTAGCCATCGTTTCGCTCCCGGCTCGACCACTTATCAGCTATTTGCGCTATATAATTATTGCAACAAAACTTTCATAACCACACCGAAGCCGGCTTCCTCAAAATAATATAAATTTCAATTTGTTCTAGTTTAATTATACGCGTGGCTAATAGAATTCAATACTTACTATAAGCCGGCTTGTCAAATTTATGATTATTATTGTTTTGTGTTTACCGAATCGAAATGTGCCTTATATGTACAAAATTTGGTACTAAGGTTTTACTAAATTTTAACTGTCTGATTTTTTAACAAAAGAAATATAATATTACAAGCCACTAGTAACATTTTATAGGGACTGACAACCAAGATGACCAGAACAGAAAAAAATTAAAGAAGGAACTTATTAAATCGGACGATAAATAAAATCAAAGGCAGACGTAATAAAAGAAATATCGCCTTGTATGAAGTTGTACAGTATCGGAATCCAGCAAATTGCAAATAAAAATATAGGTAAACTATTATACAATCAAGTTATTTTTATAAAAATAACTTATTTTTATTACCAGAAAAGCTTTTGCTATCCATTAATCTTTTCTAAGTTCATTTTAAATCATTATTATATCATACGCTACAGATAGGTCGGCTCTCAGGCGAAGAGTCGAGAAAGAAGCTATTAAGCTACGGGGAATGGGAGCTTGTGTACGCTGGACAGTGCGAGTCGAATAATCAGCAGTAGCAGATTATGTTTCCGGCAGCGGTGATAAATGTCCGGAACGTACAGTCTCATAATCGCTCCCAGCAAGTATGCGCTTTCCGTGTCATTAAATTTTAGGTCAAGTTATTCTTGATCAGTCTTCCATATCTGAATATTATACTTCTTGCAGACGTTGTAAAATAAAGATGATCTTAAATTTATAGACTTAATTAATAAAACATGGAACTACCATTATAACACAAAAGAGCAAATGTGAGCATTGATACAAATCACCAGAGCTACCGAGATCGAAAACTGCTGACTTACATCATCGATCAAACAGATCGAGACTTAATAAAATCAATAAAGGTTGCTATACACATATTGATAAGCTATAAAAACCAGCTGACATCTAATACACTCTGATAACGAGTCAAGCGTTACCGCAAAACAGAATTTATATTTTTAAATTAAAAAGGTTGAAACGGTGGGGAAATTTTCAATAAAAACTTTTCCGAGCTGGGAATTTTTAATGCCATTTGTCTTTTTAATAAAAAAATGTGACTTGGTTGTCATATTATTGCCTTCAGAAATTTGTGTGTGCTGTGTGATTCGATCTCTTTGGCCTATTTAAAAAAAAAGTTTTAATGTGATACGTACGGTGATATTTTTTTAAAATAACTTTCACAAATATTTTAAGATCATTTTTAACCAAACTGGTTCCAATATCGAGACAAACGAACAGCAATATATAGATTATCACTCGAAAATCAAAGATAGGTGGTACGTTTTTAAAACCACATAGGTTTTAAGAAATAACGATTTCATTCATTCTAAGTTAGTGAAATATTAGGTACATACATATGAAATGGGAGTTTTGTATGGGAGGAACAAAAAGTCGAATATTTTTAAATATAATATATTTAATTAATCATAGTATGAACCATTGTTTTCTATGCACTTTTGCCATCTCATAGGTAGTTCATTGATCCCTTTACTAAAAAAACCAGTCGGACGGGAATCAATAAAATCTGTGAAGGCGATTTGGACTGCCCCATCAGAGTTAAATTTTTAATCTTCCCAATTTGCTTCAAGTGAATTAAAACAGTTTTATCATTAACACCGCAGTCTGCAGCTAACTCGGACGTGGTTTGCGATGGATCCGCTTCCACAATAGCCTTCAATACTTCATTATCAACTTGGGTCTCATGCCAGCCACGGGGCTTGTTCTGCAGGTCGAAATTTCCAGAACGAAAACGTTGGAACCAAAAACGAACTGTGTTTTCTTTTGCAACATGACCGCCATACACATCATTCACCCTTCGAGTCGTTTCCGCAGCACTAGTGCCATGGCGGAACTCGTACTCGTAAATAATGCGATGGTTTTCCATTTTGTAAAATGAGTGACGCAAACAGAAAAAAAACAGAAGAAAAAAACAAATGAATGACGGTCATCGAAGCAAAAATACATGAGTAAATAATGGTACAAATTTGAAATTGGAATTCCTTACCAAAGAGGAGAACATCGTGATTAAAGTGGCCAGTACGAAATACGCCAATTTTATATGTAAGGACCTAATAGTATAGCTTTAACAAAGCTGCCAGCTTAACGGTTAGTATATCCCGTTAGAGCGCGTGGCTTGTTAAGATCATTGTAGAGAGATGATACATTATTTTTGTTACAATAAATATAGTAAGGCACCGACCCGCTTCCGATCATGGTGGTCTGAGTTGCGTATTCAATTATTAAACGCACTTTAGGAGAATTGTATTTATCATAATTAAAAGATACCGGTATTGATACCCACGAGCCAATATAACTATAGCTAGCGATGGTTCTCCTTCGGTTTTCTTGAATCCGACTACAAAAAGCCCTAACGACTGCAAAGATTTAATTTTGTTTTAAAACCACAGCATCATCGCAGTTGCAAAAATCAGCTTTCAACTCTGATAAGTTACTTTGAATAACGATTTTATACGAACTTATTTATAAATTTATAGATGCAGACTGCAAGCTTTCATATATAAAACATTGATCAGCGCATATGCGTCCAAACGCTCGCTTTGTTTTATTATTTATAATCCTTGAGCCTTCCGTTCGCTACAGGAGCCATATCGGCCATCGCGGGCTGATTTATTGCCTCCCAACACTTCAATAAAAATTGTAAGTAAAAGAGAGATACGCCAGCTATTTAAAGTGTAGCTATCTGCTTCGTATTTATTACTTTGACAAGGTTCTGTCTCCAACTTACATAATATATGGACGCGATAAGTGATAGACCTCCCAACTGAAGTACGTATTTTGTTTTTAATGTCTTATTGACTTTGAAAGACAAGCAACTCTCCCGACGAATAATAAAATTACTTAATTTATTGCGCATTTGTCAACCCGAAATACCTTTTCATTTATTTTCGTACACGTGCGATATAAAGCAAAAACCCAAACAAAGTTTTCAAGTGCAATATCTCCCTAACGAAACAGACCCACAAAAATGTAGCCCCAAGTATATTACATCATTAGTCGGTCATTGAGTGGCACGCGCCTCGGATCTTATACCCATTACTTAGCATGACGCGTGTCTTTAACCAGTCCAACGAGAACCCCCACACGCCTCGCATTCCACAAACACCCAGTCGAGACGAGAACGCCGTATGGGATTTCAAGAGCTCTCATTACGCTGGCACGTTACCCGCCGCTTTTAAATAGGAAACGACACGTTTATCCAATTAGAAATTCACCATATCTTTGTGAGAGGAGGAAATTCGAGCAATCTTGCGGAGCGCCTCGAGACGCGGCGTTCCTATCGGATTATTCAATTGAACGTAATAAAGTTACAACTATGAACAATGTTCTATATAGATAATGCTCTATATTTATTTCTTTTTTTATTAAGCAAGCCATAGAGCAAGATTATTCAGTTTTGTCAGCTACCGGCATTATTGTAACGAGTGCCTGCGGCTATAATCCGTTAGAATATCTAGAATAATACCGGTAAGTAAAGACAAGTTGGCGTAAGCCGAAGATATATTTAAAAGGACGTCTAATTTTAAGGCCAACATTTTGATTAAATTATTTTGCTTTGGTCATATTACACTTAAGTGAACTTCCCATGCGTCTCTGTCGGTTTGTTTTGCGCTCAGAGGACATATTAATGTTTTAACTACTGTTAAACTAATGTAGGTTTTGCGAATAAGGTGGAGACAAAAACTCATCACAAACTGTATTTAAGGCCATTTTTTGTTTTGTCTCCCTTCTGCGCTGCCGAGAAACCCCGATTAGCTAGCAGTTCAAGCGACGAATGGACAAATGGAAATGGATACGCCATACACTCCGAAGGGATCTCAATCATACTCCCTAGGCACTTGAACCCGAAAGGAAAGCGGAAGCGTGGCCCAGGCAAACCTGGCGTCGTACAGTTGCAGATGAGGCAAATAAAGTCGGTAAGACTGGAGCGAGCTGATAAACGAGGCTCAAGCCCTAACACGATGTAAACTTACTGTGGACTCTCCATCTAAGAGTTATAGGACTTTAAGTCTGGAGTATCCAAGATGACAAAGCAGTTAAGCCGCCTTTGTGTATTTTTTATATACATAGGGGTAAAACGAGTTTACGGGACGCCCAAAAAGGGCAGTTGCAGCCCATAGACACCCATTTTAGAGGAAGAGTTGCGGGGCCTATGAGAAATGAGTATGCTCTTTCTTTAAACAGTAGGAGGTCGTATCTCCTAGGGAAGACTCCCATCGGGAGAAAATGTCTTGTGAAGCGAACCGTGGAAAATTTGCAGCCATCAAAGTGCTGCGAATGAAATGTGTTTATTTCCTGAATATTTATAGTAAAAAAAACGACGGGTGTGCCGGCAGAAGTGAAAACTTGAATATTAACGTTGTGCATTTGTGATATTTTGGAATGGTTAGGGAATAATTTTGCACGAATTGCTTTAATTATCAGTATAAAAGTACTATAATTTATATGGTAGAACACAAAATTTATTTATTGCGGTATCGTACACAAACATGACAATTTATATTACATTAAATACGCCGCGCCAGCTGTCTACTCTCCATCCGTCTTACGAATTTTCTATCAGGTCACGTGTCCTGACGCGAGTTTATGATTATTTACCCATTTCAAAAAAAGTGTACAACGCCGCTAAATAAGTTTTCACTTCAATAACATTGGACAATATTAACATAGTATCCATTCCTGATTGTTACAGCGCCAGGCCTATACAAGGTGTAAATGTAGGTTATTATAATTTATTATAAGTTGATATTCACAATGATCTATGTTCTGTGATATTTGCAATATTTACGAGCGGTTTGCTGTTTCGTGTCACCTTTATTGCGCTCGATATTAGCACCACGGAGACCGCTTCAATTGATTTATTAATTTTAAAGATGTTTTGAAGTTTACATTTGTTTTAACATAAATTATTGTCAATCGATTATAAATTTACATGTTAAACCTTGCTTTCTCTTGAAAACATTTATATAAATACATTTAAATTAAATATACGAGTTTATTTGTACTATGTTACATAGACATGATTGCTTTTTGTTTGGTTTTATTGTATAAAAAGTTTCCGAATGTTTAAGACAAAAATATTAATACAAGTTTACGCTCGGAGGTGTGAAAATTCGCAACGGTTATATATCTAGATACTAGTCCTAAGTCATCTTTTAAAATACGCGATATGGATCTAGATTCTAGGCGCTATCTTCATCTCCCGATATAAAATCTTTTGCTTTCGGACAGGATTTCTTCGAATTATTTCCCTTACTTCTTTGACCACGTTTTTCGTACGAACACTACGTGGACGGCCAGATCTTTTTCTGTCACAAACAGAGGAGTTTTTATTGTATCTATTAATAGCCCGGTACACAAATATTTAACTAATACCAAGCGTATGGATAGTTTTAAAAATTGCATTTTGCTCCATACCTACTTTGTGTAATGCAATCACAGCGATTCGGTTCTCTTTATCACCCCACTCCATTTTAATATCGCAAAATATTGAACAATGTTTTGGCGCCAATATGAGAAAACTCAATGAACAATCATATAAAAATGACAGAATCCAAATTCAAATGTAATATTTTGTTTATTTTTAATTGTAACAGTATTTATGGCCAGGCTATAGATAAATAAAAATAAAGAGATTTCAATGCTGAAACTAATCGCACGACGCGTTCCAACGAAGACTTTGCATTAGAGAACCAATATTATACGATAATAAAATATGTTGCTTCTGATGTACATTTTATATAATTACATAACAACGTACAAAAAGCTTAATTAAGACAAGTCAATGACCCTAATTTCCTCAAGCTTTCCGATAAGGCACATATTAAGCGTGTCTCGCACGTGCCACTCCCTGACCTTCCGACGGCCACTTAATGTGACCTCATTCGTAAATCATTTAATCTCATACAGACCCCACCGTAAAAACTTCCCGAAGATATTGTGATTTATCGATCCGATGTTAATTAACGTTATCGTGCGAGGAAACTTATTTGTTTTTCTTCAATTAGTTTTGATGATGTTGTGAAAGTTTATAGATTATTCTAAATTTTTGAAAAGGTTTTATTAAAGTTAATAAAATATAAAAAGATCTATTACATAATTATATAATAATAATAGCCATTTATTTCAGATATTTAACACTTAAATATTTATATTTTTATCTCTTTATTTTTAGGTATCTTTCCCTTTCTGTGCCTCCAAATCCCGCCATTCCTGCCTGTGCCACATTCTCCCATGTGCCACCTGCTGTTTCTTTGATTTGCTAAATTCTTAATTGTCTTCCTCTTTTGCGTTTATTGTGTTACCTTGAGCACCAGTTTAGTTTATTCTTGCTCAACTTTTCTGTTCCTTTTGCCACGTTCTCCGCCCATATCCACTAAGTTTACTTATTTTTATTGTGTCATCTGCTACCTTAGTTGTTCTTCTTAATGATATATTATTTATTTTATCTATCCTTTTCTTCCCTATCATACATCATTCCTAGCTTTGTGTGTGCTTTAGTGGGCGACCAAGTTACGAGATCCATATATTAGTTCAGTTAGTGGTTCCACATAGTGGTGGTGGCTGGCAAAAACTGCCTTCCAAAACGCTCAGTTCTGGAATATTATTATATTCTGCCTCGACGTCCGATGATGAAACTTACCTATAGGTATTACTTGAACCCTTGCTCCCTTCATTGATCTGTTTTATTAAAAGCAATTCATGTTCTAATTTTTACGGCGACGCAATCGATATCCGCTGCATCAATTCTTATGCTGGGATAAACAGAGCGTTTCTTAACAAATTGGAACCAATAAAACATAGTCTGACTCAGCAATGACACACAAAAAGTAATACCAATTTCCCGGCAATAACCAGGCGCAAACCACAATAATTTATCCAGTAACCACTCCAAATTAATATATCCTGGCTCGCGCCGAGATTCCTAATATTATATTTAGACGTGACACGCGCTCGTTTGTATCAATTGGTCCGATTGGCCGTACGCTACTTAGAACAATGATGGCACAAATTGCGCGATTACGGCTGACCGCTTTGACGGAAGTACTGTAAATAATACCATGCTTAAACTGCTCTATTTTCTGTTTAGAGATGGGGCAAGGTAGTGAGGTATTTCACAAGAGACAATCATTCAATATTCAAAGTCGAAACTTGCATATGACGTGATAACTATGGCTCACTTATGTCAAATCCAATAATTTTTTTATAGAACAGGGGGCAACCTGGCATGAGGCTCACCTGATGTTAAGTTATACCGCCCGGATATATATGGACACTCTCTATGCCAAAGGGCTCGCGAGTTCGTTGCCGGCCTTTAAATAATTGTTACGCTGTTTTCTTGAAGGACCCTAAGTCGAATTGTTTCGGAAATACTTCAGTGGGTAGCTGGTTCCACATAGTGGTTATGCCTGGCAAAAACTGCCTTAAAAACGCTCAGTTGTGGAACGACGGACGTCGAGGATATGGGTGATACGGGTGGAATTTCGTATTCTTTCGGGACTTCAAAGAGCATTATTTTCTTTGTGCCTAGCATAATAATACCCCAATGGAAAAACTAAACTCTAAACCAAACCGAAACCAGCCGGTATTTTTTGGCAACCAATTATTTTTTTCATGAGACTGCGAAAGAGATCCTAAATTGTGTTACCTATATTTTTTTTATTTAATTACTCCGTTGTATCACAGATTGTCTAACGAAACTTTTTTATGCCCCCAACTATGTAACATACATCATTTTTAATATTAAAAATATTCATTTTTCACTTTAGAAACTTAAATGTAGGTGTTAGGAAGAAATTACAAGGATTTTTTAAAAAAAACACAGTAAGTAAATTTTCAAATAATAATGAAGAACTGAAATTAAATTTTCAATTAATATTTCGAATAGCCCTTAACAATGAAATTGCCCCCCTCTAGGGCGTGGGCCCCGTTGGTAAACACTGGTAAACCCAATAACCACTATGTACCTCAATAAGATTTAAATTTAAATATATATTTATATTATTTAATTTCTTAAACCTTATTTAAGGCACTCCTCAAGCGCCACGTTTAATTTGCTCAACTTGGCAAAACATTAATCTAGAATTTTTAACAAGAACCAAACCAAATATGGTTTAAGATCGCATTCTTATATCATAATTAATCGAAAACTTAATTAAAGCTGCCTTATATTTAAAGTAGGACAATTAAATTATAAAGTATGTTTAACAATATTGTATTTTAAATGGGGCTTTATCATTACGAAGATTTTTGAAGTAATACTTCTTTAGGCGCATGAGGGTAAATTTTTTACGGAACGTCACGAAGATGTGCAATGTTTTTGCCGAAGAAAAGGGAGAGAGCGATTGAGAGAGAGAGAGAAAGGTCAATTACCTTGTAGAAATTCTATTTAAGTAAAGAGAATTTATGAAATATTAGTATTTATATTTTATGCAAAATAATTTATTGAAATCTCAAATGACGAATTGTAAATTAAAATGCCACGTGTTTTTATTATCGAAGAATGAATTATAAAAATTAAATTTATTATATAATATGTATTAATTTTTGACACATATATTTAAATATTTTTTTAATTACATATTTTCCTTTTTCTCTCCCTCTAAGTGTCGGAAATCTAAAGTTTTAGATTAATAAATATGAACAAGAGTTAAAAATTAGTTTGACAAAGAAGTCTCACTTCTGACATGTGTATTGACTGACTTTTCTATTATTTATAGGCCCCTACATAGAAGCCTATCAGAGTGAGTGAGTGAGTAAGTGGCCAAGAAACTATGCAGTAAGGGGAGTGTCAAAATCTCCTCTTTCCTGTTTTTATTTAGTCTCCCATCGGGTCCGGGCGACAACTACTCCGAAAACATCCTCATGATATTTGTGCGCGGACGCAGGCCGGTGGGCTCCGCTTCACCTCTTGTGCTATGTATCTTAATGACATATTTGACAATCTTATGGCAGAATTTTTCCCAGCTATTAAGAAGATTGCCAACATTTCAAACAAACCAAACGATATATATTTGGGTTAATTGGGTTATATATTCGTTGTACCTGCGTGTTTCGCACCTGTGTCCCATTTCCGAACCAGCGAATGTTTAGACTAAATTTATAAAAGTATACAATAACATCGAAAACTCTAAACTAAAACTGTGATAAATAAAACACGATCGTATGAGCAAATCAAGGAAATGAACGCACATATAGCCTATACGCACGTATACCTTTATACAAAGGTCTAATTCAAATTTTTGGTGTAGTGAGACTTTAATGCTAATGGCACAAAATGAATTTTTTTTTACCGACTAGCCTAGCGCTGAGAGAGATAGGACAATTATAAGTCGGTCAACATATTAAGGCTCTCACAACCCTGCCGCGCATCCCGTTTTTACTGCTACAAGTTACTTATTAGTAAAGTATCCAAATTTAAAGCGAAATTCAGGGTTCTGTAACAAAGAAACAGATGAATTTCCTTACATCCTTTTAGGATTCTATAGAACAATCCATATTTGATTCTATACAAAATGTAGTTTATTTGTAGGTGTGTAATAGATCGGTATATTACCAAAAACTGTAATCCTTACAAAGAATTATTCCTACCTGATAACTTGGTCATATATTTTAATCGATCGTATTTTATAGAATTTATTAACATTGTTATTAAATTTCCTATAGTGATACCTATCTATTACTAAGGGTACTCTATGACTTCTCAAAACGTAGACGAATAATCCACTTGCTTGCTAGCATTGTATCTATTCGGTCATTAGAATGTGAAAGCCACTTAATTTCCCATTTGAAAGATATCCATAATAAATATAGAAGCGACGATTAGCCTTCCTTACACAGGGTTCCCATATCACTAGCTATTAATTATACCAAGATACAGCCCAGTTTTAATGCAACTGCTTCATTTGTACCGTTCATATCGGACGGGTGATAATTTTGTGACAGTAGGCGCTATGTTAAAAAAGAGTGTTGCTAACTAGTATAAATAAAACCTTAGAGAAACAAGTGGATGTGAAAACGAATAGTTTGCACTTCCTTTAATCGTTCCACAACTGAGCGTTATTTAAGCCAGTTTTCCCGCGCACCACTCCACCACACAACACTATGCGGAACCAGCTACCCACTGAAGTATTTCCGAAGCAATTCGACTTAGAGCACTTCAAGAAAAGAGCGAACCAATAAAAGGCCGGCGACTGCAAGCCCAGTCCATATCACTTAAAGTCATGTGGACCAATTGCCCGTTTGCTCTCTGTTCTATAAAAAATCTAAATCACTTAATTAGAAATTAATTCACAAGACTGAAATAGAATTCTTCATTCAAAAAGAAAAATTAAATCTTATACGAATTAAAGTATATATGTGTGGCAATCACTAACTCACACAACCAAAGCACCAAAACAGAAAGCATGATAGAAGAAGTAGAATCGATTTACACAACACTAATAATATAGGCGTGGATCAGAGTTGCCAAATGGACTTTGATGTGGAAAACCATTATTTAGATATGTATTAATATTTATTTCATCATTTCCTACTTTGGTCTTCATGCGTACGGGTAACGATAACATAGAGAAGCTCAAAGTGATTGGCAACACAGAAGAGTTTATTGCCAGTTCTTCTTTTCCGTTCTACGCCCTTGATTTGAGAACTGGCAGTAAATGTAAAATTAGAAGCATTTAATGTAACGTCCATAAGTGTATATTGTGTTACCTTTATGAATAAATGATTTTTGACTTTTGAAGGCAAAAGATCGCGTGTACGTTCGCCAACGAGATGGACTGATCAAGTCAAAGACATGTCGTCCTCATAATTATACACCGATGTAATTGCTGCGCCAGATCTTACTATATCAGCTGACCACGATACTCATGATCAGTTACTGAGCCAGATAGAGTGAATATTTAACTGAAAAGTTGACTAGATTGTTTAGACAGAAAAATCAGACCTCAAACTTTCTACGTCACAATAGCATTTTGCAATCAAAATCAAATCAAAATATTTCGCAAGCTATGCCATGCAATTACCGTTTATTCTTATAGAACGAACCAGATTAAGGTACCCTCGGGCTAACTAATAACACTGCAAGTAGACGTCATGACAAATCGAAATAAAACAGGTGTCTCGCTTCATACGCCGACATGATTTGTATTTATTGCAATATGCAGTGTGCGATTTAATGAAAGATACTATTAATAAACCTATATATTATTAATTAGAGAGATAAAATTGCGGACATTTATTGAATTAAATTGTTAATTGGATTACATTAATATTTGATAAATGTTAACAACGCATTTTATGTAAAATATATGCCGGATTACGTCAGCTAGTAAATTTTTTGTTGGTCATCTTAACAATGAAGTAGAGAAAACACATTTAGAATAGTCGATGATGTTATCTTTCAAATTACCCTTTCCTTTTTTTTCTTTTTTTTAAACAATTGATTTTCTCTATCTTTTTTGGTTTATGAATTTAGCTACAGCGGTTTACTAACAACATTTACTCTGCAAAAATGCATCTATGTATTTCGTTAATCATTATTGTTTTAAAGAACTGACAGAATGCTCACCTGGTTTTAAGTGATACCGCCCATGGACACTCTCAATGCGAGAGGGCTCGCGAGTGCGTTGCCGGTCTTTTAAGAATGGGTACGCTCTTTTCACGAAAGAACCTAAGTCACATAGACTATAGAGGGTAGGGTGCTTTGTAGATGATCTAGCAATCTGATTTATTCATCTTGATTTTCTCTATCTTTTTTGGTATATGAATTTAGCTACAGCGGTTTACTAACAACATTTACTCTGCAAAAATGCATCTATGTATTTCGTTAATCATTATTGTTTTATAGAACTGAGAGAATGCTCACCTGGTTTTAAGTGATACCGCCCATGGACACTCTCAATGCGAGAGGGCTCGCGAGTGCGTTGCCGGTCTTTTAAGAATGGGTACGCTCTTTTCACGAAAGAACCTAAGTCACATAGACTATAGAGGGTAGGGTGCTTTGTAGATGATCTAGCAATCTGATTTATTCATCTTGATTTTCTCTATCTTTTTTGGTATATGAATTTAGCTACAGCGGTTTACTAACAACATTTACTCTGCAAAAATGCATCTATGTATTTCTTTAATCATTATTGTTTTAAAGAACTGACAGAATGCTCACCTGGTTTTAAGTGATACCGCCCACGGACAATCTCAATGCGAGAGGGCTCGCGAGTGCCGGTCTTTCAAGAATGGGTACGCTCTTTTCACGAAAGAACCTAAGTCACATAGACTATAGAGGGTAGGGTGCTTTGTAGATGATCTAGCAATCTGATTTATTCATCTTGATTTTCTCTATCTTTTTTGGTATATGAATTTAGCTACAGCGGTTTACTAACAACATTTACTCTGCAAAAATGCATCTATGTATTTCTTTAATCATTATTGTTTTAAAGAACTGACAGAATGCTCACCTGGTTTTAAGTGATACCGCCCACGGACAATCTCAATGCGAGAGGGCTCGCGAGTGCCGGTCTTTCAAGAATGGGTACGCTCTTTTCACCAAAGAACCTAAGTCACATAGACTATAGAGGGTAGGGTGCTTTGTAGATGATCTAGCAATCTGATTTATTCATCTTGTGGCTCTTTGCCAGGAGGGGGCATATAGGAGCTGACGAAAAAATATAGTTTAAATTTTTTTTTAATAATTAAAAATTTGGAGCATAACCTCGGTACGAAAGCCCGTCTTTGATTAAGAATTGATTCTTGATTACCTAGATAGCTTTAGCGACAAGGCAAGAGACTTCTGTCTATATTCATCAATAAGGTGTAAAAACAAACAAACCAATCAAAATCTCGTATCTATTTTTAACTAAAATCCATTTCAGCAGGTGAAGGTCAGGAGAAATAATTTAAAAGTAATGTTTTATACCCACGTGTCATCTGATAAATATAAATAAATAATTATTAAATATTATCGGACGTCAGATATGGCCGTTTAGGTGGCTACTTTTTATCTACGTTATTTGTCGTGTACGGGCGAGAGCACTAGTCTTATCGTGTTGAAATATGGCAACATTGGACCCCTCATCTCTGATTTCAACGGGAAATGTTGCCAGGTAGGGCATTCATACAGGTTCGACTTTAATGTTTAAAGAACTTTATTTCTCATTACAAAAAAGAAGTTTATTTTCATGAGAAACTTAATATGTATATACAAACGAGATACACGTCGCCATTAGCCGTCCCAATTTTAGTCTAGGCTCATTCTGATACGTATCTTTAATGTTTTTTTGAATTGGTTAAACGCGCTAATATTACGAATTTTAGACGGTAATTGATTAACGGTATACAAGCTAATTATATATTTTAACATTTTCTTAAATACATGAAACACTCGCTGTTAAAGTTATTAATAAAGTAGTATCTTTTTTATTATAAATTCAGTGGTGTAATGCCAAATTAAAAAATAATATTGTACTAAAAGCAGCAGTGTTGGCCTAGTGGCTTGAGCGGGCTCTCATCCTTGAGGTCGTAGGTTCGATCCCCGGCTGACATTGGACTTTCTGTCTGTGCGCATTTAACATTCGCTCGTACGGTGAAGGAAAACATTGTGTAGGAACCAGCTTGCTGTAGACCCATAAAGTCGACGGCGGTTGTCAGGCACAGGAGGCTGATCACCTACTTGCCTATTAGACAAATGACCTTGTTGGTTGTAGCGCTACTGGAAGGTTGTAGCGCCATTGATTTATTTTATTTGTGTTGTAATAACAATAATATAGTTTTCTTTTATTCCAAAATGGAAGTATATGACACAAGATATTAACAGGAAGTAACAAAAAACTTGATATAATTATGGATCTCCCACAGGTGAAAGCCAAGGCATTTAACAATTTGCTATATTTTGCTATCTTCAACCTTTCGCCGGCCATCATCACAATTTCGTCTGTCCGTCCGTCCATCAACAAATAAAAAAATGCACATTAATGTATAAAAATATATTGAAATCTTATTCACAAATAGTCGCCAGTGTATATCCATCCTCAGAGCCTTAGAAAATGTTGGTAGCTCATCACTGTACGATCTTGATGAAACCAAATCGTATTAGTGGTATGTTACCTATTACAAATATTATCTAATCTATTTAAATTTCTTTACGTGTTCGCTTATAACATTAAATTATTATAATTATAGCTATTGAATTTCATATTTAAATTTGGTTATGAAATATTGTTTAACTGACTTTTACAGTTTTATTTTGAGTTTAATTTTCTAGTTTAACTTTTAGTGGTTAATTTATTATAATGTAAGCATGGACACATAAGTATACACATAACTCTCACACCTATATGGAACGAATACCCGATAATGTCATCGCGTAATCACAAGGATTATGATGATGTACGTTACTGTTCAAAAGTCTATCACTATTACCTATTCCAAAATTGTATCGTTTAGATAAACAGATTTGGTGATCCAATATTAAATTTAAAAGGGGTTAAATGTGGTTGTAAACGAAACGCTCAAGATAATTTTTTTTTGTAGTGGTTAATCAATTTGGAGACAAAAACGTTAGGAGTAAATTTACTTTACTGTGTTTGGCAAAATATTTTTTTTGCCGAGGGTAATTTACTTTAATCGGATAACGAGATTTTATTTTTTTGCATTTCATTTTAAATTAAAATATGGTTAATAATTTGGTTTTCATTAACTATTTTTGGGCTAACAATGAGTTTTTTGGAGCCAGTTTGCTTAAATAGGATAGCAAGATGTAAAAACTTTGGTTATAATTTTACATTAAAATGCTGTTTTAATTTTGGCGATCATTTACTACTTTTGGGTTAACAATGATTTATTTGGAGTCATTTTGCTTAAATAGGATAGCGAGATGTTAAAACTTAGGTTGTAATTTTACATTAAAATGCGGGTTTAATTTTGGTAATCATTTACTATTTTTGTCTGTTATATGTTACTATACCTGGTGGTAAGTTAAACATAAGCCAATTTAAAAAGTGGAATAACTAGCAGAAAGCTCATACAAAACACTTACGAAATAATATTGTTAGCTTTTAATATTTATTTAAAAAAATTATGAAACATATTCTTTTGCTACAAGTGCACATGTGCAATAATTACTTATTTGACTCGTTCGGTTATTTACGAATTGACACGAATATCTGCCCGAAGTGGGAAGGTCGGAGTGGGGACTAGATGATAAAAGAGGTTGTAACACATGCGCACAGGCAATTTCCTTTGTTCAAGTTATACAGTTTAGTGTGTGAATTATAGTGAATCAAGTCACCATTGGAGTGTTTAATTTCCTACCCTAAGAACTACATCAACTAGCCCTAACAATATCATATAAAACATAGTTCATTTTTTTGTAATACATATTGTGTCTACAGACATCATGGAACATTACGATCTCATAACTTAAGACTAATAATTAATTTAAGTCGTATTAATAATAAACATAATAAATTGAGGGCATAATTAAATAGCTAATTATCAAAACAGTAAGAGCGTTGAACAATGTTTAAAAAAAGTCCATTACTAGTACAAGAGTGTTTATTTTTTTATTCCCTATTTTAAACATGCACATAATAATCACCTCGTTTTCGAAGCATAAATTGTATCGCATGATCGCAATTTGGTGTGCATGCCCGCTGTACATTGGTCATTGTTGACACACAACAATACAGTGTCATCGTAATAAGCACTATATCAATGGTATGTGGATTTATGCATCGATAAAATGTATTATCAAACTGAAATATAGAATTTATGTAGGATATTCTTACATTTATTTATAAATAAATTGATGTCTTATTAATAAAGTATTGTTTGTTTTAGTTTTGTTATAATAACATGTTTTCTTATCTGTGAACTAATTTAAGGAAACTAGTTTTTCTAATAACAAATTGTATTTCTTTTTATATATTCTGTTTTTGAGATGTGTCCTTTTTCCTTTTCGAATAAATAAATTTGTTACTTCTTCCTGAATGTGTTGTGTGTTTTATCTTCAGCCTCTAGACAAATGACACACGTTCCATATTGATTCTATTTTGTCGTTATAGATATCAAATTGGTAATCAAACGTAGGATTGCAATCGGACTGTTGTCTCCGGTTTTGTTAGTACACGTCAATTATAAAGGTGGTTTTGTTATTAACGTCAGACTTCATTCGTAATTTGACATTTTGACCAGAGCTAACGCGGTAAATTTGATTTTTAAATTTGTATTCTCTGGTATTTTTGTAGCAAATATTAATTTTATGAAAGCTGTATTTATGATTAGTTTCTCTTAACAATTTACAGATTTTTGATTACGCTCAGTTTATTACAAGCTATTTGTTAATTAGTATTTCAATTAAACATATAATTTACTTTTATCGACTATAAACTTCAGTATTGTAATGTTAGTAATCGTATGCTTTATAGATTATACTCTGAAGAATGTCACCTATAAAATACACAATAAAATTATCAACTCAGTTATCCGTCAGATATACGGGAAATGGTAACTATTTTAGTTTGTATAAAAGATTTTGACGAACAGAGAATCTTCTCATACACGCATCTACTAAACCATAGTGACGTTGTAAAATCGCACCGACACTAGTATTCATTAAATCATTTGTTTGTATTATTTAAAAGTTAATTTATTTATTAAAGGTTAATACATCATATATAATGCTATATCTACAGTATATCTTACAAGATGTCTTTTCTAAAATATATGATAATTATTGTAAACATAAATATTACAAAAAATTAAAATAATAAAAATACAATAAAACCATTACACTTCCAGTTTTAGATTTTACTAGTAATTTTTTGCTTATTGTTAAGCAAAATTAATAAAACAGCGGATTAGGTATCAGATAGGCACTTTACAATGCTTTTTTTTAAATAATCAGACTACTATCGAATATATCGAGCTCTGGATAAGTAAGCGTTAAAATAAAAAAGTATTGTTTTCTAATAACGTTAACGTAACCACTTTTAAACGAAAATACACTTAACTGAGTTACAAAATCTTAAATGTTTAAACATTAGGTCCTTTACGTAAGCAAATGTTAAAGTCATCCATTTTTTATTTCCGTATATAGAGTTAAACCAGAGAAAAGGAGGAGGGTCTGAGGAGGTCAAAGAGGTGGTGGGGAGTATTGGTAAAAAAATGCTGAAGATAAAGAGGGATGGAGCCAGTTCGAGGTATCCTTTTCTACAAAATAAAATGCTTAACTATTATTATTATTCTATTGTTTGTCTAGTTCTGTTGTCTATAATGCGCTAATTAATTTAGGAATATTTATTACTATTATTAAATTTGAAATATTTTTCTTTTGCATAAATGAGTATTAACTACTGCATAATGAGTACTAACATTTAAGTTGGTGATATGATTAAGATACGATTCATAATTTCTTTCATATAAAAACATACGTCCACGAAATTTTAAAGCGACTTTACAAATTTTAATGTTACATTCATTGTTGATTAAAATGTTTGATATAGATAATTTTATTTGATTTCCATTGAAATGTATAGTAACAGTAAAAATATAATATAAAGGAATAAATAAATTCTCCTAGTAGCAATTGAATAACGGTATTTTTAATTACGTCCAGGTTAGATAAACGATTCGGTATCAACAATGCATGCTGAACAAGCTTGGTATCTCGTGATTGTTCCTCCTTAACGGGTGCAATCAGAACATTGCCTGTTAATTAGTTAAAGAATACACGACAGTAAAAGAACATGACATGGAAGCAGAGATAACAGTTGTTGTTGAAGAACGAGCAAGAAAATTGCATACAGATATTAATTTAAAGCTGTCCTGATACTCTATCCCAAAGACTATCCGGTCTTCATTGAGCATGTCAGAATCGGTTCTATTAGAAGGGGCAGAGTAGAGGAGTAATTGTAATTAAGTGATCTCTTGGGCCTTTAGTCAAAATAGAAAAACTGCCTTGCGATTCTGTAACTCACTTTTCGAACTCGCACAGCGGTTTTCTCAGCAGCGGTCGCTTTCAAATCAGTCGTGAAGCAGTCATTTTACGATTTAGCATTCTGATAAGGAGGGAGCTTGTAGTTTATTATTGTATTTGAGAGCGACCGCCGCTGCGAAAACCGCTGTGCGAGTTCAAAAAGTGAGTTACAGAATCGCAAGGCTGAACAAGGCAAACTTTAGTTTTTATATAAATTTCGTTACCATTGAAATCTCTGCAGAGACAACAATAAATGTCGTCTTGTAATATATGCAGGCAAAAATACTTGTACTGTCTGGAATATGGCTCAATGAAATTCAACACCTAGACGAATCGAATGTCCTGTCCCAATGAAATTTCTGCTATATTTCGTCCTCTTTGCCAGAGTAAAATTATGCGGTGTAGCTTGAGTCATGTTACAAGTAATTCAAAAAAACAAGCACATACGTTTTACTCTACCTTCTTATAAAATTCAGTAGGTGATAAGTTGTCAGGCAAGTAAAAGACTACTGTCTCTGACACAGGCCGTTGACCCTTTTGGATTTTGGCAAATATTTATCCCACTAACGATAAAAAAAAACATTTTCGTCCACAACCAGATTCTAAACGCAGGACCTCGTGGACGAAAGTCGCTCCTCAGCCGAAGAGGCTGCAGTAACAAATAAAGTTATGTCGAAGTATTTTAACTATTTTAAGAACCATTATTCTTGGTATGTTATGATAAATTAGTGAGATTCGATTTTCACATTTCAAATTCATAAATTGATCTCAAAAACATATTCTGATCTTTCAAACAATGCTACTATTTATTTTGTTTCGTTACCTCCCCAAGAGTCGATACTCGAAACAATTAATTACTGTTTCGCTCTTTCAAAAACCTAGGTCTAGCTGTTTCAGCAACTGAAAGAAGAAAATTCTTGTCTTCTTCTTTTCTTCACTTGAAGAAGAAGCGACTACGTTTACAGAATTAAAATATAATTACCAACCTCAAAAATATAGTAATTATATATAGGCTCTTTAACCTTAAATATACAGATAATATTAATTTCAGTATCTCTTAGAACATTCTATTGATTATGAATCTATTAATTTAATTATATCTAACATCTTTGCTATGTTTTAGCACAAATATCCTCGCTTGTCCAAACCGGACATGAAACACAATATCTCGGAGTGCGCTCCATATTTTACAAACCCAGCGCTATGACAAATAATATAACAAAAATGACAGTGGCTGGAAATCAAACCGCTTGTGTAATAAACTCTTGCTTGGTTTGTTAGTTTTTAGTCTATAACTGTAATCGAACTGGCCATTAAAGAATTTTTAAATAGTATTCTAAATTCAAACTGTAAAAGTCCTTGGAAATTTTTAGTTGTCTGTGAAAACTAAAAAACCTTGAAAAACTAAATAATTACTCTCCCGAACTAAAACAGACCAGTTTCTTTAAACTTAACATATGTATTTTATGTATTCTATTTTTATTTATACATAAGTTAGTTTACATTTTTAGTTATACTTCTTTAGGCGCGTTATGGAAAATTTATGAGAGTGAAATTTTATGATGCGCGCGCCTATGACACAAAATTGGGAGTGCGATTGTAGCGTGCGCGAGCATTATTGAAGTGAAACTTCTTTATCGGGGTTGGAAAATTTTTTTCCGTTACGCGCCATGTTGCTTTTTGAAGTCAAACTTCTTTATCGGCGTTGGAATGAAAGTTCTTTATCGACGTATGGGAGAAATTGTGTAGGAAATTTTCACGTTTTTCGGTTACGCGCCATGTTGCTTTTTGAAGTCAAACTTCTTTATCGGCGTTAGAATAAATTTTTTATCGACGTATGGGAGAAATTTTGTAGCAAATCGTCACGTTTTTCGGTTACGCGCCATCTTTTTCCTGTCCCTACCACGGTTGATCCGAAGAGATTCGAAGCTATTAATAACAAAAATATATAATAACGATAACAATGATAGTAATAATTCTATTACAATTAATGAAATTCTGTAATAATCTTAGTAGTCATAAGGTAAAATGAAATAATTTTATTTGTATTCATGTCTATGATAATAAAAGCCTTTTGTTAAACTTTATTTAACCAATTTCGTTAAGTTGCATATAGTAAATCATTTTTCGAAAAATAAGGTCATAAAGAAGTTTCACTTCTTACGTGTGTACACCTAGTACACGCACACTTTTTTTAAATTTATTAATTTTATATTGTGCAATACTGCCAAAGCTACAACATACATCTTAGTGTTTGGTAGAGATGTTCTAAATATATAATAATATATACTTTGAACTAAATAGAATTTATGTTACACTTAATGTAAGAGAATAATAATAAATAATTATTTATTTAATTTTTTAAATGTAAACTGAACTTAATTGACTATAATGACTCCTTTTCCAGTCTTTGATTATTTAATTGTAATAAATTATTTGCATGCAATCAAAAACTATTTTTAATAATGCCAAAGAAGTATAACTTCTTACGCGCGTACATAAGTACACGCACCCTTTTTTTATTAATTTACGCATATTTTAGAGTTTACTGTTACAGGTATATTTTTCACAATATACTACTTTAATTTGACAAGGTTCTAGAGCATTATCAATTTTCAGAAACTATGAATGTTATTGAAGATAGTTGTAATCTGTGAATATTCTGTGAATATTCAAATGTACGCATTTAGGTAAACGAGACCGCAGGAATGTTGGTACACATTACGAACTATTATTACATTCACGTCTGCTACCATTACGCAAAACAAATCCTAATAACATAAAATCAAATGGGAGTCTGTTAGAAATGATTTTGTTCAAACTCAAAAAGAATTTTATTCAAATTCTTCACAAAGTCCAGGCACAGATTACTTTAGATGTAAAAATATGTACCGTAAAATTTTGCGTTACATTTTTTACAGAAGATCTTTAAATTGTTTTGGGAATGGATACCTGAGCCTACCGTTAGCTTTTGGCAAGATAGTTTGATTAATTCTCTCAGATATCTTTATTTCTATAAAAAGTTTAGCAGCACAATTTTATTTAAATTAAGAGTAATTATTTGGGATTTCCTGTTAATTAAGTTAATAACGGAATCGTTTAAACAAAACCTGTAATTAAATAAATAAATAAATAAAAGGAAAAATAAACAAGTCCTATTATCTACATCGCTTGCCCTGAGGAAAAAGTCTTAAAAGCTAAATCCACTATTCTCAGGAAAAATAAAAGAAGGAATACTTTTATAAAAATAAAAGAAGATACTAAGTACATAAAATAAACAAATCTATATTAAATGAAAGATATACTTTTCTTCTTGACGATTTAAACATTGTTGATATGTATTTAAAAAAACATCTGCTGTGTTGAGTAGTGAACACTAGTGTAAACAGAACCCCGAACAGTCCGAGTCATCCACATCCTAGTCGTCCACCCTGGGACCTGGTGCAGCCACGCATTCGCGTGCCCACTACCTAGAGCTGCAGCTGAGCTGAGGATGCAGGAACGGTGAATACTCTGCGCCTTAAAACAGAATCCACTCACTTGAAAGGTAACCCGCATAAAACTGAGAGTCTGGAAGCTTTAAAGTGGCAGGCCCACTATCAGACTAGGGCGCAGTGGGTTATCTCCTGCTAGCCTGAAAAATCAACAACGATTCAAGAAACCGAAACAGAGAGAATCCGGACTCGATCATTTACTGACAGCTTTTGCTATGTAAAAACGCTTAGCAACGACACTCGAATAGCAGGAGCCAGAAGCAGAAATGCTTAGATACAATCTGCAAATACATGGTTTAAGCGATCGTTTTGGTGAACTGATCACGTCTGACTCTTCTACACGCCGCGAAGGAAAATGAAGATGACGACCTTGAATACGGTGTCCCTTTCCTCGTCTCTGAATCACCTTATCTGGACATCTACTGGCCCGAGAAGATCTCTAACGAGCAACTTTGGGAGCGCTGCCGAGAAACTCCGATTTGGCAGATCACAGCGACGCAATTGGAAATGGATAGGCCATATACTCCAAAGGGATCCTACTCACATTACCATGCAGACGCTTGATTGGAACCCGCCGTCCCAGGCAAACCTGACAAAAAGAGCCGAAAAGACTTGGAGGGAGGTGAAATACGAGAAGGTAAAAGACTCTTTGTTTTTAACTGCCGCATTAACTTTTATGATTATTTCGTAGAATTACAATCTATCTATCTATCAATAAACTATACTTCATTTAATAATCGCTTACATTGTCTTACAACCATTTGTTATAAAGCAATAACATTCATCTGTCATGAATTCAATATTCGTTCGCGGTCCTTTTATTTCTATAATCGAGAAACAATCGAACTTCGACTATAACGAGCAATTACTGCCCGTGCGTCTTCGATTCCACTCGGGTATCAATTAAATCGATCCAAATAGTTCAATGTTATGCTTCGTGAATCATTCTATACTGCAAACAACGAGGTTTTTTTAGTTTTGTATTTTAAGGTTACATGCGCATGTATCAATAAGTAAGACAAACAAAGATATCAATCTAAATCAAATTTATAGATGACACATACGACTGTCAAAAACATATTTTGATTTTGACATAAAGCGACCATTGCGCTGAATCTTACTTACTGCTAGACGCTAGTTTATATTACTTTAACAATAGTTATTTAGGTTTTGCGGTTAACAACTCCGAAAGACCTCCAACTGGTTCATAAAAGAGCATACATCCTCTACAGTTTTGTCCCTTCTATAATCGGTCGGTCTTGTATTTGTGGTATGCCATGTTTCCTTATTGATAAATAAAGAAAAAAAAAACTTTAGAGGTGTCAAGGGATACCCGGATGGAACGAAATTCCTTTCGATTAAATTATATGTTAATTGGTATCATAACAGTATGATAGATTTTCTCGACACCAATCTTACGACGAAAAAAAAAGCCAACATCACGAGGTGTTCCCAGGCGGTCACCCATCCAAGTACTGACCTCGCCCGACGTTGCTTAACTTCGGTGATCGGACGAGAACCGGTGTATTCAACGTGGTATGGACGTTGGCGATAGCTAATTCGAAAATGTAAAATATAACAACTATAGCAAAAAGTGTCGTTACAACTTTTGGTCTTAATTTATTCCGTCTAGCCCCCTTTCGCAACGCTCGATAACTTCGTTCCAACAAGACTAATTTAGTTAAGTGATTCCAAAAATAATTTTCATTTCTTATCCCTACAAAAAAAAGCCAACATCACGAGGTGTTCTCAGGCGGTCACCCATCCAAGTACTGACCTCGCCCGACGTTGCTTAACTTCGGTGATCGGACGAGAACCGGTGTATTACAATAGCAAATAGCAAAAAAGTGTCGTGACAACTTTTCGTAAGAATTTTTTCCGTCTAGCCCCCTTTCACAACGCGCGATAAGGAACTTCGTTCCAAAAATGTTATGTTTCGTAAAGTATGCAGTATTGTCTGTAACATTTATAGGCATATTTGTCAAGACTTGAGCTTATGATATAAGATCTGAGGCGGATGCTGCTCTTCCTTCGGCCTCAACCATTCTAACCATTAAGGGAGAGTCAGGCAATATTGCTTCTGAATATTAACACACGTGCCTTTTGGTAATGAACCATCTCTTCATGGCAACACGAATTTAGTGGTAGTACCACATTCAAAGGATCTTATTTCTTTATAGTTAAGGAAAATTTGTTTTTAGCTTACCAGCTAATACCAGTTTACTAACTCAGTCAAAAATGTGTCTTGACTTCCAAACGATTTCTTCAAACTCTGCTTTATTTAACATCTCTTACACCGCACATTTTGATTTTCTATTTTCTCATTGCGCGCTAAATCAATATAATTCGCACTCGGAGCCTTTAAGATGTCTTGGTGGATTGAATGGTCCCATTAGAATCCATTATACCCCAATAAATATTCCAGAGACGGCTCGTGTAAGAATGCGTCGTTATTCAATTTTACATAAACTCCGCAATAAGGCCGTACTTAAAGGTACATTTTCCCATGCAATGCTCTAAGATTGTTTTAAAACACGGGATTTGATTTCATTTGAAGTTTATAAGTTATGGCACATGGAATAGGCATATTTCTAACTCAGTTACATAGATTAACCTTGAGCTCTCTGGACGTAACAATAATTGTTTTATAATTTTAAAGGTTACCTTTCAAAACTACCTTTCTATTTGTATCATATGCTTCGTCGGGGATTTATTTCCGAACCTCCGTTTTACGAACCATATTAACCACGGAAATGGCATGTGGTATTTGGTAAATTAAAGATGTTAAGCAAATAAATATAATAATAATAATAGCCTTTTAATAGATACTTTTACATTTAAACACGTTTCTATTTCAATCTTCTTTTAGATATCTGTGTGCCCTTGGCCTCCTTCAAATCCCGCCATCATTCTTCTTTGAAATGTGCCACTCTCTGCCATGTACCACCTGCTTTTCTTAAATTTGGTCTATCCAACTTCTAAGTTGTCTTCCTCTTTTTCGTTTGAATCTTGGGCACCAGTTTAGTACTTAATTGCTCCACTTTTCTGTTCCTGTGCCATGTGCCCGCCCATTTCCACTTTAGTTTATTTATTTTTTTTGTAAGCTGTATTCTTTATTTTGTCTATTCTTCTCTTCGCTATGATACATCGTTCCTTCGATCTTTGACACACCTATAGTTTTTATGCTTCACTTTAGTGGGCGCCCAAGTTTGAGATCCATAACTTTACAACTTATTTAGAAATAATACATATTACCATTTTAAGTCCACCTGTCCATGTTTTAGAAATAACCTCACTTGAAGTATAAGAAACCATCTTTAACCAAATGAGAAGTCTTACATTGTTCAGATTTGATTATATTTTTATTAGATTTAAATAATATATCAGCAGTTGAGGTTTATGTACGTCAGCTTAAGTACGCTTAGCATTCACAAAATATTTTGCTTTTAAGTTGAAAGTTTCCAAGAAAACATAGCCCTTTGTGTGATGATGATATCTATGTTAGCGCCTAATAAACAACATAGTACGTTTGTCCTACGAATTTATTCACCCCTTTGGTCGATAACAGCCAAGTTCTTTTTACACAACAAGAAATACAAGTGCAATTTATTGATACTGTTGCTGATAGCAGAAGGCGCGACCCACGCGACACGCGCGATCTTCTTAGGCTGCTTATATACTTGGTGTACACCAATAAAATTGGATATACATCAGTAAACTTAAATCTGGGGCCTATTAGGTATACATAACATATAGTATATTAACTTAAGTATAACATAGTACAAACGTTTCTCAAAAGGTTAGTTGACACCTTAGCAATAACACAAAATAGTGACGAACACCACATCGCAAGCATATCTTTAATCTAATTGTAATAGTGAAAAACTAATTATTACAAAAAAACATTAACACTTATATGCATATATATATATGCTATTAGTAAAGTGTTAAAATACAGAATATCTAATACGTATATTGTTCGTTTACACGCAACCTAACCGTCAGAGCCTTTGGAAGGTATTTTGAAACCTATGCTAAATACTGACTATAAATAGTGCGCGTTATGGTGTCGTAAAAACAAAGTCAAGCTGCGCGTACAGCACCCATACAACGAGCATGCATCTACTGTTTACACAATATGAACTTGCACATGGCTCTGATTTCTTTATTTCTCTCCATAGTTCATAAACAAAGCCAAAAGGACTTTAACGAAATCACCCATATCAATAGATTTAAAAAAAAAAGACAGAAAAGTATTAAAAATAGTTAAAGTGGAAATGGGCTGGTCAATTGCCCGCGTTTGTGATGACAGATGGGTCAAAAAGGAGATGCTTGGTAAGTAAGGTAAGAAAAATAAGAGGACGCCCACCAGAAATATGGGATGATGGAATAAAAGGGATAGCAGGGAATGATTTCAAAATGGTGGCGAGGATGAGAGACAAGTCGAAGAATTTGGAGGTTGCCTTCACTCCGTTGGAGGTCGTGTACTAATGATAAACATAAAGATAAGTTAGTTATAATAAATTCAATTTTAAATTTTAATAGATTTTAAAGAAAATTTCATACTACTTCAAATATTTGTCAATATTATTTAAATACTTATATCATTTGACGACTCATTGGTCTAGTGGTTAGTTACCCTGACTGCGAATCCATGGGTCCCAGGTTCGATCCCCGGCTGAGACGAACATTGATGTGATGAGCATTTGGTGTTGTGCTTAGGTCTTGGGTGTTTAAATATGTATTTATATATCTATAATATGTATGTATATCCGTTGCCTAGTACCCATAACACAAGCTTCACCACCTTAGCATGGGACTAGGTAAATTGGTGAGAATTGTCTTTAAAAAAAATATATTTACGTATGACTGTATAGTAAATATGATATAAGTATTTAATGAGATACGTAGAAACAAAAAAATGTCTAAAACTAATAATGATTTAATTAAACGACTATTCCAAGTTGAAATATATTAAATTCAAAAAGGATCACCTCAATATGAGTTTCGTGAAATTTGAAAGAATTTATTTAAAAACAAAAAGAGGCCGAAGAATTTGTTGTTTGCATCACCCTAGGAATAACAACATTTCCCTTAATTTTACTCTGAAATAAAGGGATATGACCTACCACCCATTTAACATATATATTATATACATAATTACCATGCACGTCACAAATAAAAATTTATCGAACGTTACATGATATGATTTACATTTCAACTTAACACCGCACTCAAAATTCTCATTTAAAATCGGTATAAATTGTTGTTATTAAGATTAGAGAAATACGAAGAACAAATAAGAGGTCAATTTGGTGTTAAACACGATGATTAAGCTGCTATAAGCCAGCGGAGAGGTACATTAAGATGTTTTTAGTACTAAAATCTACTTGAGTTCACGCTGCGATGTATAAATCTCATTACAGCTTTGATAATGTCTCGTGACAATAAATATCTTCACTTAATTTAGATGCAACACTTTTAGGGCATTTGAAATTTAAATTAGGAAATTCCTAAATTATTAATTTATACGTGTGGCTTTTAAGATACATATATATTAATAATAGCAATTTATTTCATTTTTACACTTAAACACATTATTTTTACGTATCTGTGTGCCCTTTTTTTGGCACAGCCCTCCTCCAAATTCCGCCATTTCTGTCTGCAATGTGCCACCAAAATATTAGTTAATTTTAAAAGAAATTTACATCATTCAACAAAAAACTTTACGTTTTAATTCAAAGGCAATACAGAATCTAAACGGTAATAATTTCAAGAAGGTATAGTAAATAAGTAATGCGTTTCAATACACTTTCTCCGTTATATTCACACGCTAAATCTTACCTACAAATTATCTGCCTACGTGTTTTATGAATATTTTATTGCTATCCCTTTAATGTAATTCTCCATGTCCTAATTAAATTTGTATCTTTTGCGATACAATGCGTTATTCTAAATTTAAATTTCCCGCGTCATATAAACAAAAAATGTCAATTGTCTCAATTTAAAAAAGGAACTATTCACAGATAACTGATTAAGGTACGTTTAGGAACAAAAAACATAGGATGTCAAAAATTCGCTTAGGGCCTCAGCCAAATCTGGATAAATGTTTTTGTGAAACCCAGAAACTCTAGCTTAGCTTATCCATATTAGCACTTAATTCACACATGAGGGTCATAGAATATAATTTATAGCAGTGGTAATATATTGGCGTTGCAGATGGAGCAACGAGCAATAATTATTCTATGGCCGGCGGCCGTATTCGGCGCCCTACTCAGACCGGGCGCCCTCTGGCGGCTCACCTTTGACATCTGCTTTGCGTTTCCTAATTAAAGGAGTAGACGTGGAAATGAACATGGGCCTTACAAACTCCTTTTACCCAAAGAGAAATCGTTGTATGTATTTGAAATCGTACTTGTATAATATCTAGCATCTAATAACATCGTAGTTTCTCTTATTATATACCTAAAAACTTTATAAGCACAACAATATGTCCAAAATTAAGAAAATACACAAAAAACATACAAGTTAAATATACTTGCTTACTATCTTTCGAGTATTCAAAGTTGAAATCGACGGTTTAAATCATAAAAATCATTTAGAGAGCTTGGGACGGGATCGAGAGGTGAATGAAGTTTACTTGGGCCGGCCTAGTGGTCGGAGACCAGGTCAGCTGGTTACCGCTGGATTGACAGAGTGGAGGAAGACCTGATACAGATGAAAGCCACTTACAAGCAGGAGGTGGCGCAGGACAGGGAGTGCTAAAAAATTCTCATTTCTGCGTCGCAGAGCCAGCGGAGAGAGAAATAAAATTATGATTGCGTTTTCACCAGTGTTTTAAATAAACTGCTATGAAAATTGGATATAATATGGCAGATTCGTGTCACGTAGTAAGACAAAACGTTGCTACAAAATTAAGTTTTATATTTCATATTCCATAAAGAATTCATAATTATCGTTATTCGAGTGCACTTTTTCTTCTTCATGTGTGCTTTTTTTATTATTGTCCCTTTCACTGTTTACATATCACATGCACAAATTTGCACGCCATTATGTGTGGCAGAATATGCGAACTTTCGATTGTACCACCGTAACATTTTTGTACTATATTCTTGGAAATAAATATTTATTATTATTTGTTTTATTCCATTAGTTTGCACTTCTTGCGGGCACAGATGTTGCCTGGAAGAGATCGCTCGAAAGCGATATGGCCGCCAGTTGTCCTTCTTTTCATTTAATTATTTTAATTGTACAGTATTTCTGTAAGTGTTAATAAATACTTGGTAATATTATTGTGATTGGTAGGCTTTAATTTATATTCGAAAACATGCATTGGAGGAGCCATAGCTGGATATATGTTTTCCAATTATCCACTAATTGAAAAAAGAAAAGCGAGCAAATTACTGACACTATATCAAGTGTTAAATGCCGCAAGTCTGCTCGTAGCGAACAAAAATACACAATTTTAGATAATAAATCAATAGCATAATCGAATAGCCGGTAGCAACTATCTCAATATTTTATTTTTAGTTTAGGGATCCTTTATATTTTACACGATAAGATTTTAAAGAATCGTTGCCTTGGCTATTTGAGGCTTAACGTTTTTTAGGTCTGAGCCTCAGATTTATGCATTTGTTTCATGATCATGTATCGATCTATTCGGGTAGTAGGTGATCAGCCTCCAGTGCAGTGTCGATGTTGTCCTTTGCCGTACGAGCGAGTGTTATGTGCACATAGAAAGACAGTCCATTGGTGCACAGACGGGGATGGAACCTACGACCTCAAGATGAAGAAGCGGATGAGAGTCGCACGCTGATGCCACTAAGCCAACACTGCTCTCAATGTAACATTCAAAATGATTGGTCACTAAAACAGACAGGAATGGTTGCCCCATGCCTCATTCAAATGTCATGAATCTTCAAAAAAGTTGACCTAATGTTCAAAAAATAAATAAATATGACCAAAGTAACCTGTAACTTCCATCTTTCCTGGACAGTTTAATATGGGTTCATTGAAGCCGCGGTTAAATAGGCACCTCCAGGGCAGTGTCCTCCAATAGGCCGCATATCACTTAACATCAGTGTGATTGTGGCCAGATCTGCCCTGCGATTCTGTAACTCACTTTTCGAACTCACACAGCGGTTTCCGCATCAACGGTCGCTCTGAAATCAGCCGTGAAGCATTTTATGATTTGGCATTCTAATAATCAATAAACTACAAGCTCCCACCTTTTCAGAATGCCAAATCATAAAATGACTGCTTCACGACTGATTTGAGAGCGACCGCCGATGCGAAAACCGCTGTGTGAGTTCGAAAAGTTACAGAATCGCAGGGCTGTATAAAAAAATACTTAAAATTTCAAACTTTTCTGATGTACCTCAAAGTTTTGGTAAACAAAAAACTTAATATAGCCACGGAACCAGTGATTATCTAGAGGAAGTAGTGAGATAAGGCGTTAGACGTAATCATATCTCTAACACATCGAAACTGTGAAGCCCCATACTTTAAACTTTAATGCCAGCTTTTTGATTGAAAAGCAATTATTATTTAATTACATAGACCTCGGCCGTAAAATGTTTGTTGTTCTATTTTGTTTTTAATATAATCAGAATGTTTATGGTGTAAATAAATAGGAATGACTTTTGAAGTTTTTTTTAATAGCAAACGGGCTCATCTGATGTTAAGCGATACCGCTGCCCATGGCACTTAATGCTAGGAGGCTCGCGAGTGTGTTACCGGCCTTTTAAGAAATGGTATGTTCTTTAGAAGGACCCTAAGTCAAATTGGTTCGGAAATACTGCAGTGGGCCGCCAGTTCCACATAGAGGTCGTGAACAGCTAAAACTGCCTTAAAAAACGTTCAGAAGTCGTTACACAACGTTAAAAGGTGAACTGCAGACGAAACAGCCACCAAGGTACTTTATGAACTCTATACCTAGTCGGAAAAGAAATCCAGTTGATCCAGCTGTAGATAGGCTGAATTCGGATAACGCAGGAGCTCCAAAACCTTAGGCGACCGAAATTACACATATTAATACAGAAATATGTAAGTTTGAAATCCAAAAGATTATGATTTTTTAAATATGTTTTAAAAGCGAATTCCCAAAAAACGACGTTAAATATACTATATTACGGTAGTTAAGCTAAACAACTATCGCATTGGCAATTAGCGATAATAATAAATCGTTTATTTGCAAAAAACTAATTGATTAAATATAAAAAACTGCACATTCAGCCATATAAAAAGCATGGCAGGCAAATGTCATATTAATTATCATGATCATAATAATAAGAACAGTTGTTAGGTTAGTTATTATTATAAATAAATAATTCGCAACTACCAATCTGACGACATGACTCTTAAAAACATTGTAAAAACCAACAAAACGTATAAATAAAGATTACCGCAAGCCCTATTCACGCGATACATGACTGGTCATTTGTATTCAATACGCTGGTCTAATACGGCGTTGAACGGACAGCCGGATAATTTATCTTGCCGGGAATCGAACCCCGTCCTTGCAATTGCATTGACATTAAATTGCTCCCGCTCCGTTGTGAATGCAAATTGTAGTACACGGATTGTTTAGCTTAATTTGGATTGTGTATATACGAAAGGTGTTTAAATTATTCTTTAAACTCTTTTTGATACAATTGTGAATTATAATTCCTATTTGTACGAATTGAGATTTGGTACCAAGTAATTTTTTTTATATGGAACGCAAATGCAAACAGGAAGCTCAACTGATGTTAAGTGATACCGCCGCCTATGGACACACACACAAGTGCGTTGCCGGCCTTTAAAGAATTGGTACACTCTTTTCTTCAGTGGTCAGCTGATACCACATAGTGGTGGTGCGCGGCAAAAACTGCTTTAAGAAACCCTCAGTTATCGAACGACGGACGTCGAGGTGATACGGATGGTATTTTTTATTCTGCCTTGATGTCTGATGAGGAAACTCAGCTAGGAATTAATCCGAACAACCCCGATAATATAAAACTGCATTTGGTTCTATAAATATTAAGATTCTAAGAGCAACTATTATTTAATTATATAGATCACGATGATAGAATGTTTGTTATTCTACTGTTAGTGTTTCACTTGAACATCCACCAACTGCTGATACAGCTCACATGGCTGTTCCAAATTGAATTAGCTGAAGATGCACAATAAATCAACAGGTCAAAAGAGTAATTTTAAATAAGTGTAAGTTATATTTGAGATGTTCATTTATAACATTAAAACTGATTTGAATTTTGCTATGTGTTATTCATTTCTCGCTCCCTCTGAAAGTGGCGAAGCCTTCTTCAAGCCTTTAATTATCGTGGAGAGCCTCTCCAATAGCGTTGAAAAAATTCCACTACCATGAGCCTCTGATCCTACCCGTAGGGCTCCGTCTGTTACGTTAGGTCTCTTGGTGCACTCATCCTGTACTTATATATTCACTATTTATATGTTAGGGTACATCTGTCTCACCCTATCATATATCTAGTATAGCGTACTCCTGACATTTATTACATATAAATTTAAATACATATTATACAGTCCTGATTTACTTCATAAACACTTGTACAGCGTGCCAGTCTGTACAAGTGTTTTTGAAGTAAATGAATTGGTGTCCTGCAATTATATTTTATGATACAAAATAGTTAAAACATTAAATCGACTTCATACTACTATAATTAATTCATAAGTACATACCTATACAAAGTGTTCTCAAGAGGAGTGTTGCCCTAGTGTCTTCAGCGTGTGACTCTCATCCGTGAGGTCGTAGGTTCGATAATCGGCGTGTTTCAGGAAACGAGGCTGATCACCTTGCCTATAAGATTGAGTATTGACAAATGATCATGAAACAGATCTGAACTGAGGCCCAGACCTAAAAAGGTTGTAGGTTTTATTTATTTATTTTAAACAAAGTGTTCTACTTAAAAAAGATCGACCAACGCTCGTACCAGTTAAAAAATGTATTGTCAAAAGACTAACGCAATAACTATTATATAATATAAAATTGTAACAAGAATTATTATCTAATTATTAATTACAACGCAACATTTAATTAAACGGCAACATTACTCAGACAATTCAAACTCATGTAACGAATACATTATGTTGTATTTCGTATGTTAGACCGTATTTCTTGTTCTACGAAACAGCCTAACAACGACAATTAAATTGTATGAAAAATGACGTCTATTAAACATGGCCTAAGTTTTGTTGTATTACGTTGGAGACAAATTATATATTAATATCGATTACAACAGCATAGATTTTGCGGAAATAAATTCTATGTTTAACTTAAAACAATTAAAGCTAGTTATGAAATTATTTTTGCCACTATTTCATTCAGTTTTTTAAATGATAGTTAAACGACGCTACGGAACAGCCGTAAAAAGCAGTTACCGTAACCGTTCTTTAAAACACTCATAGTACAAAGTCAAGATTAAACTCAAATTTAAAATAACTTTATTCATATAGGTAAACAAGTACACTTAACGTCAGAAAAGAAGTTACTTTAATTCTCAATTTATATTTACTACAAGTTCGCAAGTCAAAAACGTACAGCGGGCAAGAAGAACTGGCAAGAAACTTTCCGCAACGCGTTTTGAGTCATACAAATTGTTTGAACTGGAGCAAATCAATCCCAAGGATCGTTTAAATATTCGTCAAATTAGTGACGCAATTATCGATATCCCTGCGCAGAGTGAGAATAAAGCCAATCAGCAATAGATTGAATATTGCCATCCTACGAGTACTCTGCTGAATTTCTCAAAAGGAAGACGCTGATATTTGGGGACACTGACTCAGAAATGTGAGCAGTATTCCATATGAGGTCGTACTTGAACCTTGAATAGCTGAATACGTTGTACCTCAGTGAAATACTACAAAACGCCCAGTTATTTTAAGCCAGTTCATTCATTGTAAATTTTCGTTCTTGTTGAAATACCAAAATTTTCGCGCTTAGTGTGAAGGCGCAACGGTCATATTTTGGTTCAGCCGAGCGGTCACGGGCAATTGGTTTGTTCAAGTTTGAAGATTTACAGTTTACGTAAAATCAGTAAAGTAAATTATAGTGAAGCAAGTCATTATTGGAGTGTTTAATTTACCCTAAGAACTAGATCAACTAGCCCTTACACAAGCGTGAGCCAGCCATCGTTTTGCTCAGCCATATTTGAGGGAATAAAACGACCCGTCACACAATGTAAATCAGTCAAACAGTTTATTACAGCTAATTTGCCTTCAAAAGTGGGCAATGTTCCGATATGTCCTTAAAAGTACACGGTCAAGTTCTTTGTCTAATCATGTAGCAAGATGTAATTTGGAAGGTGACGCCAGTGCCTCCTCGCCTTATAGAGTATTACTAGTCGCCCCCTCAATGTTTATCGGCATTATTTAAGCAGGCCTTATTTGTATGTAAATTTTATTGAAAATTTTAGTTTTGGAGCGCCGGTTAGTGGCAAACTTTAAATATAAATTTAGGTTTGATGGTCAGGAAGAGATGACGCAAATTTTGACTGTGAAAAAGGGGCATTTTATTTAATTAAACATGCTAAGATATTGTTTGGTGATTCGTTTATTACAAATTAACCAAGCTTAATTTATAAGCTTGGTCTTGTCAGATACGCCGGTACTTTGAAACTTTGAATTATTCTTACCTTTTTTTAAAATTTATTTTACAGAATAATAGAATAATTCATGAATCATTAGAAAACCACAGTGATTTATACTAACGTAACCAAAGCTGTTTTTTAATTTTCTTTTAAATGTTGATTTACGTTAGAATATCTGATAACTGACTGAGTCAACCCGTGGTAGCATATACCTCAACATTATCTCGCCATAGACATTATTTGCTCTCGATGTATATAGCGACTATAGAGCCGTTCTAATTCCACTGTTTTAAAGTATTTCTCTATCTCTTTCATACTGTTCTCTCTCACAGTGTAAACCCAATTTCACTGAAAGCATGCAATTAGACTGATTTAGTATTATTTAGTAGACGTTTGTCAAGTTATTCATTTTAAGCAAAAAAGTTTTTTTTTTTTTAATTAGGTTTTAAAATTGACTTTCTCACAAACCAATACGAGATCAAAACACTAGAAAATTGCTTAGGTGAGGTTTCGTCCTGAGATAGAATTGTTAATTTCAAGTAGAAGCCGAAAAATCCTTGCAAACATAAAATTACTCTTCTACAGCTAACATTATTGCTATGAGACTCAGTTTTGGTTAACTAAACGTTTTTTAAATGTTTCTGAAATAATTTCCATACACTACAAAATCTACAAAAGTAATTTCATTATTAAATAACTTTGTAATTTGACATTTATCGATTCAACAAAATTTCAATTATCTTCAGAGGAAAAACAATTCACGATTTAAACTTTTACAATTTCAACATTGTTTTCTTTATGAAATCTCTTTGGTTGGTTGTTGGTCTCATCTTTATGGTTCGTTACGAATACCATTTTACAAAATTATTCTCAAACTACATTGCTAATAATTCATAAGAAAACCTACGCTTTATTACAACGTGTTTTATAACATTAACGAGCAAAGATCTTACAATTTCTGTAACCTTCAATGGAGCCCACACTAATACAATAAGGTTCATTCATTCAATATTTTCAAGTAGTTTTCATCGAATCGAATTAAATTAAGAATTCTTTATAATTGTGGAATATAAAGTGAATACGTAGTAGAAGGAACCCAGCTTAATAAAGCATAAGACGTGTACGTGACTTAGGCCTTTTTTAATATGTATTAATTATGTAGCACCCTGTAGAACTCGTAGCCGCCGGACCGGATGTGCGTAGGCGGTTAAGCCATTTCCATGATTTTCACAATATTGACGCGTAAACTTTGTAGCCAAGTTCGATTGCTGAGTGGGCATATTAATTTTAATCAATCACCTGTAGGTGTGACAGTGTCAAATATTGAACCAATAAACATATTACGTCAACATTTTTGTGACGTCAAAACGTATGATTACTAAATCTTTTTTCTCCATCATACATTACAGATTACTCCAATGCGGTAACATTTACATACACATAGAGAAAAATAACACAACAATAAACAGTAATTAATTAAAATATGTACAAAAAGACTAACTATTTATTACAGTATAGGCACTGACATGAAGCGGGCCAGTCAGTTCACTCAACGGACAATTAAAAATGACTGTTAATGTATGGAGTTCGTTAATTATTTTCATATATTGTTATTATTATTCATATATTATTATTCTCATGTGTGCCCTTTTCGAGAGCTGTATAGATGCTTTTTCTTGAAATGTAGAATTAAGAATGAAGGCGTGGTGGTCGTTTAAAAAGTCGTGGTCACAAAGTTGCAAATCACATTAGCAATCTACAAATGTCTAAATTTTTGTTGGCGCCTACTTTCCCGCACTTTGACATTTACAAGGTTCGGAGACCAACAGGTTGTTGCCATAGTTACGGCATTGGAGCCACGCGACCTTTCCTTATTGCGACTCCTTTATATCGAAGTAATGTCTGAGAATACGTGGGTAAAATATATTTCGAAGTACAATTTAAAATCCCTAATTAATTTCTTTGGAAATTCTTGAATTGCACGATAACATAAAATGCTCTTTGAATAGCTTTTCTTTACAGAATTTATTTGCAAGAAATATATTTACCTAACTGATAGCCAAAATAGCATTTATTCATTCGAAATGGAAATAAGCCGGTACAGAGATAATTGATGAGTCGTTGCCTACGTAAATACATACGTCAATATGACATTATAAAATAGCATTACGATATACCATAGCATAGCCGTTACGTAGTTTTGAACATGATCAATTTTATTTTTATCCAAAGCGATCTGACGTAATCGGTCAGGTATCCGGGCACGGGTTGTGACGTCACGGGCGCGTGGCTAATTGCGGAACGACCAAAACGGTCTAGCGCGGTGCAGAGTGAGTCACCGGAGAAAGTGGTAAATGACGAGCTCGGCGAGCCTCCGGGCCCACGCCGCCGACTCCAAAGCATCGGGCGTCCCGCGCTTTTCGGAGGACGCGCCATTTTCTCGCGCACGTGGGCGAAGCGAGGGCCTCGCGCGCCATTAACGCGGCCGTCGTGAATGAACGACCGCGGGAGGCTGCCGTCCATTGATAAGACGAGAGTGACGGGGGCGGCCGCCCGTTCGCGTCGCTCAGTTCCTTGCGAGGTGCGCGCGGCACGAGGTGCGAATGTGTTCATGTTCTGTGATCGCGTAGTTAAGTGTATATGGTGGCGTTTGGTTTACGGGGATGCGCGCGTGCGATGCTCTGTGCGACAGCGATGCGGCGCGCGGAGGACGAGAGCGCGCGCCAGGAGGACGACGAGTTCGTGGACATATCACAGATGCAGCTGTTGGAGGCCGGCCCGTCGCACGGGCCCTACGCGGTGCCATACGCCGGCCCGCCGCCGCCGCTAGCGCAGCCCCAGCCCTACCACTCGCCGGCCACAACATCTGTCGACGATTTCTTCGCGCTTTACTTTACGCCGACTACACACGGTGAGAACTCGTTACAGACGCTTATGCTGCTTCAAGTACAAATCCTTCTAAGATGGTGTATCACTTTAACAATCAACAGATTCACTGATCTTGATCCTACTTTAGTAAAGCACGTGGACCATAAATGTAGTTGATTCACGGCACTGATTTAGCCGGCAATTCGTGTTTTTAACTGAGGTCAATCGTTTACTATCTGTAAAGTTAATTTTATACAGAGTTTTGTTATCAAAAACGAGGAAAATATTTGACATTTAGGAATGAGTTTGCCGCCAAAAAGAAAAACACTTCACAAGCTACAAATAGTCTTATATAATATATAAAATTTCTTGTCAATACTGAGAATTCGTAATTAACATACATTTGAGAAAATAAAAATATATTTTCATTGAATATTTGCGTCGTGATTTGAGAATATTGTTGACTTAGTCTAAAACTAAAAAAGGTATATACAAATATCGATATTATTAGACAATGAAAGGGCCATAAATTAACAATATTATGTCATTTAAATATGAATGGCCCATAGACTTGTTTTATGAATTAATACATATGGCAACGCAGATCGTACCACAGATTAAGCCATGCAACAGGTTTCTCGCCTACGCACTTTTTGTGCATTGTTAAAATAACCTAAAATTATAGAGCAATAAAGTATAACATTATTAAATAGGAATTCATTTCTGATAAATAATAACTTCTAATAGATTTTATTGCACAATACATATAATATACGTTTTTCTTTATAATTGTATTTCCCCACCAATCTCCCACCGCCAACTCATAAAAATAACGTTTGATTAGAATTATGCGTATATTATCAAAAAATGTTATTTGTTTAAAAATATGTTTGGTAAATGTTACATTTGGAGTGCTTCGGTTGATTTATTCAATCAGAAACATTATTAATAACAAATCAATGAAATAATAGCGAGCTAAGACCCGTGGGTAAAACCATGTTTTTTCTAAATATTTTACATTAAGATAATACTTTTCATATCTAAGCATTTATTAAGTTGTGTTTCAAAATTATTCAATACACGTCCTGTCTACATAATACAAATTAGAATCCAATAACTTTTAACTACAAAAATTCACAATTCAATTCATTCGTCAATTTAAAGAGTCAATTAACTCGGAACTCTATATAAAAATCTTTACTAATATTATATATCCAAAAGTGGTTGTACGCACTAAAGAATTACTTCAGAATAAGATCAGAATATATGGTCAGTATTAGAACACTTTTTTATAATGATTTGAAGAAGACCATATTCTTTATAACGAACACGCTTTATGCCAACGGGGCACAGCATTTTATATAAGAATAATTAACGTGACGACTCATTGGTCTAGTGGTTAGTACCCCTGACTTCGATCCCCGGCTGAGACGAACATCGATGTAATGAGCATTTGGTGCTTAGGTTTTGGGTGTTTAAATATGTATTTATATATCTACTAGCAAACTCGGCGAACTCCGTTTCGCCACCACATGGCGTCGTTTTATGTAACATTTCGTTTGGTGATCCCGCTTTTCTGTTGAAATTTTTCCTGAATTTTCTTTGCTATAAACCTCACGGACACCGAGACCTTTCCAACGAATGCAAAACCGTGGAAATCGGTTCGTGCGCTCTGGAGTTATAGCGTCAGGAAGGAAAACCTGACTTATTTTTATATAGTAGATCTATCTATAACATGTATCTATATCCGTTGCCTAGTACCCATAACACAAGCTTCACCAGCTTAGGATGGGACTAGGTCAATAGGTGTGAATTGTCTTTAAAAAAAAAAATAAGAAAGATTTATAGAATATTAAATTAATTATATTAAATATCTAAATAATTGAAATACTTATCATGTAATTAAGTACACGCGACACAACTGTTTTGGATCAGCATTTGATATGAATACCGGATGAACTAATCTGTGTTTGCAAAATGATATCAGCCGACAGGACTGCGACATCAATACTGTAATCTAGACAAAAGATGTAAAACAATACACTTCTAACAAAATATATGATTGCTTTTGAAGTTCACGTATTCATTAAATCTATTAACACTTAGTTCATTATCGGAATATAGATTAGACTCAGGGTCCTTCAAGAAAAGAGCGTACCAATTCTTAAAAGGCCGGCAGCGCGCTTGCGAGCCTTCTGGCAGGTGAGCCTACTGGCCGTCTGCCTCCTGTAAGAAAACAAAATAAAAAGGACTCATTTCTGTATCTGAAAGTAATCAGACTTTTGTGACTAAAATACAAATTGTTCGAACTGAATACCACATTAGCATTAACGCACTATTGAGACGAGCTCGTAAAGAACTGACAAGGACCTCTCCGCCACTCTTCTAGTCGTCAAGTTTTTTGTTTATAAGGGATTGTAAAGAACTGTAACATGCTTATCATGGAATACAAATCATCACAGCAGACTACCGTACCACCCAATACACTGGGCGATGCTCATACTACTTACAAAAAAATCGTAATAGTTCATCACTTTCACTCTGGTGAATCATAGATTCTTAGGCATACCCAAATCGAGATAGACTACGAAAATAGGCGGAGTCTTCAAACATCTACAATATGATTGGTTCAAATGAAAAAGCTATAAAACATTTTCACTTTCATGTAGGAGAATACGAATTTAACTACCAATCAGATGCTCCCATTCTATTAATTTCGTTCAAACCTCGCCTATATTATGAAGATTTTTCGAACAAGGCACGCCTAAGTCTGGCCATAATTGAAGTCATTTTCGACATCTAAACTATTTTAATTGCCGAATTTTAGTATAGACACAACGTTACTTTTGTCTATGTATTCCAATAACATTCAATAAACGATTCACGAAATATTTATCTCCTATTAATAGACATAAGTGGTTCCCAGAATTCAATTTATACATAGAATCAATATCAAAATTTGTTATGGTGTCTACAGTTAAACAATCAAGTAGATCATACATATACTGAAGAATTTCCGAACCGACGAGTGTTAGATAGCCTATTTATAGAAAGTCCTTTGGTTCACAGCCCAGGATCGAACCTACGACCTCAGCGGTGAGAGTCACTTGTAACTGCCCCGAGTTCTTTATTTGCTTGCAAAATCTATAAACACTAAAAGAAATCGGTGCACAAAAACGATAAGAAGTCGCATACTTGCTTCAGTATTTTCAAGCTAAATAAACAGAGATAAATATCTGACACTTCTTGCCTATCTGGCCGAAGCTGTGGAAAGTAAGGGAGAGGAAGGACGAAGTGGAATAAAAGCCAAGCTTGCTTCCAAATACTGGGTGTTTTTGGGTAAGCAGGATTTTACCGAGGTACAAAGTATGCAGCTCTACAAGGCTTAAGTATACCCTTATATGGAATACCAGCTTCTTCTTTTTGACCACAATCAGCGAAGGGCTTGTCAATCTCTAATGTAGGACTGATCGGCTTAATTCTCTCTCTCCACGCAGAGCGTCAATCATGTCAATGTCACAAAGTGAACTATGAGAGTGAGTGAACTAGCGAACTGTGGAATCGACTCCCGGTTTGTCCTAGGAGATACGACCTGCGATTGCTTAAAAAAGAGCTCCCTCATAGCTCCCTCAAAGCTGGCAATTCACCCACTATGATGGGTGCACATGCCCTTTTTGACGACCCGTCCCGCTCGTTTGCCCCTCTATCCTGTACAAAAAAATAAAGTAAACACGATGGAAAGGTGCTGATGAGGTCTACTACTATAATTATGCTTTGGTTAGAGTATTTATTTTGTCAATGTTGCGTATTGATCTCAACAAAATATAAAAATAAAATTTCATATAATAAACCGTTTTTTATTTTAAAAATAAAACGCTATCTCACAATCGGAGTGACAGCAACTCTGTCGGGATGTCAAGACGATAATTAACTTTATAAATATAGATTTAGAATGCTTTATACTGTAGCATTTTCTACAAAAATTAATACTTAGCTCTGAAAAGAAACTCTTCATTTCATAGAGCATCAAGATTTATATTTTATTTGGCATGTAAATTGCATTAAATAGATTTTATATAATCTCAATGTTTTGAAATTATTATTTCAACATCAGTATTTTTGAAATTCTCATATATATTTATTTATTTGTTCACTATATCATATATAATGATATATCTACAGTATATGTCACAAGCTATTTTAAAATACATGACAATTATGGTGAACATAAATGTTACAAAATCCATTAAAAATCACTTTCTTCACTCTAAAAGGCGGTAACGCACTTGCGAGCCTTCTGGCAATGTGAGTGTCGTTCACGGGCACATCACTTAACATCAGGTGAGCCTCCCTCCCGTTTGCCTCTTGCTATGTGGTTTAAGTACAGATAGGCACTTAACAATGTTTTTTTTTTAAATTATTCAGCCAACTAGGTACCGAATATATCAAGTTGGATAACTAGTGTTTGTTCTATTATACAACTTATATGGTGTTCACCATGTTCCTGTCTAAAAGCCTCGTAGTCGTGCTTTGTTTCATGTACCTAACATCAACACTAAGTATGCAAAAAACTCAGTTTTCCATCGCGTAGCCCGGACACACAACGACCAATATTTTGACGGGTTTAAGCTAACGCGGAATATGGTTAAAAGGAGTATTAAGAATATCTCTCTGAAATCTAGCTACTTGCTTTGTTTAAATTAATTTTAAACATTTTTTAATATTTTTCTATGGTACAAGTTTGCAATACATACTGATTGCTGACTGCATATATTAACGAGACTGGGAATGTGTAATACATTCCCAATCTCGTTAAAATATGCCCCAGATGTGAAACTGTAGAAGTTCTTAGATCCCTTTGCCCAGCTTGTTTAAATTCTGCACGTATCTACTCCTCTAAGACATGAGATGAGTGAAATATAAATTTAGGTCGAGTCATTAGCGAATTATTTAAAAACGCATGACTTTTGTTTTTGAAGAATATCGCAGTCTTGTTCTCATTCTTCTTCATACATATAAAAAAATACCATCCTTCTTTTTTACAAAATACCATCCGTATCATCTCGGCGTCCGTCGTTCCGCAACTGAGCGTTTGATAAGGCATTTTTTGCCGCGCACCACCACTATGTGCCTGCCCACTGAAGTATTTTCGAACCAATTCGATTTAGGGTCCTTCAAGAAAAGAGCGTACCAATTCTTATAAGGCTGACAATCGAATTGTGAGCCTTCTGGCAATGTGAGTGTCCATGGGCGGCAGCAACATCAGGTGAGGCACCTGCACGTAAGTGTCCGTAACTGCCCGTGGTTATCCGTAAGTATAACACTTTTGACAACGTTTAACAAAAACTAAAACAAAAAACGATAAGCAAAGTAAGAACTACAAAAAATGGCTGTTTGATCATATGCTTAACATTATTAAAGCTTAAAGACGCTATCAGGTTACTTTAACTAGTGGTTAAATGATTAGTTAAAGATTGTATAAGCCTTAAAAACAGTTCATTTACGAATTTTAGTTGCGTTACATAATAAAAATAAAGCCCGTTTATTTCTTGTCTTTACAAATGTTGACTTTTTTTTCTTGTTATCCTAATATCCTAACTTCCTACATTACCATTGATGGGAACACCTTCACGGGTAAAGGCCTCCTCCAACCTTTTCCAAATATCCAAGGCTTTTTTCTCCTTTTGCTTCCTGCTAATGTTCATATATGCTCCATTTTTTCTCCTCCTTATCCCCATGGTCATTTCCATGTCTCTCTTTAATCGGCAATTGTATCTGAACGGTTTCTATCCAGCGCGTCTCTTATGGCATTGTACAGTTTTGAGGACGATGAGTCTTTCACTTGATCAGTCCATCTGGTTGGTGAACAATCACGTGATCTTTTTATGCTATTGTCTTTAAAATCCATCTTTGATCTGTGAATCTTGCATTGCCACTACTGTTTTAGTTGGTTTATAAACGTTAAGAGATGTAAAAATAGAGAAAAGCCGTCGCCTAAAATCGTATGAAAAACCACCGAATGAGCCGCTTTAAATTCTTTTCATGTAACCGCAGGTCAAAGGGAGTCTGTAATACTGGTGACTAACATATCGTCAATCACAGGCACCCAAAGAAGGGCAGCAATGTGTCACGTAACCGCGTCAAAATAACAACCTACACGTCACTTGAGAAGGCACAGACCATTACACCTAGACCGAGATGTCCGATAGCGCTTTTGACAAGCCGCTACGTGCGTTTGAAGTTCCGACAAATTGACTCGTACCAAACTACTGTGCGTGACAGTTGACTGTCAATTGTTTCTTTTGAAATTGGAATGGTTCATTTTTAACCGTTATATCTGTGATGGTTTTATATCAGATTTTTTTGGAAGAGTTACAGGCTTGGCTAATTGCATTACCATGGTAATTTTACTTTGGAAGCAAGTCAAAATAAATGACGTGTGGTAGCGTTATTGGGATCAAATGGTAAGATACCACACTTGAGCGTTTTTTAAAGCTGTTTCTGCCGCGCACCACCACTATGTGAAACCAGCTGCCCACTGAAGTATTTCCGAATCAATTCGACTTAGGGTCCTTCAAGAACAGAGCGTAACAATTCTCAAAAGGTCGGCAACGCACTCGCAAGCCCTATGGCATTAAAAGTGTCCACGGGCGGCGGACACACTTTATCACTTAACATTTGCCTGTATGTAAGGCTCCTGCCCATTTGCCTGGTCTATAAAAAAAAAAAACAGACTTAGCGCTAAGTGTGACTCTCGTATGTCAAAAACGTATTGAACTCTGAACAACACCGTCCGTACAAGTATTAATTACGCACCTAGAAAGAAAATCCCTACACAGTTTCCACGCACGACGTCAGTACTGACGAATTTAATTCAATTTGCGTTTTTTCAAGCATGAAAATATTCCTTGAGATTGTCGGTCTGTATAGTACATTGTTTATGGAGATTACGACCGCACCTGCGCCCAATGACACAGAACAATAGTTATCATTAGCAATCATTGACATTCGTCTTGTCCACTCACACAAGATCTCAAACCTCTTGAAATAAATTGACAAACATCTAATTATGATTCAAAAGTTTTAAGGTTATTCTGTCGCGTTTCATCACAACGTAATAATCATTTGACAGAAAAAGTGCAATTTACCTACTGATGTTTTAGAAATAAGAGAGTACATGTACGGTTCCCGGGTCAACGTCATATAACAAAAGAATGAATTAATGCTAAATAAATAAATTTTATAAAAAGAAATGAAATACAATACTGAAGAAATTGCCTGCTTCTGGCCTATACTCTCGGGCGTAACTCCAATGATTTACGAAATCTCGGGTTTATAAAACTAAGAAAACCTTAGTGAGAATGTATAGCCTTGGATCGTACAGTATCTACTGTAAATATTTTATCTTTAATATTACCGTAGGTTTGAGCCTCTGCGATACAATTGTTATTACCGAACAAGGCAGAGAAGACTTTGATCTTGCCTTAAACGATAGTAAGAAAGAAACGCAGTCATGTTTCAGCCCCATGGAAGAGCCAACATTTTATCTAATATTCTAAAAAGAAATTGCTTACGTGGAGTAAGTAAGAAAGACAAAATATAGTTTTTAATTCATTTTTGGTTATAGTATAGTTTAGTCATAAACCAACAAGTGTTAGCTTCGACTCTCAATCGTGTTGTGCCTTTAATCCCCAGTTACGACATTATAATTACCGCTCCTTAGTTGAAACTCTGAGTGCTAAGACTGGCCACCTATATAAAACTAAATAAATTACATCAAAAGTTAAATATGTATACACTCGAATAACATGAAAACACTTTGAAAACCACTGCGAATGTCGAAATGACCAAAGCAAGTTAATTTAAAACTCGATAAATTATTGCTAATGCCCAATTTGCGTCGAACGGTTAACAATAGCAGTTCCCGCAATTACTTAAACGCATGTCCTGATACAATCTCTGGCTTATTGTCTTACTCGATACAAATGCAATTACGATCACTCGAGTGCCACTTACAGCGGCTAGCGGAAGCTTAAGCTGAGCGAATTAGCGGAGAACGAAGTGTTAACAAACATGCTTATTTAAATTTGTTTTATTTTAATTGTTAATTCAATCCGTTACTTTTCGGTTTTTAAGTCTCGTGTCCAAACGGCTCTTGCAGTCGCCTGTTGTAATTTTGTCTGTTAAAATTAAATTAAATTAATTAAATATTAAATATCGCATACAGATATAATCATACACAGAACAATTGCAGATAAGATTTTACTCCGTAGAAACTGTAATAAATCATTCGCAATTTTAGTCTGCACAATGACAGCTTTACAATTATCTGCGTTGTGTCAAAATTATGTAGGACATGTCATTCCTCATTTCATCTGTAATTGTGGTAGTCAATTGTCATAGTGTCAAATGTAATATGACTAAAACATTTAATTTGATTAATTATTTTTTATATTAATTAGGCGGTAATGTTTTAGTCACTCACAGTTTCATGTTTAATTGTATAAATTCCTGGTCTTCTTGTAATTGGGAATCAATTTAATAAAAAAAGAAGAAAACAATTTTGTTGTTGAAGTTAGATACCAGACCACGAGAGTTGCCAAAGACATATATAAATATAAAAATATAAAAAAAACCTAAAAAGTTGACAATACTTAGGGGCCTCATAGCCTAGCGGTCTTATTATGTGGTAGCTAGATGAGGGGTACCGTGTTCGATTCCCGGTTCGAAGGCAAGTTTTAAATCAATTTAAATTTGTTCTCTGCCTTTAGGAGGGTTGGGCGAGTGCTTAAACCGTACATGGAGGACACGATCGAATTTCTAAAGACAAGCACGAATTATAAAAAATCCTATACTTGCACAAACCGTGCCAGAACCATTAAAAAAAAACTATCATACTAATCACAAAGGAGCTTAGTTTAACTGCTTCGTTTGTTACAAAAAAAGGCGAGAGCATCGATTTTTTTTAGAAAATGAGATGAAAATGAATCAGGCAAAAAATCCCAAACAGAAAGTATTAAATCGCTACGTTTTACAAAACGACATCCTTAACCGTCTTTGCAATCGTTTTTAAATTCACTTTGGACAAAACATTAAACTTAAGCACAAGTGAGTCACGCACTTTATTCAAGTAACGTACGAAGTTGTGCTAATCGTACATAAAGTATTCACATCTGCAATCTGCTTATCTCTGGACCGGAAGCCGACGGAATAACGTTTAGTTCTAAATCAGGTACAGCCACAGAGAAATGCACATATTTATTTCCGTAAATTAAAAAAAAACAGCAATTTTGTGGCTCCTTGTCCCTTTGTCCTATGTAATATATTTTTTTTTATTTGTACTCTATTCTTTACTTTTTTTAAGGAATGCATTATATTTTATGTTTATTTCCAAAAATCTTAAACATATTTAAAATAAAGGAAGCACTGCGTGAAATAAACATTTATTTTTAATCAAAGTATAAGTTGACTGAAGACTTCATTATTTGACACTACGTTGCACAAAACAAGACTTAATTTTTGATTATGAAAGTTTTTTTTTTAAATATGGGCAAGGATTGGTGGGTCTTTGGTTTCCTCGCGATGTTTTTCGTCACTGTACGAGCGAGTGTAAAATATGTACATAGACAGAAAGTCCATCGGTCCAGGCGGGGATCGCACCTAAGATTCCAGGGATACAAGAGTCGCACTCAAAATTATAAATTGGAAAAATAATGAATGCATAGATTAATTATAGTATAATAATATAAGTTTATTGTCGTAATATTTCCAGTTAATAACCTTTAGAACTTCTGAGCTGATGTTACATGGCAATTCATTTTTAATTCATATTTATGTTCTCGTGGGCAACGAATTTTTACCAGCGCTTTATATAACGACTGTAAGCTGCGATATTTATCAACGGAACATTCTGAAGTTTACGTGACTTTAGCTAAACGGCTACCGTCTTTGTGACCATCCTAATATTACATATCAAACTCCAAAACAATAATATAAACGTTATTAGAGTTTGCAATAGTTTTATTTATATACGACATTAATTACTTGTCACTGTTTAATATTTTATAATAATAATAATTAAGCGCGTTTATTTCCAATCTTTACAAATGTAGAATATACAGTTTAGTTTTCTTTATAATATCCTAACTTCCTTCAGTACCATTGATCGGAACCCCTTCATGTGTAAAGGGCTCCTCCAGCTCTTTCCAAATATCTATTCCATGGCTTTCTTCCTCCATGCACTTCCTGCTAACGCTTCTATATCTTCTATTCACCTATTTTTTAGATAATCACTATTTATCTGTACTAAATAATTGTTTTGTGGTAATACTGAAATAGAGTATGGATACTCTGTGACTGGGACTATTTATTTAAGTAGTTTTAGTGAGAAAATAGTAATTATAATTTTCATTTATAGCTTTCGATTCTCCTGAAAGTTTATTGATTTCACACAATAAATTAATAGTTATTTTAACTGAATAAAATCTTGTATTTAAAAAAGTTTTAGGGCCACTGATTTTTTTAATTTTTTTTATATCTTCTCTACTCCTAAACAATTAATTTAATAAAAGCTAAGCAATTACGAGCTATTGGAGACAATGTAGATCATTATCCCAGTACATTTCGCAACAGGTGATGACAATTAATTCGACGCGAACTGGATTTCGTGGAGCGTTGAGACAGTTTTAGTTTAAAAAATAGGACGATTGCACAAAACCTGGTGAAATGAGATTTGGCCCACTTCCAGATACGAAGCTATTAAATTTAGACGACAAATTAAATAAATACTTCACTGTAAGTGGCTGAAGATTATTTAAGATATTTTTCAGATTTGTTCACTGAATTTTAAGTATCATTTAAATGTTTATATAATATTATTTTCGTATTCCTTAACTCACCTATCATTGTGAATAATGTAATTTCTATTTACCAAACAAAAAGGAAACTTGCTTTATTTTATTCTTTACTCATATATTAATAATCATTATAATCGTATCGTATCGTTTGCCCAGTCTCACCTCAAGCAAAAAAGCTGGGGCGGCCGCAGAGAAAATAATAAACGGCTCAAATATTTCCTCCAACTTCGATTTTGATCCCTTTGGAGTAGAGAGTCCGTAGGAGAGAGTAGAGCATTTTTCTATACAATTTCGATATAGTTCTCTCAATATCCACAACCTTGGGATAGTACGAAACAAAATCTCATTATTGGGATCGGGATTTCTATCAGTATCGCTATAGGAAGTTACGGCCTTGTTGCCTGGAATCTTGCTTGCCAATAGAAGGACTGTTGCCTCTGTGTTACGCATTTAAAATGAGAGATAATTACTTGTAGTATGTTCAATGGGTGGTTCAATTATTCATTCAACATAATAAAGTAATTATTTTATAACAAAGCTCAAAATAATCTTTAAAAAAGGCTTCTACACTGAATCTGCTTAAAACGAGAAGTGCATATAAAAACCATTTGAAATCAATATGCATATTTAAAATGCACTTCAAATATCGTCTTGAATGAAGCATTAATTTTAATACCGATCAGACAAAGAGGTCGCACGAGTTTTCATTAACTAATTAAGTGTCGCGTGCCCTCTGAATCATCGCTAATGTAATATACAGTCTAATAGAAAAAAACGGATACTTCAATTGGAGACTCGGAGCATACGTATCGGTTTTAAAATGTATTTATTTCTGAGGTCTTAGCAGCTTGATTTTCTCGTATTTGTATTCGTCAGTATGATGAGATCATGAGATTATCTTTGTTTTTTTGAGTTTTTTTTATTAAAATCTATCGCTTCTATTTATTACATTAAACGTATAAAGTGCTAAGGTATTGTAGTGCAGAGTTCTGCGTTCTTATGGCAAATAAAATAATAAAATAAATCAGTGGCGCTACAACCCTAATTGGGTCTGGGCCTCAGATGTCTGAATCTGTTTCATGATTAATCTAATAGGCAAGTAGGTGATCAGCCTCCTGTGCCTGACACACGCCGTCGACTTTTTGGGTCTAAGGCTAAGATGTTTTCCTTCACCGTTCGAGCGAAAGTTAAATGCGCACGTAAAAATAAAGTCCATTGGTGCACAGCCAGGGATTGGACCTACAACCTCAGGAATGAGAGTCGCACGCTGAAGCTACTAGGCCAGCACTGCTCTACTATAATAAATAAAGTAATGCACGCATAATAAAATAATTTCGAATCTTTATTTAAATATTGTAATAAATCTTTATTAATAAGTTTTGAATTGGAAGTACTCACGGAAACAATAATCAAAATTTAAGATTATACTAAGAAAATTATCATAAGTCCTTCCATCAGGAACTAATCTCACGTGTACGCAAAATTTAAAACGGTACAAGTACGTTTACAGGAGTTCTGTTACTTTAATTCAGTTCTAAACCTAAACGTCCAATAGCCAAGCTGTGCTTAAAACAGTTTTATTGGTCTGTAAAGATCGGTACGACATTTAGTAAATTACTCGTAAGATTGCAGAATGTCACTCTCCTGTCGCAATTTCAGAAGAGACCAAAACACTTGTTCAAAAAGGCTTCCTTGAACATGCTGGTTTGTTGTTGTCAAATCAAACTTGTATCTCGTATATACGAAGTGATAAAGTGAATACTGTTTTGTATATCAATATCACGAGATCGCAAGACAAGGTATTCATATTACAGTCGACTCTCGATAATTTGAAACTCAAGGGACCAGAGATAAATTATCAAGAGTTCAAAATAACAAGTGTTTGAATAACCACGAGGGGGAGGGGCGACTGAAGGAAATAAGAATTTGATCAAAATTTGTTACTTATTATTTCTATATTCTTATTATGTATTAACAATTATTATAGCAATTATTAACAAATTTTGTAAACAATTGACAAGTCTGTGCATGTATGTAAATAAACGACAGGTATGTGCATTATAAACGCTTCAAATTATAGAGAGTAGGGAAGACCGGATTTCAAATTATCGCATATTGGCGAGCAAGATAATACTTTTTCAACTTCAAATTACCGAAGGGACCAATTATCATTGATTTTATTCAATTTATCGAGTATTTTTCAAGGGACCGGAATATTTTTTTCAAATTATCGAGAGATTCAATTTAACGAGTGTCAAATTATCGAGTGTCAAATTATCGAGAGTCGACTGTATTATTATTTATTTAACAGAAAAGTTTGCATTATGTATTACAAGAACTACTGGTTTGAACTAATTTAATATGATTATTGTATAGAATAATCCAAAAATAATCGAACGAAAATTGAAGAAGATTGAAGCTACGCGCTCATTATTATAAATTGATTAACATTTAGAAAATCTTTAAGACATCAAGAAGAAGATGTGTAAGGTGTTTTTCTGTATGTAAAGAAACATCTGTCGATCTTTATAATTGAAGTTTCAAATCATACAACTCAGCTGCGAAATTGTCTCAATAAACAATCCTTATAATAGATTTCTCTTGTGGCATCGGCTTGCGACTCTAATCCCTGAGGTAGGTTCGATCCCTGGCTGTGAACCAATGGACTTTCTATGTGCGCATTTTACATTCGCTCTAACGTGAAGGAAAACATCGTGAGGAAACCGGCTTGTTTTAGATCCAAAAACGGCGGGCGACGGGCACAGGAGGCTGATTACCTACTTGTCTAGATTGACAAATGGCCCAAACCTAAAAAGGTTGTAGCGCCACTGATTATTTTTTGTTATAAAATAATCGAATAAAACGCCTTTAAAGTCACGAATATGTATAATTAGCTTGATTTTATTTTTATATACGAACGATTTTAATATTGTTTTTTACACTTAAATAACACTTCTTACGAATTAATTAAGTATGCTATTTTGGCTATTCGACTCACATGCTGAATATAAAGAAAAATACACGTGTTTACTAGTACTCGGGTAAACCAGAAGCAATGTTCAACATTTCATGACGTTTTAAAGATTTTTGTAATATACCATGGGGCAAAAGTTCAAGAGGCTCATATGTTTAGTGATACTGCCGCCTGTGGAGACTTTGAAGAATTGTAAACTCTTTCTTAAACGATCCTAAGTAGAATTGTTTCGGGAATACTTCGGTGGGCAGCCGGTTCCTCACATTGTTGGTGCGCGACAGAAATTGCCTTTAAAAACGCTCAGTTGTGGATCGACGGACGTCAAGGTGATACAGGTGTAATTTTGTATTCTGTCTCGATGTCCGACGATGAAACTCAGCTGCAGGTATTAATCCGAACAAATCTCACACACCTCTATGCAACGTTAGTTTAAAAAAAGATTAATAATAATAACAATTCATAGAATTTGTTTAAAGTGTGACAAATAACCATAAACTGACCGAGATATGGAATGAGTCGTCCCATATGTTATTTATGGTGCTCGGTGCAATTGCGGTCAGGACCCTGTGACCGCTCGTTCATCTAATTAGTGGCGTCTGCGCACGCGTCTAATGTAACCAAAGCTGTATGAATGAATTTTTATAACTGATATTTTTTATAGTCGTTTAGATGGCATATTTAAGACAACTAACTACTGCCACAGACTATTAAAATAATATACAATTTAACACAACCAAAATACATTTCTGTATATTGATGTATGTACTCGACTCTCAAGAGAGAAGAGATATTTTGACGTAATTTCTTGTTAAATTGCATCTTTTAATAATAATAATAATAATAAACTTTATTCATGACAGAAGTATGGTTGTGACAAAATTAATCTAACGCAAATTAAAGACAGACATTTCAATTTTAATTAGAAATTAGAAAAAATAATCAATATAAGATCACTGAAAAACTAGAGAAAGATAAAAAACAACAAAAAAAAATGGCAATTCTTAGAAGTTACTGGAATATAAAAAAATACTATTGTTGTGGATAATTCACGAACATATTATATATACCCAATTAACGCCTCTTAATACTATTAAATATAATTCAAATAGTAATTAACAAATACTAATAATGTTAGATATAAATTTAATCTAAAACTGATTACGTTAGTAAAATTAATGCACAGGTTACATTACCCAAACAAATCCAGGCCAAAGCAGTTTAATCTATCGAAGATCTTAGCTATACATTCTAAATAATATTGCGCATATAACATCTGCAATTAATTTATGTTATTAGTCTATGCACTTAATAATTTCACAGTCCTTCGTACGAATTCATTCAGTTGACACGTAAACGTAAATGCTAGCTTTAATATGACTATATATTACTATTTTATGTTGGACTATAACTGTTTATTAGACTAGATAACTGTAAATTTAAAGTTAAAAAAGTATTATTTAATATGTTGAATTTGAAAAAATAAGGAGAGACGGTAATTAAAATACAATGTATTGTTAAGAATTATGTTTTCGTATTTATTTGTTTACAAAAATTATATATTTTAAATGTTTTATAATATCTCGACCATGTCACAATGCAAGAATGTAATTCCATTCCTTCGTGAGCATTGACCGCTGTTTCCTCTCTGTTCATTAAATACACTGTATTCTGTAGTGTCAAGCGTAGTTTTCAGTTAATTGGTACTACATGTGCTATTATATTATTTAATAAATTACGCATTTAACAGTGATATTTCACAAGTATACATATAACAGATGCAATGTATGGATAATGAAACATACAGATTAGTTATGTATTCCGGCCTTGTAGTGTGTGTGACGCACATATTTCTACATTCATACGTTTAACTATTTTAGAAGCCCATAGAGAGCTTTTGGTGTAAGTTTATTTTTATATGCAAATTTCCTTCAGTCAAAATATTTTTTCAGTCAATAACTATTGTTGAACAATTATAATTTTTCGTATAATCAATGTTAATTCTTTTTTATTTAATTTTATGTAACAGCCACCCATGGACACTCAGCCAGATGGCTTGCCAGTGTGTTGCCGTTACAATTTAAAATGTATCCACAATTATTGCCTGACGCAAGATACATCGTTCATATATGCACATTAAAGAAAACTGAAATTTCCACGTTTTTATACAGTACATGAGCAGTGTTGGCCGAGTGGCTTCAGAGTGCGACTCTCATCCCTAGGGTCGTTCGATCCCCGGCTGTGCACCAATGGACTCTCTTTCTATGTGCGCATTTAACATTTGCTTGAACGGTGAAGGAAAACATCGTGAGGAAACCGAAATGTCTTAGACCCAAAAAGACGGCGTGTGGCAGGCATTGGAGGCTGATCACCTACTTTACTTGCCTATTAGATTTAAAAATGATCATGAAACAGATTCTGAAATCTGAGGCCAAGACCTAAAGAGGTTGTAGCGCCACTATTTTTTTTTATACAGTAGGTACATTATGTGGATAACGTTTCACAGCGGCAATAACAAATCTAAGTTCTATTCAAAATATCTATCCTAATTCCTTTTCCTAGAATAAGCAAAAATAACCGTTTTTGATGCAAACAATATTTGGTGAAAACGTAACATTCGCTAGCTAACTTCAAAGACAAACAATTCTATATTTATGTATAAGAGTGGGTTGTCTGGCTTAATATGTAAGTATATTTTATTATTTACACTCGAAATTTGTATTTTTTTTAGATAAAGGAATGTAATTTAGACTAATAATGGCGTAAATCAATAAATTCTTGTAACTATTGAATTTATTTCTGTAAATATCTGGCAATTACGATTTAAAAAAACTTCTACAACGCATATAAACGCGAATTTAGTATTGAATAACTGTGTTTTAATAGTCAAACTTATTCTTCATTATCACTATCCAAGTTTGCCAACCAAGCCACAGATTCAATTGATCTGTTTATTTTATTTTTTTTATATAATAGGGGGGGAAACGAGCTTGCGGGACGACCAAAAAGGGCAGTATTCGCAGTCCATAGACAGTAGGTGCGTGCGGCCTTTGTGGGAGGATTACACTCGATTTTTAAACATTTGGAGGTCGTATGAGGAGAGGGAAGACCCCCACCGGGAGTCGATTCCACAGTTCGCTAGTTCGCAAAAGAAAATGCCTTGTAAAAAGCAGTTAAGACACCCTGTATACAAATGTAAGGAAGACAGCAGATGGCAATGATACAGTGTGTTGGCGGAGACGTCTTAGCAAAGTAGAACTCGCAGACCTTACCTTGACACCTACGCTAGTGAAACTTTGCTCTATTATGCTTAGGGCACTATAGTATTGAAATTTAATGAATGGAACATGTGATGTAATAGCAAGCCTACGCGTAAAGCATTAGAGTAGCTTTGAAACATTATAGAAATTTTGACACGAACCTGCAATTTCATAAATCACAAATAGCTTATATTATATAAACGCGAGCAAAAATCACTGAGATTTGAAGATATTATAGCACTAATATCGCTCTGAACAAATGCGTGAGTGGCGTAATCAATTATTTAAAAAAACATTTTTTATTTGGGTGTGGTTATTCCTTATTTAAAAAGAATACGACCTATTTTCATAGCCATTGAATATATACAGAAATTATCATTAAATCATCCAACGCATTTGGTTTTAATCACTGTGACGCGGGGATTTTAAATGTGTAAGATATCTTAAACTAAATAAGATAATAACCAAATTTATATATTGTCTAGATAAATATATATAAATGATACTCATGTAGTATAGCGTGATCAGGGGTAGAACACACAGCTGTGCTTGCTCATCCGAGGTTTTAAACGCCGAAAACTTATCAAAAGCTGCGTCCTGAGCTTTCACTCGCCTTAATTTAATCCTATCTCGATGAATGTGTGAGTTTCATACAGTATAATCCACTATTTTGTTAATATTTTGTAGATATTTTATCAAACTGTTTTCCTTCAATTTTGTTTTATATAAAATATCCCATAAAAAGAAAATATTTTATATATAATAATTCGTGTGGGACGTACGTACATATCAGTAATTAATTAAAAGTACCTTGCACGTGCATATATACAATTATTTAATACTAATTTAGTGAAACAAACGACGTGATTAAAATCTGGTATAATTAGTGTATGAAGGCTTGTTATGAATGGAGGCACGCGCCGCCCACTCACTCATTCATATGCCCTGTGTAACCTTACATATAGACACATATATGGCTCTATATGTAGGTGTTAATATACTTGTTTTAAATACATATATATTTACAATAAAGACTTTTTGAAGTTAGTGACAAATTTTTCATTCAAATTTTACGAATTTAGTTTTTCCTTAGAATCATGTAAAAACTTTATACGAAAGTGTAGTGATTTACAATATTTTCCCCTAAAGTCCATTGCCGCATAAAGCAGATATATTCCAGCAACAAATTCCGAAGCAACTCAGGAATCGGCGTACTGTGTCAACCAACTCAAGACTAAATCTTTCGTAGATGATCCTAGAACTTCTAAGTCATCAGCCACGCCAAATAAGTACTATCCTTACTCTAAAGACCTTAAAATATTTGGGATTTCAGAAAAACCTTCATTTGAAAAAACCTAGTAAATTTTTATTAAAACAATCAAATATACAGTATTTACAATTTTCTTAACCTACATGGTAATGGTTGGTTTTAGTCTAGCAATTCAAAGGGGGAACGCTGCCAGTATCTTCGGAACCTTGCCTAAAGGGACTCCTTTTAATGATATATTTTAGTTTATGTTAAGTTAAGTTATTTATTTCAATGTATATTATTTTATTATTAGTTTTATGTGTCTATAGTTACTACCAAAGTGTTACTAGTGTACATTATAAGAATAATCAAAGTTAAAACAAATTTAAATAGTTTGGTCCCTGTAGCAATGTTCCTTTAACGATACTTATTCTTTAAGCGAGGACTAGCTCTGGTACCGGTACCGGCACTGGACTATCTCCCAGGCGCCAACTTAAATCTTTTATTAGCGCCTGTGCCCACGGCCCAAGAGTTCCTACTCCAAAGGGAGCAAAATCGGAGTTGGAGGAAAGACTCAGACAGCTTTTTTGCTTGTCGGAGGGAAAAAATAAAAAAACAATAGACTTATAACAATCCCATGAAACTCTTTTAAGAATAATCATAATGCTTGATTCATAAAATCTTTTAGTGAATAGCGTCAAGTTAAGCTCATAATAAAAAATAAAAAGATGCGCTCCACAACAAAGTGTATGGATAAAGGCCCGAGATGATTCATAAACTTGTTTTGTTCTTTTTTACCTAATGAATGTATGCAAATTTAATATTTCGATATTTGCGTCTAAAATCTATTTCTATAACAGGGGGCAAACCGATACTCTACCCTAAGGCTATGTTCACATGCAACGCGCGTTAACGCGCGTCAACGCGCGATCAAATTTGAAGAGCGTTCAGATGATGAGCGCTAACGCGCGTTGCGAGAGTACTCGTCAGTCTAGTTCGGTAGAACGTAGAAAATGGACGTGGAAGAGGCTATTATTTTGTGGTTATATAAAAAAGAAAAATATAGAAAAAGAAAACGTACACATTCGGTTCATCCAATTTTGAAAAAAATACAAATTATTTTATTTTTATTTTATATTTTTTATACAAATTTGCTATATTCCAACTTGCTGGCCTTTTTTCTACTTCATCGATTAGTAAGTCGATGTAAATATCTTCAATTTCACTCATTTTAAATGCGAGAACAAAATATAATTACGAAAATTAACAAAATTACATGCGATCGCGATGAAAGCGCGCGCTCATCTGAACAGCAAACGGACATTACATTAATATCAAAGCGCGCGTCAACGCGCGATCACCTGCGTCTAGAGACTTTTTCTCTGAGCGCTGCGTTGACGCGCGTTAACGCGCGCTCATGTGCACAGTTGTATGAAAATACCATAATCTCTAGTCGCGCGATTTGAAAACGCGCGTCAAGTTTTTGCCATCTGAATATGGCCTAATGTTAGGTGATACGCCGCAAATGGACAATCTCAATGCCAGAAATCGCACGAGATTCTGGCCTTTTGGGAATTTGTTTTTAAATTATTCAGTATCCCCTTGGGGTAATCTCTCTTCGAACTGAAATTTCATACTTTTTAGGACCTGACTTTGACTTCACGCTGATTTCTGTGAGAGGTACTACCCTTTTCCTATATAAAACTAATTAATTAAATTATTGATTAATTATATTTAATAATTAGTCTGTCATTACCACACCTCCATTACCACTTTACACTTTAATTACAAATTTGTTTGAAGCTACAAATTCAGTCTAAAATATACTAAGAACTATAGCTAAAATATTAAAAATAATATCCAGTTATTAAATTGAATTAACCTAACCGTTTCTATATTATTATAAACTTTTTCCGTTCTTTAAATGTCTGTAATTCGGACGTTTAACGGTACTAACAGGGTTTTAGCATTTGAACGTCGTAATTATGATAACAGTTTGAATAAGTAGACGTTATTATACATGACGAGAAAATCCACAAATTTATTGGTCAATTTGAGAGTTTTCCCCATAAATGTGTAAGGCTGTCCACGTGTTCAAAGGGTAGAGTTCAAAGTCACCGATTATGGTAAATAGCACTTTAAACAGTGTATAGTAAATGTAATCTTATTAGGAGGCATGGCGTCATTTCTATAAATATTCCGCTGTATATAAATGAATCAGATCTCGCGAAACATTACGAAACGCTTTTTGATTGGTGTATTGTTTAGAAATCTATATATGTACAAACTCAATCGTCTACGTGACATAGCAACCCCGAGGTCCTAGAATCGATTTTATTATATTAGATAGCAATGCCCCGCGGTTTCTCTCGCGTAGATACCGATCTCGTAGTAGTGGAAAGTCTAGTCCACGGACTACAGATATATTATTTTTGTTTTCATAAAAGTTTTTTTTTTTAACAATTTAGATTTTATTTTACAACGAATATGAATCTAATATATTTTTAAATTCGTAACATCATTTACGTAGAATGTCCGACATTAGTAAATTTAAAAATACTCTACAGGTATTGAAAAATTCTTGATTTCAAGTAGGTAATGAAAGAATTTTTTAATTAGTCCAGGAATTTATATAATAAATTGTTAAAAATTAAAACAAAAATTCAAAACTTTCTACACCTCCTTATCACCTACTTGCCCATTAGATTGCCAAATGATCATGAAGCAGATACAGAAATCTGAGGCCCAGACCTAAAAAGGTACAACCTTTTTAGGTCATAGAGTTTTATATACAGCAAAACTGAACTACAGTGTAAAATGTCACTTATTTTAGGTAGTTAAACTATCATTGTCAAAATTAATCCCATTGGTTAATTAGTAAACTTGAAAACAAACTCTTAACACCAAGACATTTGTAACGACTCGTTAGTTGCCATAGCAACGTCGTTATATGTCAAGATACAGTGAATTTTCAATGGAATAATCTTACTACAGTGCCCGAGATATTTATTGCTTATTTGACTCCATACAAACGTGAATATTTTGTGAAAAAATATTTGTATAAAAAAAAACGCTATACGACTCATAAAGAATAGAAATTAGATCACAGTTGAAACAACACTGCATATTCAATACCCCAGAGTCAAAGGTTAAGAGACCTCGAAATGTCAAACCAAATTCCGGTCTAATGATCAGGGATCACATTAAGGTCGAGATCGATAGAGAAATGGCAAAGTTGAGGGCCAACAAAGATGAATGAACCCCCCACGAACACCCCCTCTCCCATCCCACTTTGCGCCTAGCCCCATCCCCGAGCCGGCACTGGGGATGGGTAGGGGTTTAGGGGCCATGGCCACGGTATGACGTGTTTTGATGCGCATGCGCGGTACGGCGAGGTTCAGGGGCGCATCGATCGACCTGTAGCTTCGTTTCCTCAATGGCAATGCCAGGGCTGATTTCCCTTATCAGTTGAATGCACTTCTTCCCGTATTTGTTGTAACAATGTTAGTACATAGATTTCAATGGGCAAGTTTTTAATATTGATATTTCTTTACAAAAACTAACACTATCACTTTTATTTTACTAACGTATGGCATAGATAGCATATCGTGCGAAGTGTAGGTGCGATTCTAGTGGTAGCCTAATTTTACGAACATATATTGACAAATTGTGGCTGAGAAATGCTGTAATATTAAAATGTTATAAATATTTAATCACAGAAGGAAATTCTATTTGCCTCAAAGGTATCCACTCTGCCATTCGCAGAGTAAGATGAGCCGATTAAACAATCCCGGTTGCTTCTACCTCGGCCTGAAGAGACTCCCAGGGACTGCAATCTACCGGGGTCAAAAAAAGGCTAAAAAATAGACTCCCTTTTTAAAAAGCTATGAATCTTTTGCTTTCTTTAGAAATTTCATAAAAAAACATATTCAGTAATTTCGCAATCCTACAGCTAACTTAAACTAAAGGGTATTTCAACAAGAAGTTTGTTTTTCAATTGTGGCAACACCGAGAACGTGATAGTTTTGACATTTAGCTTTTGGCGGTATTCGTAGCAGGTGCTTTGGCAATTATTACAATGAATTCAATTTCGCTCGAAAATCGCATTAAAATAATTCAAATCCACTATAAAAATGGTGGTTCTGTTAAAGTTACATTTCGTAAAATTCGTGATATTTTCGGCCAGCATAATCGTCCTTCTGAGACCGCTGTTAAGAATTTGGTCGCGAAATTTGAGTCGACAGGCTCGGTACAAAATGTGCCAACACCAACACGTGTTCGACCGGGTCGTTCAACAGAAAACATCGCCGCCGTGAGCCACAGTGTTGAAGAAGATCAAAATTTGTCAATTTCACGACGTTCTCAACAATTGGGGTTATCCAAAAGCACAACATGGCGAATTTTGCGAAAGGATTTGGCTTTGAAGCCTTACAAGATTCAACTGGTGCAGGAATTAAAGCTGATCGACCATTCAAATCGCCGCAGATTCGCTCAGTTCATTCAGGAACAACCTGCTGGTTTTTCTGAAAAAATCATTTTTTCAGACGAAGCCCATTTTCATTTGTCAGGGTACGTCAACAAGCAAAATTGTCGCATTTGGGCTTCTGAAAATCCTAAAGCAATTATTGAGAAGGCTTTGCATACTCAACGTGTTACTGTGTGGTGCACTATGTGGTCTGGAGGCGTGATTGGGCCGTTTTTTTTCGAAGATGAGGCTGGAAATGCGGTAACAGTCAATGGATCACGGTATCGCGAGATGTTAACCACTAAATTTTGGCCTATTATTGATGACATGGATATCACTGAAATGTGGTTTCAACAGGACGGTGCCACATGTCACACAGCCAATGAAACGATCAATTTATTGCAAACCAAATTTCCCGAGCGCATAATTTCGCGAAATTCAGCTGTTAAGTGGCCAGCCAGATCGTGTGATTTAACACCACTGGATTATTTTTTGTGGGGCTATGTTAAAGACAGAGTCTATACGGAGCCAATCGAATCGATTGCAGCCTTAAAACTCAAAATCCGTGATGTCATTAACGAAATAGACCCTCCATTTTGCCAAAAAGTGATTAAAAATTTTGATGAAAGAATCAACATCTGTCAGCGTGGTCGTGGTGGACATTTGCCAGATATCATTTTTCATTCATAATTGCCAAACTTTTCTCTTTGTAATACAATAAAAATTTAATTCATTTTCCTCTAAATTCTTTGTTTTATTTTGTTTTAGAAAACAAAGTTCTTGTTGAAAAACCCTTTATATTATAACAATACACAATTATACTAACGATATAGCTAAAGATAGAATACATAATATTTACAAAAATTTTCAAACATTTACGAAAGTAAAATCATTAAAAATAATTAAATGCATTTCTTGTGTTGTGTAAGTATATGTACGTGAAGGTGTGTTTGCTGCAGGTTATGCGCTATGGATATTCTTAATACTCCTTTTAAGCATATTCCGCGATAGATAGAATGGAAATAGGAATTAAAATAGATCACAGTTTTAACTCAAACATTGAATTCACTCGGTTACATCATATAGAAAAAATATTGTCGCCTTGTCACATTTTATTATGTCGTATAGGTTTTTATTTAACGTCACTTGATTGCGGCCGTAATCCGACATAAATAAGAGACGCGTGCCCATTGCTGATTGCACGCGCGGACAGTAATGCATGGAGCTGTATTTCTTTTATTAAACTTTTATCTTAACAAGAATTTATATCTTTTGGATTAATTAAAAATATATTTATGATATACAATTTTAGTATATTTCAGATACGGTAATCCCCCATAACGCGGTCCGGGTCTTCCGCGTTATAGGAAACGCGTTGTAGGACTGTAAAACCGATTTTTTTAAACCATTTAAAAACGAATTATATAAAATTAAACAGGTGCAAAGGTACGCAAAACTAATTACATACAAATCATTGTGAATTGCACACTACAGAAATATAACTTGAGAAATCTCCGCGTTATTGGGGGGAAATACCGCGTTATATAGAAGGCGAAAATCGCGTTATACGAAAACGCGTTTTAGGGTTACTGTACTATATAAATGATGTCTAAAATAACTATGAAATTTGATTTTCTATTTATTTTCCTTAGAGTAAAAACGTAAATGAGATTTCTGCGGCTTGAAATTTAAATTTGTATCCGACGTATATCGCCTATATTTCAAACTTCTTTAAAACAACACTCATATATAATATTAAAGCGTCCAGACCGTCATCTCAGCGATTAACATTTTAATTTATGTAATTAATGACTCTAAATTCTTGTGCTATTTCACAAAGATTAATGGGGCTCTAAATAAATACAGAGCAAAGTTATAATATATTAAAGGTGTATTATTTTGTTTTTATTACTAATTATAATATATATTTATTGGACCAGTTTAGACTCTGGATGATTTGGAAAAACCTGTGATATTTAAAGTGCATCAAAATTTCTAGAAAAATAATAATATTATGGTCTTAAAACAAAGTCAAAGCTCTGAAATATTCGCTGTTATTGCATAACTTTAGACAGAGTTCTAAGGAAGGGAATTACGATGCGTTGTACATAGAAAAATATTTACCAATTAGTACTTGAAATAGATACAGCTAATTACACAATAGTTATAATTTAAGTTACACGTTGTATTTTATACCTCTTCTTTATGTAAAAGATTTCCACGCAAAGATCAGAGTTACAAATTGGCAGCATAATTCGAGAATATTCCACCTAGAAGGTGTTAAATAATAATAATCCTACTGAAAGAAAACTCTAGTGAAACCCTACGCAAACAAAGTCCCCTCAAGTACAATGCAATTTAGTTACCCGTGTACAGTTGTTCATATAACCTTTTAATAAACATCTCTACTCCAATCCGAGATAATATATCACTTGATTTCTTCCATACTTCCATTCGATGGCATTGCGTGCGCGTGGCCAATTGCATCGCCCACGGGCGAGTTGCAGTGTCTGACAACATCCAACACTAAAAGACATTTCGTTTTAAAGTGGTATAGACATTTTTATTCTATACTAGCTGACCCGGCTAACTTCGTTCCGCCTTAATAATAATATCGTTGTTACTTTAGTTAAACTTATTTTAGGATTCCATTAAGGTGATAACTTTTTTTGCAAATAGAGAAATGTTTTATTGCTTGCCATTGCAAAAGAAGAATGGCAGTTTTACACATTAGGCCTCTTCTCTCTAGCGCCAATATTGCGATACTGCATGTTAAAGCACTTTCTGCTTTACAACATTTTTTGATGAGGTAACACATGTTTTCGATCAAGATCAAAGCCTGGTTATGCATCTCCTCATTTACCTCAAGTTCGGAATTTCTTGAAGTGACACGAATTCAACGTAAAATGATGCGTAGTTTTGTCAACAAATGTCACCACATGCCGTGTGCATTCGTAAAATAAATTTATTTATTTATTGTTATTCGATAACTTATCCGATATTTTATTACTTATTCTGCTATTCGGAGTGGAGAAAAATCCATCAAAAAAGACATAACTAACATCGGTCCAGCCGATCTCGAGTTATAAGTGTTGTAACAAACACGACTTTCTTTTATATATATAGATTTAAAAGACGTCAAATTCATGTTGCAACCTCGGAGGCCTGAACACAGACTATCAAAATTCAAAATATTTATCTATCTAACTAAGCATAAATGTCACGAAGCAAATTTCCATGAAACGTGAGAATGCGGCCATTCATAAGTTCCCCGCGGGGAGGTATGTGGAGTTAGGGAGGGTGGGTGTGGGGAGGTGTTCATGAATGAGGGCATACGTCATTGGTATCGACCAGCGCTACACAAGGGCAAATCAACAGGTGACCATCTGACGCAAAACTGCTAACATTTTTCTGTCAAGTATTCTTTCACGTCATCGCTTAATCATGCTGATATAATTTCTACTTGACAACAGCGAAAATTGGATGACACTTGAACAATATATAAGTTATCTATATATAGCAATGCTTTGCTAACCGTTTCCTCAGTTCTGCACAAGAACTGGATATCTTCGTTTGATTTGATTTAAGGTGTATGTAAGTAAGTTTATAATTACTGTTTGGCATGAATAAAGTCTTTGACAAATAGTAGTTCGTTTGAAGGCGTACTTCAAAGATACTATTTTTATACGTTATTCGCATTTTAAGGTGATAAACTTTATAAACATCTAGTACATGCATAAATCAAAGTGCATTCATATATTTGTAGTGTCATAAAAAGTCTTTAGTAAGGGGTCAAGACATATGAACACTTTTTTACAAGATAATTTTAAAGTTCTCAGTGTATTTTTATTTCGAGTAATTTTAGTGAAATCACTACGCCAACCTCCCAAAGTTCTTCACTTCTAATTTTATATCAATTTAAGCTCCTTCCAGTCTAAACAATATTTAGACAAAACAACGCATATATAAAACTAAAACTGGAAGAAATAGGTATTTGAATTTTATGAATGGATCTAACGTCGGTGGTACACAACAAAGGGAAAATGATGGAAAATTGTTGCTTATTTTTTTAATCTACTATATAAAAATAAGTCGGGTTTTCCTTCCTGACACTATAACTCCAGAACGCACGAACCGATTTCCACGGTTTTGCATTCGTTGGAAAGGTCTCGGGCTCCGTGAGGTTTATAGCAAAGAAAATTCAGGAAAAATTTCAACAGAAAAGCGGGATCACCAAACGAAATGTTACATAAAACGAAGGCATCTGGTGGCGAAACGGAGTTCGCCGAGTTTGCTAGTTTGGAATAAATATTAAATAGTTAAAGTTATGTTACGTCCTAATATAAAAATGTCTAGAATCGTACATCGAATGGTCTTGCCTTTTGACGCTGAGATTAAAACCAATCAATTTTTTTTCAATCTAATAGGCAAGTAGGTGATCAGCCTCCTGTGCCTGACACACGCCGTCGAGTTTTTGGGTCTAAGGCAAGGTTTTCTTACGATGTTTTCCTTCACCGTTCGAGCGAATCTTAAATGGACATTTAAAATGTTAGTTCATTGGTGCACAGCCGGGGATCAAACCTACGACCTCAGGGATGAGAGTCGTACGCTGAAGCCTAGGCCAACACTGCTCAAAAATTAGACTTTAAGGTTTATATTATGGCCAATGCTATTAACTAATAATAAATCTAATTATTGAAATTGGTTTATATAGAAGTGGGGCCGGTTTGTTCACCAAAACTTCTGGTGGTGAGTATCAACGAGAATAATAGATATCTTTGTAGCGTCTAGATAGTTTGACACAGAAATACTCTCGCTGTAAATACTTTCAGTGTATTTCAACGTAACATTTTATAGCAGCAAATAAACGTGTGGCGCCAAGAATTCGGTTTCACTTGTCCCACGTAAATTATCATCATTGTCTGAGACTTTTCATAGCGTTAAGATTCAAACCTTTAGTATTTGGATAAATGTTATATAACTAGTCAGTATTATTGCTTTAATTAAAGGTAAAAACATCGATTTATCCACGTAACAAAAATGTATAAGTTGTTAGTTATATCTACTTATTAAATATGTAATAATAATAATAATAGCCTTTTATTTCAGATACTTTTATACTTAAACACATTTATATTTCCATCTCATTCTTAGGTATATGTGTGTCCTTTGCACTGTCTGCACTGTACCATGTACCATCTGCTGTTTCCTTAATTTGGTCTATCCAGTTTCTAAATTGTCTTCCTCTTTTTCGTTTATTGTACCTTAAGCACTAAGTTATCACGCAATCGCAAACGGTACCGCAATCACGAAGTATTAAAATTCCTTTATAGTCAATTTAAGATTTTCAAGCATTCTTTATTTATATGTGTTTAGATTTAAATGCCAGGTATTCAAACTATGTCGTGTAACGTGTGCATGTTAATGTAACGTTATTAAGGCTTTAAACCAATATGATGGACTTAAAAATCAGCAATGTATTAGCTTGCGTCAGCTCAAATCCACCTCGCGCGATGTCCGGCCCTCCCTTCTGACGTAATTCTACCCCCTAACACCCCATCATTTCTGGGAACTCAACCAAGGATAGAAAAATAACGGTAATACTATTTGTAACAAAATATAGTTTATGTAATTCGTAAAATCAGGGGGCCTACCATGAACTTTCTTAAAACAATCCCTTTGAGATGCAGCGGAGTTTAGGTACCTAAAGTCAATAGCATTTTTTCGTACCATGACCGCCTATAAGCTGAAACGTATTAGCATCGCAAGACCGAATGAAAGAACGATAATTTTGTTTGTGGTTTCTGAGTACGTTTAGAAATTTAACTTTCAAACTTACTTCGACAGATGTTTCTATGAAAACAAATAAACTATAAAATTAATTTAAATAGTTTATCAATCGCAATAAGCTATTATGTCTTATTATATATATTTATTTTATATAAAACTATTCTTTTGATATATTTTAAACGGAAAGTTCTCTGGTGCTATGACAGTTGACACTTATTATTTTTAAACGTTTCTTTCAAATTTTGATAGGAGCTTTCAATATTTTGGTGTTTACAAAATTTCGGTTTTATAAATATTTTTACAAATTGTTTAACTTATAAAATAATGGTATGGGGTAAGTATTGTTCACAAGTTTGTTTATTAAAAATAAATACCTATAACGAAGTGAATTACTGATATAAAACCCTTTGCAAAAGATATTACAAATCAACTTATTACTCTAAAATCATAAGTAAATATAATAAAAATTAATTCCTTCAAATTGTACAAACTCAATTTATACGTTAACTAATTCATATAATATAAATAATTATATACTTTCTTTACAGGAAAGTCCCTCTTCATCTACCAATACGGCTGGGCACAGCGGGGGATAATGACTACAACCTCCCATCTCCACTACAAAACTTCGATGTATGCACTAACAATGTAAAATCTTTTCTATCAATTGAAAGATTATTATTATGACGAACCACCAAACTATTCCAAGAAAGGTTAATAACAGTACATTACAATATATTTAAAACTATGTTTACCTGGGTCAACAAGTATCTTTCTAAAAGACAAGACACGACGATGAGGTTAAAAGACGAGTCAACATAACCTGGAATAAATCCTGGAGCAATAAAGAAACCCTTAAATAAGAATTTTAAAACTTAAGAAAAAAAATTATGGACTCATATTTAATACCTTGTCTTACATATGGCTTCCAGACATGGATTTACAATAACTACACCAAAACCAAAATACAAGTGTGCCAGAGAATGATGGAAAGGAGTCTACTAAACATACAAAGACAAAATCTGAAGAGAAATACAGAAATAAGGAAAACAACAAAACAATTAAATAACGATTTAATGATACTTTATAATGATTTATAAAAATGAATTTTGTTTTTGATTCTTATTAATTTATTAATTATGATTGGAATATATATATTATTTAAAGATTATAAATAATAATATTGTAATTTTTAATGCATGCACATATTATGTAATAATTAATTAGATGATATACTTGTTTAATATGTTATTCATTTTGGAAATAAAGAGGCTATAATAATAATAATAATTTTCTTTACAGCTTAACCTGACAAAATTGCTAAATTGAGACTATATGAATAAATGTTTATAACCAATTGAACATTGCCTGAAGACATCTTTTTCTAACTTGATGGAGTCATCCTAACTAAATAAATACTGTTATTATAATATTTTTAAATGGCTTATTATTTACACATTATAAATTTAATAATACCTATGTTTTTTTAAACAACAAAAAGCAGAGGAGAATAATACAATTCATGAACATAGTGAGGAAAAATTTAATTATAATAAATATCTGCTAGTAATATGGCATTCTTATTTATTGTAAAATATGATATTATATTATATTGGGGATTATGTTTTTGTTAGACATGCATAAATAATTATTTGAATATTATTGAACAATGTGCAATTATTTGTAGGTACACTGAAATCTTCAATGAATCAAAGTCAATAATCTATAGTAAATTATAAACTCAATATCTACGAAGTCGGTAGTCGGAAGGGCATTGCCGTCTTGTTTCTCATCTCCGTCTATATTTTAATTTATATATAATCATTTATATTTTTTTATAATCACACTCTAAACTCAAAATATCGTAAATATAAATATTATATTTTTTTTCCTATATTAGCCATAGTAGATAAATCTTATTATTTTAACTTTATTAACAAGTTTTAATTCAAAGTATTGAATTTTATAGGTTCTAAACTATTATTTGGACATTTCGATACAAAAAAGTTGAACAAAAAGTAACTTTTTTAGAATCGCTTATTCTGTCATAGTTGGAAGGCGCAACTGTCAAATTTCGGTTCAGCCGAGCGGTCATGGTACGGATTTTCATACTAATTGAACGAACGAAATCTGATAATCGCTAAGGTCACGTGGGAACATAAACTGTCTCGTTTTTTCGATGTCATGGTACGAATTAGCGATGCATCTCAGTTGTAGGTTGTCAATAGGCTCGCAATAAGAGTTCATGGTAGGCCCCCTGGCCTAACAAATTTGCAGCGTCAATCTTTATAATGTACGAAAAATCTTTTTATTTTTGAGTATATATAAATATGGGCAATGTTGGCCTAGTGGCTTCAACGTGCGATTCTCATTCCTGAGGTCGTAGGTTCTTCTCCGGATGTGCACCAATGGTTTTAGTTTTGCATTTAACATTCACTCGAAATAAAACATCTTGAGGAAACCGCCTTGCCTTAGACCCAAAAAGTCGACGACGTGTGTAAGCACAGGAGGCTGGAGGCGGCCCCTACTTGCGTATTAGATTGACAGATCATGAAACAGATACAGAAATCTTAGCCCTACAAAGGTTGTAGCGCCACTGATTTTATATAGACATATGGTAATCTTTCTTATACATAATATGAAATATGTACTACTGATTTTCAATTTCTAAGATTATCTTCATGATGCTCCGACAACTATTGATTTTAAATTAAATACCGTTATATACGTTGCACGCGTCACTATATATCTATGACTACATAAGTCGTATTATGACGTTTAAACTTTCAGCTCACACGTCATCTAAGCCATAAAGATACAGCTATCTTTCGCGTAATTTATTAGAATAACGATATCAAAAAGGCATGAAAAACGTTACCACAGGAGTTTATATGTAGTAGATATTTATGCAGGAGCGTATTGTCTAAGTGTGTATTAGTATACAGGTATATAGAGTATTCCGTAATAGCCTAATCAGCAGAATAGCGAAAAATATGGCCCAGAACCTTACATGCTCATTTGACGCATGTGTTCAAACACCAGTAATTGTGTAATGTGCGTTCGTTATTTCGATCCCATGAGGGAGCCACTCTACATGTAAACCGTAATCAAGAACCTTAATTTGAACAGACATTAAATTCTGATTATATGAATACTTGTTACATTTTAAAAAACTATTCCCGGACGAATATACCCAATTCTATTTTTCAATTTTGGCAAATTTATGAAAACAGCGTGAGTATTTCCAGCGATTTAGTCAAACGTCAATAGAGATACGACTATCTACGTAGTGCATTTACGTTTGAAAAATTCTATATTTAACAAAGCTCTCAGCCGTGAAACGCGTCAGTGCTGATGGATGTAGTTTTCGTCGTTGTAATTATAAAAGTGACGGTCCCGTGACGCGATTGGCAAGATCCGACATTGTTTCACGATGAGCTTATGTTATTTTTCCCGAAGCTTATCGGTCAAACGCAAAGCACTGCCAGCAGTTAACCCATTTCTAAGCCACTTCTAAGCCTCAACAGAATTCTTTTCAAAATAATGATATTATTAGACATAGACCTAACATTTATAACAAACATAAACACACACATACAAAATAACAATAATCAAAGAAAAAAATAAAATGAGAGATATCAAACACAATTAAAAAATGCCTTTTCCCATTGTGGCTTGTGGCTGTAATTGGCCCTGGCCCAGCATTATGCTGAGGAGCAGAATGTTCCACAGCGCTGGTCATTCTCCCAGAGACCACAGCAGCTAGTTTCCGCCTCAGTCGCAAAAAAAGAAAGAAAAGGAATGTAATAAATACTTAGTAGAAAAAAATATTAATAAAAGTTATCAGTGTACGTAATGAAGTCTTGTGTAAAGGTTTATAGTAAAATTAATAAAAATATAAAGAGTAAAAAGTTAAAAATAAGAATAATTGTTAAGACGTAGATATTTTTTTTGGGCGGATTAAAAACTAGATTTCGTGAGATTTTTACCAATTTCGGGCCAGTGTCTCCTTAATAAACATCTCATAGTCCTAGGCATTAATAAATAATGACCCTTATGCAGAGGCTATTTCAGCGCAGAGGAATCAGTCACCCGTAGTCCTGGAATGCTTGGCTGTGGCTTCCCAACGAACAGAAAACATAATAGCAGTAACGTCGCTTCTGAGCTTCTGAAAGGAGCTGCCAATTAGCAAGGACTTCACGCACAATGGACCAAATGGGCGTCTAAGTGCTGAAACTGAGTCCACACTACATACATACATCGGTCAAACGCAAATCTAACCGATGGATTGAATTGCTGTTAATTTGATAACTAGTTTTAGATATGATATAACCCCATTCCTTTAATATTTATTTAAAGCTTGCCAACGCTCATCACACTGATACATTGGTACAATAAAAATAAAATACAAATATTAATGTGAAAAGCACTTATAGGCAAACATAACATACAACTAGAGATAATAGAAAGAAATTAAACAAAACAATTAAATGATTTAAACGAAAATCGATTTTAGAGTGTGAGGGGAGCCACTATGGATATCACAGCTCGTTAACAAAAAGCTCAATCTGGACATCTGTGAGTTTTGGCCAAAACGCGTTCTTCGGAAAGGAGGGACAAATATAATTTATTTTAAGTTTCCCTTTAGAAATATCCTATTATTTTATCTTATTTACTCATCTAACTATTATTTGTACTCTTATCATTGACGTGATATCCAAAATACGACATCTTGACTTCATGTTACCCGAAGTCTTCCGCAATTCAGAGTTTTGAATTCTATTTATTTGTTAGTCAACGTTAAGTGGCAAAATAAAACAACGGTCCAATGTGCGGTAATAGATCATAAAAGTGCTGAAAACAAACATAAAATGATATTTATTAGGTGTTAGTCGAAGAGAAATGTATTCATAAGCCAAAGCGCATGCAGATATATGATTCATGAAGCAATTTATAACAGAACAGGTAACTGATGCATCTATTCAGAATAGAAGGGGTTTCGTCACCTAGAAATGAATTCGCGACACTTATTAATAGCCAACTGAGACTGCCAAATGACAGTAGGTCGAGAATTTGAGTGGTTCTAAAAAGTTACCCATTCCTGAGTATTCGTTATTTAAAACTGTTAATTGTTATTTTATGCATTTAAAATAAAACCTTTTTGGTATGCATATTGGTTTTCGGAGAATGAGATATCAAATGACAACTGACACTGCCATATGACAGTAGGTTGAAAATTTAAGTGCTTATAAAAATTTGCCAATCCTGGGAATTTATTTAAGGCTATTAATTGACGGTTTATAAGTTTTCTTATTCTGTGCATATTTGAAATAAATACTTTTTGGTATGAATTTTGGGTTTTGGCGAAAGAAATACCAAATGACAATCGAGACTGCCAAGTGACAGTAGGCCAAGAATTTTAGTGGTTTTAAAAATTTTCCAATCCTGGGAATTCGTTATTTAAAGCTATTACATTACCGCCTAGTTTATTATCATAAGTTTTTTTTATGCTTTGCATATTTGAAATAAAAACTTTTTGGTATGAATTTTGGTTTATGGCGAATGTTATGGCATTCATTAAGTATTTAACTTTTCAACTGTTGAAAGGAAAATTTCTTACCTATCCTTAACCTGCCGTTTCTAATACTGTAATACTTTTTGAGTTTGAAACCAAATTATTTTTATTCATAAGCGTAGTACTGACGTTAACCAGAGACAATATTATTAAGTAAATATTCTTATCTACATTAAGATTCTTTATTAGTTTACTATAGAATATTTGGTATATTAATTGTTCGCTACAATTTGAGAACCAGTGCTCTGTCGTATTGCTTTCTCTAGATCGTTCTTGTTTACCGAGTGTCACCAATCACTGTGATGCTAACAAAGCAATTCCACTAACTAAGTAGAATCGCAATTGAAACCACTTAGATCAATCAAAATATTTTCCAATAACTGTATAATTATAATGAATGTTTTCTTACAAATAGTATCAGTGAACGTTACACGGCGCAATGAAAATAAAATAAAAAGTCAGTGGCGCTACAACCTTTTCAAGTCTGGGCCTCAGATTGCTGTATCTGTTTCATGATCATTTGTCACTCTAATAGGAAAGTCGGTAATTAATACTCTGCTGCTCTTCTGATGTTTTTCTTCACCTTCACGTGATTTTATCTCGAAAAATCTCATAGATCCAGAGTTTCAACGCCCAAAGCGGATCATATTTTATTAATACTTTATTATTAAACTGTCAAATTACACTTAGGTATGCAGCTGTTTTTTAATTTTATCGATTTTACTGAACATTCTAGAAATTGAATGTTGAGATACTCTAAGTGATAGTTCCTTCTCCAGTTAACCGTAGTAACTATCGACACTTTCATATTTAAGTGATTATTTACTTAACCCGAATTGAAGTTTTGGTAAAACGTCTTGGCAAACAAAATAAAACGGTTGTGTGTGTAAACGATTCTCACCACCCACCTTTGGCGCCGTTCGTGGGAACTAATGCAATGTTTGTCTATACTTGAGGGTGCTCATTGTCAATTGTCATATGACATTTGCTTACCCATAGATAATATGCCACTGAGTAAATAGCGCTACTAAGCAACTGTTTTATTAATTTGATTGATAAAAGTTTCGAATGTTGTTGATTTCTATGTCATCTTTTCTCTATATATATTAAATTCTCGGGTCACAATGTTCGTTCCCATAGTCCTCCGAAACGGCTATACTAGTCTGATGAAATTTTTTATGCATATTCAGTATGTCTGAGAATCGGCTACTATCTATCTTTTAAAGACCCTAGTGTGAACTCAAAATGATATCAATAGTCGGAGACAGCATTCAGTAGGCGACATCTTTAACGGCGATCAACAGATTGGGTCTTGCCCAGAGTATCGCAAATAACCTTGGCCTTCGCCATCGCACATATCCCCGGTACAAAGAAACCGAGTTCTTGGAAAACACTTGGGTTGCTCAACTGGGTTGGTTTGATAAAGCGCTACTCCGTTAAAAAACTAAATATATTATAGTTTCTTAAGGCAATTTCTGCCGCGCACCACCGCTATGTAGAACCAATTGCCCACTGAAGTATTTCCGAACCACTTCGACTTAAGGAATAGCCTCCTGCCCGTTTGCCTACTGTTACATAAAAAAATATTATCTATTAATATTTTACTGAGGCAAACGGGAGAAGGAAGTCACCTCATATTAAGTGATATCGCCGCCCATGGACACTCACATTGCCAGAAGGCTCGCAATCTCGCCTTTTAGTTAAGGAGTTTGCAGTTCATTAACCCACAATCCAAATATCTAATACCAGCCTCCACATTCTCAAGCATGCTGACATCAATAGCCGATCCATGACGTCCTTCGAACATTCGTGATGAAAATAGAGGAGTGATTCGCGTGCTAAAATAGTTCCCGCCTCGAACCAAAAACAGTCAAGTTAATAATAGAGCAGCTAGAGGGACGTTTTCATCCCGTGATTCACCTGTTTCGATTGTTTTTACGTCAATCGCGCATGTTTACGACTGGATCGTCAGCTGACGGCCGGGAATAGCCCTGACATAGCCGGCCACGCTATGCGCCCGCGCACCGCAAATAGCACGCTATAATTAGACTCGGTGAAATCGTGGGTTTGTTATTTTTCTTCGCTGCGATAATTGGGTTAGGTGCATGTGGGTTAGGGCGTCGGCGTGTCTCCGGAGCTGGGTGCAGTGGCCGCAGGCCCACGTCCTTATTGTGGGCTATTCCGTATCGTAAGCATGTTTTATGTAGGTGAAACTGCGTTTAAAAATAATCGTTTTTATTAAGGGCATTAGACCGACTAGTCACCTTATATTGGGTAGTTCTTATCAACCCAATTCAAAGAGTACATGTACAATACAGGGGCACATAATGTAATGATTTTGAAATCGATTGATAAGATTCGTTGTCAATTTACATTATTAACAAATCAATACTCATATGTTCACAGTTTATAATACCTTCTAATTATATTTTTTAAAACAGCTTTAACTTTACAATACAATATTAACTTTCTGATGGAATTATGATGACGAGTGGCGCTTTCCTGCTTAAGCATTTTAACTGAATTTAAATTGCACCGAGAATATTAGGTAGAGAAAATTACGCGAATAAAAACCATGACTTTAGACTTGAAATATACAAAATTAATTTACTTTCGTAACAAGTTTCAAAGTGTTAATAATTATATGTTTATTGCTACTGGGCCTAACGATATAATATATATAATAATAAAAAATACAGTTTTTTTAAGCTCATTGATGGTTTTAATAATTGATACCACCATTCTTGTGCATCGTTTTAATATAGAAAGGTCTCACAATTGTACTCAATCAATACTAACACTACTTTACCATATACCTACTACATATTGGACATCGGGTCTGAGAGATAAACTTTGAAATCGTACGTATAAACCCCGTACCCGTGCAGTGAAATAAATATGAAGAGAACCTAATATGTCTTAGTTTAGAGACAAAATAATTGACAATAAAGTCAATACAAAAGGTGAGGGGAAAATGGCATTTAGAACCGAAACGCGGCATTATCTCCGTATGTCCGATCCAATATGCTTTAATATTACACAGAGTCTAACACTTAGCTTTGAATGTTACCCTGAGAAATAAATCAATAGCGGTCACTAGATTCTTATAAGATCTACCATTTCTGCACCACGCCATGACTAATTACCTTACGAGTAATTTCTCGATAAACACAATTTATTAGTTATCGCTCGCCACGCCCACACTGGTACTTAAGTTGGTAATAATTATGCATTGAACACATATTGACAGAGCCAACCAATTAGTAATAGACCCACTGTTAAGGTATAGACATACATGGGATCTGTTTTGATAGCTTAAGTAAAATTAATTACTCATATAACGTAATGAATCTTAATATCGAATTGTTGTATAAAAACTTGATGTGATAGTCTCAGCAAGAGAATCGGACCTTAGAATTTCATGGTCGCTCACAAGTGAATCTTATTTCTTCTTATTTTCAATAAAGAACGAATTCAGACATGTCTACGTATGTGACAACCTAACATTTAGTTTAACAGAGATTTTCAATCTTGTTTTACCAGAAATACATTGGTTGGACTTAGTTTCCGTACTTACTCTCATTAGGTCCGTTGTGCGTAAAGTCCTGGCTAAGCCAGCCTAGCTCCTTCCAGAAGCACAGAAGTCTCCTGGGCACTTCGCAAGCTTTACGGAGCGACCTCACTGCTCCAAGGATTACTGTACGTTGGTTAGCCACAGTCACGCATTCCAGGTCTACGTGTAACGTGGCTGACTTATGCGTGCGCTGAAACAGCTTCTACCAATATGTTTTTTAACATGAATACATAAATATATAAAACTGTTAATAGGATAAATCTAATAGTTGTTCTAATGGACTAATAAAGCTACTTTAATTCCATACTATAAAAATTACAAATCAAATGGGAGTTAGTTTTGTGAGTATACACTTAATCTACGTTGGTTATTGTTACCGTTTCTTTATGTTCCTCTCTTTGGTAAAGATGAACTTTCCATTTCGATCTGTTCATTGCTTCCTCCAGCCTCATTTTTAACTAAGGGATCTACCTAATGTATGGCGTACTAATCCAAATTATGATTGATGAATTTATATGTTATTTAGTCGTGTATATACAGCCTATAGACAGCCTAGCTCCCTTATATGGTGACCCTAAGCCGTGATTGTTCGTAGGCGTCAGTCACACTTCCATATAATGAGTTATTTGCATGCTAAACGCTTTTTTATTGGCAGTTTTCATTAAGTCAATTTCAACTTGTTTACCACAAGAAATGTATACGAGCCAAGGCTATACTCTGAGATATTTTTTAAAAGTTAACGCTTACCTCAGCTGTTTAAAAGTAAAAAATCATGTATTCATGTAGGTAACACAATGTACACTTATGAACGTTAAAAAAGAAAGGTTGCAGTTCTTAAACCTTTTTTAATACTTCTCTATCCGAACTTAAATTTGGCGTTACCTAATTAGGCATTAAATTACGTAATTGCCACTATAGGCAATAAATAAATAAGAAAACTATATCAAGCATCGAAAGGAATCCGACATGCCTGAAACCCAAAAAGACACCGGCGTCTGATTGATGACAGAAGGATCACCCACTTGCCCATTAAAAAAAAACAAATGATCACGAACTATATACAGAAATCTGAGGCCCTGACCTTAAAGGTTGTAAATCCAGTGACAGCGTAGAATCAGAGAAGTAGATTCCCATAAAACATATAATTGTAGGTATCACTTAAAGTGTAGGTACATATAAACACACAGATTACCATCATGGCAACATTAATTATAATAAAATATATTATAGAAATATTTACTTAGAATAAATAAGATTTTTTTAAATCTAACTAGTTTCTTATTAGAATCACTAAACAGAAGCAAGTAATACGAAATGAAAGAAAGCTTGTGGAAGCTTTATAGCACACCGTGTCCGGTACCATGGTTACCAGATTATAAATCTTTAGTAACCATAGTAAAAACCACGGTACTAACGCTGTTTTATAATAAAATTTTAAAGTTTTGCATAAAATACCTCTCGTAGGTATTTTAACTCAAACTGATATATACTTCAATTTATTATATAACTCGCTGTTATTAATGCTCTACGATTGCCATCGTGGTCAGGGCGAGAATGAAAGATAAAAATACCTTCAGAAGTAGGTACTTCCTTCCTACAGTTTACTTTCTAAACTTGAAAATAACTTCTTAGATTTATTATATTAAACTTAAAGACTTAAACTGACTAAAGATTTTTGAAGTTATACTTCTTTAGGCGCGTTATGAAAAATTTATGAGAGTGAAATTTTACGATGAGCGCGCACCGTGACACAAAATTCAGTATAGGCGCCGAGCGTGCGCGAGCGAGATGGAAATAAGACAAGTAAAAAGAAATAGAATATGCGTGACGTATGACCATAATGACATTTGTAGTACCTTTTAAACAAATAAAGCACTTTTAATTATTTTTTCAATGAAATTTAGCAATGCTTTTTCACTAAGACATATTGTTACTTAGTTAAAAGGTTATGAAACATACCTAGTTATTAAATTAAATTAATAATATAATAAAATAATAAATAATAATTGTTATTAATATTAATTAATAATTGAATAATATACTAAATATTAAATATTGTTAAATTATTAACGCTAAATATCTATTATTAATTATTTAATATATAAAAAAAATAAAGAAAGCCAAAGAAGTATAACTTCTTACGCGCGTCACATCTCTATATAAACATTTCCATAAAAATCTGTGTAATAAAACACTTACACGACACGGTTTGTCGTCTTTTCTGTGGCCTTTGTAGCCATAATTCCAGCACTAATAGAATCTATATTAATAATTACACAAAATACATTGTTTACCTTGATTAATTGTAAATGTATAGGTACTTTAACAATATCATCGTATTAATTTTGTAAAATTCCATGCATGTAAATTGGAAAACAGAAATATTCTAGTATTTTGTGTGAGTATGAATTCTTAGTGTAAATATTAGTCTGGTCTTAGTGTAAACTTACTTGATACTTGATTTTATTTTATTATTATTTACATTGATAGTAACTGTACTATACGTATTTAGGCTATGTTCAGATGGCAAAAACTTGACGCGCGTTTTCAAATCGCGCGACTAGAGATTATGGTATTTTCATACAACTGTTCACATGAGCGCGCGTTAACGCGCGTCAACGCAGCGCTCAGAGAAAAAGTCTCTAGACGCAGGTGATCGCGCGTTGACGCGCGCTTTGATATTAATGTAATGTCCGTTTGCTGTTCAGATGAGCGCGCGCTTTCATCGCGATCGTATGTAATTTTGTTAATTTTCGTAATTATATTTTGTTCTCGCTTTTAAAATGAGTGAAATTGAAAATATTGACATCGACTTACTAATCGATGAAGTAGAAAAAAGGTCAGCAAGTTGGAATATAGCAAATTTGTATAAAAAATATAATATAATTTGTATTTTTTTTCAAAATTGGATGAACCCAATGTGTACGTTTTCTTTTTCTATATTTTTCTTTATAATATAACCACAAAAAAATAGCCTCTTCCACGTCCATTTTCTACGTTCTACCGAACTAGACTGACGAGTACTCTCGCAACGCGCGTTAGCGCTCATCATCTGAACGCTCTTCAAATTTGATCGCGCGTTTACGCGCGTTAACGCGCGTTACATGTGAACATAGCCTTAGTCTTTTATTATTGATACTTAAAACTTGAGGACTAGCATTGCATGGAAAACTAAAACTATATTTATTATAAAACACAACTTTATTCTGAATAATCAAAATCAGAATCCAAAAATCAATAAAACAAAGTTTAGGCTATTATACCTGTTAAATATTCGGCAAAAATATATAATAGAAATAAATATGAGTAATGGCATGAAGTATCAAGACAATAAAACATACTAACCTAAGAAATTCAATGACATTCTGTGTAGTGTGTTGCCATCCGAAAGTTTTCAAATAATTCAATTATCTTCTTTCATTAGCCAGACTAACGCTCCTATAGTATTAAACTTATTTGGTTTATTATAAAATTCCTAGTTAACATCCAAGTGCATTGAAATTACGTCTTCGAATTTCCGTATCAAAAAAAAAACGCTCAATATAGAGAATTTTAAACAAAAATTCAATAGGGGTTTACAATAGCCATCCAAATTAAAATAAAAAGTAACTGATACAGACTAGACGTCCGTCTAGTCAAATAATTCAAGAGAGTTAGAAACTTGCGGTCTAGCTAAACTTTGATATTGTTCTCAATAAGGGACCAGAATTTTATGGCATTATAAATTTAATATTTGATTAGATTTAATGAAAACATTATTGACTGTGGCTGCTGTGGTCTCTGGTAGAATGACCAGCGCTGTGGAACAGTCTGCTCCTCAGCATAATGCTGAGCCAGGGCCAATTACAAACACAGCACACACGCATTACACAATTAAAACGTACCTTGTTGTTTAAAAGAAAAAAAATGTTATCTTCTTTCTCTTTTATATCTTTTGTGTGTTTTGTTAGTAATAAATTGTATGTGTATGTGTATTAAAAGTTACGTATGATTATTATCAACGTGCCGTTTTTTTATTATATGTATTTTATAAATTGTCTACAAAGACACAATTTAACATTACGGTTTAGCCTAACTTAGACTAATAAGTAATTTAAAACTAACTAAAAAATGATTTTTAACATAAGAACGTGTCCAATAACACTTCTTACAATCTCTAAGGGGAAGACATTTTGTTCTTGTGTACTATGAGTTTTATAGCAAATAAACTAATTATATTTTAGTGTATTGATATATCGAAACATAAAAGCTAAGTATGGTTATTTAAATATAGTTATCAGTTATCTGCATTCGTTATAACTGAGAATAAAACGGTGCATTTTCAAACGTGTAAATAAACAGACGGACGTTATTGAACTAAACGTGCAGCATTCATTGTCAATGTCGGGCAACGGAGGCACGCGATTCATAGAAGGCTTCACTGGGCGGTGGGAGTCGGGCGAGGATGGGCGGGACGGGTGGTGACGTCAGACCGCCGCCTCGCCATTGGCTAGGCTGCGCGCGCCGCTACCGAATATGGGACCGGTGCACTCCGAGCAACGCTTTCAGTGCTTAACGCGCTCCATCTTTCACTATTAAAGCGACGTAGCGCTGAATATTTGAATAGAAATATTTTTTAAGGTTCAGAAAGTGGAACCGTTTATAACAATATTTTTTAACTTATACCAAACTTCATGATATAACAGTACATATTTTATTTTTACGTTTTTGTTTTTAATTATTTAATGCAATATATTTGCAACAAAATACCAAAATTAACTTTTTTGTGCCCAAAAAAGCGCTTGATACAGCTTTACACAGCGCTTTTTATCGAATTACCGCTGGATTCAGCGTAGCGAGCGCTGATTTGGCACGAGAGGACCGGTGGTCCATTGATAAAACCGCGGTGCGGGGTCGCGCGGCGCCAGTCCCTTTCGCAGAGGCCGCGTGAAACGACGTATTCACGCTGGCGCTGTTCGTAATCCCATTGGGCCCTTGGGCCGAGGAGCAGGTGGTCCCGGACGGGATGGGCACCGACTGCGAGCCTCCAGCCGGCGCTCATCTCCTGTCCCTCGCGGACGTAGGAGCCCTAGGCTTCGACTGCGCCCTTAAGCCCGTGTCCACTTCAACGTCAGGCTCACAAGGTGATCTCAACACTCCCGTGGCGACGTCTGACTTGCCCGCGTTCTTCCCGAGTCTGCTCGAGCCCCCGCTTATATCAGGTGTGTACGGGTCGTAGGCGGAATATCCCGATAACGTTGTAAATAAACAACGCCGTTTAGTGCAGTGTTAATTGTGTTGTGTGTGAAATGGAAAGTTGGATCAGTTTGTTTGCAGGAATATTCGATACGGTAACGTCGCGTCTCCGACCGACGGATTATTTAATTCTATTAGGATTGCTTTTTGGATTCCAAATGAGAAATAAAAACGTTAATAATTTAAACATTCGCTAACTCAAATTACACAATTACTTTAAGCACATAATAATAATAAAGCTTTCAATTTCGTAAGCGATAAAGCGCTTGTTTTATTTCATTCTGTCAAAATCTTTCGTAAAGGTTCGAATTACAGATAATATTGACATTTTATTGCAGATAACGATACGAATTATTATAACTTCTTCATAACGTTTTAAACATTAAATATCGACGCACTTAAAAATATTAATCTTTCCGAGATTTTTATTATTGTATTGCCAGATGATAATATTTTTTAATTGGATATAAGGTTTTTTGATTTTTGATTATAAGGTAATAATAACAATGGCTAGTTACAAAAAATTGTGATAAACGATATCAATTTCCGTCTTTATCTGAGAGCTTGCCTTCCGTTACGCGACTTTGTCAGTTTCATAATGAACACGCAAGAGCTTAAATGTTAATTTTGGACGTAAAATAATTAAATTTATTTAATTATTAATAAAAATTTGACTCAAAACGTAGAAAATAATAGTACTATATCAAAGTTAAATTTTTCTGATAATTGAATTAATTTATAGCGGCATGTAAAATAAAAAAAAATAAACAAGATTTATTTTAAATCATAGAAATATGTTTTTAAATGACTTTAACCCCAATAAGGTGGTGAATTTGAAGCATATTTTTTTAAATGATATCCAAATATATTTTTATAGCCTTACAAAAACTACCGTGTACATATCATTTTCAAAACAGCATATCTGTATAAGGAATTACTATATTATTGCTATATTTTATTCACTATTCAAAGATTTATAAATAAATATTGAAAAATCATTTGTAATAATAGTTTTACAATATATTAAAAATTTCGTAGAACAAAATAAAATCTGCATGAAAAATCTATTTCATGACTAGGTACTTCAATTGTCAACATGTTTTTATTTTTTTTAATACATCCATATTTGTCTATATTATCTTTTTTTTTTAATAAGATTAAAGATTTTCTTTTATTTTTAGATAATTTTAAGATTTAAGTACATATTATTTTTTTTTTCACATTAGTTTCAATGAGAATTAAGGTTCACAATATCGTTGTGATAAAATATTATCTGGATTTTTGTCAAATTGAATGCTTTGTAAATATTTATATTAATTCAGTTTTTGTTTTAATCAAATTTAGTTTTGTCCCTGAAAGAACTGTAAAAAATCTATTTTTTGTTGGCATAAATATCAATTACCAACTAAAAATATAAAGTATATAAAGAGTTTTATCTAATAAAATGTATCTGTTGTTGCAGGTACATTACCAGGCGATGAGTTATCACTAGGATGTTCACCACGACGACACAAGCATGAGTCGTCTCTATCTCCTGGCGCACGCGCAGAAGACGCCAGTAATGCGTCCAGTGCTAGTGCCTCATTATATGGGCCCCCCATGGGTGCTAAACGCGCACCCTCGCCGCCACTACAGTGGCTGCTGCCGTCTGGCCCGGGGCCCGGCAGCGTCGACAAGTACTTCCAGCAGGAGTACGAGGAGCGCGTCGAGCTCCTTCCGCCCGAATGCCAACCGCAGGCCTATTGCCCGCCACAACCGTGCCCTCCACAACATTGCGAGTATCGGCCACCACCACAGCCGCAACCACAGCAGCAGCACACCTGGGAAACACAAGAGTACGCTAGCGTGCCGCAGCCTACGCCGGGGCCATCTGGACTTCCGAAACGCGAGCCCTATCCGAGTCCCGTTTCCGACAGGCCAGTCCAACTCGCCGAGTACAATCCTTCCACGAGCAAGGGTCACGAGATCCTCTCCCAGGTGTACCAGCAGAGCGCGCAGCCGCTGCGCCTGATGCCCGTTAAACCGCGCAAGTATCCCAACAGGCCGAGCAAGACCCCGGTCCACGAACGGCCTTACGCCTGCCCCGTCGAGGGCTGCGACCGCCGTTTCTCCCGCTCGGATGAGCTGACGCGGCACATTCGGATACACACGGGTCAGAAGCCCTTCCAGTGCCGCATCTGCATGAGATCATTCAGCCGGTCGGACCACCTCACGACCCACGTCCGCACGCACACGGGCGAGAAACCGTTCGCATGTGACGTGTGCGGCCGCAAGTTCGCACGTTCAGACGAGAAAAAGCGGCACGCAAAGGTTCACCTCAAGCAGCGGTTGAAGCGCGAGCGCGGCGGACCCCATGACCACTCTCACGCGCCGCTCTAGCCCCGCGCCGTCGCCACTCCGGCGACTGCGACTGTGACCACAGCGACCGTGACCACGGCGACAGTGACCGTGGCGACGACGGCGCCCGCGAGCGCCGCGCCTCCGCCCTACGGCGCAGGTGATATGCCCGAGCCCCCCTCGCCACAAAATTGAACTATTCATATTTTTCACGTTGAAGTTATCAAATAATTTCATCGCCTAGGTATAAAATCGTCTTTAACGAAGCTTTATTAACATTTGTAAATTCATTGTATTTTATATATGTCTTTTTATACATATTTGTAATTACTGCGATAGGTAATGATCAACTCGATGTATTTATTTGGATTAGATAGGATAATTGAATGAAATAGACTGGGAACAAATTGAAAGAAATGGCCTAATGTGACGTGTGCGCACCGGGAGGAGACTGCGGTGCAGTGCGAACACATATCCTTCTCTTGTTTTAACTTCAGTAGATAAGATTTACATAACTGAGTTCGTCTCACGCATCGAAACGTGACCAGTGATAGGTGATGACTTTACGGTAGTGTTCGGTGGTCGAGTGTTTGCCGCTCCGTTCGGATCATTTAACTAGCACATATTGATGTTGTACTGTTTTCCGGTCAAACATTTTGTAACACTACCTTTTCGTGCGTTATATGTTTAGATATAAGTGATTTTATAATGTTCTTGTACTTGAAACTAACGTGAAACAGTGCCATTCACTAACTTTACTGCGTGCCACGGCTGATTTTTAGTACTAAGTGTAACATGACTGTTGTTAAGTGATAATTTTACATAAAGTTCGTCTCGATTTTCTAGTCGTAGTTATGGGTGTGAGAGTAACCTGTATCCTAACTGCGGATCTGTAGACTTTCCGATACTTCGACTTAACTTTTTCGAATAGATTTGTTTTCGACAATCTGTCAATCTTTCTTTGCTCAAGATTTAATTTAACTAAATTTGCTCAATACTCTCTCATTTCGTATGTTTCAACTTACCGTCTTATTCCCAGTGGCATGTATTATTAAAATAATTAGACTAATCTAGCAAAGTTAATAGAGTAGGATTTAAATTATGATCTCTTAATCATTATTAATTATTTACATTAAAAGGCCCCTATTTATAATACTCATAAGATTTTAATACGTAGCTATACATAAAATATTTGGTGTTGAAGTTTACACTGGATCATAGCTGTTACGTGTTTGCACGTGGAACTTACGACACAAACTTAGACTCTACATAAGTGTTGAACGAGCACAAATAATTGCCTTTTCTTAATGGTTGTTTAAGAGTGTTCTAAATTATACATATGCATCACATACATTTAAAAATCGTCATTCTGAACAGGGTGGGCCTTTTAGACTCGAGTTTGGGCGTTTTGAATTAAAAACAACTGACAATAATATTACTAACTATGCCAACGCTAATAGAACAATAGAACAAGCTGTTTTTTCATCATTTGGGAAGTTAAGGCAACCGCAAACAGTTCGCGATTCACCTCTTGTTAGCTTTTGTTGAGTGTGGCTCTAAAGTTTATACTGTTTTTACTATTGTAGATGAGACGAAGTCTCTTAGACAAGGCTAGCGTAGGTAGGTATTTTTAAACGTGTAAACAAATTAAATGTGTGACTATTGAAACGGAAAAGACTAAATTCTAACATTGTATGTATTGTTACATCGCGTTAAAGTTATCGATGTACGGGTTGAATTGGGTCTTGCAATCTACTTTTTACAGATATATGAACCACTGTCTGTGGAGTTAAGGTGACAGAATTTAGCATTGTTAAATAGAGTCTTGCGGTGCTGCGGAATGGAGGAGCTGCTTTCATTCTACGAAAAATTCGGGAGAAATTTTCGTAATGTGAATATACGTGTCGTCTCTCTAGCCTTTGGCGATATTTTAATGCTTTACGGTGTTCACACTTTTGTGAATTTGTACGAATTTCCTATACTGTTATTACACATTAGTCTTATCTTGTGCGTTCGCCAGAGTGAAAAATGTTGTTGATGTTCTATTATAGATAGTGATAAGTATAATTTTAGGTATTGTTAAATTTCTCTAATTTTTACTAAATTCTATTTAATATATTTGTAAATACACTGACTACGTTTTGATTTAATGTGTATATAAGAGGAAAAATAAATTTTTATTTAATATAAAAATCACCTAAGGTGCAAAAAATACAAATTGTTGAAAACTTGCAACTTGCTTTTTATTTATTTGCGGTGAAGAATAATACATTCCTCGTCCTATTTATTGAAAACGAAAATATGTCAAAAACAAGAAATTATCTTAGAGTTCTGATGCAGGTGCCAACTACAAATTACTGAGTTAATTTTAGGCAAAGAAAAATTTAATATTGGCACGAAAATCAAATCTAGAAAACTCGTATTGACTGAACATGTTCGAAATAAGACCAATTTAAGGTTAATTAAAACTGTATTACGCATTATTAGGAATTAATTGAATGTATCGTGAATAGAATATAATCGTTATAAAAAAATTCTTTATGTATTCACTCTTGACACTTTTACCGACATCTATTGGTCGTACGACTTAACATTATTTGTTGTTTATCTACAATAGATGGCGCTAAGCTTAAAAAGAAATTCTCGAGTAAACCATAACATTAGTACGGAAAATGTTCACTAGATGGCACTGCAATATATTTTTTGTAGAAACCGCTAAATAACGACTGTAAATAAAACACAGAACTATAAACGTATGTATATTTGTATTTACAATAATTCAATTTAATAAATACTTATTTTCAAAAATACAAACGCGCTGTTTTCAATTAACCAAACTTAAAGGACTAAACTCTTTCAAGTTCCAACTATTAGGAAAAAACGGAATAAAGGAATTTTGCACTATATTTTAATTAAATCCACTAAACGTAAAAATACTTTTGGGGGTATAACAAAAGGATTTTTGTACTAAATTACCAGGCCAATTATATTTAAGAAACGTCTTCGAATTCCGTGAATAAATGTAAACCCTTATTACTTAAACATACAAAACTCCAAATGTACAACTAATATATTAAATCTCGCACCAATTAACTATTCGACTAGGGAAATTTACATCTTTAAAAACCTAATTACATACATTTCATATATTGTAAATGGCTAATATTCCCACAGTAATAAAATAAATAAAACACAAATTATTTCTAAATATACACAAACAAATTTAAAAACCACCCTTAGGATAAACACTATAGAAACCTCAGTTGTCTCATTCTATCATATTGTATTTATTCTGTGAGGAAAAGAGACAACGATAGGTCAATCATGAATTTGTCAAAGTAATCCAGCGACCATGTTTGAAAATCTAAAATTATTCATATAAATGATTAATGTTTATAGCGAAACTTTACGAAATTTGCATGCAGGACTGACAAATTTCTGCGCCATTTTGTTCATCACTTCGGTGATCGGTCTGTGTCGACAAATCCTTAAATAACGTCAAACATAGCGCGTATATGTACTTTCTTTATATAAATAAGACTTATGTGGTCAATGCTGAACTCCAAGTTCATCTGAATGTGTTTTTTATAGGACTGTAGGCAATTCAGTGGACACTTTAAGTGTTTTTACCCCTGCCCATGGACACGTGCTAAACCAGGAGTTTTAGAGAAATTTAATAATTAGTGCTCGCATGTAACAAATAATAATAAAATGCAAGTGTGCAGTCACACAGGAAAAATAATGCAGAACATCAAACAACCGTATTAAACCAAAGGCGTAACATGCGCGTGCGCAACGCCGCGTTGGTAGGAAGAAATCATGGCTTTGTAAGTTAGGGAGACAAGTATTGAAACTGCGGAAGAGTTGCTGCATCTGGCACATGACAGTAGACAGACGGCCAACCTCCAGTAAAGGAGATGCACCAAAAGAAGAGAAGAAGTGCAGCACAGATGGATTCTCTTATACAACATTGACCGAAGGGACAAATGTGTCAACATTCGTAAAATATGCGCGTCAATGCGTCACGACGAAACAAATCACACAAGCAAAAATCTGCCCATTGGGAGGTCTAAGGAGGAGGTTCTCATTTGTATTATGTATAGGAACATAAAAATATCAGCATTATATGGGCTGATAATCACGACTTAATTGTATTTAAATAAATTAACTAATCAAGCAACAGAGAGGACGGCCTTGACTATAATTTAAACTTATTTTTACGCCAATCGTAAATTCGGAATTTATTCTAGGCACCTAATTGGGGAGCGTTCAAGTATTACGTAACGAATTTTTGATCCTTTTGAAAACGTTAGGATGCGGGGCGGGGATTGAATTACGCGTTATTGTTAATATTATTTTCGAGTTTCCAGTACTTAACAGCTAACAGCACATAATAATCGTAACTTTTAGCTATAATGAGACTGGGTGGTCACGAACCGTTTTACTAAAAACGTTACGGCGCGTTACACCTTTTTGGGGGGGTTGGTCAATAATCTCCAAAAATTGCGTGACGTACATACTTGAACGCTCCCGAGGCTATTTGACAGGTTTTTAAAATAATGGTTACTATGGTAACAAATTCCACAGTTTAGTCCGAATTTAACGGAAGCTTTATTTTCAAAACAATTAACTTCGAAGACAAGATTTAAAAAAAAAATCAGATAATTAGTTACTATAGAAAATCAAATTGTTAGAAAAACTCAAATTAAACATTCATAATTTGAAGAACCCATAGGCTGTCTAGGCAAGATGGCGTCGAACGCTGTGACGTGCCATGCTTGTAATCACGTCAACAAACGTGTTTATTGTCATTGTTTAATTAGAAATACACATACGGACAAGTGAAGGCATATTATTAACAAGCATGCTACTTTTTTATTTTTATAAATCAGAAAACGGGCAAAAGGGTCACCTAATGTTAAGTTGTTTATATAATTTTCATAGATAATGTTTAATTTTCATAAATAAGTTAAATACACAATATCCTGTCAACTCACATTCTAGACCAATAAAACAATGGCGCTGACAACAAATCTAAATGACACTAAAATTAAAAAAAAGAAGACTAGGTTTCGAATTGATTATAGAAAAGATAATAGAGTAGAATAAAATCAGCACAATTGTTCATGATAGTCTGTGGTTCATATTTCGTATTTTATTGTCTATCTCATTGTCTATAGTCAGGGTCCAGAGACCAATTTACAAGCAAATTGTCATAACGTTTAATAAAAGCTGTCAAAATTGACAATTAGCTCGGAATCAATTTGCATCTGCTATTTAATAACAAAATTGATTTTCACAAAAAAAATAGCCGACTCCCTGTATCTTCATCACCTATGACTTGTCATCATCATCGGTCGTGGCCAGATTTGGCTCCGACTCGGCTCTTCTCCTGAGTCCCTCTGCATCAGGAGAGGTATCCCTTTCCACCTCCACCTCATTTGGCGAAGATTTATTTATATCTGGCGCACTACGGCTCACTTCCACCTGCAAACGTAGGGATGTTTTGTCTCTATCGCTTTGCAAATAAATAAAAGAGACAGTGCTTTTGATCGTATCATTTTTTTATAATATGAAGAAAATAGTCTGTTAGAAGGCATGTGCGTTTTCGGGCTTTTTATGAGTTTAGATTTTTTTTTACGTTTAGGTCTAAATACATTTCTACTTTGGGAGCGTACAAATATTACGTAACGAATTTTTTGTCATTTCGTAAAACGTTACGATGCGGGGCGGGGATTACGCGTTATTGTTAATATTATTTTTGACTTTCCAGTACTTTACACCACGCCATGGTAACTTTAAGGTATAAAGAGTCACTAGGTGGTCACGAAACGTTTTACTATACTTGGGTACAGAAAAACGTTAGGGCGCGTTACATGGGGGGGGGGGGTTGTCAATAATGTCCAAAAATTGCGTGACGTAATACTTGAACGCTCCCTTTGACGATTGAATTTTTTGACGTATACTATGAAATTACAAAAGATATTTAAAAAAATATTTCGTTACAATTGTTCAACTTACCAATTCGTTATCGTATTCGGGCTCGAGTTTGACGTTATCGTTTAGACTATCGTTTAGGTAACACACCCCGTTCAAATCGATCGCGCTGTTTGAGAAAATGGCCGCTGCCCCCGTCGAGTCTACCCGGGGTTCGCTTTTCTAAAACATTATTTAGAGTACATTTTATTTGAGGACGAATTCTCTTTAGCAATTAATAATTCAGAATACTAATTACACTACCAGGCCATATATAAGTCGCATCGTGCTTTAGAATGAGATACTCGCTTTGTAGAGCGTCATCTCTGTCACACGAAACACTAGCATTCCGGTATCTATTAGGAGACAGAGACGGCGCTATACAAAGTCGAAGCTAGCGAGTATCTCTTTCTAAAGCACGATGCGACTTATAAATGGCCGGGTACTGTACTTAAGATTAAAGAATGTATTTAACTTTGTAAATGGATACTTTAGTACGATCTAGGGTTTCCAAGGGTGTGAAATTATGTATGTTTGTCCACAAATTTATCAGGAACTAAAAGTTATATTGCGATGATTAGATTTATTCAAATTTACTAGAACATCAAAATCGGTTTAGTGGTTTTTGACATGGGCTTTTTCCATCAACTCTTATACAACAAATACTCACAATATCACCAACAGGAACTATAAACTTAAGTCGTTTCCGGTCTGGGGGTTCGTTTTCAGTCACTTTGTGTGTGTACACCTCTTTGAAATCTTTGAACTCACTGAAATTTAAAAAATATCGTTTTTATACTACAAAAATAACAACAAATCATATTTTTTTTGGAACGAAAACGTTTAATATGACTCAAATGCGGTTCATCTGTCGTCTTACCCTATCTGGGTTCGATTCCGGACGAATAATTGTTCAACCGCACTATTATTGTTTATAAAACTTTAATTCAATACAATTATTTGTATCATTTCGATAATTCCCTGCACACAAACAAAACAATTGAAGCACAGCCGTGATTCGAACACACAACCTCAGGGTTGACAGTCGCTTAAGACGGCTGAACCACTTAGAATAATTTTATTAATTCGTTGAAGACGTTTTTGTAAAGAAAAATTGGACAAATAATAAAAAATTGCAAAATTTCGAGTCGGGTCGGGTAGCATAGCAAAATGTTTAATATGTTGGTATGTCGCTACTAAAAAGGTTAGTCTAAGAAAAAAAAATTAAAGCTAAATGAAGATAGCGGGGATGCCCCGATGCTAGTTAAGAATAATAAGAAAATCAGGAATATTGTGTAATTTTTTATGTAAATTTGAATAAAATCCTATCATAAACGCAAAAAATTTTTCAAGTAATTAGAAAAAAATCTATTATCTGCAAGCTATTCTGGCGTGCGCAGCCTAAACTGAGGTTAAGTGGAGTTACATATTATATGTTATGCATGACGGAAATGTTTATCTTAAATATCTTATGAGTAAGCGATTTTAGTCAAAATAGCAAACCATAACTACAATAAAAATTGATAATTTATTTCTACTGCATATTGATAATAGATACTTTTATCGCTTCTGGTATTTAAAAAAAAAACCATGGCGCTTGGCGCTACAACCTCTTTAGGTCTTGGCCTCAGATTTCTGAATCTGTTTCACGATCAATCTAATAAGCAAGTATCAGCCTCCAGTGCCTGAAACACGCCGTCGATTTTTTTTGGGTCTAAGACATGTCGGTTTCCTCACGATGTATTCCTTCACTGTTCGAGCAAATGTTAAATGCGCACATAGAAAGAAAGTCCATTGGTGCACAGCCGGCAATCGAACCTACGACCTCACGTATGAGAGTCGCACGCTGAAGCCACTAGGCCAACACTGCTCCTGGTATTTAAAGTAGATAAAATATGTCTTACACACACACTCACACACTCACACTACATCATTTGGACAAATATTATTTTAATCCTGCCCTGCGATTCTGTAACTCACTTTTCGAACTCACACAGCGGTTTTCGCATCGGCGGTCGCTCTCAAATCAGTCGTGAAGCAGTCATTTTATGATTTGGCATTGAAAAGGTGGGAGCTTGTAGTTTATTGATTCTAATAATCAATAAACTACAAGCTCTCACCTTTAAATACCAGGAGCAGTGTTGGCCTAGTGGCTTCAGCGTGCGACTGTCATACCTGAGGTCGTAGGTTCGATCCCCGGCTGTGTACCAATGGACTCTCTATGTGCGCATTTAACATTTGCTCGAACAGTGAAGGAATACATCGTGAGGAAACCGACATGTCTTAGACCCAAAAAAAATCGACGGCGTGTTTCAGGCACTGGAGGCTGATACTTGCTTATTAGATTGATCGTGAAACAGATTCAGAAATCTGAGGCCAAGACTTAAAGAGGTTGTAGCGCCATGGTTTTTTTTTAAATACCAGAAGCGATAAAAGTATCTATTATCAATATGCATTAGAAATAAATTATCAATTTTTATTATAGTTATGGTTTGCAATTTTGACTAAAATCGCTTACTCATAAGATGTTTAAGATAAACATTTCCGTCATGCAACCGCTGTGTGAGTTCGAAAAGTGAGTTACAGAATCGCAGGGCAGTCTCTATACAAATGTCAAACTATTACCGTTTAGGTGTTGTCTGCTGGCTGTCACCTCTGTCACTCTGGTGTAACGTGATCAGATCGCAAGCTTTCCCCAAAATTACAATAGATATTAATATTCTCACTGTTATGAGGCACAAATACGCCACAAATATTAGGAAAATTGCTGCGAACCTGAAAAGTATTAAAATATCCTATAGCCGATATCAATACCTGAACAATCGTTTCCTTCATTCAGTTGGAATATTTTTAAAACCAGCTAAACTTTTGTAATCACGATTATTTTTAAAGATAATTTTCGAAACACAATATTACCAGAGTTTTTCTTTAGGCGCATGAGGGTAAAATTTTTACGGAACGTCACGAAGATGTGCAGCGTTTTTGTCGAAGAAAAGCGACTGAGAGAGAGTGAGAAGAGTGAATTATAGAAATTCTATTTTTAAAATTAAAATTTCGTAAAGAGAATATAAATTATTAATTTTCGACACTATTAATATTTTAATGACTGAATGATGATGAATGTTCCTTTTTCCCTCCTTCTAAGTCTCGAAAGATTGAAGATTTAGGTTGAATTAGAAGATTAAAATTAGATTTTTCTAGACTTACCCATCAACCTTCACGGCATGTACCAGTACTCTCGTAATAACGACCCCCAAAGGCAGTGGTATGAACCCCATCCTTCGTGCCACAAGATCCGAGTGATCGCTAAACGCATATTTCTGCCGCGTCTGGGCCACATCGTACGCCAAACTCACTGTGTACTCCCGGTATACACCAAACGGTATCTCATTAAATCTGTAATGTGGAAATTAATCTGTTGATTTAAGCTGTAACTAATGGAGCTAGTCTAGATATTCAAAATTCAAAAATCATTTAATCATATAGGTAACACATTGTACACTTATGATCGTCAAAAAACGAAATGTATATGAAATGCTTCTAACTTATGAGAACAGATGAGAAGAACTGGCAATAAATTCTCCGCCACTCTTTTTAATCGCCATGTCTTTTTTAAAACAACATTTGTAAGGAGCTGCAACCACTACACCATGTTCCACATGACATCTTATGTAATTAATAATAATAACATAAATTAAAAACAAAGACTTATCCTCTATCAGCAGGAGGCATGGTGAAATAGGAGCACACACATTCTCGTGGAAACAACACGCAAACACATAGTCGAAATAACTAACATCACCGGATACGCGCATTCAAGTACGACCAGTCACCACAAGTAGCACCCGTTCACGAGTATATATATATATATTGCGGAGTCGAGAAATAGCAGAACGATTGGTACTTAGCCCTCTTTTCCTTCTTCTAAGGAAATTTCCTTATGGAGAAGGAAGAGGAAGGGAAGAGGTCGCCCAAAAAAAGGTGGATGGAAGAAATAGAAACGGTAGCAGGAAACGAATGGAGAAAGAGAGCCATAGACAGAGTCAGTTGGGAAAAAGCTGGAGGAGGCCTTTACCCGTGAAGGGGTTCCAATCAACGGTACTGAAGGAAGCTAATATGAATAATCTAAGCTGTGTATTATAATTTGTTTTTGTCATGATTGGAAATAAAACGGGCTTTATTATTATTATTGGTACTTAAGAAATGGGAAACGGCGAAGCCAGGGAAAAGATGGGTAGCCGAAATGAAGATCGTAAAGCCGGAGACTAAATTATGCTATTCTAACTTATTTCGTTACCTGATCTAAATAAATGTAATTATTATTGTAATTCTGTCTAATGGCCCATGGGTCGATTTTTGAACCAGTGATTAGCTTTCTATGCCTACGAACCCTGATTGGTATTTGGACCCAGTTTCAATGAGTTTGAATGATAGTTTTCGATAATGAAATTAATTCTTTCAACAGTAGAACATTATTTTCTAGTGACATTTGCAAATTAATTCCATAAAAATATACATTGACACATCTGCATGTGCTAAACAGTTCATGTATCATTTATAAATGAAATCTTTAAAAAATATTGTTTTCCTTTATTATTTTAAAAACATTGTGCTTTTGTGCTTTTGTGACACTCATATGAGAAAGAAACAATTGTCTATAGTTAGAAATAAGAATTTTAGTAATTAATGTTTTCAATTTTTTTTATTGTGTGATTTGAAATATTCTTTCCTACCCACAATTTATATTCAAAATCATACCTTGTAATAAAAGCATGCTTGACCCAGTCAATAATCACTTCAAATGTCAAAACCAGGACGCAGTCCGGTGCTAGGATCCAAAAACGTTCCTCCTTCCACATGTATTCCTTCATTGTTTGAAGAACAACAATAAACAACAAGACGGAGAGATGTAACCTCTCTCTCACGTCACTACAAGACACTTGGAATAAGTTATTTTTGTCAAATTTCTTGAATACACTACCTTTTAGTTCCACAAACTGAAATTTTTAAATATATATAATTGATTTATGCAAAATAAATAATATTTATTAGTTAAATAAATTTTATTTTCATAATAATATAATATGGGTACTACTGAATTTGTATAATTGTAAATTTCTGAATCTGTTTCATGATCATTATTTTTTATCTAATAGGCAAGTGGGTGATCAGCCTCCTTTTGAGTTTTTTTTTGGGTCTAAGACACGTCGGATTCCTCACGAAGTTTTCCTTTCAAGCGAATGTTAAATTACACGCACATACAAAGACAGTCCATCGGTGAACAGCCGGGGATCGAACCTACGACCTCGGGGTAAGAGTCACACGCTGAAGAATAAAACTCTTGACATTGTTTTCATTTAGTTGTTGCTTGAAATATAAAATACATAAATATGTATGCGCTAATGATCTAAATTATCACAAAATCATTATAATGCATAATTAGCAAATTAACATCAACATCATCATTTCCCATTATGATCTAATTCATGACATCAACTTACATTGTTTGACATCATTATGATGAGAAGGCTCTTATTGTTCGAATTAAAGGCCACATTTAGTGTTGTTGCTTGAAACAGCACCAACAAACTGTGAAGAACTGATATAATTTAAGGAGATATATTTTTATTACTATACATACTTATTAAAAAATTTAAACAATTATTGTGTTTATTCACCATGACTTGTAATATTTTTATCTTATTGGATTTAAATTATAGACTAAAAACTGCAATTTTCTACCTACATTACTTTAAGCTGGAAACTATGGTTAGTTATGGGAAAGCTTATACTAATGTTTTAATTATCAAAAACAGTATTTTATAAATGCAACCTATATATAATAGGAATTTATAAAAGGATACACACATAAATCATAGCAAATATTAGGTGTGGGATTACACCTAAATGCTCTCTTTTCCTATCTCTTGGTTCCGTTGCAGTCCAAAACAGTGCATCTATTGTATCTTGACCAAATGCTGAGAATAATCTGTCACCAACTTCTAACATATTGTAGAAAATATACAATTTCATTACACTTTGACTCTTCACAAGATGATACATCATATTTGTGTCTATATAACACATGAGAATACTACATACTAATAAAATAAATCCTTTAAGTACATCACATGTTTCAGCTGGCTTGAGAATGCCGGATCGTGTATTTGAATAGAACCTAAAATCAATAAATTGTAGATTAGCCGGTGTCAACTTTAGGGTACAAACAAATTCGTCTATCTTTCACATAAAATACATTTGACAAAGCAGATGTTACAATACATTTGAGAAAGGATATATTTTATGCTCATATAATATGATACATATTAAAATATTCTTATTATGTAATAAGGAAGTTCAAATCTTACCCAAAACATCTCCTAAATAATCTATCCAAAAATGACCAAAAGGCCAAAATAAATCGTAACGGAAGAAATGTATAAATAAAGAGTAGAGAGTCAGCACATTGAAAGAACCCATACGCCATAAACTTCTCAAGCTCTTGCGGTATTTTAATGAAAGAATAGACTTTTTCACGTCGTGCTGAGAACCTTTCCTCATCATGTTCTAAGAAATAGCCTCTTGTAAGTTCTACATGCAAAAATGTGAATAAGGAAGCTCTCTTTTCGTCATCTGAAAAATCATTAGTTATCGTAAGATACATATATCTGATAAAGGTGCTTAATAAACTAATTATGATCTAGAATATATATGATATACATTCTTACTCTAGATATTACTCTAAGTATATCATGAAATTATTCTCTTTACCTATATGTCTAGTCTCCTTGATGGGCCTATCTCCAAGTTCTGCCGAAAATGTTTGGCTAACATTTTTGAAACGTAACCTTTTGGTTTGCTCCTTTAAATCTTCATCTTTTAATGTCATGGTAGACAAATAATGTTTAACTATGTATCATATCTAAAAAAACAAATTACAAAAAATTTATATCCAAAAATAATAAATTATGTCACACCGACAAAAATATGAAAACATGAACAATTTTTGTGAACATTGAACAATGCAGTAAGTAGTGTACCCAATGCACAATACAAAAGTCAAAACAGAAACAGATTTGACAGCAGTCGACTGTCAACACCTTTCAACCCAACAGAATACTATACCTATGATAACAAGATGAAAATAGTTGACCTTTCTCTCATTAGGGATAAATAAATATCATCATCATGATGATAATAGTTGACGATAACATATTCTAGATATATTATTAATTAAATGAATTTTTTCCACCTGCTTTAAACATAAATATTACTTCTATTCTACGTAGTGCGAAGTAGACACCGAAGAGGGCTAAACATTCATGTCTTTCATTAGAAGCTTTGAACCTCAACAGTAATGTATGTAGAACTTTCTCCATACACTACTGTTAAGGCATCATAGTCCAGGAGGAATCGGCGCATGAGTACCGAAAACTATTCCACCTCAATTTTTTTATACGATCCTCTTTAAATTGTCCTACTGATGATATAAATGGATGTTGCCATGGGACAACCCCGTGCCATATTGTTTAAACTGAAATTGTTTAAACAATTGCAAAGAATTGTTATTTTTCAACCGGACATTTTTTTATATATTCTTTATTGAAATACGAATAAAAAAGTCCTGTTACTTTTCACGATAAAGTTAATATTTTTAGTGATATGAATTTTTAAAGGTTCGAAAAATCTCAAATTTGTAAACTTTTTACCCATGAAAAATATATTAAAAAAATTGAATAAAATATAAATCATATTTTTTTTAAAATTCTTTATACAATAGTTAATAATATTCTTAATAGAGACTTTTAAATTTTTTTATTGTTTATACCTGTTTTATAATTGTTAGTTTCACGCGCTATATACCTTTTTTTCCTTAAAAACGCACGATTCTATATCGATCAGATATCACCCCAGATTTAGAGGTTTCTCAACCGAGTTAGGGGCAGAATAGGGGGATAGAATATTCGGAGTTTTTTTTAGGGGAAATTTCTAAATTTACATGAAAATTCAGTAATAAGAACTTTTTTACTAAAAATATCCTATACCATGCCACCATCCGCCTGGTGAGGGCATCCTAGGGGATTTCTGAGGGGAAATCAAATTAGTCTAGTGGTAGGTCGCCGAGGCTATCTGGCAACACTGCTTTACGGGTTTGTGTCGATATTTAGGGGTATTTGAACTGGTAGGGATGAGACATACTTGCAAAATTCAATACCAGGGCTTCCAAGTACGAGTATGTAAAAATACCAGGTACGAAAACCAGGTATAAAAATACTTGAAAGTATTTGGTGGCAATCGTATCGTACAGTGTGTGTACCACAATCTTGCACGGCTTTTTATAAATGAAATCTTTCCTTCCTACTTTGTTTTGTTAATCACAGGCTTAGGACTGTCTGCTACTAATAGTGTTACGGTCATTTATCAGCTAGTTGTGAAATATAGTATTAGCAGGCGTAGTTAAAAGATTTCATTTCATTTTATATATGTACAACTTTTTTTTATTATATATATATATATATATAGAATTCTCAATCATCATTTTTTATTTTGTTGGAGAAACAACAATTGCTCTAATTTTCGACTCCCGAGTCGGGATCTCCTTTCCGTCAATATGTTCCCTGCTACTGAAAATAGACGTTCGCAAGGCACGCTAGAAGCCATTGCATTTAATTTAATTTTGGCTAGTTTGGCTAAATTTGGATATATTTGCTGATTTATTCGCCACCATTCCAAAGGATTTGTGTCTGGAGACAAAACTGTGTCATCTAAATATTTTTGCGTCTCAATTATGGCTCTGCTATTGGCTGTGCCAGCTGGCCGCACATTGTGCATTTGTTTATTATAGTGTTTCCATAATAGGCTGTTAGATTTTTTCCCCTGGCTATCTGATATATTAGAAGTGGATGCTGAAGACTGATTTTTTTCATTTTCATTTATCATCGCGGTTACTAAGCCCACAATATACTTTTTAGTGCTGTCTGCAACATTTTCGTTCTCAAAGTATAACTTGTATCTCGGGTCTAAAAACATAGCGACGGTATAAGTTCGGCTTTGTTCCAAATTAGAAAACCGCGTGCCTATTTCTGAAAGCAGATCCTGTCGACACATTTCCACTTCATCAGGAAAAATGTCAATATTATTTTCTTGCCGATATGTCTGACTTGCGATTTCTTTGAGAGCGTTGGTAAGACCAATCGTTAAGGGGATAACCGAGCTTCCACTAACATACTTCTGTCCGCTCATCTCTCTTGTCACTTCTTCACATGGTTGTAACACTACTACCAAAGACTGGCAAATGTCCCATTCATATGTAGTAAGATTAATCAAATTGCCAGTGTCTAAATTACTCAAAGCACATTTGATTTCGTCTTTCAGTTCGACAAACCTCTCTATCATGTAAAATGTGGAGTTCCACCTTGTAGCGACATCTTGAATTGGCCTCTTCACTACTTTATTGGCCTGCTCCTGGTACTTTTTTAATTTATTCCAGGCTAAATTACTTCTTTTGAAGTAGGATACTATGGCTTTTACTTTGCCTATTATGCTATTTACGTTTGAGTGGGATAACACTTTTTGTACTGCTAGGTTAAGTGTGTGTGCATAACAGCCAAAATGTCTCCATTCTAATTGAAGTATGGCATTTTTTATATTAGCCCCGTTGTCCGACACTACAAGGAGGACCTTATCTAAAATGTTCCAATCTTGAGCCACATTTCTTAATTCTTGTGCTATATGAAGTGCCGTGTGACTGCTCTCAAATACTTTACATTCCAGTAAAACCGACTGAAGGATAAAATTTTTATCTACGTAATGACCCGTAACGGCTAGGTAAGAATCATTATTTCGTGACGTCCACATATCGGTCGTTAAACATACACTTTTTGCATCTTCATTTAAAGCTGTTTTTGTATTTATCTTTATTTCTTCATATAGCCCCGGCAATAAATTATTGGCGAAATACTTTCGTGATGGTATTGTATAATTTGGGAAAGCAAAATTTATTAATTCGCGAAATCCTTTGTCTTCTACTATTGAAAAAGGCTGTAAGTCCCATATGAACAAATTCATTAAATGATCATCAATTTGTTTTTTTATTTTTTGACAATCGCGCCGAAGGAATGCTGTAATACTGGATGGGTTCGGATTGGACCTTATCGTATTAGATGCGATAGTTTGTATAGCAGTATTGACTGCCGTAATTTGTGCAGTTTGTGAAGTATGCGCCTGTACCTCTTGTTCTTCTTGACGATCCACTTGTTGTTCCCTTCTCACTAAGTTAACGGAAATATGTTTTCTTTGTACATGCTTGGTAAGGTTTGACACTCCTGATTTGTATGAGATAATGACTTTGCACATTTTGCATTCAGCTTTATTTTCACCTTTGTCCACAAAATGATCCCAAGCCAAACTTTTCTTTGGAGCCATGGTTTGTGACTATATTATTATTTAGCACAAGTTTCTACCTATCTAACTATGTATTTTAACTATTATCTAATAACGAAAACACAGTTTTATTTACACTCTATTACCTATTTAGAGTTCAAAAATCGTCTGTCCATTAAACTCGCGAAACTAAACTAAACACAGAATTAAAAAAATAACAGTTTTATACATCTATACACTCACTATTAATAGTTCGAAAATTGTCTTTAAATTCAATAAACTTCGGAAAAAATATTTGTAACTTAACTATTATCTAATGACGAAATCACAGTTTTATTTACACTCTATTACCTATTTCGAGTTCAAAAATTGTCGGTCCTTTAAACTCGCGAAACTAAACTAAACACAGTATTAAAAAAATAACAGTTTTATACATTTATACACTCACTAATCTATATTATATAATAAATCGAAAATTGACTTTAAAATCAATAAACTCCCGAAAAATTGCTTGTAATTTAGGTCACGGTTAGTCGTTGACGTAACAAGCTCGCACTCAAATCACAACTGACAAAAAATAAAAAAACCGAAACTAAACTATTACTTGAAATAAACAAACTTTAAGTGGCACATAAGTATATTTTTTAAAACAATACTTTTGTACACGCAATTATGTGTCTTTTGTGTATAGACATAAGAATGAATAGCGTGAACTAGTCAAAAGAAAGAGTAAAGTTACGATTATTGAATGTTAATACAATTATGTTCCTTATTTTGATCAGTATATGACGGTTATTTGTAAACGAAGGGCTCACGGCAAAATACTAAAATACTTGCATAGGAAATTGACTCGTGTTACTTTAAGAATAAAGACCATAATCGTCTCAGTGAAAAAAATACTTGCAAGTTTCACGTATTTTTTGTTGCAAATACGATTCTGCTTCTTATTTATATAATAAGATGGATCGATTTCCTATGCAAGTATTTTTTAGCCCTGTGCCCGATAGCACAGCAAATACTTTAGTTTTTGCAAGTATTTCTCGCGGCTTTATCGGCGCCGCCAAAATACTAAAATACTTGCATAGGAAATTGACTCGTGTCACTTTAAGAATAAAGACCATAATGGTCTCAGTGAAAAAAATACTTGCAAGTTTCACGTATTTTTTGTTGCAAATACGATTCTGCTTCTTATTTGTATAATAAGATGGATCGATTCCCTATGCAAGTATTTTCTCGCCCGATAGCACAGCAAATACTTTCATACTTGCAAGTATTTCCTTCCCGTACCAGGGCGCCGTCCTTCGAAGCAAAGCCCTGGTTTACAAACCTGGTATGGTAAATACGTCTCACTCCTATGAACTGGGGGTCTAGCCAAGATGGCTTAACGGTAGTGTATGTAGAAAGTCGAAAACTAAATTTGTATGAAAATGACAGCTCGTGTCGACAGTCGGTAGCCTAGGCCCTAAAGGCGTGAGTCGGGATACAATAAGCGACGCCATGACAGTGCTACGAAAAGACACACATTAACGCTTACGCTATTCGGTAGCCAACGGCCAATTAATGTTTCGGCAGTGTAGAAAAAACGGCGTTTCTCCGCCATGTTTTAGCGTGATTTCAAAAGCTGCTGTTTGCAATAATTCAGTACAACTATTGCCATCTTTAATGGCTACTGTTTTAAAAACATGTCATATTTTGGACGTTTTAACGAAATGGTTTTAATTTGTTATCTGTCTTTTTTTAACGTTCTCGTGTAATTATAATAATTTAAACTAGAGTTAATATTTTTAAGTTAAGAGTTTTAGTTTTTCCTATGAATTAATGCGAGGATAACATAATAGACAGATAAATATGAGGATATCAAGAAAATCAGCAAATTAGTTGAAGTAAATTCTAGTTATATTGGATATATTTTATTGATATTTATATTGCATGTAAGTTCATGAAATTGTTCTTTAATTTGAAAAATAGGTACATATACCATTTAATATTGCATATATTATGTAATCAAAGTAAAATGATTGTACATTTTATTTGTATATTTCAGATGAGAAAGCAGTCAGTAATGAACATAATTATTAGAAGTCCTAAATATATTTTATTGTAATTATAATAGAAGCTGATAATGATTTAAATTAATCAAATAAAGTGGATTTATACTTTATGAACTTTGGAAATATAAAATCTAGTGAGCAATACTACAGTAAGTAATGGTAAGCAGATATTTTCTTTAATTATTTACTAAGTCAATATACTAGAGAAGTTATTATAATATTGTTAATGAATGAGAAGTTTGAATTCAAGTCCCTTGGGAGTTACTGACATTGTTTGGTTATTAAAAACTTAAATTGACAATAAGCAGCAAAGTGACAAATTAAATATATTTTTAAGTTTAGAATTAAGTAAAGAGTTTTAATATGTTAATTTACCTATTGAACAAACCTTGGACCGATCTTACAGTTTAGTTTGTCAGTTTTCTATTTGATCAAAGTACTAACTAAAATATTTTCTTTTCAGAAAAAGAGAAGCTAATAAGACAACTAAAAGTATTTAAATAAAACACAAATGGACAAGTTTTATTTAAGTCTTATATTTTAATTAATTTAAGTGTTATATTATGTACCTGAAAATGAATTTTAATGTGGAATGAAGCATTTTATGAATAATGTAAAAAATAAGACAAGTGGAGTATGAAATAATGGTTGGTTAAGTAGCATTACCTCAAGAACAGGAAACAGGAATTGAAACTATGTTCTTCCACATCTAATCTTAATAAGTTCAGTATTTTGAATGTTAATGAGATATTATTATAAACAAACTGGATTTGTAGATTTTGGGAAGAATTATATCTTTAAAATAACTATTATTATTTACAATTGTTGTGTTAAGGAAACAATCACTGTTTTTTTAATCGCCCAGGATGTATTCATAGTAACTGTAGGTATCATAGTAATTTTATGAAATCATCATAACTTCTAACATTAGGTTTTATGAATTTTTCTTGTATATAACAGCACACAAACATGATATTGACTTTGCTGCAAATTAACACTTACATTTATTAGTTAATTATATACATATATAAATATGAATAATTTAATACATTAGGTAGTAATGCATTGAATTTGGTACACCTTTGTGTGTTCAGTAGTTATGTCTGTATTGTTTAATAAGTTGTTACATATGCTTATTTTTCTATGTAGACTGCATTATGTTAAGGAAGATATTTGGTGCCTTATTTTAATAAAAAATAACCATAACTGAAACATTTTTATTTTGCTACCTATTTGTTTAATATTCCTAACTGTTAGTAGGTACGGGTCATTCATATATGCATTATCTGTATATTTTTGTAAAATAAACTAATATTGTTAACCACTTAAATGGCTTTTCCTACTAAAGAAGACACAAGTAAATTACCAAAAATAAAACTGACAAATACATAACATACAATGTTTATTCATTTCTTACTTAAACAGATTTTGCATTTACAAATTAACTATGTAGTAGCAAATCACTGATATAACAAAAAGTTAATAGACATAAATATTAACTTAAAATCAGCATCAAACTTAAATTTATATCTAAGATGTTGGAGCATCAATATGGAATCAAAGGTTGAGTAAGGGTTTTAATTTCATACCAGACTAAGTTTCTATTTTATCATTTTTATTAATCCCTCTTTTCATTTCATTGAGTACTTGCTGCTTTTCAATTCTCTCTTTCTAAAAGTATAAATTTATTATAAACAATCAACCTTTGACTCTAACTTAAACTGAAATTGTTTATTGGACATAAACAGAGATAATTCCAACTAGTAGCAAATCACTAATAAAATCTACACTTTTATATAAATCTGCTTACAAATTGACATTAAAAATGTTCAAGCACAAACACCAAACCTAATTAAAGCTTAAATCAAACTCTAATTTCAGTGTTCACACTAGTCTACGTTTTTTTTTCTATTGTTTTTTAATTCCTTGGACTATCCTTCTATTCTTTATCAACTTCTAGACAACCTTATTTTCACTCTTTATTTATCAATCCACAGTACTATTTCTATTGTTTCTTCTAAGCGGTAACAAAATATGTTGCTTCTTCATTTTGCGGATTAGTTGTGAGGTCAAATCCTAAAAATATCAAAGTATGAGTACTTCTCATTATTATATATCGTGATTATGCAATTTCAAAATATTGTATTAATTTTATAATTAGTAATATTCAAAATTTGTAGCCTTAAATTTCTGAGAAAACATGAAACAAACCATAATTAATTCAAACATGCAATTAAAATTCATATATTTACTTTGCACCTTCCGTAAATTCCACTTAAATCGAAAATTGTTCCGATCTTTCTGACATTCTAATGTCCCTTTTGCAGCTTCCAATAATTGGAATTTGCAATTATTGCAAATTTACAATAATATTGTAGTTTTAACTATTATTTGTTTATAAAAGTGACATTAGGAATACATTTAATCCAGAGACAATATGACGGAAGAAGGTGCTACGAACAGCAGCTCGCATCTACGCTGTCGACTTTGCGGTAATGTATCGACATGCCTCTTGGCTACGAACGAAGCGTTTTCGACAGTACAATTACGCAAAAGCGGTAGTGTATGTAGAATACTTTTCGACACTAATATGGCTAGACCCCCTGGTCTTTGCTTGCCGTAGTGTACAGTAAACGTCACATCGAAGCTGTTTTGAATTTTGTTATCTTAATAATTTCCATTCAATAACAGGAACAAAATAGTAAACATACCTAAAACATTTTCATAACAAATTATTTTGTACTCCAAAAATGCTTCGAGGCTAACTGTATATTTTAATTAAAAGTTTGTAAAGAAATATCTAAGTGGGTAACTATGTCGCGCCAAGTCGACTTGAATATTAATAAACTGTTAGAAGGTTTAGGCCTTGAGGGCGAAGAGAACGACTTTTGCGACTTTACCATAGCTGATCAAAATTCTGTTGCTGAATCTCAAGGTATAACTCCGACGACTCCATCAAATTTTAAACCCATTCTCGGAGGCAATGTTACTTACGTTGTCGCCTGCGTTATATTAAATGAGAAAAACGAGATTTTGATGATGCAAGAGGCTAAAGAAAGCTGCGCAGGTAAGTGGTATCTACCTGCAGGACGTATGGAAAAAGATGAAACAATAATACAAGCTGCAGCTAGAGAAGTATTGGAAGAGACTGGGATCCACTGCAAACCGGAAACTCTGCTTGTAGTAGAAACTGCTGGTGGTACTTGGTACAGGTTTGTTTTGACAGGAAAAGTAGTTGGAGGGGAACTAAAAACTCCTGCCAGAGCAGATAAGGAATCTCTACAGGCTAAATGGATTGCAAATCTAGATGAGATAACATTGCGAGCAAATGATGTATTGCATTTAATTGAAAGAGCTAAAATGTATAAAGATAGTTTGCCTGGTGAGTCCTGGCATAAAAATATTTTACCTGCCCCAATACCACACACAAAAGATTTGTTGAGACTTATTGTCCTAATAAAAAAACGAAGTACAAATAGAATGCATGTGTTATTGAGTGAGAAAAGTGCCTTACACTTTCCTACATGCGAGGTAAATCCAGCAAAAAGTGTTCATTCCACATTACGTAGGTTTATGGTTGAAATGTTTGGTGCAGATGTAGCGCAACATAGACCTCTAGGTCTTTTCAATGTAGAGGCTGACCCATCAGCACATGGGTGTTGTTTAACCTTGTTAGTTGTATTTCGACCACCACTTGAGGAAGTACCTTTAATTGGAAAATGTGCATGGCATGAATTGAGTCAAGAAATGGAGAAAAATCTTTCGCCATTTGTTTCAAAGAAAAATTCTACAATAGAATTACATGTTGTACGCTAATGCTGCATTATTCACTGTTAAAAATAACAGGTGATACAAGAATACTCAATAGTTATAATTATTTATCTTCTAAAATGTATGTGTAGAAGATATGTATTTTATGGTAGCTTTAAATTTGTTGACATTTTTTTGGATTAAGAATTCCAATAACATTCCCTTGAGTTTAAATAAAACTGCATTTATTTTATTAATATGCAAGCATGGTGAATTTACCAGCTTGGCTAGAATCAGATTATATATATTTTGTCTTATCACATAAAATCTCAATTATAATATATTAAGGTACAAAATATATAATGTAGCTTATTTAACAAAATTAACATGTTTTTTTTGGTGAAGGTAAACTTATATGTGAATTTACTAACATTAATTACTATGCTTGCCATCATTATATAACACATACTTTGAATTTCAAAACATGTAAACAGAAAAGTTCAAATATACAATGTATGTACATTATGGCAGTATGTGGTAAAAAATAATGTATTTTAAGTGGAGGCCGTAAACTCTTTATACAAATTAAGTATTTGTAATTAGAATTTTTATTCATTTAATTTTTTTTAATGTAATTATTGTTAATACAATATATTTATTTCAAATTACTGTTTTAGTATTGAAAAAGTATTATTTTTATGGTGCTAAAATCTGTTTATTGTAGTTGTTTTTACATTATTATAATCCTTATGTTTATTTTTTAATAAAGGTATATTTTTATAAAAATACTTTTTATATTGTACCCTCTTCAGTAGTAGAATTTCTTATTCTATTACTTGTTTAAACAACAGCAATTAAACAAAAAAAAATGTTTCAATGATTTTATTTAAGCAATAAAAAACCTGAACCTGACTAGAACAACGAATTGCAGGTTAACTTGAAAAAATTCAGAACATAATTTCTACAATTTCATTTATTTACAATGCCTTTACCATTTTTATATTCAAATACTCCCAATAAAGAAAAAATATAATACTACATTGATTTCAAAAACTTGCTATGCTATTATTGTATGAAACTTTGGTATGCACTGTACAGTCTGAACTCAGTCACTTTGGGTGAGTATAATACTTCTTTATATAAGATGGAAATCTTATTAAATTTAAACATTATTCCGATGTATCTGCAAGACTTAATTATTAACATTAAAGTCTCTTATTTTATTACATAATTTTAAAACAAGCATATATATCGAAAAAAATCATAAACACCCATATCGTTGCCTTGAAATAATCAATTAGATTCTTGCAATATGTACCGTCATCTATTGTAATTATCAACAATATTTTAATCATACAAAAGATAGGAATAATAATACTATACAAGACTTTATTGCACTGATATAAAACTGTAAATTTCCACTACAATTATAATAAGAAATTCATTTATATTTGGAAAGAATGTCGACATACTTCATCAAAAAACAACAATAAGTAAATAAATTTAGCTTGTAATCTGAAACGTCAAATCATTATCACAACCCAAGAAGAAATTGAAAAGCATCATTAAAATAAAAACATCTTCAATGCATAAGCAACAAAATATTTAAGTAGTTCATTAGAAAATTCACACAATCCTTTCATTGTTATATTCCAATTCATTTCTCATAGTAAAAAAAAAGTAAATAAGTATTATGTTCTCAAATGGTCATCTACAAACTATCACCATCCTTCTTTTATCCTAAATAAATATTAAATACTATCACATTCTACAGAGTCTATAAAGTATAAATTATAACAGGCCTGCTGCCATTGTCATGTAGGTGCTGTTGCCCAACAAAAGCTTATGTACTTATTAGCTTGCCAGTGTCTTAATTACATCTGCCAATAAATTTGATTATTTGTGCGAGTTTAAAATTGCAAATAACAAATAATTTTTCTGATTCACTGCATTTAAAATTGAGTCACAGATTATGTAAATTGTAATTGGCATTCTCTAAAAGCAATATTACCCGTTTATCTGAATGCCTTGTATCCAAGCTTGCAAATCTGCTGAACCAGGACATTCCAATTGATTCTCACCAGACACATCTGGGCTCAACACCCTTTTTGCTGCAGTTTGACCAGACAAAAAAGCTCCATGCACAGTGGAATAGAAGCTGCTATGTGTATGTTCGCCCGCAAACAGTAATACTGGCTGTAACATGGGAAATATATACATGATTTATCATTTAATTGTATTCATATGAAATAAATATAATAATTGTGTAAGAGTTAAAAATAAAGTGTATCAAAAATAAATTCAGAAATATTTGTTAATATCCATATGTCCATAAATTTCATAAAAATTGGTGAAAAATCATCAACTATAATATTGTGATGAAGAGAAGTGACATTATCAGGTTTTTAAAATGAGATTACAAATTCAGATAATTTTTTTAGAATTTATTTCCTGATAATTAACTTGTGATAAATATTTAGTAAATTCAATCTTATGACACATATAGGTGTAGCTAGCTGGTTTCTACTATTACATTTCTTCATGGTGATACAACGTTAAGTTTTAAATTCTGAGATTACCTACAAGAGTTTTCAAATAATTTATACCTTTTTATCTCTTGCATTTCTAAACAAAGGTTGTGCTAAGCTTTCAATGTCGCTTTGACTTGCCCCTACTGCGATGGCAGTATATGCACCTCGTGTGTAAGGCTGTTTGTTCCAACTTGTGCTGAAATTATTATTTGATGCCTATATTACTCATAACAACCACCAATCAAAACCTAATCTGTGGGTTATTAAATTCCATTTAAACATTGTTTTATAATGAAATGCACACAAGGCTGGTCACATACCTTCCTAATCCAATACCGATTCTTAATTCAATAAAAAAACATCTACTCCATGCCTAATTGTGAGTTAGTGTTTTTCATATATGACTATATTATTTATTTGTTTAACTAAACAGATACTATTGATAAGCGAATTAGTGTTATCTTAAGATAACTTATAGTAAGTTCCGAAGAATAAAAAAACAAAACTATTTAAGTTAGACCAGTAAGAAATGCAATACATGTGTAAAATAAAACTTACCACACACACAATATTGGTTCAGGGACAAAGGGATCATTTAAAAATTTCCTCAAAATTTTAGTACATGTTATTCCTACTTCCTCCATGGAAAGAGTTTCCATATATTCAGCCTCATTACCTGAAACCCAACCCAACAAAAGGGTCTCACTTACTTTAGTAAAAGAATAGATCTTTTTGTACCATGAATCAGCCATACTTTCTTGGGAACCTGAGTTATCCCATAACAACATAATTTCTGTTATGTCAGGATTCAGAAAAGGTCTATCATACTCTAAATAAATTTTATCAACAGGGGTAAATAATAGTCGTTCTATTGACTCCCTTTTGTACTGTGGTAACTGAGGATCAAATAATGTTGCTGCGTGATCTTTAAGCACTCCCAAGGGTATTGTGCATATAACATGATTAGCATAATAACTTTCTCCATTGTCACATTGTACTTCTACATAGTTTGATCTCTTCTTTGGCTTTTCTTCCACATTAACTTGCAACTTAGTTATGTTATCATTATTTGATGCCTTAGAAACATCCTCTATCACAGTTTGATCTGAATCTTCTGATTCTTCTCCTAAATCATCAGAATTACCATTTGAGTTCCAGTTAATTTTTTTCACTGGGCACTTTGATATTATTTTCTCAGATGGAATATTTTTTGTCATCAATTGTAAAAGACTACTGTACCCAGAGGGTATTAATATATTACCACCCTGTAATTCTGTATAACTACCAAGTTCTGAGAGATCAATTTCATCCATAGAATTACACCCAGAAATACATGTTTCCCTTCTTAAAAGACAATCGAAGATCAACCGACGGAGTTTCTTTTCTTCAGACGATGGCAAGCGTTCTAAGTATATTGTAGCTTCTAGATTTATATGCTCACCCACACTGTTAATATCTGGAGGTGGCAAATACTGACACAAGAAGTATTCTTCGCATCTGCGCAAAAAACAAACATATGCCTCATGAATTTCCTGCAGAACATTGAAAGGTGCCTGCTTGCCATCCTCTGTCGCCGCTATAACCTTATGCGGTTTTGGTACATTAATGATATTGACAAGTCCATTAGCTGTGGCCAGTTCATATATGGGATTACCAAGAACGCCATGTATCCAATTTGCTCCTAATTCTACTCTATGATTCTTCATTGGTATTGAAATAATTCGACCACCTATTCGTTTTCTTGCTTCTATTATGATAAAGTCTTCCATCCCATTGTTGATAAGGTAATTGGCGGCGGCTAAGCCGGCCATGCCAGCCCCAATTATAACAACATTATGTTTCTTTTTATCACATGTTTTACTAGAATTTAATTCTTCGTCGCCCATAATAAAAATTAATAAAACTCAGCAATTTTACACTGAGCCTAGCATTTGAAGCTCAGCTGGTAAATCTGTAATTATGTTGGTTGTCAAATTTCAAACGTCAGTGTCATCACTGTCATATTTCTACAGCTGCCAACTTGAATTTAAAAAATCCTCTATTTAGTGATGTATCGACTTTTATGTGTGTCTTATTACATAGTAATAAAATTTTATAATCATACATGTTTGAAAAACTTGTAGCTTAAAACCATATATCTTATATTTCTTTACTTTGTTAATTTTCATTTTTTAATTAATTAAACGGTTACGCGTTAACCGATACTGTGTACTTCCCTAGACAAACATCCTGCTTGACCTGTCACCCTCCCGTCTCGGTCCCCTCAAACATTGTGATTTTAGCAAGATTGGCAAATCCTTTATCTCTTTTTATCATATTTGATTTTGTATATCCATCGCTTTCTAATGACCTTTGAAAGCTGAATAACATAAAATCTTTGTTTACTTCTCGACTTGTCTAATCTCGTGGAAGTGTTTTTGTTATTGTGTCTCAAATTTTATCAGAAAGAGTGTTAAATGGCAATATAGTTTTGAATTTTGACTTTAACTGAATCTCAATGATTCTAATATATTATATGTCCCTATTCTAGTGCTCTGAATAGTTCATATAATATCGAAAGTCATCGTGAATAATAATTATCAAGTGGATTTGAATTTTGAATTCTGTGGTGTGTTTTCCATTATGTAATTGGAAGATGAAATTGACCTAGTTAATTAATTTCATAACAATGTGCAATAGTGGTGGTGTGTAGTATTACTTATACACAAACAAAATAATAAACATTGTAAGCGACACGTGGGCCTCAGTGAATTAAAATCGATAAAGACGTAAGCGCGCGCCTGTGTACTAACGAGGCGATTCTACGTCCAAGGTCAATCTATATAAACACGTGCAATGTCGGATTCTATTTACAATCATGACTTTCTTTTAGATTCAAATTTTGAGATAAAACAGGAGTCGCCCTTCGAGCTGGGTACGATGTCTGCTTCAGTGCCCATTCCAAATAGACGTTCAGATTTTGGGGACTTGAATTCAGAATTTGATCTTTGTTTACAAGATACTCAAGGGGGTTCATTTCACAGTGTGCCCTCATTGCAGTTCAACAAGTTTGCATTTGATGATAATAACACTAAACTTGAACCATATAAGATGGAGGATGATGATATTTTCCAAGTAGACAAAGCAGATTTAATATCTGGGCCAACACTAGCAGAGTTAAATGCAAATCCTGACACATCCCTTGATGATTTGGACTTTGCAGATTTGCTAATGCCTGAAGAATACTGTATACAAATAGGCGGGGCAATGAGTGGTTCTAGAAATGCATTAAACTCATTGCAGTCAGCTCCGATGACCTCTGAAAGTCCATGTAGTCCATATAGTCGGGCTCAGCTGGCATTTTCTCCATCAAGTCAGCACAGTTCTGCTTCATCGAGTTTTGCACAGCCAATGAATCAGTTGCCAGAAATGCTGCTGCGTATGGATGGTTACAGTGGAGAAATTTCATTGGGACAGTCAGTTCCAGCATCTTCAGTATTGCCACCCTTCCCTACCAGTGTAAAAACACAACAGTCAACACTCTCTTCATCAGCACCAACACATTTAACCATGGAACAGGTAAAATATAATTATTTTTGGAAATCCTTAATTAACAGATTATATCTAGTTTGAAATGGAAAATAAATATTTCTATCTACATAATTGGTAATCTGCATCTTAATTAGCCTTTTTAAAACATAATGCTTCATGCTTATGATTTTAATGACCTATTTAATTTTATGACCATATGTTCAACTGAGTTATGGCAAACATTCACTAATAAGATATATGTTTTTATTTTATGAAGAAACTGAGAAAATAGTGATTCATGCAGTGCTAATGGAACTTGTTTTAATATAATCAAAATGTTTATTTAATTGAATAACAGATTAATATACACATTTATGTATATAGTTGTGATTAGCAATATAACAGCAACCTTACATCATTTTATTAATTACTAGCATCACTATAGTATTTTATCAATACTGTTTTATACACATTCATCAAAATATTGCTGGGAAATTTTCTTAGATTCATATTTGGACGTAGTTATACAAAAATGTTCCAATCCACATGTTATGCTAAAATGAGTTAATTATACAGATCTGCGTATTTTTACATCTACTACTTGTTTCATTAATCTGTTTCAGTCCTCAAGTGACAGTTTTAAGTATTTTATTTTGACATTACGTTCCAACCCACACTTTGTCAGATTAATGCAATATGCAAGTCCTAAAAAATGTATTAATCCGCAAGAAACATTTTAATAAACAATATTATTTTATTTCACCGGGAAAACAATGTTTCAATACTTTTGGAATGTTTTGACAAAATTATAAAATGGTCTCTTTTCTTGAAAAGAATGTTCCAATACTTTTGGAATGTTTTAACAAAACTATAAAAAGGTCTCTTTTCTTAAAAATAATGTTTCAATACGTTTGGAACATTTTATCAAAATTACAACATATTCATTTTTCTTGAAAATAATGTTCCAATTCTTTAGGAACATTATAAAAAAATATAAAATATTTATTTTTCTTAAAACATAATGTTTCTATGCTTTTGAATCTTTTTTAAGAATGAAAAATAATTGCAACATTAATGTTCCAATTTTATAGTATCGTTTTAAAAATCCGAAAAATAAAACATTGTTTCGTTAAAATTAAATAATGTTTCATTGGATGTTCCACGGTAGCCGGCGAAATTTAAATTTTCGTACGTTATTTACAATTTGCCGGTCATTGGTCAGGCTTTACATTGAACAAAATATGATTCGTCGTTCGTGTTTTATTATTATTAAGAAATATCAATAAGGAATATTTTGTGTTGTGCTTCGTTAATTAGTTTGAGTTACTGTTTTGGGGATTTATCATCGCAATAAAAATGGAAGAAAACGGAAGCGGGGTAAGTTTTATTGCAATACAATTACTAAATAGAATAGGTAAGACTAGCTTGTATTCATTTTGACCGTTATGCGTGTATTACAATAGGCTTGATACATAATAATACCCAAGTATTTATTGACTGTTTAGACCTTCGATCAAATATTTATGGTAGATGCACAGTTCCATATAAAAAATGCTTATAATGCCGTAATAAATCAACATTTTTTGGTTAGAATACCTATTTTAACCAAATGGTACCTAATTAATTATGATTGTTACTGGGGTCTGATGAGCGCATTGTTAGCTGGTTGTACAATATGTATCGAAATGATATATTTTGTATTTATGTATTACATATGTAGATATGTGTAGTTTGGAGCTAACCGACCGTGAATGTGAAATACGTCTAATATTTATTTATTTTATTTCTTGTTATATAGGTTCAGTCCTTAGCACAGCTATTAGCTAAACGAAAAAAATTTATGGATCTCCGAAACACCATAATATCTATAGACAAATGCAGAACAGAATTGAATACCGTAGATCTAGTGGCAAATCATCACAGTAAGTATATTTAACTAATAGTATAAAGCTGAAGAATTTGTTTATGTTGTTTGGTTGAAAGAGCTAATCGCAGATCCCACTGTTTCAAAATTATTAAAAATACGTGAATACAGCTAAATCTACGAAAAATAATGTAAATGTTTAGATGGTTGTTGTTCAATAACAAAGAAACAGATTCAGATCTGATAATGATTGTTTTTTTTCTATGTTTGTAGGTAATCCCGTTACTCCATACACAAATGAGCAACGATCCATTTCTCCACCGCCTTTTTCACCTCTTACTCCACTTATTTCTATGAAAACCACTAACAAGAACATCAGTTTATCAGAAGGTAGGTGTATCGCAATTTTGATTCAAATCTACATTATAATATATGATTACAAGTAGCTATAAGATATATACGATACGATAGAATTGTACATATGTGTCTTTACTGATTCGAGTTTAACTAATTTGATCCAGGAAAAGTGAGATGATGATTAATGACAGACAAGGTGTTGTTTCAGGTCCATCTAATTCAGGTGTTTTACAGTCAGATTTAGATAATATTGTGTCTGTTCCACGATGTTCAACCGAAACGCCATCTTCATCACCACTTCGACTGATGTCCCCAGAAACTCAAGAACTGTTTAACACACTAAGTGAACATCAGAACATATTATTAGACAATAGGGATATTTCACATCATGAGGATATCGTATGTGATTTCGATAGCGATGATAGTGTTAGGGATCCGAATTTTAACATATGTCATGAACGAGGTGTTAACATAAGCGAGTCAACTACTTCTTGTTCATCTGTGGATAATAATGAAGCATGTACTAATAATTTAATGTCATTAGAAGAACAGCATAACGATATCGAAGTTACATCAACTACTGATATACCAATAGAACCAGTACCCGTAATAAATGATGATGATACTGTAATATCTGGTAGACCAAAAAAAGGACGTAAACGTAAATATCCTCAGAGTCGTGATGAGAGAAAACGTAATAAATATAATAATATAGAATATACAACAACTAAAAATGAAAAAATTAAGCCTAAAGTTTTTGTAGACTATCGGTGCAAGTGTTTAAAAAAATGTGCTGACTTAATTCCAGTAGAGGTTAGAAAACAAGAGTTTGAAAAATTTGTTAAACTAGGTTCCTTTAACGCTCAGGTGCTTTACATAATATCTTGTGTCACTGAATATAATAAAAAACGTAGTTACACTATGTGTAACGTACCCGGTGCAAGAAAAAAGCCCAGACAATTCTATCGTGTCTATAAGATCAAAGACGTACAGGTATGTCGCCATATGTTTTTGAAAACTTTTCAAATAACGACTCAAAAAGTCACAGTGTCATTAAAAAAACGTAGAAGTGGTGAACCTATTGCGGATGGTAGGGGAATACATAGAGGTGACATAAATAAGTTGACAGATGAGGATCATAAATTCATTGTTGATATTATTAATAATCTTCCGAAATACGAGTCACATTATCGAAGAAATAATAACAGTGGCACTTTATATTTACGACCCGGTATGACAATAAATAAAATTTATGATATATATACAAAAGAACACGCAGAAATGTATGGTATCGATCGGAAATGCGCCTCCTTTGCGACATTGAAAAAAATTTTCTATGCTGATTTTAATTTAAAATGTAAAAAATTGAAAAAAGATACTTGCAATAAGTGTGACCAATTATTCAATCAAATCTCTAATGCCAAAACTGAACAGGAACAAGAAGATGCTAAAACTGAGAAGCTTAAACATTTAGAAAGAGCAGAAATGTTAAGAAATCAGATGAATCAAGATTTTATAGACGCAAGAAACATACCGGATGTTGAGTGTTTAACCTTTGATTTGGAAAAGACATTGCCACTACCGCGAATACCAACAAATGTTGCCTTTTATAAAAGGCAACTGTGGCTTTACAATAGTGGTATCCACTCTGCATCTGATGACGTAGGACACTGCTATGTTTGGGTCGAAGGTGAAGCGGGTAGAGGGGCACAGGAGGTAGGATCATGTTTAGTGAAATATATTAAAACAAAAATACAGCCGTCTGTTAAGAATCTTATACTCTGGAGCGATTGCTGCGGAGGGCAAAACAGGAACATTAAAATAGTTCTCTTACTAAAAACTGTCTTAAGTTGTCACCCAACATTAGAAAGCATTACATTTCGCTTTCTTGAATCTGGGCATACCTTTTTACCTAACGATACGGACTTCTCTAAAATTGAAACTGCTTTAAAACATCGCCAGCGTATATATACAGCCGAAGAGTATATAGATATTTTTAAAAATGCTAAAAAAAAGAAACCGTTGCAAGTACAAAGAATGGAGAAAGCAGATTTTTATGGAACTGAAAAGATTGAAAAAAATATAATGAACAGAAAAAAATTTAGTGACAAAAGTAAAGTAAGCTGGCTTAATGCCAAAGAAATAAAAATAGAAAAAAATAAACTATATTCAATATTTATGAGAACTTCGTTTGAGGAAGAGTTTAAGGAGTTGCTTATTGACAAAAAGAACAGAGAAATTAAGAGAGATGATTTAATTATTTTGTGGCCTAACGGAAAACCGATCGCACCAGCTAAGTTAGCCGATTTAGAATCAATGTACATGTTTATACCCGAGGATTGTGTCCAGTTTTATAAAAATTTAAAAAGTTCGGATGAGTTTATGGATGATTTTGATGGGTTTGGCGGGGAGCCTGACTTCGAGATAATTGATGGATAAATCATCAGCTTTTCTTAACTAAGTTTTTTTATATTTGCTGAAAACTTATTGTGTGCTCACTGCTCAAGTTATTTTCTAAAATATTTTTGTTTCATTTCATTCGTTGCTTCGTTCATTGCAAAATTTGATGATTTAGATTTTTTATTTTAACCGATTTCTTGTTAGTCTTAAGTTTTTCACAATAAATCCTTCTTATATCGTATAAGTCGTATTTATTTAAAATTAAAAAATGTGGAACGTTTTTACAAAATATACTGAGTGCCTACTTCATACAAAAAATATTTTTTCCAAAACGTTCCAAAACGATTTTTCCAAAATACCTATATTTCAAAAAGCAATTTCAAAATAATACTATTATGATAGAACAGCATTATAAAAAAACTTGAATAAAACCTACAGTATTGAATTATCGTAGTTCAAACAAAAAAATGCCGAGTCAAAACACAAAAATGTAATTATATTGGTTTCAACTAGTTGTGGATTGGAACATTTTTGTATAACTACGTCCATTTATTTATAAAACTGGTTATTAAATTTTGAACTGGGAACTAAGACTACAATAGGATATTACTATGTTACTTAATAATTTTTCTTTATAATAATATTTATTTAAATTCTTTATTGATAAAATTTGAATTGCATTTGACCTTTCTTACATTTGACAATTAACAGACTTTCATTTAGTGAAAGATACTGCATATTATTCCAATAATAAGAAAGAACACTCTTTTATTCTTCTTTAATGAAACAAGATAAGCGACGAGGGACATCCACTACTTCTATCAGGAAAACAATTAAATAAGTGTTTTGTACAAATTAGAATCCTAATGCCAAATATTTCATATAATATATATTTCCACTCTAAGAGTAAGATTCCAAGTCAATACTTAGCTATAGGTGATGATCCTGTATTTAAAATAGGCAATTAGACAAACGGGAATTATAGTTCCTTCCGCTTGACCGTATTCAACGAAAAGCCATTCAAATCGTAGACGACTCCTCACTTTCCGAGTGGCTCGATTCCTTGGCGTTACCTAGAGATGAGGGGTCTCTCTGCATCTTCTACCGCATTAGACATGGAGAGTGTTCAGAGGAGTTGTCCGGACTAAACAGCTGAGTTTCACCATCGGACGTTACAAAATATCATCAGTATCACCTCGACGTCCGTCGTTCCACAACTGAGCCAACCCACTGAAGTATTTCCGCACCAATTCGACTTAGGGTCCTTCAAGAAAAGGGCGTATTTATTCTTAAAAGGCCTGCAACGCACTTGCGGGCCTTATGGCAATGTATGGGCCATGGGGGCTCATGTAAGACTTAACATCGGATCAACCCGTTTGCTTCCTATTACATAAAAAAATAATCGCGCTTGGTCTCGACTGTGAATCTTTCCCTAAAAGCCTTTATTTCTTTATGTGCGAAATTATTACTTGTTGTCGTTGAATTTTCCTAAGTGTCTATGATGACAAAATGGTTAATGATACAGATGCAGAAATGGATGGCCCGAACTTGTTAAGAGGTTGTAGCGCCACTACATTTTTTTAACAGAATATATTTTTAATAAGATAAAATTTTTAATCAATGATATTCCAGATATGGCAGCGTCGTGAACCACGCAAGCATCTATTATCTACCAGTTCTGTGGCTGAGGCTGGTTCTATGTCTTCTTTATCTGGTGGTATCCTGAGTCCAGGGGCTGGAGAGTTCTCACAAGACGAGGATGATAGAGATGAATCCGATGAAGATAGTGACAGATATGAGGATCTATCTTCTGATGGTATGTTTCTTTTTCGAGAACATGATACAATTAAAAAAAAAAACATTATATGGTCTTATTGCTACACCACTGGAAGAAACATTGTTGTTTATCACTTTTAAAGGTATTCAAAGCGGTGGAGATGTTTATTTTAATTAAACTGCTGCTTTGATAACTGGGAAGAACTGAAAGAAACTATCATGTCCAAGACAAAAAATGTTTTGGATTTTTCACATACGGACGTCGTACGTCACGTGACCTATAATTGATGGCGCCGAAAGCTGGATGAAAACTGGATATGGGAACAGTACCAGGAAATGTCATTCTTTACGGAATGAATTTAATAATTATTTTATATTTCAGAATCAAATGACGAGAGTACAGAAAAGAGAGAGGCTCGTCAGGCAGCTAAAAAGGAAAGGTACTTCTGGCAGTACAACGTCCAAGCGAAAGGCCCAAAGGGACAGAGACTGGTGCTGAAGAAGAAGTCTGAAGACCCACACATACTGAACTTGGTCACCGATCCAGTTTTCAGCCCCAACTGTAATGTCAAAGGAATTAAACACAGGTACCTATATTTTATTAAGATTATTTTAAACTATCTGTTGAATGTACTAAATTAATTTCTTTAAAAAAATAAACAAAAAAAATTGCATATTATTTATTTGTATTGATTTGTCAATTCAGTGGTAAAGCGAGAAAAGGGGACGGGAACGACCTTACACCGAATCCAAGGAAACTACATCTCATTGGTTTAGAATTGGACAACTTGGGCAAAGTAATTAACGACATGATACCGGTCAGCGAGTTGCCGTTCAATGTCCGGCCAAAAACCAGAAAGGAGAAAAATAAATTGGCCTCACGCGCTTGTCGGCTTAAGAAGAAGGCGCAACACGAAGCCAATAAACTGAAATTGTATGGACTGCAACAGGAACATAGTTAGTATTACTCATAGATGTAATAAATGGTTAAAGATTATCAATATTTTAATAATCTGTGGTTAAAATTAATAATCTCTATGTCATTGACTATAGAAATGGCGGATAATGGCCTAAAGGTCCAGATACCAGGCCATAAACTCCAAAAAAAAGGGTGCGTGTACTTACGTACGCGCGTAAGAAGTTATATTCCTTTGCCATTATTAAAAATAGTTTTTGATTGCATGCAAATAATTAATTACAATTAAATAATCAAAGACTGGAAAAGCCAAAAGGAGTCATTATAGTCAATATAGTTCAGTTTACATTTGTAACATAAATTATATTATTATTCGAATGTTGTTTTTAACTACATTCTGTTAATTTTGTCACGGTGCGCGCGCATCGTAAAATTTCACTCTCATCAATTTTTCATAACGCGCCTAAAGAAGTATAAAAATGGCGGGTAAAAATATATAATATAAACTTCGTGTAGTCTGTGTTTTTGTTGCCACTACGCTTTTAATTTTTGGTTTTTAGTTTGGTTTATGTTATTTCAAAATCGCTCCGACGTTTATATGTCATTGGTACGAGAAATTATGTTTTTATAAAATAACTTAGGGTAAGATACAGTTCGCGCGATGTTAAGAAAATCAACTTAATTTATTTTTGTTGTGTAATATAAATAAGTTTTAATTAAGAATAAATTTCCAGAACGTTTAATAAATGGTATTCACCAAATGAAACAAGTGATTGGGAACCGAGTGACGAACCCTGAGAACAATGTTGAATGGAGCTCGCACCTTAATAATATTGTCACCAAAGCCACTGGTAAGTAACCTATAATAAATATCCATTATGTTGTATACATAAAAACATATTTTTAAATGATAATTATATAATACTACCAGACATGACAGACGATGTCCTGTACACACATCTTAAATAAAATATCTAAACAATTCTCGAAGCTACAAATACACAATACAAGCTGTGTAAAAAGGCTAACTATAAAGTTCAAGATTATCTAGTTGATAAAAGGGCCTGGGACTAGTGCTACACAAGCTACTTCTAATTAATTTGCAATATTTGTTTTAAAATAAGTGTTTTTTGATGATTTGCTATTTTAAAAGAGTACCGAGAGTTTTGTACGTCGGCTTTTTCTCTCGGCCTAAACCCTCTGTCTTCTTTGTCGATGAGTAGGGATGCCTACAAATTCAAATTTAATGACTTCTACGATATCTTTTACTCCATAATAAACATATTTTATTTTTTTTACACCCAAAAATGTCATCAAAATCGGTCCAGCCGCTTTGGAGGAGTTTAATTGCAAATATATATATTTTCATGTAATCATATTAAAGTTTTAACTGAAATATGAAAAAGTGTTTCAAATACCTATCAACCCAAGTTTCTTCCAGAAGTATTAATATCCATATGTCAAAAACTACTGAACTGATTTTGGAAATTTGACCTAATTCAAATAAGGATAAAGTTTTCAGCGGAAATTTGTAGACAAACTTACACGATGGAATCTGAATTATCCAATTCCAACTATATCACAGACCTTTACTGATAACCTAATTTTTTTATGTCGGTTAAAATTTTAATTAATATAGAAACTCCTTTATTAAATATTAATCAGGAATTACCTCTTAACTAAAGTACCCTCTCTCTTTCTGTCAAATGTTGTTTACTCTGTGATAGAAAGAGATAGATGATACTTTAATTAAAATGGTTACTGTAAAATAAAAATAGTTCATTTGTATATTTGTTAACAGAGGTGAAAATAGCTGGCAAAACGTCGGAATTCGTGAACGAAATCCTCGATAAAGTGCGATCGGGACAGAACAATGGCGGCCTTTACGATATTTAAGGCGCCTCACACACTAACGTAAGGCTGTTTATGTACCTCCAAAGTTATCTCTAAAACCTTGTCCAAGACATTATGTATTAGTCATTAGTTTCGAACGGCAACTAGCGGTTTAGGAAGGGTCTATTGTAATAACATTTAACTTTTTATAACATTTCTTGGCCAGACCTATCGTAAAATAACCTATCGAAAACTTCAATAATCTCTGTCAAAATTGTTCTAATATTTTTTTTAATAAAACCACAGATAACTCCGATATACCAAATTTTTAAATTAAGTTATTACAATCGACCCAATTTTGCCATAATCTAGGTATTGATATAGATATAAGCGTATTGTTAAACCAAGTAGTGGTTAAAATTAGTTATGTTTTATACATTTTATTGCGTAGTTTATTTTACTCATAAAAATACACATTTTCGATCTTCTGTATGAAACTGTGATGAAAAATTTTGGCTAGTTGTTACGGCCCTTTTAAGTATTTATTCAAATGCTAATAAGTGCCAAAATGATTTATTTTGCTGACCAAAATATATTTTTCGATATGAGGTTTAATATGTAACGTTATTTATTGTTATTTTTTGAGTAAAATATATTTCCTTCATCGCTAATAAAACGACATATATCCATATAATAAATTTTACACAAAATATAAAATGTTCGTGAAGATGTATGAAGTAATTCCTACATGCATTAAAGTTCTTTAAATGGTTAAACGGTAATTACATTTCATGAGTTTCATATCCCCAAGTACAGCTTTTCATGCTCAGTCGAGGCTTAGAGAAGTTTTATTTAATTGTTGTTGTTAAGTTGTTAACCTTGATTTTTTCTTGAAAGAATAATAGGAAGATTAATCTACATTTTCTCATCCAATTCCCACAGATAATCAATATGCCAACGCCGTTATGGCGCTAATATGTAGTTGTTTACGAAAATAAAATAAATTATAAATGTATTATAACGGTTAAAATATATTTTAAAAATGGAAAGGTTTTACTAATTTTGTAGGATAAAATAAGAAAAATTATAAACAATCAATTAAACTATTATTCGTTTAAAATATAGGTGAACGGAAGTGCATATTTTATCTAGATGTCTTAATCACATGTGTTTACAGGGTTATTTGATTAAAGTAAGGTAAGGATTTTTTAGCAGTAACACTTTAAGGTATATGTCAGGTAACCCTATAAAGATATAAACATATATTAGTGTTGTTAGAAGGGTTAGAAGTATATTTATGTCACTCTCACCTTCATATTAAGGTCTACCCTCGGCTACTTTGTGGGTAGTAACAAAATAGGTATTCAACCAATAATGATTAAACATGAACGTTTTAAATCCGTGCAGCGCCATCTAGTTACTTAAGTTTCGTTAATGAGTCATAATGGACAAAAGTAAACATACTTGCATTTATAAAATAAGATGGTTTAAAACGAGCCATTATTTTATTTAATTTATATTTGATTAGCCAGCGTCAAGTATAGGATTTTTTATATAATTCGTGCTTGTCTTTATAAATTCGACCGTATTTATTTTTTAACAGTTGTGTGACATTTCCCTTAGACGATGCGTAAAAAGAAACGAAGCTCGATTTTTGTAAACCTAACTTGGACAGCGCTCCGTGAGCGTATTTGGAACTAAATTTTCATCGAATAGTATTCGTGTAGTATGCAAAAACTGTACTGTTTTATTACTCGAAACAAAATTAATTAATTGACTATTTTGTTTAAATTCTGGAGCTAATCAAATTAGACGATGGGTATAAACTTCACCCTTTTTAATCAAACGTTACAATTGGGCTCAAAATATATTTTCGTTTGAAAGAAGTGCATTTATTTAGCACCTGATTGATAATTTGATTAAACCATTTTATTGCATTGTGTTTTAATAACAGGGTCCATATCAGAACCTTTTAGTAAATAATTAAATTAATTTCGCCTGCATACATATCTCATACTAATTATCACTCATTTGAATAAGATCTTAGCACGTAAAAAGTATATTTTATATTTAAATTGGTAAAACATAGGTTAAGATTTAAAACAGAATTTTACTGTGTGTGATAGTTTACATGTTTAATGATATTTTTGTTTAAATAAATGTGTATATATTAAAAATATGTACTATTTTGTCATGTGTAGCGAGTAAAAATTAAAATAATATTGAGCTGTAAGGCCTAGTTTTGTAATATGAGTGTACACTGTGTAAAAGAAGTTTAAATATTTTGAATTGCATTATTTATAAAGGCATATATACAAACATATAAAATGTTTTGTAGTTTATTAGAAAGCGGAAAATGCTAAAAAAATCGAATTTTTCTATTAACACTTTATGATTGTTTATTTTGTAATGTTTTTTATTCGTTAAGTTTTTTAATAATAGCATATATATTATATATTCACTCAGCCAATGTTTCAAAAAAGATAATATTTACATGTTATTAAAATTAGCTCACGTATATACCACAGATATATCACAGATAAGCTTGTGGTATAAATTGTATTCATGTTTCCTGTAAAAATACCAAACTATATTCCAAGTTAGTTATATTTTTTAAAATTCTTCAATTGGTCAGATTAAATAGCAAAGGCAGTCAATCTTAAGTCGCCTTATGCAAAATATTCTAATTTTAAAATATTTTTGCAATATGTTCTGTTTGATAGCAAATTTATTTATTTAAAGAAGATTTAAAAATTGTCATTGTTACATAAACAGGATCATAAATACATACAATACAGGATATATGAATTCTTAGTTTGTGTTGTAACCACTGTCAAAGTCTGTGCAAAAAGAGAGAAGAAAAACTGGTGTGGCAGTTTAATTTTAAATAATATAATTCTTATTTGCTACAAGTCAAATAGAATAAATTATATTCATTTAAAATTTTCATAAAATCAAGATCATTATTTTTGCACAGACTTAAAAATTGATTAAAAAAAACCAAAGTTGACCTTCAGTGGTCTAAATCAAATGTTAGATGTTCTTCGCACTTAACAGTTTTTAAACAAAATATATCTTTATCTTAAACCAAACATAAGTGGTCTGCGATTTAATAGGCTGTGCTTATTTGTATAGTTTTTATTAAGTTTCATTTATTGTTTTTCCTAATAAATTTATGTTAATTGATTGTAATTTTAAGAAATAAAATAACTATTTTACAATTATTATTTTTTATTCCACCGTAATACCATTACACATTTAGAAAATTTCGATACACTATACTATATATAGAGGTTTGAGTTAGCTACACTGTTTGGCATTTGGTTTGTTGAAACAGAAATTTCCAGATTTTGTAATAAGCTGTATAGTTCCTCCAATTGTGAGTTTTCTAAATATTCCATAAAGATTACGACCGCCAGAGCTCCTAAATTATAGTGTTCTCTTAAAGTTATAACTGAAACAAATATAAAAACACAAAAGTTATTTAAAGTTAAAAAGCTACTTCATCTTTAAGTTGGTAAATAAATATTGAATTTATTTCGAGAATTCATTGTGTATGAGTAGTTACTTTAAGTAAAAACCAAAATAATATTCATCCAAAAAAATTTGGATTGTCACTTATATAAAGTATTAATAACTAATCCTCACATCCTAATTTAGCAGTGTAAATTTAAATGTGTGATATTATATTAATAAAAAATAAAATAATTGATTCATACCTCCTGCTGCAACACCAGAAATTATATTGGGTTGTTCTAATTTTGGAAAGTTAAGCCCATGAAGATTTGTTAAGCTTTTTGTTGTTTTTAAACACCTGATAACATAAGGCTGGTAAGTCAGGTTACTGGTTTGATATTCAGCCAGAGGCTTACTTAAAAATACTATTATATCTTTGCTCTTTTCTATAAAATCGCGAAGTAGCTCCACTATCTCACTACTCAAGAGTAAGTTGTAATCCTTTAAGATGCAAATGTAAGCATTTCTTAATTTTATTTTGTAAAGACTTAAACTAGCTTCCTTTACAGTATTTATTAATACTATAGAATCTTGTTCCTGCAGCTTTACTGTGTCTGATATATGTTTACCATCAAGTATCAATAAGAGATCAACTATATCAGGCACTTCCAATATATTTGTCCATTTGAGTCTGAAATTGATTCAAGAAATATTCAGTCAAAATATTTAAAGCTTTGTTTACAGATTAAAAGGTACGCAGAATAATTACTCGCTATTTTCAGTTCCTTGAGACAAGTCGTCCCAGTCTTCCCAGGCAACTCTCGTTCCTGGCTCCACGATTTCACCAAATAAACTCATATTAAAGTTGCTATTGGATTGACTTGCTTATTTAAATTCCTACGATTTCAATTGTTTGTTTTCAGTTTAGATTACACCTCTTTAAAAAGCAGGTGAATTGTTTTCAGATTATACATTTAATAATTAGAATTAACTATTAAGATGGTCTCACTCTGACTGGATTTTTTTGATTTTTGTTTGTAAAATGTAAATTGTAATCATTATAATTAAAATATGTTGATTCATTCATGTTAGTCTGTGTAGTGTGAAGTGCTCTGTAGAAACTCTAATGTCTGTAATTACGTTTGACACTAAGAAAAATGAAAGTATTGGGAGTTGGGACGTCAACGATCGTTGAAAGTCATTGAACAATCAAAGTTTTCTTTCGGTTTCGATCTCTTCATTGACATTCTTAAATCTTGATTATATTTTTATAAAGCATAACGATAATAATTGTAAATACAAAATACTTTCTAGATAAGTTATGATAAAAGCACATAGTCCATAAGTATAAATTGATTGAATTCTGAATTTGAATCATGTTAAAAGTGAGTTTTACCGCGAATTAATTTATTTATAGATTTTACATTTGTGTACATTTTACGGTTCAATGTCTTACAGGACAAGGGTCAAGTCACTTTTGAAGACAAATGGCCCAGTATGCGTCCGATCGTCCTGAAGCTGCTCAAACAAGAAGCAGTAACACAAATAGAATGGCAAGATTTGTTTGGGGCAGTACATTCCGTGTGCCTTTGGGATGAGAGAGGTTCATATAAATTAAGAGACGCGCTGCAGCAAGACATTATGATGTATATTAAGCAAGCCCAAGCTCGTGTTCTTGCCCAACGCGAAGATCAAGCACTTCTTAAGGCATATATAGCCGAATGGGGCAAATTTTTCACCCAGTGTAATTATTTACCAACACCATTTCGTCAATTAGAGAATGCCATAACTAATGTGAGCAGTAAGGTAACCAGCTCAAATGCTTCTAGTTCTCAAAAGAAGAATAATAACAATAATGTGGAGGATAGTTTGGTTAGAAAACTGATGCTAGATTCTTGGAATCAAAGCATATTTATGGATATCAAGCAAAGACTCCAAGACTCAGCGATGAAACTAGTCCAGGCAGAACGAAATGGTGAATCATTTGATTCTCAACTTGTTATTGGAGTTCGAGAATCATACGGTAAGAAATTTTATCCTCAATTAAGTATAGTATGTTATTTTTTACTGTCATTTTTATTACAAAAGCATAATTTTTTTAGTGAACCTATGTTCAAATTCAACTGATAAGCTTCAAATATATAGAGAAAACTTTGAAGCTGCATATATGCAGGCAACAGAAGAGTTTTATAAGCTAAAGGCTAATGAATATCTCCTAACAAATGGTGTTCAAGCTTATATGAAGTATGCAGATTTACGGCTCAAAGAAGAAGAAGCCAGAGCCCACAGATATTTAGAACCAGGAAGTGGGAGTGTTGCTGCATTAACACAGTGTTGTGAAAGAGTTCTGATAGGTGAACATATGCCCACACTACTTGCAGAAAGTGCTCCACTAATTAAAGCTGGAGAAACTGAAAAACTGCAATTAATGTTCCGACTCCTAGACAGGATACCTGAAGGTGTCACTCCTATTTTAAGAGATTTGGAAGCTCACATTGTATCTGCTGGCTTAGCAGATATGGTTGCATCTGCAGATATTATAACAACTGATTCTGAAAAGTATGTTGAAAGGTTGCTGGATCTCTTTAAGCGGTTTAGTTCATTAGTCAGAGATGCATTTCTTGATGATCCCAGATTTTTGACAGCTAGAGACAAGTCATACAAATGTGTTGTTAATGATACTACAGTCTTTAAATTAGAATTACCAGCATCTGCTCTTTTACGTGGAACTAAAGGCACAGCTCCAGAAAGTAAATGCCCTGAATTGCTTGCAAATTACTGTGATATGTTATTAAGAAAAACTCCTCTAAGTAAACGCTTAACTAGTGAACAAATTGAGTCAAGACTGAAAGACGTTCTCTTAGTGTTGAAGTACATTGAGAATAAAGATGTTTTTATGAGGTATCATAAGGCTCATTTGACTCGAAGGTTGATATTAGACTCTAGTGCAGATTCTGAGAAAGAAGAAGATATGGTTGAGTGGCTACGTGAGGTGGGGATGCCTGCTGATTATGTCAATAAGCTAGCTCGAATGTTCCAAGATATTAAAGTGAGTGAAGATCTCAATACTCAGTTCCGTGGCGAAACAACTCGTCATGATGCGATCAATATCAAAATACTTAATGCTGGAGCTTGGGCCAGAGGCTCCGAGAGAGTAACAGTGAGTCTCCCTCTTGAGTTAGAGGACTACATTCCTGAGGTTGAAGAGTTTTACAAAAAGAAGCATTCTGGAAGGAAATTGCAATGGTACCATCATATGAGTAATGGAACAATAACATTTGCAAATTCTGTGGGAAGATTTGATCTGGATGTAACAACATTCCAAATGGCAGTGCTGTTTGCATGGAATCAAAGGCCAACAGACAAAGTAACTTATGAAAACTTAAGACTAGCTACTGAATTACCTGATCCCGAATTACGAAGAACACTTTGGTCTTTGGCTGCATTTCCCAAGTTAAAAAGACAATTATTATCCTACGATCCTTCTGTGCAGAATCCTAAAGATTTTAAAGAGAACACAGTGTTCTGGATCAACCAAGAATTTGCTCTGGTTAAAAATGGCAAGCCTCAAAGAAGAGGCAAAATTAATCTTATTGGACGACTTCAGTTGAGCACAGAAAGATCTCAAATCGAAGATAACCACTCCATCGTTCAGCTCAGGATATTAAGGACTCAAGAAGCTATAATAAAAATATTAAAAATGCGAAAGCGCATTACAAATACAGCTTTGCAGGTAGAATTATTTTTCATAACTCAATATTTGCTTTCCATTAGAATAAGTGATATGACTATCGAAAAACGCGCGGTGATTAATACTTAAATAAGCTCATTAATCCTATATCGCTTTAGAATAATTAAAAATAATTTCTTTAACGTGTTCTATTTTTTCAGAGTGAATTAGTGGAAATTCTAAAGAATATGTTCTTACCTTCAAAGAAAATGATTAAAGAACAGCTGGAATGGTTGATTGAGCATAAATACATGCGTCGGGATGATGATGATATCAACACATTTATATATATGGCCTAGACCTTGTGTAATAAAATGGAATAAATTATTAATCTGTTTTATGATTTTTTTCACTGTATTAAACCTGGAGGTTCTAAGTAAGGTTCTCAAGATTTGGATGTGTTCATTTATTTCCTTTTCTTAAACACTAACATTTAAGTGTCATGATTTTCTTCTGTAATTTCTACTGCAAATTTAAGAAAATTAGGAAAGTATAACATTATGGTTCAACAAAAAATAAAAATAGTGTACATAGCTTTTTAGTAATAGTTTGTACTTTCCTCTCCTTACATATCATATATAGCAAATATTTTTTAGAATCAAATAATTTATAATTTTCTTACACTTGAGGTATGAAAATAAGATACGTTTGTACTATATAATATATTTTATTAAATATTTAAAATACAATATAAAAGTGGCGAGTTGTTAATTCTTTAAAGGCTCGATTGTCTCACCACCTTGAATTTGTCCCCAACCAATCAATCTGGAAAATAAATATAATTAGCTTCGTAGGTCTCCCACGACATGGCGCTGCAGTCATTTGAAATTATTCGTACTGTGCACTTACATTCCAGATCATTATTCAAACATATTTCCAATTAAATTTTATCATGGATTTTCCGACTTATAATGAATTGTCTTTACCTCGACTAAATAGTTTTCCAATATTAGAATAAAATAGGTTATGGCATTTTAGTAAAATAATTATTTAATGTTGTCATAAGTAGTACCTATATAGAGTATTGTTATAATTAATGAAATGTTACCTCCAATGGTTTTCCACTCTACGACTGAGAGCCACCTTTTCCCCGACCTCAGTACAAACAGGGCTGGTAAGGGCTATTTTGGCCAAATCAGCTTTAGTTGCAATCACACGGCCACCCGTACTTAGAGATCCAATGTTAACTAGAAGTGCCTGAAATATTAATAATGGTATAAATATTAATATTGGTGCACAGCCGGAGATTGAACTTATGACCTTATTACAAGAATGAGTGTTTCATGACTCGAATTTTTTTTTTATATATGGCCTCCATAGTGGTATTTTTTTGGCAAAGACAAGAAAGAATGATAGTTTAGTGCCAATGGACTTTGTATCCGGCTAATAAATAGATTTAAAAAAAAAAAAAATGATAGTTTAATTGAAACACACAAATAAAAATATAAATAAATATATGAAAATTTTTAATTTATAAGCTCAATTATTTCTGAAGATTTACAATAGTTGTGTTAAAAGTTTTTGAAGTAAAACTTCTTTAAGCACGACTAGGGAGTAACTCCGTTACACTTTTTGCTTGTAGTCTTTGTTTCTGCTATTTAGTGTTTATTTAGGATAGCATTCACTCGTTTTATTTGATACTGATTCTTGTCATTATGTTATTATTAGTATATTTAAAATGAAAATCCATACTAGTAACATGTGACCAAATTAAAATTCCACTAAAGAGGGAAGGTTCCCAGCCTAGCTTGCTTTTCTTTTGTACGGCTAGTTTTTTGCTTCATTTCGTATTTTACCATTTCGGAACAAGTTAATTAATTATCCTAAAAATCTGGTCTATCTTAATATATAAAATTCTCGTGTCACAGTTTTCGTTGCCATACTCCTCCGAAACGGTTTGACCGATTTTGATGAAAATTTTTGTGCTTGTCCGGTATCTATGAGAATCGGCCAACATCTATTTTTCATCCCCCTAAATGTTAGGGGTAGTCCACCCCTAACTTTTTTATTTTATTTTTTAGACAAATTTTTTAATTTCAATTTTTTTATGATACAGCATTAAAAAATACATACAACCTCTAATTTTCACCCCTCTACGATCAACCCCTATTTTTTATTGTAAATGATAAACATGACAAAACGACGTTTGCCGGATCAGCTAGTATTATATAAAACTAACAAAGTTGTACATATAACAGAATAGCGATGAAAGTTCTGGAAAGTCGAAAAAAATATTAACAATAACGCGTTATTCAGTCCCCGCATCGTAACGCTTTACTTGCTCCCTAAATATCTGAATTGAATTTAAAATCTCGTCAAATAGAATATTGCAACAAATGTACAGAATATTTACCTCGTTCTTCGTCAACTTCTGAACCTTGGCAGCTTTCTTGTCTCCCTCGGTCCGTACTCCGAGGAGTCGCTTGAGAAGGTAGTAGGAGACTTCCAGCTTCACGAAGATACCGGGCAGAGCTCCCACCGCACCTAATACCTGGAAATCACCTTTTAACATCATACAACCGAATAAATGTGATACGGCAGCATAAGCTAGTTTTAAATCAAACATTTTTGATAAAATTTTGCGATTAATTCACATATCTATTTTCAAATCCATACAACAATGAAGTCATCGAAGGGCTCAGCCGATTGTCAAGGGGGGGGGGGGGGAAATATGCAGGAAGTAAAAAGTAAGTAATTTATTCTTCTGTCTTTTGTATAAAGTTTTTGGTCTGTGTAAAAGGAATTAACTAACTAGACCCACTTCCAAAATTGGTACTTTATAGTTTTCAATTTTAAGGCACGAAATACTGATCACCTGCTTGTTTAAAAAAATCATCTCCTATGAGTCATAATTAGAAATTTTAACCATTGATTTAAAATATTAAGGCGAACATATTTTGGATGCTTTAAAAAATAAAAACCTTTCTTTATATTTACCTGTCCGACCAGCCGATCAGCTCTGCAAAGCGTGGGTTCAATCTTAGTTCCAACCCCAATGAGTCCTCCGGGCGCCGCAAACTGAAGTTCGTTTTGTTCCGCGAACAACGAGACGATTCGAGAAAATATCGGACGACATGTCAACTTGCCTTCCGCGTCTTTGCTTACGAGACCCGGACGGACCTGGAAAAATATATTAAACTTATAATTATTTAAATAAATAAACCTAAAATTATAAAATAATTTTTGTAACAGAAATCCGAAAGATTGACAACTGAATTTACAAAAAATATGTTTTTTTTGGGAATAATTAAAAAAAAAAAAAAAACTCACCTCTATCTCCATACCAACAGTCAAAACTCCTTGAAGAATAGAGCCACCGGCGACTCCGCCCCTAAGGTCATCGACCTCACAACCCGGCTTGTTAACATCGAAGGACCGAATCACAATCATACGGGGCGGAGAAGTAAAATCACGCATCGGCACTGGGATTTTTTTTGTTATATATTCGCATAGCACCTGAAATATTTGAAAATATTTAGGATTACAGCAGAAAGATAGAAATGTTTTTATTTTCTATTTTAAGGAACTGTTGAAAAGGCCTTTGCCAAATTAACATATTACTAAACATATCTTAAGTTACAATTTCGCCTGGATTAATACCAAACTTTAGGTTTTGGTTCTATTAAACTAGAATACGGACCGAATTCAATAAGTTCATACCTCAATATTATATTTAAGTTGAGCAGATATGGGTATAATGGGAGCACCATCGGCCACTGTGCCTTGAACGAACTTGACGATTTGCTCATGTTGTTCCTTGGCCTGGCCTTCTTTGACCAGATCTATTTTATTTTGGAGGATGAGAATATGTTTCAGCTTCATGATTTCAATGGCAGCCAAGTGCTCACTTGTTTGTGGTTGAGGGCAGGATTCGTTACCTAAAAATATATTATATATTTTTATATATTTTTTATTTTATTTTTTTATATATTTTTAAAGACAATTCACACCAACTGACCTAGTCCCATGCTAAGCTGGTGAAGCTTGTGTTATGGGTACTAGGCAACAGATATACATACATATTATAGATAGATAGACATATAAATAAACATTTAAACACCCAAGACCTAAGCACAACACCAAATGCTCATCACATCGATGTTCGTCTCAGCCGGGGATCGAACCCGGGACCCATGGATTCGCAGTCAGGGGTACTAACCACTAGACCAATGAGTCGTCAAATATATTTACGTCAATATATTTCTACTCTATAGAGCAATGCAATTCACGAAGACGCGCCCCACCAATTTTTGGTTGAGTGGATCGCGGAGTGCGGGAAGTGTCATTTGCGAACCGTCAGCGGTTCATTGCAGTGTGCGTGTGTACATTGTCGGAAGCTTGTACACATATACTATAAACGGTTAGGAATAGGGAGGAACTCTATCTATATAGACATATATATGTCTATGAATAGTGGGGCGCGTCTTCGTGGATTGCACTATCTATACGTTCATATAAGACAGCGAAAAGAACAAAAGGTGGTGTATAGTATAAAAGTTAAATAAATTTGTGTGTTAGTCGCTTTAAATAGTGATATTTGCAGGTCTGTCTATGGGAGCGTTCAAGTATTACGTAACGAGTTTTTGGAGGGGGGGTTCCTTTTGTAAAACGTTACGATGCGGGGCGGGGATTGAATTACGCGTTATTGTTAATATTATTTTCGACTGACACAACATAATAGTAACTAAAGAGACAAGGTGGTCACGAAACGTTTTACTATACTTGAGTACAGTACTGTACTAGGGTACTGAAAAATGTTACGGCGAGTTACATTCGGGGTTTAATAACCTCCAAAATTGCGTTACGTAATACTTGAACGCTCCCTATGATACTTTAAATATATTTCTACTTTACCTATATATGCTATATAATCGTTAATCACAAGTAGTTTTTACTCATTACTCGCTTAGTTTCCCCGTCCACGAGAGCTTATTATAATATTTATTTATTTATTTCTCACAAAAACTTAGGACTATGCAAGTGACAGTTATATACTATTATAAATAATTGTCTTACTTCTGTTTAGGAAAAAAGCTAGTTAGTAATACTAACGTTGAACAAGAATGTAATATCAGCCTGCCACTTACCAGCGATTAAAAGTAAGGCAGCGTCCATAACGGCAGCTCCGTTAAGCATAGTGGCCATGAGAATGTCGTGCCCGGGGCAGTCCACGAAACTGACGTGCCTTATGAGTTGGAAACGGCCCGAACACGATGGCCTCAAACAGGGAAAGCTATCGTCCTTAGAGGATCCGCCCGATATAAAACTTGTGGGCCGAGGACATTTTGGGTTGTCACATTTGTAGATTTTCGCGTTCGCGTAACCTATAATATAATCTCTGGGTAAATTTCAGCAAAGGCTTAGTTCGTAATCTGTGTTTGAGGATAAATATAGAACATTAGTCTTTACCAATTTGACAATTTATGGAATGGATTATTAGGAATATAAAAAAAAAACTGAATTATTAGTTAAACATGAAATAAAATCGCAAAAGCGTGTAAAATAAATCTAAATTTATTAAAAAACATATAAACCTATACTACTATAGTTCGCATTATACATTACATAAAAAGGCACTTGTACGGAATTTTATTACAATGAGAAACACATTCTGAATCGAGTCTATTGCTGAACTCCAAAAGAGCGCAGCTGATATCTTAATTACATATGCCCAAATTTACAGTGAAGAAAGTTAACAGAACTATGGTATAGTCATACTAATTCATTTTTGTAATTTGTGTAAATAATGTAAATATAACAAAAATACATATAACCAGATATCATCTTACAAACAAACTTATTTAAACAAACTCATCTAACAATATTTTTAGCTTTATTTCGAGTGGAGAACAATCTTATGTGATATAGTATAAACATAAAAAGTTGCTAAATTATAAATTTATATAACTAGTAGTTCTCTAAACTTTTTCAAACTAGAAGACACAAAATTATGATATCACTATCAATTTAAGATTAATAAAATTATAAACATTTGTTCATGCAACCAAATACAATGAAAAATGTTTAGCAAAAATGTTACCAAAAAATACTCAAATACTTTTTCTAATACAAAAACAACATAAAAACTAGGGATGCATCCGATACCGATACCGATATATCGGCGATATTTTGGGTTTGCCGATATTTTCATTGCCGATTCACCGATACTTTTCAAATTTCACGCTTTAAAAAAATAATGTAAACGCGCATTTTGTATGATCTAGTTTGTTGCAATCGAGCCACGGACTATTGTTGCCCGAGAAATCCCGCGTTTTATTCAGTTTGTTGTCTCTATCATTCGCTTGGGGACAAAGCATTATTATTTATGTATATTTGTAGTTCATTTCGCTAAACACTATTTATTTATAAACACTTTGTTGCATTACAATATAAAAATGGAACATAATTAAATGAAAAGGAAGGCAAAGATACATATTACATATAAACTAAAAAAAGTCTACATGAAAAATAAAAAGTGCACATGAATTACGATAATTTACGATCAGTCTCACGTCAGTTAGTAGTTAGTACGAAAAACTCTTGTTGGATTGATTAGTAGACCAAAATTTTTAATCGAGTCAACTATCTTTGCCAGCGCATAGTTATTAGATATTAAGGCTAGCGGGAGATCATTGAGACTTTATTGAACGTAGGTTTGAAGATCATTTAGTTGGCTTTTAACTGCTATCGCGACTAGTATTTTTTCCATACCAAATTTAATAAAATACAGAATTACTACAATGTTATCATTGTTAATTATGAACAGTTATTTATTTTATTTTAATTTAATTATTACTCTTAATTCTTAATTTTAGTAACAAAACCTTTAAAATAATTCAAAGTTTGTGACTATTTTTTGAATACAAATTATAAACTTTAACTTAACTTGATATATTTTACCTTAATTTAATTTTAATTCAATAAGCGTTGGTATCCGTATCGGTATCGACGATATTCCTATAAGTGTATCGGCATCGGTATCGTATCGGCAAAAAAGCGTATCGATGCATCCCTAATAAAAACCAAGCTTTGACAATATTCATTGAGTCATAATTTTTGTGCTATATCTCTCTTAAAATATATACTTTCTACACTTAACAGCTCCACATTTACACTCTGTTTGTTTTCTCAAACTCTTATTTTGATGTACTTCATATCTCAATTTTACCGGAGATACTGGAGAACTGGCTGTGTTGCCTTCTGAAGGAGACGGCAGGTTTGTGTCTGGATCGCTTACTTCTTGTGTTACTTTATGTGGTGATGTTGGTTCTTCTTCATTAGTCCTATGCAGGTAGTCAAAGCAAATTTCTTCTCCAGCTTCAATGTTTCTCGTCGCAAATAATGCTAACATGGGTAAATTTGGATCAAGACAATCTGCCCACACTGCCCAAACTCCAAGATTTGGCTCACAAGAGTGATTTATAAAATGTGATACATTACCGAGATTGCATGCATCAATGGTATAAGGATTCTCAGCAGAGTTAAAGTCCAAATCGAAAAGATAGGTCAGGCCATTAGCATCATACTCCCTTCCACGCTTTTCTGCTTCTTCAAAGGTAATGACCTCACCGACATATTGACAGATAAACTGGCCTTGATAGATTTTTTGACTAGTTTTAACTCCCCACCCACAGCCATTATTTGTCCTGAATATTGTGAGCTTTACGTTTCTACCTTTCTGCACTACACGATTATTACAATTATCTGAACATTTACATGCTTTGTTACACTCAAAGATTGGCGTGCCAGATGCCACTCTTAGCCTTTTCTTGATTGTATATGCAAATAGACCAGCTTGCATTCCGCAGCAGGCTTTTGATCGACAATTGCATGCAGAACAATCACAACCGATGGGTGGTTCTGTTGGTATAACAACTCCCACCCCTGGAATACATTCATTGATGTATGTAAAATTCTCTGGAGGGCCACACAAATCAAATTCATTTTCAACAACTAACCTCTTACATTTATCCACTTGATTCAAAAAGTCCTCCCATTGCTTTAAACCCATAAGTTGTCTACATCTTTTTCTAGTCAAAACATACATTTGTAAGATATCTCGTGTTTCTTGCACTAAGTTAGCTACATGGCATTCTTCTTTTAGAGTGAGGGTGGTCAGGCTTAATAGTTTTATTAAAAGTTTATCTTTTAAAGTTAACAAGGGAAATTCTTCAAAATCAACTAATCTTTTAACAAGATTCTCTTCAGTAAGTAAGTTGTCAAACGACAATTCACCTATAAGTTTTTCAAATAACTTACAATGTTTTTCTTCTTGATGAAATAAAAATGACCGTAGAATATCATGACAATTATCTAAGTTCTCAATTGGCTCCCAAGTATTATCGCTATCTGGCCAGCCTCTCCATTTTATAAAGAAATATTCTACACCATTTTCAAACTTAAAATCAAGTATATTTTCAATGTTAAACTCTTCTAGCTCTTGAGTTTTCTTTTTTCTTTTCTTTGCAGGGGGTTCTTCGGGCTCAGACAGTGTGGGCTGATTCTGTTTTCCTTTAGTTATTTTTCCTTGAAATATATCTTCAGCTATTTCTTCACTTCTTTCACAAAACATTCTTATGAGTGAGTCAGATACACGCTCTGCAACATACCATGTGTATCGGTTAATGAGATTTTAGAAGGTACAATAATAAATTTAAATTTAGAGAATTCAATTCAAAATTAAGCAATTCACATGGTATTTTGCAAAACAAGCTACTCTTAAAATAAGATAAATAAGTGTATTTACTAGAATTTTCTTAAAAATAATACTTAAAAGTACATAAAAGAAATTTGTGTATTTCAAACTGAGCTTATCAGTATTAATATTGCAATTTACAATCAAACATGGATTTCTAAGATTGACAAACTTACCCAATTTAATAGTAATGTTTCTTTCAAGCTCATTCTTAAATCTGACAGTTTGTACTCCGGATATAGCTTTCACAACAGTTGACTTCCCATGAGCTACATGCCCAATTGTTCCAATGTTGATTGTAGCCTGTCTTGATATAACTTCAGGAGACAATGCCGATAATTTTGTGACATCCTGAAATTTGGGAGAATAATGGGTAAAACAACATCACTTACAATGACTGATATCGTTACAATTCCAAAACATGATGCAATATCTAAATACGGTTTAAGTCAATGTTATTGTTTATAATAAAAATATAACATATAATGTATTGTATACAAATTTCAGCCCTAATTATATTATTACACTCAACATACCAATTTAGATAGATCCTGCTGATGCAAGTTAGATTGAACACGGCCTTCGTTTGAAGCCATTTTGGTTTTGGTTTTACTTATTAAAAGTGCAAATTTCTTGTTAAAAGTGTATAAAAATACACAGGAATCCTATAAATTATTTTAAATTTTTAACCATAACCTGGTAAAATATATAGCGTGGCCCTGTTCCGTTGTCAGATATATTTTTTAACAGGCTTTAATGTCACAAAATTTCGCGGCGCCGGCGGGTATGGAAACTTCAACTGTCGTCTACGGTTTTTTTTTTTTTAAATAATTTTATGGCCTGGGGTCGTCTACGGTCTAACCAGTCGCAATACGTCAATTGTCGATGTGTAATTTATTTTTAGTGTCATTGGCTGTGGTAGTGTGATTGGATTTTGAAGATATATTTTAATAAATTTCCACACAAAAAGGAAAGAGTTATCATGTCTCTTATGAAGACCAATATGCTGGTAAATAATGTGATCCTTTAATATTTAATTTTCATATAGTCTTAAAAATATACATTACGTAATCTTTTCAGGTGCGCTCGCTGAGCACATCGTCGGCCGCAGCTCAGCTCGTGAAGGCCCCAGTACAAGTATTCGGCATTGATGGCCGATACGCCACAGCATTATATTCTGCCGCTTCCAAAAGCAAATCTTTGGACACCGTCGAAAAAGAACTAGTATATTTCCAGAAATCGATTAAGACCGATGCTAAACTTAAGGAATTTCTTATGAACCCAGTTCTAAAGAGAAGTATTAAGTCAGAAGCTCTCAAGCATTTGGCTTCTAAGGTAAATTTAAAACCTCTTTGTGGCAACCTGGTAGTCAGTAAATATTGAAATCTGAATTGTATAAAAATTTCTACATGTAGTGATTTCTGAAGTCATGATCAGTTATATACTATTTGAACTTTACATGAAGTCTTCTTATAACCCACTTTTAAAACAAATATCTTTTACAACAATATATATTCTAATTTATATAATATATTGGATATATTTTGGATATTGAAGTTTGATTTTGGGTTATTTTTAGTTGAGGAAGTGTGATTATAAAGAAATTACTGAAATATCAACGGAGTTAAGAAACAAGACCATAATCCCTTTCTACCAACTTCGAAGATGTTGAGTTTATAACTTAATATAATTTTTTTTATAAACTGGCTTCAGCCTGTGTTGATTGTGTGTATTTTACCAAAGTCTCTTGCAATTTCTTCAACGATGATTCTGTGCATTAAAATATAGCTTAAGGAATTGTACACCTAAACCTTCTTTAGTTAATCTGTATTAAATTAAAAAACTAATTTTAGGAACCTTAACTCATCAGCATCTCAACTGGGTTTTTTAGATTTTAGTGTTCAGCTATCATTTTTCTTATTTATCTATGACAATACCTACCAAACCATTAAAACATAATTATGAAATTTCCATTACAGACAACCATGTCATCAAACACTGGTAACCTACTTAGTTTACTGGCTGAGAATGGCCGTCTTGGAAAACTTGATTCTATTATCAATGCTTTTAAGATAATTATGGCTGCACATCGTGGTGAGGTCACCTGCGAAGTAATAACTGCCAAACCATTAGATGCTGGTCAGAAACAGAACTTGGAAGCTGCACTTAAGGTAAGCCTTTTCACTTAATTCATAATTTTTCACCATTAACCATTCCGCTTAACTGGATATTGGAATACCATTCTGTTGATTGATTATTTTAAATATGTGATCAATAATTTATTGAAGGATGACTTGGTTACCTGTCTCCAATTAATAATTAAAATAATTCTTGTTGTGTCATAATAACATGTTCTATTGTTATGTAGTCCTAAAATAACATGCTAAAATTTCTTTTCTCTTTCTAAGCGGTCACACTATATGTTCTAATTATTGTTTTAGAAATTCCTCAAAGGAAATCAGTCTCTGCAACTAACCGCATCTGTTGACCCCTCATTGATTGGAGGTATGGTTGTGTCCATTGGTGACAGATATGTGGACATGAGTGTTGCTAGCAAAGTAAAGAAGTACTCCGAACTCATCAGTACTGCTGCTTAAAACTATAGACAACTAAGAAAACAATGTAGAAGTAATTTATTCCTGTTAAAAAATCATACATGAAAGTAAACTAAATAAAATGTATATTGTTTGTTTCTTTATTATTATATATTTTTATTTTTTTATATAAACAAGCAAGTAAGCTGCACAAAACTGTCAATATAATTTCAATATGTATCTTTCAAACTAACTTATCTTATGTACTGATAAGTTATTTACTCAAGATCCTGATTTCTTCAAATTATTTATTATAGTTTTAATAATAAGTAAAACCCAATATTATTTAACTTATTTATTAATTAAATCCTTTGAAACAAAAAGGTGCCCATTGCACGCAATCAACATAACATACTCAAGGTAACTTGAAACAATATTTGCAATATTAACAATTCGAGATCAAGAATTATTGAGATCAAAAACTTATTATAATATATCTTTGCTTAGCTCTCTCAGCCTTCTGTTGGAGCAGCTTCTCCTTTAAGAAGTGCATTCTCTGCCTCTAACTCTGCAATACGAGCTCTGGCAGCCTCTAATTCATCATCTCCACCATCTGTGCCCAAATGCTTTCTCACATATTCCAATGCATCCTCTGGTTTATCTGGTTCTTCATAAAGGCTTACTAGAACCTTTGTCAAAGCATCCATTACACCAGCTCTTTCTAAATATCGGCGAAATTCTTCCCGTTTGGAATCTATTGGCTAAAAAATAAGTAATTGAAAATATTTAATTCGTTGACGAGGAATTGGATTCCTTTCGTTATATTAGACAGTTTAAAAATGTTTACCTTGTACGACGACATTTTCCACTTTTCACAATATCTAGATATAAGAAATTAAGAATAAGGTGTGTTAAATCAAAAAAAATTATATATATATTCCTCTAGCTTTCCTTTTGGAAAAATTTAGATAGTTTTGCGTGTTGATAATTTTTTCAGTTTCTTGCACAGACTAGCACTGCACAACAGGAACAGACCACTGGTTGGTTTATTCAAAGACTATAATCATTATAGACAATATTTTTATAACCATATTTTATATAACTTAAAAAACTTTGTAACTTAAAGGAATAAATAATAGGCCTGGTGAGTTTATGTTATATAATTTTACAAATGATAGGTGTTTTACCAGGTCATCTAGTGTATAGGTTAAGTTCCAAAAATTGATGTTGTAATAAGTTTTTAAATTAATTTACTAGTTTTTAATATACATACATACATACATCAGTGGCGCTACAACCTCTTTAGGTCTGGGCCTCAGATCTCTGAATCTGTTTCATGATCATTTTTCAATTTATCTCTTATAGGCAAGTAGGTGATCAGTCTCTAGTGCCTGACACACGCTGGCGACTTTTTGGATCTAAGACATGTCGGTTTCCTCACGATGTTTTCCTTCACCGTTCGAGCAAATGTTAAATGCGCACATAGAAAGAAAGTCCATTGGTGCACAATGTCCGGGGATCGAACCTACAACCTCAGGTATGAGAGTCGCACGCTGAAACCACTAGGCCAACACTGCTCCAGTGTTTAATTTAATTAATAAAATACAAAATACTTTTTAAAAATTGAAATATCGAAATTTACGACTTTATATTTTGTGTAACCCTATGTTATTTTTTATAAATTATATAATATAATAAATTGTAATTATTAATTCATGCAGTGTCATGTAATGAGTGCAGCCGTGCGATTCTGTTAATCCGCGAGTTCACCTCGCACTAACAACGCTCCCTTCGTCACTCACGTCATTTTTAGAATCTCATGGCATCAATCAATCGCATGTTAAGCAATTTCACATTACGTCTTGACAAGCGGAGGGAGCTTGCAGTTTTTGATTATCAGAATGCAAAATCATGACTGCTTCACGACTGATTTGAACGCGACCGCCGCGCGAAAACCGCTTTGAGAGTTCGAAAAGTGAGTTACAGAATTGCGCCACGCTATAAGACGCTACCCTTTTGCGTCCGTCAATATTTCAGCTATTTTGGATGTAACAGGCATCGCTAGAAACGTGGACTAGGACGTGGTCATCTAGTGTGTGATGTTGCTTCGACTTTAAGTTCTTTTTAAAATATTTACACTTCTGTTTTTTTTCTTTAAAAAAGATGTAAGGAACATACAAGTGGAACATTTTTTCAACTGATTAATGATTTATTAGAAAATTACAATAATTAAGTACCTAATTATTATAAGCTTATACAAAAGGCATTTTTCTTGCTTTAGCGTTTGCAAATTTTTACACAATTTTTTCAAAATTAACAGTTTGTATAAAATCACTCTATGTACCTACATAAGCGAGAACGCTGCAAGATTTGCTGGCGGGGTGTGGAGCGCAAATAACTTTTTACTCTTTTAAGTGCTGAAAAAGATCTGCAGTTGGTAACACTTATTGTCAAAAAATTCTTAACAATATCTCCATATTCGGGAACATGCATGAAATATTAAAACTTTTTCTTAACTGTAACAGACCCTTTGGGTTCTGGCAGGAATAGAATGCTGGGCCTCGGTGTCAGATTTTAAAAACTGCGGCAAATAGACGAATATATAATAATAGAATATTCTTCTGCAAAGGTTTCTCCTTAAACAGTGGCATATAGTTGTTTTAACTTTTCTTCTAATAAATTCACTGTCGTCTTTTTCAGTTCATTCAGTGCAGTATCCATAAGAAACCAAACATGTGTTTACTATAATTTTTTTCACTTAAGTGCACTTAAAAACCCGGAATTTAAAAGTCTTAAAAGACAATCAATAGTTGCATAATAATTATCAACGATGAAAGATCGCCTCCCTTCTAGCTCAATGTGCCCCAATTCAACTTCGGCAAAATGAAATTTTGGTTTCTTTCTTCTTCTTACTCATTTCATGGGTAATTCCATTTTATTTTAAAAGATAATTTTACAATTTAAAAGCAGCATACCTTATCACCAGGCGGCTTGTGTAATTTGTGTCTTTTTTATTATTATTTATAGAACACGGGCAGGAGGCTCGACGCGACCAAAAAAAAACCGAAACTGAGGGGGATTATTTTTTATTCATCGATTTTTCATGCTAAGAAAACAATCGATTAATAAAAAAAACGATTTTTTTATGCAGACTGTCACATCTCTAATAACCTATAGAAAATAAGAAAATGTACGGTTTGTTTACGAATTTCAATACAAAAATTAATTTCAATTACACAAATTTTAAATCAATGTTTTAGATAAGTACGCAACTCCGGCAGAAAAAATCACTTGCAGGTGTTCCAATCGAGGTCCCCCTTTAGATTTAAATTTGGAATGCACTAGTTAATTACAGTCACAATTTTTAGCGTATCTACTCAATGTAGATGTGTTTTTATGGTCAATTTAAAAAAGTAAATGCACCAAGTTCCCTCCTATAACTCAGACGTTACAAGACAAATTAAAAAAATAATAATAATTAATAATATTACATTCATGCTCAAGTAGTTCTGTTAGAAGTTTAAAAGTACCTAAATAGATACTAAATTAAATAATATTTTGTATGTACACACTGTCAAATAATACTTATACAATTTCCTTATAGTCATCGAGATACAGAGATCGATACAGGTTTAATCTTACTTACGTAAATAATAAAAAGCGATAAATCCATTAATCATTTAATTATAAAGATAGGGTATACGTTCGAAGTAGTTCCATGTACACAATTTCATATAAATCAGATTTACTTATAAAAAACGACTAGGTTATAACATTTTGTGTGTTAGTTTATATACGAGCTCTGATCCATTGGAGGTATGAAGTGACTCGAGCAAAACCAGCTGGCAAACCAGCTTGACAACCGCGTTGTGATGTGAATGATGTTACACCAATCTGCAAGGGAATAATAATATATAACTTTCGAAGATAGTTCTTATTAATATACATAGCTTGTTTGTGTGCGTTTGATTAAGCTTAACCTGCTTATCTAAGGCATGAATCGTAAATTTGGAAGATATACTTCTTTTGGCGCGTTAGGGAAAAATTATGAGTAAATAACACGCGCACACCGTCACAAAAAACCGACACCCTGGAGTTAGCTATAGTCAACATTTTAGTTTTTTCTATTGCTAGTGTCGTTTTTTCTACAAATGTAGAATAACTATAATTCAAAAATTGAAAATATTTATATCTTGTTACGCCAAAGAAGTATAATTTTTAACGCATGTACACAAGTTTACACACGTTTCTCAAAGAAATGTTTTTTGTAGGAATGCAATGTAGTAATGCAGAATTGACGCGGGTGAACCGCAGACAGCAACTCAATTTATCATGCATATCAATTATGTATGTAGAACAGTTAGTAATTTTGACAAACAGTTCGACGCCTTACCAAACGGAACTGCGATAAATATGAAAATTAAAAAAGGGTACTCACCAGGTATCGCACGTTTTGGAAAGAGAAGTCAAGAGGACCTCCTGAGTCGCCTTGGCAGGTTCCAATGCGGCCTTGTGTGTCAGTGCAGAGGGTAGAGGGGATGATAACATTTGGCCCATAAATGTCAGTGCACACAAAGTTTTCAATTACGGTTAATGACACTTGGTGTAACGCGTCGTTGTTGTTGGAGCCACCTGAAAAATTCACGATTGTCAATATATCATAGCGATATAGGACGCTAACGTACGAACTTATATATTAAAAAACGTCTTCGAAATTGGAAACAAAATTGAAAATATCTTGTCATCCTTTATAGGTAAAATACAACTAAAATTAATAGTAAATATACAACTTAAGATTATTCTTATTCATTAGTACAAATTGAAAAAACAAATTATTTCTTACTGTCTTGCAGTCTGCCGTAGCCCACGGCCGTAGCACGGTTGCCGACGTATGTCATGTGCTCCAAAAGGCCGGAAGGAAGAGCAATAGCGCGTATGTTGTCTGTAAATAGAATAATGATATTATACCGGCTGCTCCAGTATTATTTTTACATTAATTGTTTTTGTATCAGGATATAATTTTTGTTTGATATTGTATAAGAGTACCGTACATATTTAATGACATGGAATAAGTGATACCTGTATCTTATATTCCATAATAAACACATTTTTTATTTTTATTTAACAACTGTCAAAATGTCTCTAGTAGCTTAATCCGTAAAATTATATTTATATGGAAACTCTAAGAACCCTTCCTAATACGTGCTAAAAGCAAGAGATGCGTTGTTTTGAGAACTTAAAAAATAATGTAAAAAATTATACTGACTGTTAAAATTAACACGGTTAATTGTAATTATGCCGATGTCATGGTTCAAATTTCTCGGGTTATAACTGCCGTGCAGTTGAATGTTGGTAGTGGTGACCCTGGTACCACCGGAGAAGAAGCGAAGGGATCCCATAATTACTGTCATGGAGCGGCCTTGGAAATTGTTTGATCTCCAACAATGGGCAGCAGTTATTAGCTTGGTGTTTGATAGTAGAGTAGCGCCACACATTGAAGTATCTCCCTGTGTTAGAGCTACAAGAAGACCAGCCTGAAATCACCAAATTAAGCATTGTATGCCAAAAAAAATAATGTTTTATAAAGTGTAGTATGTATAAGTCTAACTTTAAGGATAAGAAATAAGAATTAGTGTTATTATTAGCGTATCGTATTGGTAGATTCAAAAATCATAAACTCACGATATGAGGGTGAGCACCAAGCCGAGCTGGAGATCCACCGACGATTCTTGCACCGTCGAAGTCAGAAGCCGCTTCAGCGTTGCGTAGGTAACTGGCCATGGGGATTCCCTGCTGGCCATGGTAGTCTACCTCTATGGGCTCGAAACCCCGAGGAAAACTTAACGCACATCCTACCAAACTCAAAATTACGAATAACTTCATTTCGAATACCAACTGACAAGAAAAACATGTCCTTTTTATACACACGTTATCGAAATCATCGCTTTATCATTCTAATAATCGGAGTCTACTAATTAGTATAATCCTACCTGATTATTTGAGTCTTTAGATATAGTTGATTAGCCTTTTTAACGTATTAAGATGAAGATGGTATAAATGGTGACAAAGAGCTAAGTTCAAATGACAAAAGAATGAATATTGAGATTTTAGTCCAGGTCAACTAGTTAAAGTACAAAATCTGTTGAATAATTGCACAACTACGATGACTAGGACAAAATATTGACTTATCTTCCTTCTTCGACTATTTTAACTGACCATATTATTTCTTTTTCTGTAGCCATAATTAAACAAAGTAGTGGTATAACTAAGAATTTATTTTGCTTGAAACTATATTACAAATTATATATTGAAAGACACATGAGTTTATTATTTCTAACAAACCCGAACTTGTGTATTAAAACTGTTGAGTAAGCAGTGTGATTATATAAAATATATAAACAAAGAAGTATATAAATAGCGTATTAAACTGGTTGTGAGGCGTAATATGCAGCTGCCTCGCATTATTGTAAGTAGCACATTGAGCAAGCTTAGGTTTCTTAATACATTTTAGGACGAAGGACAGTGCGTATGTCTTATATAAAGGACCCTATATATCGACCCCCTAAATCGATGCCCTAAATCAATTTTTACAATTAAAGAGAGTGGATCGATCAAAACGCCTTCTGTCGCGATACGCAGAGAAAGTGTACGCTCACAATTCTAAAGAAGCTGCTCAAGTGGTCGGAAAGGTACAACTTGGTCATCATCCGGCGTCAGTGATGGGTTATGGATGTGTCTTATCAAGGAGTTCTGGCTTGAACTTTCCGGACTTCATAAGAGCTGAAGACTGGTCCTCATCTATCTCAGACCTCAACCCTTTAGACTTCAAATTATGGTCAGTTTTAGAGGATGGCCTAATCTAAACGACACGGCGCCATTGAGTCTCTTAAAAAATCTTTGGAGCAAGAAGTAGCGAAATTTTCCTTGGAGACAGTGTAAATCCATAGATTCGTGGCCAAACAGATTAAAGCCAAAAGTGGTCATTTCGAATAGAATATATTTTTATGAGACTTTAATAAATACGTAGGTATATTCATTCCTTCTTCCTTCATTAAAAAAATGCATTTTGATTTGTAACAGAACTTATGGCTGGACTAGGTGTTATACGTTTTAATTATTCTTTTCTAATCCACATATCGTACAATGTACGTCTTTTACAATCGCAAATGATTAGATAAAGAAAATGTCAAATTATTAAAAACTGGTTTTTAATTGATATTTTAAACGCGAGCTGGAATCTAAGCGAGGAATGACGCGGGCAAAGCCTGCCCGTAATCTATCTTATCGTAAGCTTGGCACCCACAACTGGCAACACACAATGACACAGCGATCTGTGATAGAAATTGTCAGCTTAAAGTTCTATTTCTAAACTTTCTCGTAACTTTCAACAGCAACGAGGGACGCGACAACCATGGAATATAGCTGTTAACTATGCTTTTGTCTTTCTTTTTTGAGAAAGAGAGGGTAGAGAAAATAAGTGCGTGCGTACAAAGTACACATGTCAGAAGTGAAACTTCTTTGTAAATTAATTATTACTAAGGTAAGCCCCAATAGATGATCATGTACCTACCAGTATATGATCACTCCATGTGTTTCTATATTCACACTGTTTTGTGCGTGATACTACGTTCGCCCTTTCTCACTCTCTCAATCGGTCTCAATCGCTCTCTCCCTTTTCATCGACAAAAACGCTGCACATCTTCGTGACGTTAATATTATTATTATTGCGATTCATCCGTAAAAAAAATTTACCATCATGCGCCTAAAGGAGTTTCACTTCAAAAATATGACTAAATTGTTATCCATCCATATCTTATATTATATTGTTCTTTTATATACATTTGTTAAGCTTTATTTTTAAATAGAAGAGTATCAAGTTTGAGTGACACAGGGTAATCCATAGTTTGGGGGCGCACGTTTGTACGAATAGCAACCATGTAATTTTTATATAAAAATATTATCATTATGCTCACGCTTGGTTATATGACCAATACTAGTGATAAGTAATAGAAGGTCGTGCTGGTATTAAATATTTCTCTCTAAGCGATTCGATTTTTGAGGCGGAAGCGGAAGATTTGTAATTCTTACAACATTAAAATTATTTAAATCTTATCTTAATTAAATTCAAATTAATGAGAACTTACTTGGGTAAGGCTAGGTTGTTTCACGACATGGGTGGGATTAATTTTTTACCGTATTTTAATTGTATAACCGATATTGATTTTCAATTGACTGAAATTGGTATTCTCCTAAAAGTGTTTCAATAGAATATTACTTACAGCAATACTCACCAAATATCTCACATTCTGAAAGCTGTAGTCGAGTGATTCTGCGGAGTCTCCTTCGGTGAGTCGATACGGCCTATGGTACCTACTGGTGGATACGGTTAAGGATGCATCGATGCAGCTGAGACCACCTGTAAATATATTGTACTTCAAAGTACACTCCTCCATTTAAATATTACAAATAACCTTTGACGGCTCATTGGTCTAATGGTTAGTACCCCTGACTACGAATCTATGGGTCCCGGGTTCGATCCCCGGCTGAGATGTGATGAGCATTTAGTGTTGTGCTTAGGTCTTGGGTGTTTAAATATGTATTTAAATGTCTATCTATATATATATATGTATGAATATCCGTTGCCTAGTACCCATAACACAAGCTTACCAAGCTTATCATGGGACTAGGTCAATTGGTGTAAATTTTCCAATAAAAATAAATAAAATATATAAATCTCCTTCTAAGTGACTGCATTTTTATAGAAACGATTCATCCACGATAGAAGAATTGAATTGAAACGATGGAGGAAACGAAACTTAAATAATTATATTTACACATTAAACACGTTAGCAGTTAATTTACATTTGTATCAATCAAAAGGTCGTTTAAATGTGTACAGGTACTCGTGCTAAACGATGACAATATTAAAAGATATATAGATAAATCATGGCTAGTTTTTTTTGAAGAATATAAATAATTTGTCAAATATGGTTAGTGTACATATTACCTTCACCTAGTATACACATGATAGTGCTCTCTGATTTATCTCCCTTTAGCCAACGGGTGTTGCGGCAAATGTCATGAACTCCAAATGAGCGGAAGGGCAAATACAAGAGAACGGATGTTGCCGGTAAGTGAATAAATTACAAGTTGCAAATCTCTTCCAAGTTTTAATTTTTATAGACTTACTGACTTCTACTTAAACATAATAATTATGTACATTAAATTATGGCCTTAGATATCTTTATTTGTCAAACCCTTGCTAGCGCCATCGACGTCAGTGGCCAGCGCAGCCACGTGGCTTTGGGAATATCAATGTCTGCGCGGTCGTCTAATAACTCTCTTAAAGTAGCAGTATTGCACTAGGCCAATACTGCTACTTTAGGAGATATTATTTTCTCGAGTTTAAGCGTGCGACTCTCATCCCTGACGTCGTAGGTTCGAACCCGGCTGTGCAATGTGGACTTTCTTTCTTTGTGCTCATTTAACATTCGCTCGAACGGTGAAGTAAAACATCGTGAGGAAACCGGTTTGCCTTAGACCCAAAAAGTCGACGGCGTGTGTCAGGCACATGAGGCTGATCATCTACTTGCCTCTTAGATTGACTTGAAATGATCATGAAACAGGTACAGAAATCTGAGGTCTCTAACCCTAAAAAGGTTGTAGTGCCATTGATTTTTTTATATCTCGACCGCCTCAAAGTCAAGAGAAGTTTCATATAGACAAATTAAAATTTCCTAGCTACAAACGGGGAACATTCTGAAACATGTTCTGTACACAAGTTATCTTTATAATCAATTAATGTTTTATCGTATTTCTATCGCATCCTACTAATTATCGTATGAATACTCATTAAAATTCCCTACACATTACTGATACTATTACTATTAGTAATGATATATACACATCAACAGCCGATGTACATGGTTATTAGGTTCAAAAGCAACTGAATCTTCCAAATTCCGTCTATAAAAACCAACTTAGGTTTTTAGGCAGTCTCATTCGAATTCTTCGCGAATGCAACGGAATAAACGCTACTTGATCAGAGCTTGATATATTCGGTAGTGGGCTGATCATTTTAAAAAAAACAACGCTGTTAAGCGCTTATCGGGTACCTAATCCGCATTTTTAAGCGAATAAGTATTTTTAATAATAAGCAAAAACTAAAAAAAATGTAATAGTAGTAAGTGTAATCTATTATTACTTTTTTGGAAAATTTGTGTTGACCGTAATTGTCATATTTTTAAGAATAGGTAGGCCGTTTGTCCACCGCCACCGTCACCGGGACGTCACCGAGAACGAGATTATTTCGGGCCGAGTTCAAGATGACGTGACCGCGATCGTGTGTTCACCGCGCCGATAATGTCAGTGTCCTCAGTTCTAGAGCTTTATCGTGCGTGATGCCAAATTGTTTTTAATTTTGTGATAGACAAAACAAAATCCGGGTGAGTGGCGCGGTGCGACGGTAGTGTGTGGACAAGAACAAACGTGTTTTGTTATAAAACCGTGCCGAGTTCTAGCGGTCATGCCAAACTACTCGAAACATCGGCGGCCGGGATAACGGCGCTCGGGTGACGGCCGCGGTGGGCACATGGCCATATTATATGTATGTATCCTAAATCGGCGCAGTCATCTCGTTCCCGGTGACGGCAGCGGTGGAGAAACGGCCGTAGACTAACATATACTGTAGTAAATGCATTATATACGTATGATGTGGTTTCATTTATCAACTTATATTGTGATAATCGTTAGTCTACAGTCATTTTGCATCAGCTTTACTGAGCAAAACAGATAATAGTTAATTAAACATATATTAGAGTCTACATAGTATTATACCTACCCTCAAACCCTCGAGTGTCGTTATATAGTTTACACTATAGTTTTATATTTTAACGTAAATATTGTATCATAAAAAAGCATGTTGGTAATTTATTAAACTGGGACTAAAGATGTAGTATTTTCTATTCAACTTTTCCTAAAAAAACAATTTTTGTTTATACTGATGCTATCGCTAAACAACATCAACTTCAACATGAGAACCACTCAGCCAACAAATTGTATCTTATTTTGTAAGATTACTTAACACTACTGGGTAGGTTATAAAATAAAAGATTCACTTTTTATAATTATTTATTACCTTTAAATTAGTTTAAAAGCTAAATAGAAGATAAACCAAAAATACTTCCGGCTGAATCATAAATTGTTAATATAATTAAATGTGACAAATAAATGCGCGCTGAAATATAATTAGCGTTTCGAGAACTTATGAGCCTGAATACCGCGAAAAACCACAGAATAGATCGTGTCAAGTCTGTAGTGCAAAATGGCCGCTTTGACACATTTGCAAAATAAAAGTACAATTGTTTCATCACAGTTGTACCACACTACCATTCCAAGCCGTTATTTGTATGTAAACTACGTTAGTAAAGTGCCTGGAAATACAGTTTTATAGGCTGTGAACAGATTACTTTTAAATAACCCCTTTATTCATAAAAATCAAACGTGTGTTTATGGTATAGTTTGTTTGCCGCCATTTCAAGTCAATGACTTATTCAGCGATAATACGAAAAGACAAATCTAGTATTAGATTATTTATAGTTTTGCGAACTTAAAGACAATTTTGTTAAAACTCGCGAGTCGAATGCCTAAAACTTCTATGTAAAAAATTATTTGCATTCGAAGTTATCTGCAGTGTCTTATATTTTATTAGGATTCGTCATCACTTCCAGCTGGGGCTTTGGGTTTGGGACCACCAGCTCTCTTAGCCATGATGATCTGGTCAACTTTGAGTATTGTAGTTGCCGCTCCGACCGCGTATTTGAGACCCCAGTATTTCAGAAGGTACAAGTCCAAAACCCCCTTCTCTTTAACGTCACACACCCCGCTACTTTCAGAGTCAATGTCGAATCCAACAGTTTTTTGGTTTTCCTGAAAGTAGATTCATGTTACTATTGCATAGTATAGAAATATGTATTATTTATTTAAGAGACAAAAAAAGTGAATAATAAAATGGTGTTTCTACACCACAAAAACCTAATATGCCATTAACCACAAAAAAAAAAATTGCAAGATATAATAGGGCTTAATAATAACGATTGTTCAATACTTTAATAGGTCCCAGTTTGATACCAGGGAAGTTAAAAACATTACGGGTTTAATGTCAGATTTATAATAAAATGGGCTACACCGAGAGGGCATAACTTATAAAAGATATGAGACCATAGAGCTCCCCAAACCTAGACATATATAAATAGGCTTTATTTCACGTAAATTAAATCTCTAGACATAAATGATCCTAATATATAAATAAAGGAAAAATTCTACGAAAGACTAGGCGGTATGGTCGAAAGACTTATAGCCTGCGCCATGGGCGGGAAAAAAAAGAAAAAGAAGTAAATTTAATTAAAAGACAAGAACTCTTACCCGATGAGCTTTATAGATATTATTGACAACGTCTGTTGCGTTTGCGCCTGAATTGTCAGCCAACGCCCTGGGTACTGCTTCCAAAGCAACGGCGAATTTCCGTACCGCATATTGCTCTAAGCCTGGCAATGTGTCTGCGTATTGTAACAATTTCTGGGCAAGCTCGATTTCAGTTGCCCCCGCACCGGCCACAAATCTTTGAATAAAAATTAAAATATTTAATATTAATATACAAAAATAAATTAAATTAACTATTATAATATTATGTATATTAATATTAGACATAATATTAATATACATAAATTAGGAAAGTGTAAATGGGGAACTGCCGCACAACACGAATCTTTGAATTATATTTGTAATCTAAAAAAAATATTTTTTATACAAAGCGATTTAGATGAAAACTAAATTTAAATTACAAACAATAATAAAGAAAAATTGATAATTTTTCTTTCAGATTAGTTAAAAGCGTCTACACACGGCCTTTTAATCAGTGGCCACATCGGGACAATGGTGGTTGGGAAGTGAATACTCAAATTAGGGTACGATTTGCCTACACACGAGGCGATCTAGGATGCTCTTCACCACTTCCCCGATATTGCCTCTGATTTTAGGGCCGTGTGCTTTGAAGCGACGACCGAAATCAACGTAAAAAATATTTATTTTTATTGTTAAAACGATATTATATAAGTAGTACTTTATGTCAACCTTGAATCCATCCAACAATCTAAAACGAAGAATAATGCTTTGCTTGTTAAAGGCTACAATTTATCAATAACATACATATATGTACATAATCGGTCTATTATTGTAGAATGGTATTTATTCTATATAACAATAAAAACATAATCAAATTAGTGTTAAATATGTAAATTGTATCATCATAAATTTTTGGTATGGGTCCTATACACGTATGTACACTATAAAAATATTTTTTAAAAATATGATAATTAAGGTAACTAGTTCTCAAATTTGTCAACCAAATCCATAATTTCGAAGGAAAAACTAATTAGACAAAATTCTAACACAATGGTCAAAACCCGTTATTTTTTTAGATATCTCTTCAAAATGCAGTTGAATAAATAAACGTTTGATTGTTCTTTTAATTTAATTAGGGTCGATTCGACCAAACAAGAGTAAATCTTAATCTTAGAATAAATCGTCAGTTAATCGAGAGTAAATCAATTTTACGTTTTACCAACTACAAATTCTAAGAATAGTGGGCTTATTCGGGAATTGCTACTATACCGCCGTTTCGCACGGAATAACAGCTATTCCTAGAATAATTTAATGGCGTCAGTCAGTCTAATCATCTGATTTCTGTCATTTCACAAATATGTATTCTGTGTTTTAATTTCAAGTCAACGCAACGCACTAAAGTAATAGTCTGGCGTTGTATAATGAAACGTTTAAACAATTTATTATTTATTTATTTATTTTTAGATTTTTTATTTTCTATAATATTAGAATGAAATTCAACTAGGCTCAACAGATGTTCCTTTTTAGACGAAAGCCTCAAACAAACAACAAATAAAAACTTTTTGTTGTCGTTTGACACCTGTTAAAAGCTACTTTTTCACACTATAATACGGCAAAATCGAGTTGACATGATTTATGCTCTTACACTGTCCCGTTGTAGAACAACATTTATTTGCCGAGTTTTATTTTCGTTCACCATTCTCTTGCTATTCGCGTATTGTTATTCCTAGCGCAATTATACTATCGATTACATGTACAAACGACTATGGATTTACTCGAGATTAAAATCATGGAATAGATTATTCTTGGTATAGTTACTCGTGTATAAATTGAAGTTTGGTCGAATCGACCCTTAGTAATTTTTTTTTTTTTTTTTTTTATAGAACGGGGGCAAACGGGCAGGAGGCTCACCTGATGTTAAGTGATACCGCCGCCCATGGACACTCAATGCCAGAGGGCTCGCGAGTGCGTTGCCGGCCTTTTAAGAATAGGTACGCTCTTTTCTTGAAGGACCCTAAGTCGAATTGGTTCGGAAATACTTCAGTGGGCAGCTGGTTCCATATAGTGGTTGTGCGCGGCAAAAACTGCCTTGAAAAACGCTCAGTTTGTGGAACGGCGGACGTCGAGGTGATACGGGTGGAATTTCGTATTCTGTCTCGACGTCCGATAATGAAATTCAGCTGCAGGTATTAATCCGAACAACTCCTCTGAACACTCTCCATGGTAAATGCGGTAGAAGATGCAGAGTGACCCCACATCTCTACGCAACGCCAAAGGATCAAGCCGCTCGGAGAGGATTGGTCGTCGACGATTCGAACCGCTCTGCGTTGTATACGGTCAAGTGGAAGGAGCTGGTACTGGGGAGCCCCCGCCCAGAGGTGAGAGCAGTACTCCATGTGGGGCCGAATTTGCGCTTTATATAGTTGCATGCGGTGGCCCGGAGTGAAGTACCGCCTCGCCTTGCTGAGCACACCAAGCTTTTTGGAGGCTAATTTAGCCTTTCCCTCCAAGTGACCGCGAAACTGGACGTCGTTCGATATGTCAACGCCAAGTATTCCAATGCTGGCTGTGGCTTTAAGAAGAGTGTTTTCGAAAAGAGGAGTAGCGACAAAGGGTGTTTTTTTAGCGGAAAACGCGCAAACTTGTGTCTTCTTGGGGTTAAATTGTACTAGGTTTAGTCTGCCCCAGTCTGAGACTCCACGTAGTAGCGTTTCGACTTCAGACACAAGTTTGTTCCGGTACTCATCAACAACTGCCCGAGAAATACCTGCCCGGCCAGTGTAAAGAATATCCCCAGTGCTGTCATCCGCATAGCAGTGAATGTTGCTAAGTTGCAACATATCATTGATATGCAGAAGAAATAGGGTCGGGGATAGAACACAGCCTTGTGGGACCCCAGCGTTCACGGGTTTAAGGTCGGAACATGCTCCGTCGATGACGACCTTGATGCTCCGATCGGCCAGAAAGCTGGAGATCCAATCGCATAATTTCTCGGGAAGCCCATAGGCTGGAAGCTTCGAGAGCAGTGCTCTGTGCCACACCCGATCGAAGGCTTTCGCTATGTCCAAACTTACCGCCAGTGCCTCCCCCTTGGACTCAATTGCCTCTGCCCACCTATGGGTAAGGTATACAAGGAGGTCACCAGCTGAGCGACCTCGACGGAAGCCGTACTGAGAATCGCTAATCAACTGGTGGCCCTCTAGATACCTCAAGAGCTGGCTATTAATAATGGTTTCCATTATTTTGGAGAACAAGGAGGTTATAGCAATTGGGCGATAGTTGGACGGATCAGAGCGATCGCCTTTTTTTGGGATCGGATGTATCGAAGCGGTCTTCCAGCACTTCGGAACAGTGCCGAGCGAGTATAGGTACCGGAAAAGGCGCGTTAAGACCGGAGCCAACTCAGGAGCACACGTACGCAGCACAATTGGGGGATACCATCCGGCCCGCTCGACTTATGAATGTCCAAGGAAGATAGTGCTTTGCGGACAGCACGTTGCCGGAATGTGATTTCCGGCATCGAGGAATCACACCGCGAAATGGTCGGTGGTGATCTCCCTTGGTCATCCAAAGTCGAGTTGGACGCGAAGAGACAGCCCAAAAGGTCGGCCTTTTCCTTCGCAGTGTGGGCCAGAGAGTCATCCTCCCTGTGCAGTGGCGGAATGGAGGGCTGACAAAAATTCCCCTGGACAGCTTTGGCGAGAGACCAGAAGGCTCGAGTCCCTGAAGGGAGTTGGGCCAATCTCTCGCCAAATCTGGCAATGTGCTCTGACTTTGCCTTAGTGATTTCCCGTTTGAAGGACCTGGAGGCTGAGTTATATGCTGTTTTAAGTTCGCTGGTATTGGCATCACGAGATTTCGCCGCTTCCGCCCATGCCTTAAAGCATTCTCGCTTTCGACGCGAGGCCGCCTTGCAAGAACGTTTAAACCAGGGCTGAGACTTGCCACCGATCGGCACCGCAGAAAATGGAATAAAGAGTTCCATGCCCTGGAGAACCACTTCGGCGACAGAGGTGGCGACGGAATCTGGAGCTTCCGGCGAAAAGCACATAGGCCCCCAAGGGTAGGACGCAAAGAAAGACCGCATCCCGTCCCAATCTGCTGACTTATAGTGCCAAATACGGCGACAACCCATAAAGCGGGGCCGTGAAGGGCGCGTAGATGGCACAGTACTCCGGACCACACAATGATCTGATGAACCCAATGGTGGGTCAACAGAGACTTGATAGTTCTCCGGATGTGAAGTCAGCAGAAGGTCCAACAAAGAGGATTTATGACCATCCACATCTGGTATTCGCGTAATCGCAGGGACCATTTGTGTCAGGTCGTAGGCTAAAGCAAAGTCGTGAAAGGATCTTCCCGCGTGATCGGTAGTTTCAGAGCCGAGCCAATCGGCATGGTGGGCGTTAAAATCGCCAAGTATCACGATTTCAGCGGTAGGAACCCTTTCGAGCAGGGAATCTGTAGCCATTTGGATGTGCTCAATGAGTCGGTCAGTTTCGGTATTTCCGCTATGGGACCTATACAGGCATGCGTAGAATCGCGGATGGTCATCGCAGTCTACGCGCAGCCAGAGGTTAGATAGGTCCCTTCCTTCAAGCGTCCCGAGGCGACGAGAACAGATATCCTCTCTGACGTACACGCAAACTCCCGCCCGCGGCACAAATGAATGTTCCAATTTGTACCCCGGGTAGGAGAGGTAGGAAGTATCAGCCGGGGAGGAAATCTGAGTCTCGGTAAGAAAGAGCAAGGCCGGCTTCGCAGTCTCTAAATGGTAGTGGACTGCGTTGATATTGGTATTTAGCCCCCTAACATTTGTGAAGTCCACGGCGAGTGTGGACGGGGGTGCCTTTGTAGAATTGCTCCGTTTGCCCCGAGAACGATTAATGATGTTTTTACCGAGCGCAGAATTGCCCCCCCCAGAATACGAAGGGCAGCCTGTGCGTCCACCACCGGGCGCATAGTGTCCCGATGCTGGACGCCCAGCGGGGGATTCTCCACCGCGAGCGCGTGTGGTACCCCCCTGGGGTAGATTCTGTTTTTTTTTCTGCACCTTCATATTTGTTGTAGGGGGGGGGGGAATGGGCTCCGGGAGTCTCTCTCACCGTACGAAACGCGAGTACAATAGGGCGAGCCTATTGCATCACTTCACGCCGGTTTTCTAAGAGACAGTGGTACTGCCCCGGTCGTGCCTGCCCATTTGGCTGTAGCCCGAAGGCAACAGCATGGCACTCCCACTAGGAAGGGGTTGACTGATTGCGCTGATGAAATAACCTCTGTCACAGGTTATTTCACCAGTGGGCGATGGGGTCGTCACGTCCCGACGCCAAAAAATATTATTAGTAATTATATTAAAAATAATATTTTTAATATAATTACTAATAATATTTTATTAGTAATGAAAATATTATGATAGATACTAGCTTATGATATCATATCAGAATACGTAAGTGTAAAACCCAAAGATTAAACAATTAATCTTCTTAAGACTTGATGTAAAGATAATTTATAACGCCATTGACTACTGTCTATTTTGGACATGTGGGGTCTGCGCAATGATTTGTGAAAATACTCAGGATTTAAATAAACTCTATCAAGACCACACAATGAGACTTCTTCTAAAATTATAACATTTTCATGTACTGTTTAAGCCTTTCAGTTTTTCCGTCAAATAATGTTTACGTTGTGATGGAAAGAGACGGATGGTTAGTTACAATGGTGCATAAGACTGAATTATGTTAATGAATGAGGAGGAAGGAGGTGGATTAAGAACAGGAATGAAAAGGGTTCTCCCCTTTTCATTCCTGTATGTATGTAAAAAAAACAATTCTAATTCCTACGATTAACTGTATCATCATCATCAATGGCTATACAGCCCCTTATGGGCCTTAGCCTCCTCAAGTATATTTCGCCATCTATTTAGTGCTTCTTGCGTCCAACTTTGAACTTGTTTCGAGGTCTTCGACAACTCCATCCCAACAACGCAGCCTCGGTTTTCCGAGTTTTCTCTTGGCACGTGTGTCAGGCACTGGAGGCTGATCACCTACTTGCCTATTAGATTTAAAAATGATCATGAAACAGATTCGGATTCAGAAATCTGAGGCCAAGACCTAAAGCACCACTGTTTTTTTTTAAATAATAAATAATACACTCACCGTCCATCTCTGGCGATTCCCTTGAATGTGTTGACACCATCATCGATTGCCCGTTCAATGTCATCCATGTAATTGTCAGTAGAGCCTCGGATGACAACTGTGGACATCCTGGATTCGGAACTATCCATACTGAAAACCACAACTCGTGTGTCTCCCAGTTCGTCAACATGGACCTTGTCACAGTAGCCGAGTTCCTCTGCCGTTGGGGTTGTGAGACGGGGTAGCACCTGGAATGATTTATTGAATAAGCCTTTACGCCCTCGACTACAATTAATGTACTGAAAAACGCAAATAACACAATTAAGAAATTAAATGAGAAAAATATTGGACCTTTTTAAGTGTTGAGTACAAAAAGTTTTGCTTTATATAGATATACTAGCTGGCCTGGCGAACATCGTACCGCCTAACAGTCGATTCAGATTTTAAATACTTATTCTGTTATACGGGACACCGGTCTAGCTAGTATGATAAAAAAACGAAAGTTTATAATACAACAAATACATTATGTCAAAAATAAATATTTACCTTCCCGGTACCCCTCCACTAACACTTGAACTTTATGATATGGTATTAAAGTTCAAATTGCCTTTAAATAATATTTCGAATATTTTGTATGGGAATATAGAAAAGTGTTGTTTTTAGACTTTTTCACTCAATTTTTTTTATTTTTTTTCCCGTAAGAACCATCCTCGTACTTCAAGGAATATTATAAAAAAAGAATCAGACAAATCAGTCAAGCCGTTTTCATGTTATGTCGTGACAACGGAAAACGGGTTTCATTTTTATATATATAGATAAAGCAAAACTTTTTGGATGGCGCTATCAATATTCTTCATATTTACAATGCAAATATTTATTAGGTATAATTGAGAGATTACATGACAGACTCTGTGGTTCGATTTAAAGCAGTGTATCCCTATCTTTTTAGTGCCATGCACCTTAGCATTTCTAAAATTCTTATGCCCCCCCCCATACATAATTTTTAATACTTAAAATTGAATTGCTTATTTAAGAAACTTAAATGATAGGTTTTAGGAAGAAATTTCTTGGACATTGTTAACGAAACTCAGTAAGTAGATTTTAAAACAATGAAAAATAATAAATTTTCGAATAACCCCCCTTAACTATCAAATTGGCCCCTGTGGGCCCAACGTTGCGAAACACTGGTTTTAAATGTTTAAACAGCTTAAATTGTACATATGATAATGTATTTGGATAATTATTTAATAAATTCAATGTTACTTAGTTCATAAATAAATGTTTGTGGACCCGTCTATTAGTATTATTATACATAAATTCAATATTTGTACTTACAGTGGCATTAACAGTTCTAGCAAGACGTCTTAAATCAAACTTGGAATTTAGACGAACTGCCATAACACCAAACTTGTTCAAGAAGTGCAGGGCCATATCTCCAAATTTAGCACCGGCCACCACGACCTTTACACCAGCGTCAGCTATATCCTTAATCTGTTTTTCAAGAAGAGATTCTTCTCCCTTACTGAAGTTCAAAAGTTCATCTGCACTTTTAATAAGGACAGTGCCTTTAGTTTCAGTCTGTGTGATGTCCACGGGACAGGAGTAGACGGCCACTTTAGCCTTGGTAATGTTACTGATGTCACCCTCTACTTCACGTTTGAACACCATGCCCGAGAGGACATCAGACTGCAGGAGACCAGCTCCAAGAATCTGAATAAAATATAAAATGTATGGTCAATTTAACATAAAAAAGTTTTGTTAAAGGATGTTTTTGGGTTATTGACTGGTTTATTGCCAGTTCTTCTCCCTTGATTTGAGAACTGGCAATAAATGTAAAATTAGAAGCAATTAATATGTATTTCTTTTATGACAACTGGTAACACAATTTACACTTATCGTTCATAAGTATATGAACAATAAGTGTAAATTGTATATAGTCTATATGAATAAATAATTTTGATTTGATTTTGATGACACATACATACATATAATTCTCATGTTACAAAAAACTTGCGTAAAAATAATATTATAATCCACTTGATCACAAAATATGAAGATGACTAAAAGTTATGATTGGACTTGTGCACTCTGTTGAAACATAATTGTTGATATACTTAGCGATTGTACATTGATACATTGTCGCTCTAGACTGATAACCTTGGATGCCCAGAGAATCAAACATTAGAGGAAATTTAAAAAAAATGTTTCATTTGTTCAATGTTCGTTAAAAAAATTGTTGTGTTTTTGTCCATAGTTTTAGATGATAAAAAGGACTTATCTATTAATAACATCATGTATATATATAAGAAAGGACTTTACTTCATGATTATACCAGTTAAATGACATAGGAGTCTAAGAATAAAAAATATAAATGGTTTTTTGACATACAAGGTAATCATTCTACAGCGACCACATGTTCTAAAGATATGTTATATCTAATACATAACTGTGTTCTACATTGGTGACAAGAAGGGCAAGGTAGATGAAATGAGAAAGTTACAAAAATACATCATTGGTCAAACATGACAGCTGGATCTCATGCTATTCCAACAATATAAGCAATATTACCTTACAAATCCTGATATTGTCCACATTGAATGTGGTCTTCTCTGGCAGAATACCAATGCAGGCTTTGGCAACTAGGTTACCAATAAAATCTTCATTTCCATATTGCTTAGACATAATTGAAGGTTTAATACCTTTCACTACATCATCAAAGTTTTTACAATCTTTTATTTCAAAACAAACAAGTTCTGGTAGAATTTCCAAGCATTTGTCAAGAGCCCTTTCATATCCATCAGCAATTTCGCTAGTTGTAACACCTAAGCGTAGAAGCTCTTCAGCTGCTTCCAAGAGGGCTCCAGAAATCACAATTACAAAGTTCGTGCCATCACCGACCTCTGAGTCCTGCATTTGACTTGCCAGTACCATGAGTTTAGCAGCTGGATGTTCTACATCCAACTCGCGTATAATTGTACCGGCATCACTAGTAACAAATTGCTTTTCAATATGGTTTATTATCATTTTGTTCATCCCATTTGGTCCATAAGCAGATCTTACACTTCGAGCAAACTCTTTGCAAGCATTAATATTCCTGTAGACAGCTTCCTCTAATCCTGAAAACATCTGAAAGAAATCAACGAATAAAGTATTAAAACCATAACTTGTGGAAGAATTTTCTAGTTTTTACGATAAGATACACTTATGTTTACACTTTATACACAGGTTCCATTTAATTCCTAGAATCTATTTGATTTTTCGAAATGCTGTGCACAATAGTATTTACACTAAGAATTTAAGAAACACTTTTTAACAACACAAAAGCAACAGACTGAAAGGTTTTTGATTTATATGTTTGAAATGTAGCATTTTATTCCCATTGTATTTGGTCCAAGTAGATATATTAAAGAAATTGTGGTCATATGGTCAGCGGCACATGACAAAGCTCGAGTTTTTGGTTATAATTTATAAACTTACCCGTGCTCCATCTTTTAACATCTGCGGTACACCTGGTGCTTTTGGAATATGTAAAGCCATTTTCCGATGTTTTATTGTGTTTTATAAAAGCAAATAGAAATGTAATTTCAGATTTTCAAATATTTTTTCATAGAACAGACGCACACTTTAGAATTCAAGTGACTGTCGCTTCTAGTCTTGACAGTTTTTTAATGTGTTAATTGTCAAATCAAGGATGTGACAATCTCTCATTAGATTTTAAATTATTGGCGGGTTGCGTCGAGTATCGCGTGTTTGTTCGTTTTGTACAATAAGTACATTAATGTGATATAAATAGTGATTGTGTATTTAATAAATTGTGAAACCATAATACACAAAAAGGGATATGTAATTTTGTTTGGTTGCAAATTACGAATAATTATACTGATTAAATTTCTACACACGCGAAGTTTTCGTTATTCTACATCGTACTGCCCTTCTTCAATCTATCGAGAATTAATACAGAAGTAAATTAGTAACAGATTACAGTCTCGTTCGTTCTTGACTGAACTGGTATTGAGTATGAAGTTTTTAGTTTGATTCAAGAGTTCTTCACAACACAATAAAATAAAATAATGAAACAAAGTTATTTTATGAGAAAACAATATGAATTATAATTTCCGATGGCAGTTACTTTTCCCTGGAATCCATGGCGACTGCATAATATGATTTGACTAAAGACAGAGTATTATTGAATTCTTCGAAGTCTCATTTTTATATTCTCTAAGACAATTAAGTCAAGTCGTCTTTTATATACATACATCAGTAAATACAACAATTATTTATTCAAGAATATTTTATTATACGAAAATACAAATGATAATATTTAGTTATGTTCACAGTTATATTTCAGTCTAATCATATTAAAAAATCAAGAGCTCATTTCCATAATATGATGCTAAGATGTCAATCGCTAATAACTTATATTTTGTGTTTCCTAGTCTTGAGTAATTAAATGTTAAAGAGAAAAAATAGAGTAATTAAATGTGACTTAACGACCTTATTTTGAAAGGGAAAAGTTTTAAATCAACATTGAACCATTGAACGGGGAGTGAGTATGTAAAACGAAAGACGAAACGGCGCGTATCGTTTGATTGTGATTGGTCAACAGCATCTCTAGTCTACTAACACACGTTGTCACGTGATATGATATGTGGAGTCATCTAGGGCATAGCCCTAGACCAATTTCAATAAAACGCACAGTTTCGTCTCTTGTCTATGGTTTTAAATTTTCATCCCTACGGCCGTTGAACTCAAAATTTTATTATTTATATTAAAATGAAACAAAGAACGCGTTCGAAATTCAAAATATTAGGAAGCGTCTATGTATTATTCGGTTATAAGAATTATTATTAACTATGTACCCAACAACCGTTACAATGTACTATCTAAAACTAGCTAAAACTATTAATTAGACTTTTTTCTACTAAGAAAATTCGCACCTCTATTCGAATAATTAGCGAGGGTAACTTATAAATAAGAGATACAAAACTTAAAATAGACATTCGATATTTGAAAATAATATACTTAAAGCCAAAAAAAATGATATAAAATAAATGTATACTTTAGTCTTAAAATCACAGAAAAAACATTGTAGGTCATAATCGTAATACTGACGTGCTTTAAGGAATAAAACCAATTATTAGGAAATTTTTACTTCTACCCACAGATGGTGTTACAATACATTATTTTTCTTTAAAACTTATAAACCGAGTATATAAGTTTGAAAGAAAAACAGTACCTAAAAAAATTTAAAAATTTAATTGAGATCACAAATAGAAAATAACTTATTATTTATTTTCTCTATTATTTACGAAATATAGTATTTTGAGCAAAGGCGCAATCCTATTTTCTTTACACGTCAAAATAAATGCATCAAAATTGTTAAAATAAACAAACACATCTGAACCCATAGAGATTTGAAAGCTTTTTTTTTTTTAAATTTATTTATTAGCCGGATTTGAAAGCTTTGATGACAGGGTTGCCAGATTATATGTCCGTGAAGTCTTACTATATGTCGTTAAATACATAAATTTAATAATGACTTCAAAAAAGTCTTTAAACTGATTACAAATAGTGAGTATTATATATAGTCATGTCACGTGACACGTAGTTAAATCTAAAAAAATCAGATGGTATAGTGTTACCATGGCAAAAAAAGTATTTCTGTACCGGAATGTTGCAATGCATTTTCATTAATAGTTGAATTTTATCACAGTTAACGACTCCGAATTGTATCGTTTCCGTTATTTTGAATAGAAATCCAAAAAGCCTCTTATAATGGCAAGTTAATTTAATACTGAATTGTCTTTAAGACAAAAAACTTGTGACTTTCTTGTTCCGTGTTCTCCACTTGGGTTGTTAAGTATCTGTTAGATAAAACAAAAAAAATAGGTAGATTTTTATCACAAGTAGTATAAATTGTTTTCTACAGAGTAGTAGCCTTGGGACACACCATGTTGATGACAAGGCAGGTCAGGGCCACTGTCTCCTTAATCAAAACATCTCTTTGTCCTAGGCAGCCCCATGTGCAGAGGCTGTTTCAGCGCAGAGGAATCAGTCACTCACGTAGCCCTAGAATGCGTGGCTGTGGCTAAACAACGTATAGAAATCTTCAGAGCAGGGATGTCGCTCCGTGACGCCTACGAAGTGCCCAGGAGACTTCTGTGCTTCTGGAAGGAGCTAGGCTGGCTTAGTTAGCCAGGACTTTACGCACAACGGACCTAATGAGAGTCTTAAGTGCGGAAACTGCGTCCACCAACCATCACCATAAGGGTCATAAGTACCAAAGAACCTTAATACGGTAATAAGTGCGGAGGTCTATAACGACTTAAAGTGAATTTATAAAAGTCGTTTTACGACTAGTTATTCGAATCACAAACGAATATCAGCACAACCTCGGCGGAGGTATCGCGACGACAGCTGCGCCTGCGCGGCCTGTCGTTAGTGGAGCTAACTTGCGCCAACAGTTGGACTCAGAGTCATACACTTCCACTACACATAGGTATTTTACTCCGTCGTATCCACCTGGAAATGATTTAGTAAAAATATATGACAAAATATATTAAAATTTATATGTCAATAAAAATTTTTCTATGAATAGTATAAGAACCGAGTGTCTTCTCCTTAATAAAGACTGTAAGTAGTGTTAATGGACACTTCCTTATGATAAAAATCCTTTTTAGTAAATTAGGTTAGACTTATATTACGTATTAGTCTTAAGTTAAGCTAGATCGTTTATGTTAAATTGGGTCATTGTGCAGACACTTTATTTAAAAAAAAATACAATTTCTATAAGTCATCTTTGTTGTCTGTGGTGACAAAAACCTGTCTTTGAACAAAAACTGAGAAAGTAGGGTTATGATACGTGCATTTAGTTTGAATTTGATTGATTGTCAAGTAAAATAGTTTCAAGCATTTGATTTCATCTGCTTTTAGGAGATATCTATAGATGATTTTAAAACACCATTTTATAAAAAAAGCTTTACAGTATTACAAGATTTAATTCAACACCAAATCAGTAGTTAAATATGTGTTAGTAATGATAATTTCTAGTTTGACAAAAAACACTAAATTCGAAATTCAAACGTTCAAATACTCACCGACAGCAATGATTCGATCGCCCAAAAGACACGACCCGATCGCGTCCCGACCGTACGACAACCTTGCGAGTAGCACCCAATTGTCGGCGATGGGGTCGTACCTCTCGACACACGCGAGGCGGCCCCCAGTGGCGTTTGCGGGGGCTTCGTGGCCCCCTAAAGCGTACAGGTAGCCATCGGCGGCACATACCTGAATATTTATTTTATTGAGAGAAGCATATATACTTTTTAAAAATTTAGTCGTGTAATGATTATATAATATAGGCACAGTATGAATGTAGTCCAGTAATTACCCAATGGAACATGTGACAGACAAGGGAAATTATCGAAATTATCAAACACCTGGGATCTAATAATATCCAAATTAAAATCTTAAGACAAACAATCTGCAAAAATAGGGACATCGTCAGTAATTAGTGCAAAAACCCTTCATCTTTTAGTCGATATCAACTCCGGGGAAATAATATACAGATAATATAACTTTTTCTACAGCTGTGATACTTTTTGACATTCAACATCTTATGTCTTCAGTCACCGTGAGCACGCACGCGAAACGTCAGGAAAAATTTAATATCATATAAAATAATATTATTACAAGTTCATAATTATATATAGCTTCAATCCGTTAAAAAAGTGTTTTCTTTAAACAGACATGTGTTTTAAGTATTTTTTTTTTAATTTATAAAACTAACTCAAAAATCTCATTCGTGTTTGCCATAAGCAAGTTTATGCAATTTCCTTTAGTTTTTTCTAGTCTAACTACTTAGTTAATGATAATACTCACACTGACACCTCCCCTGCGTCGATTCATGGGAGCGCAGGCCGTCCAATGGTTAGTAGCGGGATGGTAACACTCGACTGAGCGGAGACAAGCCCCGCTATCGCGACCACCCACCGCGTAGAGACGTCCGCGTAAAGCGGCAACACCGCACGTACTGCGAGCGCCGGACATGTTCGCGACTATCGTCCATGAGCGAGAGCACGCGTCCCATCTTAAATTTGTTTTTATTAAATATTACGCTCCTTTATATTCGGAATTAGACACCAAAAGCTATCGCAGTATTTGCTTAAAAGGAGTATTAAGAATATCCATAGCGCTAAAAAACTGCCTTAAAACGCTCAGTTGTGGAACGACGGCTTTCGAGGTGATACGGGTAGAATTTCGTATTCTGCCTCGAGTTCCGATGATGAATGTCAACTGCAGGTATTAATCCGAACATAGTTTTGTATATAAAAAAAATGCATACATAAGGAAAAGTCAAGAATTTTAAGATAAACTAAAACATAGAATGGAAATCAATATACCGACCTTTCAACAGAATTGAGGTATATCCAGCCGTCGTGTCCTCCCACAGCGTAAATGGGCGAATTTGGCCCTTCACCCAATACGGTCACGCCTAACCCATGTCTGTGCGTGTTCATGGGAGCTAGAGTACTCCAACTCAAAGAAGTCAGGTCGAAGCATTCCACCTTTTCACATGTGAATCAGATGCATATTAAGGGAAAGGTTGTTAGGGTGCGTACAGACTATGTAACATATTATATAACTTGTGTTTTGAAACAATACTGTACACATTAGAATAACAATGCAATATAACAATGATAGCATTTTAATAACAAAAGAAAAACAAAAAAACGTTGATGCTGGGTTAACATGTTTTATAACATTCAGTGTACACATTATCTGAAACATGTTATATAGCAATGTTGTATAACATGTTATGTTATATAGTATGTACGCACCGTTAGTCTAAAGATTTTCAATGTCATAAAAGTTTTCTTTATTGCAGATATAAAGCCAAAACACATTGAATGTTCGGCACTATTGTATTGGCTTGGTAAGAAAAGTTTCTATAGATTTTTATAAATGAATAAATACAATCTTAGAAGAATAAAGTACGAAAGACAAGATGGCAAAAATTACCGAGTAAGTGCAAATATATACTTAAACACAAAATTATCTAGGTAACCTACTATGAAATAGGAAAATGAAATATACGAAAAATTCAAATATTTGTAGGGAAACTAAGAACCTTTGAAAATTACGGGGTTTGTTTTAAATATACAATTAACTTAGCAATTAAATAACGAAAGCCAAGAATAAAAAAAAGTTTGTTGTTTATGAGACGATCACTATAAATAATATTAGAAACACTATTAGCCAAACTAACAAATCGTCAGGATCGTAGAACAATGTCGGATTTAAGAAACATCCACTTTTTATCATATTTGGATACTACATTGACTAAATATTACGGATACATAAAAAAAAAATTCTGTGTTTTAAATTTCAAATTAATCAGTCGGTAATGTGACGGATTTCACAGAAGAATGTGATTTTTCAAGAAAACTGTGTAATTTAATGTTATTATTTTTATTTGTTTGAAAACAATCCCTTTTGTTTGCTTGTATGGCAATTTTCATAATAGTAGAATATGAATTAAAATAGTTATGACAAAAACTAACATGATTATATTATTTTGAAATGGCTGCCCTGTACAGTTTACTATTTGTCAGAACTGTCACTATTCTAAATGTATACTTGCCAAAATGATGTATTCATACAAGTAATACAATGTCATCCACAATTGACAAATTTAAACGATTACTCACCGTGTTGAGCGTTTTAAGTCCATCCCGTCCGCCAACCACAACCAATTTATTCTGAAGCACGGCAACACCGAACTGAAGCCGTCTGGCGCCCATTCGCATATAGGGACTCCATGTGTTTGTGCGCGGGTCATACATCTCCATGTTACTTGCACCCTTGGAATATACCATTCGAAAATTAAAAACTGTGGTATATATATATTGTCTATGGTGTATGGAGTGCGTTTCCCCCCTATAGGTCTCCCTAAATGTTCCTCGACTCTAACCAGCGAAGGCCAAAAATTTGGCCCGTATTATTTTATGATATTTTTCATTGCTTTTAATTTTTTACAAATTAGATTGCTGTTACGTAATTATTATTGAATTGGACACTTATATTAACAACAAATAATGAAAAACCATTACCTTGTAACCATCCATTCCACCAATAGCTAATAACCTTCCAATAGTAGAAGTTCGTGGCCGAGTCCTGTGAGAGAAGAGCAGAGATCTCCTCTCAGGCAACAAGTGCCATTTGACAGCCTCCATTATCAATGGCTGACATCCCGCCACATTACCACAAGAAAACTCTACTTTGTCTATCAAATACTGGAAAAGATAAAAATATTTCTTTATATCACCAAAGTTTTTTAGGTAGAATTTTCCATTTTTTTTTAATTATGTTATTATTTAGTATGTAAATTTCGTTAAATTTTTTTATTACCTTTGCTATTAATGTTGTTAAAATATATAATTATTACGTAATAAAGCAAGAATAATATACCTCTGATGATAATAGTGGCAGTTTCACAAATTTGAGCAAATTGGGGAGATACTTCTGTCTATCTGCGACGTCATGTTGTACCCACAACATCAAGCTCTCAAAGACATTCTCTTCAGTTACTACGTTGAGATCATCTGAATTCAATAAACTTGACAGCTGCTCTTCACTTAGGCGTAGGAACTCATCATTTTTTACCACCTGCAAAATCATATTACTGTATAAATACTATGTTTATCTGTTTATATGAGTAGATAAAATATATTTAAAATACATGTATTGTTTCATACAGAGCGAAAAATTTGTTAGCATTGCATCAATTGTTTAAAAATATTGTATATGTATGGCTAAATTATTGATAATATAAGATATTGATTGTTAAGGCATTTTCTTGCTTATTTTTTTTGGGAACTATAGTGTCTAAATACTATATAATTATATTTAAATATCACAAAGAACTCAATAAAAATATGAACCATATATGTTTAGGAAACTTCCACCAGTTTATACTTGGCTGCACTGCAGGAAGTTGAATCATTATAAAAATGTATAAATTGCAACACTATGAATAGCCTCGTAAATATTTAAAAATGTCTACAAATGGAGAACTGCAATTTATTCCATATATTGCAACATTTTTAAATAGCAATTGTAGAAGTTTTATATAAATAGTAATAATATAAGACTATTACTATAGCTTTGTTTGTCACTCATACACAACAAAGCTTCCCTTTGGGAGAAAAAAGAAGATAGGGAAGATAATTAAGCAAATCTAGTTGTCTAGGAAAACCTAATTTGATTGCCGCTTCATTAAGTACATCACAATAGAAATTATAAATACATTATAATACCATAGGGACAATGAAAAGTAAATAGAAAGTATTTAGAAACTAGAAAGCCAACAACATGCTCTATATCATGTGTATATATTAATAAAAATATTTTACATGACACTGTGGGTAAGATTCAGAGATGAGGCTTAGGGCATACTTCTGTATGTCAAAATCATATACTTTTTACATATGGAACTTACTTATGCATTTTAATATAGTTTTAAAAAAGTCATTTCATTACCTGCATAAAATGTTGATATGTATACTGCATAGCACTTTTGTGTAAACTAAGACACGACTGTTGCTCCGCAAATAATGCAATACCTAAACTATTACACGGGTCAAGTTGTTTCTCTAAGAAATCACAGCAAGCTTTTGCTGCTACATTCAATTGTAAAAGTGTGGCGGTTGATAATATGACTTCTACAGTATCTTCACTTAATTCTGAAAAAAGAGGTGTTTATATAAACTTTTTCAATAGTTGGTTTAGACTAAAACAACAAGCATTGATTAATTGAGTTATTTAAACTTACCTATGATACCTGTATAACAGTAATTCACTAAGGTTTTTAAAGCCTGAGGGTCTACTCTCTCTAATGTTATTTCTGATGATTTTGATTCTTGTAGTGAACCCATGAACATTGCAGCAAAATATTCACTACAGGATACTAACACCAACTTATGAACGGGAATTCTGCAAATAATACAATACTCATTTCATATAACTAAGTATATTTTAGCAAAAAAATTATATACATTAAATTCTTTAGTTTTGTAATAGTAATTCATTAAAAAGAAACTATTTATTAATTAAATTATTGCTAGAATATTGATATTTCAATAAAAGTGCAAAAATTTTAATAGAAATTACTGCAATAAATTTGTCATAACTAAGCCACTAAGTTTTAAACATATTAAGCATTAAATACAAAAAGTTTTTTTAAATATGCATATATCTCGTCTTTGTTTGGTTGAACAAAAGAGTGTTCTGTAAATGGACACGAATATTTACCTGCAAGTACCCGCAATAAGGACTACATCGCAGAGTTTTTGTGATTGGTAATATCCAAAAATGTTCTTTAATGTTGCTTCGGAATGCCCTTTGTTGCAGTGAAATTCATCTGGACTAGAGCCACTCGAAAGGCTAAGTTGGCTAAGCTCTCGCGGTAAACCCTCATCTACAGAATTTTGAGAAACGTTATCCCTCGAGGCCTCAGCCCTCTGACTATCACACGTCGACATTGTTGCATTCACTTCCACTTTAACAATGAAATATAATATAAAGCACAAGAAGCAAACAACTAACTCCAATGCCCAACAGAAACAAGAATGCCTACAAAATACAAATAGTAATGAAAACAAAGAAATGTCACAGCTGTTTGTGTTGCTAGTACTTGCTTCCCATTTTCATCCAAGTCACAAATGCAAATCCTATTTACTTCATTTCAGATAGTTGCTTTGTCGTGAAATATAAACAAGTTCATTATTCAAGTCAATGTTAGATTTTTTAAATTATCATCAAATCCAACATTTTTTGGTTTTAACCTTTTTGGTTAAATTTTCCGCTAAAAGAAACAAGCTAATTTTATAGCAACATCATAATTAAATGTCGTTTCCTGAAGTCAATGACCCGTCAATGTCAATGAGCAAATGGCGGGTTAGGTTCATTTCATTGTACAGTTTGCGAGTTGTGGGATATTATAAAGTTGAATTTATTAAATTAAATTCTCAATCAACTTATTCAAAAGAAAATTATACATATAAAGCTGAAATGTATTTGTATTTTCTTTTATTGTTAAGAAATAGAACAAATTGATTCATATCACTCAAAAGATGTCGCTTTACACAAGAAGACCTAAGACAAGGTAACTGATTAATTAAACTTCCAATATATTGTATTAAATATATAATTTAAATGTTTTTACTGCAAACGCTTCTATAAATCAATTATCAGCGTGAGCCTTTTAAAGGGACTACGTATTGGATACAGGATATTAATCGAGGTCTCCCACAAAATCTATTTACTAAAATACTTTATATTTTATTTGTGTAATAAAAATGCTCTTGCATTTTATTTGCATTCTTGGGTTTCCATTGAATTATTAAAAAAAAACTTCTTTCTGCGACTTCGTCCGCACGGACTTAGCAACCTTATTCAGTAAAATTTAAGTGATATCTTTGTAAATGAAATTTAAAGTTTTCCAGGATAAATACATTGTGTGTGACTTGATCTTTGCAGGAGTTTTTAAAATTAATTAAAAAAAAAGTAATTAAAACACTTCTTTCATCTGGCTGAGGCATTTATTATTAACATTTATTTTTATTTTTCGATTTTTTATCTTAATACAACATATATAGTAATTAACAATACGTAATAAATAGTCCAAAAGTATATTACGCCTACAAAATAGCGTAGTCGTTATAAGATTACCGTCATGTGAGCTGCTTGACACGAATACGGTTAGGCAACTCACTAGCGTCGGTTAAGGTTAGGAATATTCTCTGAGAGAATTATCAGGTGATCAAAATAACGAAGGTTAGGAAAATGTACAGATGGTAAATTAACTTTAACTAGTGTCGCTGTTGCATAAGAATTCTCTCGGAGTTATTCTTAATTCAAAGGCTACGCAATGACAACAGTCTGAGCAAAATGCCTTTGGGAAAATTCTATGGAAATTTAGCATCTATGCTCTCTGTAAATAGAATGTTCTAAAAATTGTTTATGCTTTTAATTTTGTGCGGTAAGAAGAATAGTTAATTACAATTGTTTGTCTTTGGCAAACATAACATTATGAGAAAATATAATATGTAAATCTCTATCTAGTGGTAATTGAACGTATATACGTATCTACAAAAATAGTTGCACTCTTAAATAATACAATTCAGAAACAGCGAAATAATAACACGTCTTCAAGGAAACTTGAGCTCGGTGGCCGAATTTCTATGAAAATATCGTATGTGTGATCTTTAATATCTACAAGTGAGTTCTAAAAATATTGTTTTTAAACAATAATCTTGGTGGATGTTTCTTTAGGTTAGCCGTGTTTGCGTCAAAAGAAAATATAATGAAAATACTTTAGAATTCTGAACGGGAAGATCTAACGAGCGTCAAGCGTTTATATAATATTCTCGTAATAAATGGGTATGTAAATGAAGTTTGCATTTGTTAGATACAGGTGAAATAGAAATGGGAAAAACATAGAGGGTTACAATCCCATTGTATTGGAGAATAATATTAAAAATGTTGTCATTACATCTAGGAGGTCAAGATCACAAATACACACCATTAACACACATTTATATTGATGTAATCAGCAGTGCAATTGCGTAGAGGGAAAAATAATAACAGCTTAGAGAATTAAGCATTTAGCTTTAGCATAAGATTTCAGCGGTTTGCAAGGAAATAGCCTGTATTCAATACAGAGCTAAACATATTTGCAAACGAACTAATATCCATATATCCGAGATAATGATTCGCCTTAATCTAAAATATTTAAAATATCACAATAAATTGCTGTGCACATACGAAACGGGCAAATTTTGAGTGCAAATACATTATAGGTAATATATTTATTATAATTATATTTCTTATTAATAAATCAGTGGTTACACTTAGGAATGGTTCGAGAACAAGACGTCGCCAATTATTTTGCCGAAAAGTCATTTATGAGAAATGTGTTTTAATATTCTTTGAAATAAAAACTGTTGTAAAAAATAATTGACCTGTTAAAGAAATTTCTTCGGCATTTAAGACTTAAAGTAACTAGTTTTATGATAATTCGATTGTGGTACCTCAAATCAAAGCATTATTCATTAAAATAATATTAATATAAATACCGAAGAGTCTGATGGCTCAAGAACCTGGGTTCTAACAGACCACATCGGTGTTTATTAAACAAAAATTAGCTCTGATCGGCCTCCAAAGTACCACAATGAGTAATCATATAATCTTATAGATCGCATCCTTAATTCCTATATTAATGACTCGTACTACACTTATCTATTGAAACCAATACTTTATAATCTATTAGACACAAAATAGTGCTATAATATCTATTCATACAAATTGGTGCGATAATTTTAGTATTACAATAAATGCAGATCTACTTTATAATATAAACTACATATATTTTTAACATTTAAACTATATTATAACATCAGATATATGTCTAATTGTAATTTAGTACATTTTGTAATTATCATAAGAGACGACAAATAATAGTTTACTTTTAAATCTAAGTTTTCTAATATAGGATGCGGACTGTAAGATTAAAAAGACGAAAGTGTCACAAATTATATGAAACAAAATTATTTATGTTATGTTTTAATGCCGCCGAACTTTCTTGGAGTCTTGACTTCACATAGATAAAATTAAATCAAAGATAGTTGACTAATTCGGCAATAATTTTAGTATCGACACATTCAAATAGTAAACATAACGTTCGTGTTTTGTATTACATTTATAGCTGCCTAGTAACAAGACGGTTTTGTTTATCGTAAGCCTACTGAAATAACCAAAAATAACCATAGGAATCGATGGCTTACTGCTAGTAATGCAGTACGCCAAAATAGGCCGACAATCCAAAATAAACACATATTAGTCAACCTAACCTAGTAGAATATGAACGCTTATTTACTTAAAACCCTCATTTCAAGGAATGCATAAAGTAATTAAAACTATCCGAATAAATACAATAAATAGATTTATATTTCAAATGAAGGGCTATAAACCAAAATATTCATATACGCTCTACCGACTAACAATGTCGACTACCAGTCTTACATTTTAGTTTAATAATTGCTAGAAGTTAAACATTGAGGAAATAGCTGCCGAGAGATTATTTTGACGTAACCAGGTTCCAACGACTGTTACCACTACACACAATAGCTAACGAACAATTCGCTGGCTTTCGGAATCCTTACACTATTTAGTGGTTATTCGCCGCCTGCACCACTTGATATGTTTCATAACGTCTGTAATTAGTACTGGTTGCGTCTAAATACGTCATGCGGTACGCAGCGTAACTGAATAGGATCAATAATGTCTCAGTCTATTTGAGAATCACTGATGGAATGTTCAAGAACTAAATGTTCGGAGGGATGATTAGCGGCCGCGCGCCCACCGCAGCAGCGCGTCGGCCAGCACGTCCAAGTGAGCTTTTGTCTGAAACATTTGTCAAAATTTTAAAACAAATGCAGTATAATAGTTTTAAGACTACATCAAATCGTGGATAAAAAGTAACAAATAATAGCAGTAGCGCTACAATCTTTTAGATTGTTTCGTGTTCATTTGTTTTTTTTCTAATAGGCAAGTATCACCATTCTCTGCCAAATAAAATAGGTGACACGCTGTCACCTATTTTTGGATCTAAGCCATGCCGATTTCCATCTTAGACAGAAAGTCCATTTCTGCACAGCCGGGGTTCGAACCTGTCATTGGTTGGTAGCGTGTCTCAGGGATGGTAGTCGTACCGTCATTGTATAACTTAAACTTACATATTTAAATTACAATTACTACGCTACGTATCATTCTAAAAACCTTTTTTTTTGCACATCAAAAGTGTTTTTGTAACGTCTGATTAAACCATTTACTACTAAGTTTTAAAAATAATGTATATAAGCAAAGAAGTAGATAATTACCGTCTTATAAAACATGCATGCCTGTCGATCTTCGTCCTCCCCACTGGGGCAGTCAATGAAGCCATCGCAGAGCACATGGTCGTCGATACATCTATAACGCCCCTGACGGTCGGGTGTGGGGCATGCGAATCTTTCCATACCATCAGCAGCCGGGGGACATTCTGGAATAGAATTAATTTATGAATAAAATCGCAATGAAGCAATCAATGTAATTTTTGGTTGGATTAAGAGAAAAAATTATAAACAATATAACGTTAGTATTTTTAATAACAATAAATATAAACTTAGTATAGCATATACCAATTTATTTTATCTACCTACTGTAATCGGGAAATGATTTTGTGTATTTGAAATTAATATTAACCTAAAAACGACCTCGTTTCATCGTACCTATGATCAAAGTAAACTTAATGAGATGTTTACAATATACTGTCGCTAAAATATTGTAAAAAAAAAAAAATACAGAAATCTGTGGCGCTACAACCTCTTTAGGTCTGGGCCTCAAATTTCTGAATCTGTTTCATGATCATTTCTAAATCTAATAGGCAAGTAGGTGATCAGCCTCTAGTGCCTGAGACATGCCATCGACTTTTTTGGGTCTAAGACATGTCGGTTTCCTCACGATGTTTTCCTTCACCATTCGAGCGAATGTTAAATGTGCACATAGAAAGAAAGTCCATTGGTGCACAACCGGGGATCGAACGTACGACCTCAGGGATGAGAGTCGTACGCTGAAACTACTTTTAGCTAACACTGCTCTAAAAATTGTAAAACACTATATAAAATTTCTATGACAACTCTTACAATATATAATATTTTAGCGTTTAACTAAGGAGCACACATTGACATCTCATTCAAATAATAATAAATATTAATATAATGCTATTACACTCCTTATTTCGTTCCAAAACTAAGCGTTTTTTAAGGCAATTTTTGCCGCGCAGCACTGAAGTATTTCGGAACCAATTCCACTAAGGGTCCTTCCCCGAACCTTCTGGCAATGTAAGTGTCCATGGGCGGCAGTATCACTTAATATTAAGTGAGTCTCCTGCTCGTTTGTTATATAAAGAAATACACTAATACAGGAGGCTAATTTGTTTACGTTATATTAAATTTAATTTATACAAATACTAGCTGACCCGGCAAACGTTTGTTTTACCATGTATAGTATTTCTAGGAAATTATTTTTTTAGTTCATTACAAATAACTATCTACACTAATAAAAAATAGGGGTTGATCGTAGATGGGTGAAAATTAAGGGTATGTATGTATTTTAGTATGGTGTATTATAAATATAGAAACATAAAAATTTATCTAATGAGTGGTTTGAAAGATAGGTTGTAGCCGATTCTCAGACTTACTGAATATGCATTAAAAAATTCATAAGAATCGGTCGAGCCGTTTCGGACGAGTATGGAAACGAACATTGTGACACGAGAAATTTGTATTTATAGAGATTTACTGAACGTCGTCTCCATGGTTAGCTCATATAAATTATTTCTGAAATGTTATGAATTCTCCCATGAACATTCTACATTAATAATATGCAATAATTTAGTTATAAGTACATAAGTTAATAGTGTATAAGTTCACAATCATACCGTAATCTACTGTGAGCTGTGAAAACATGGCATGACACAGCTGTGAGTTCAACCATTCATGTTGGAAAACACAGAAGTTACTTCTGCGGCCAACTATATCTATTTTACTGATTGTACGTAGTATTACGGTTTATTTATAAGGTAAAAATTGTCTTTTATAAAAGGATTAAACAATTAATACAGATTTATTCATCATCGTGTTCAGTTAATTTGTACGTGATTACTAAATAAATCTTCCACGTGCCACCTCAAACGTATGTTGGTAATCTAATCAGAGGGACGAACCTTTGAGGTAGAATTTCAATCAACCTTTGGAATACGCAACTCTCTTCTCGTTTGTTATTTTATTTGATTAAACTTGAATGGGCCAAATAGTTCTTTAAATTTAATTTATTTTCATTAAATGAATGTCCTTTTCAACGGTTTTCTTTAATCAAAAGATTAGTATTCTTATTATTTTTTAAAATTGTTAATTAGGAATGGATTTATCAAGAGAAATAAGTTCCTAGTGGTTCCTAATTAGTAATTATAACACAGTCCCAAATATCATCTGTCGAATTTATTACGTAAATTGTAAAAAGTACAATGTATCGTAACTCCCTGATGGGGGTATATTGTTGTGAAACCAACCACTTGGGCAAACGTACAAAATAAACCCTGCACTTGATCACCGACTCATAGTCATAGTAATACCTTAAAGAAGGTACTTTATTAACTTCAATAGTTGTCATAGACATATCCAACACGAACTAGTTTTTTATTTTTAAATTCATAATCTTGTGTTGCTTAGTTGTTGGATAAACTTTAGTAATCAGATTTAACCTAGTTGTGACGTAAATTCACTGGGGTACACTGTAAAACCACTATCAATTATTTTTAAAGATTTACGGTGAAATTGATACGATGTTAAGTTACGTTAATTGTAATACATATATATTTTGGTAGTAAATGTAAATAAAAAACCTTGATTATTAAAGAAGCTTAAGGTACAGTGTGTACTCTTTATAACGAATTTCAAGGGACCGAGCATATGACATCGTTATAGAGAGTATTCTTTATAAGGAGGGAAGAGAAAATACCCCAAATGTAACCAATTATAATAATTTATATATAAACGATAAGTGAAATTGGTGCGTACAGGCAATGTAATCTAAAAATAATGGCACACGTTTTAATGCAATTAACAATAATAAAGGCGAGAAGGCTGTTTATGACCTTAGGTGTCTTTCATAGAAACTTCGATAGGTTAGTTTTGTAATCTGATTATAAAAATAATAACACTTAAGTATGTAGTTTATGTCTAAATATGAAATTATTTCTTCGTAATAGAGAGTGGCTGTTCGTTATAAAGACTAAATCCATGTATGGGTTTGTGCTATACCAAACAATTTTACCTTATTTTTATGTTATATAGAGGTTAAGTTATTATCTATTTGTTATAACAGATGTTAGATTTTAGATGATATAAAGAGTTTACACTGTGTTTATAGATATATATACGCATATTGTTGAAAAGGTCACAAAAAATATCGTCAAAACAGAAAATCCACGCGTGTGAATCTGCGGAAACACGTAATCTAATAAATTCTTTCACTACCGTGTTTATGTTCGTTAGACAATAGTTTAATTTTATTATCAAAATTTATTTAAAGTATACGACCTCCTCTATTTCAGTTGCATATTTCATGTCAAATGTCAAACTATATTATAGTGAAGCGACTAGCTGCCCACTCGGCAGCTTAAATTTCCCTGTAAGCTGATATTGAATGAAATTACTATACTGGTTTAAGGTTTCGAAATGTAAGGCAATTTTAAACCTAAAATTTTACCGTGTTTTGTTTTTATTCTAAGTTTTGATTTTTTAAACTAGAAGAATACCAAAAGCCCTGATGTTAAAGATATACGTATATAGTAAACCGCTTTTTATTAAGAAATTTAATATTCGCTTGACCTGATTAAAAGGCATCAAATTAATTTTTCCATATGTCTATCACGTTTGGTGCAGGGGAGCCGGTGTCAAAAGGTTAAAATAAAGAAATTAGTGGCACTTCAGCCTTTTTAGGTCTGGGCCTCAGATTTTTGTATCTGTTTTATGATCATTTATAAATCTAATTGGCATGTGATCAGCCCTCGGTGCACGGCGTCGACTTTTTGGGTCTAAGGCAAGCCGGTTTCCTCACAATGTTTTCCTTCACCGTTCGAGCGAATGTTAAAGGTGCACATAGAAAGAAAGTCCATTCGTGCACAGCCGGGGGCTCGAACCTACGACCTAAGGGATGAGAGTCGCACGCTGAAGCCACTAGGCCAACAAAGCTGCCGCTGTCAAAAGGTTTACTACTGTTAAGGATTTTTTTAAAGGCCTTATAGTAAAATCAGTTTAGGTATGGTTTAAGTGACAGTCAATAGATAGTGATAGTTAAGTTCATAATTATGTTTAGAATCTCAAAGCTCATTTTCTTTAAAGAATGTGCTTAAAATAAATTTCTTTAAACCGTAATAGTGAACGAAATGTAGGTTCTTCTAAAAGTGGCGTATTTCACAACTCCGGCACGTAGTCTCGGCCGCTATCGTGAGCGTCTATTTTTAGCTGGCCGGGCGTAAGGCCTCGTTTACGGAAATGAATTGGACGTTAAGATGAAGCGGTATAGCATATTAATTTTTATTTATTTTCGCGAATTATTTTACCTTTAGAAGCGTTTTTGTTTGAAAGGTTTATTATTAGTATTATTATTAATTTCTCCTTGCTTAGTTGTTTGACATACTTCCTCGTGGTATTTATGATTATTAACAGTATTTTTTACAAAATTTTTACACTTTATAGATGCAGATTGCAGATTTAGCTGAACTTATGTGCATTAATCTAATTCTCACGAACCACGTACGCTGTAAAGCACGCGAAACATCGGAAAATTTTAAAATTATGTAAAATAAAATAAATGTAAAATATAATAATAATACATAACTTCTATCCGGTACAAAAGTGTTTTCTTTAAATGTGTAAAAGTTATGTCAATAAACGACAATACTATAATATACTATTAAATTCAAATTTAATAGTATATTATTGTCACGTAAATAGATAGTATAAATGTAAAATTATTTAAGTAATAGCAAATACACTAAAGAAATGTATAAATTTAGGACTAACTTAGAGAGGAGTCTACCATTCTGCTCATCGCTTTATTCATTCATACGCGGCCTTCGTGTTGTAGGCTGTAGCTCCATTATACGACCTCTATACAGAATTCATTCACTTTGTAGGCTCTATATTGTCTTGGGTAACCGTAAACAGGGTATAGTTATTCAAATTATTACATTTCCAAAATAGAAAGATTTAGTGCTCACTATATTTGAGAAAGTACGATGTACGTTTAAAACACAAATTGTTTTTGAAGTGAAAACTTCTTTAGCGGCGTTGTACACTTTTTTTGGAATGGGTAAAAAATGTTAAACTCGCCTCAGGACACGTGACCTGATCGAAAATTCATAAGACGGATGGAGAGTACACAGCCGGCGCGACGTATTTAATGTAATAATTGTCATGTTTGTGTACGGTAGCGCAATAAATAAATATTGTATTCTACTACATAAGTGATAGTACTTTTTTATTGATAATTAAAGCAATTCGTGCAAAATTGTTTCCTTACCATTCCAAAATATCAAAAACGCACAACGTTAATATTCAAGTTTTCACTTCTGCCGGCACTCCCGGAGTGCAACCCGTCGCTTTTTTATGATGACAATTTTTGGAAGGTTTTTACACTTAATTAGCTTAGCAATGTGAGTGTCCATGGGTGGCGGTATCACTTAACATCAGATAAGTATCCTGCCCGTTTGCCTCCTGTAACATAAAAAAAAGTATTTTCTCTTTTCAGTCTGACACAGCATACAATTCCTTTTTTTCCAAATGGTCCACTCATTTTCACACTCCACACAGTTTCCATTGAATAAATTTATCTGTTATCCCCTAATATGATTACAGATGTTACATAAGACGTGTCATAGACATAATGAGTGTCGTTCGGCTAAAGTTGAGTTGACATGGTGAGTAAATATCGTGGGCGAGATCGTTAGTGAACAGATCAAAATAGCCTAGACGTTCTGGCGACCAATAAATTGTACGAACTAATTTCGATTTCCTGAACCTGAGATTAGAAACGCTAAAAGTATTGCCCTACATTTTCTCTCAAAACTTGTTGATTGTATTTAGATATAGGTTTTAAAAATGGAACCAGAAAAGTAATGTGTCGGCAAATAGTGTTATAATTACAAAGAAAAAGTATATATGTAGACTGTAGAGAGACTTTATTAATTAATAAGAAGAAGACGTAATTTATTATAGTCTTCATAAATTCATTTAATAGTGATAGGCTGGTCTTATTATACGTTAAGGATTTGTGACGTAATTTATATCAACTCCAATGGACAACTGGGCACTTTTGTATGTGTGTACCAACTGAACCAAAAACATTATTGTTTAATAATCAATATATATCGGGAATTGAACGACTTTGATTTCAACTCCATTCCTTATCAAACTACAAAAGGGACACGACTTATATTGTTTGAATCGAACAATCTATTGAATACTATTTATATAAAATAATGTTATTGTTATCAGTAATTGAATCTCTTTTATATTAAATACAAATATATCTAAAATCAAACTCTTTTTAATTTGTTTAAAGCCAACGATCGTAACTCTACTAACAAGGCTACGAAAGTCGTAGCATCGGCGTAGCATCCTCGTAGCATACATAACTTTCTTTCTTTAACTATACAAATGTATAATGTAATAAGCCACATGTTCCCTTTCTATTTATATTATTGGTTGTGAACATAACTTCAATTTACTTTCGTCTGGAGATGGACGTGATAAGAATAAGTACGGTTTTATTGCCTTGCAGTGTATGCTATCGATATCACTAAATTTTAAAGTTTATTTGCTGACGATTTATAGTTGGTTCGTGTAAAAGCTTGTAGTGTACATAATACAGTCTCTAGGTACTGTATACAGATTTATATCCCAAAAATAAGAGTCTCGTGCATGTCACCGCTGCTTGTTATTATTTACTTTACTACTATAGTAAGTTTATATACATGTATATACTATCAAAATGTAAATACCAAACTGGAGCTTAGAGTGACTAATCTTAGTAACTATGTATTATTAACCTTCCCTCTGACGTTTGTTAGCAGACTTCGCCAATTACTGGAAAAAACAGCGTACAGAAGATAAGTACCATTTACGCGTGTCTTGCGCACCCTGAATATTATTGCATGTGAGACGGATATATTTAGTTGCACACTGGCTGGCACTGAATTGCATTTTTTATAATTAGTTATAAAAAGGTTTAGGTTTCATGTTTTCTTGTTTTCATTTATATTATGTTCTTAGTTTAATTTTTATATTAATAAGTTTTCTATTGTATTAGTATTAAGTTACTGTAAGAATAGAAAATAAGGAAAATAAATGAATAAATAAACATCCTAAATAGGTGCATAAAAAGAAAAATTTGTATTTTTATTTCTACACTTGTGGCTTAGTAGGTGGTGAAAATCTTTGTTTAGGTAGATACAGACAACTTACTTGGCTAGAAAGGATGGCGTACCATAATATCTATATATACGTAATATGAATTTTAGTTTTTAAATGTTATGATAAAAACGCGTCCCTAGGGAATTGCTAAGCAAATCGCAATGGCGCCAACCTTTTCTCGTAAAGCTTTGTTGTTTTGGTGAACCCTCATAACTTGGATTTGGATTATACTAGACTATATTATGAATACCGTTAGAGGTATGCCGAACGGAGTAGAGAATATGCCCTTTAATAACATATTTGTTCCAATGTTCTATAGGCAATTGTTTTCGTTAAATTGTTTACGGTATAAGATAAAAGTGCAACCCAAGAGTACTTTCAATTTATTTGATGTTTGCCCGCCACCTTAATTCCATTTTAAAAGTTTATTTTCCTTTCAATCTGTCGCAACGTTTACGACTTTGTGGCTTTATTTGCTGATTCTGTACTGATTAACCCAGATACGTTGGCGTTGGTTTTTATACTTAAATAAGATACTAATATTTACTTAAATAATTTATGGGTACGACCACAACTTATTTCCCTATTTTTATTAAAATAATAATCCGCATATTTCTGTAATAATATTTTTACGCTGTGATAAGTGTTTAAAAACAGAACAATTAGCCTTTCTATTCACTCTCGCAACGATAATGGTTTTTTATGGGCAGGGTGTTAACCCGTAGCCAAGAGGACCACTCCTGCTGTGGTCAGATCCATTGGTCCTAGCCGATTAGTGTACCTAATCTGTACTTTCAAATATTCACTCATTCGCCACCCAAACGCCGTGAGGCCTAGAACAGGGGCCAAGTTTGGGCGGTGAAAGAAGCCTACGCCTAATGGTTGGAGATCAATAACTCGGCCTAAGTACCGCTAGATCGACAAAGTGGAGGAGGCATTGCTGCTAGCAATTGGAAGGAGGTTTTATGGGACAAGGAGCGCTGGAAGTTTCTCGTTTCCACATTTTTTGGGTCGCACACCCAGCGGAGTAAGTAAGCTAGTGAGTCAATAAGGTTTTAGGAAAATTACAGTAAATACATATCTGAATTATTTTCTGTTATCGCTGTACTTGTTCTTGACACTTTTACTTTGATCTAATAACAGTTAATTACATATTAACATTTACTGAAACAAAACAAACAACCCTTTGGCATTAAGAGTGTCTATTGGCGCGGTATCATTTAACATGTGGTGAGCCTCATGCTCTATAAAACAAAAACTTAATAAACAGCAAACCCAGTTGTATTAACTCAAACAAATATCAAATATTCCTTCGTAAGAGTATTTTTATTTATTTTTGTCGTTTCCAATAAAGTAAAGCCTTTCTTTGCCACGGATATAATGAAACTCCACGTAATTTAATTTGTGTCTTGGATCAGAAATTTAAGTGAAAAACCATTTATTTAAATGGTGCCTTATAATATTTGAAGACATCAGTAATTAAATTGATCGGGAAGGGAAATGAACCGAACAAGAAAGGTTAAGTATTTTTGTGTCTTCAGTTCCTTTAGATGAATATTTACGAAGCGACGATGTACGTGCCTTCGTCATGAAACAGGTTCCATTCACCGCGCCTTTATTTTTCAAGATGGTTTCACTTCATCTTCATAGGGCTTATCGATACCCCCACGTAGGAGTAATCATTAAAAACGTGTTTTCTCACCAAGATGTATGATTTTAGATATTTGTTTACGCGCGCGCCTTATCTGCATTTTACGTGACATGAGTCACGATTCATTCTTTTCCTAGATAATGCTATGTTATGTGAGTATTTTCAACATTGGCATTTAAAAATATTTCAATCGCAATAATAATAATATAAGCGTTACGAAGATGTGCAGCGTTTTCGTCGAAGAAAAGGGAGAGAGCGATAAATAATTATTAGTATTTTATATTTTATGAAAAATAACTTTTTGAAATCTCAAATGACGAATTGTAAGTTAAAATGCCACGTTTTTTTATTATCGACGAAATAAATTTAAAAAAATAATATTATTTGTATTAATTTTCGACACTTAATATTTTAATGACAAAGAAATTCCTAACATAATATCTTCCTTTGTCCCTCCCTCAAATATGAACAAGAGTTAAAAATTCATTGCCAAAGAAGTTTCACTTCTGATATGTGTATTTTGTACGTACGCACTTTGTTTTATACATTAGCAGATGATATATACATTTAAGTTTTTTTTATTGTTTCACTATTTATTTGGATCTTTCTATCAATTATGGTTAAATCTTAAATCGTTACATAGTTTAGCCAAATCAATGTTTTCAAATGTTGTCAATACTAAACATTAACACCCTTATTTATCAAAACTAAATAAGCTACCTTCACCGTTTAATACTCATTTATCTCTTTTAATAACAGCATATACACAATTTGACTGAAGGAGAGGACACAATACTGTACTTTAAAGAGTTCAATTAGACTGATTGAGTTGTTATAGGGGTAAGAATCTACTTTATTAACCCACCACTATTATTCAATGTCAATACATACATTTAATATTGTTTCGCATGAAAATTCATGACATATTACAGTAGTTTATACCGAATTTGTAAGATATCATCTAAATGCCAGGATATAAATTCATATTATGGCCACATTATAGGTTCCATACAGAGCATTTACTTTATATTAAAAGTCTGAACGAATCACCCGAGTTTCAGAGTGAGTGGGCGTAGATCTTGTAGGGTCATTAATCATATAACGCGTAATTTATAGCTTCAATGGGACATCAATGTAGGCAAAACGTCCGACGCTCCATAGGGTGTCTTAGCGCCGTACTGGCTAGCGATTCCACAATAGCAGATTACGTTGGGTCTATTTCTTTACAATATGCCATTTCATGTGCCTAATAATAGGAAGTATTTATTTCAAGATAGTTTCTTTGGATAAATATATGTTTTTAACCTTAAATTAAATTAGAAAAGTAAAATTGATTCCGGTTTCGTCGATTCTTATAGAACAGGGAGCAAACGGCCTCACCTGATCTTAAGTAATACAGCCGCCCATGGTCACTCTTAATGCCAGGCTCGCGAGTGTGTTGCCGGCCTTTTAAGAATTGGTTCGCTCTTTTCTTGAAGGACCCTAAGTTGAATGGATTCGGAAATACTTCATTGGGCACGGTTCCTTATAGTGGTGGTGCGCGGCAGGAACTGCCTTAAAAAACGCTCAGTTGTGGGTACAACTATGTAATTTTGTTTCGTTAGTGTTTTGTTTACAATTTTGTTTAGTGGGTATTACAATTTGGGTGAAGCTGTCACCAAGAAAGTGCTGAAAATTGGTGCTTGTGACTGCAACTTCGAGCTGATCGTTGAGCTGGAACCACTTTTGGTTACAGGAATTGTGTTTTTTTGTGTATGTATAGTTAAATTAATCAAATATTATACCTTTATTTCTAGTGTTCATGCTGCATAAGGCATTACAAATATTTCAATATAAATTATACAAAATAAAATAAAATTGGTTTGATTTATTACACTTACACTATTGGAACTGTCACCTTTAAGATAAATATAGTTAAGTGTATAAATGACATTCTACTTATAAAATAACATTGGCGTATTAATAGGAGTCAAGTGAATGAGAATAAATAGCATAGTAAAGGGAGACACGTCTATTTCTAGACGATCGATTATACTAAATAATGTAAGAATATTCCGCCGAGTCAGGTCAAAGTATGAATAAAAACAAGAAGTCTAAAATAGACTGTAATTTAATATTTATCTTTAATTAATGAGTCCTTTTGCTACTTTAAACGTCTAATTCCTGATAGTAAATACAGAAAGATAATTCTTGGTTTCGTTTCAATTAATCCCAGTAATTCATTTCCCCAGTAGGAATCCATGTTCCGTAAATACGATAAGAAAGAAAAAATTCTTTAAACACATACTAGTCACTGAGAGTAAAAAATAAATAACACTTAATTTAGTCGAAACCAAATTAAGTGATAAAAATAAAAGATTTCTACATAAATTATTATATACACTAAAAAACTTCACCTATTACCAAATAAGTATGAATTGGAGTGTCAATTGCATGTTTGGCGAGTAAGCAGTACGTCAATCTTTAAACTCTCGTTTTCTTACCATGAGATGGTTTTAGAATAATAAACTATTTTACAGATTTTTTTTAATAATATTTAATTCTACTAAATGACTATAGGACAAATCTTTGTTTTTCATTTATTTTATTATGATTAATTAATATTGATTACTTAAGATTTCACGTGGAACATGGTGTAATGGTTGCAGCTCCTTACAAACATTTTGTAAAACAAAAAACTTGGCGATTAAAAAGAGTGGCGGAGACTTTATTGCCAGTTCTTCTCTTCCGTTCTATGCCCTTGATTTGAGAACTGGCCTTAATGTAAAATTAGAAGCTTTTAATATATATTTCTTTCTTTCTTTTACCTATATGAATAAGTGATTTTGACTTGACTAAACTAGCTAATTTTAAAAAGACCAGCAATGCTCTAAGCTTTTTAGCAACGAAGTATGAAGGCTCTCTAGCCTGTTTCATAGGAAAGATGACAGCCATTTTTCTTACCAGCTTAACGCATTATTATTGCAGAATTTCGTGATAAGTTTCTCAAAAAAATTGCATTAATGACGGTACTCACTAAAAACATTGCCCTTTCAAAAGCGTCTCTCAAGCCAGACCAATTTCATTTACATTTAATGTTCAATTTTAAACGAATTTCGATTCCCATTTACCCACGCCGCAATTTATCAAATATCCAATACCAATTCATATAAAATATTAAACAGATTATATTACAATTTGGAGCCTAAATGGATGCTGTATAAATATTCCCACAAGCTGACAACACATTGTGTTAAATTCCATGCCAAATGCGAGACGCCAGACTATGGGTGTAAAGTCTTAGAGATATTTTTGTAAGACAAATCACCTTTTTACCTTAACAAATTTTCAATGACAGATGAAGGAATTCGGACTATATTAAAAACTTATAAATGCACAGCCAGGTATTGAAGTCACGACATTACACACAATCACTCATTAGGCTAAAACCATATAAACATTCTAAATATAACTCAAAAATAATAACTTTATATTACCAACAGATTCGAAAGAAACGTCAATTACTTCTCATGTGTCCGCTGTGTATGAAAATAAAGTGAATAAAAAATACAGAGTCACATTCGTATAACAAAAACAAACTGCGTACACGACTCTAGTCTCTACGGTAATGAGTTGATTTACGAGAAATAGCTCTGTTTTTTCGTGATATTTTCCGTACAAATTTAGGTTTTGATTGTGCAATACTTTTATTCTTGTGGGTATATTTATTTAGAACGCTTGATGTACATAATATATTTATTGTATAACTATAGGTGCTTTTCTGTATTTTAAAAAGCTTTTAAAATTGCTTTTAGTTTTTTGTTTTTATTTTAGATGTTAGTTCTGTAATTGTCTAAATTGTGATCGGTAATTTAATTTTTGCTAATTTAGTTAGTTTACACCTTTTGCACTTTACGCTTAGTATTTCTTTTTCCTTAATAGAAGCCTGAAGTTGCCTAGATAAGATAGCTTGTTAGCGAAGCCACCCGTTGCCTCCTTAATAATTTATTTTATCTGATTGTATATATTATACAATCAGATAAAATAATCTGATTGTATATATTAATGCAATATATAAATAAATAATAATAAATGATTATCTATTATTATTTATAAATAAATAAAAACAAGATAGTATAATTTTATATAGTTTCAACATTAAGACAGTTGCAGCGGATCCTTTAAATTAATAACCTAGGTTTAAAAGTATTATAAAAACAGTAAAATGTATAGAACATTTACTGTTATTGAGAAAAATTTTAAGATGATAATACAGGGAAAAATAATTCGGACCTACGGGGAGGCGGAAAATTGGATTCATTGTCATCCGATACCCGATAACAATAACACAACTGAGATACACCAGAGTTTGTATTACAGATCTCTTTTCATTCATTTGAGGAATAATGAAACCATTTAAAAAGAATTTTTGTAGCATTGATAACACTTGTTGATTCAAACGAAATTTTAAATTTAGAACACTTATATGGGTATTACTGTTATATATAAAATTTTTGTTATACATAAAACTTTTTCATGTTTATTATGATCTTTACAAATGTGGTTTTTGTATAAAGCAAAATATTAGGGATGTTAATTTTTTCGTAAGTAATTGTCAAATTGTTATCAATAATAACACTTGCCGATAAAACGATTACTTAACTAAACCTACATACGCTACGTATACTTTGAAGGGGATATAGCATTGTATGCAATGTCCGAAGGTCCCTCCTACTAAGCTATCATTAAACATGTGAGCACGCTGAGTACTGTGTACTATATTAAGTAAAAAATTAATTACAATAAACAAAATTCTGGGGGTAGTGTGCAGCCCAAGTGTGCTCCAAGAACTGGGTTTCTTTGTACCGGGAAGGCCAAGGTTGTTTGCGATACCAAAGGCCAAAACCAGTCTGTTGCACAGATCCCCGTTATCAAAGACGTTGCTCCTACTGAATGCTGTCTCCGCCACTATCGACATATTTATGTTCGTAGAGTGAATTCACAGTAGCGATATTGTGTATATCATGTGTTTAATATTATATACTTTATTATGTATATAATATCTTGTATGTTATATATATTATGTTACAGAGACCAGTCTCTCACATACACTTCCTAATGTTATAATCTTAGTTTAATCATAAAAACCTTGTATGTATATGTGAGAGAAGAAAATAAAGATTATTATTATTATTATGTTTATTTAATTTTTCTCGACATTATCGTTTTGGCACAGTATGTAAGGATAATGTATGTAACTTTGTAATAAATAATTTCATTAGTAATTTGTCATTATACCTCTGTTACTTAATATTACTGTTGCATTTCATGTAAATACTCTTTAATGTATAAATTTTGATACTCAATTCTTGGAAAAGACAAATATAAAATTGAAATATCAAATGCAAGGAAACAGGTTATTTTATTCACTTTCGCGTCGTATTTGCCTACGCGGGCGGTGTGACCACAATTTATAGTGACTTGGACTGGCTTACCGCCAACTATCTCGTTAGCCGGACTATCTTTAGATAGAGTTAACTTGATCTAACCACTGTATTTCCAATATAACAAAGGTATAGTCAGTTTATGATTTAAATGACGAAAGATTTTAGTTATTTATTTTATAAATTAAAGTTGACCCGGCGAACTTCGTTCCGCCTAGCAGTCTAATAATATCGTGTTAACTTTAGTTAAACTTAACTTAGGATTTCATTAACTTTAATACAATTTTTTTTTCAAATACGGAAATGTTTATTGTTTCCCGTTGCGAAAGAAGAATGACAGTTTTACACATTAGGCCTCTTGTCTCTAGCGCCAATATTATAATATATACGTACAACATTTTTTGTTATGTAATCCGGCGCAAGAACAATGTGGTAGGTTTCTTTTATATGCGTAATTTTGTCAACAGATGGCATCAATGCTGTTTGCATTCGTAAAATTAATTAATTATCTGATATTTTATTACTTATTCTGCTATTCGGAGCCGAGAAGAATCCATACATATAGAATACGGTACAGCCGATCTTGAGTTATAAGTGGTGTAACTAACACGACTTTGTTTTATATATTTAGATGAAAGTACTCATTGTTTTCTATAAATAAGAGCGCAACAATATGTGTCCTGTTGGATGCGTACAAATTCTTTTGATAAGACATAGCAATTATCAGCACCATTAGGGCCTAGTGACAGCGTGTGACTACCATCCCTGATTGGGTTCGATCCCCGGCTATGCACCGATGGACGATCAACCGTCTTAGTGCGTATTTAACAGTCGTTCGTACGATGAAAGAAAACATCCTGAGGGCATACAAAAAACAAATACATAAATCTGGGACTAAGCGCTTTAGCGCTTGTGGTTTGTTTTTGTTTTTTTGTGTTTACGTCTATTCTAAAGCCATTTCCATCGGAGGCTCATATGAATGAAGCTCTGTTGTGACTGTTTTATCTAAAGTACTCATCTATCTTTTTTCAGCACAGCTATTTGACCGAAATAAACGAAAGCGAACTTATGTTAATAAGTGCCATTTGATTTATGTATGACAGGATTTTAGGTTTTTTATGTACATTTTATTGTAAGTTGATAATTGATATATCATTAGAAGCCTAATTTATTGTTCTAGCAATCTGGCTATCATTAGCTCGCGTGTGAAATAAAAATATGTGACCCATACCTGTCTAATTTTGTCAAGAGTACGCATGAATCGATTTTAGAATTTACGTATATTCTATTTTTACCACAGATAGAAGTATTTTGAGAACATAGATTACAGTATCGTTTACATTGTACAAGTTACGGTTGAAACTTTTCACGTATTTTCGTTCCACAAGTAGAAAATAACACTTTATTTATAGGAGAGAGTTACACTTTACGATTCAGCAATCTACGTGTTATTTTGGAACGAGTATGTGAGACCAATTCATAACCCAAACGATTTTTATAAGAAAGGCTTTAAAAACAAATAATATAAAAACTCTGATTATTCACGTTCTCTATCCATAACAATGATTAGTGTGAATAGCCCCTTATACAAGTATTTTGCCTAATTATCCAAATATAGTATGAATTCCGTTGATTTTTGTTTTTATTATGCATTAATTGAGGTTTTGGGGTAATTGCCGATCGTTAGATATAGTTCTAAAAATAGAATTAGTTAGGTGCGTGTAAACGTTTCAGTGAAACACAATGAGGCCGTTTCCCTTTCATTGCTATTTTAGTTGAATTTTATCTTAAAGTAGGTTAAAGAAAACACGTAATGTGGGTGAATGACAGATATAGAAAACTGTTACAGGGATGACTTTCAGAGCTGCAATTTTATCATGAACTAACATCGGACCTATTATTTTCACATGGCGAGTCTCAGGTGAGAATAGGTTATTTGATACCCTTTACGCCTTCATAGACGAAATATATTTTTTTGTATTAAAACAAGCTGCCCCCACGAACTTTGTTTCTCTTTAATGTGATTTTACTTAGCGTACCTTTTTAGAACATACCAACGTGGAACATTTTGCTATGCTACCCCAGAGACGGCTCGGTTTTCCGGAATGAAAACTTTTTAGGTTTTTCTGTGATTTTTTCTCTATATAAACCTCAGAGATCAAGTCAGAAGATTTTAATTAACAAATAATATATAGGTGTTGATCGTAGAGGGGTGAAAATAAAGGGTTGTATGTACTTTTGTATGCTGTATCATAAAACATATTAACAAAAAAAATTGTCTAAAAATAAAAAATTCTTTTGTTTTGTAATAATTTTGTAACACCCGTTATTACTTTGAAAGATAGTAGCTGATTCTCAGCCCTACTGAATATGCATAAAAATTTCGTCCAGCCGTTTCGGAGAAGTATGGGAACGAATATTGTGACACAAGAATTTTATATATTAGATTTACTAAGTACTAAGTTAAATATTTGAGGCACTTAAATTTTCTTGCTAGCATTATGTTCCGTTAACACAAAGCCCACTTTTGATATATTAAAGATTACATAGAATGCCTTCAAAGACAACATTCAAAGCCAATGTAATAGCATATCCTATATTGAAGATTATATAACGTCGCGCATGCATTGAGCTTAAACCAGACTAGGATTCATCTATTAAATTATTCATAGGTCAATTTGTTCGACGTTAACCAGATGGGCCGTGGGAGATCGACCTTTGTGCTTATGTAAGCTCACAGGTAACTAAAGTGTTTGGATACGTGTTTCATGAAATTAGACGCTATACATATGAAAATAAATAATTGATGACTGTGTTTTGATAGGAATTAAGTATCCATTTATCATATCGGAAAATTATTCTTTATTTTATCTCTTGTGTTGATAGCGTAAGGTATTAATTATCTAGATAATTTTATATAAATGGTATAGTCATTTAATCGGGTAAAATGTTTCGTGAATTTCAATGAAAAACAAGATATTGATAGTATCAGTAGAGTAATTGTAAGTAAAAGTAATTTAAATGGAACAGTAGGCGAACTCACATATACAAGATTACATCCCTTTTCAAACACAGTATCATAGTTGCAAAGTGTTGTTCAATACAGCTAGGCACAGTATATTGCTTCTTTAATGAAATGGCTCGTAAGAAATAGGAGAACCCCCCTTCGGGAGTGGAGGGGGTGTAAGCACCTGCGCAGGATGCACCGCGTGCAGTTTCCAGCCGCCGCGCCAGTCCGTCTGGCGCCAATACCACCCGTTTCCACCCTGTAGGGTTGGCACCTGTTTTGTTAAGTACTTTTTGGTCGATTAGGATTAGAATAAAATTCAAGATCTTCGTCATTTGTTAATCATAACAATTTAAACAAATACCGGGGATGCGTAAACTCCACATGGAGCTCTTACTATTATATCTATTCAAGCTTTTTCACAGATCTATTAATAATAAAACAGCCTTAAATTTCTTACTAAAGGAACAATAATGATAATGGGTTCCAAGGAATGCCAATATGCAGTAGTATTGGCCGTACAAGTACCAAAACTGTGTGTCAGTGGACAAACATTTAAAACATATGTTTGTTCCACTTAATCCAAATAAAACTTAATATCTTGTAGCAAGTGACAACCCTAACCTAGACTCCCACGCTCACTTGTTTTCAACTGTGATTGATAATTTGTTATTGGAATGCGTATCTCGTTTCAAAAACATTACAATTTCAACGATACTCGTTTAAAAATAGATACCAAGTCTTAATCGCTTTTATTTCGGTATTATCTGTAAGTTGTTGTTTGTTCTCTACAAAGATTTTATTGTCGGAGAAAATTTTGATTTGAGTTAAGAATACTATTTTTTTATTAAAGTTCACGAAAGATGATACAACAATTAGAGCGGTCATACAATTTTTCGATACCATTAGTACGATTTGTCGTTTGTCTCAACTCAAAGTTAGTGATTCGTTTCAGCGATTACCTCTTCATCAGCGCAAAATTTCTGTCCAGCAAGCATTCACTTGAGGTTTGAGAAGAGAAAAAAGCGCGGCGCTAACTCGTCACCATTACGGAATTCATGGAATTTTGCCATCGTTTTCATTGATTTGTGACACGGTGTATTGTCTTGATGAAACACATGTTATATGCCATGCTAAAATATATAAACTATATGTTATCTAACCACCTCATCCTTGATACTATGCGTGTGAGAGTAACAAATCTAGTCAATCACCTCATTATTTTCATCTTTAATATAGGACTCCAATACGGGTTATAGACTCAAGTCACCGTGCCAAGTGCACGAGAGACACACGTCATCGACTTTTAGTTCTAATACATTGTTATGTCCCGATATTCACATAGCAATTGATTACTGCGCTTAAAGAAGTGCACAGTTGGTGCTCAGTAAACTTAGTTAACTTATCTTAGATCGTTCACTAAATACATTTCCTAATAATATTCTCAAACTCAAAATATCTTTATCCATATAGGTAAGCAAGTACACTTATAAACGTCAAATTTAAATATTCTACTAATGTATAAGATAGTAGCTACATTACTAAAAACGTATCAAACATCAATCTTAACCTATGAAAGCAATATCCGTTATCAACTATAACACTTGCTACCAATTCGATAAAGTGAAGAAAATATCGAATAAGGTAAGCAGTGAAACATTTCACCGCTATTATTAATGGTATAACGTAGAAGCGATCCTTCGCACGCTCAGGCATTAAAAGCACTTTTTCCGCAACTTTTAAAAGCCTCGTTAGCATTTGTTTCCGTTTTATTCGACGTTAAAATCGTATTGGCGTTTTATGCTTTTTTAATCACTTTAACAATAATTTGTTTATTTTTTATTTTGACTTTAAAATATTAGGCGCATAATCTATCAGTGGGAGAAATACTGATTGATTGGGTATGCATGTTTTAAAGCAGATTCAAATCCGGTAGCCGAATATATATTATTTATTATTATCACTAGCATGGCCTAGTTTTTAGTTTTTTCAAAGGCCGCAACGCACTCACGAGCCCTCTGGCATTGAGAGTATCCATGGGACATCACTTAGGATCAGGTGAGCCTCTTGCCCCTTTGCATCCTATTATACGCCTAAAGAGACCTGAACAATAAATAAAAATATGAAGATATCCCACAGTGTGGATGTAAGAGTGACGACAAGTGAACTCAATAGATTTTGTCCGTTTAAAAGTGATCTTAAAAATGTTATTTTATTCAATTAAAAGTTGCCACGTTTTAACATCAACCTACCAAAATTTCACAATACTTTCAAAATATATCAAAGAATAGATCTGCGTGCATACATTTGTGTGCAAAATTTTCCTCGTATTAGACTAGTCTCAAAGGAGATGAGTGGTTATTATATTTACAAAGGGACCTTAAAAACGAGCTTTAAAAGCCCGATGGTGGGATGGGTTCTATGGACAAAAGCTGGGAAATACTCACACTTTTAAATGCCAAAAATAACCTGCTCAAAATAAATGTTATCTATGATGTTAACACCGTTTATTTTTCAATACAATTGTTGTCTTTAATGAAAACATAAATTTTCATTCCGACTCAGTTAAAGATGTTACTATCTTGGCTCGCTGTCTAAATACACTAAGAAATGTACATTTAATTTCTCCTTACGTTTTATTTCTCGAGTGTCCTTACAACTGAGTGCCAAGAATGGACCATCGGATTTACAATAGCTTTAAAGCAGTAACCTTGACCATCGCGTACTATGCCAAAATTCATGACCCAAATAGTATAAAAAACGTTTAAAAACTCACTTATGACCTTTATATGGAGTGAAGTTTCTACCAACTGTTTCGCCACTTAACTTATAAATTGTTAGTTACTTAACTTTACTTTAGAAATATTTGGTTACTTAATGTTAGTTTAGAAATTGTTAGTTACTTTGCTATATTGCGTAGTTTAAGAGCGAAGTAACGCACTTACGAGCCTTCTGGCAATGTGGGTGTCCAAGGGCGGTGGTATCACTTAACATTAGATTGGCGGAGGCTCGTGCCCGTTTGCCTCCTATTACTTTTTATTGTTAGTTACTTAATTTACGTTTAGAAATTGTTAGTTACTTAATTTACGTTCAGTTCAGTTAAGTTTTTTCCAACTGAGGGTAAATATAGAGATACCGAAGTTTTATGGAAGAGGTGGAAAACGGGTAGGTGGAACATTTTAAAGTGTTAACCGCCGCTCATGAACACCTGCAACGCCGGATAGCGGGTGTATTGCCAACCTTCCACGGAATGGTCCACTCTTTTCTTTGGTCAATTAAGTTGTTTATTCTTGGTATTCATTTAAAAAATGTAGAAAGAATTTTAATACCAATCCTTTTAAATGTTTTCAATGTATTTTATAATAAGTAGAATATATGAAATGTTATGATAAGCTTAATTGAATAAATTAAATTAAAATGTAAAGTTTATCATATCGCTTGCTTTAAATTATCTCATTTAATAAACATATCGGTCGGCAGCAAACTTAATTAAAAATTGTGTTGTTTAATAAACATAGGAAATGTAGCAGATTAATTTCTGTGGCTGTTGCGTTCTTAAATTATTGATACGCAGCACAGACTTCCAACCAATAACATATTTTGTAAAGCCGGTAATCAAAACTCCTTCGGGTTAAATGTCATATAAGTCACGAAATAACATATCACCTTAGTTGATTGATATGTTTTAAAGTGAGTCTACTATATAAAAATAAGTCGGGTTTTCCTTCCTGACGCTATAACTCCAGAACGCCCGAACCGATTTCCACGGTTTTGCATTCCTTGGAAAGGTCTCCGGCTCCGTGAGGTTTATAGCAAAGAAAATTCTGGAAAAATTTAAACAGAAAAGCGGGATCATCAAACGAAATGTTACATAAAACGACGCCATCTGGTGGCGAAACGTAGTTCGCCGAGTTTGCTAGTTATTTATATTTATTTAGCATTAGAATTTGTCTAGTTGTTAAAATTTCCACAATTATTATTATGTTTGTTAGGATAGATTAAGATAAAATCAATCAGAATATTTAATTGAACACGTAATAGTAGAGTCATATATATTCATTCTCGTAGCTATATTTAGCCGACAGATCTTTCTTTTGTCCGTTCGTGGGAAAATAAATTACCCTTTGAAAATGTAAATTGCGCGGGTCATGGATGCTGAAAGGAGAAGAAAAGCTTACTGTTTTAATAAGCCTTTTCTTATAAAATTTAATGAAATATACGATTTAATTTTTTCCATAACAATGGAAAAACTACGCTTTAGTGTTCACAGTATAAGATAATCGAATTGTCAGTTTGTTGGAGTGGAGTAAATGCAATGCACAACGGTTTCAATATTCCTGAATTAACTGAGTGTTTTTATTGCCATTTGAAATATCTTAAAGTATTTCTTTATGTATTTTCTCTTAGCGAGTGCCTTTTTATAGCAAGTTTTATTTGAAATTACTTAATTTCAACACGCAAATGAAACCTCTGGAATATTTATCGTTTTATATTTGCTTATGCATTTCAACGTTCTTTTGTCTTATCATACATTTTTAAATCTTTTATGTATATTTTATATTTAATTTTACTTGTTCATTCTCTATCTGTTCCTTAATAAAGTATAATTCACTATTCATATTTTTCTTATTAGTCGACTTGAAAAAACGAAGTTTATAGTTCCATGTATACTTAATATTAATAACAAAACATACATGGAAACCGAATAACGTATATAGGAACTAAATTATAAATATATTTTCAACAATAAAACTTTTATTGGCGCATATTGAGTACGATAAACCATTTATATGGAAAATAAAATCGCAATACCGGATTGAACTTTGATCTTCAAATCCAATCAATTGCTGACATTTTGTACCTTTTACTTAGGATTGCAGTGTGAATAAATTCGTGATAATTTGTCAGTTCCAAATTAAAGGCTATTCTTGTTAACAATTATTAGCTATAAAGAAACGTCTATATAGAGTGTAAGTATTGTGTTTTGCAGATGGTCTTTATTAGAAAAACCCTATTCACTTTTTCATAGAACATGAATGTGAAAGACCCATCGAGAACAGAGAAAAAATATGTAATAAATCACAACAAAAATAATAATATTGATAAGTAACGAACGTAAAAATGAAACACAAATAATAATAAGGACCCCTTTTTATTACCAGTATTTAATGATCGTTATATATTTTATATAAATATATTAATTCTCCTGTGTATAATTAACAGTCTAGAAATAAAACTATAAATGCTTGATTAATCATTGCATCGTTATTTCAGTCTAATTAACTGGATCAATATTAATATAATACAATTAATAATTAACACAATTGCAGATATGGTGTGATTTCAAATAGATTCGGTATTCATATCGTATAATTAACCATACAGTTCAACGTTGATTTTGATTATGTCAGCAAATAATTTTGCTTGATTGAGTAAAAATATGTGAGAAGGAGCATAATATCCTTAATTCATACGTGTATTTGTACCGTCAAAAAACGCCTACTAAATTTACATTCATTGTCAATTCATACATTACAAAACTATTCTTTAATGAGCTGTATACATATTGAAACAAAAATAATGTATTATACAAATGAGAATGTTACTTTAAATAATTAACAAAAATACTGATAATAGCTATAGGTACGTATTAGAAGGAGTTAATGTTTATTATTAATGGAGTTTACTTCATGTTTTGCAAGCTTGTGTTAAGATCTCAGTTAATGACTCTACATCGAGCAAGTGCTGTGTAATACTTGCGGTTTAGATGCTTAGTCATGTAAAGCGTGAAGATGCTCGACCTAATTCTTAGACGAGTTTATAACTGTATAATATTTAAGGGACTACGTTATTTACATACAAAAGAAAGCTATTTAGCTTATTTAATGTAAATAAAACATGAGTGTAATATTAAATGTTTCTTTTCATCACTTTATAAGGAGATAACCCGGACAAAAGGTTATTTATTTATGCATGAGTTATTAGAAACTTAGTTGATTGTTTTTTTATTATATTTTCGTTTATATATTTTTATAGGTATAGATAAATACTTAAAGAATTTCATGTGGAACATTGCAGCTCCTTACAAACATTTTGTAAAACAAAAGCTTGGCGATTAAAAAGAGTGGCGGACAGTTTATAGCCAGTTCCCTTCTCTTCTACGCCCTTGATTTGAGAACTGACAGTAAATGTAAATTAGTTCAAAAGTGTACAATGTGGTACAAATGAATAAATGATTTTTGACTTTGAATTTTGTTAGGAAATTTCTGATTATTTTATTAGCAAAGAATATTTTGCACTGCTGCTTAGTGTGCAATTTATTTCCTATAATAATTATTTTTTGCGTGATGTTTTATTATATATGTGTCAAAGTGAGTTGTTATTTTGAATCTCGGTATATGGACCTGTTTTAGGAACAGGCGACTTCAGAATTTTGCCTAATCCACAATAATGAAAACGAAATTGTTATAACCTATTCTGCCTACGATAACATAGTAAGATTTGTGCTTCGAGGGGTTGTTTACCTGTATAACATTTCTTAACACAAATACTATTTTATTTATGGCAACTGTGAAGCGATCCTTAATCCCAGTGTCAATATTGCAATGTCGAGGTGCTAGGATCTGAAGATAAATCCCACAGCGGGTGGAATTGAATCGGCTTAGCCATACTTAGTTATTCCCCGTATTTATAGCTTATAATATATTTTGCATTTATTTATGGGTCAAAACTGAAATTGTTATATACAATATTTATAACGATTTATTTATTTATAAGTTCTAAAACAACGTGTATGCATACAATCTATACAAGAAAATATTACATACATATACATCAACTTAAGCAAGCTAGCAAGGGTACAAATTTAACAAGCAACCACAAAATAAAAAAAAAACAAAAGAATAAATTGATAATATTTAAAAAAAGTTATAACTAAAACTAAATAGAAACTTAAACTTCATTAAAAATGTTAAGTGATACCGCCGCCCATGGACACTCTCCATGCCAGAAGTTGCCAGCCTTTTAAGAATTGGTATGCTCTTTTCTTGAAGGACTCTAAGTAGAATTGGTTCGAAAACATTTGTGGGTAGCTGGGTCCACATAGCGGTGGTGCTGCAAAGTAGTGTTCTCGTCAGTTTTAAAATTTTCAAAATCATATGGTCGATTTTGAAAATTTTAAAACCGAATTTTAAAGTTGCCGTTTGTCAACTTTCCAGCTATATATATATCAACAAACACTTACAAATGAAATACGATGAAATCCGCCATTGCACCGATATCGTAATGGATTACGTTGTTACAAATTGCATTTCTAATCTTTATTTCTCTTTTATATTTCCACCACTCCTAGGGCGTAAATCACGCTTCAGTCAAAGATTTGAAGCGTTTTATTAGCTTTAAAGAGTTTTGTTATTTTGACCGACTTCGATAAATTATTCTCATTTCAGAATAATCACCTTCCTAGAACCTATAGATCACTGCCATAATGCTTTAAATTGATTAAATTTTTAAAAGTAAGGTGCCTTTATAGCTAGTATTTAGTTAGTTATTGGTTAACTTATACCAATAATTATAAATAGCTTAATTTATGTTAATGTTGAGAATTCATGACATTTGCATGCCTATTTTTATATGGCTGATGTGCGGATTTTTTATAGTTAATCGATCTGAATGTATCATTTTCTTTGCAAATAAACGATTTATTTATTTAGTCTTAATTATGTATGTTCTGCAATTACATACATACGTATTACGAAGATTGGTAGGGCGAAAAATGAGATGCGGACGAGGATACACTGTTACCGTGTCCTGCCTATGACGCTGGTGCGATGGTAGTGGGTATGCACAACGCGAGTCCAATATATATAAACCTCCATCACAAAACAGTCGCGGCGCAGGTGGGTATAGGAATCGCGTAAAAAAAAAAGGAAAAAGGAGGCGATATTTGATAATTGCAATTGCAATTTAACATTCGCTCGAACGGTGAAGGAAAACATCGTGAGGAAACCGACATGCCTTAGACTTAACAAAAAGTCGACGGCGTGTCAGGCACTAGAGGCTGATCACCTACTTGAATTGAAAAATGATCATGAAACAGATTCAGAAATCTGAGGCCCAGACCTAAAAAGGTTGTACCGCCACAGATTTTTTTTTATTTGAAAATTGTAACATAAAACACTTGGGTATTATGTGTGACTCTTACGTTTGTTATCGAAGTACAATTTGAGGCCATATTCTCAGAAAACATTTGAATTTCCTTCTTAATATGTATATCTTTCGAAACACGATTGATACGCTATAGTTTGCTTCCATTACTAAATGACGTCTTGAGTACTAAAATAAATAGCCTAAGTTTTGAGATTCTAAAAGTGCTAAGTATAATGTAAATTTTTTAAACAGCACTCTAGTTTCCATCTACTTACAAAATATATTTTCTTTAACTGAATATTTTCGTTTCTTATTTTAAATAGACGGATATCCATAAAATATTCTGTAAAAGATCGTTTACGGTTTGGCAAAAGTGCATGGTTCGAGAATATCGGTGCAAAATTTGAATAATAAATTTTTCACACTTATTTTTTTTTATAAAACAGGGGGATAACGGGCTGGAGGCTCATCAGATATTAAGTGATATGCCCATGGATACTCTCAATGCCAGAGGGCTCGCAAGTACGTTGCCGGCCTTTTAACTTCTAATATTTAGCACTGATAAAGTGAAAAAATTATGAATAAATTTTCAGATCACTTTTTGTGTTTTAAAACTATTTTTCTTATTATGTATATTGTCTTATTTTTATCTTATCAATACTTGCATGTTATCTTTAGCAAAAATCAAATATCAGTTCAGAACAATTGTATTTAATAACAGCTACAGAATTATCTAAAACATACACAAAAGACAGAAACATACAAAATATTATTTTGAGATTTTGAGAGTATGGAAATACTTCAAATATAAGCAGACCATTCATAAACATTTGAAAGCAAATATAAGAAATAATGAGGGATGTGAACGAACGGAAAGAATATATTTTCACCTGCGATTCCGGAGTCGGTAGACCCAGCTTTATATGAAAACCAAATTTCATGAATAATTTATGGCATTGAATAGCATTCGGCAATATTATATAAACAGGCCTGGGATGTGACCTTTTGGTATATAATATATATAGATAGTTTCCACGTTATTGAGTAGGTAATATACGCTTAAAATACATCTTCTAGTGATAATTTAATATAGTTGGCGCTTTTATGCAATTAAAATACAACGTGGAAGTTTTTATTACTAAAGTGCTTTGTGGTTTTAAGCTTATTAAATCTGGCATGATATGATATTTCTTCGGTAAATGGAATATCCGAAATAACTACTATTTATGTATATTACTAGTATACCGCCTTTTTTTGTGAGGAAACCGACATGTCTTAGACCCAAAAAGTCGACGGGATGTGTCAGGCACTAGAGGCTGATCATCTACTTGCCTATTAGACTTAAAAATGATCATAAAACAGATTTAGAAATCTGAGGCCAAGACCTAAAGAGGTTGTAGTGCCACTGATTTATTTTATTTATGTTATAGATAACATTTACTAGATTTACAACGAGCACGAGCAGCGAACTTACGTCTGTAATATTACCGAGTAATTATTTTTTGTTTCTATTATTCTATGAGATATTAGTTTAAATTTTACAGCAGTTTTCGAGATAATTCTGAATTTTAAATGCAATGCTCACGTTAAACGCGGAGTGAATTTTAATGAATGAAAAGGAAAAATAAATTTTCAGGCCTTTCAAACTTCGAATGTTTAAAGATTAAAATAAACAAATAAAAGTAAAGTTTTGTAAAGTGGCAACACGTAAAGAGCAATGACCCCGTGGAAATAGCGTCGGTCACGATATCGAGCGTTGAGGTGAAATTATTTGAAGTCAAGAGCTCTTTCCTTGTTATGTCCGGGATACACGAGGCTAGTTTTTCAAGCTAGGATAGCAAGTTAGTTCTGTCTTGGCTTGCTGACCTGGCTTGGAACATGCAAGTTCTGTTTACGTGAGGCTAGGATTATTTTAAGCTAAGTACTATCGCAGTGACTGAGGTGACCACACGTCCAAATTGAGTTGCACGCAAAAAAAAACACTATTTGATTGAATGAGTTACTTCAAAAACTGTGCCAATTCGCGCTAAATTTTTTTGTAGTGCTGAATCACGTTTAGATTTGTCTTTATAACTTGAAAGGGTGGCGTTCTACAGACATTCATGGTCACGGTACAGTTGTACAAACTTTAAATTAATATCCATACTGAGTTTGCGCGTCTTAAAATCTCAAAAACACGTCGCGGTGACAAAAATAAACTAAACGCGTGGTTTCTGCTTACTAGCCGACTGAAAACTAGCTTGCCACATGAAGCTAGTACACAAGCCAGGATAGTAAAATGAGTGGCGGGGGGCGCTACTATCCTAAAAACTTGAACTCCATCGTATTAAAAACTATCTCAGAAATTAAGCTTGTTTTGTCTACACGAAGCCAGAAGTACTAGCTTGCTATCCTAGCTTGGAAAACTAGCCTCGTGTACCTCGGGCATTAGAGAACTTTTGTACGAGAGATTTGTACGCGTCCAACACTATGCAAATGTCCGCAAAATATTTTTGAATTGGCTAAGTAAGTCTCATGCCCATGGATTACACGATCACTTAACATGGGTCATGCATTCTTATCCCGGTTACACACACACATTAGGTACCAGCCGTAGCTAAATAAGTTTAAAGACTTTCCTTATAGGCCTATATTACGGCAGACAGAGAAGTGATTTCTACAATTGCAACAGTTTTCAATTTTATATTTTTCGTGAAAATATCTAAATAATTTATTGATAGGAACTTATCTTAAAAAAAGGAAAATCATCATCCCTTGTTTTAATATAATCAAAATAACATTAAATGTCAAACCACACGCCTCAACACTCTCATGATCTAATTATTTGAGTTACTTTAGTTCTTTATATATATGATTTATAACAGATTATACAAATTACCTACCAAAATCCATTAACACAACACAATAATTATTTAACATTAAAGCTACATTAGGAATATACACCGCTCGTTAGGAACTAAAATTGGCTCAACTTTGATAAATTATTCATGCAAATATTCAATACAAATGTCCCTGAGACGCCGGGGATTTGACGTTTGACAATATTGGAGTCTATGGAATAGATGCTACATCTGCCGCGATCATATCAGCTGTGGGCTCTTTTGTTTTTCGTATCGATGTTCATCTGTCGTTTTTATCTTGTCATTATGATCAGTGTTTTCCTTCTTATAGGCCGTCGAATCTATCAATTGAATCTACAGTCTATGCGCATCTCTAATACGGGGTTTTGTATTAATTGAATGGTGTTGGTGGGTTGTTGGCCAAACGAGACATAATATTCATAATATTCCTTAAAATGTATTTTTTTTATATTTAGTATTTAGTCTACATCATATGTCAATTGTCACTTTACGTTAAGAGTTACATAAATAGATTAACTATACGATATCTTAAAGTTTCACCTCGTTTTTATCATATATTTATTTATCATTTGTGTACGTATGTAAGTTAATCAGTTATTTAAATTTCTAAAATATAATTAATTCCAAATTACCGCAACCATATAATCGAAATAGGTCGAATTCGAAAACAGAAAAATTTCTAAAGTACACGTTTAAAAGTGATTTAACTTCAAAACGCAGAATAACTCATTTAAAATCTCCATTCCAGTACTTTGAAAGATCAATTTTAATATGCTAAAAAGCTTAAGGTGAAAAACCAAAATTACTTATAAAACGAGATAATGAACGCAATTAAGGCGAGCATTTCTCTGGAGTTTTATAAAACATTGCTTTTATTATCTTTTCTAATTAGCTATCTGAAGCTTAGAAAATGAAACCAAGAGTATGAGATTGTAAGATAGAGAGAGAAGGATAGTAAAAAAAGAAAGAGAAAAGGATATCGTTTCGTTTAACAGTGATTGGTCAATCGGATCGACGGACTGTGTCGCTTGTTTGTGATTGGACCGTGAAATGAAAAATACCATAATATTCGCCTATTTAAATTTTCTATAAGATGTATAATAGTTTGTGGTATAGAAATATACATTTAATGCGACAAATAAGAAGAAGGCCTGCACTGATCTGGAATTATAACTATGCAGATTTCTAAACAATTTAAAATGTTTGAAAATGTAAAGTGCACCCAGCAAGTATAATTTTTGTTTTAACTTAATTTTTCAAGTTAAGTTAAGTCAATAAGTTATTAAGAGAACGGTTATATGTCTGTTGCGTTAGGGACTAAGGTGTAGAATAAAGTGGAACATTGTTAGTATTGATTTAAAAATAACAGAAAGATATTAGTGTTGAGTGCTGTGAGAATTTTTCAAGCAAGACAAATGAGGGAAAGAAATTCTTTCTATATTTACGGTGTGCTTAAAGCTTTGCCGTTTTTATATAGAGCATTATTTTTAAACGTCCATTAATATTATCCATGGCCATCATTCATTTAGTTTTAGTTATTATTATTATTTTTATCTTGTTTAAGTTTTTATTTTGTGGTGGCTTGCTTAATTTTTTCTCTTGATAGTTTGCTTATGTTCTAATATAATTTATGTGATTATAGAAGACAGGACACCAAAGAGCTGGCTGCTACCTCGGACAAAGATTTAGTCTAGCAATTCAAAGAGGGAACGCTGCCAGCCAGTATCTTCGGAATCTTGCCTAAAGGGACTCCTTTTAATAATATATTTTAGTTATTATATTTTAAGGTTAGTTGTTGTTTTTTTTATATAGATTTTAATTAGTTAAATATGTCACATATATTTTTTTACATATAACATATGAAAATTTAATATAATAAGTAATATTTGTGATGTCATATTTTCTTGTACAATTTTATGCATACACGTTGTTTTAGAACTTATAAATAAAATAAATACACTAATAACTTGAAAAAGTTGACACATTGTAATAATTTTTTTGTATATCTGCATTAAAATATAATACATATACCCAATAATTGTAGCATAAACATATATAGTATACACGTATACATTATGGAATAAAGTCACGAATATGCTATATCACACCACTTTAACAATTTCGTATATATTTTTTTAAACCCTTTCTATAAACTTCTTAACGCAACGATATATTACGGAATATTTTTTTACTTTGATGTTACTGCAGTTATATTAAGAGAAAAGCACTGTCATTTACATAATCAGCTAAAGATCTCGCCGGTGGGATCGCTTTAAAATACATCAATCCACTTTAAACGCATTTTACGCTAGAGATACCGCCAGCAAATAAAACCTCAATAAACGGGGTTTTATTGCCAAAAAAATACTTTGAGTTAATTTTAAAATACTAGTGGCGGTACAATCTTTTAGATCAGGGCCTCCCTATACAATTTAAATAGGCAAATAGGTAATCGACCTTCTGTCACATACTGTCGACATACACAAAATGGTCGCACGGCATAAATGCGTACATAGACAGAAAGCCCATTGGTGCACAGCCAGGGTTCGAACCTACTACCCTAGGGATGACAGTCGCACGTTGAAACCACTAGGCCAACACTGGTACAATTTAAAAAACCTATTGTCATGTTTTTTAACTACTATTAACCAATCTTGAATAAGAGGATAAATATTATATTCTGTTTGTAATCGATAAACTTTAATAATGAAATGTTAAAAAAGATTTTTTTAAGATCTGGTCACAGTTTGTTTGTTCTAAATATTTTTAAATATGATATATTGATCTTCAGGACCTCGGGTTCAAAGAGAAAAAATATTTTTGTTCTTTTATTATGGGCTGGGACGCAAACAAGCAGGTGGGTAACTATAATTAATGTGCTAACCGCTACCCACATTTATCTGCAAACATGTGTCTTACAGGTGTATTGCCGACCTTTGAGGGAATGGAACGCTCATTAAGTGATCCTTTAGGTTAGATAGAAAGGGACACCTTTATTGAGAAAGGTTTTGGGCTATATTAACATCACGCTAAAATCGAAAGGCGTTTAAAAAAAAAATGGCGATTAAAAAGAGTGGCGGAGAGTTTATTGCCAGTTCTTCTCTTCCGTTCTACGCCCTTGATTTGAGAACTGGCAGTAAATGTAAAATTAGAAGCATTAATATTTATTTCTTTAATGACGAATCACAACTGTACATTGTTACCTACGTGAATAAATGAATTTTGAATTTTGTTTTTTTTTTATTGAGATGTTGCACGAAACTAAGCAAGAAATGTCTATACTTATTTCAAATTAGTAAATCAGTCCTGATATTCAAGCCTGAATGGTACAAAATTTTTCTTTGATATTGTGACATCAATTGCCTGGGGTACGTAGACCTCTAATTAATTATACATTTGATATGTTCGTATCAAATTTCTCAAAGTTTAGATGTGAAGCGTTTTTTCAACCTAATTCTCATGTAGAGTTTTCGTGAGAATTTTTACATAAACATTTATTATACTTACAATACTTTTTATAAATAAAATGATACGAAACTAAGTTCCTCATATATTGATACATCTGTATCTGACACATGTCAAGTTGTTTGGTTGTAGACATGGTTTCCTCAAGATTTTGTTCGTGTACGTTAACTGCAGACATGGAAAAAGTATGTGGCGCTCTACGCGGTATTTATTAAGTAATTAACAATATATTTATTTCCTAAATACTGTATATAATAATTATTATGAAAGATTTATTAATGCATCCATACAAAAATTGGTTAGTTTACATTTCTTAATAGGCGTATTAGTTGTGTTAATTAAATTATTATATTTTACGGTAAAAGCCTCCTCCATATTTTTAAATGTTTCTTTGTCTTGAGCAACATTCATTCAGTTTTTTCCCTGTTAGTTATATCAACGTCATCTGTCCATCTTTTCTTTTGTCGTCCTATACATCTCTTTCTTCTGTATAATATATGACTTATGTTTCATTATTAAACATTCCCGTATTTCTCATAACTATAGTGTTCAACCGTAGTTTAATTAAAAAAAATCTAATTATACGAAATCATCACTTAAATAGATGACGAATTGGGGCTTTTTGTATTTTATGTTATTGTTATTCCAACAAATACTCTTATTTTAAATACAATTTTTTAATAATTACATTAGATTACGTACCCATCTATATTGTACTGTATTATCTATGTACATGTTGAATCTATTATTTTAATTAAAACTCTTTGTAATAAAATTAAAAGATTACCTGTCCGTAACACGAGTGTTTCTCGTAACTTGATACTTTTATTACGTATATTGTGAATTTTAATTGCTTCCGCAATGTATTTAAATTGTTAAATGGAAACAATGAAGTTATTGCGGCATAAGTTAACGGACTAATTAAAATACGGGTGGATTAAAATTTTACCATTTTGCGTTAAGGCTGTTGTTAAGGTGTTTATTATGATACATGATTGTTGTTTTTGGGTTTTCTTATAAACGGTATAATTACATATTTATATCTGTCTATATGTGTCATTTGACGATGTTTTTTAATGAATTGCACCTGTAATAAATGATTATATTTATTTTTGTAAACTGTATCTCAATTTTAGAAAATACACGATTCGGACTTAAACGAATATTTATTTTTTATTTTAATGTAATTTTACTAATATATATATAATAGTTAGTTTAGTTTAGTTTATATATATATATACCTAAAGTTTTAATTGTGACGTTGGTAAACACTTCGTTGTCATGGAATTGGCACCTAAAGTAAGTTTTGACAATTACAATTATTAATATAACCTAAATTTATTTTATTTTTAATAAACCAATAATCTTGTTTAATAATACTAAAAAATAACCTTCAAAATGAAGTTAAAATTTGAGTAATTTTTGTCACCCCTCTGTCTATATTTATAGAAAGCCAATTAATATCACTATGAAGTGTTGAATTTAAAATTATAAAGATTAGGTAAATACGGTAATCATAATTTCTCGATACGAAGACGAGAAAACTATATATCTTTATATATATATAATTCTTCTGTAAGTGTGTATGTCACCGAACTCCTCTTCAACGGCTGGACCGATTTGAATGAATTTTTTGTATGTGTTTGGGTGGAGCCCAGGATGGTTTAGATTCACAAATCAGCCCAGCAGATGGCGCTGCAGTCGGTACTTTCATACTTTGTTTAATATCCTAATCGCTTGAAATATCATGAAGGACAACGTCTGTGGGGTCCGCTAGTATGCTTATATTTTCATACGTTTACCATATACTAAACTTATTTCCCATTAAAGTCGTAAAAAACGTTTCTAAATAAGTGGATATTACAATTAATATGATTAATTGAAATAGAAATATGAATAATAACTTTTACAAAAGAAATACGTTAATTGAATCGTTTGATTGATACTTTTTACTTGGAAATGTGTTAAACGGGCTTGACATGAAAGGTCAGTATGTGAATATTTAATTATGTCAGAATTATAATTTCTTCGAATTTATTACGTAAAGAAACAGTTCGTATGGAAAATAATATTTTTCTATTCATTTCGTCATACAGTTTTTGTTGCTTTCCTAATTTCGAATAGTCATTCCAATGCTACGCTTGCCACATTACCAAACACATCCACATTGGACACTTTTTTTTAAACTATATTAATCTCGACAGTGCTTTTTTATACTTAGTTTATAGTCTGTGTAGAAAAAATTTCGTCGTACGATTTGAGGTCGCAAAAGTTCCAAATCATGGTTTTTGTTATATTGTCAATATTATCGGAAACGTTAAAAATTTATAATTTTAATTTGTAAATAAAGAAAACCACGTGTATTAAATCAGAATATACTGTCCAGACACCACCTCAAAAAAACCATTAAACGAATTTATTAATGTAAAATCAAGAGGTTCTTTCCGAATGCCTAAAGGTGACTGTATTATCGCATTGTTAATTATCTTTTTATAATTATATAAGAATTACACATGAAACCATTAATTAAATATGTAATTGAGACATTGTTTTTAATGTTGAATATAATTGCAAAAATGAGTAAACCAACTACAGAGTGTAATTATCTGAGATTACACGAAATTTAATCTCATCGGATAAAGCTGTGTGGGTAGTCGTAATAGCCGTATTGCGACGTATTTTTAAGTAATGAATTTCAAACGCGTGTTACATGTTTAGAAAATCTATAAAAAATAGAATAGAATGGAAACCCCACAGTAAAGTATTCCATATAAAAACACAAAAGTAGTAAAAATACAATGTGTATGATAACGGAATAATTATATTAATTTGTTAAGTGTAGTTGTAGTATACTTGTGAACTTTATAGGCTACACATCAAAATTATTGCATATTTTGTAGTACTTAGTGGTAAAAAACTCGTTTGAAGATACTTAAGTAATGTAGTAAGTTAACTTTTTTGCTAACTAAATAACTCACCGTCAGAACCTCGACAGCTTCAAATATCTAATATAGTCTATGGTCCAGTCACCCACGTTAGAGGGGTTCTTTAGTGCTATGCATATTCTCTTATATATTTAAAAAAAAAATAGATTATTAAAATAATATGTACGAACAATTAACTACTTATACAAATTTTAATGACAGCACGATTTCAAGAAATTTTACATTTTTCGATAAATTGTGATACAACTTGATATTATTTATATTTGATTCATGTTTATTTATTTCCATATTAAACAACGAAAACTTTGATCGTTTGTAAGTTTTAATTTATTAAGTTAAAATGACACTCAGTATCTAATTATAAGAAAATTAAAATCAGCTTTCCAGACAACTGATCCTATAAGTGCTTGTGACATTTAAATCATAGTACCTATTTTTATTAATTACAACCTGACATTTGCCCTCAATCGTTCGAAAAGTCATTTTTAGAGCAGCAACATACGTTTTCTATATTACATGGAAACTAGATCTTGTATAAGGGTCTATTAGATGTTTCGATGCTGCGATCAATTATACGTATGTGTGGAGATGAGCCTGACGATTATCTATATTACTTAGTATCTGATTAAACTATTATGATATTTTGTATATTTTTACACCAAACAAAAGCATTTACCTTTAAATTATTGTGTATTATGTATCTTAATTATATAAAAGTCGTTTATATATGATAAACATTTTAAAATATTATCGCATTTGGATGCATAATCCTACCTATAAGTCTGACTGTGCCTGCTGCAAATTGCACGATATGTATTTAAAAATTATAATATAATTTAATTTTAATCTTGTATACTTATTTTAAATGTGCATATCTTATAGCATAACAAATCTTCTGTTAAAACCTGAAAATCGTCAAAATGTAAAGTGAATAATGAATATTATACCAAAGGAAATGACCCACGTAAATATTTCTACGCAGTTGTTGAAAGGCAATCACCTTGACACGATACGCAATTTCGCATGCTCTTTTAGCTTTGGTCAAAGTGTCGAAAGTATAGTAACGCTGGTGACCTTTAACGTCAACGTGACGATGCGAGCTTTGCTTTGACAGACACTTGGTACGTGACACGATCGCAACACCCCGCCTTAATTGCCCTAAACGTCAATAACCGTATCGCCAAGTATCGACTTTATATAGGTATAATTAGTACTGATCATTTCGAATTATAAATGTCCCCACTATCGATCAATCTAATATGATTGACGTCAAAAATGGTACGATAATAATTTATTGTATCACATACATTATTTATTTTAATAACCAGTGGTGATGCCAACCTTTGAAATTATAATTTAGTTAAATAATTGATTTTAAAAATATTTTACCTTTTATATGAATTCTCTTATTTATAGAACAATAATAGTTTAGAGCAATTAATTAACTGTTTGTTAAATAAATTATGTGTAGATTTCTAATGAAAAATAAGGCTTACATTCGCTCTAATGAATCCTCGTAGTAATGTTCTCAAAAGAAGTTTATAAACTTATTCTAGAGTAACCTTTTATACATTTTAGCGGGCATGAGGTCAGATAGCCTTTACCTGACATGTTTCTGTCATGTTAGGGCCGTTTTAGTAAAGTTTTATCTATGTGCGAGTGTGAATGAGAGGCCCTGGGCGGTAGTATCGACTCGCGCGCCGCGCATGCGTAGACACTCACCTGTTGCCGTGAACGCGAGGTCGTGGAAAGGTACTCAAATTTAAACACACCTGATACCAAAATAATTCCACAGTGCAGTGCGTTAAGGGTTACCGAACTTATTAAATTCTAAAATTTATAGCTGAGAATTGTAAATAATATCTGCATATAAGCTTATCAGACATATCACGTAACAATAGAATATTGTTTAGTAAAAGAAATATAACGCATGTTTTGATTCAAGGTTTACTAAATAGTGTTTGATAATTATAAAAGCTTTATCTGAAATTAAAACTTAAATATGTTTATTCCATCTATGGCTACGGGCTGCTACGCATGGTGCTACGGCGTAGCCAACACTACTTTATGCAAATACCCATATATTATCTCTATTATCGATGTTTTTTTTTTATAAAGTACATTAAATATGTGTATATAAACAAGACCAGATTAAGATGAAGACCTTTTTAATACAATTTGAGTTTTCTAACAGTTTTATGACATGACTTCTACTTCATTAATTGTACCTAAGTTTGTGTATATATTGTATTACATTACACAATATTTCATCTTACATAAATTTTGGTATAAGGCTGTATTAGCTTTAATGGATTGAAATTGGTTAAGTGCGTGTCGTATTACATCAATTTGTGTGATCAAAATAAAACAGTAGGTTTGTGTTCCAAATTAACTTGCTTTGGCGATTGTCTTATGCGTGAGATGATTTTTTTTAATAAAAATACATTCGGATAGAATAGATAAAAATCCCCAACCGAAACCAAAAAATTGTAGCGCAAATGAATAGTAATCACTGCATTTTATTTTAAAGCTAACTTGTTCCTTAATGCTTAAGATATAAATATGAGCCTTTTCTTGCTCAAACTATCGATATTAATGACAATAACTATTAATGCCGTTTAATTTGCACAAAAATCTTGATACAAATTAGATACGGGTATTAAAGATTTGTGTTTTTATATTTTCGCGTAAAGGACAAACTATAAAGTACGTATAAGTAAGTAATTATATCTACCAGAATAAGATTAGATAACGAGTGAAAGCTTGAACGACTCTTTCTGTTCGTCATTTGTTATTCGCATCGGTAAGGTACCCCTGCATATATTTTCCGGATTATCATACGGCGATCTTAAAAAAAATGGCATTTAGAAACCAGGCGTGATTTACGATCGTTCAAGTGGGTTGCAGGTAAATCCTGTAGCTTTAATAAAAAAGTATTAGGGTGAAAGGTAATGTAGTTGTCTGGTAAATTTCCGTGTGGGTGTTTACAGCTTCCCGTAGGTCGTGGAGGACAACGTAAGTTCCAAGAAAAGGTTTTACTTTACTGCGATCAGTAATGGCTATGAAAACATATACTTTCAGTGCTATTGCTATAATAAAACGGTTTCCCTGTAGCGTGATAGTTTTGCCTACTTTATGGAATATATATTAAGGCCCTATAAATATATGAGCCAGTTACAAAAGCTTTGCAATCAAGAAGAGAAAACCTTAAAACGCAATAAACATATCAAAACATCATGAACAAAATCGATTCAGCATTCCAAATATAGAAAAATAAACACCACCGCGCATTCGTAAACTTCAACAATAGGATTTTAGTATAAGGTATAAATAGTATTTAAGTAATATGAAGTATACTATTGTAAATAATCTTTGTGTTACTAAGAAAAAATACGTCATAAAAGCGTCTTAATCTAGACATCATTTAGTTATAATTACGATTCTGTGTATATATTTATATTACTTTAAGAATCCCACAACTTGGATAACAACATCAGTTAAGGTGTGATTTGTGAATATTTGAACTGGGAGGGTTAAACCTCAGTGACCTTTTAGAACTGCACTGTGGCTGAGCTTATTTCGACTAATTTCAATGTACTAAAGGATATTGAATGTTTATTTATTTATTTATTAATACTTCGTTGCAATAACATATTAAAATTGACAAAATTAAATAAAAAGGAGGGCAACTGGCGGCCTTATCGCTTTCGAGCAATGTCTTTCAGGCAACCACTGTTGGAAAAAAAGAAAATATAATAAATTCGATAAAGTAAGAAAGACGTGCAAAATACATACTGCATATAGTTATTCACACAAAACTAGATCAGGAACAAAGAAAAACTAAACTAAAAAAGGACACATGAAAAATCAAAAGTGCACATGAATCACGACAGTTCTACATCAGTCTCACATCAGTTAGTACGAAAGTTAGGGATACGAGGTGGACAGGTAATGTTTGTACAATAGAGGAGGAGCTAAGCGGCACAGGAAGTGAGTTCCATAGCCTCATGTGAATCCTTTAAGATATCTGCAGATACTTTAAAGGATTCACCAAGAAAGGAAGAGTTATGCGATGGGATTTCAAGGATATAGTTTTCGGAAGAGCGTATATACTATAGCTCCCAAAAACTTGAAATCTTATAGGAAGGAGGATAAGAGACGAAGAACGAATGTTATATGTTGGTTTCCACCTAGCCGCTTACGGAACGCAGATACATGGTCGTACTTTCTTAGACCGAATATAAAACGGATACAGAAATTTTGGAGACGATCCAGTTTATTAAGCAATTCCTCGCTTAGATCGGAAGAGCAAGAATCGGCGTAGTCCACTAATGTTAGGAGGAGAGATTGTTAATAATGCTTTAATGTTATTAAACCTTTAATAATTTTGTAACCACAAAGTCAATTAAAAAGAAAGCAGGCATCAAAGTTGCAATCTGTATAATAATTATGGCTGATAAGTATTATATTACTTAATCTTTTACAATACTAGTAAAATTATTTTCATATTTTTGATGATCTTGAGCCCTATAAGCAAACGTTTATTTTATTGTAACTTTTTGACGAGAGACTTTAGTTTCTCCGTATTTAATAAAAATGGTTTTATAGTATGAAGAAGCTTCTAATCAAAAATTTATAATCTATTAAAGCAGTCTGCTTTTGAAGAGAAATTATTTCATTTTTAAAATAACAAAAATGAGATCCCGTTTGTTATTAGTCTGTGGTAAGTCCATAGTTCCGTCCTGTGTGGGAGGCATTGCTGATTGGAACATAGTTCTGCACCAGTTTCACTGATCACTCTTCAAAGGCATATATAATATAATTATTGTGTCGCGGGGAATCGACAACGCATTTAATTAACTAAAAGACAAAATTAATGATGACGTCATGTGTGTCACGAACCACTCGCTTTGTACATAGATTAATAAGTTTCGAGCGATGCGTATAACGAAATTGCTTGTCATTATAATAAACTGGCTTTGCCTCGCGGTTTTTATTCGCTTATAGTAGCATAATGTTATATAGCCTATCCTTTTCTAAAAAATCGGACTAAATAAATAGATAACAGTCCGGAAAACTTATAACAAATTAATAACAGATAAGTAGCGGAACAACTCTGTTAAGTTTTAATGATTATTGCTCATTGAAGACAAAGAGAAACAACGGGCAAGGCAAGATTTACTATAAAAAATATTAGTTTGACTAAATGAAATTGGTTACACTTTTTGAAGTGAAACTTCTTTATCGGGGTTGGAAAAAGATTTAGTGTAACATTTTTCGGTTACGCGTCACATGTTTCGGTTACGCGTCACATTTGACCGTTACGCGCGTCTTTTTCTCGTCCCTACCACGGTTGATTCGAAGAGATTCTAAACCATTAATAACAAAAAATTATAATAACTATAACAATGATACTAAAAATTATATTACAATTCATGAAATTCTGTAATAATCTTAGTGGTAATAAGGTAAAATGAAATAATTGTATTATTTGTATTGAAGTCTGTGATATTAAAAGCCTTTTGTTAAACTTTATCTAATTTAACCAATTTCTGTAAAGTTAGTAGTTGCATATAGATAATTTTTCGAAAAATAAGGTCATAAAGAAGTTTCACTTCTAACGTGTGTACACTAGTACACGCACATATTTTTTTTATTTACTTATCTATATTAAAATATTATTTATTTATAAATGGGTTATGGCTTGGAAAGTGGATTTGTGTCTGTGCATAAATATTTTCACTGGACTTGCCAAACACGGCAACCACGAAAGCCGAATTAAGATGACTATCATGAGTGCTTCTATGTAACATGACTTCAGAAAATTTTATTTAGTAGACGTAACTTTACTAAATTTAAAAATAAACGAGACAAATAAGAATATCTTATGAGCTAATGGCCCAAAATACTACCGGACATTATAAATTCAATCAGCTAACTTTTAAGCTTGACTTGTTTTAATCTGCAAAGTCCATTAGGATATTGTTAATTTTATTTCCAAACAAATCAAGGACTGAAGCACGCCCTGGAGCGTAAATAGTTATTATAAAATTACTTTGTTCACTCTCGATGGATTCAAGAAATGATTGAATACAAAATATTTCTATAAAGACAGGTAATTGAGGGTAATCCATACTAATATTTATTTTAATACTATGTAATGGGGTTTGTGAGTATTATATAGTTTATATTACTTTTTAAAGTTTGATGTATTTCCATACGAAAATATATAATATATTTTGGTAGGTATAATTGGTAGCACAAATCATAACAATTAAGTGATGAATAGAAAAAAAACTGTCAAAGTGAAATTGTATTTAAACGTTTGTATTGGAAAAATGCTAATCTGTAAATATTCAGTTTCCGAGGTTTTCATTTGTCCGTTCTATTAGTATTATGCAACAGGTACGTTCACTGTTTCCGGTGAGCACCTGCTCGCCACTCGGAAGGCCCTATTACCGCAGGCACGTCTCAATGCCACATTGTTTAGAACTACCTAATCGGCTTAGCACGATATAGCAACTGGAATTTCTCTCGAATCTTAAACATTGAAATTTTGTTTTTGGAATCGTGGAAATTTTAACTAAATTTGGTAGAAACAGGTGTACTTTTACAAGTTTATTATTACCATTTTACACTGAATAAAAATCCTTTACAATAATAATATACACACGTTTCAAGTGCTTTTTGGCAATCTTAGTCAGCTAAAACAAGGCATTAACACTCGAGAAAATATTAACTGTTAGTAAAATATTATTTACATTTTATTAATAAAATATTTGGATCGACTATTGATCATACAAATTACAAAGCTGGCAATGAAAGAAAATTTTACGTCAGCCATAAATCACTTTCAATAAATAAGAGAGAAGGCTGAAGAGTCTTATAAATTATATTTCCGATTCAAAAATCAAGAGGATATTTTTATTACTTTTCAAAATATACCTTAAAATTTTCCTGTTTAAGCAATATTAGCCTTTATTTTTAAACTCCTTCCTCCTTTATGATAAACGTTTTTTAGATACACGGTACATTTTTTAAATTATAAAATTTACGGTGATACAGTATTTAAATAATTTATCTTTAGACTTACAGTGAACAGCAAACAAACGGTATAATTGTCGTTTAATATGGGGTAATTACTTAGAGAGTTCCGGGTTGCTGGTTGGTTTAATGCATGTCCGAGCTTGTAATGCTATCTCTACCGTAGTTAGTAACGAGAATGACCAACATCCTATATTTGCGCAAATGTTGCTATTTCAAACGCCTTTCATTTGTCTAACCGTTCTTTTTCACGTGTCTTTTCTATATTATTGTCCTGTTCACAGTTTACATATGTTTTAACTGCTTTGTTTTGTTCAATTAGTTTTATCTAAATAACTATAATAGGTAGCACTTTATTTATGTTTTTGAAGTTATCTTTTGTTGACGCGTTCGGAATAGATTATGAGAGTAAATATTTTTCTATTGTTAGTGTAGTTTTTTTACAAACGTAGAATCAAGTGAAAGATATTTTTTTTTAAAGAATTACAAACAACGATTGTGAAATAATTATATTAAAACAATTATTTCTCAATGGTAGTTTGTAGGAAAAAAACCATTTTACAATAAATGCTAAAAATTTCTGCCTCTGACCATAATACTTAATGTGCACCGTCTTATAAAATTCGTACGTAACCCGCCAGCCATCTGTCCAATTTTTTAATCCAGTACGACACTATAGTACAGTACTGGTCACAGGTAGGTAATACCTTTTCAGAATCCCTATTAAATGCGCCAAAACTGTAATACAGGGTCACTTTTCGGTAGAATAATTTTTTTTCACAGTGGGGTCCGAAGTAAACAAAAAGTTTTGATTTGAAAAAAATGTATATCGTATAACTTAATATTATCCTCAATAAACAACTATAAATAGTATGTGTTAAGCAAGAACTCATCAGTACTTATCTAGTGGATATTATGAAAAAGATATGGGATGTAGATTTTTTTGAAACTTAACGCAAAATAAATTATAACTCTGCAGGGGTTGAGCTTAGAGACCTCCCGTAGAACAATTTTTTGCAGCTGATGACCTCATCTATCCCCTATTTGAGTTTCATCCACGACTTTTTGGCCACCCTGTATATCACGATAGAAGTTGTTAGCCAAATACTGTCATTTTTAATATCCACAAGCGAAAGGGAAAAGTCGGATTGTAGAAAACGTACATACGATTTTAATGAGATTCAATTATTTTGGTAATACCTATTATTACAAATATTATGAAAGAATCTTCAACGAAAACATTATAAACTCGGGAGTTTATATATTTTTATAATAATTAAAAGTATAGTCTGCATTACTACACCTTACGAACCTCTAAACCTCTGATTATATATTCCTAATATTTCTTTTTATTTCTTTATCTGTTGTCAAATTTTAACAAGAGTCGTATAGCCACTTAAAGCTGAGAATTTCGGGTTATCAACCTGTCTGCTACGGGCACACCTGAGGCTTTAATGGCCCATTGTAGCCACGACATTCGAAGTAAATTTACAGTATTCTATTTCTTTCTTTGAACATTTCTGAAATGATCTCGACTAATTTTACAACCTACCTTTGTTTCTTTTATGGCCTCTTGGTTGCTTTTTTGCTTTTTTTTGCCATAAGAGGAGCAGAAAAATGGAGCAAAATTACGATATTATATTATTAACTAAACATTAATTTTATATGCTACAATTATTAATACATATCGAACTTCCTCTATTAGGGTTCGCGGTTGGTCATTCATGAATACACAAAATACCACCATGGTATAGGAACCTATATATAACTATCTTAGTACTTGTGTCTCGCAGGAACTCTTCAGTACAATCACGCTTTAATAAACGTAAACTATAATCCGTGAGCTCAACTATAGAATTGTTTTTGGTTGGTTTGGTTACATAGTTCGCGTTTCAGTTAAAGATTCTTTATTTAAATATAAAAAGATTATATTCTCATAAAGTTAGCTCCACATCTGTCACTGTGGCACTGTTGAACTATGAACATGTTGAGTAAATCTCACGTACTCGGACGTGACTGAACCATACAATCACTACAGTAATGTATTATCTTAATACTTTCTAATAATAGAACGTGTCCATTATGGCGTATATGTTCACGAAGAAAGTATATTATATATAATGCTTACTGTATTGCGTCTCACCCATATAAGTCACTAGCTTTGTGCCCTGCGCTCTGACCGTATCTATTCGGTGACGGCTTCAGCCTTCCTCGGTAAATAGATTTTTAAATTCGTTATGAAAATATTGATATCCTTCATAAATCTGTAGTACCTTATTGGTATTTTTTTTCACACCTTGGTAAAAGAATATATCTAATCAGTCAAGAAGTTTCGGACCCTATTCAATGCCAACAAAGAGAGAATCATATCTGTATAATATTGGTATAAAATATTAGGGTTTTAGTTTTTTTGTTGTCAGCCTTTTAGTGAAGGAAAATTCCTAGGTGGAAATGACATTAGAATGTTTCGGAATGTTCTCATAGGAAAGAATGTACGGAGGTACATTCCGGCAATTCTTATAGGCTGAAAGCGTAGTGGTGGTTTTACGGCAATATTGAGAGGTTATAAAAGCAATCTCAACTATACTACTCGAACCGTACTACGTATGATTTCTTCAAGAAGATATAAATCTTAAAAACTTACTAAACCAATGATAAAATCTGAAAAGCTACCAAAAACTTCAAAAGTCTAAAGTCAAAAATCATTCATGTAGGTAACACAAAGTTCACCTATGAACGTCAAAAAAGAAATATACATTAAAAGCTTCTAATTTTACTTCCAATCTTATTTATTTCATTTAGAAATAGAAACGAAGTCATCTTTACTATCATAACTTATAATTTAAAAAAAAATTGTATGTAATCCAAAGCATTCACTCAAAATTTCATTATATACAAATTATTCTAGATTGTTCGGGACAGGAATCGTTAAATTTAGCTTAATTAACTGTGTTAACATTTCGTATGTATCATGGGAGTAGTAAAGTAGACACGTGTTAAGTTATCTGACCTTATGGCATAATTAAATCTAGATTATAACTACAATTCTGAGACTCGCATTATAAATAGTATTTTACTCGTACATCTTAGTTATATTAGGAAATCGAATAAGCTACAAGTATTAACGGTTTAAACTAATTTGACTTTGACGTTTTTATTTTATGAGCTCTGTGACATTTATAATATGACAGTGACAACTGACAGTATCGCCACTGCCCTGACATATAATGTCTGAACCATAATATAGTTTTAACGTCATTAGTCTTTTGGTAAGAGTAATCTATAGAGAGTATATATATAGATATATTCTAGCAGACCGGCCATTGGCCAAGCGTTGCTGTGGCTAAGGTTTTTGTTATATTACATAGTAGTGAACTATTTATGGGAAAAGGTAGGAGAGCTTATGTGAAAGGTAGATAGCTTATGTGAAACGTTGGTACTTTTAACACAGTGCCATCTGTTAGAATTGTATTAAATAGTAAACAAATATTTGAATTTAATAAAAAAATTTAGCAGGTATAAATTTTGATGTAAGCTATCCTATCTTTTAACTCAGATCAAACTGCACACGGTGTGCAAATTTGATTGATATCGGTTCAGTAGTTTAGGAGTCCATAGCGGATAATCAACGTGACACGTAATTTATATATATTAGATAATTCTCGTGGCACAATGTTCGTTACCATACGCCTACGAAACGGCTCGACCGATTCTAATAAAATTTTATATTCATATTCAGTAAGTCTAAGAATCGGCTACTATCTATCTTTCAAATTAATTTTATTTTTTAGACTTATTTTTTTGTTTTAACAGCATACAAAAATACATGCAAACCCGTAATTTTCACCCCTCTACGATCAACAATTTTTTTATTATTGTATATAGTTAATTTTATTGTACCTACTAAAAAAATTATTCCACTAAAGTCACACTAACGAAACCAGGTGCTATATAAGGAAAATAGAAAACCAGGTTATAGTCTTATTTAATCTAACCTAGAACTTGTTACACAGAATTCATAAAGCCTACCAAGAGAGTATTAAAATGTAATAAGAATATGATACACCTAATTCAAGTTGAAATGAGCATGAAATTAATTTTAAATATTACAAGAAAATTTTATTCTCGTGTAATGAAACGAGAGCTTAATTTCTCTCTTCAAAGACACTAGAAATTAGAATAAATTTATTATTAATTATAATTCATCAGTATCTACTATTTTAATAAAACAAACAAATCATATGATTATAATTAAAAGAGGAAATATTAGCTGCAGATATTTACTAGGAAATCATAATGTCAGAAACAGAAACAGATACAACACACAATGTTAAATTTCAGTTTTCTTAAAAAAATATATATATATTGTACTTACTTATGTAATCTGTTTCATAAATATATTGTTTCTCTATGTAATCTTTTTTGGCTTTCTATATTTTCTAAGTGTTTTGTTTAATAATATGTAAGTTAGCTGTAAGATTACTAATAAATAAATAAAAAAAACACATTTTAACTAAATTAGTAATTAGGGCCGTTGGAATATATTTGTATATCGCCTACAATCTTATGTGTTAACAATAAAACCCTAACGAAAAACGGAAGTGGCAAATTCATCATTGTCGGAGTAATCAGCGGCTACGCTACAGTTAATGGTAATTTCAATCGGAATATTACAAGTTAACACTTAGAGTGCGTAACCGCTTAAAGGGTTATTTTTCAATTTATTAGGGAATAAAATTGTCTATAACTCGTATCATTTAAATAATTATACCGTCAATAAAAGCAACAAGAATAATTTACGTATAAATTAAATATTTATTAGCTTATAATTTACTGATATTAAGTTCGTAATAAAAGTATACAAGTATAACGTGATACAAAGTTGCAAGTTTGCCATAAATCAAATATTGTCGGAGTATTTCCAAAAGATTGTAAAGTTACACAATTAGATTAATGTTTATAAAGAAAGTTTTGCCGGGAATTAATACAGCTAATATATTGTATTTGTCAATATGTGTTTTTTCTACTAAAATAGAAATATGTTTCTTCAATAAAATATTTTCAGGGATCTGTACAATGTCCTGATGTCTTAATACCAATAAATAAAATACTGTATTGCATTTGATTATTTAAAACATATACTAAAAAAACCCGATCAATAATAACTCAAGCCATCAACGCTTTTCGCAGTTTCAAATTAGCCTTACCAGGAACTTAACATGTTTTAACAAAGTTTTGGGCTTATCTGGATAAGCGAGAACAAATTTCAAGTGTTAGAATAAAAATCTATTTTATTAAATACTAGCTGATCCGGCAAACGTCGTATTGCCATGTTTATCATTTATGGTTATTGTGCCTCACTCGACGTAGATAGGTATAGTGTGTCGCGGAATTTTGTAGATATTTATAAGATCTACAATTACTTAGAACATTTTATGGTTCTATCTTTAATAGTTTAGGCAGGGTACGCAAAATAAGTAACTTTTTTGGTTGATTTTTTACACCTTGTGTCCGAAAAACCCTAATATCTTACGGAACCCTATTTTTGTTCAAAATTAAATTACTAGCTATATACCTATATATATACTATACTATTATACCTCCTCCTACCTATATCTACTACCAGCCTATATTACTCGTGGATAATGTAGCTTTCGAATAGTGAAAGAATTTTTAAAATCGGTCCAGTAGTTTATGAGCCTATTCATTACAATCAAACAAACAAACAAAGTTTTCCTCTTAATAATATTAGTGTAGATAAAACAAATGAATATACATAAAGAATGAAAACAGTTTTGACAAAGTTTATTTGAACCCCTTCAAATTTTAAGTTAAAAATGATACGTATTTCGATTAAAATTTCGTTTGAACAAGTGGTTCATCAATATCAGTTATTTTTCACAAAAGCGTACCTTCCTAAAAATACATGATTTTTTAATTCCTCTACAAGCTGAAGGTTAGGGAAAAAATAGATTTCCCAAAGGGATATTGTAATGTATTATTAATGGTATTAAAAATAAAATTTTGTTAGTAAGGACTTGTTTATATCAGAATTAATTGGGCTTTATCTATGCAAATTATTATTAACAATCATTTATTTCTAATAAAAGTAATGTTTTGTATACGTATTTTTTGGGTAAACTCACTTAATTGATACATTTTTCCAATATAAGATTTATCAATTTACGTAAATATTACAAAGTAAAAATGGTCGCTAGTTTTGTATGATTTTTATTTACATATTAATTCATCAAACATTTTAATAAAAAGTATAATGTGGCAGTTAATTAAAATAAATAACTTTTACTACATTCTCAATTTTGACGGCGAAATTTCATTCGAAGAATATAACACCTTACAGTTCAATGAACTACAGCTGGTGCCATAAATAAAATAGGAGGAAGTAAGCTCCGGCTAGACAATACTCCCACAGGTATTTCTTAACTATTTCAGCATGATACATTAATTACTGTAGAATAAAATAAACAATAAATATTTAAATTAAGGATGAAAATCTAGCACTACAAACTTTTTAGGTCTGGTCTTTAGTGTCCTATCTGCATAAGTAACATTTGTTTTTTTCTTATAGGCAAGCAGGTGATAGGGTCTAATTTAGGTTTCCTTACGATGCTTTCCTTCTTCGTACGAGCGAGTGTTAAAAGCGCATAGACAGAAGGTCTATTGGTGCATAGCCGGGGTCAAACTTACGATCTCAGGGATGAATGTCACACGATGAAGCCACAAGGTGATGCTTTCCATTATTATTAAGAACTTATTATTAATTTCAGTTGTCTATTTTCAGAATTCATATAATTTTTTATCGTTTGTAAATTTGTAGAATTAGTAGTGTTTAAAAATGTACGTAATGAAGTCTTATGCAAGTTAACATACAGTATTTGTATACGTCCGTAGTTTGTTAACCAAAATTACATGGCTCTTATATTAATAAAAGGGTTTGCAAAGAATAAATATTATAATATACTGTAACGTAGCCAAGCTCTAGTTACATTTATGGAGATACCGATTGTTATCTTAGAATTGAATAGGACGTGCGCAAGTTTTGATAAGACGATGAATATTCTAGTTAACTAGGATCCATTATATCGAATACCGCTCATGAATCAGTAATGCTTTGCATCGATTGACAGACTTTGACAAACGATGAAATTAATGATCAACTAGATAATATTTATGGTGGCAAGTGCTAGATTTTAATCGAATAATGGGTATCTATGTATATAAAATTACCACTCGTTTTATATAATACATTTTCAAAATGTCCTTGATCTTATAAAGTACTATTATATACTATATATAGGTAGGAACGAAGTTGCTTCAGCTAATGTAGAATTGAAAAAATTTGCAAATCTCTTAAAAGACTTGAGAAAAAAATACAAACATGAAGGAAGCAATACCACCTTTTCAACGGCTAAATAACGATAAACTCTCTTTCTTTAACTTTCGTATTATCTTTTTCTGCCATTTTTGGGAAGCGTGCACGCGTGTGTCCTCCTTGCCGACGAAACACAGACTACAAAATATTGCGCAATACTCGCTTGTGTATACGACTGGCGCGCCTGCGCACGTCTCATTTAACGGTTTTATTCCACGCACTTTTTCTTACAGATTTACTATCACATTTTTTTTCAGTTCGGTCGCGCAGCAAAATCCCTATCTCCTCCAAGCCTGCCGTAAGGAACCTCGTTCCAACAAGAATAGTGTATCGAAATGTACAGAACTATAATTAAGAAGATGTACACGAGAAAACTTTAGAGGTTGCTCATAAAACAAGAATCCTTGTTGTAACAAGTTTACTTCCGAGAATGACGGCCGCTTACTTGAGCTCGTAACTTTAATATGTAAAATATAATTTTAATTAAGTTGTAAACCGACCTTGTGCCAGGGACGACGCTGTAAAATAGCGCCATTTAGTGATGATGGAGCAATAGAGCGGAAGATCCGCTCAGTTAAGGGTTTGCTAACCTATATTTCTATAATCGGACTTCTATCCCTATGGAATATATGTTTTGCTTGTTTGTTAATGTAATGAATGAGCAGCCTTGCGATTCTTTAACTCATTTTTCGAACTTACACGGCGGTTTTCACATCGTCGCGCTCAAATCAGTCGTAAAGCAGTCATTTAACAATTTGGCATTCTGATAAACAATAAACTACAAGCTTCCTCCTTAGCAGAATGCCAAATCATAACTAATCTAAATAATATTTCTTATGAGGCAAAAATAGTCAATAGTTGTGGAGTATAAACATATGACAGTCCAACACCTCTCCAAACTACAGTTATAATTACTTATATAATTTTCTTTTGGCGCGTTACGGTGCAACAGGGCTAAGTTATTATATTTATTTACTATTAAATTGTCTATCAACATTTGAGTATATATAAATGGATAAATTCAATACATGACCGGCTGTCATAGCTACACGGAAGTCGTAATTAATAGCTCAGTCCGTTATTAGCTAGACTAGAAGTATATCAACATAATTCACTCACCTATTTGAGGTACATCGTAGGGTCGTCCTGATCGTGCGGCCCTCAGCATCATCTGGCTCGCAACTTCACCAGGAAGCCGTGGCGCGCGTTTGTTGGTACGCGTACGTCGTCGTTCTTTGTGCAACGGTGAGGCGTAATTCCGCTCGGGTTCAGTGGCCGTGGTATCCGATTCGAAAAGTTCATGTAGTGGCCGTGAATGGATTTGCAGTTCACGTCCAGCGTGCCATTCGGCCGGGTAACGGCGGGGTGTTGGTTCGGCGGCTGAGCGCAGCGCCAGCGCCGCTAAAACCGTCGTGATGCAACACACCCGCATGTTGACCGTGGCCGCCCCCCACAGTCGCATCTCCCTCCACTAAGTGCAGAGGCCTACATAACCGGGGCCCATGCCCAACATTATTTGACCGGCGACACTTGAATTATGATTTGCTGCACCAGTTACGCGGGATCTGCCTGCAAAAAATAAATTTGTTAATTAAAGTTGTCGTGACATAAATGTATATTATTACAGGTTTTTAAAGAAGTTGTTAAAAGCGGTTTTCTGGTATTAAATTATGAAATATATTGTACAAAAGCTAATTAAAATAAAATCCCAATTAAGAAGAAAATAAATCTTCATAAAGTTAGATTACAACGTCCTAAGAAAGCGGATTTAATAAAATGAGTATTACGTTAAAAATATCATTTTCTCTTCTACTTTGCTTATTAATAAGAGTTACTGGTTATTGCCTAATAGTAGACAATTTACCTAATAATTATTATTTGAAATACGACAAAAACATTGATTCATAAAGAAGCATTAAAGTCCTAAGTAGTTAAGAAAAGTAGCAGCGGTAATGTATTATTTACGTGTGACAAGCAATCTTCTATATTTGGATACAAACAAACATGATCGTCGTGACTTTACACGCAAACCAATCTAAGAACACTCTTTTTATGGACGAAGAATAAAAAAAATTAATTAAACCACGAATACTGGTTGCTTATTCAGACTAAACAGTCTCAAGTCATCACATTTAATTAAACTATAACATTGAAATGGCTTTAATTAAAATAATTGCCTGTTTCTAGTGAACAGCGAAAACACATATGTGTTTTCGCTGTAACAGAGACAAATGGGTCTATATGACAAGTTAGATTGTAGTGTTACGAAACCGTTTCTACAATTTGGTTGAATTAAAGGAAAATCAAATCAATATCGAAAACAAAAGCTTGATTAAACCAGATTCCAAGTATATTAGATGTAAATCTCTCTTAAGTCCCTAGTTTTATATTTTATACAGGTATTGTATAATTCCTGTAAAGGAATTTCCACGGACTTTACAGATAACACGCAAACTTTCACAATAAAATCAAATTAGCCATCTTAAGTACGCACGCTCGCTCCTAACTTTTTCTAACTTTCTTCTTTATTATTTTTCTTACCTAAATTATTACGTCATTCGACTTTATACGTGCGTAATGCGGTTACATGTAATAGAAGGGATTCCAAACGATCGATTTCTTTTAAAATATTGCAGACTAGTGTATCGCGTCTGATACCTCTAACATTTGAATTTAAAAAATACCTTTATTTAAAATTCAGTAATATATTATTTTTACCAAATATATTTTCTCATGTACTATCCAAATTTTATGCTAATGATATTTAAGACATATATTATGACATTCACTCGTATCTTTGTCTTTCCTCGTTGAAGTATATATTATTCTTTATGAGAAATCAATTACTAAACCCTATTTAATATGATTCACATTATTCAAATATAAAAATTTCGTTTGTATTATGATTAAAGATGCCATTTAAACTTATCACTAAAATTAATCCATAGTAGGTAGACGAATCAATCAAATATGGCCAAACATACATAAATTTTAATTATAGTTAATAGTAACTATCTATCTCTTTAAACCATCCGATGTAAACTGCGCATGAAACATCAACTACATCTAATATATAAAATTCTCGCGTCGCGGTGTTTGTAGTTAAACTCCTCCGAAATGGCTTGACCGATTCTCATGAAATTTTGTGTGCATATTGGGTATGTCTGAGAATCGGACAACATCTATTTTTCATCCCCCTAAATGTTAAGGGTAGTCCAACCCTAATATTTTTTTTAATTTTCCAGGTTCATTTTTTTATTTTTTTATGATACAGCATTAAAAAATACACACAACCCCTAATTTACATCCCTCTACGATCAACCCCTATTTTTTATTATAAATAATATACAAGGCAAAACGACGTTTGCCGGATCAGCTAGTAATTACATAATACTTAATAATATCTACTAAGAAAAATTGGATTGTTTCATAGATAACTTAATTAGTATAATAAACGTTACTTCTAGAATATTAATTATCATTATATAATATTGCTACCCACCATATAACACAGATTAAAATGTGAAAAAGGTATTTTCAAAGCAAATATAACCTTATCCTACAATCAGTAATAACAGAGGCTGTAATGTTCCCGCCGGCTATTCTACTAATAGGATAAACTAAAAACTACGAGCTCCAATAACATTTTATGAATATTTACGTCTTTATTTTATGTTGAAATATATTTTGCTAAATTATTTTTCAACATCCATGGAAGTGTTCATGTGACCATGAGCGGCGATATCACGTTACATCAGCCCTGCGATTCTGTAACTCACTTTTCGAACTCACACAGCGGATTTCGCATCGACGGTCGCTCTTAAGTCAGTCGTGAAGCAGTAATTTTATGATTTGGCATTCTTCGAAAAGTGAGTTACAGAATCGCAGGGCAGGTGAGCTTCCTGCACGTTTCCTCCTATTCCTTAAAAACTACAATGATTTCTTATTAATCTTATGTCTTAATTACAGAGAATACTTTAATCTTGTAATTAAAGTCTTCTTTAAGGAATGTATATTAGATAAGAAAATACTATAAATTTGTTTTTATTTTGTCGTTATTTTATATTAATTTCGCTTGCAACAGAAAGCCTGTTTTTTTATCTGTGGAAGGTATCAATTTTTGTTTGTGTTTGTTGTAATTGAGTATTGTTTAAACTGAATAAAAAAATCAACGCTACTATAAATGCTTTAGCTATGACGATATATTAAATGCGTGAACATTTTGCACGAAAAATCTTACAGCACTTCTGCTTTCATACAAATATTTTAGCAAACGTTTGCGTTTATTATTAATACTGCGTAAATCAATTTGGCACATTTTACATACACACTTAAATTTTTAAATCTTTAAGTAAGTGAAATGTTATGTGTTTGACAAGATACTTGTTATGTAACAAAACATACGTTTCGTAATCATACAATGAGGTGCGCAATCAATATTCGAACAAGTCACACGCTTCTAAGGTGATTGAACTTTGAGGTGAGTTTCGAATAATCTGACAATCAAATTTGAAGAAATAACAGCCATTGCATCAACTACATAAAAACACAGAACAATGTGTGTATTCATTGTGTAAGAAATGCTTATTTGTATAAAATATGAAATTATGAACTATCACATTGGTTCATTATATTATTTATTATTTTTATTTTTTATTTTTTTGGTTTATTATCATTTATAATGTCTAGGCACAAATCGAAGATAAATAATAGGAATTGTAACACATCTGTTTAAAAGACTTATTTTATAACTTAGCCGCTTTATATTGAACACCCATTAAAATAATATGTATTAAATTGTTATTATTATAAGAGGTCGATATATGTAAATATTGTACTTGATTATTTATAAACATGAAACAATTTATTGAATGTGTAGTATTCGTGAAAACTAAAGACAATATTATATATAAACAATAAATCACACAGAAATAAAGTCAATTTTATAGAAGAAAAATATTTGTTACGTCTAATTAACAACGATTGAAACATACAATTATACTAAAAATAATTAAAGTAAAGTAAATCTGAGTATTGTCTTTTATTGACATAACTTTTTCACATTTAAAGAAAACACTTTTTTTCTTTAGAAGTAAATCTTAATAGATTAAAGTAAAGGCCTAATACCGTGGCGTGCTTGGCATCCTATATTTATAGTGAGGTAGCGGATTGACGTCAGAGCGGGGAGGGCTTGGGCGGGCGGCGCCCTCTACGCACTTGCAAACTCGCGCCTCCATGAATGAAGGAGCCGAAATATCCAGATACTGAATGTACGATCCTGGCCAGAATGCTAAAATAGCTCTCACGATCTCAATTCCCAATGTAGTGACGTAATCTGTAATACTATTTTATTACTAAGATGTAAGATGTTTCTGCGTTGTCTTTAACTAAGATAGATTTAAATTACTGTATACATTAATACTGATGATCGATTCCATTAAATGAATTAGAATCCATTAATCGAGTCTTATTAGCAGTTTAAAAATATTTATATTGATGTTTATTTACTTAATTATGTGGTACAATGACTATAGAAACCTAGTATATCGTTATTATGGTTGTCTAGATAGCAAGAACAATTTTGTGGCAAAATATATTCTCTACTGCAAAGTATTCTCAATACAATGTTACATAAGTTTAAAGCGAGCGGATATATTGACAGCTTTTCCTTTAGGATTACAATCTACCGGTTTCCTATACCCTAATATATATAGAGTACACAGCAAAACAATTCTCTCATGTGTGTTGCGTTTGAATTGAAGAAAGATTACTATTCTAATGTTAAATCGGCCTAAATTGTAATCAGTTATTTTTTGGTGTCAGGTTTCACTAACAAGTTTGTAACGTTTGACATTTTCGTTAACTCGTAATATTTATTCTATGAAAAGTTTCATTCAATACATCCTTATAGAAACTCATATGAATAGTAAATAATGCTGCTATAATGTTCCCCGTCTGTGAACTATTGAGTTTTTCTTTATACATATTCGTAAGGAAAACGTCCTGAGGAAACCGAAATGTCTTAGAAAAACACATTCATCTGTGTGTGACAGGCATAAAAAGCTGATCAACTACTAATCTTTAGAGGAAATAAATAATAGTTTAAAAAAACTAAAAAACACGCTTTTAAAGCACATCAAACTAAAAAGTGAAAAATAATTCCTAATATTTAGGCTGAAAATGGTAATGAACAAAAAATACTGGTATTATTGTGATAAAGCGTGGGGCGCTCTGTGCCATCTATAGAGTGTTTTTGAGTTTTTTTGAACTATTATTTATTTTTTAGCTAAATTTTTTAAATATTTTTTTCGGATTATTGCATTGTCATCGATCTTTGACAGGTGCGCTAAATTTGAATAAAATCTGTCCGTTTAAAGTGGGTCAAAATCGAGTCCGAAGGAGTCGGTTACATACATACATACAGGTGAAGCTAATATAAAGCGTGTAAAAATATATGAACAATCAATACAAATATATACAATCTTAGGCCATAGCTTATCAAGGGTTGTATAAATATATAATTCTTGGAGTATAATCTATATAGTTTAAAGGTTATTTAACTTGATAAATAATTCGACTCATTTTACATCAAATCATTCACTAAAATACCCTACAATTAGTATTGTTTATAGCATGTCTATTCACCGAGCTATTTACGAAATTAGAATTACCGTAAAATTAGAATGTATACAGTTTCGTCATTAAATTTAGATTAAGGCTGTACATCATTGTCTAATGTCGCACTCGTATATAATAAAAACGTATTTTTACTTGGTAATTAAACAATTTCGTAATTTAATTAAATACAGATCATAGGTTTAGGCCTAGATGAAAATAAATGCTGTGTATATTGTACAGTATATTGCTACAGGTATTTTCTCCTATAATATTCTATATATATTCTAATCAATTGTAATAGTTATAAAACTGAGAGAAAACATTCAGTTAAAGTTAAAGTTTAACATATAAGCTAAAGTTGTTTGCGCCTTATGCAAGTCGATGAGCAACTCAACTTCTCTTTCGGAAAAAAGTCTGTGTTGTCAAACCTCATTAGTTTGTAATTAATGTCGTTTCAATCATATATTCGATAATTTGGTTTTAAATTTGAATTGTCGACAATTTAAACTACAATATATCTTGCCATCACGACATTTTGGGTATATTATAATAAAGTAACCAAATCAAGATCTGGCTGAATAATATATTCATAAATGCTTTCTTACGAAGAATTCGTTGACATAAATCGTTAAATCTGTTAGACTCCCGAAATAGTTGCAAATATTTTGTCGTCTCGAGGTGAAAAGTCAAGTAGGGTGCGTCGAACGCAAATATTGGGATTTTGCGACTTTCGAGATACTTTTAGAGAAATTCTCGCTGGAAGATAGATTCACATCTCGGGAATAATTGATTTACACAGCTAAATCAGTATTAGTACATTGTTTATACTTATTTCATGGCAGTACCTCTGCGTAGAATTAAGACAAATGGTGGCTAGTCTTTGAAATTTAACCAGCATATTAAGCAAGAAATTTTCATTTTCATTTTATTTTTGAAAACATGGGCACTTTATGTCCGCACAAAAAAGCCTGGAAAAAATGTGCCAAAAAAATATTTTCAGTCAAATAAATGAAGATCCCCATTTAGAAGTTACTGATCTTATGAATGTTATTCAAATTGATGTTATATAGCTATTGAAATACCAACATATTCAGTTCCTTTAATTAAGTAGCCAAACAATATGCTTGTATTGTTTTGTAATCATTAAAAAAAAAAAACTTCTTTTGATTTTTCTAAGAACTCTAATCAGGCGTCTTTCTTTATCTACATAATATGATCCTATGAATACAGGCGCACAAAATTATCGAAATATGTTAGAACAGTAAGAAATATAAACAATAATATATGAGAATGAGACTCTTTGCCTGTTATATTCCTAAAACAAAGCCCTATTTACTATTATATTGATTAAAAAACAAAAAGTACATTGTTTTTCGTGCTATAAAAATATAACGTAGAATGTCCTCGTTTCTTTACCACGGCTTTTCTCAGTACAAATTGTTTGTTAGCTAAAAATAGATTTCTATTGACTCCACAACTGTATTGAATTGAAAATATGCTCTTGTACGAAAGGTAAAAGGTTTTTTATTTCTTTGAAAGACAGAAATAAGTGGATAGTTTCTTTTGGAGGCGTTGCAAATAATTATACTGTACTTCAGGCATATAAACTTGTGAAATAGTGGAATGTAACTCTTTACAGAATCGACATAATATAATATATATTATATACTAATGGTTTAAAGTGATATATAGTAACATATTAAAAAAAACTAGTAGCATGATAGAAAACATTGGAAAGAGTCGTATTAAAACTATGTAGAATAAAAAACATATCGTGTTTAATTTCCAGTTGATTTTAAAAAATTAATGAAAAATTGGTTTTTAATAATCTTAATCCAGCAAATATGAACATGCAACTCTAAGGCGATCTGATGAAATTGAGCGTTTGTACTTAATTCTCTGTCATTGAAAGCTGATATTGAAGTGTGTAGTTGTGTGTCGATAGAAAATAATAACTACTTTTCTACACTAATATTATAAAGAGGAATACTTTGTTTGTTTGTTTGATTGTAATGAATAGGCTCATTTTTTTTTTTTTTATATAATAGGGGGGCAAAGGAGCTTGCGGGACCTAAAAGGGCAGTCTACGCAGCCCATAGACACCCATTTTTAGTGGGTGCGTTGCCGGCCTTTAATATATTCATAAACTACTGGACCGATGTTAAAAATTCTTTCACCATTCGAAAGCTACATTATCCACGAGTAATATAGGCTATATTTATTTTGAACAAAAATAGGGTTCCGTAAGATATTAGGGTTTTTCGGACACAAGGTGTAAAAAATCAACCTAAAAAGTTACTGATTTTGCGTACCCTGCCTAAACTATTAAAGATAGAACCATAAAATGTAATCTAAGTAATTGTAGATCTTATAAATATCTACAAAAAAGTCCGCGACACACTATACCTATCTATGTCGAGTGAGGCACAATAACCATAAATGATAAACATGGCAATACGACGTTTGCCGGATCAGCTAGTTATATATAAAGTAACTTAGTATTGAGTTAAAATTATCTATTATCAGACTCCATGTTTATTTCTAAGCTGCCTTATTAAATGAAAACAAGTTCAATGTACACGACGCAGTATAATTAGGTAATTTCAGTAGTTACTTTAATTCCTAAGTATTATTATTGTGATGTAAGTTAACGCACCGGTGGACAGAAAACCAATTTATTTTTACGTCACATCAGTTTCTGTTGTAATTTTTAATAACAAAAGATTTTTATTCCGAGTTGTATTCAAATAAGCAAAAGAGGTTTACGAAAAGGTAAGATTATAGATCTTTAAATATATTTTAATTTTGACGTCTATACGTATAAAATTGTTACATATAAATAATGAGATTTGATTTGTGTTTTGATTTTCATTGGTCAACGAACGATCGCAGACGAATCTCTGTAACCCTTGACACTTGAAACGCGCCATCATTTCATCTTTCGTTTTATCTTCTCACCCTTGAGCTGATTTCCTCTGTATACTCAGTTACATATAAGTACCTATACCTAGGTTGTATTTAAACCCACTTTCTTATGATGCTTTTTGTTGATTCATGTTGACGTTTCCGAACTCTCTTAAAAAGCATGAGCTAGACATGTTTCGGGAACTAAATTAAGCACTTGACAGCTACAATGTGGACAATGTCGAACCAGCTTCCTACTGAAGTATTTCCGAACCAATTCGACTTAGGGTCCTTCAAGAAACGAGCGTACCAATTCTTGAAAGGCAGGCAACGCATTTGCGAGCCTTCTGGCAGTGTAAGTGTCCATGGGCGGTATCACTTAACATCAGGTGAGACTCCTGCCCGTTTGCCTCCTATTACATAAAAAAAGATTGATAAATTCTACTGATATGATAATAAATGAAACTTTACACTCCCAATAAACTCTCACATAGCTGCTATAAGTGACGGTTTTACTGCGTATTTTATTTTATTATTTCATTAGTTTTAAGCTCATAAAACAGAAGCAACAAACTAAGCACTTGAAGTCAACATTGTGTTAACAGTAGTCTATTTAGTAAATTAAAAGTATGGACGCTGTCTATGTGTTGTTATATTGCTGTTGAAAGTTGTTTTAGATAGTAACTAAATTTAATCTACATAGTTGATATGATCGTAATAATAGGTCACTATATTTGAATGAAAACATTAAATATTTAATTTGCACCAAGCCTAAGATACTATAAGTGCGTGCTCCTATTTAACCAGGCATCCTGCTGATAGAGGACAAATCATTGTTTTTAATTAATTTTATTATTATTTATTTCTTAAGATGTCATGTGGAACATGGTGCAATGGTTGCAGCTCGTTACAAACATTGTGTAAAACAAAAACCTTGGCGATTAGAAAGAGTGGCGGGGCGTTTGTTGCCAGTTCTTCTCTTCCGTTCTACGCCCTCGATTCGAGAACTGGCAGTAAATGTAAAATTAGAAGCATTTTAAATATTTATATTTTTTTTGACGTCGTGTGTGTACAATGTTTTACCTATATGCATAAATTATTATGAATTTTAACTCTACTTTACGTACATTAAACTTTTCTAACAAGATAATACTAGTAACCAAAGACAAGTTAACAAAATATGAAGAGCTATTTAATTTAATACCCGAGTGAAAAATCTATTTCCAAACAGTTTATTTTCGTTGTTAAAAGGCATCATAAAAATACTATTTAGACGCACAATATGTCGCGACTCTGCAAAGTAATGTAAATGTTGCGCCAGCATCTTTTGTGCACAACCCACTTGGCTTCAAGTTTTGCTTATGCAAAACTTCATCTAAGTGCTACCTCTTTATTCTGTTATTATATTCAGCGTATGGTAATATCATTATGGGAAATAGTTTCAATTTAGGTTGCCGAATATCTTTACTTTGCAAACTAAATTTATATGTTTTTCTTTTAATCAGGCAGTTTAGGACAACAGGCTGCATCACCTCGATGCCGCTGCCGCACGATCGTTCCACATCTTAGCGTTTTTAAAGCACTTTTTGGACGCGCACCACCACTATGTGGTACCAACTCTCCATAGATTTTTTCGACTCAGTTCGATTTAGGATCCTTTAAGACAACCGATTCTTAAAAGGCTGGCAACACACATGCAAGCCTTCTGGCAGTGTGTATCCAAGGGTTTTGCCCCTTGCTTTAAAGAAAGAGGTACAAGTGATTCATTAAATTAAAAAACATGACTTTGAGAAAGTACAAGACCTGCGAAACTTAACTTCAATGTGTATTTTTTGTTACAATAATTGATACCGAAAGTGTAAATTGTGGATACACCATAAATTTTAACACATCTGCAGATAGTCCGTTTATCTTGTGAATTGTCATTATTAGGGAGAACAGCTATTATTAATATTTTTGATAACTCACGCCGAGTTACGTTTCATTAAGTAAGGAGATAGTTCCTGTATATAAAAAGAAAGACTAGTCTGAAGTTAAAGACTGATTGGCAAACGCAAAAATAAACACCTTTTATTAATACCAACAGTAGTTTTCAAAATTACTACGAAAATCTTCACACGTTCAATATGCATATTGAACGTTGAGAAGTGCCCGACGTAAATACAGTGCCAGACGGCTCGGCGCACTCTGTCCCGCTAACCTAATTGGCTTCTATTCCTTGGATAATGCTAATTTTATGAGATGTCTCCACATTTGTATAATATATACTTAGGTAAGACCTATAAAGCCCACCTAGATGATTATTTTAATATATTTCAATAGTTCTGGCACTGAAGTACTAAATTATTCATCGCTTATTTATCGTGTGGCTACACTGATTTGCCTTTGTTATTGTTATGTAACTTTTCTAGTAATATACACATTTAGTCACTTCGTTCGTTTCTAAATTTTGATGAATAGTGTTTTAATGTCAATTGCAATTGCCATTGCTTAGGCATGTACGTGTTAATGTTTAAATACGATATCAAAAACAATGGCTTTTCGTTGAATAAAAGTAATTTAATTTAAGCTTAATATTTTAATTTAAAACAATTGAGCGTCAATGACAGGTTCTAAAGTTAAAATATGTTTAAGATTTTTTATATAAGGGAAAAGCGAGCCTACGGTGGTTCCAAGAAAAATCCCCGCCGACAGTCCATTCCACAGTTCAATAGCACAATGTGTGTCAAAAAACTAATAGCCTGCTTGCCATACAAATAAAAGAAATAAATGCAGGAAATGCGAAACCAGGCCTCAGCGATATTAACGGAAAATCTTAACTTCACGTCATAAACTCAGCAGTATTTCACAATATTTCGAAATTCTTACGAACTGTAAAGAATGAATAAAAATTACATGAAACTTTTGTTAAGCTGGTCATTTCCCTCGCTGACGTTGAACCACAAATCAGACCCGGATCATTGTCCGCAGACTTTGACACTTTAAGCGTTTCAAGTTTTAGCCAGGTAGCTTTATAGAATTTTAAGTATTTCGTTTTTGTATGTATGCAGACTGTTTGACAAGAACGATATAAATGTAATATAAATGTGTCTAGTCTGTATTAACAAGAGAGGAGATTCATACGTGGTAATGTTAAATTGGTTTTAAGTATTTAACTCCTAAGTAGTTTTAAGATAAGGGCACTATTACATTTTTATTGACGATGTGTGATTGTATAAAATTCTATGAAAATTTTCACTCCAATTTAAAATTTGGAGTGAAAATTAGTGGCTTCAGCGTGCGACTCTCATTACTCATCCCTAAGGTGATAGGTTCGATCCCCGGGTGTGCACCAATGGACTTTCTTTGTATGTGAGCATTTAAAATCGAACGGTGAAGGAAAACGTCGTGAGGAAACTGACTTTGATTAGACTCAAAAAGTCGAGGGCATGTGTCAGGCATAGGAGGATGATCACCTATTAGATTGACAAATCATCATGAAATAGAGTCAGAATTCTGAGGCCCAGACCTGAAAAGAAGATAGCGCCACTGATTTATTTTATTTATTAGTGCTTATTTTGACTTTGCATTAGAAATATATTATTTATGAAGTCCTTGATCATTTAATAAATTTTCACACACACACATACATAATGTCGATTACTATGTCCAAAAGTTGTCCGTTTCCATGGGAAAAAAGTAAAAAAGGTGTGAATTGTGTATATAGAAAATTTGGTGCGTCATCAAAACCAAATTGTAACCGATTATAATCTTGACTACGTTTATATCTTGAGAAAGAAACATGAACTCATTTCATTAATTTTTGTAGACACACCTCCATAGCTAAAAGGGCCAAATAAATTAAAAGGTAGGCGTGACATTTACAGCTCAGAACCTAGCAGTAATGAAAATATTAAAAACACGAATCAGTGAATGTGAAACTAAAGGACTTATTCACTGTGATTATTAAAACGGAAGTAATAAAAATTACGCACCACTAAATGTTTAATCCACTGTGGCTTTATTACGCAAAATGTTTCACTTTTCATAACTCCTCGGGGAGAGTTGATTTCCGCGACAAAGTGACTTTGGTCTCAGTGAGTATATAATGGAAATATATCATGTACAAGGTAACAGTCTTTTTTAACAAATTAAATTAATCTAATAATGATATACTTACATAATTTTATTATGGCTTTCAGTTGCCCACGTTAATTCAATAAATATAAATAAAAAAATTATTAAGACAAATAACTATATTATCTTTTACTTTGGGCTATTTTCAATTCAAACCCGTAGATTCCGTGATCGATCTTGAGGAACTGTCTTTAACAAAACAAACTAAGGAAAGCTCTCAAATGGAAATATTATCGCCGTTTATGCAACATTTTTCAGTGACGCTCCTGATCGCAGCATTTTATATAACCAATACTCGCTGTCGCTATTATTGAAAGAACTTTTTTTTTTTAATTTTAAAAATCATAAAAGTCTATTAAAATACTTTAAATTGTCTTTACTCATAAAATTATATAAATACCATTGCCCTTGGTCTTGACTTCAGATTTCCTAATCTATTTCGTGATCATTTGCTTTTTAGTAGGTTAGTAGGAGATCAGCCTTCTAAACACACCGTCGTTTTTAAGGTTCCTTCACGTTTTTCTTAACCATACGAGTAAGTGTTACATGCGAACAGACTGCCTACGGCCTAAATTGATTTATTTATTTACAGCCTATGCATGGCCAAATTTTAACGAACACAGTATATAACACCCATACGCTTCACAAATAGGTCGCTCTCCGGTGAGGAGTCGAGAAACCCATTAAGCAGCGAGAGAAACCGAGGAATGGGAGCTTGTTGACGAAGGACAGTGCGAGCCGAATATACAGCAAAAAGGTTATATTTGCGGCAGAGGTAATAATTGTCCGGAACGTACAGTCTCATTATATTTCCCAGCAAGTATGCGCTTTCCGTTTCGTTTTTAATTATGCTCAAGCCAAATTTGATTACAGCTAAATCCCTACGAAGTTCTAGTGAATTATACCCTAACCCCCAACAGGAACTTAGTAGGGTAGAGGTAAGGAAAATAGTTGTACCTTTATACAAATTTCTAAAGAACTTCTTTTGCAGGGCGCAAAAGAAGTGAGATGAGGGGACCATATGACGCAGCTGGTTTCAAGAAATGGCCTAACTAATGATGAATAGATGAGCGTCGCAGGCAGAACCCAACAGTACTTATTGAACTATCTGTATATATAAGAAGAGAAAATGTTACTAGGCATTCCTTGAACGTTTGAGAACCCTTAAACTTATAATTGAAAGGCTTGACTTTGGAGAATTTTTAAAGCTGAAATATAATTTCTTAGTCGTAGTTTCTTGGATAAGTTTTTGGTTTATGTTTACGGAAAGTAGCCGAGACTCTTTAAGTTTATTTTTGGGAAAGCAAAGCGATGAAATAATTCCGAATGTGAGTTTAGCTTCAGTTTTAATTTACTTTCGGAATCTTCAGACGTAGTTTAAGATCTTCGTGCATCGGTTATAAATTATTTATTACGGAAGAGCATCTAAAAGTGGCTTTATAAAGCGTTCTAGTTTTATTTATTTATTAACACTTCAATATAAAAATTGAACATAATGAAATGAAAAGGCGGGCAACTGGAGGCCTATCGGCTTATCGCTTCTATCTAAAATCTTCTGATCTAAAAATGTATTAAATTAGATAAGGTAGGCAAGAAGTGCAAAAATACATATTACATATAGTTATTAAGACAAAACTAAACAGGAACAAAAACAAAGTAAACTAATTTTTTAGTTACAGGATACATGAAAAATAGAAAGTGCTTTATTCTTTATTTGTTAAGTCTTGTAATAAAAAAAATGGGTTCGCTTGATACAAAAACTCAACAGTGCAGTCAGTATTTTAATCGAAATAAAAAATCATGGCACTGCGAAATAGGTTATTTCATAAATATTATATATTTAATTATTAAGTCATGTATGGGTTGAATGAAAATAGTTTTCATAGAATTCGCGTGAATAATGAAAATCATTTCGATATGAGGTGAAACAATTACATTGTTAGAACTTTTTCATTATTCGACGCCTCCCCCACGTTGTGTTAAGAAAGTTGATGGTAGCGATTAAGGTTAGGCTTTTACTTTACGCGTGAAACTTCTTTGTAACACAGAGAACAAATAAAATTACAAATTATTTCTACAATCGATTGTTAATTTTACCTTTGGCTTTGGGAAACGTTGCAGGTAATTAATTTAAATATGTTTGTTGTCAAGAATGACTTGTCCGATACTATTAGACTAGCGAGTGTGTTATCGGTGTTAGGAAATACAGTAACGGCTTCTCTGAGTCATCTATTAAATCTAATATATAAAATTCTCGTGTCACAGTTTTCGTTGCCATACTCCTCCGAAACGGCTTGACCGATTTTGATGAAATTTTGTGTGCATATTGGGTATGTTTGAGAATCGGACAACATCTATTTTTCATCCCCCTAAATGTTAGGGGTAGTCCATCCCTAAATTTTAATTTTTATTTTTTAGATATATTTTTTTGTTATTATTTTTTTATGATACAGCATTAAAAAATACATACAACCCCAAATTTTCACCCCTCTACAATCAACCCCTATTTTTTATTATAAATGATATACATAGATACCTATATATTATATAATCGTAGTTACGTTTATATAATGATATATTTATATCGTTCCAAATTAGCTACGAAATGTTATCCATAAACCACCGAATCATGTTTTTATCTTCATAAAACTTATATCTAACTCTTCATTAATGCCTCTAAGTTATTTTATATTTTTATAAGCATCAATTAAATTACAAAGTTGTATAAAGCCCACTCAATACCACCTACGTAACAGAAAATTTCCTTTAACAAAATGGCTGCTCGCCAGAAATAATTGAAACTATACCCTCAAATGAATTCAAACTGTTAACTTTTACAGCACATATCTTTAATTATCTATGAAAGTACGTCTATGATTTTAATAAGAGAAAATTTATTTGACAATAACGACGCTTTATTAAAAGTTAACCTTTAAACTTAATTGGTACCCTTAACCTTTATTCCACGTGTATTGTTATAGTAATTAAAGTATAACGATAATGTTACACATAGTTATTTCAAAGCTTGTAAACATTTTAAATTATAGTTTCTCGAACCTCGTTATAACATATTACATAGTTCGAAACTATACTGTTATTTAGGGACAAGTTTCACGAAGTTTGACATATTGTTTTCGTATTTTGTTATACAATTACTATTATACTATGCATTTTAAAACATTTACGTGGTGCGAATTTAATTATTACGACTTCATTATTTTTACTAACTTTCGGGAATGCGAACTTTCCTTGATGCATCGATTTATGCATGGCACCAATGATATACTCTATTACAACAAACAGGTATATCTAAAACGCTGGTATGCTGTCCATGTTCCACTAAAGGAGTTGCTTATTTTTGTTTTGTTTACCAATACTAACATAACAGCAAATTGTTACTAATTATTATTAAAACCACATATGTAAATATCAGCAATATTAAATATTTTTTTAAAGGCCACCTGACAATACACGTGAAACATCGAGACAAAGAGAGAGTAAACATTATTTGTAGTCACAATTAATTGTTACAAATTTTATTATTAATTAATAATTACTGTTGTGTAAATAGGCTCATAATTGTAGCAAGGAGCAAATCGAAGCTAGCAGCCAGATGTTGTTCTAGCAAACGGTCAGCGGGTGAGCAGGTATCGAAAGGATCGGCGAATCTCAGTACAAGGGTGTAGTTTTAGGCCTTAAAGTTATTAATTGTATACTTTAGCAGATAGATTTACGAAGCCGTTCCGGACGGACGTTAGCCATAGGTTTGCTTGTAATTAAACTTACTACCACTAACATTCGACGAATAATCGGAAAGTTTATAACACCTCCTCGAGTTACATTTCGTAAATACGATCGCGGTTCGGTACGAGCCATAGAACGCTTATTACAAATAATAATGTCAAATGTACAATCGTAATTTATTATTTAACAACTTCTAACATCAAAATATCCGCTACGTAATGCCATTTCGTTTAGAATAATCTTTAGAATTTGCGATTTTGAGTGAATTTCTAATATTAAATTTTATACAAATGATGTGGCTCGTGTATGTTTTATTGATTTTAATATTACGTAACATATATGTGTATTAGTATTATAATACTACATAAAACCAAGCAGCCTGTTGCGTAGCACACACAGTTCATTTTCCTTAACAAGTATAAATTGCTACGTAAAAGGAAAACCGTGCTAGTTATATTCCATACTTTATGACACACTTTTACTTTCTAAATCCTCTAGGAAATGTGTATAAAGGTATTATATCCCTTTTTGTGGATCGTAAATAAATAGCTTCATTAGTATAGCAATTACCTGAATAACTTTACCTTACGTATACATATATTAAAGCATAGCAAACTAATAATTAGTTAAGTTATATTCAACTATTACGTCGACTTTATAAACTTGATTTATACAGTTTCGAATAATAAGATGATAGTGGGATGAACTTACAACTTGGTTGATTTTAAGATAAGATAATTTCCAAGGGCTTTACTGGAAAATATAATTAATTTACTGTTGCCGCCTTAATTAAGGCTGTGTAAGCTTTCAATTGTATTCCGTGACTATAACGAGTTTTATGGTAATAAACCTTTCAATTACCTTAATATCATTCTGTGGAATCATAGTGACGCTATTTCCAAGAATTTTTATTTTATATAGTAACAACAACAGCAACGAGCAGTAGAAATCACCAACAGCTTCATACGGGAATGCTAAGAAGACTTATAAACCACTTAAACTGAAGAACTCACAACTAGAAGTGAGGTGCAATCTGGAGTTCAATTAGGTTTTTTTTACTAAAGAATACAGGTTTAATAATATTATGATTACAATTAAACGAAATATAATAAATAGTTACATTTATCATATGAATTTCAGTATTGAATTTACACAAGAATGTGTGACAATAAAATGAAATTAATATCGCATTACATCGTCTTATAATCTCAAAAAGGTAATTTAATAAGCTTGAATAAAAGTCGTCGGAAAAGGGAGAAAATTAAACCGAAATGTCTCCCTTCGTTACAAATTTCTCGAACCAAATTTGGCTAAAAATAGAACTCTTTAAATGCAATTATGAATTCCACGAAACATTTTCATTTCTAAGGTTCTTTCTCTTTGGTTTGCGAAAACGTTATTTAATTTGTCTTCGCACCACTCAATTGAACGTATACCTGATATAGAGGTCGAGAGAGAGATAATGATATTTATGTTGGGAAATTTTGGTCTGTCCGGAGTCAAAATTGTCTGTGCGTTACATTTATAAGAATGATCCTCCCCTACTTATCCAATACAACCAACAAACAACACTTAAAAATCAGTCATTTCTAGAACTAAAAAGTACAAAATAAAATTTGTCGCTACAACCTCTGCTCTTAAATTTCAAATTTATTTTTTCATAGTTCTTAATAGGCGAATAGATAATCCTGTACCTGCCACATGTCAATTTGTAGGTCAACGACATGCCGTTTCCTTACGAGGTTTAGTGTCTGTACTGTAGTCTAGTACAGCAAGGCTTAATTGCACACATAGACAGAAAACAATTATACATCATCGATGCATAGCCTAGATTCGAACTAGTAGCTTAAACACTGATCAGCACTGTCTTGGTTGTCCAATATCCAACTATGAAAGCAAAATTTATTTAAATAAAACTTGACTAAACAAAAGCGATGAAACGTTTTCTTGATATGTTGGGAAGCATCACGATCAGTAACTTGCTGGTATTAAGTGGTTCGGTATTATTTCAGGCAACCCAGTTGAAACCAGTAGACGAACTCAAAGTGCAAACTGCACACAATCTAACTGCTAACAGTATTGGCAGTTCACAGGGTTGTCAAACTTTAATAATTTGAAGAGAAACCATAAATATATAATAATAATAGAACATTATGTATATAACTTGCATGAAACGGACCGCCTACGCTAGAGAATAATTAGTAAGTACTAAGTAATTATGCTGTTTCCAGCATAAGTTCTGATATTATTTCATATCAATTTGTATTTCACAAGCACTGAAACCACTAAAGTAGTAATATTGCGAACACGGTGAGCATTGAGAATAATTCAAGAATACTTGTGGATGTAGATTCAAGGAGAATTAACATACATAAACAAGAATAATTATAAGATGTTAATAGTCTTATGTTTATTTTATGTTGTTGTCTTTGGTTTGTAGATCATGTCTAAGCGTCGTAGTCAGGAAGGTAACATCTGGAGCGCACTATCTGTCTCGGTTTAAAGGACGATGTGTCTTTCACCTGATCGGTCTGTTTTAGGCGCTAAATTTTACCAAGTTCTCATAGTTGAAATCGTTTTATAGCTGTAATATGAGACGATTCGATGTCGGCATGGTAAACAGAGTTTTTGACCTAAGCGCGAAAAGGATTGAAACTATTCTTACTTTAAAAATACTTAATAATAATATCTTCGGGAAGAATCGAACCTCTCTTGCTTGCAATATTATTTATTATTATCGTGTCATAAATAACTGTGTCTTACAGATTTATTGGACAAGATTAGGAAAAATCATTAAGAAACAGTTTGAATTTGTTCATTTAACTAACAAGAAACAACCCTACTCCTGCAAAGATTCTTATCGATATCAATTTTAATAAGCACGATAGATCGAGAGAGATATTCCACAACACAATACTGTGGTTTTCTTTATTCAAGTACTCGCTATTTGAAAGTATGTTCCAAGAACATATTACCCATATTATAAGCTCTGCGTGTATTACAGGAAAATATAGTGAATTAAATAAACAATTCGACACATAATTTATATCTTGTTTAACTTTTTCAATTTTGAAATAAATTTCATTTATGTACAGCTATGAAGCCTAATCCAAGATAGTATGTTATGTCATATAATGTTCTCACTTTGAGAGATAAGGGTTGACATTTAAAACTTCTAAGTTTTTATGGAATGCGTCTGCGATAAATCTAGATTTAAAAGTTAAGCGTAAATCAAACGAAAGTTTAACAAGCTTCCAGCTAGTGATTATGTAACGAATATGGACGGGACTTGTTTTATTTACTAACTACGGAAACGAGCAATTGTGTTTCAGTATGTAAATTGGGTTTGCACGCCGAAGATTTAATGAATTTGCCTTTGTTTTCATGCACTAGTTTTTGCATTTATGCATTGAACAATTTTTTTGATGCTAGAAAGCCTGTTCTGAAGGATGACTTACACAAACTCTGAATCGTGAATGGATGTAACATCGTGTAGTTACCGTATAAAATTCAACAATGAATTACATAATTTTTTTTTTTAATATCTTAATATATATAAATTACGTGTCACGTTGTATGTCCGCTATGGTTTCCTAAACTACTGAACCGATATCAATCAAATTTGCACACCGTATTATTTTATTGCAAAATATTTGTTTAATATTTGATAGTCACAATTCTTACAGATGGCGCTGTGTTGAAAGTACCAACGTGTCACATAAGCTACAACAATTTAATGGCATAACCACCAAAAAAAGCATGGTGGTCCCAATGACTGTTGTTCTCCTACCGTTTCCCTTGAATAGTTTGCTACTATGTAATATAATAAAAACCTTAGCCACAGCAACACTTGGCCGGTCTGCTAGTAATACATATAAATATTAAGAGTGAATTAGGAAAATTTTACTTTAAGGAAAATATACATAACGTGTAATTTGTATCATGGTGTGATGTCTACGTAAGTCAACGAAATGTTTGCGCTGAATTCCGTTAAGTTCAAATGTATGAATGAAGCACTAACGAAGCTTTTTAATTCCTGTCACGTCAGGAATTCGTTAAAATAAATTATACAGTACGCAGAGCTTTGCAATTGAAAAAGCGTTAAAAGAAATTCACAGTTACCGGAAAACAATGTGTTATGGCAGATTATATTTTCCAGTTTACTAGGAATTCTACATATGAATGTTAATTTTACGCCACAATTTTTGTATAATTTTTATGCTTTATCCACGTTATATAAATATTGATACTAAATTTTATGTTAAATGTTAGGTAATAATTTATAGTAAAATAGTTTTAGGTTTATTAGATTAACAATTAAGTGATAATACATACACAGACACACACTAACACACAGACACCCAACCATACATACCCCCAAGTGTTTTTTTTATATGTGTGTATATCCTTATAAATATTTTTTTGTTAACGTTGCAGCCTATGTATTAATGATTGTTAATTCTCACTAAATTTTTGTCTACTTTTTAAGACCTGTCGATCCGAAGTGGTACCTGTAACACAGGTACTCTTTAGCAGGCATCAGTCTCACACAAACTAGCATTTTCCCTAAATAGAAGAAAGACACATATTTATTTAGAATAATATATAACTGCCACTTGTTTATGTACTAAGTTTTTGTGAGAAAAATGAATAATAATAATTATTATGATTCATTTAATTGAAAGTAGTAACAAGCATGTTCATTTTCTCCCAACAGCCTAGAGCAACGTCGTATAAACGCGATCTTTTACAACAGAATGTTCTCATTTGTCACAAAGGGGAAAAATTTCGTACATTTGAAGTTATAAAAGACAAAAGTCACAAAGCCTACTCATGTCAAAGGCTTTTCTAAAATATGTACAGCATTTCTATCAACCAAAAAGGATGTTACAGTTTTGATTTGCTTTGGATTTGACTTTTGAGTGGTTTTAGATGAAGCTTAAATTATTGACATATATATGGATAACTTTTTATATGTATACCTATTTATGTAGAAGTCCGTTTACATACGATATTGCTGGATCATTTTTACTGATATATTTTTCGTATGCCATCTGTCGCCGAAATAATACTTTTTTTGGAAATCGAAGCAAATACCCTACCTGGTTATAACTTTTGATTTGGTTCTTAGTTTAATAGATTTTAAATTATTTGTGTTGAAATGTGCCATCACACATGTCCCACAGGAAACTAACTCGAGAAAGCAAAGCAATGTTTACTAACAATATGTGTCAAAAAACTTTCTCAGCTTTTGACCAATTAAAGTTATACTATTATAATATTGAAAATTTTGCACATAAAAAATTACAAAGATCCTTGTAAAATAAGTATCATTTCATGTAATGAATAATGTGTTAGACTATAATTTACGTTCATATATTGAGTATACGTATAAATGGTGGTACGAGTAAACAATGCAGTAAACGATACAAGATTTCTCATAAAATAATACGAACTTTTTATAGTATTTACAATGTTATTATATTGAGTCTTGCGTCAGTTCCACAAACTTAACTCACTAATTACTCAAACCAGGTACCGTTAACTATAACATCTTTAAACTTTCAAAAGCTTTTAGTGAGGGAATAACAAGTTACTTTCACGAACTTTGTTAATAGTTACCGCAATTATAGTTATTTATAGATACAGTTTGAACCAAATAATACGAGTTAAGCTGTCGTTAGCAGTATCAAAATAATGGATATACATTACACAGTCTGCAACTCTTTGCCGTTATACAATTGAGTTTTAGCATAATCAAGCAACAAACACGCGTTAATGTTATTAATAAATATGCAAATACATATTAATTAAACAGAAGTGCACGATTTGCAGTATTGTTATAACTAAATAAATAAATCAGTGGCGCTACAACCTTTTTAGGTTTGGTCCTCAGATTTCTATATCTGTTTCACGATCATTTGTCAATCTAATACTGAGGCCTGACTGATGAGTGACACACGCCGTCGATTTTTTGGGTCTAAGGCAAGCCGGTTTCCTCCCGATGTTTTCCTTCACCGATCGAGCGAATGTTAAATGCGCACATAGAAATAAAGTCCATTGGTTCACAGTAGGGAATCGAACTTACAACCTCAGGGTAGAAAGTCGAAAACTGAAGCCACTAGGCCACCAATGCTCTTGTGATAACTGGCCACAGTAAAATCTGTTGGAATTAAAAGGGACTCTAAATCTAGTTTCCTTTTATCCAAGAGGATATAATGATAAAACGTCACCAGCTTACCTTTGTAAACCATCAACTTCAAGCATTGACACAATATTTGACAAACATTTAAAGCATTGTTTTATGTATTGTGCTAATTCGATGTATGAATTGCTATTGAAAGCATAATAACTGTACAGTCTTCTTTCTAGCTTACACTAATTATATATTTTGGAGTAATTTAACAAATGGGGTGGGCTATGCTCGGTGTTTCACTACGCGATTGAATTAGAAATGAAGAGACAGCAAAAGGCACCGACGTAATCAAAAGGTCCTTAAATGAAAATGGGCGGGGCACATTTCCCGAAGATCCGATGGCCTATGTGGTAAAAAGTCCTGGAATGGATGCGGAGGACCAGTCGGCGAAGCTTCCCACTAGTTAGACAAATGACCTGCCCTGAGATTCTGTAACTCACTTTTTTAACTCACACAGCGGTTTTAGCATCGGCGGTCGCTCTGAAATCAGTCGTGAAGCAGTCATTTTATGATTTGGCATTCTGATAAACAATAAACTTAAAGCTCCCACCTTTTCAGAATGCCAAATCATAAAATGACTGCTTCACGACTGATTTCAGAGCGACCGCCGATGCTAAACCGCTGTGTGAGTTCGAAAAGTGAGTTATAGAATCGCAGGGCTGGTGAAGGTGGAGGGAAAGCGTTGGATGCTTTTACTATCAACTAAAAATTTAGGGGAGAGTACCATGTCCAGCAGTGGACGTCAACATCCAGAAAGATGAATTGAATAAATGCTTATATTTATAAGTAATAAAATTTCTGGGTTACATTTAATGTGCGCACATTAGAAACCCTCACAAAATTTCCTAATCTCATCTTATCTGTATCATTGGGTCGGAAAATGAATGTTTTATTATGTTATTTTCAGCATTGTCTTTTTATATAAATAACTGTATAGTTATTATATCGCCTTTAACGTTAACGGTTTTCACCATAATATGTCGATTTGTAATTTTAATAAATTCAAGTATTTGATAAATAAAAACAGAGAGCCATATGAAATTATTATTAACTACAAATTTGGCTTAACATACCATGCAAACATCAATTGATATGATGAAATGTAATGCAATTAATTATAATTCGATATTAGCGGTTATAATTTACGCGTTATAATTTTTTTGTTTTTGGTAATTAAAACAAGGCGGTGTGCTTATTATTAAACACGTAAAATAAATAAACCAATAATTCTCTGGTTTGATTTCTTTTGACTTGCAATGACAGATTATAATAATACAGTCTATAGACATACTAAAAGTCTTTAATCTTACTTCAAAAGCTTTACGTCAAAATCAAGAAACAAAATATTTGGCAGAATGAGCACGAATTCCTTCATAAACTTTATTTAGTGAAGGTAATTTTTACTCTACTTGTTATGGACTTGTGAACACCTCAAAGTTCCAAGTTGGCTTACAGCCTCGTATCACGTGTAATCCCAAGATCGGTCCCGATCGATCCATCCTTGAGCTACTCACAACTTGAATACCAAGTTTCAATTACTAAAGGGTAAAATGTACTTACATTCTCCGTACAGCTTCACTTCTATAGCATTAAATATGAGTGATACCTACAGTCTAAACAACTATTATTTACTAAAATACATTTTCACAGGAGAATTGAAAGTTAATGAAGAGATTTTACTGACCTATTTTAAAATAATATTATCTTAATATGAAATATGACATTTTTAAGAGACGTTTACATATAACTTTTCTTTTCGTAGGGTAATTTTATCTGATTTATAAGCTCCGAAATCTAAACTGACTTTATATTAAAAGTATATTAATTTCGTATTTTTTATTAAATCTGGATTGGCAGTTAAATTTATAGCACTATTAAGAATATATAATAATAATTAAGTGGAAAAAATATTCATGATTTTTGTGTAAAAGGAGCCCTTTTCTTCTATCGTCTTCTAAATGATCAATAAAATGTAATCTAAATAATTTATTTTACTACTCTTGCCATTTTATACATATTTGAAACTCATAATCCACCGAATTAAAAATTACTTTCACCAGTTGAAATCCACATAATTCTTATATTTATTTACAAAAAAATAATACTATAAGTTTTTAATCAAATAACAAAAGTTAGTAAAGAAAAAGGGGAACGCCATTAAATTTTGTTGCCTTGACGATAATATAACATAAACATGTATTTCAATTGATTAAAATGTAAGTTGAATCTGTTATTAAATTGTTGCCTCGGGAGATATCAAAACAAACTCCTCAAAGGATCATGAATATATCCATGAATGTTTCCTCTTTATAATCTATTATAACGTAGAGAGATTTCAAAATTTATTTCACCATGAACTAGTGAACAGAGTAATACAGGATATATTTATTTCTGGTATATTTAAAAAATAGCCGGGGCAACGCGCTACATTTATTTTTTCAGGTAATAAATGTTTCGCGGTCAAAGTTTTACGTATGTAGTCATAGTATTCTAGTAGGGAAATTTATTTCAGCGAAGAAGAACATACCATCTTTATGTTAAGTAGTGATTTTTAATTAATATTATTAAAACTCTAATCATAGATAAGTCTAGTTTCAAAAATGTCAAGCAAAATATTTCTAGATGTAACGCTTAACATAGTCTATATTAATATTAATCACTGTTCTAGATTAGGATACGAGTTAAGAGACGGGCCTAAGACACAATTGACTTTCGACTTCATCGAATATTATCTACATTTTCAATGTTCAGAAAACGAGGCTGCCTTTGGCGCAACCTTCCTGCTTCCGGAGTCCCATTATGTGTTTATTACCCCGCCGTGCTTCGCGAACATAAATTTATTTATTTTTAACGTAAAATACTCTCAACCCTTGCTAAAACGAGAATATTTATGGATATTACTTGAACAAGGTGAACGTAGCAAATTGATTTCATTATTTCACACACATTTTTTTACATTTACGTTTGAAAACCTATATAACATTTAAATACTGGAGCATACAGTATACATAATCGGTGTCTGTTTGATATATCATAGTAATTTATAATAAGTAAGGCGTTCCTTGTTGCCACACCTTGACACATTATCGATTTTTGGATCAAGAAATAGGGATTTCATAAGAAATGTGGTAAGGACCACTACAAGATGTTGAACACATAAAAAAATAATTAAAGCTGGAATACGTGACTAATCAATTGCTTATCTTATTTTTCTTTCTATCTAATGACTATTTTATTCTCTTATTTGTTTGTTTTATCTATTCTAGTTTATTACTCTGTAGCTTAATTGACCAATCATCCAATTTTTAAAAGTTTAAGCCCTGAATTGATACAGATATCAGAATCAAAATCTGAATTTTAGAGTGTTTATATTATTATAACTTGTGCACGTAAACTTTTGTTTATGAATATAAATGAATCAGAAGAAATATACGCGATTTTTTTTATTATAAATTGCACGAGTTACATACGTTACATTTTAAATAGAATTACAAAAAGTGTCCCGGATATCAAATAAATTACGTAGCATCAATATATTTTTTGCCAATCGAAATATATGTATACAGAAATCCATAGATTAATAAAATCTAATCTTTAGAATGCTTGGCTCATACCAGTACAATAAGATCTCTTTTCCAAGAACGCCATAACAGTTTTTTTAAGAAGACTATAACCGGAGGTAGATATAAGATAACCGTTAAAAATACTCATCTAACATCATCATCATTCGATTGTTTTAAGTTGGTTAGAAATACATTCTCTATAAAATATATTTCGCTTCCCATGAGTTAACATAGCTTCCGAACCAAAGCTTATTTTAACTTTTGGACTTTTGTATAAATACTTGAAGTTGTATTTAACGTATGAATATTTTTCATTATAAATATTATATAATTGTTGTTAAAATATATTAATATGTGTCAGCATCTCAGAAGCGCGGTTACGCATATAATTTAGTTTTTTTTCCGTCTTGACATATACTTCTACAAAAAACCTTTCGAACATTTATTATCTTCTTGTTTGGCCTGACATACGTTCAACATTAAGGTTTATATTATTTACAATATTCCTACGACGTTTTATTTAGTACTGAGTTTTCTGTATTAAGAAGTTACTATGGCGTAACTCCTAATGAAGGTAAAATTAGAATTACGAAAGATACTGACCGATAAATAACTAGCGCAAAATTATCTGTTAAAGAAACGTTATCTTTTAACTTGATAATGTAATTGCAAAAACTAAAAATGACACAAAAATTAAGTTGCATAAACAACCACTTGAAGAAAAACGAAAACTTTCAGAAAGAACAAGCAACTGAAATCCCAAGCGGTGAAAAGCGTTCACGACACATGTAACTTACACGTTTCTTGTTGAGAGCACTATAACCATGCGTTTTGTTATGCCGGCGCAGGGTGATACGCGGTGTCTGGTGTTTAACGTGCGTAGGGCGCGACGGTTGGGCAGGCACTGAGGCTCGAGCGCTGGGCGGGCGGCGGCGCATCGCGCACCCGCCCACGGCTGCCGTCATGCCACTTACCCCACAATCACTACCAAATAATATCGCCGAATACATTCACGCGTATTGCAATTACAGTCGGTTTTTTGTTTGCCTCATTTGCTAAATAGGAAAATGTTGTTCATGCCTGCGATTTCATTTCTTGGGAATTAAGAATAATACATCTACCACAAATTACATTTGAGTTTGAGGTGTGCAATTTCCGAAAATTATATAATATTATTTAAGTGACCCAAACTTCGTTTAATATGATGTTTTTACATAGACTACTTTCTCGGTAGCTACAGACCAACATATGGAACATTTTGCTTTTCCAATATAATATAGAATTGAAACCTAAGTACTATTTATAGATTTGCAATTTATTTATTTTTAATTATTTTTATTATTACTTTGTAGGTTAAGAAAATTGTAAATACTGTATACTTGATTGTAAATAAAAAAATACTAAATAAAACTATATACCTATTTAAATAATTTTTCAAATTTTTCTGTCCACAGACCTAAGGATAAATAAAAAACATACTAAAAGACCAGTCATCTTCGAATTTTGCGCTTAGCTATATATTTTGAGATTTATTTTTAAGTATAAGTGTATACATGTATTACGCAAAATACTACCTAATTATATTTTTATTTGAGCTGTTTTTACCTCATGAAATAATTTAGGGTAAAATACATAATTACTTTATATACGTATAGATAACTGATCAAGCCCCACGCCTATTAAACAGTAAATATTTTGTGTTTATTAGGTGTGAATACACATAATGAATAATATATCACTAGACCTTATCAAATAAAATCTTCAAGTATTTTTATTAATATCAGAATTAGTGATAAATTAAGCGGGCTTTATAATTAATTAATCCTCTTTGATATTTATACACGTTTGCTTATATGAGTAAGATTAATATTCGTTATACAATGTCGCGCACATACAATACAATGCCCTTTTGTGGCATGAGACAAGCGTAGCTTGTGGCTACGAGTATGTTCTAACGCTACGACATACATGTACCTGCATAAAAGTTTGTAATAACGCAGGCCCTTCTGTGCTTTATGAAAAATAGCTAGAGTACATTATCTTAATTAAATATTTGCGCAATTAATACTTGTTAATACAGTAAAGGAAACCGATAAAGAACGAAAGAAACAGTAAAGGAACGATAAAAAAGTCAAAAGTCAAAAAAAATCATTTCATATAAGTAACACAAAGTACACTTATTAATCCGGTCAAATTAGACTAAAAAATAGGGGTAAGGTTACAATAATTCGCACTTGGCTGAATATTGGTAGGATTGCTCAATACACTATTATAAAGGAAATGTGAAAAGTCCTCATCGATCCGGCATGTGCAAAAAAATTTACTTCGGGTCAAAGATCACAAAAATGTGTTTTTCGCGATTTTCACTAAAATGGTAAGTTTTATCATAAAATTAGTTTAAATTAGTTTAGTTTGACAAAAATTGTAGATGAGATAATTATCTATAAAAAATACTTTTTTTCCTAAGAGCCACCGTGTTTGAGATATCACGATTCAAAAAGTTAAAAGAGTTGTAATCGTCATAATATATACACGTTTCCACGCCACCTTTGAGGTAGTGTACTTAGCGCGAATCTCGTGGGAACAACACGCAAATACATAGTCGAAATAACTAACATCACCGCATACACGAATTCAAGTACGACCAGTCACCACAAATAGCACCCGTTCACGAGTATGACGCATGGCCAGCCATCGGCTCCCTCGATTAATAAATATCATCATGAAATCAAACCTAGAGATCTGAGTTCAAATTACTAACGTTTTTAATGGTCAACAATTTTAATAAATAAGAGTAAGATCGTAAAATAACTTAAGCCTAGCTTGGGCGATCCGCCCACGTTTTTTGGTAGGCTTAGTCATATTATCTTTTAATAAAATATGCGTTGTCATAAAACTTGGCCAAAATCCCAACGAAACTGTACATTATTGTAACTTGGTCAAGGTTATACGCACTGTAAATTTTCAGTGCCTTTTTTATTCATAAATCTTAACATAACTTCGATTTCAAAAAATTTCAAGATTTTACAAATTATCTTACATATAGTATTATATAATAATGAGGGTAATAAATGTTACCAATATTGTTTATTGAAGCAAAGTTGGAGTAGTTGGGAAGCGTTTCCCAACCCTGAGGTCGTGAGTTCAAACTTGACCTATGTTTGAATGATAAACTAATAAGCTCGCGTAAATTAAATAAAAAATTATTTAGTTTATTTTAATTGACAAAACATTTTTCTAGATAAATATTATTTAAATATGGATATCCTTTTGAATGTATATCTTTTATTAGCTTTTTATATACATACATAATTTATCATTTATGTTTAATACAAGCATTTATATAGTTAAGGATTCTGTAAGAAAACATGAAAATGCTATTAGCAGACTTTATGCCCCATTTCAGAACTTAGGAACTACTTGTAATAAAACCTTATCAGTTATATTTATTTTCACTGTGCTTATTTGCAAGTAAATACAGTGTCAATTGGCTGTGTATATTAAAGTGTTCTATGTGGCTTGATTTGGTTTGGAGTTGTTAAGCACAGAAAGCTTATCAAATAAATTGGTTCCAATCTCATCTACTTTGCTTTAGAATCATTTTGTAAATTGCAAACCTTAATTCATATAGGCAAACGCAGCTTGGACAAAAAGGTTCTTGTCTGAAAATTAAGAATGGCCGGTGAAGAACAGGACTTGCCCAAACTGACCTGATGGAATAATGGATTCGATTAAGAGCGACAGCAGAGATGTTCATCAGTGGTCATCGGCTAGGAATTTATTTACAAATGTAATGATGATATTAATGAATGTAAATACATCAATAATGTAGAGTAACCTATGATCATGCACACAACTGGTGAAATTTACTAAAATACAATAAAAAAATAAGAATTCCCAGAATATTTCCTCTTAAACACTAAATTGTAGAGATAAAATTACGTATAAAGCAAGAATTTGGATTCCCAGGTGTCTCTCATGCGGTAGAATATTCCAATTTCAGGTAAAATACGAGAAGATGTGAACCCACTGTCATTTGAAATGTGCGATATCAAATATTCAGGCTTTAATATTGGGCACCTTGAACGAGAAATTAAATTACTTTTTGTCTTTTTCAAATTAATTTAATGATACTCTTGCCTTTGTCTTTAATTTATACGACTACTTTACACAGAAAATAAGTGGATACACATAATAATCTTGACTATAAGTTAAATTTATATATATAGCTGACCCGGCAAACGTCGTTCATTTATAATAAAAAATAGGGGTTGGTCGCAGAGGGATCAAAATTAGTTGTTGTATGTATTTTTTAATGCTGTGTCATAAAAAAAGAATTATCTAAATTTAAAAAAACAATTCAGGGGTGGACTACCCTTAACATTTGAGGGATGAAAAATACCCAATATGCACACAAAATTTCGTGAGAATCGGTCAAGCCGTTTCGGAGGAGTTTAACTACAAACACCACGACACGAGAATTTTATATATTAGATAAATATCTGAGTGCACTTGATTTCACTTTATTCGCTTCACAAATGCTGAATACCCTTTAAAAGGTTGTGTTTTATAACAGCATACTATTCATACCCTGATTTAAAGAAATATATAAGGAGGACGTAAAGATTTTGGATTTCTAAATCGTGGTAGGCGAAAATCTTAAAGTGACTACATCTGACTTATATACTCAAGCCGTCGCCACTTCAAGCTCTTTGTTCGAACATTGTTAGTTTTAGTGTCTAAATTTAGAGTCAAATGGTCTAGATTTAGCGAGAAAACTTTGTATAAACGCTTCAATGATCTTAAAATATCCTCTAGCTACGAAATGCATTAATTATATGAGCGTGTTTGATTCATATTAAAAGCCGTAAATAAAAAATAAATAAAATATGTTATTATAGAATATAAGATACAGGTATCACTTGTTCCATGTCATTAAATTTCCAACTCATCGGCAAAGTAGTCTAGTCGACAAGTTGAAAATGGAACAAAATAGAGATACTGCTCTTAAAATTATGTGCGATACCTCATTGGATCCGGAATGATGTCTAGAAAAATGTGCTAAAAGCGTGTATTAGCACATAAAAAATTGCAAAAGTTATACACAATTAAAGATGAAAAAAAAATGTAATTTAGTTTTTTGCCAATATTTAATAAACTATTAATATTTAAGAAATTTCAAAAAGATTCTAAAAGAAGAGGAAATTTCCAATAAAAAACTCTCTACTCCCGGAACTCTATCTCCATTATTTATAGTTTTAATTTAACGCTGAAAATAGGTCTACGCGTGACATTTTTAGGATTCGCGCGTGGCGTCAAAAGCGACTACGGCACATTAATTAATTTATTTAAGGTGTTGAATATTTTTTTTTAAATTTGAAAAATTATGGTGTGTTCTGAACACTATAAATAATTTATTCCCGTTGGAAATTTTACTTAAAGTTAATTTTTCAACAAGTTAAACAATTGTTAACTACGAAATTTTCTCGAACGACCGTCTTAATTGTAAGTGAAAAAAAATGTTTAAATAATGGTCGTAAAAATATTTCGCTTCGTAGAGCCTTTCTTACATACATACTTAACAAGATCGTGCCATAAAAGTTAAAGAAATATTTATACTTTGTTTATAACAATTTTTTTACTTAAACAAAAACTTAAAAATGCATGTACTGTTGTTAAAATTTTTTTTTTTTTCTAAATCATCATATAATCGTTTTTTTATTAATACAAGATATTTATTGATTTGCAAAAAAAAATTCCCGCCATTTGTTAAAAAATTTTTTTTTAAAAAAATGATTAAATCAATATTTAAAAAAAAAATTTACACAACTTTATTACATTAAAAATATTATGATTTTTAAAAAAAAAATTTTTCCTTCATAACAATTTTTAATTGTTTATAATCGTTTTTTTTAATTTTCTATTGTTTAAATAATTAGTTAAGAAATTTTTTTTTTCTAAAAATCATAATTGACAGTCCTCTATAAAGTAACAGAAAAAAAATTTTTTTTAATCAACAATTCTATTGTTTATTAACTTACCAATTTGTTATAAACAAATGTTCAACTTTTTTATATTTTTTTTCTAAAACTTCTAAAATTAACAAAAAATATAAAAACAATTTTTTAAATTTTTTGATTATCAAGAATATTACTTTTATTTAAAAATTTTTTTTTTTTTCTAGACTGTTATATATGGTTGTTTTTGTTAATTTTAGAAGTTTTAGAAAAAAAATATAAAAAAGTTGAACATTTGTTTATAACAAATTGGTAAGTTAATAAACAATAGAATTGTTGATTAAAAAAAAATTTTTTTCTGTTACTTTATAGAGGACTGTCAATTATGATTTTTAGAAAAAAAAAATTTCTTAACTAATTATTTAAACAATAGAAAATTAAAAAAAACGATTATAAACAATTAAAAATTGTTATGAAGGAAAAATTTTTTTTTTAAAAATCATAATATTTTTAATGTAATAAAGTTGTGTAAATTTTTTTTTTAAATATTGATTTAATCATTTTTTTAAAAAAAAATTTATTAACAAATGGCGGGAATTTTTTTTTGCAAATCAATAAATATCTTGTATTAATAAAAAAACGATTATATGATGATTTAGAAAAAAAAAAAAATTTTAACAACAGTACATGCATTTTTAAGTTTTTGTTTAAGTAAAAAAATTGTTATAAACAAAGTATAAATATTTCTTTAACTTTTATGGCACGATCTTGTTAAGTATGTATGTAAGAAAGGCTCTACGAAGCGAAATATTTTTACGACCATTATTTAAACATTTTTTTTCACTTACAATTAAGACAGTCGTTCGAGAAAATTTCGTTAGTTAACAATTGTTTAACTTGTTGAAAAATTAACTTTAAGTAAAATTTCCAACGGGAATAAATTATTTATAGTGTTCAGAACACACCATAATTTTTTCAAATTAAAAAAAAAATATTCAACACCTTAAATAAATTAATTAATGTGCCGTAGTCGCTTTTGACGCCACGCGCGAATCCTAAAAATGTCACGCGTAGACCTATTTTCAGCGTTAAATTAAAACTATAAATAATGGAGATAGAGTTCCGGGAGTACAGAGTTTTTTATTGGAAATTTCCTCTTCTTTTAGAATCTTTTTTTGAAATTTCTTAAATATTAATAGTTTATTAAATATTGGCAAAAAACTAAATTACATTTTTTTTTCATCTTTAATTGTGTATAACTTTTGCAATTTTTTATGTGCTAATACACGCTTTTAGCACATTTTTCTAGACATCATTCCGGATCCAATGAGGTATCGCACATAATTTTAAGAGCAGTATCTCTATTTTGTTCCATTTTCAACTTGTCGACTAGACTAAAGAAGACAGAGGGTGTAGGGCGAGAGACACAGCCGGCGTAAAAAACTCTCGTAAGTTTATGGTAAGGTATGGTGTCGTGGGGCGTCATCATGCTTAAATATTTTATGACACACGAAAATAGAAAAACAAAAAAACACTGGAAACAAAATGCTGACAGTCACCCAAAGAAACTTCTAACGCCTCAGTGAATCCAGGCGGGCTTTTAAGTAATCTTAATCTTTTAAGGAAGCTTATCGGTTTGAAAATATCTTTACTGGCAGCTAGTTCCATAATGTGGTGGTACGAGGTAAAAACCTTTGCTACACCACGCGTTGTGATGGTATGGATGGTATATAGAACAAATTGTATTAAAATGGTTCCCCCTCTATAAGTAGCACCTATTTTATTTCAATCCAATCATCAAATTCGTTATAATAATTTAAATACTGTAAATTGTGAATAAGTGGACTAAATACAATCGAATTTATACCACAAAACAGTTCGGGAATTATTTTATTTAATGTACGACAAACCACTACACAATCGATTCAAAACTGAAAGCTGTTAGTGGATGTTTATGTTATTGTGTTGTTTACGTGTTTGTTTACAGCACTTGCGATCCATTGAGAGTCACATTGGGCCAATAGCTGTACACGTCATCATATACCACGAACTAGGTGACTGTGTTTTATAAACAGAGGAAAATTTTTACTTAAAGTTGTAACGCAGAGTCGCGTATGACGTACAACAAGGAAATGATTGCAATACATTACGATAAGGTTATATCAGATAGAGTAGCAAAACTTTAATTAATGTCCTTTGACAATTATATTAACATAATTCAACTCTATGCCCCCACTGCGAAGTCAAGCCAAGAAAACACTCAAGAATATTTTTTCAGTTCGACACAGTGAAAAATTTAGCATTGGAATACTTGTCATTGACATATCGAACGACGTTCAGTTTCGCGGTCACTTGGAGGGAAAGGCTAAATTAGCCTCCAAAAAGCTTGGTGTGCTCAGCAAGGCAAGACGGTACTCCACTCCGGGCCACCGCTTACAACTGTGTAAAGCGCAAATTCGGCCCCACATGGAGTAGTCTTCTCACGTCTGGGCGGGAGCTCCCCAGTACCAGCTCCTTTCACTTGACCGTATTCAACGAAGAGCGGTTTGAATCGTCGACAACCAATCCCTCTCCGAGCGGCTTGAACCTTTGGAGTTGCGTAGAGATGTGGGGTCACTCTGCATCTTCTACCGCATTTACCATGGAGAGTGTTCAGAGGAGTTGTTCGGATTAACACCTGCAGCTGAGTTTCATCATCGTAATTCCACCCAAATCACCTCGACCTCCGTTTCACAACTGAGTGTTTTTTAAGGCAGTTTTTGCCGCGCACCACCACTTTGTTGATCCAGCTGCCAACTGAAGTATTTCCGAACCAATTCGACTTAGGGTCCTTCAAGAAATGAGCGTACCAATTCACAATGGGCCAGCAACGCACTCGCGAGCCATCTGGCATTGAGAGTGTCCATGGGCGGCGGTATCACTTACCATCAGGTGAGCATCCTGCCCGTTTGCCACCTGTTCTATAAAAGAAATCTAAGAATGTTCAAGAACAATAACATAATACAGTGAATTAAAATTAGTGTCGCAAAGTCACCTGGCCGCGCCAGGCACACGACAGACACTAGTGGAACCTGATGGAGGCCAATGCCTATGTCCAACGGTGGACAAAGCAAAACCTAACAATGCAAGCATATGATGGTTCCTAAATCTTACATATTGCATGTATCTTGTATGTATTTTACCTACTGCTAAAAGCATTTTTTTGGGATAAATGAAACTTCAATGTTCATAATTAAGTTTTGGATATAAAGGCTATTATTGTAATTATTACGATAAAGTTATAAAGTCTTAAAAAATAAAGTCTACTGCAAATATATTTAAATAAGCGGAATAACTTAGAATGCAATTGTTTGTCCAGAACAGGGCAACGGGCATGAGATGGTGTTGTATGATAGTCCCCATTGATACACGCTACCAGAAGTTGTTGACGGCGTTTTAAGAATTGTTAAGCTCTTTTCGGAAATACTTCAGTTGGCAGCTGGATCTAAATAAATGATGTACCGAAAAACAACGGTTCGGTGGCTGTTTGATGATACAAAGGCACACAATTATAAGTCGTAGTGATTAAGGAACAAATCATAAATAGTAGTAATTAAATAATTAAAATTAGCATGAATCTAAAAAAATTCAAGTAAGTACATCTAAAATACCGTTATATACTCGTACAACAGCGAAATGCGGAGAAAAAAATTAAAATGGTTCACCCTTAACAAAATTTATAAAAAAAATATCTATTATGAACACAGCTGCAGGTAGTAGCCCGAACAACTCTTCTGAACACTCTCCATGGTAAGTGCCGTAGAAAAGGCCCCATATCTCTACGCAACGACAAAAGATCAACCCGATCTAAAAGTACTGCTCGAATTGAATTAAAAAAAAATCTCTTTGTTAAATACTTTGGTTTGGTTGAATTACATTCTAATAGCGACGTTTTAATTATTTATTTCAATGTACTTCACACGTTCACAGATCTTTTCACACAGTTGTGGTCCCATGAAACTATTGGTATGTTTGGGATATTTCATTTGCTCCTAATAATTAATGTCCTTTCGAATTTCCACGAATTACTTTTTCATTCACCGCCTCCTTGCTTTTGTTATCTGCCCACTCGGTTCTTGTTAAAAAACGAAAACAACCTAATCATTAGACAAGGCTCTGTTGTTATTTATTGTTTAGTTCTGTTTAATTAATTTTAAAAGAAAATATTATTTTTATAACAGTTTTATGATATATTTTAAACGAATATATATTTCTGATTAAAATATTAATTATGCATTGTAATGAATGCTCCTTTAAAACGTACTTTGATTTGAAATAGTCCATAATATAATTTATATTTTAGGTGGAATTATAGACCCTGAATTTGTATGACCCTTTCTTCCCAGGTCCTGGATAGATAATAATTAAATTGGATATAGGGGAGTAGTAGTTCCGAAGATGATATTATAAATAAATACAAGTAACAGTAACATAATTAACGTTAAATTTGTGTACATGATTATTTAATATCAATATATACTATCTCTGAGTCTTGTTTTCAGTCATGTTCAAAAGAAAACATGTAGAGGTCATTCCTTCAAAGGACATTTATTATTAGCACATTTGTAACTAAAATTTAGTATCATTCGAGGTATTTTCGACTATTTTATTTAATAATATAAATTAAATACAGTATGTGATACATAGCGTCTGCAATTTAACAAGCAAACCTTTAAATTGTTTGAAGTCTCATGTTACTAGACCGTTTTAATGAGATATCAAAATATGCCAACAACCCTAAGTTAGCTTTGTCGAATATTAATTCATACTTTATCTAAGTCGTTACCTCTATCAACCTCGAGGCGTTTTGTGAAACACGTTTTAATATGTTATCTTTTTGTTCCTCCCATATTGATACAATGTGTTTGAAGGAATGTTCAATCAACCCTTCGGGTAATCGATAAATGCTGAGTCAGCAAGTTTTTGTTTTTGTACTTAAAAGCAGGAACTATATACGATTGCTCTATACATTTTTGCCTGCTCTTTAAAAAGAGAAACGTTAATGTGAAAGTGGTGTTTCGGGAGTAGTCGGTCTCCAGGCCCGGTGGGAGACGCCAATCCTACCAGACCAAACTTAATTAGATAAAGTACCTTTTTAATAATGGGAAAATTTTACACTCTGGTTAGCTTCTGCCTGAGATCTGCCTGATCTCGTGGTTGATAGGAGATTAGGGGTACTATGAGTACATCACAGGGTGGATTAAATTAATATTATATATTTTTGTTTTTTTGGAGATTATAGTAATTTAAAAAATACGTAACATTTTTATAATTTTCCGGGATTAACCACTATCTATCATTATTCCTATCATCCGCTGTCGGCTTGACTTTGATGTATGGGACACTTGTATGTATATTACTATTACTAAAAAGTTTATTCGTATATTGCAAACGTCCTGTAATTTAAACTTCTTCGTTCTTTATTATTATTTATAACTAGCTGAACCGGCAAACGTCGTTTTGCCATGTATATTATTTCTAGGAAACATTTTTTTTTAGTTCAATAACCATCCTTAACATTTAGGGGGATGAAAAATAGATGTTATCCAATTCTCAGACTTACTAAGAATCGGTCGAGCCGTTTCGGAGAAATTTGGGAACGAACATTGTGACACGAAAATTTTATATATTAGATGTTTATAATGCAGACAGTCGTTTTGACATCAAAACAAAAGCCGACTCAACATGCAAGTCCAGCGACCGAGGGCCATGACGTAACAATCGCGTGTACAATTGCACGAGATAATCCCCTCCAGCCAGTGTGGTCAGACCTTTCTCTCGCAGTGGCATACTGACCGTGGCTTGCCATGCACCAGTTAACCGTTACAGTGCTCTTGATAGCCACAACAGTGCGGGTTAGCGCGCAGTTCGATACCTTGGCCGAAAATTTATACTCCAAATTGTCTGGTGCATGTAAGTGACCTTGTGTATGTGACCCTGTCTGGATGTGAATGTTCAGGTTTAATCGTGGGAATGTTTTGGCAATTTTATTAATTGTATGCCTTAGATAATATTCAATATACATTATTAATTTAACGCGTCACCTTTTTTGTGAGTACGAGTAGTAATTTTAATTTATTATCATAATATATACATATTGTTTATTAACGTATAATTGAGATCTTTTGTATAGTAAATTGTTAAACGTTCAATCACCGTTGCAAGTTTGCGTTGATGAATTGATTTCTTTCGCTGATATATTTTGCAATTTTTATATTGATTTTACGCTTGCAATGTATTTCACAAAGATACTAATATTTCTTCAAAGCAAATATTTATTATACTCCGAGACTAAAGTAAATTGAAAATTTCTGTTTCTGCAACTTTATATTTTAACGTTACAGGTAGAGCGTTGATGAGCCTACAACACGATTCAATGAATAGCCAAAACGAAATTTTATCAACAATGAAAATATATTTTTTAAATGGAGATGAGATGACAAGTTTTCCCATCGATAACTCATATAAAGGTCTCATAAAACCGAGCATATTTGATATAGCAAAGGAAACAAAGATCATCATTCACGGTTACAGAGATAATGCTCAATCATCAGTATCTTTAGACTTGGCGAAAGCATATGATGAGAAAAAAATGTTCAACGTACTTCTAGTGGATTCCGAAGAAATGATGAACAAGAACTACTTGGTGTCGGTTCATAATGCTCGCCTAATCGGCAAGAGACTGGCTAATTTACTGGCGAATTTAGAGGACTTTGGCGCCAACTCTGCTGACTTCCACCTAATCGGTATTAGTTTAGGCGCCCACATCGCTGGATGGGCTGGAAAATATTTCCAACGATACAAAATGGCTAAGCTTGGACGCATTACAGGGCTGGATCCAGCGGGGCCGTGTTTTTCGTCAGCGTATTCAGAACAGAGGTTAGATAAAATGGACGCGAAGTACGTAGACATAATCCATACAAATAAGCTGGTCCAAGGCATAACAGAGGCTTTGGGACACGTAGACTTTTACGTGAATGGGGGTGGGCCGATGCAGCCAGGTTGTATAATGCCTTCCTGTAGTCATTTACGCGCTGCTAAATTGTATTTAGAGAGCGTAGAGGCACCTAAATCGATTATTGGAGTAAAATGTAAGAGTTGGAAGCAATTTGAGTCGAACGCCTGTGAAGATAAAGATTTTGCAGTCCTAGGTTACGGCTCTTCAACGTCGACTCGAGGTGTTTATTTTTTGCGGACGTCAGCAAGTGCTCCTTTTGGCCTCGGGGTGGGTGGAACTAAAAATAATGAGGGGACAGTGAACCCTTGGGAAGGCTTAGTAAATTTTTAGATTAATACTTAGTTTTACAATGTTAAGGCCATACTCAAATATACAATGCTACAAATTCAACGATTCTTTAAAAATCATTATAAAATTAAAGCTATTTTCCATCGTTTTATTAACACAATTTTCTCTTTAATGTCAATGCTTTCACATATTTCTTTATTTTAATGTCAATGTCTCTACATTATCATTCAATTTCAGCTTCTGAGACTGAAAGATGTAATTCAAATTAAGGTAATGAACATCTTTATTAACTTAGTAGTATTTGTAGTGACATTTTACCTGAATTTAACTGACCCTAAAACAAATGATGCTCGAACTTGCGTCACAGTTTCACAAGTAGAATCGTGACAAATTCAAAGTACACAAGTCATTAAGACAACTAGCCTTCTTTAAATTTACGTAATTCAAAGTGGGTAGAGGTGAACAATAGAATTCACAATATCAAATCGCATTGATGAATCAAATTAAACGCGAATGGCAGGTCTGGTATATTCAAATTTTTAGCCAAACTATACAGTCTTATTCACAACTGCCGTGCGATTGTGAGAGTTCGAAAAGTGAGTTACAGAATCGCTGTACTAAATCCTAGAATTAAAGTTCTGTCATCTTTTGGTCATATACATATTGGTAATAAATAAAGATATTGATACCCATCATTGTAAAAAACGTGTTCCATACATTTATTCTTTATTCTACGGGCTTGATACGTATGTTGTAGAGTGGATTTAGTTTCCATCTACACTTAGACGCCGATTTGGTCCGTTGTGTGTTAAGTCCTAGCGAATCAAGCCAGCCTATCTCCTTCCAGAAGCTCAGAAATTTCCTGGGTACTTCGCAGGCGGAGCAACACGTAATATTTATTATTTCGTGTTTCTATCCACGAATCGTCAAAAAACTATAATATAGTCCTACACTATTAAATATTATATAAATTTCGATGTGCAATGCAATATTTTAATGTTTATATTATTTTCCCGCGTTCTATATTTTTACTCATTACTATGTCCATTAAAAAGTAATGAAACATGCAATGTGTAAATTATGAGGTTATTTCGTTATTATAATGTTTTATTAGCTCAATATAGGGCATTTTTCAAAACCTTTCCTTTCTTTCTAAAGGTAAAAATCAAAGTTTAAAACATATATACCTATTTTCAATTCAAGTGAGCTTCTGAAATAACTTGAATTGAAATAGCAGAATAACTTGAAACTTCTGATTGCTCCGTCTTAAATAAAGGCTTGGATTTCTACGATTTCGTAGAACACAGGTATCTATTCACGTTTAGGTTTAGGAGAATTATAAAAAAATAGGAAGTTTTAATAAATACATCTTCCTATTTTTTTATAACTTTATTTCATGTAGGTAAGTACACTTATGAACTGAAAAGATGTTAAATTGATTCTAAATTTACATTTACTACCAGTTCACAAGTGAAGGGCGTAAAGCGGGCAAGAAACATCATTGAATTAATCGTCAAATGTATAAAAAGATTTATTTATTAATTTACATTTCATTATAATTAAAAACAAGAAACATAAATTATAAAGGATGCAACGGGCGGCCTTATCGCTCACAAGCGATATCTTCCAAACAACCCTATTAAGGAAAAAAACATAAAAAATAGATACTAAGAGAGTGTAAAGTTCACTAACAAAAATAAAATTACGTGTAAATTCGATTGCCGCGAAAAAAGAAAGTAACACTGAATCTTAAAAATAAACTTATTTTATTTAATACATGCTAATCTAAAGGTTTATAAATTGCAATTGAAATGGATTACAAAAGAATAAGGAAATACATGAGTTACAAAAGTCAAGATCTTGACCCCCTTAGGACTTGGACAGGTTAGCTATACACACACACATAATACAAAGTTATATAATTATTCTGCATTGATATTTACATATTTTGCATATCGATACAGATCCGAATTTGCTATTTTACTAGATCAGTTTAATAATACAAAGTTTGGATATGTGAGCCCCACACAAATTAACCTAATGCCCGCGTGCCCTTGCGTTCTAATTAGAAAATTGCGTATGAGGTATGAAAAAAAATTGTCTCCGTCTTGTTGGAATATCTGTTACATTGTTTTTATAAAAGTACCCCGTTTTCTCGAATGTAGAAAGCGCAAAAGAATACCGCACACAGCTTTTCCGTATTCTATGTGAATTAGTATGAAATAATATGAAACTACTACGGCTTAGTGACAACAAATATTTGAAACTCCTGTACAAATTTTCCGAGCAAAATCACTTCAAGCGACATGAACCTTTATGTAAAGCTTGAATGAATTTACATATCTAGCTTTGCAAAGATTTGAATTAGGAAAGATACGAATAAAATCTTCAGTTTTACTCGTTACGTAAAAAAATTAAATGAAATTCAAATTATGTTTGAGTAGCGAGCTGTCCATTGCTATCACAAAGTTCAATTTGTAATTACACGCTTTATATTAGCTTCACCTGTATGTATGTATGTATGTATGTAACCGACATGTAACCGACTCCTTTGGACTCGATTTTGACCCACATCAAACGGACAGATTTAATTCAAACTTTGTACAGTTATAAAGAATCAGCGACAATATAATAATGTCATAGGTTTATCTCGAAAAAACAATTAAATTTTTTTTAAGTCCACAAAGCAATACGATTAAATTGAGACAACACGTATTGCTGCTAGGACTAAAAAGTAGAAAATAAATATAGTTTAAAAAAAATTAAAGCACATCAAACTAAAAAGTGAAAAAATTCCTAATTTAGGCTGAAAATGGTAATGAACAAAAAATACTGGTATTATTGTGAAAAAGCGTGGGTTGCTCGATAGACGAAAAATATGGCACAGACTTTTTAGTTTGATGTGCTTTAAAAACGTGTTTTTTAGTTTTTTTAAACTATATTTATTTTAATTATTTAGATTAGCTCACCTCGTTATATACTTTAAATTTGAATTTAGTGTTTTTTAAAATTAAATGTCGAAGACAAAGACAGGCTTTTAAACGCTGCGTATAAAAATAATGACACTGGTACAAGTGACCCCTTGGGAAAGATTAGTACAATTTTAAAGTATTTTTTTAATTTAATTCCTGGCTTAATTTAATTCCTGGAACACTTATTATCTAATTATCCTATGTGTTAGTAAATATATTTTTCAATTAGTATGTATCAAGGACCGTCTCCGACCTTCCCAGGCTTCTTCTTTCTCTATCCCGAGCTATTTGGATCCATTGGGGACCCACGAGTTTTGATGTCACTGTTAACGTAAAATTGTAAAAACTGTTAGATTGTAATCTATCTCGCGAGATTATAAACTGTCGAAAGATTGTGAACCTCAGCGTACTGCTTACAATTTAACGTATTATTATTCGTTAGATTGTAATATATCGAAGTGAAACCGTCAAATTGTGAAACGGCCATTTTTTATTTTTGAATAATTTAAAAATTTTTGGAACCCTACACTAATTGAAACATGAAGTTAATGTAATATCTGTACATTTGACAAGTAATGGTTAAATTAGGTTTGACTTTAAAAGTAACAAATGAAATAATCGATTCGATTAGGTTCAACTTTAAAATTAACAAATGTGGAAATAATCGATTCGATTAATTTATAGAGATTGTCACATCTCTTATAACCAATAGAAAAGTAGAAAATGGCCGTTTCACAATTTGACGGTTTCACTTCGATATATTACAATCTAACGAATAATAATACGTTAAATTGTAAGCAGTACGCTGAGGTTCACAATCTTTCGACAGTTTATAATCTCGCGAGATAGATTACAATCTAACGGTTTTTACAATTTTACGTTAACATCACCATCCCATCGAGCGTAAGTTCTGCCTCTGTAGCGTTTGCCTGGTGGCTCCCCATATAGTAACTGTTTCGTCCACCCTCCAAGGACATCATTATCATACCACACACAACAAGCACTGAAAAAGGTAACAAATAAAAATAATCATCTTTTAGATTAATACTTAGTTACTATTACAATACAACATTTTCTTTTAATTCCTCGTTTTATTAACACTCAAAGTTACACGTTAACCGTCGGTTCTTATACAACAATAGTTAAGTAATCCCTCTTCACTAATTAATGTGTAGCTAGTTTAAGTTAAGGGCGTTAAACCATGATTCGGTTGAACGCCTATTCAATTTGATTTGGCACCTTCTCACTAGGATTATGCCTTTATCCTATGTACACTTTGTAAAGTTCATCTGGCTTAAGAAATGTTTAAATCTTCAACAACTTGATACAGGTACTTATTTTCTAAACTAATTTAATACTGAAATATCGCAAATAATGCTTAGTGAACAACACTTTTGAAAGTAATCAAAGTTCTCAAATTATGACCAAATTACTTTCCGCCGCATTTTTTAATCTCAAAATTTTTGCAAGATTCTGCAACCATTACACCACTTGACACGACTAATAGTATAAAGCTGAAGACTTTCTTAGAATTTCGTATTATTCGAAAAAGGTGGTTTTATTTTAAAATTTCGTTATGGGTAATGGTTAAATTTTGGACACGGTTTTCACTTTTCGCTTCGCTGTGATTTTGATATAATAAACCAATTATACACACTTGACAATTTGCCATTTTTACTTATTTAATTACTATAGTATTTGTAATAGTCAGTGTTACCTTTCTCATTGTTCCTACACTAATTGCTTCCACATCCTTACGACTGACAATTAATAATAATAATAAAACTTTATTCATGACAGAAATATGGTTTTGACAAAATTGATCTAACGCTAGTCCTCACACTAGGGAGGCCCTGTGTTGTGGATCTCGAATTACACTACATTATACATATATTTATTTATTTATTTACACTTGCATTACAATATAAAAATATATCATAATTAAATGTAAAGGAGGGCAACCGGCAGCTTTCGAGCGATCTCTTCCAGGCAACCACTGTGAGAAAAGAAAAAAATGTATTCAATTAGATAAGGTAGGCAAGATGTCCAAAAATACATATTACATATACAGTAGAACCTCTATTAGTCGAACATCAAGGGAGACGCCAAAAAATTCGAGTTATAGAGTTTTCAACTTATGGAGGATTTCGGCTTAGGCGGATTTTGATTCGACATAAAGAGTTTGAGGTTTATTCTTATAAATTAAGCTAAATTTCAAAGGGAATCAAAATTGAACACCTGACACAAAGCAAGCAAACACGTGTTTCCATGAGTCATAAATTTATTATTGTATACTCCTAAAATTTTTCTAAGAAACAATAGTGTACTCACATTGTGGGCAAGTTCTTAAAGTCGGTAACTTATTTTTGTTCGAACAATAGAGATAATAAATTCCAAATGATCAAGTTGTAAAGGTTGTAAAATAAAACGTTCCTATGTTCGAGATACAGAGGTCAAATTTAATTTTTCGAGTTATAGAGTGAAAATATGTACCAAAGTGGCTTGGAGGGACTCGGTGATTATTTCGATTAACAGAGGGTCAAGATTTCAAGTAATGGAGGTTTTGGTGTTTTAAGGGAAGGGAACAAAACATTTTTTCGAGATTTGGAGGTTTTTGACTTATCGAGGTTCGGCTTAACGAGGTTCTACTGTAGTTATTAAGACAAAACTAAACAGGAACAAAAAACAAAGTAAACTAATACAGGATGCATGAAAAATAAAAAGTGCACATGAATCATAATAATTTAATTTAAGATCAGTCTCACGTCAGTACGAAAGTTAGGGATACGATGTGGACAGGTAATTATATAACATATTATATTAAAATGATTCCGTGGTACATGGTTCATGTTTAAATATTTTTAAGAAAAAAAGTCTTAATGTTACACCTAATCAATCAAAAGTCGTATAAGACGTTAAGTATGCGTGAATGTATGTATATTGTATATCTATGTGAATGGGTTTGTGTGCGTATAATACACTCTGTATTTGAGAGTGTGGCTGAGAGAGCGTTCGCTTTGTATGGGTTAGTTTTTGAATTGTGTGCCTTTTTCCATAATCAATTCGAGTCAAGGATATATGTATGTATATTGTATATAATATAAAAATTGCAACGGCTACCAATGTAGGTTGTGGTACGCCTTATGTGTTAGGTGGTCCATTTATCGAGGAACGGTATATCACGCTCCAACCAAATGAACCCAGAAGAAACCACACGCCAAAGCTGCTTTAGAAACTGGAAACTAAGCACAATTTTATTAGCAAATCTATACTAATATTAAAAAGAGGACAGATTTGTATGTAAGTATGTAACGAATTGGCTCAAAAAGTACTGGACCGATTTTAAAAATTGTTTCAACATTTTTTTTTGATTGGACAATTTACACTTGACTTAGTCCCATGTTAAGCTGGTGAAGCTTGTGTTATGGGTACTAGGCAACAGATATACATACATATTATAGATAGATAGACATATAAATACATATTTTAACACCCAAGACCTAAGCACAACACCAAATGCTCATCACATCGATGTTTGTCTCAGCCGGGGATCGAACCCGTAACCCATGGATTCGCAGTCAGAGGTACTAACCACTAGACCAATGAGCCGTCTTTTTTGACCATTTTAATGCTATATTATCACTGATTAATAAAGTCGATTTTAATTGCAAGAAAAAATAAGTATCCCTACTGACACTACAATGTTAGCCAAGATGTAAAAAAAATGCCTATAAAATATCAATCATCGCATGCACTGCGAAAACGATTGATGATAGAACAAAAACATGTTACACAATATTAAAGAACATATCAATATCTACAATAATGTTTAAGAAATTAATGTCCACCCGTGCGAAGCCGGCACGAGCCGCTAGTAATTTATAAAGTGTCGGTTCACGCTCGTAACGCAATAATCATTAATTTCGATCAAATCTTAGTATTTTACCAGGGAAAGGGTAAACCTTAACTTAATTATGAAATATTCTCTTTGAATTTTGTTAAGTCCTTTATCGTATCGTTAATGTAATTTAGGTTTCGTATCTATTATCTTATTTTTTGCTAGGAGCTACGCGTGTAACTATATTTTATATTTTACTAGCAGACCGGCCAAGCGTTGCTGTGGCTAATATAAGGCTTTTGTTATATTACATAGTAGCAAACTAGATAAAGAGCTTTTTTATATTCATTATAGGGAATGGGTGATCAATTCTCTATGCCGAAACTATTATTCTATAAACGATTATTTGCGTGAATAATTATAATTAATAATAATTTGATAGCGTAATAATATATTTTAATAGTGATATATTTTATCACTACTACTAAAAATTGACTAATTGATGTTACTCATAATGTATATTCTTTTATTTAAAATTCCTTTTAAGACAAATTTGCACGCTATTATGTGTGGCAGGATATGCGAACTTTCGATTGTACCACCATAACATGTTTCTACCATATTCTTGCATATAATATAAATTATTATTATTAACACATTATTCATTAAGAAAATAATTATATGACTTAGCAGTTGTAGCGCCACTTGTTTTTTTTAATTGAAAAAATAATTTACTTGTGTAAATTGCGAAATATTTTATCTACTGTGTACTATTAGTACTCATTTTAGTAGAGAACATACAGTCATATCTATTTGCAACGACGGTGTTTGGCGTATTCGCTACAATGAAGAACTATATGGTGCCAACATCAGCAACATCTACTCATATTCTGTCTAGAGCTACTGCCAGTCTTCTACCAGCTTTCAGCTTAATCGTATATTGCTTCGTATCGTATCATATAATCGTATATTCAAATAGCTTAATCGTATATTGTACATAATAAAGTCTTTTCTTTCTTAAATCTGATCAGTTAACCAAAAATGTTAATTTCATGGTCTACAACCGTCCACTTTTGCAGACAAATATACTTTCGGACAAGTTTTAAAAACCAATTCAGATATTAAACTGAATGGTAATAACACTAAGAAAAAAAATGAAATGATTCTTATCTTAAGAATACCTTGGTTAGTTTTATTGTGGGAATAAAATTTAATACTAGTTTCGCAAGGACCGAAAGTTTCCAGACAACAAGAAACGCCTGCGTCTATTTCAAAGCAAAAGTCTCAACTTGCAATTATCATCACCGTCTAAAGTTTAATCACCCTTATAAATCAAATTTATACATTGGATATTTCAATGTACGGATAGTATTTTATAGAGCCATGAAAAATAATCTAAAGACCTCAGTTATTGAAGATTCTTTTTTAACACCAAAATGGTAAAATTACAAGTCGACACAAATTTAATATTTTTGCGTAAATTCTATACTTTTTGGAGAATTACTTAAATAAATTTAAGCGTCTTTATTGCTGTGTGTTAAAGCGTATTTTACTATGCACAAAAATCTCATGTTGTATAACGCTCTCATACATTCAATCAGTCATACCTTTACCCATCGAAATATTTGTTCTTATAAGCCGATTATGTCGGCTACAAAATATAAATCTACTGGATGATACTACGTAGAAAACACAATATTGTATTTTGGGATATTTGAAGGACAAATATTTTTTAAACATTTCGCCATAAACGTACAGTAAATAGGACATACCTAAAAAATAATCTTTTTAGAAATAGTGTATCGCTGGCTCCCTTTGTGTAGGGGACTTGATCAAAACAAAATGATAACAGGATAAATGACATTAAGAGGTAATTTTTAAAAACATTTCACTGAGTTTTAGAATATATTATAATACCGTGGTTGCCTGGAAGAGATCGCTCGAAAGCGATAAGGCCGCCAGTTGCCCTCCTATTTATTTAATTTTGTCAATTTTATTATATTGCAGTTGTTAGAGCAGTATTGGCCTAGTAGTTTCAGCGTGCGACTCTCGTCCCTGAGGTCGTAGGTTCGAACCCCGGCTTGCCTTAAACCCAAAAAAGTCGAGGGCGTGCGTCAGGCACAGAAGGCTGATCACCTACTTGCCTATTAGACTAACAAACCATCATGAAACAGATATAGAAATCTGAGGCCCAGACCTCAAAAGGTTGTAGCGCCATTGATTTTTTTTTATTATGTTATTGCAACGAAGTATTAATAAATAAATAAAAATATCGGTCCAGTACTTTTTGAGAAAATTCGTTACAAACATACTGAATGAAACATGAAATAACAAACATAGATAATTAGTCTTTATAAAGAGTACAAGAATTTAAAATCATATTTTAAAAACCTACATTTCCACAGTATTAATTTCATATAAAAACGGTAAAAGAATCAAAACGACAGAGAAAGTAATTTTCAACTTGCAGCATAGTGAGCAATCTGAGTTCGCGAGTAGAAAAGTGGTTTTACGAAACTCCGAGTACAGTCGAGTACAAATCCAATTTCAAGCCATAAAGTGGATAAGACGACGACTACGTATTTTTAGATTAAGACTCCTTGGAATGTAGGTGATAGCTCTTTTATTTCAGTTGGGCTTCAATAAACCTTCCAAATTCAAGGAATATAAAAATAATTATTTCTAAAAACGCTTATCTAAATGCAACTATTGCGACTCTATTTGGTCTTCATAATCACACACACACACATGTTTAAATCGTGCTTTCCGAGGAGGAACTACACAACTATACTCACGCTACTCACTTCTGCCTGCAGAAACAGACAGAACGAAGAGAGTGTATATCAGATTCTTGTCATAAACCAAGGAATTCTCAACCTTTTTTATAATTCCGACAAATTCAGTTCCTTCCTGTGTGACGTTAGTAGATATGGAAATAAATTACTGCAATAATTATAGGTATTTGGTAACAAAAATATTCATTGCAAACTTTTAAAGCTTTAAACAATTAGCTTCTAGTAAACATTTCTATAGAACTCAGTGGGAACTGATTTTTTTTTATTTTCTATTCTTTCCTTAGTCAGCGTTATTGATCCTCAATTACAGATATTGCCATGTACGAGCCTAAGTACGATTGTATACTTATACAATCGTACTTACATTGCAGCATCAATACCGCAGTCTCCGAACACAATTAAAAGTTCGCTCATTAACATGTGAATAATTACAACAATATTGTGCACAGACTACAGAGTAGGCTTTGTAGGGTTGCCACACTCATATATAGCTTTTAACGATTTTATCGGCAAAAATAGGCAGCGACGAACCACTTTCATATTTTTCATTGTTATGTATTAATTGTTTCAAGCCAGCCAAAGGTAGGCTCTCTCTCTTTAGCTATTTATATAACATAAGAATTTATTATTTTGTTCATTTGGTACACAATATGATTAATTGAAAATATATTATTATTACTTCGAACATCACCTTGATCCAGAAACCTATTTCTACTGCAGCTGCTGTGGACTTTCTTATAATAAATTAATTAATAAAGATGTAACGTTTAGAAGTTCGTTTGATTGTGTTTGGCATTAACTTTTCGCATTTAAACACGCGACACAATCTGGACCAATCACAATTAGACAATACGCGCCATCGTGTTTCGTTTTACTCACAGTATTGTTATATACTCGTAATATCATATGCTACTGAACTATCTAGTGGTTTATATGTTCGAGTGTAGATCGTTAATTACCTACTAGTGTCGGGTTAATTATTTCGACTATGTGTTTGCGTGTTGTTCCCACGAGAATGTAAGTGCGTGCTCCTATTTCATCATGCCTCTTGCTGATAGAGGACAACTCTTTGTTTTTAATTTATGTTATTATTAATAATTACTTAAGATGTCATGTGGAACATGGTTTAATGGTTGCAGCTCCTTACAAACGTTGTGTAAAAAAAAAACATGGCGATTAAAAAGAGTGGCGGAGAGTTTATTGCCAGTTCTTCTCTTCCGTTCTACGGCCTTGATTTGAGAACTCGCACTAAATGTAAAATTAGAAGCATTAATATGTATTTCTTTACTGACAAGTCATAAGTGTACAATGTGTTACCCATATGATTAAATGATTTGTTTTTTTAATTTTAAATTTTGAAAAGCTGGGCCAGAAATTATAACTGCCATTTTACAAGAACATCAATTAATGTTAGCTACTAAGATTGGCGTTATCTAAACACCACCATTCTTTAGAACACGTGTGTATTTACGTCCCTTTGGATTTACCATTGGAGTATGAGAGATATGGAGAGTGTTTTTCTTTATAGAACGGGTGGCAAACGGACAGGAGGCTTACCTGATGTTAAGAGATACCGCCGCCCATGGACACTCGCAATGCCAGAAGGCTCGCGAGTTCGTTGCCGGCCTTTTAAGAATTGGTACGCTCTTTTCTTGAAGTACCCTAAGTCGTTTGTCATTGTTGTTGAATAGCCAGTTTGAATTAGGCGCCACGGCCAAAGCTACTTGGATAGTATTATTCTTACTTCTTCGTAATCTTCTAGAATGGACTTATTGGTTATTTATGCAGTCTCTTACCATACCTCTTTCTATTAACGGTAGGTTTACGAATTGACCAGGACCAGATCGGTACAAAAATATAATAATATATGTACTCTTAGAAATCACAAACGATAAATATTAAAAGTAACAAAACACTCAACCTAGGAAGTTTTATTCCTTACAAAACAATTTTTAATTAACACGTTGAACGCCATGGGGGTCACCGGTGACCTCATCATTCCTCTATCATAGCGCCATGGGGGTCACCGGTGACCTCAAGTTAAAGACATATTCAAACCGTTTTTTCTCGTCGTCTGCCATACCCACTGTTGATTTTAAAGTACTATGTGACCGGCACGGCGCCGTAGAACAATACTTCCCATTGGGACAAATGTACCTAGATAGTACGTTGAAAAAATCGAAAGATTTTAAAAAAGAAGCAAAAATAAAACTTCGTTCCAAAAATGTTGGATATTTAACTCAATTCAGTCTTTATTTTTTAAACAAAACTTAGCAGAAGGTATGGTGTGTTGTGTTGTGTACCAATATTACTGAAAAATAAAATTTATCTTTAGTAAAACTAGGAAATTGCAAAGTGTAAAAAAGTTCGGAAAATCCACAAGTGCACGCCTTACAACAACCCAACCCTTAGAAATATTAATATTTAGCCTTAATTTTGTCAAATAATACAGTAAAACTTGATGAGAAAAGATGTCAGAAAGAAAAACAAGAACAAAACATGCATACAGGGTTCACAATTATGTCAACCTAAGCCCAAACCGTTTTACAGTCATTTTACGATGATTACGATTTTTTTTAAACCGCCCATTTTACGGTTCTCTGCAATGCCAAAGAATAGACACCTATTTGGTCACTCATATCTACAGACCCTTCGGATTTATTATGATCCAATATGATCTTCGGCTTCCGAATCTGTTTGCCTTTTTACTCTACCACAGCAAATTTGTCGAAAGCAAAAGCACGTCCCTCTTATCCTTCCATTTCAACACCGTTACTCCATCTTCATTCTCCACAGCCATTATTTTACCTTTCTACAGTTCTGAATTCTAGAACAGCCTAACCCTCTTGTTTTTTCGCAAAGTGCCAATTAAATGGGTTTGTTTCTCCAATAACCTAGTTCTAAGCTTGTATACCAGTTGTCAGTTGCAAGTAAGTATGTATAACCTAACGTCTTTTTATTTTCGGTATTAGCATCTGTTCGCTATTTGATTCTGAGTGGCAATCATTGTTTCTCAAAGGGTTTGTTGTAAAATAATATGCTAACGCGTTGATTTGTAAATTTTAATTCCTCTATAGCTAAGCCAATACCTAAGGATCTCGTACATTATTAACGCAACCTAAGTTAAGTTCGTTATGTAGCGAAAATAAATGTAGTAGGAAAGTAATAGAAAGAGCAAAGCAGAGGCAATCGTCGCAAGCGCGAGCGCACTAGCACTGTCGAAGTGAATAGCGGGTGGCCGGCGGGGTGGGCGGCACGGCGCAGGGTAACGGAAAATGTCTTTTCTGTATTTGTGCGCCATGGGGTGCACCGGTGACCTCAGTTATATATTTGGCTGTAACTATGTAACCCATGGGCAGAATTTAATAAATCATTCAATCTATACATATATTATCATAATAAACAAATTACAGCAAAAAAGTTTTTTTACGATTTTTGTTTTTTCTATTGGCGTTTAACGTGTTAACTAAAATACCACAATGAAAATTATACGCAACCAGAAGAACATTTTTTACACAACGCAATAAAAAAAACAAAACACTAAAGCGTCCGTCACGTCAGAGAGCCAATCGCAGAATACCACCGGTATTCCCAGTTCCACTCCTCTCTGTTACCCCTCACTCGTTCCGACTTGCTCTGTGGAGATTGTTTTCTAAGACGGCCGTTCCTGACAGTGCGGCGTCCTCGAGCGCAGCATCACTTGCAACCTGCTCATCATTGTCTAGCGCAGTCTCTGTTAGGGAACTTGTAGTAATCTACCTAGTTTCGTGTCATAGCCTGAAGCATATATCCTGAATTAGAGGGATGAAAAATGACATTTATCTCTATTTCTCCATTACCAGTACTATGTGCGCAAGCGTGCACTCAAGCGCACAAAGATAAGGTCTATCAAAAAGCAAATACTACAGAATTAGATAGCTTCAGACTTAACACGAATAAAAAAAAATTAACTCAGTATCTTGCAATACACTGTCGTAACGACAGCGGCTTCTAGTGCTCTCATAAGCGACAATTTGGTAAAACAGAGACCCATACATTTTGCATGTTCTCTAAGTGGCCTAAAGACATTAGCACCACAAAAACTTGAAACAGAGACCCATACATTTGCATGTTCTCTATGTGGCCTAAACACATTAGCACCACAAAAATTTGAAACAGAGACCCATACCTTTGCATGTTCTCTATGTGGCCTAAACACATTAGCACCACAAAAATTTGAAACAGAGACCCATACCTTAGTATGTTCTCAAAGTGGTCTAAACACATTAGCACCAATAAAATTTAAAACAGAGACCCATACCTTAGTATGTTCTCGAAGTGGTCTAAACACATTAGCACCACAAAAATTTAAAACAGAGACCCATACGCTTGTATGTTCTCAAAGTGGTCTAAACACATTAGCACCACAAAGTCCAGTCTCGAAGGAAACTGTGCACGCATCCGGCGTCCACTCACCTTGCCACAACACCAGGAATCAGCTTGTAGCTCCAACTCGTAGCAGTGGCACGGTAGCGCGCGAATAACCTTGTAAGGCCCACGCATGCCGGAGTCCAGTTTGCCGGTGATTTGTGCAATCTTGCTCACAAACACAAAATCTCCGACAGCAAAGGCGTGTGGCCGTCGTCAACCAGTTGCAAGCAGTTCGGAAGCTCGTTGTCTGCAAAGAGTTAAGAGAGCCTCCCGATTGGGATTAGAGTTGTTAATTGCTACATCTCACACTAACGATCATCAGATCGTTACTCCAATCATCAGACTGCGACTGCGTCGATACCGACCAGTAACTGCAGTGGTGAAGTCTGCGTGGTACTTTGCTTGAAGATGTTCATCCAAAGTGAGCTGTAGGTATCCTCCACAGCACATCGGACCTTTTGGAACCTTTGTTGCCTACTTCAACACGTAGCATGTTGCATTAAAGCCCCTTTTCTATAAACTTTAGTAAAATTAAAATCTTGTAAATAAACCCAAATATACCCACCAGCGGGCAACTCGAGGCAACAAATCCTTTTTACGCTCCGACAATGAGCTCTGTTCTGGTCTGGAAACTTGGACGCTTTCAAAGGCTTGCTTTGTCCACTGCTAGCGGTTGCATGAAAACAACGCCAACTGCAGCATTAGAGATAGCCCTGCAAGTTGTACCCCTGGGCCTACACATACAGCAGGAGGTAGCACTGGCTCTAATAGCCGCGCCATGTGATAGGATTGCAAACCAACACATGCTCAATAGGAAATACCATGTGCAAATCAGAGTAGGAGGATGTGACCGATCAACCCTGGATGAGCTGCGCATATATACCGATGACTCAAAAACAGGGTGTGGCTCCGGCGCTGGTATATTCTCTCTGGATCTCCACATCAACATACACCCGTTTTTGGGCACACACAGCTCGATCTTTCATTTCGAGTCTGTCGCTCCAACCGCCCATTTCCGCTTCTTTCCTCGCCCTTCTCGCAGGTACGAACCTGAGTTCGCCAAATATCTAAGGAACTTCAACATCAACGATAGTTGCGAAGTGCGCAACTGACAAAGCAACTTCTAAACTTAAACAGAACCAATCTCAAAAAGATGTTCTTAAGGAACATATTTTTGTCCTAGGCGTGACAGACAGCTAACGTCTCCAACTCATAGCTGTAATACCGCGACTCTGCGACCTGGGTGAATCTACTAAAATAACCGACAACCCTCTTTTTCCTACCGGCGTGTTCTTGTAATAAAATAGCACCAAGACCAATAGCAATTGCATCGCTGTGAAGTTCCGTAGTTTTTCCCCAACTGGGGATTGAATATCGCTAAAACCGGTTCATTTGTCTAACGGTGAATTATATAATCGCGAGCAGTATCCTGCTCAGCACCCCACAAAAATGGTTGTCCCTTTTTTTAACAACTTTGATGTATACACCGTCTTAGAAGCATAACCTGATATATAGACTCGGCCTAACCTGACCATGACCAATCATTCGCCTCAAGTATTCAATTTCTCAGTCAATTAATGGGGTCCTGACACTCTCGTCGCCCACTGCGACCACATGCTGCAAAGTCGGCACACTACCTGACCTCACAAGCCGCTGTTCTCCATTAGTTCCAATTATGTCAAAACCCTTTCGATTCAGTACGTCGGTACCAATCAAAATGGGTGCATTTATGCACTGAGAAGGAATAAATCCATTTCTAATGACATTTCAGGAAATTCTATAACTGTCGTAACTAGAGAAGTCGACTCAATTTCTTGACTTCCAATTCCACGTATCAAGCGATAAATTGGCATTGGTTGAGATGAGGTTCCTCCAACAGTGAACACTATTAAGCACTGAATTTAGATGGAAAACGGTCTATAACGCGTGGCGATCCCACTTCTGATCTTAGAAATCACAAACGATAAATATTAAAAGTAACAAAACACTCAACCTAGGAAGTTTTATTCCTTACAAAACAATTTTTAATTACTTAAATAGCTCAATGAAAATTATACGCAACCAGAAGAACATATTTTACACAACGCAATAAAAAAAACAAAACACTAAAGCGTCCGTCACGTCAGAGAGCCAATCGCAGAATACCACCGGTGTTCCCAGTTCCACTCCTCTCTGTTACCCCTCACTCGTTCCGACTTGCTCTGTGGAGATTGTTTTCTAAGAATACTATTATTATATGATTCGTCTGGATTCGTTGAACCATAATATTTACAACATTGATTTTTCTTTGATATTTTTGGTCGGTGATCTGGAAAAGTTTTATACCTCTTTCAAACAACTTTAGTACGGATGGAAACCACAACACTGAATTATTGTTATTCTTCGGAACCGCAAATAGAAATAAGTCATTTCTAAAGCGACTCAGAGATTTCAGCATCGGCTCTTTTAAAAGATCGCGATTAAAATCGTTTTCCGAGCAATTAGTTGCGAAAGTAGAAATATATAAACTTTAGTTTACACAATATAAACGTGGAGTCAATCAATCCTTAAAAATACTGTTGGGTTTTGCAATTTGACATTAATGATTGATTCGCCTCTAGATAAGCTTTCTTAGATTAAGCAAAAATTCTACTTTTCCCATAGAACTTTTATTGTTAGCTTCATAACTATTTAATAAACCTGACGTTTTTCTACTATTGATGCAATTATTTGTTGGTTTCATGCGTTTAAGCTAATAGGGTTTAAATATTTGATTTTTTATTGTATTTCTGAAGACTCATATCAACACAGGTGAAGTCCAATGACCATTCATATGACGTTCAGATAGTGCATAGAGATGAGAACTAAAATTATTTTGGTAGGTCGGCGCCTGGCATGAATTCAATCGGCGATTAGGGCTGACGCCTAATAGTTAATATTAAACCAACTTTATCAAAATATTGCATCACTTGGATTCTTATTTTAAATAGGTTGCATTTTGCCAATAAATACAAGGCCAGTAAAAGTACAAGTGGAAATGGATGGCCATACAGGCGCAAACCTGGCGTTGTACAGTTGCAGATGAAGCGAAGAGAGCCGGAAAGACTTTGATTGAGGTAAAATACGAGGGTCAAAGCCGAACATGATGGAGACTCACTGTGGACGCCCTCTGCCCCTGCCCCCATGTAGGGGTAATATAACATTACGTCAAGTAAATCAAAAGTGTAGTTAAAAACCAATGTAGTAATGAATAAGACGTTGACACATTTTTATGCTAAAGTATTACTTTTAATAATTATATTTTCCAGTTGCATTACTGATAGTAATTAATATATAGAATATAGTTAGTCATTGCGGATAGAATAGAGATAAGAGTCGGTCTTGAATGCGGTGATGTTAGTTATTTCGACTATGTATTTGCGTGTTGTTCCCACGAGAATGTAAGTGCGTGCTCCTATTACACCATGCATCCTTCTGATACTGATAGAGATCTTTGTTTTTAATTTATTTTATTAATAATTAACTGTTAATTACTTAAGATGTCATGTGGAACATGGAGAACAGAGTTTAATGCCAGTCTTCTCTTACGTCTGCGCCCTTGATTTGAGAATTGGCAGTAAATGTTAGATTAGAAGCATTTAATGTATATTTCTTTTTTGACGTTCATAAGTGTACATTGTGTTACCTATATCAATTAATGATTTTGATTTGATATTACTTACTAGCCCACTTACTCCGCTTACGCAACGACCCTTTCCAACGAGTCATAGCCCCCGAGCTTAAAAAAAAAGAAAAACTTTTTAACCCAAACTTTACTTACACAATAAATAATAATTATAAAAATCTAAAATAAATTGGCAACCCTAGAACCGATGCTATTCGGTGTTGCTGAGCATCCTAGTCGTCAGCGGCATACTTACAAAAATACATTATGCTTTTGAAATGATGACGTCAGAGCTTTATACACTCATATTCAGTCACTTTATGTAGCAATTATTAATAATGTGTATTATACAGCTCTCTCTGACAATGCACTTTTTAGACCTACTTGGAACTAGGTTTATTGGTTTCATTCTCTCCATACGTGATGTAATGATTTTGTCTTAGCTTTTGTTACTACTATAAGAGTATTATGATAATCGCTTACAATCTATTTTTTACTTGCAGATAAAAATTACGAACAAAAAAATAAAATTGCTATAATTGTTCATACGTATGCAATGGATAATCAAAGGCCAATTAAAGGGCGAAATTGCCATAATTATTCAAATAATATCATAATTATTCATTACATACACGTATGTAATCTATAATCCTCACAAACCCAAATCAAGCAATTAGAGGCCGGCAACACACTCACGAGTCCTCTGGCATTGAGAGTGTCCACGGGCGGCGATATCACTTAACATCAGATAAACCTCAAAAATCAGGAGACGAAGGACAACTCCGTAACACATTTTGGATGTTGCCAGTGTGTAAAACAAAAAACTTGGCGATTAAAAAGAGTAGCGGAGAGTTTATTGCCAGTTCTTCTCTTCCATTCTACGCCCTTGATTTGAGAACTGGCAGTAAATGTAAAATTAGAAGCATTTAATGTATATTTCTTTTTTGTTCATAAGTGTAAATTGTGTTACCTATTTGAATAAATGATTTTTGACTTGACTTGACCTGAGGGCTAAGCCACCCGGTGGAATGCGATAGCGACCCCTGGCGTCTCCATTTGCGGAAGCTAGGGCACGTAAACCCATAGAATGATTAGTGGGTAGTGCTCACCCGCTCTGAGAAGCTATTGTTGAACCCCACATATCCTCGTACCCTTTGCGTCCTTGCGAGTTGTGGGCAAATAGCATTTCTTCCTTCGTTATCAAAAGAAAAAGGTTTGATTTCCGTATCACCAATAATCCTTGGTAAGTAGAGCCCTTGTCGCTCCTCTCGACGATGAATCGGTTTATTGGTTTAAAATCATCCGTTTAAAAGCTAAAAGGCGGTTAGCGGTACTCTGAGGTATCCATATTTTTTAAAAATCTAGGCAAGCGTCGAAAGAAATATGCTTAAGGCCCAATCCCAGCACGAATTGCTGTGTCAGTGTCTCATGGTGGACTGTGGGGCGCAGTTGTGAGCTGGAGCACTGCGGCGCGCCGTAATAACAATTAGTTATGTAAAACATTAATTTAATGTAATTTTACCAAAATTTTTTTTCTGAAATGGATTACTTGGCTTGCAATAAAATAGATCGTGTAAATTTCAAAATCATGTTCTATTTACATTTTCGTTATAAAATGAATTCAGTGTCATAAATTGGATATGTTTAGATTTTTTTTCTATCGAGCGAAGTTATTTAAATCGTGTATCGATCTTTCAAAATGCTTACATAAACTACTCAACTCCACCATATATTTTTTCCATTCGCCTTACTTCAAGAAATGATGTACTTTTTTGGAGCGACCAGTCCGGTCCTTACTGGAATTAACAAACTACACAAAATGATAAACTTATATCGTATTATTTCAAGCCAATTGCTACCATTGTTCTCCATTCATTGTCATATCAATCGACAGCAACTATTCGCAAAGACAATTATTCGGTGTCAAATATATCACACTCCACAAACCACACTTCCAAATCATTGTCTAGCTTCGAGCATTCATCCATTGTTACTTAAAACGCTACAAATCTACATACGCAAAACTAAATATGGCCACACCAATATCGTACCTAAGCTATGCTCATAAGGTTGGTTTTCTAATGCAACAGCTTTGCCACATAAATTCGTATATTTAGAAAGGTAGTTCACTGAGCGAGAACACTGCTACGGATGCAATTTTAATCCGAATACAAAACAGATTTGTGTGATATAAATGTTGAGATTTTTAAAGTTTCTTTTCTGTGAATGGATTTTTTTTAACCAAATATATAATAATTACGAGTCGTAATTAGTACTAGTATTATACTACGTGCTTTCGTTTAATAATAAGCAAGTAGATGTGATCACCTACTTGCCTATTAGATTTGTAGACGGCGTGTGTCAGGCACAGAAGGCATCGGCCTTTTTCGAACTTTTTTGGCCTAAGGTAAGCCGGACGCCGGTTTGATCATGATGTTTTCCTTCACCGTTCAAGCGAAGGTTAAATGCACACATATAAAGATAGTCCATTGGTGCATAGCCGGGTATGAACCTACGACCTCCGGGATGAGAGTTGCACGCTGAAGCCACTAGGCCAATACGCAGATTCCGAAAATATCTACAAATACCATAAAAGTTTTGTATAAGATAAATATATTAAGTCGATCTCTCAATCATGGATAAACTAAATATAGTATTCCAAATGTGTCCTCATAGATCGAAGTTCTGTACTATCCGTTACTTAGACGGCTTCTCCAGGGATTTGGAATGTTTCGCAAAATGACAAGATATGTTTATATTATTTATAAGTGTACCTTACCGAATATGTTGTACCTGTTTGTGTTTCGGAATTTTTGGCGTAGGATATTTTAGAGTTTAGTTTAGTAGACTAAATAAGTTAATCAATAAACTAATTATATAGTAACTTAATTGATATTACATAAATTAAGGTAATTTTTTGGTACTGTGAGAACTATAACGCTTATTAAAGAATTTCGCAAGACAGAATTTAATATCAATTTTAACCTCTCCAACCAATCTCTTTTATTATTTTATGTATTGTTCTACCATTTAATCATACTTAAATATACCCATGTCTATTTTATTATGTTTAGTTATTGACGACAAATATATTATATATTTGGTCTAATAAATAAATATGTTAAAAATGCACTATTACGATTCATTATTTCAAATCTCCTTGATATTTTTATAAATAAATTAGCTGACCTGGCAAACGTCGTTTTCCCATGTATTTCATTTATAATAAAAAATAGGGGTTGATTGTAGAGGGGTGTAAATTAGGGGTTGTATGTATTTTTTAATGCTGTATCATAAAAATTAAAAAAAATAATTTAGAGGTGTACTACCCTTAACATTAAGGGGGATGAAAACTAGATGTTTTCCGATTCTCAGACATTCCCAATATGTACACAAAATTTCATGAGAATCGGTCAAGCCGTTTCGGAGGAGTTTAACTACAAACACCGCGACACGAGAATTTTATATATTAGATTAATTATTAAAGTTTCAGCTAAATTATAAAACAATTACCCGGGGCTTGTAAGCCTTTAATGTAAACCTATATGCTTCAACATAAATTCATCGTTTTTTACATGAATGTTATATTAAAATTTCAGCCACATGACGAGACATTCTTAGGACAAGTTGTATATCAAAATCCGCTATGTTTTTGACATATGGAAGGCATAGTCTCAAGTCTGAATCATCCTCACTTTCTTGAGGTACTCGAAAGATCCATTTCTGTCGATCGATTCATGTTCGCTATTCAGGGAATCAGTTCTTTTTTAAATGGAAAAGAGTTTAATACAGTCCTATCTCTGGAGGGTTGCTTGACATTCCATATTACGTTATACCCATATCACTTTAAAAAGTGTTTATTGCTTTTCAAGTTAAAGAAAAACTGTTTTCACCCATTTAGATAATCATGTATTTTACTCAAAATAATCCGGCGTCTTATCTTTAAGTGTTTTTTTAAGTAATCCATATATACACGACCTCAGCACGATTATATATAAGCTATAACATTACTAAACGAATAAGAACGCGAATTTCAATACAGACCTATATACAAAAATGTTTCAAATGGTGTTAAATGATTATTGTTATTATAGAGAAAAAAGAAAAAGGCATATCTTCTTTATAAAATTAGTAAATATTTAGAATTTTTTATAGAAATTATATTTACCATAATATTTTAATTACCTCTTGTGCTGTTTTGAATTTCTATTATGCAACCATTTATGAAATGTGTAAAACTTCATAGCTTCACCTGCCCAATCATCTTATATCCAGTTATTAATCACACATATTTTGTAATAGAGTCTATCGTTATATCCGCCCTCCAAGTATTCATAGAATAGAAGCGGTGTCATCACGGAGACACATGGCCTGACCACATCCCACAACCTTGGTAACTCAGTACAATTTCGTTGTATGATATCATAATGACATTAACTAGTCTTGACGAACCGAAGGGTATTTAATTTAGAAAATAAATCAATAGAAGATGACCTGTCACACGTCCGTCACGACCAAGCACCCGAATGGGAAAGAGAGCACTGAGCAGGAAAGGTCTCTACCTCTAGTATTCTGCACGCGATCAAAAATTACATCAGGCGATGTAGTCAGCCCGCAAAACTCTAGTATAGTCCTTTTCATAAAAGAAGTCCCCCAGACGCAGCTCGTAATCGTGTGACGTAATGTTGCCATTTATGAGTCAAAAAAGTACCTATTTAGCATATGTAATTATCAAATAATACTATTGTCTGCATATTTCAATGAAACAATATTTCTGTTATGTAAAATATATATATTATATATGTATAATATATTTTTATTTACTTATATAAGCGGTGTTCTACCTAATTACAGGGAAAAGATGAGAAAATGGGGTAAAGTAAAGCATTACAATTTTTATTCAGAGTTTTATTGAATAATTGTGATCAGCGGCCATAGGAACATCACTGTCTGAAGAGTGGAACTTTACAACTTTTGGCATTGTTAACAATCTTTAAAATGTACTAAGCTAGTTAAAAACTCACAAAAATCTACCACAACAAACGAACTTGATAACATCGACAAACAATGGCCGACCTATCAAATTTAGTTCCATTAATCTCCGCGGGACTTCTTTCATGGAAGGACTCTACACTAAGTTCTAAATGTAAAAGTACATTGTGACCAATGGTGGGCCAGCCAGATGACGACAACTCAACGTACCATACGTTTCTTTGACGTACGTGACGTTTCTTTATTTGTGCGTAATGAACACATATATGGTAAAGGTACATCCTGGGACAACCAGTATGTCCTGTACCCAGAAATTAACAATGTTTAAAACCTTAGTCTGAAGGCTGTTGCCTATATTTAAAAAATATATTCTATTGACCATGCTTATAATCCATCAAAGTGATCTCTTTAGTAGATTAAATATGAAAGAACGGTAAATCAGCAACTTAATGCCGATAGAAAGATTCAGATTTCGCCCGTTGCGTCTTCAATAATTTATGTCACCTGGTTGTATTAATAATTCTTACTATTGATGCAACAATTTTTAAATACTAAAATAAAAATAAATTAAAGGGGTACAAAACTGCTGTATACTTTAACTTATTTAACTATCAACACACTTTTTAGTCTAATTAAATACAAATATAAACAAGACTTTACTAAGAGGAACTTTTTTTATATAAAAGCTTTAGAAAAAGCAGGCACATTTTATACATAACTTTTGCTTTAGTTAAAAATAATAAAATAGTACTTTAATTACTTTTGACTAACTCCTTTATATTTTAACGTGTATAATTGTATTCCTATAAATACTTGGTCTCGACGCAGATTGCATCCTGTTTGTTGGTCGTGGCAGATAATTTCCTATCTAAAATAACCTGCACTGAACATTGCAAAAACATATTTGAAAAGTCGCTGAATTACGGACTTACAAAATTCGATATTTAATTTAAATTTAATTAATTGATATTCTAATTCTCCTCAGTGAAGTTTAATTTATATTAAGAGGTATTTTATATTATATGTCGAAGCAATGGGGTTGCTATCAGCTCCTCATTGTCATTATATGGCATGGAGCTAGTAAAGTAACAATGTAAAACTCTTGTCAGTTCAAAACGTTAATACTTGTGATTTATTTGCCAATAGTTCTAGGTAACAAATAAACAGACTATTTGATAGTTTATATAATAGTAAAAGTAATTTCATATTCATTATTATTAATCTCGGAGCAATGGCGTTAGTGACAGCTGTTTTGTCATTATAATTTAATAACATCAAAGTCAAACTAGTGAAAACGTTAATACTAGTGTTTTATTTGATTATCAATGTTGCTATATCTATTAATTGACAACTGTTCAATCGTCGATAATACTAATGAGTGAGTTATTATGATTAAAAGTAAATTATCATACATTGAAACCTTTGAAATTTAAACACTACTGAAAGAACTATTATTTTAGACTATCAAATAATTTGTTCATTTTTACTCTAGTAATATTGACAAACCGAATAAACCACAAGTATTAAAGGTTATGAACTGGCAAGACTTTGACGCTTTTGTTTTTCAATCTTTTTGATATACGAGTATAATGATGCAGCTTATACCAGCGCCGACATATATTTTTTGTGGATATCACCACAGCCCTTATTGAAATATATAAAAAAATAATTTTTATTTGACACATAAAAGTCTTATTATTTTCGTCGTTTATTTTTTTTTAAATAGGTACACCGAATTGACATAGTTCAAATTTTCTTTCTAAAATAAATTAAAACATTGTATATTTTTAAACACTTTATTTCTACGTAATATCAATGTTTTATATGACTAAACATTAAATATATTACGTATAGTCTGCCTGCCCAAGTCTGTTGGCTATAGGACTTCTTGAAACTTCAAGGTTGAAGCGTGACGTACAAATATTAATGATGCCATAATGCGACGTTTAATCTTTAAGACACATTTCAAATTATTAAATTAGTTAATGTATGTAGTAAATAGAATCACTATTTTGTCTTTGAGGTTATGGTGTGTTTAGAATTAATTGATTACAACTTTAGATAAAAAATTAATTGTAATTTCGAATTTGACAATGTCATTAAGATTTTACTTTTTATATAATATACAAAGACAATATTTCATCATAACTAAAAAGGTTGAAAGCCATAGTGTCAGCAGTTATTAGCTTCCAAAATAACAATAATAACTAAAGAGAGAAGGCATTAACGTGAAATACTTAAGTGCGAGCGAAACAGAGTATCAGTTTTTCTGTCTCTATTTGCGTATCGGGTTTTATTTGTTTACCACCGAGCCTTTGGTGGTAAATAAGTTTTCACCGCTTACTGATAAATCGGTGAAACCCAAGTCAAACCCATATTTTAAGACTTTATCCTTATAAGAGGTGTATTTAAAGTGTCAGTCGTGGTGAATTGTTGCATAATTGGCTGTAAAAGCTTGTTGAACGTAAAGAACCAAACATCTTTCATCGGTACTTCATCATCAAGTAGCTTATTTTGTCACGACTCAGTAACTTTGTTCAAGAATTATTAATTCGAATGTGTATTTTGGTCCATAATAAGCAATCTTATCTTATCTTATAATTAAAACTGTGAATATGACATATTATGTCGATCATTCCCTATCTCATAAGCTGTACGCTGATGCCTGGTCCATACCATAGTCCGTCTACGTTAGCTACCAAAAGTGAGGTGATGCCTCAACCTCTACGATTTCCTATATATTTCTTTTGTGTATGCCATTCAGACTGTTTTGGACGCTTAAGGAAACCATCGGCAGGAAACAGACATATCTTAGTCGATGGCGAATGCAGTCTGCCTATGTCGAAAAATCATCAAATATATCGTTACTTTACATAGGTAGAAATTATCTTTTAAATTGAACACCTTGTTAAATAACATTTTTTTTAATTATATGGAAATAACCTGACCTTTAGAAAATGTGTGCGGAATAAAATTACGATGAAATTGTAAAGCACGAGTCTCTGTAATATTTTATACAGTAACGCTGAGGGAGACAATACGTGCCACATATTAATATGAAACAGTTGCTTCAGTGAAAATCGTTGAGAAATGCTGTTATTTTATATTCTAACATACTTCGTTTTCATTTGACCCATTTAAGGACACATCGATCACCGCACTGTTTAATTTTTTTTTTGTTTGAAATTTTAGCTTATTCTACATAAGACGTGAGAATGGGAGGTTGAAATAAACTTAAAACAATATAGATTCGAAATTCTAAATTTTTGAGTTTTAATTTTACTTCAAAGAAACGAAGAACGCATGGTCTACTTGTAGAGACTGGTTGGACTTGAATTCGTCTATTCGGAGATGTTATTTAGACTATGTATTTGCGTGTTGATCCCACGAGAATGTAAGTGCCTGCTCCTATTTCACCATGCCTACTGCTGATAGAGGACAAATCATTTTTTTTTATTATTATTAATTACTTAAAGATGTCTTGTGGAATAAGGTGTAATGTTTGCAGCTCCTTTAAACATTTTGTAAAACAAAAGACTTGGCGATTAAAAAGAGTGAGAGTTTATTTCCAGTTCTTCTCGTCCGTTCTACGCCCTTGATTTGAGAACTAGCAGTAAATATAAAATTAGAAGCATTTAATATGTATTTCTATATTGACGTTCATAAGTGTACATTGTGTTACCTAAATGAACAAATGATTTTGAAACGCGTTTTTTTTCATCCCGACTGCAAAACAGACTGTGCTTTATGTTGAGCACAGCCGGTGGCTGTACAATGCAACAGGCTGATTAAATCGGTTCTTTATTCTTTAAATATTATTAATACAGCTTCCACGCGTTTCCGCAAATCGCATTTGCTTCTCAAAAGAAATAAAGTGATGAACTGAGATTTTTAGTCTCAAAGAAAGTTTCCTTCCTCGATCTAGATTTAAGTATACGAGCCGTGATTTTTACTCTTCGTTATATAAATATCCCAAATTGTTTACTGTAATTTCCAAACTCGTGTTGTTTAATATATAAAGCCTTTATAAATAACTAAACTAAGCCAATGTGTTTCAAACCCATGATAACTAAAAAAATACGCAATATAGCTCTAAATTAGCGCTAAATTACCCACATACACACCATCACTTTCACACCATCACACAGCTCAGCCGAAATAGGTATTACGCATTTAATATTTTTTATTGATTTCTTCCTTTTGTAAATAGTGGAACCTTATATACTCGTATATTATGTATTAGATCTTTGGCTTTATGTTTACTAGAATTGTTTTATGTAGGAATACAAAATAAATACGTAGTACGAGTAGACAATTCCACATACAAATAATATTTATTTTCAGTTTAATAGCACACTTTGGTCAGTTAACCATTGCTCGCAAGTATCTGGTCTTTAAATAATCTAAACGAATAAATGAAATCTGAAACAGTACTACAACTTTCTAGTAGCTTTTTATAACACAAAGGCTCAAAATTACAGAGCGAGCATGCATATAAATCTGAGTTACTGCATAAGGTTATATTTGAAATGCAAATTAAGCCTTTCCGTCTCACTGAACAAGCTAACCATATCGTGAATATGCATACTCTAATTGTTTTATTTCAAAATAATTTCTTTTCAATTACTTATCGGGTTTTCATTAAATTATCAAGACCTCTTTTGTTATAGATGTGAATGGCAAACAAAACATCTAGAAGAAGTTAAAACGTTTATTTGGTGTACCCAACTCTTACTTGCTGTCACCAACAACACTGATTTTCAGTGGATACTACTCATATCTTGGAGTGACATCTATATACTGAACAAAACAAAAATTTGGACAAATTAAAAAAAAAATTCGTAAAAACCAAAATATATAAAATTTATGAACAAACACAAAAAAGCATAGAACATAAAATATGAGACAATGCAACTCAATTCCCAACCCAGCCGACTGACGTTCCAAAAAATAACTTTTACATTTTATTTTCAAAGATGTCTTGGATGTCTTGAATTGAAGGTTCCTTGTTCCAGCATTTAGGTACATTGTATCAAAAAGCTAAGCTTGAGCGATAGGGCTTTAGCACACAAATGAACTTCCCTGTTCCATTTTTGAATGTCTAAAAACGTACGGTGTTTAATTAGCTAGAAGGCATTCTAAATTTTAAATTTTCCAAATCTATGTATCTTAATTTTTCTATGATGTATCTTTTTTATAACAAGTAAAGATACCTACAATTGAATATTATTTATAATATGTATTATTATTACATATTGCTTAAAATAAGTATGAAATCCGAAACATCTGTTTATTGAGTCCGCAAACCGTTATTTCCTCCTATTATTCCTCATGGGTATGTTAGGATCGAGGTAATTTTGGGTCCTCATTAGGGTAATTTTATTTATATTTACCAATATCGCTATTCATTACTAATATGTTATTGAATTTAGCATTAAAAGTTGTATCAAACGTTAAACGTTATATTCGAGCAAAAATCGTTTTTAAGTAGACTGTATCAAAACTTAATAAAATAATATCAATCAGTTAATATTTAAAACGAGGATTTATTGAATGATGAACTATTGCAATAGCAAATATTTAAACTATAAAACCTTTGAATACATCAACTGCGTTCAAGGTTCGATTTATGAGAATCAGTTATTGTTTCGAGTTTGCTGCTTATTCCCTAATTAATTATATTTAAATATATACTAATACACTAGTGAAATAGAGACTATTCTATTATAATGCAACGGGATACGTCCGATCCTAAAGCTATGAAATAATTTTCGCCAGTTCCCTCTTCTTAGTTGTGCACTGTTTTCAGAATGGTAGTGGTCACTTTCTGATCCTCACAGCATCACTCAATTAAAAATATATAAATTACAAACAATAGATGTTAAGTGATCCCCGCCGCCCATGGACACTCGCACTGCCAGAAGCCTCGCAAAAGCGCCGTCGGTCTTTTAAGAATTGGTACGCTCTTTTCTTGAAGGATCCTAAGTTGAATTGTTTCGAAGTACTACAGTCGGTAGCTGGTTCCACATAGTGATGGTAGCGCGGCATAAATTGCCATAAGAAACCCTCAGTTGTGGAACGACGGACGTCAAGGTGATACGGATGGTATTTTGTATTCTGCCTGTCCGATGCTATAACTCAGCTGCAAGTTCGTCCAAACAACTCCTCTGAACACTCTCCATGGTAAATGCGGTAGAAGATGCAGATAAATGCCACATCTCTACGCTTTAATTACGCTTACGCTTTGCATATAGACATTTTAAGCAACGTTCGTGATTTTTTTCTTCGACATCTGAGACATTCGCGGTCGAAAACAGAAAAGTAAAGACCATAAACTTATTCACCTATTCGCCTCAAGTGTGGTGTCGGCAAAGAGAGCTATGACATCTGAGCTCCTCAGTGGAATGAATGATGAACCGTAAGTTTTTATAAGTGTACATATAAGTTATACTAAACTGTTTAGTGTTACCAATTTTTACTTAGTTTATTACTTTCTTTGATATCTTAATATATATAAATTACGAGTCACGTTGTTTGTCCGCTATGGACTCCTAAACTACCGAACCGATTTCATTCAAATTTGCACACCGTGTGTAGTTTGATCTAACTTAAAAGATAGGATAGCTTACAACTCAATTTATACCCGCAATATTATTTTATTGCAAAATATTTGTTTATTATTTGATAGTCACAATTCTAACAGATGGCGCTGTGTTGAAAGTACCAACGTTTCACATAAGCTACAATTTAATGGCATAACCACCAAAAATGCATGGTGGTCCCCATGACTGGTGTTCTCTTACCGTTTCCCTTGAATAGTTTGCTACTATGTAATATAACAAAAACCTTAGCCACAGCAATGCTTGGCCGGTCTGCTAGTATATTTATATAGTTGAATAAAATTATTTTATTGTTACCAATCCAGTTAGTATTATTAGTACTGAACTATTTGTAAAGATTTATGTAATGGCGTAAAAGAACATTGTATTTAGTAAGTAAGTTAGTAATAAGCTGTAAATCTTTCTCAATAAATAAAATAAAACGCTATCATAGGAAAACTACGTTATATAAAAATATCTGAGCGATAAACGCACTTGATCTAAAACAGTCGTGTCGGATTGCTACACCCACCCACAGTAATCCCGCCACCGAAAACAGATCCATAAAGTTACTTGTCCCTTATCTCGTCCACACTTGTTTATGCTCCCGGTTATTTGTGTTTTAAACAAACTTTAGTGGCCTTTAGTACAATTGGATACCACGAAGACAATTCATAGTATCATTTTTGTACTATAATCTAAACAAAATCATGGATATAAGTTTAATGGCGTCATACATTTTAGACATGTGTTTACGAGTGGTTAAATGCGCAGTTCTCAACTTCTGTACCAATAGATTTGCAACGAGAAAAGAGATGTTTTTTGTTACTTCTCACTAAAATGTATGGAAATTCTTAAACAAGCGATCGTAAAAGTTGAAATAACACCAATTTGTCTATTACACCGAATCTTCCCGACGAAATTGAGAAAGCGAGTTCCCAATTTAGAAAGGTCAACATTTCATTCAGTATTTTACTCAATGGCGTGTCTCTTCTATTTTTTCGAGTGTTTGTGTCCAATACTTTTACATGTAGCCTTGGCGAGGGTAATAAACTTTAGTGGTCCCCGTAACGTATACATTCACGACGTGGCACGTACTAAAATGCGTAAATATTCGTTTCCATATCATGATTTATGGACACGATAAATTGAATTTGTACTTAGGTCATTTATTTCGTTTACTTTTATTCGGGAGTTCTTTTGAGGTAATATTACATTTATTACTTATATACAATTTTATTACTCATGCAGTTCATTGCATTGACCCATGTAACGATATTAAAATTATTACCGTTATATTTAATTTTTACATAATATATAAGAGTGAGAATTGAATTAAAAAAAAATCAGTGGCGCTACAACCTCTTTAGGACTTGGCCTCAGAACTCTGAATCTGTTTCATCATCATTTTTAAATATAATAGGCAAGTAGATGCTCAGCCTTCAGTGCCTGACACATGCCGTCGACTTTTTCTGTCCAAGACGTGTCGGTTACCTCACGATGTTTTCCTTCACCGTTCGAGCAAATGTTAAATGCGCACATAGAAAGAAAAACCATTGGTGCACAGCCGGGGATCGAACCTACGACCTCGGGTATGAGAGTCGCACGATGAAGCCACCAGGCCAACACTGCTCTGTGAATTGAATACATTGAACATTTATTGCGTCTGAGGCGCAAACTAACTATTTTGGTGTCTGGCTGAATGACCAGCGCTGTGGAACACATCTCCTCCACAGCATAATGCGGAACCAGGGCCAGTTACAACCACAACACACACAGATCACACTTAAATGTAGCTTATTCTTTAAAATATTTTGTTATTTTTCTTTCTTTTTTTGATTATTATTATTATTCCTTTGTATATGTATGTGTTTCGGTACTTATAAATGTTATGTCTATGTCTATGAATATTGTGACACAAGTCTAGACTCTAGTTACAATTCCCACTACCTATAAATTAGTAACCTAACGCTGATTGAACATGGAACGACAATAACGATACCTACATATCACGCTGAACTTGCGTTCATAACTGATTTTGATAGATTGGGCGATGTTCCGGGAATGCCTAACGATCAGCCTATTTTGAGCATAGCCTGAAATAACTGACATTAAACGGTCGCTCGCGTAAAGGTATTCAAGTTTTGGTATTACAAAGGCTTTCAACACCTGTATAGGCCGTTCATTGTCATGGTTCTAGTAATTTAATTAGAACGTTAAACTTTGGTGGTAGGATCTTTGAGATTTGGGTTCATTTAGTCGTGATCACTTTGAAGGGTCGGCTTCAGAAAAAAAAAATCTGTGGCGCTACAACTTCTTTAGGTCTTGGCCTCAGATACCTGAATCTGTTTCATGATCTTTTATAAATCTAATAGGCAAGTAGGTGATCAGCCTCCAGTGTTTGTCCTCGGCTTAAGAAAATCTATTACAAATGTTTTTAATGTAGCAATAGGCAAATTTTACTTGTGTTTTTAAAAGTGACTAAGACGCTATTAACACCGTTATAACAAATTACTAAAGCACAGTGGAGTTAACCTCGTACGACTGCGTAATTATATGTAAATAATTAAAAAAAACTGTAATCGATCCCATTCTGCTCACAATTTTCTCAATTGTTATTCGATAAATTATCTGATCTTAATAATTTAATAAAATCATTTTTTTTATCATATTTAAACAGTTACATATAGAATCCGATCGTGGTAATTTGCCGGATATTAATCTCTTTTGTCATAGCACGAAGTGGTACACTGTATTTAAAAACTTGTAGCAATCATTAATGTGGAAAACACTAGAACTTGTAACATAACCTTGCTTGTCTGATTCAAGTCCAATTAGCAGATCACCAAAGACAAGTTCGTACAAGAATTGGTACGGCCTTCAAAATACCTAAGCAATGATAGAAAGCTTATAACTGTTAGCAAAAAGGATGTACATTGATGGAAAACTGATGATATAGTTGAGACAACCCGTGTCGGCTAGATTTTTAATGTAGGGTGTAAAAAAATTGTAGCAAATAAGTCTAGTTTTAACCCGCCCTAAAATATTTATTTAACTATATCTTATAGTGGTTTTAGTAACAATTATTTTTATTTTTTTATTTACTATATACTTTTACACACAAATCTTCCAAGACTTGACTTAGACTGTTAAATTTTTACTGTCATTATTTTTCTTCTATTAATGCATTCTTTTTTTGCGTCTGAGGCGCAAACTTACTGTCTCTGACAGATTGACCAAATGACCAGCGCTACGGTGTTCCTGTTAAATATGTATCAAAATAGTGTTTATGTACTACTAGTGACATCTAGTTTGTTATAAAGAAAGGACTGCTTTGTGGGTCTATATATGATTGTCATTGAATTAAAGTTAGTCTGTCAACGTCCACCGTTGTTTCATTATTATAGTTCCGTAGTGTCTGCTCCACAGTATAATGCTGAGCCAGGGCCAGTTACAACCACAACACACATACATTACACACTTAAAATCTACCGTATTTCTTTTTTTCTATATTTTTTTATTATAATTATTTTGTGTATTTCTGTGTTCGTTAGTAATAAATGTTATGTATATTTGTCTGTCTGTAAAGGCCGATGCTTGGCTAACTGTCGCCCGCACTTAAGAAGTTGAAAGAATCTAAAAATAATATAATAAATAGTTCTACACAAACTTCATATAAAATCTAGGCTAACAAATCTTGAACGTGTTACGATATATGTGTATAATAATCCCTATCATTAATAAAAATTAAGGAGAGAAATAAATCTTTCGAAACATTTTTATTTTAACATTTTGTGAAACATTCAAAGTCAAGATAATTATACTCTGGCATCGGATCTCCGACTAGTGGGCGATCTTACAATTTTTCATCTTGGTTTACGTGACTAAGACACCTACGCTTTAAAGCATTCCGCATTAAGTGTAGTGTTGATAAACTCGTGCTATAATGGAACACCTAGATCTTGTCTTTTATAGATTGAACAAAAAAGCGGAAATTAATAAAATATAAAATTACACGCTTAAATTTTAAGTATGGAGTTTAATATATGGAGTAATTAATATCATAACCGCTCTATAAACCTCAATTATTATTATCCTAAAAATAGATAGGGAATAATTTATAGTATATTAGTTTTAGCTTTATTAGATTAACAATTAAGTAATAATACATACACAGACACACACACCCACACACACATACAACACATCCACACACATACGCACACACATTTGGTTTCCTTGTATGTGTAACCCTTTTTTTTTTTTTTTTTTTTTTTTTTTTTTTTTTTTTTTTTTTTATATCCGAGGTGGAAATGCATTTACGCATCCCCAGAACAGGGGTATGTGGGACTCGACCCACGCCAAAATCTCTGCTATTCAGAGACTGGGTGAGCAATACCCACTAAAACCACCTCGACTAGTTCCGACAAAGCCACGATACAGAGGCTCCGGGGTCGCTGTCGCATTCTACCGGGACCTCAACGGCATGTTACACTCAAAAACCTCCGGTGCAGTATACACTACATAGGAGGTAGGAGATGGGCATATCTTCTCCTATTTACTCCCCGTCTTCTACCCCTAGGATTCGTCCTAAAGCGCTCCCTCTCTCGCTCTGCTGTCTCCTTCTGTAGCATGACCTGCTCACAGAAGGATACCACTGCATTCCATACCTCGTCACTGCCGACCATTTTTTGTACAACACAGGGCAAAGCAAGGCTATTACCCACCACAGAAATAAGATTGTGACGTAGCTCAGACCACTGCGGACAATCCTCCAACGTATGCTGTGCAGTATCATCATTTGCGCCACACTCCAAGCAGCTTGGTGTTGGTTCCCGCCGCACGATGTCATGCAAGTATCGCCCAAAGCATCCATGTCCTGTCAACACCTGCACAAGACGAAAGGTAAGGGCACCACTTTTTCTATTTGCCCAGTCACTAAGTACTGGACGAAAAGCCTCCACCGTTCTATGCCCCGCTGATGGGTTAGCTAAGTCTTGGTACCATTTTTGCATTGTAGCTGATCGCGCCAAACGTCTTAAATTCTCGACTTCCTCAACACCAGGGTAAATACCTTCAGCCCTCGACTCCATCCGGTGATTGTATACTAAAGTGAGAGCCTCAGCCTCTAACTCCCAAGGTGGAGTGCCAGCCAATATACAGCAAGCGGTAAAAGACACCGTTCGGTAACAACGGACTATTCTTCTTGCCACAACCCTTTGCGGCCTCCGTAGAAGGATTTTATTGGTTAAAGTGAGTGAGTCTTGCCACACTGGGGCTCCGTAAAGTGCCATGCTTCGAATGACCCCACAGTAAAGCCTCCGACACCGTTCGTCAGGTCCACCTATATTTGGAAGCAGACGACTCAGTGCCCCTGCTGCACCAACTAGTCTCGAACCAAGAGCTTTAAAATGATCCTCAAACTTCCACCTTCCATCAAGAATTAGCCCTAAATACTTCATATTACGACCAATCGACACTCTAACTTCATTAACAATAATTGATGCCCTAGAAGGCGGGCCACCTCTTGGCCCGTGAAACAAGAGCGCACTAGTCTTTTCAAGAGCAACCTTAAGTCCTAGTAGGCCAATCCTATCAACTACTAAAGAGGTCCCAACTTCTACTAGACGTACCACTTCTTGGAAGTCTCTACCTTGCGCTACAATAAGGGTATCATCTGCATAGCAAAACATTTTTAACTTAGGAAGCAACGTACCCCTAAGCACCCAATCGTATCCAATGTTCCATAAAAGGGGGCCCAGTACCGAGCCCTGAGGAACCCCACACTTCATTGGCCACCGAACCAGCTCGCCTGAGTCATTTACATACAGAATTTTACGATCTTCTAAATAGCTTCTTACAAGATTCTGAAGATATAAGGGCACACCGTGGAAACGGAGAGCCTCCATTATGACTGTAAACGGCAAGCTATTGAAAGCATTGGAAATATCCAAGGAAACTGCCAAGGCCTTACCTCCACTACGGACAGCCTCCATAGTAAAATGTTTCAAGGCGCCAATCGCTTCTAATGTTGATCGCCCAACTCTAAATCCGTACTGAGCGTCGGCTAAATCTGGACCAACAACAGATATATGTTGACTTAAGCGCCAAACTATTATCCTTTCTAAAAGCTTACCCACCTCATTAAGTAAAACTATTGGGCGGTATGCTGATGAAGTGTCTTGCGGGCGACCAGGCTTTCGCAATAAGCATAGACGCCCCTCCTTCCATAGTTGCGGAAATTGTCCAGTACGAAAACAAAGATTAAATGATTCCCGCATTTCTCCCTCTAGATATTCAACAGCAATTGCCAATACACGGCCGTGTATACCGTCTGGACCTGGGGCTCTGATACGCTTTTTTAGACGATCCACTACGTTTGCGAATTCCACATCACTAACCAAGGGAATCTCGCCTTCTATTTCTGGTCTTATATCAGATGTCATCCGTGGAGGAACAATGTTGGGGTCAGCGGGGAATAGTTCAGATACAATTCTGGCGACAAAGTCTGACCGGAGTGTCTCAGTTAGTGAAGGACCTCCTGCCTGCAATTTATTTCGTACAAGACGGTATGGACGCCCCCATGGGTCCTGATTGAGACTTTCAAGAAACTCACTATGTGCCTTATCCTTAGCCTGACTAATAGCCAGTTGTAGGGCCTTCTTATGTTCTACAAATTGAGAGTGAAGTCGTTGTTCTTGAGCAACATCACGCCGATGTCTTCGGCGATTGCGAAGATATGCTCTTCTAGCACTGTTGCACATTTCACGTAAATTAGCAATATTCTCGTTCCACCAATGAACCATTCTACGTGGTGGCTGGCGCCTCCATTTTGACATGGAAGCGTTTGATATTGCCTTTGCCGCATGACGAAGACGACTAGCTGCTTCATTAACGTCTGTAGGCCAAATAGCGGGTGCACACCAGGCTTGTACAATAGCCGCCTCTTCTGCGAGATCCTTATTTAGACTGCTGAGAATCCAGCGTGGGAATGCCTGTCTATTAACACCCACTTCACACCGTCTCTGCGATTTAAAAATATTGAACCTAATATAGCGATGGTCCGACAGAGTCTCAATATCTTCCGCAACTTTCCAATTTTGCACCGAGGAGGCTAGACTTGGTGAAGAAAATGTTAGATCTACCAAGGATTGCCCTTGCGCCCGCACACAGGTTGGAACGTTCCCTCTATTAAGCAGAAAAAGTCCCAATTCTGTATACCATTCCTCTACAGCTTTACCTCTATCGTTAGTGAGGCTATCACCCCATATTTGAGATCGGGAATTAAAATCGCCTAATACTATCACTGGCAGTTGTGCTCGTTGAATTGGGAGACATAAGTTGTCCAGAAAAGTAAGAAACTCCGATAATTCTCTATTGGGGGAAAAATAAACAGCAACTATTATGAGGCCGTTCCACTCAGCCACAACATAACCTATACCACGATCCTTTAAAATAAGAGGATATCCGCCAGGACGAGCAATTATACAGACGAGGCCACTTAAATCTTCTAACCAATGAGATGGTGCAGGTACAAAGTATGGCTCCGAGACAACAGTAATATCAATATCCCATTCAGCCCTAGTCTGCAGAAGAAGGTCCTGTGCCCTAGCACAGTGATTTATATTCGCCTGCATAAAGTTTATATGTGCCCTACTACCCATTATTGAGACATAATATCAGCCTCCCGAGGCAAAGCCTGATTTACAGTGCTGATCCCTCTAGCCAAATGCACCATCTTTGCCTTCACAATAGGAGGATTACATTTTCTTCCCCTCATTATGTGGTCCGCTGGCTTACCAGCATCGCCACAGACAGCACAGTGCGCTACAGCCGCTGTACATGTTGCAGTTTGATGTCCATTCTTTCCACATCGGAAACATAAAGTGCTACGATCCACATCTGACGGACATTTCACACTAATATGGCCCAAACCTAGACATTTATAGCATCGTAGAGGGCCATCTTCTATCACCTGAATATGAGCTGAACTCCAACCTACAAGCAAACGACCTTCGGTAACTTTTTTAGCTACAGTGACTGGGCATTGTACAAAAACTATATTGTTTCCACCCTGGCCCCTTACAAGAGTGCTCGCCTTTATCACATCCACCTCACATTCACCCTTTGCAGCTATTGCTGCAATGACTTCTTGGACAGACACAGAGTCATCCAGTCCCCCAATTCGAAGAGCTGCTCGCTTCACCGGCGTTTCCACCCTAACCTCTTCTGCAAGAACGCTGCGAAGTTTCTCAGCAAGTTGGCTAGCCTTTTCTGCACTTTGAGTTCCGGGTATCTCAATAATTCGGGCTCCTGTTGCAGTCTCTCTAATTCTGACTTCAGTCACGCCTAAGTCAGCTAATACGACGTTGTCCCTAGCCTTTTTTAATATACCCGCATACGTAACACCTCTATCTGCGGCCTCCTGCTGCAATTTAATGACAATCGCAGCAGATCGCGGTGCAGAAAGTTTAACTTTTTTTCGTGCTTCCGACACCACACTTGGCACAGTTGCCATCTCCGCAGGAGTAGACAGTATCTTACTTTTGCGCTTAGGATGCGCAACAACTGACGTCCAGGCACCATCCTGCTCCTGGGAGCAACTTGGAGTAGGGCAAAGACCCTCAAGCATCTGACTTGGATTATCAGTTGCACCTGCAACAGGCAGCACATTAATGGAAGACCCCACAGGTCTCGCGTGCTCTCTTTCTTTTGAAGCCGCAAGGGGCGGACGAATAATACTTGCTGGTAATAAGCGGTCCTCCATTCCCGCCAATTTGGCATCGATCATTGCACCCACCGAGCGCATGACCTCACCTTGTATCTCATTTATTATCGTCTTCAAAAAATTTGGGTCTTGCGAGGGGTTAACTTCGGAAAAAGGAGCTGATCTTTCAGAGAACTCCCTTCGCAGTGCCTTTAAAGATCCTTCCAGATCAGCAACATGGTTTCGCAGGCGTTTGTTATCCGCTTGCAGGCGGCGAGTCTCCTCTGCCACTGAACGAGACGTTAAACATATAATTATCTCCTGCAAGTCTTCTGCCGCCTTTTGCAGATCGTCAGAATGAGGTTCAGTAAGACTTCCTGGATTTTTAACAAACTCCAGAAGCTTAGCTGTTCTTATCTCCGCTCTCTGTCGTATATCTACTGCGCCCAGAGATTCAATATCTTCATCAAGAAGAAATGACGGTTTATTCACATACTTTTTTCCGGCTTCCTTGCGAAGAGTCTTACTCCGTAAGTGCCTCTCAAAGGCAACTTCCGCCGCTTCTTCTTTAGCCTCCTTTATTGCTTTCCTGGCTTTTCCAATACCAACACAATGAGAACTCGGCTTTTTCTTCACAGTTTCCTTCCTTGAAGCCGATTGTTCTGTCTCAGTATCAGAAGCAGATATCCCGTCGACATCCAGAGGCTCCTTGAAGAAAGACCGTTTACGGGTCTTAGCCACCCCAGATATGCTCGATTCCGAGCTACAGTCATCCATTTTGATTAAAACCACAACACTAATAATAATCAAACCAAGATATCATTACAAAAAAAAAAAATAGTATATATATATATATATAGAAAACAACAACAGACACAAACACAACGACACAAAGATTAAGAACCACGAATACTTTTGGACCTATTATCCGAAGACTGCGGAAATTAATCAACGCATGACCTTGAACAATTATACCAAAACCAATAAAAGAATGCGGAAATTAATCAACGCAAGACACAAACGCTCCTCTTCTTCAAGACACAAACGATTTTCAAACCAATGACGATCAATACTCGCGAAAAGTAGGTACGTCAACGCATAGCAATAACAGCGTCTGCGCTTCACAAAAGACACGTCCGCCTCGGTCGAGAGCTCGACGCGCACCCCTGTATGTGTAACCCTATAAATATTGCAGCCTATGTAATGATTGTTTATTCTCACTAAATTTTTTATAAGACCTTCTGTTGATCCGAAGTGGTGGAAGCCTGATGTGACACAGGTACTCTTACCTTTAGCAGGCATCAGTCTCACACACTAGTTTGTGTCTCACACACATTTTCCCTAAATAGAAGTAAGACACAAGTAAAAATGAATAAAGATTATTATTATTAATATTTATTATCTATTTAGCGCTTTCAATCAAAGCCTTGTTTGCTTAATATTCTCTTAGGTACATTAGAAAAAGTATTTTATAAACACTATTGTATTCAGCCGTTATCACTTGACATCACTGTATAAAAACCAAGGACTTAAGGACCTAATTTTCTACGTTTTAAATATTATAGTGTTATTACATTTTGAAACATTATAATACAGTATTAAATATTATAAGGACCCCGCGGCAACACAATTTCATTAAGGGGACATAACGCCTACATATTATGACTTGGTTTAATTCTCGATTGGATATAATTAAACTTTCTCCGCTGCTGGTGGGTGTGATGGGCCGGAACCCGATTAGTGGGAAGATTGGCGGGACAAGGCCTAATTTCAAAGACAATACATCGAACATAAAAACATGCGGGCAGTGTTTACTGGTCGGCCGATAATACGTAGGCTTGTAAAGCCTAAAAATTGAATAGGTATCGCAATAGTAACGGTATATTTTTGTATGGGAAAGAATTAAGATCTAACTGAAAGCACGAAATCTGTATCATTAAAACTGGATAAAGCTGTCGAAATAATGAACGTATATTCTGACTATCCTACAGTTTGTAAAACCACTGATTATGATTTCGTGGAATTAATAAATCCAGAGACACCGAAATGCCAATCAAAAAACATTATACACTTGCCAAAAACACGTCGTGAAATTTTATAAACTGTATGAAAGTAGATAATAAATAATATGTAGTCGTTTAAATTTAAACTCGGCGGGCGCAGTATACCGCGATTCGTCGACGCCGCGCACCGCTTGCCCACGCGCATAGTGCTGAATGTATGTCAATTAATTATGTAATAGTGATTTGTGTATTTTTAGTGTAGTGAATTGTTCTTTTAGTTGTTTTAATATTTATGTAGTTAGCTTTAATACAACCAGTTCATATAGTCTTGATCCATTACATAACTCTGAGTGCAACGCTAGGATATTTAAAATCGAAGAAATAATATTTTTATTTAATACATTAATAATATTGTCAATATAAGAGAATATTAAAAAATCCTCATTTTTAATGGAATGAAAAAATGTGAAAGGAATTACAATTTGGAATATGGATGTAGATTTTTGGTCTTATTTTTATTTTCTTAGAATATTTTACTTAAATATCCTGGACTCAAAACGCTTATGAACATACAAACGAATAGAAGGCGGCTATAGCGGGCTCTAAAATAGTGATTTTAAAGACATTTTTTGCATAAAAAACTGTTTATCAATTAAACGCGGTATTACTTTTACATATCCGTAAAAAAATTAATAATCTAATAATTTTATTCATTATCTATATATATATATTATCCTTACATACCATAAAATAAAGGGCCCGCACGCTGATTGGCTGTATGAACTCGATAAATCCAAACTAAAAACTACTAAATGTATATGATTACTTAGGATTACACACTTGTGGTGCATTCATTGTAGTTTTAAATTGTAGAAAATACAATGCAATACAATGCCTAACACTCACAAAATTGAAGAAGTTAGATTTTTAACTAAAAAATCATGTTTTAAACAAATTCCTTTTTTGCTATTGTCCCTTTCACTGTTATATTGCTTTGAATTTTTCAATTAGTTTTGTCTAAGTAACTTTATGCCTTGCGTAGTTTTGCACTGCGGTCAAATCGCTTGCCCTAATAGATGCTTTACGACTTTGTTTCTCGGGGCAAGAGAAATTATATAATTTTATTTTTATTGTTGAAGTGAAACTTCTTTATCGGGGTTGGAAAAAAATTTAGTGTAACATTTTTTCGTTACGCGTCACATTTTTCGGTTACACGCCATGTTGCTTTTTGAAGTCAAACTTCTTTATCGGCGTTGGAATGAAAGTTCTTTATCGACGTATGGGAGAAATTTTGTAGCAAATCGTCACGTTTTTCGGTTACGCGCCATCTTTTTCTTGTCCCTACCACGGTTGATCCGAAGAGATTCAAAGCCATTAATAACAAAAATATATAATAACGATAACAATGATAGTAATAATTCTATTACAATTAATGAAATTCTGTAATAATCTTAGTAGTAATAAGGTAAAATGAAATAATTGTATTTGTATTCATGTCTATGATAATAAAGCCTTTTGTTAAACTTTATTTAACCAATTTCGTTAAGTTGCATATAGTAGATCATTTTTCGAAAAATAAGGTCATAAAGAAGTTTCACTTCTTACGTGTGTACACCTAGTACACGCACACATTTTTATTTTTTTCGTTTGTGGTTGGCTGGAGAATATCGCTCGTAAGTTGTCCTTTTTTTATTTAATTATACTGTATACGAAGTGTTAATAAATACATAAGTTTAGTATCTCTTAATAAATTGTTAAAACCATAAAAGTTTGTCTAAGACATTACGCTCCGTTAGACGAATGGATTTCCTAATAAAATATTAATGTTGTTGATTCTTACTTATTTCTATTATTGCTGACGATGTTTTGAGAGTAAATTCTCTACAGCTCATACATAAAACATGATATAAAATCAAACTCAAGTTATAAACTTAAAATAACCTTTACAATCCACTAGATCTCTAACACACTTAGAGCAGTGTTGGCTTAGCGACTTCAGCGCGCGACTATCATCCATGAAGTCATAGGTTCGATTCCCTGCTGTGCACAAATGGACTTTCTTTCTATGTGCGCATTTAACATTCGCTCGAACGGTGAAGGAAAACATCGTGAGGAAACCGACATGTCTTAGACCTAAAATGACGACGGCCTATAAGATAAATGATCATGAAACAGATACAGAAATCTGAGGCTCAGACCTAAAAAGGTGGTAGCGCCACTGATTTATTATTTAATTTTTACAATCCACAATAAGACAAAATTATTGTTGTATTATAAAAGAATAAGAAAAAAAAAGCAATTTTCTTCAACTCTTTATAAAACCAAATTAGTGCGATACTAACTTTACACTATAGTCCAATCAGTCAAGACAATTAATTCATTATAATTCCAAAAGTTTTCAAATTTTGATGTAAGGTCGGGAGTGGTATTAAAACAAACTATAAAATTTTGCAACCTGCTCTGCGGTCCGGAACATTGTTAAAAATGCAATAAATGATAATTTGCTTAGTTCTTGAGACCAAAATTCCAAAAGTTCTGCAAAGTTGGAGTGGTGTTAAATATATTATTTTACATCACGTGTCAAATTTGCAACCAATTTAAGTGTACGGAACATTATTTAATTAATGTTGTTCTTTATTAAACTGAAGGAAAACGTTCCAAAAGTTCTGCAAATTTGACAGATATATCGAAAATAAAATAAATAAGAAAAAATGTTCCGTACACTTAGGTTGGTTGCAAATTTAATACGTGATATGAAATATTGTATCGAAAACTTCCCCAAGTTTGCAGAACTTTTGGAATTTTTTTCACGACCATACAGACATAAAATTAATTTAATTGCAATTTTAACAATGTTCCGGACTGCGGACAAGGTTGCAAAATGAGATTTATTGTCGTCCCAATGTACCATTCACTTGACCGAAGTTTGAAAACTTTTGGAATTATTATCAAATTTTCGATTTCGAATGTCTATAATGACTGGTGTACTAATTGAGATAGCTTTAGCGGGGATAAAACAAAATGCATAGGTATAATATAAAACGACAGAATTATTAAGAAAGTTAAATTTTTAAGAGAAAATAAGAATGTTTTGAAATGAATACCTCAATTTAAAGCGTGACTGTGAAAAGGAAATGTTAATTAGTTTTTCTTTTTTGGGAATTGTACCTTCGTAGGACTTCGTGACTTTTTGTAATGTTGTTTGAAAGAAGCCTTTTTGCGTATTCATTTCACTTTGATAGACAACTTAGTTCGCGTATTGTACGCTAATGCGAAGACATTTTGGATTAAATGCCACTGTGAAAAATATTATATTTATACACAGAAGAAAATTTATAAACGTAAGAGATGTCTATGAAAATATTTCATAGCCAGCATGTACGATGGAATCATATGTGTTCGTGTAAGTGAAGATCGTTAATGAAAATTAATTTGACTATTATATATCGACGAGAGCAGTGTTGGTCAAATGGCTTCAGCGAGCGACTCTCATTCCTGAGGTCGTAAGTTTGATTCCCGGCTGTGCACCAATGGACTTTCTATGTGCACATTAAACATGCTTGACCCACTACGCACAGGAGGCTGATCACCTACTTGCTTACTATTATTTTGATAAATTATCATGAAGAAATACAAAAATCTGAGGCTCATGCCTAAAAAGGTTGTAGCTCCAATGATTTATTTTATTTTCAAATTTGTCATAAATTAAATATTAACATGAATAAATGATGATTTTTAAATTGGGTGACTTAGGAACTTTCCAAGCGGGACTATTCATACATATGATTGTATGAATTCTATTTTAATAGGGGTAACGTAAATATTTATATTTAAATTAGGGGAATAACCAATACTCGATTGAATTTCTACAGTTAACATTAAAATCTCCAGTTAAAATCGTCGGTAATTCATGATAATTACTATATCCGCACGCTGTAAAGCACGCGAAACGTCGGATAAATTTAAAATTATGTTAAATAATTGTAAATTTATAATAATACATAACTTTAATCCGGTAAAAAGTTTTTTCTTTAAATGTGTAAAGTTTATGTCAATCAAAGACAATACTATGTACTATTTAAAAGTCGAGAACCTTTAATTGTGAAGTGAAGTAATTGCTAATGAATAAATTTTATGATATTTGACAGCACACGTCAATATAACCTTGTTATAATTGAATATTATATATAGGATGTCGCAATCGTCAGAACATTTATTATTAATTTACTTATTTTAAAAGTAATAAATCAATAAGTATATAATTAGTTTTTCAAAAACTTTGCAATTTAAAATATTTTTAAAACTGTTGAATTTTTTTAATCACTTTGCTATTCACAATTGATCCATTTGAAAATTTGGAAATAAATAATCCTAATGTATATTCGCCACTAGATGGCGTATAAGTCAAGAAGCGTGGAGTATATGACAATTGACATATAAAGTAAGTGTTACTTCCGTAAGAAAAATATTCTGATTTACTGTCTAGACGCGCCTAAAGTTTTACTTCAAAAAATTCTCACCCTCTAATAATTTCCTGAAACCCAAAGTAAACAAAAGAAACTAAAGAAAAAAAAAATATCTTTAAAGTAATTTCGGAAAATATAAATAAGCTCAACTTTATCATTTTTATTTTGGTTAAATGTTTTCTATTTAAAGGCCAACGTGATTCAATCAGATAATCATAATTGCTTCCTACATTAAACCGAAAATGCCCGGGGTATTTATTACATTATATTTCATACACAAATTATACCTGGTAACGTCTAAATAATATTAAACAATATCAATTAACTCAAGATACTACGCAAATACATTTATTCTAGTGAAGTTACATCAGTTCTGTTTTATGTCTTTCAAATAGAATGCGATTTATTGGCCCGAATAAACAATAGATAATAATAATATAATATTTGTGTGGGTTTCTTCTAACCTTGATTAAATTAAAGGTCATTTATATATTTATCACGTATAAGTAGTTTGTAATCTTATATTTAAGGTATTTTTATGTATTTGACAACGAATATGTATTTCAATCCTAATTCATTACTGACATTATTCTACGGTTTTAAAATCTAAAATACGCCATTATCCGAATATTGTTGATATGTTATTCGACATATTATATCGATTGACCTTTATTTAAATACGTTCTCTAGTTTGAGGGGAGAGTTTACCGTATCGACGAGTGAACATTAAATCTATGACAGTTACAACATCCATGACAATTTGGTATTGTACCTCCCACCACAAATGAATGTTCGAATTTGTTGCCGACAACTTCCTTCCTCTCCTTTTCGGGCCGGGAAGGGTATCTGAGTCTCAGTAAGGAAGAATAAGGCCGGCTTCGCAGTCTGTAGATGATAGTGGACAGCATGGATGTTGAAGTTGAGCCCCCTAACATTTGTGAACATCCCGGCTCGCCCATGAATATTGTAAACAAAAATATTACGGATGTAGCCGGGGCGTCTTTCGCGAGACGTGTGATGTGAAAAAGTCCCTGGACATAATGGCAGGGGAGTAGAAAAGTGATATATTAAAAAAAAAAAAAAAAAAAAAAACATTTGTGAACACCATGGCGAGTGTGAAATCTCACTCTATTAAAACCTTATTATGCAACGACACAATTGTTTTCCCAATATATTTAAGTAGATCCATACAATATTCATACATTGCTTATTCATCCTTTTGGCATAAATGAAACAATAATAAAAGTGTTTATATTACCGCGATCCACATTATATACGATTCGCCGAAATGTTGAATTTTGCGCATTAACGAATGTTTTGTATCGACTCAACTTTGACCTTTGTGTATAACGTTTACGATATATTTATTTCGTTTGACAGTACATTTTGAGGTTAAATTCCTAAGATTTTTTTGTTGAATTTTTGAATGGGAGGATAAATTATACAATATAAATATGTGTAGTTGTAATTTATTTAACCACTCGTTTTCTTGTAAGAAACAAATAGCAACAAACAAGTAAATTTTATCCGTAATAAAAGCAATTCAGTTATTACACTTTTTAAAAGTTTTCTTTTTATCATCGTATGGTGCAAGAATTGTCTACCTCAACTACATTTTAAATAAAATATAATTTTAAAGAGATACTCGCAAGTATATTAATTAACATTTTAGGTTGGATGTCTGTATATCAGGCATGAACGTGCGATAGCCGGCGAACGTATGTTTAATAACTCAATACCAAAGAGCGTGATGCGAAAATAAAAAATGCCAGCGGAAATAATCAATGAAATTGAGAGAACGACTGGTCGGTGATACGGGTGGAATTTCGACGTCTGAAGATGAAACTCAGCTGCAGGAAATAACCCGAACAAGTCCTCCGAACACTCTCCATGTTAAATGCTGTAGAAGATGCAGAGTGACCCCACATAGCTACGCAATGCCAAGCCGCTTGGAGAGGGATGGCGAGGCTTCGAACCGCTCTTTGTTGAATACGATCAATTGGAAGGTGGTGCTTCCGTCCAGAGATGAGAACAGTACAGTTGCGCCGAATTTGCACTTTATACAGTTGCAAGCGGCGGCCCGGAGTGAAGTACCGTCTGGCCTTGCTGAGCACACCAAACCTTTTGGAGGCTAATTTAGCGAGTTTAGTTAGTTTTTAGTATTGTTTAGTATACAGTATACACATATAAAATCCAATAAACAGTAAACGGTCTTTGTTATCTTCTAAATTATTTATTAAAAATTAAACATTTATGCCCGCAAACGTGCGTAATGGATCGTCTAATAATAATATTGACATGATATTTATTGTGGCAGAGTACTTTAAACCCTAGAGGCGGTTATAAGTATGAATTGAATTATGTAAATTTTACATAGCGTATAAAATAACCACATAAACTTAACCATATTTTCAATTCCGATGTGGAGCAAATTTGTGGTTCAAGTTAGTTCAGAAACTGCAATTAAGCGAACAAAATACGCAATCACAGTCGTTAACGCTACTAGAGTTAGTGGCTTATGTTGACATGGCTTAAAATAATATGGTATTTAGTGTGTGACGGAGAAATGGCGTTACTGTCAGCATATGTTATCAGACTGTCACGGGGCTTATAAATTAACAACGTTAAAGTAAAATCTTTGCACAAACTAGTGTGGTATTTTGCTAATTATATAAATAAATAACTTTTAGTGGATAATAGTAATTTCTCTTCCTCCGTAATGTGAAAACTGAATGCCTATAACCAAAAAAAATATTGATTCATTAAATCAGCCTTTTTAGAAATATCCAGATCGATGTAAGCACTAGATATGTTCAGTGATAGTTTGCTAAGCCTCGTCAAGATTTCTTGTTAGCCACCGAGGCGCCTGGGGTATTGGGTTTGATTTTCGGAGAGGAAATTAAATTAAATTTGTCTGCCTTAATAAAATAGGCAGTTTAAATTTTTAAAAGAAGATACTTCGTATATAAATATATTGTAGGCAAATAGGCAATAGCAACGTGGTGTTATAAATTATAATACAGCAAAAGTGTCAACTAATTTGATTAATAACATTAACTTTAATTTGAGAAACAACGTTCGTAGCGACGTGCGTAGCAAACCTCTACGTGTAGACCCTTTGTTCTACGAAGTATGTTTTAATAACCTATTTACTAAATTCCAAATAAATGTTACATGATTTAACAATTTTTTTTTACGACTTATCGGTCTAGTGGTTAGTAACCCTGACTGAGAATCCATGGATTCCGGGTATCGAACCCGGGACCCGGCTGAGACGTACATCGATGTGATGAGCATTTGGTGTTGTGCTTAGGTCTTGGGTGTTTAAATATGTATTTATATGTCTATCTATGTATAATATGTATGTATATCCGTTGCCTAGTACCCATAACACAAGTTTCACCAGATTAGCATGACTAGGTGTGAATTGTCTTTAAAAAAAAAAGAAGATTTATTATTGTAGCCCTTAAATGTGGCAATTTGAACTAATTTACATTTCAAACTTATGTGAGGATATTTTTATTTTTATTTTCGTTTCATTAATAGATTGTTTATCCGTACTTTAGATATTTTTTAAACGTGATGTGTCTTTTATGTTTTTTAATTATAAACTTCTCACTTTAATTCAGGGGATTTTTAAGAAAACGTGAGATATACTTCTTCATAGTGCTCAATGAAGATTGCAATGAAGTAATAACATGTTTATGATTCAATTTATGAAGTAGACTATTTATTCTATATTAAAACTTCTATTTATATAATTATATGTTTGTGTATAAGTAGGATCCATTACCAATTGAATATAAAGTGAGACTGCAATACATTAAGATGTCTCGGCTGATAGAAAACAACTCTATTCAGCTATATTCTTCGCCCACTCGCATTAGTATGACGTCACGCGTAAATGAGCGTCTAACTTCAAATTTCGGCAAATGTGTATTAATATTTTCTATTTCCGTAACTTTTTAAACAAGTTTTATAAGAATTTGTTGTTGTGATATGATCTTTCAAACATTACAAAACAGTATTAAGTGTAGAAACAGTGGGGTTATATTAAAGATAAAAATAATTAAAAATTAATAAAAAGAAAATTAAATATGTTTTGTGTACCGAAACTTGAAATATAAAGGTAAATAAACACACACGTCTGATCTTTATAACGAGGAAAGATCCCCCAGCCTAAGCGGTAAGTTTTTCAAGACACATGGTAGAAGGCTCTATAGTGACCTGACCTTGATTTTTCTTTGTAACATTCATGGAAATCAAGTTTTATGTTGCGGCCATAACTTAATTACTCTACAGTTATTATATACGCGTGAAATTATTATAGTTAGTGTGGGCGCTCTTATAAATTTTCTTTTATTTCCCTCATAAAACCCGTCATATCTTTATTAAACAATTCTCTAGGCTGTAATCGTTTACATAGAATGAACTTGATATAATTTTGTGTGGCAAAATAAGTCTTTTCTTTTATATTAAGGACAATGTTCACATCTAAAATGATAAAACATTTAATAATATATTTGAGATTTAAGTGTGGCAACATTTCATTGAAGAAATAACTTTGAACTTTGTGACGCGATATTCACAAGTGAATAGTAACTTAATATTACGCTTTTAAGCTTTGACATAGGTTATGTAAGAACTATGTGCATCCTTAACTAAAAATAAGAGCCTGTTTTACATCAGATTATTTAATAAGACGTGTGTTTATTCTAGACGTTTGATGATAGTCATCTAAATAGCGAAATAATTTTTTGTACAAAATTATGTGACAAAAATTTAATAATTCAATTTGCGATATAAAGTTTAATTCGTAAGTTAAGATTAAACCAAAATAGTTTGGTTCTAGAATAACTAATAAGTTTTTTTGTTCTGATAAACATTTTATAAAAAATATTACGATTAATAACAATATAAACAATAATAAATATATTTAAATATCAACAACCTCTTTGGTCGTTTATAGTTATTAAAAAAAAACTTGATATGCGATGCTTTTTTGTTATTCTCATTCGTGTTAGCAGAGGCTTAGTAGGCATTCATAAATGACGTTTGTTGTAATGCATTGCATTCAACTATTTTAAATGTATCGGATAAACATGTTTCTATGATTTACATTTAATGGTAGTATAATTAAACATCGGTGCTTCTGTCTTCTCTTCCGTTCTACGCCCTTGATTTGAGAACTGGCAGTTAATGTAAAATTAGAAGCATTAATATTTATTTCTTTAATGACGAATCACAAGTGTACATTGTGTTACCTACGTGAATAAATGATTTTTGAATTGAATTTGAATTTCTATATATATAAATAATTGTTTTATTTTTAATACATTGTCGCTTCACTGAGACATCATGGAACATTATGATCTAGCCTATCTTAAGATTAATAAGTCTTACCTAATTTACTAATAAAGATATTTATGACGTCTAACTTTGACGTCACGCGCAAATGAGCGTCTTATTTAAAATTTCGGGGAAATTGTATTAATATTTTCTATTTCAGTAACTTTTTTAACAAGTTTTGTAAGAATTTGTTGTTGTGATATGCTTTCAAACATTGTAAGACTGAATTACATCAAAGCATATCAATGTGAATTTAATTTACGATATAAAGTTTTATTGGAAAGTTAAGCTTCAAGTCTAGTTTTGTTATAGAATAACTAATAAGGTTTTTGTTCTGATAAACATTTTGTACAAAAAATATTATTATTCATTATTTTGTTTTGAAACCTATTGAAATACTGTCATTAATACGAGCAAATATAATATAAACAAAAACAAATATCTTTAAATATCAACACATATATCAACCTCTTTGGTCGTTTATAGTTATTACTAATAAAAAAATAAAAAACTTTATATGCGATGCTCTATGTTATTCTCATTTGTATAATTAAAGACCGGTGCTTCTCTATATATGTAAATAATTGTTTTATTTTTAATACATTGTCGCTTCACTGAGACACCATGGAACATTACTATCTAGCCTACCTTAAAATGAATAACTAATTTAATTGTTACCTTAGTTACTAATAAAGATATTTATTATGACGTCTAAGTATGACGTCACGCGTAAATGAGCGTCAACTTAAAATTTCGGGGAAATTGTATTAATATTTTCTATTTCCGTAACTTTTTTAACAAGTTTTGTAAGAATTTGTTGTTGTGATATGCTTTCAAACATTGCAAGACAGAATTACATCAAAGCATTTCAATGTGAATTCAATTTATGATGTAGTTTTATTGGAAGGTTACCCTTCAAACCTAGTTTAATTAGAAACATTTAAGAATAGTATTCAAGAAAAGCTGTGTAAAAAGGCTTGCTTTAAAGTTAACGATTATCAATTTGTTTTAAAATAAGCAAATCATAAATTTATATTTTAAAAGAGTACGAGAGTTTTTACGCCGGCTTTTTCTCTCGGCCTACACCCTCTGTCTTCTTTGCCGATGATTAGGGATGTCTACCGATTCAAATTTAATGACGTGGAATGATACCTCTATCTAATATTCCATAATTAAGATATTCATTTATAATAGTATATTTTTTGTGTTGATAAAAATTTTGTACAAAAAATATTATTATTACATAGTTATTTTATATTAAAATAATGTCTGCAATAGGAGCAATTATAATATAAACAACTATAAATATCAACACATATTTATTATTCTCATTCGTGTTAGCAGAGGCTAAGTAGTCATTCATAAATAAAGTGCATTAAGGGTTGTAATTTTGCGTTAATTTACTAATAATTGCGTTAGTTTACAAACTTGTGAAACATAAGTTTGTAAACAATACGTCCTAGAGAAAAATAATAAATTATTTTATTTTAGTCACTTCCTACTCTTGGCTTTCATTTATTTTGTGTGTAAAACGTGAATCATCAAATATTAAACATGAACATTGACTTTGAAACGATGGCTGTATTGGAAGAGGAGTCTCAAAATATGCAGAATGGAGGTTGCTGAAAGTGTGAAATTGGCTACCGAAGACTCCACGGGGGTGGGTACCCAGGCCCCCGTGACAGTGAATGCTACTGGTCAAAGTAAGAAATATGTACAACAAGCCTTCCATCCAAGCCTGTTTATAAGACAGAGAAGTGTATCGGTTGGGAGTTTACTGCCTACCAGAAATGAGGAGAAGGAACCACAAAGCTCTCAAGAAGTAGCCTGCGACACCAACTTGCCTGAATGGCAAACGGCTCCAGTAAATAGAAAGCCGAATAAAAAAAGGAAACTCTCAAATCAGTCCCCCGAAAGTGTAGCTACTTCGAACATGTTCGATGGACTAACTGTCGTTGAAGAACCTACCCAAACCAAAGGAAAGAGGCCCAGCAATCCACCTCCAATCATACTATATGGAGTCCAAGATGTCAATAAACTGACGGAATTTCTCGAATCTGCAACTGAAAGAACCACATTCAAGTTTAAGATAGTAAACAAAACACAAATAAGAATTATGAGTGAAGACATAGATGTTTACAAAAAACTTATTACAGCTGTAAGAGAGAAGGGTCTTATTGGCCATACATTCAATCGAAAAGAAGACAGAAACTACAGACTGGTAGTAAGAAACTTGCACCACACTACTCCACTTCATGTTATAAAAGCTGAATTTGAGAAAACGGGAAACATAGTAGTTGGAGAGATTATCAATGCCAGATTTGGGCCTGATAAAAAACCTACCTCAACTTTCTTTGTAAACCTGCAACCTAGTCAGCATAATAAAGCAGCCAAGGAAATCAGACATATTTTCCACCAAATTGTTACTATAGAAGACCCAAAAAAGAGGACCACTATAGTACAGTGTCAAAGATGCCAGCAGTATGGTCACACCAAAAACTACTGCATGAGACCAGGTCGATGCCTCAAATGCGCAGAATCACACTTAACCAAAGATTGTCCTAAAGTGGACCGCAGTACCCCAGCAAAATGTGCCTTATGTCTCGGCCCTCACCCTGCGAATTATAAAGGTTGCGAGGTATATAAAGAAATTCTAGCCAGAAAAACACAGCGCTCGTCTCTAAGGGCAAGAAAAGCTCCTACGTCAAGCTGTCCCAATAGTGGTATAAGCCCAAACCCCCAACCTACAAACCAACCCCCGAACCCACCCACAATAAATACGCCTAAGGGATATAATGAAGTGGCTAAAAGTAATCATTTAGTCCAAGGTACAAACCAACAATCTGTACCAGAAGCCAGTCAACCATCACTGAATAATAGAATTGAGGAGATATTTATAAAACAATCACAAAAAATTGATACAATCCTACAACAAATGAGCACCATTCTGGGGCTCTTGACTACACTAGTTAACAAATTACCATAAAAATGAATAAACTCAAAATTGCTACATGGAACATAGATGGTCTATCGCCTAAGAAAAATGAAGCTGAAATCCTGCTAAAAATGCATAATCTGGATGCCTTGCTTATTTCTGAGGCGCACCTTACATCCAACAGCCAAATACATGTACAAAACTACAATGTGTACACAACAAATCATCCCGATGGCACTGCACATGGAGGCACAGCTATTATAATTAGATCCTCCATTGAACACTTTGAACTTCCACAATTTCGATCGGAATCCATTCAAGCCACCTCAATAAATATCCAGGATGAAAATGGGAATTTATGTATCTCCTCGGTTTATTGTCCTCCAAAGCACGTTATAACTGAGGAACACTTCACCACATATATTAACAGTCTGGGTCCACGCTTCATAGCAGGTGGAGATTGGAATTCAAAGCATCTGCAGTGGGGGTCGAGATTGATTACCACGCGTGGTAGAGAACTTAAAAAATGCGTTGATAAAAACCACTTAACAACAATCTCCACCCCCGAGCCAACTCACTGGCCAAGCGACCCTGGAAGATTGCCTGATGTCCTGGACTTCTTTTTAATGAAGGGTCTCTCACGACTGTTTTATCACATTGATGGCTTTCTCGATGGTTCTTCAGCTCACATCCCGGTGATATTAACGATTAGTACCAATATTCTGGAGTGCCAACGGAAACCAAAACTGTATAACAGGAGAACAAATTGGCAAATGTTTCGTGACCTCGTAGAGGACGCCCTACAATTACGGATTTCACTAAAGAGTAAGGAGGAAATAGATAGTGCAGTCTTGGCATTTACGAGAGTGGTGCAGGACGCATGCTGGAGGAATTCTGAGGGAATGGCTCAGAAAAAGACCAGACAGCTTTCTGTACCCCACGAAATTCATGACATGATCCTGGAGAAGAGAAGATTACGTAGAGTGTGGCATAATAGTCGTCATCCCGATGATAAAACAGCACTAAACAACTACGCTAAACACCTTAAACAGGCTATAAAAGAAAATCTAGATGCTACTATTGAGGAAAACCTGATGTCGTTAACAGCTACAACAGACACCGACTACTCTCTCTGGAAGGCATGCAAAAATCTGAATCAACCCACAAACCCTAAACCACCTATAAGACTAGATAGAAACAAGTGGGCTAGATCTAAACTAGAAAAAGCAAATGCTTTTGCTGACCATCTGGCTAAAGTATTTGTTCCAAATGAAGCCACTCCTGGGTCGGATGAGGCAGAAATAGATGACATTCTCCAGCAGGATTTCCAATTGCATTTGCCCTTGAAGATAGTAACACCAAGGGAGGTACAAAGAACCATACAACAAATGGAGAATAGGAAGGCACCAGGTTTTGACCTCATTGACAAAAAGGTTCTCTCCGAATTACCTCGTAAGGCTATAACTTACTTGACGACCCTATTCAACCGGATTATAAGTGTTGGATACTTTCCAGCACTATGGAAGGTCTCTCAGGTTATTATGGTCCATAAGCCCGGAAAATCGCCACATGACGTCTCATCTTACCGACCAATAAGTCTTCTCCCAATCGTCTCTAAAGTACTGGAGAAGGTACTACTACGACGGCTCTCGCAAGCTATTCATGAACATTCTATAATTCCAGATCACCAATTCGGGTTTAGAGCTCAACACGGCACTATCGAACAAACTCACAGGGTGTGTAAATTCATAAGCAATAGCCTTGAGCTGAAAGAGTACTGCTCCTCAGCTTTTCTGGATGTTCAACAAGCATTCGATCGCGTATGGCACAAGGGGCTCTTATGCAAGATCAAGTCACTTCTGCCTCATACTTTCTATGGAATCCTAGAGTCTTATATCACCGATAGAATATTCCAAGTGAAAGAGATGGATTGTACATCAGGTTTTCATGATATACTTGCAGGGGTACCTCAAGGCTCTGTACTTGGCCCAGTGCTGTACACCATATATACCTCAGATCTACCGCGTACCTCTGAAGTCAACATTGCAACCTATGCAGACGATACGGCAATCCTAGCTTCAAGTAAACAACCCGAAGAAGCCACGTTAAAGCTTCAGCGAAGCCTAGATGAAATAAGCAACTGGTTCGATAGGTGGAGAATTAGGGTGAACACTAGCAAATCAGTACAGGTGACATTCACACTGCGAAGAAAGACATGCCCCCCTGTAAACCTAGGAGGAAAGGAACTGCCTCAGAGTGACACAGTTAAATATCTTGGACTGCACTTGGACCGTAGATTGACATGGCAAAAACACATCGAAACAAAACGGCGTGAGATCAACATTAAATATAAGAGGCTGTACTGGTTACTGGGTAGAAACTCGAAATTATCCATCGACAACAAACTCCTTATCTACAATTCTGTTATAAAACCGGTGTGGACCTACGGGATACAATTGTGGGGAGCTACATGTGACTCTAACAAAACAAAAATTCAAAGAACACAAAATTACATCCTGAAACAAATAAGCAACTCGCCTTGGTTCATAAGAAACGCTGAAGTACACGAACACCTAGGCATACCTACAGTCAAGGAGGAAATAAAAGTATACGCTCAGAAGTACAAGACTAGGCTGGAATATCATCCTAACCACCTAGCTGTTCAACTCACCCTACAGGAGTATATAAACCGTCTCAAAAGACGAAGAACCTTGGAGCTCAGCAGCATTGACTGAGCTAATATTATTATGGTAGATATTCCTAATGAGGAATATCTCCACCCGCAAACCATCCTACAACTCATCTGCTCATAGTCAGAAGACTGATTGCACGATGCGCTCCATTAAAAAAAAAAAAAAAAAATTTACTAATAATGTTTATGTGTATGTGTAATCTCTTTTAAATAATAGTTAATATTATTGTGTGATTGTGTTTAGTTACATAAAAATGGCGGCGGGAGATGTCACCCGGCGCGCCTCGATCACAGCGCCATCTATGCATCGGCGACCGTCAGCGCGTAGAGGTTCGCTTATTAAGAACCCACAATCACCATCACAGGTAATATAATAAATTATTAATGCTTAAAGGTAATATTCCGAAATACCATTGCCACATGTCTAGACAGATTATTATCTTATCTAGCATTGAAACGTTTGATGTTAACACAAAAGCCTTATTTTAAATGAATACTAAAGCCTATTATTAAAATGTTCTATAAACCCCAAAAAGGTCTATTTAAAAGTTAATGATTTATTATTCAGGTAACGCGAACCTTTTCTTGGGTGTTAAAAAACTGGATTTAGAAGAAAAATAATAAATAAAAAAAACCATTAACTTCTCTGTAATTTCTATTATAAACAAGCGCAATTTAATTGCCATATATTTGACGGTTTTAATGCCGATGTGGGGAAAAGGGTCTCCTAGATGCATCGTGTCAGGATTAGAAACAATCGTACCCTAAATGTATTGAACACAAAGAAAATCCATTATATACGAGTGTTTTGTTTTTTACCTACTTACTTTACATATGGATATAATTTTAAATAAATAAACAAGTTAATATATAAACAAATTAATTTACATAATATATCACTGTCAAATCGTTACGACCGAAAGATCAGCTCGCACACACAATGTGTTATTTTTTATCGTTTTCCATTGACATAGATTGATCCGACTTCGGGTTTTCCGAAGTCCAATTGTGAGTTTAAAGCCATTTGCTTTAAGTACATTCTTTTAAAAATAGGATTGTTATGTCTCTTTTCATTAGTGCGAACGCAAATTGACGAATTGAGGCGATTACGTACCCACATTTATCGATGTCACAGACAGAATTTCTTTTTATAACTAAATGGTCTTATCAGTCTAGCAAATTAAAACTTTTGATTTCTAGCCATTCACGAAAACGTATAACTCATCTTCTACTACTACTACATAAACATTTTAAGATTTTAGTAATTCTGAAAATACTACACCTAATTCCTTGTACTTATCACACATAACATTTTCATAAAATTAAGTACAACTTGCTACATTGATTAGTAATATGTTAAAAATGTCTTTCGCTGGTAAAATTGTTCGTTGGTACATAGGTGATATTTTAATTATTTTTAATTTATTAGTTCTTTTAATACCAATACCTTTTTTCTGAAAAGTTTACTTACTTACATAGCTCAGAGCTTAAATAACAAATTTAATATTTTAGAGATAGACATAACATTTATTACACACGAAAACACACAAAATAACAATACTCAAATAAAAAAATAAAATAAGACATCAAAAACAATAAAAATAAAATAAAAAATATAAATAAACAAAAATAAAATTTTTGACATTAATTATAATATAATTTATGATGATGAGCTAAAAGGTTATATAGGAACCCTCATTTTCTGTTTTAACTAAGTAAATTACACCCATCAATGTATGATAGATGTATAGTGTATACCGTCCACTACACGTAAAGTACTATACATCTAGCATTCTGTATGCCAAAAACAGCATCATTGACATACCAGCCCTGCGATTCTGTAACTCACTTTTCGAACTCACACAGCGGTTTTCGCATCGGCAGTCGTTATATTATACATTAATAATACGTTAAATTGTAAGCAGTTCGTTGAGGTTCACAATCTTTCGACAGTTTATAAACTAACAGTTTATCGCGAGATAGATTACAATCTAACGGTGTTTACAATTTTACGGTGACATATACATCGGAACTCGTATTCCTGGTTATGTAATCACAGTAAAATTTAATAGTAATAAAATTTTTACTATTTCTATAAAATGTTATAGTTTCCGTTATTACTCGTGTGGCTTGCCATTTCAATATAAGTGTTAAAAGACGATAAATTTTCTCATCTGAATATCGATGCATGACCTTTAAATTTATGAATTCTAGATTCATAGCAATTTTCCTTGATCTGTTATTATTTAACTTACCTTAAAAAAAGTCAAATTAAAATCATTTATTCATAAAGGTAACACAGTGAACACTTATTAACGTCAAAAATAAATGTACATTAAATGCTTCTAATTTTACATTTACTGATCAACAAATCAAGGGCGTAGAATGGAAGAGAAGGACTGGCAATAAACTCTTCGCCACTCTTTTTAATCGCCAAGTTTTTTGTTTTACGAAATGTTTATAAGGAGTTGGAAGCATTACACCATGTTAGCTATATGATAATATTTTAGCATAATATTTTAGTTGTAATAAAAAATGGTCATACCAGATTATATACATTTTTTTAACTTTTTTTTTCTGCGGGTATTTGCAATCAGCCCTTAGGCTATGAGCGAATCAGTTCTGTGGTGCTGTCATGTGGAGTGGCTTCCCATTGGAAGCATCTACTTTTCTTCTGCCTAGAGCTACTGCCTGTCTTCTAGGTCTAGAATGTGGAGACGTTTTAGTCGTTTTATATACTGTTTTATGGTGAGTTGGCGAGCAAGTTCGTTCGGGTGACAGGTTAACCGCTCTTTGTATTTAGCTACCAGTCTCCGGATTTCCTCTTTGATAGTTCTCATTTTAAGGTGTTCGTGAACTTCGTTGTTCGTTATGTACTATTGCAATTGCTCTTAGGATCTTGTTCTGTTGTCGCTGGAGTATATTTATGTTGGTACGAGATCACTTGTGCTGCCCCACAGTTGGAACCCATATGCCAAAATGGCCCTTATACATTACCATGTAAAGAACATTTTTTTAAACTAAACAAACATTAAGTTACTTCTATTGGATCGGGATCCAATTATTCCTTAACTGAACATAATGTCTTGCATGAAGACAGCAAGGCGAGTAATAATAGTTATCCGGACTATTTTTTGGATAAATGATAAAGAATCTAAACTATCTCAACTTCAATTAATACTATTATTGATGAAATAAACATTTGAATGAAGTTTCAACCTAAGCCTTGACCTCTTCGACGGTAATCACAATGAAGGGGCATGTTTTCCAAAATAAATCTCTGTCCTGGTATAAGCTTGGGATAATCCGACCCTCTTCCGATTGTTTAATCCGACTAAAAGATTAAAGGTAAAGATAATTCGAGTTTCAAGATGCTTTGAATTAGGTATTGTAAGTCTCTAATTATTTTCTGAGCGTTTAAAAAATGCCCCAATGAAGGTGACCGTTGTTTTAATTGGGTTAGTTATTAGTTAGTTTTTTTTTTTTAATTGTATAAATCTACATTCAAATTAAAGTACACGTTTGATTTATAACTTAGACACAATATGATTTTTTATTGAATATATTTAGTATTAGTTAAAAAAAAGGAAATCATAAAAGGATGTGTAAATTATGTTTGTATATTACTCGTTTATTCAAGGTTTTTCACATGTTTTGACAGTTCATATTTTGTCATAGTGATAATGACAGCTGCTACCATATTTTCAATACATACGTACGTGCCTATTACTGTACAATATTATGTATTATTTTACTTGACTTCGTTTTTAATTTAAACTTTCACATCTGCAGGTATATAACAGTAATTTGTTCTCAAACTGTAGGTAAAATAATTTAGGATATTTTAAATATACTATTTTTAAGTGACTTATCTATATATAGAAAAATGAAACCCATTTTCCGTTGTCACGACATAACATGAAAACGGCTTGACCGATTTGTCAGATTCTTTTTTTATAATATTCCTTGAAGTACGAGGATGGTTCTTACGGAGAGAAAAATTAAAAAAATTGAGTGAAAAAGTCTAAAAAAACACTTTTCTATATTCCCATACAAAATATTCGTAATACTACTTAAAAGTCAATTTGAACTTTAATACCATATCATAAAGTTCAAGTGTTAGTGGAGGGGTTACGGGAAGGTTAATTTTAATTTTTTGACATAATGTATTTTTTGTCTTATCAACTTTCTTTTTTATCTTACTAGCTAGACTGGTGTCCCGAATAGCAGAATAAGTATTTAGAAAAAAATAAGAATCGACTGTTAGGCGGTACGATGTTCGCCAGGCCAGCTAGTATTAAATAATTCTTCTATAAAATGTATACAAAATTAGTCCTTTGTTCATTAATCTAAAACTAAATCATACTGTTTTACTTAATTACACATTCGTACAAATTGTGTTTATAGCTACTTAAGTTCCGTGGCGTTTGTTGTTGTAGTAGTGTGTATGTTCAAATGTATGTTAAATGAAACCCTTTGTGTCAACTGGCTTTAATCGTTTTAAACATGAGCTTATAACATAAAATTTGGGTTAGTGGGGTCTCAACACTGGATTAACAAAAAATTAACTTGACTTATTTAAGGGTTCTTAAATCTAAGTGACAGTTCTGTTACCTATAAAGAATATAAGTGTAGTCGAGCTATTGGATATAATCGGAAACGAGAATGTAATATTACAATTTATGGTTGTGGGAAAAACTAAAGGGCATCTTTTGGCTTCAAGTGTGCTATGATGGCTAACGTTTGGTTTGCGCTTCTAATTATTGACTAAAATTTATATACGTATCTTAACTAAAGTTAATTTACATAACTAATGTTAGGGGAATATATATGTCATTGATTCAATTCTAATTATTATTATATACGGATAATTTATTTGAGGAAAGATTTGTATGGGTTTGAAAAATATATTAACAAACTGCTCAAACAATTTTAAAAACTTTTTCGCCATTAGAATCATTATCCCTTTTAAAAGAGCCCTGTAAAGCTAAGACTAAGAGGCTACTAATTTTTATAAATAATATAAGGATATATAAGCTTAAACGCAATGCTGTTATTGATATATTTACATTTTTTTTTCCAGGAAGTGCCTTGGGATATAATAGATAGATGCGCTCTGCCGATCGTTTTATGCCACGCCCTGGCTGTGGTCCTCTCTGCGCTTCTAAACGCTTTACACATCAGCCAAATCTCCGTCTTCACACTTTTCCTCTGGTTTTCCATATCGGTGACTGGATCTCTCTGGTTCTACCATAACTTGCAGGTTAGTAACGAATTTCAGTAACATTTATAAGTTTGTATAGAGTAAGCGTACTTGTATAAAATCATAACAGCCCTGCGATTCTGTAACTCACTTTTCGAACTCACATAGCGGTTTTCGGATCGCCGGTCGCTCTCAAATCAGTCGTGAAGCAGTCATTTTATGATTTGGTATTCTGAAAAGGTGTAAGCTTGTAGTTTATTGTTTATTAAAATGCCAAATCATAAAATGACTGCTTCACGACTGATTTAAGAGCGACCGCCGATGCGAAAACCGCTGAGTGAGTTCGAAAAGTGAGTTACAGAATCGCAGGGCAGAAACAGTTTCACGAACATTGAGATCACAATTAATTTTATTTATGGTCTGTAACACAAACCTTACACGGCTAATCGGAAATGGGAGATTCAATTTCTAATCTTTAACTTCTATTACTAGGTGAGTAAACTCAAAGGTGTCTTTATCATCATTATTTATTATTATACATACGAGAAGAAAGTCGTGTTAGTTACACTATTTATAACGTGAAAACGGCTGAACTGATTTGGCTGAAATTTGGTGAGGTAGCTAGAACCAGAAGACGGACACAGGACTTTATCCTGCTTCCGTGGGACGTGACATAAAACGTGGTATAACATAACGCAACAGAAATACTAAAAAGTTATCAGTCAAAACCTAGCCGCTCATTTGTTAAAAATGGTACAACAAAACGCAACTGACATATAAACGCAATGTTTGATTGATAATTTGACAATTAGAAGTTTTGAAGTTGATCGATTGATGTATTTATTTCGAGTTTCTATTCGCTTATCGTGCCGATATTATTATTACGACCAAGAAGATCGAATCTTTCCCAACAAAGCCGTAATGCAATAATTGGGTGGATCGATTTTGATGAGTGGTTAAGTGAATTCGAGAATAGTTCAGAATATTTACAATTAGATAATTTTTGTTTGTTTTGTAAGATTTAAATTTTGTATTTAAGATGTGTGTGTACAGGACAACGTCTGTCGGGTCCGCTTAGTTGTTATGCATCGATGGATAGCTAAGAAAACGGTTATATTTGTAAAATAATCTACAAATCAAGGTTTTTAGAATATTAAAAAAAAATTTAAAAAAAAAATATATAATTATTTTAAACTGTTATTTATGAAGATTTACAGACAGTGTTTAATCCTGTTTATATATCAGAAGATGAGATTTAAATTTATACGTGTTTTTTTAAAAAATGTAAATTATTTTGAAATAAGCTAAATTCATGTTAACTAAAAATTTTAGTTTTTCATAAAGCATATGGGCGTAAAATTATCGCAAATAGTCACCCCTATTATCTCCTAACGGGAAAAGCTTGAATTATCAATAACCCTGTATACAAAAACAATATTATACTGAAAACTAAATATAAATTATGTAAGAAATTTAGAGCTGAATAACAATTTCCAATATAACTGTATGTTTCTGAGTCGAAGTCCGTCCCGAGGGCAACACTGACACCATTCAGATACGGTTTTGAACAATGTATCTATGTTTGCTACCATTGGTACATCAAAGTTGGTGTTTTTCCTTTGAAGGGGTTTTTATAACAATTTATACAACTTCAAATTGCGATCAGTACAATATTGAATAATTATAATATATATTCATATCAAGAGAAATAATGTATATGTATGTTGATTACTTAATACTTTTGATAATTCTTTGTATAATCCCGTACATGCATCCCGCATGTAACATAAAATAAAGTAAAATCTCGATGAAGTCTATAAACACTTTAAATACGCTCACGAAACGTAAAAGTTAAAAATACCATATATATAATGGTTCGGAAAACAAAAATTATAGTTTGACTATTGTACCACATGGTACACACAATAAAATTCACAAAAACATAATAATAAATAAGTGTTTTATAATTAATATAAATTAATGATGAAGTCTTTTATTTCTTATTCCTTAAAAGAGTTGAAAACCCACTTACATCAATATGTCACGTTTTAGGGCAATTTAAACAAAAGAGGTTTTACCTTGGAAATGTTTTTTTTTTGTGAAACAATTTGTTCTTTGTCTCATTGTAAATCGTACATTTTCTTTTAAAACAATACTTAATTAAAAACTTTGTGCGTCATAAAAACACAAACAATTTAGCTTTTTAAGGACGTACAATTATTCATTGTTTCTTTGTAAGCTGTCAATGGCATAAATGGAAGCCAATGAAATTTATTTTTAAGTTTGTTAAAGCTTTTGCGTAGGCTTTCGCTTATTAGTGTGTATTATATAAATCAGTAAAACGAAATTTCTGATGGTGGTTTTCCAATACAAAATGTGTGCGTGTACTAGGTAGGTTCTTTATGACCTTATTTTTCGATAACTTAACGAAATTGGTTAAATAAAGTTTAACAAAAGGCTTTTATTATCATAGACATGAATACAAATACAATTATTTCATTTTACCTTATTACTAAGATTATTACAGAATTTCATTAATTGTAATAGAATTATCACTATCATTGTTATCCTTATTATATATTTTTGTTAATGGCTTCGAATCTCTTCGGATCAACCGTGGTAGGGACAAGAAAAAGATGGCGCGTAACCGAAAAACGTGACGATTTGCTACTAAATTTCTCCCATACGTCGATAAAAAATTCATTCTAACGCCGATAAAGAAGTTTGACTTCAAAAAGCAACATGGCGTGTAACCGAAAAACGTGACGCGTAACGAAAAAATGTTACACAAAATGTTTTTCCAACCCCGATAAAGAAGATTCACTTCAAAAATGTTACACTAAATTTTTTTCCAACCCCGATAAAGAAGTTTCACTTCAAAAATTAGTTATTCAGAAAAAAAAAACATACACAAGAATAAAAATAACCTCATAAATATCTTGAATGACGATAATATGGTATGAAAATATTACTCCCACTCATATCTTACTAATTATCATACTTCCGATGCGTATTTTGTTTCCATCTCACGACGTCATCGTGACATAATATATTAATAACCATATACGAGGCATTTTCCATAATATATATATATATATACAATAACATTATATTTACTTTTAAGCAGGGTAGTTTAAAGTTTAAAATGCTGCAACCTAGGTTATGACGTACCGTCTTTTGTGGGATCATTATCTAAATATCAACTACACAGTAAAGTGGGTGTTACAGTACCGTAATTACAATATGACGGTAGACAGCCATCGCTTGACTACGATAATCCTCTAACAAGTTCACACGTGCCGAATAAGTTTCCTTTGAATGTAGCAGAAATGTTTAATTAGCAGATTCACACTTGATTGTAATATTGTGTAAGACTAATTAAATTGCGTAAATGTCTGATTGTGGGGGAGGTATGACCTTTCGATAATTGATTGTATGCGATGTTACGGAGTTATGAGATAACCTTTATTTAACGCGGTTTTGAATACCGAATTTTTATTTAACAGTATTCTTTTAAAATATTTATATAACAAAGGTCATAGAAAAAAGTAGGTCTCGTCAAACCAAGATAGTTTCTCTCAAGGAAGTTTATCTTTGAATAACTAAAGCCTTTTCCATTAGACATTATAGACGATCTTTGATTCGACAATCGAATGATAATTATCTAAGTTCAGTAAAAGGTAGCTCAAACCTATTTTTGTGTCTTTTATAATAATTGTGTTTGTGTATGTGCATTGAAAATATTCAATAAGGTTCTCTCATTTTGTAACTAACGTTGAATTGAAACTAACAAAATATTAACATAATTTCTATCGGAATCCGAGCGAAAGTTTCCACATTAATGTTCGTTGTTCTCTATCTAACCTAGATTTGAACAAAAAACAACTTAACTGGCAAGCGTCCTGAAGGAACACGTAGGCGTTTATAGCCATAGTCCCATATTTATCTAAAAGGTCATGCTCTTACGTGGGTGAACAATAGCACGATTTACATAACACAGTTTATGTCGGAGATAAAATTTGCCAAACTATTTGTACAAAATTTCAAAGCTGAGTCACACGTCAGCAACTTAAAGGAAAAGTGACTCAAAAGAAGCAAATCACGATTCATGACTCATTTTATTTATGTGATTTTACTTTACGTGGGAAGCTCTCTGCATCACAAATAAAAAAGATTGAAATAACGCTGTAATTATTGGTCTTGTCCTCAGCTTTTCGCTGCGATTCCCTTAATTATTTGTCCTCTATAGTAAAGTAGATCTATTAAGATAAGTAGGCCACTGAGTTTGTATCTAAATATTGTTATCACGCCGCGTTTAATGATATCATATGTCACTCTCTAGCCTCCGTCGATATTCCAGCCATATTGGAGCCAACAGGCTTCAGTAGGGACGATGGCAAGCGGATGTTGTGTCTGTAATACATTGGATAATGGGACGAGCATTGATATGGGATGCTACTAGTGTTGAGACGTTAGCCTCGTCTTACGTACCTCGAACAAGCACTAAAGATGGTGCGGTTGCAGAGCAGGAAAATAAGAACGGCTAAAAAGAGTCTTTAATAATGTACACTTCTGAATGTCAATTCAGAAAGACATTCCTAGAATTCTTTCACCATACCAGCGCACAAAAAGGAACATCTATCAGTGCACAGCCGTGATTCGAATGCACAAATTCAGGTTTGAGATGCGCGTGCCTTGCCACTGCTCTCAGTGCCTCTTTAAATTTGTAACGCAATCTCCTCACGTACCTGACATAATAAGTCAAGATTTCTTAAGGAAAATCGCCGCGACAAAATGAATGGACGGAATAATGTTGAACTATGTTGGGTCCATTATGAATGGGCCAGTAAAACAAGTTAATAGCAATGGGCCGTACTACTAGTTCATATTTTTATTCTAAGCTATGGACTATTTACTAAATGTCTATGTTATTTTTGGTTCTAATATATTAATCCAGCATTTTAAGATATGATTATAAACTTAATGCTCGTAGTTGTAACATCTTCTACAAAATACAATATAAAGCCTAAGAATTCCCAGATGTTGGATAGTTCATTTTCCGAGGATTGCAATATACGGGTATTGGAAAATATATTACAATGAGGTAACACTGTTTAAATTTAGCTGTTACATTATTTTTTACCCGACTTCAAAAAACCGTTGGAGAAAATTATCAATTCATTCCCTTGTATTTTTTTATAGAACATGGGCAAACGGGCATAAGGCTCGCCTGATGTTACGTGATACCGCCGCCTGTAGACACTCAATAGCAGAGGGCTTTTCTTCAAACACCATAAGACGAATTGGTAAATACTTCAGCGGGGAGCTGGTTCCACGTAGTGAAAAAATTGCCTTAAATAACGCTCAGTTGTGGAACGATGGACGTCAAGGTGATAAGAGTGGAATTTAATACAGGTATAAATCCGAAAAACTCCTGTTGTTGCCCAATGCTGTTGAAAAGTTGAACATCCTGGTCTTTAAGATACTTATGGAAATAAATAACAGACGATGAAAAATTCCACGTAACATAGGTTAATACTGAATTCAGGCCACAAATTTACGGTGAAACATGGTAGTAGGGTCCGGCTTCAGGTACAGAGTACACACACATGTTTGCACGTTTATCTAATTTTAGACAGAGCTAATATTACCCAGTACCTGACCGTCATTTTACATTAGGCTTATTAAATTTTATGCATTGTTTTATTTCTGGAGTGTGGACATAGTGTTAATGTGTAATGCATACTCAAAAATTTACTCTATTTTTAATATACAGTATGAATTTCTATGAAAGACGTGGATACTAAAATCAACTCTTTGTGATAACGAAATTATTTATATTTATTTAAAAAAACAAAATTATAAAGTTTATATCAAATAGTTACTCAAAATCTAATTTCACAAATCTACGCATACAACCATAAAGAGTCGATAATAATACTTAGATATGTACATATTACGAAAAGTTAAAACAGTTTTTAGACTCGATTTTCTATAAAAAATACAGGGATCAAAAGTCGTAAGAAGAGTAGTTTTTTGTATATTAAACTATTTTTCTATTCATTATCACAAATATCATCTCCAAATGAATACGTATTTATTTAACTCGACCGACAAGACCAACACAGACAAGAGATATATTTAAGTCTAATTTGAATCTGGCCAGCTCAAAGTAGAGCCTAGATTAAAACGTACAATTATAGAATAGCTCGTTGCCGTATAAAATATGAATATTAAACGTAACAATAATAGAAAGTTGAGCTTTTATTGAAAACTATAAATACATTTTGATTGAGCCATTTTTAACTCATTGATAAAGTTCGTAAACACGCTATTTAAATTTCAAATGATGATAATAAATGTTCTAAGTCCTTAACTAAGATTGACTTACTTAAGGTCAAATGTCCCCCAAGCGTAGAAAACCAGCCAGATCAGTCCTGGGCAGCTTCCTTAATTTCACTCCACGTCATTCCAGCTTCCTTCGCCTCCGCAATGATGCTCCGTTTCTAGGTCTGTTTTTGCAGATTGCAATGTGAATTGGATCCCTCCGGAGCCCACCCATTTTCACTTTCGGCGTTTTATAGACCTGTCAATTGGCACTTCATTGCATAGCTCCCAGAAATAAACAGAGGAGAATCTAATAAGGATTGTATGTTCTGTGTTGTTGAGAGCTTTCCGTACCTGGTCGATTATTGAGAATAGGATATATAAGTTTCCTTATGATGTTTACCTTTATCGTATAAGCAAGTTAATTTATAAAAAATACACACAAAAAATCCCTTAGTACGGGATTCGAACACAGGATTTAAGCATCCCATACTATTTGGCCTATTGATCTTATTTTGAGGGACAATCAGTATTGTTTTTATATAATGATTTATTACTATCTGTTCTTGCGAACAATATTCAAAATTCACTGCCACAAATACTCATAGATTATGTTTACAAAGCTTATTCATAATACATTCGATTTATTAGTCAAATAATAAATATGGTTTTATTTTCGTATGAGTATTTTACAAGAGCTATTATCGTAAAATTGTTCTCAGGACAAAGAAATCTCAAAATAAAGTGACGACCTAATCCTGAATTATGTGTGCCATGCGTGTCGGGGAATTTATTTGAGTTTTCAAATTGAAATATATTTTTCTAATTTTAGCAGATTCATGTGTCTGCCTTAACGGGATTTAAGGGCTTTCAAGTTTACAATTTTAAAAATAATTTATTGAATATTTTAATTACGCGTATACCACACAGTACACAATTTTGCAGATTTTTGCCCACCTATGAAATAAATATGATATCAAATAGTTGTTAGTGAGATTATTTGTAAGTGAAAGTGATTAGAATTTTGGGTCGTAACTAAGGTCTAAGTACAACATTGAATAATAACGGCCATTATACGTTTTGCATTGTGACATATGGGATTTATTCTAACTCGTGTGCACATTCCCGGTCCCAATTGTAAATATTTATTTTATTAATATAAATGCGAAGTAATTATCCGATGATAATAGGCAATTTTACCGGAATTTATCGGATGTGTCCACACCAGGTAACAACGCAATGATACACTAGTCTGACCACTTACTAATTCCATATTACATAAAACGAAACAAAAAATTTAATTCTCTAACAGATACAGATCAGTTATAAGAACATCCGCGATCACTTGTATGGTATTTTACAGGCTGTAGAACCCAACTTAAACAGTTTTAAAATATTAATAATAATTTAATATAACACTTAATGTACGCCACATTGCTTTAAACAATTTTTAGCTTAATTTATTGCAACATCAATTACTAGAATAGAAAAAACATTTCAGGTCTACTTATCTATTAAATATTCACTTTGTGAATCACTTTGTGAATATTTAAATTTGCTTTTAATACATAACTGTGTATCCATAAATTACATTGAATTTTACTAAGACCTACGTATTAATTTTAGTTGATGGCTATTAAACATGCTGCGTTATTTATTAGTTATTATACACAATGTAGGTACAAAATAATTTCATATTAGCTAATATCGTCTTTGATAACAGTAGCATAAACCAAATAAGCATACATACGTTTTTGTATATCTTATCCCGATTATTAATGATTTACTATATGACGAAATACGTTTTAAATAATTGAAGATTATGGAACGTTTAAACTAAATCCTTTTAACCTTCTTTTTAGTAATCTTTTAAAAGAAAATTAAACTTTAATTGACAAGATGCGATTACAATCCTTTCCTAGAGATTCAATTTATTACAATTGGTATTTGTTTTCACAGTATTATTAGTAAATATCAGTATTATTTACACTTAAGTAATTGATAGTTACATTGAAGGATTTATTACAAGAATTGGAACACAAATACGAGCGCGTTAGTATAAATAAACACTATATATGTTTTATGCTGTATCTTGGCAACATTGGAGATCTAGCAACCATTTAATTTTAGTTTATTCTATTTATATGAGGTGGAGATACTCTAGTACTCCACCTCATAAAAATAGTTTTACCAATTCTTAAAAGGCCGGCAACGCACTCGCGAGCCCTCTGGCATTAAGAGTGTCCATGGGCGGCGGTATCACTTAATATCAGGTGAGCCTCCTGCCCGTTTGCCCCCCGTTCTATAAAAAAAAAGTACAAAATGTATTTAGATAGTCTTAATTTTTTTTGACAATTGAACTGTGTACTCTGGCTACGGCATCTGATGATCTATGATACTTCAAATATTATAGGTGCCGCACTATACATAAAATGATATTTTAAATCTATTAATGAAATTTACATGTCCAAATTTCCCTCGTGAAATTTTAACTATTCGTATACGTCATTCACTTTACACTTTACGTCCCACAAATAATTACTCAGATGAATTCAGGTAAAGGTCACAGCCGCCCATAGGGAATTTACTCTATAAATTCTACTAATGGAGCACAATGGTGGAATGAAATCATGGCTAAATTTATCTGGCGTTTTACGATATTAAAGAAATACCGTTACTTTGATTACTTGAGAGGGTGCGTAACTTTACAGTTGGTTATTCATGGGTTAAATCTATTACATTTGCGTATTTATATACAAATTTTAATATAATAGGGATATGAAAATAAAAATTTATTAAAACATTATTTTATAAATGAAAAAGCTAGTATGTCCCAACCACCCTCCAACTTATATTTAAAAAAAAACGAAATTAAAGTCAATAAAAGATTTTTATTTAGGATTATATCTCCATTTTGATCAAATTTAGTTTACTATATGCATGAATTTTGCGTCCATGACGACATAGTAGACGACAACATAGCTAATATATATCTATATTCTTTATTTATTATTTGCTTTAGTCAACGTCTTTATTGATATTAATTGCTGAAAAATAACTCCATAACGTCTCACCTGTTCACGTATTTCTTGAATCATCCTTTGAAAGTTGCATAAAAATAAATTGCTATTAAATAAGCTTCAGCCATAGAAGCGGTAAAGGCTAATTATTTCCTTTCAATGTTCATTTAGTTTTAACTCCAATCAATACTGGCCCTCGGGCCGTGCGATCGAATTATAGAAATAGCGAGTTGTGCCAACCTCATTGCAACGCTTACGTCATTCCATACGAAAGTCTAATATAAAAATAGGCTAACGGCCGATGCATGGACTGTTCTGGGCGAGTATCTATTTAAAGATATTCTTGAATTTGTTTTAATTTTATTCATTAAAATATATACAATGTTTTGTCATAGGCACCAACAAAACACCGGGGCTTCAACCTTAATGGACGCATTACATTAAAACATCAATTTAAGACAGAAATATATAGATACAGAGATAGATAGACATGTCCATCTATTTTACTTAAGATTTAAATGAAATAGGTAAAACGAATTATACACTAATTATGTACTATTATTGCTATTTAATGCTATAATTTGTTTTTAATAATTAATAATAGCTCCAAGTCAGTAATACAATCTTGCCATATCAAGATTTTAGACTAATTAAGATTACTAAGAAATACTTATTAACAAAATCCAACCGCAGAGCCATTTATAAATGTTTTTCACGCAATTGTCATCGTATGGCATGCAAATAGTACTGCGTGACTTGGTCGAGAAATCGTTATAAAAATTAACATATTTAAATATTAGAAGTCACGCGTTCAGCGTGCCTTAAAATGGGCGCTTTTTACGGATTAAAATACGTTCCTGCAATAGTTTTTTTTTTTCAAATTGAGATTGTAAAAAAAACAAAGAAAAGAGTGTACCTCCCCGGCTGGCATTTCGCACTTAATATAAAGTGACCTTTTTGACCAACGAGAGAGCAATCGAGCATACCATCTGTCCCATAAAAAAACATGTTCTCTGTAATGGTATTCAAACTACATTACATCCTGAAAAGAGAGTGATTGGTTCACGAGCCTAACTGAATGAAATATTAACTCAACTGTTATAATAACCTCCATCAATCAAGCAGTCGACGTCTATTCTTAACGAAAACTTCATTTCGTCGCCGTTCCTATTATAACAATCGTCAACCTCATCCAATGAACATCAATTATGTTATTTTCATCGAATCTAAGTTATGTAAACAATTGAATCCGTTACAATATATTTCACAGTACAATTATATTTTTTATTCTTTTCTACATATCAGTGTAGAAATATGTAATAATAGTATGGAGGCATAATACTTTATTTACATACCACAGAATAATACAAAACAGGAAAGAAATAAAATAAAAATGTGCGTGTACTAGTGTACACACGTTAGATGTGAAACTTCTTTATGACCTTTTTTTTCGAAAAATTATCTATATGCAACATTACAGAAATTGGTTAAATTAAGTTAAATTAGATAAAGTTTAACAAAAGGCTTTTAACATCACATACTTGAATACAAATAATACAATTATTTCATTTTACCTTATTACCACTAAGATTATTACAGAATTTCATAAATTGTAATAGAATTTTTAGTATCATTGTTATCGTTATTATACATTTTTGTTATTAATGGTTTAGAATCTCTTTGAATCAACCGTGGTAGGGACAAGAAAAAGACGCGCGTAACGGTCAAATGTGACGCGTAACCGAAACATGTGACGCGTAACCGAAAAATGTGACGCGTAACGAAAAAATGTTACACTAAATTTTTTTCCAACCCCGATAAAGAAGTTTCACTTCAAAAATGTGTGCGTGTACTAGGTGTACACACGTAAGAAGTGAAACTTCTTTATGACCTTATTTTTCGAAAAATGATCTACTATATGCAACTTTACAGAAATTGGTTAAATAAAGTTTAATTAGATAAAGTTTAACAAAAGGCTTTTATTATCATAGACATGAATACAAATACAATTATTTCATTTTAACTTATTACTGTACTACTATGTAGTACTAAGATTATTACAGAATTTCATTAATTGTAATAGAATTATTAGTATTACTATCATTGTTATCGTTATTATATATTTTTGTTCTAATGGCTTCGAATCTCTTCGGATCAACCGTGGTAGGGACAAGAAAAAGATGGCGCGTAACCGAAAAATGTGACAAATGTGTGTAAATTTTTTTCCAACGCCGATAAAGAAGTTTGACTTAAAAAAGCAACTTGGCACGTAACCTGCTACAAAACTTCTCCCATACGTCGATAAAGAAGTTTCACTTCAAAAGATGGCGCGTAACGGAAAAATGAGACGCGTAACGAAAAAATGTTACACTAAATTTTTTTCCAACCCCGATAAAAAAGTTTCACTTCAAAAATAACAAAGATCACAAACTAAATAAACGGCTTTATCAACGAAAAATAGAATAAAAGTAAAAAACTGTTGATTCCAATGCAATCTTTAAGACAAGGCAAAGGTTTGTTTCACATTAAAATAAATAATTAAACAAGTAAGTTTGTTGAACAAAGAATTGTTCGAAATTAAATTTATAGCGCATTGATCTTTTGCTAAAATAGATTCAGGTCATCATCTGTGGGCGGAATCTCATCTACCATCAATAGGCGTCTACTGGCCTATTTCGTACGACGTAAAATATTGTCGGATTTCTAGCGATGCCATGAGTTTGATAAAAAACGCGAAGAAATTCGCAAAATATGTATATGATAAATCTTTGTTTTTCGCAAAAGCCTCGAGGGTGCTGTTATTCATACAAATACGTTGAAGTTCGTGCTTAGTATTTTGTTAATTTAACAATGGACCTAGTATAATAATCTCTGAGTAGTAGTCACTATTTTTTCTTTATTCAAACTTTTATAATATTGAAGTAATTTGAGTGTGTGTAAAACGTTTCTCAAACATTTAATAACAACTTTTTTATCATATGCCACCAACTGACACAAAAACATATTAACGTAATTACAATACCACGCGTACACAAGGTGCTCTCTTCCTCGAGACGAGGGTCCGATGATCCTAGACTAGTCGAAACACTAACTGGTCGGCCTGAAGACACCAAGGTGAAAAATTGTATTTCCTCAGCGGTTGAAATAAGTATTGCAGCCCCGAATTGTAGGTGTATTAAAAGATATTAAAAATAACGTATTGAAAACAATAACCACATACATATTCACATTATAAATAGTTTTGTGTAAAACTTAATATTTTTGAGCAAATTTATCGGGTTATTTATATTTAAAAAAATTAAGAAAAAGGTACCGCTCCTTGTTTACGTAAGTATTGCGACGAAAACTTTATATTTTCGTCATGTCTGCATATTTATGAGCATGAAAATAGAATGCATTTTACATTTTAAAGAGGACACATTTTAATATAATTAGGTATACCTCATAACATTGTGGTTCTGGTAAATTTTTGAAATCTGAAACCCGACGAAAACACGACTATGCATTTAAAAGTCTTGATTATAAATTAGATGAACATAAATTGTTACATTCGCATATTGTAAAGGTAGTTTCAAGTAACAGATAAAATTGTAAACTATATTGTCGATATTGTTTTTTTTGCAATTAATTTGTTTCATCGTACGTGGGTACATCTTTTGCAGAAGTTTATTCGAAAAACACACAGCTTGGGCCGGACAGCCAGCGGAGTGTGTGTTTTTTAAGTTCAAGGATAGTGTATAAACGTAAGAAATATTTTGGAATGAAGTTCCTTACGGCAGGCTTGAAGGACTTAGGGATTTAGCTGCGGGCCGAACTGAAAAAAATGTGATAGTAAAACCTTAAGAAAAGTCCGTGTAATAAAACCGTTAAATGAGACGTGCGCAGGCGGGACAGTCGTATACACAAGCGAGTAGTGTATAATACCTTTCTCTTTCTCCCTCTTTCTTTTATATGTGTGTGTGTTTATGAGTGTGTAAATTGTGTCCATTCTACATTTCGTTCACTTCGTTCCTACCTGGTGTCCCACGACACCACATCTTTTTATTTGAGTATCTAGTACAAAACAAGCGAGTTTTAAATGCGTATACTCTATCATATCACTACAATCAATTACTTTCATACGCCTATGTTTCATATAATATTTCGCCTGTCATCCAATTTCCTCGTTCAATTTTCAATTGAAAAACAGCAATTCATTCGCAACACATTATGACGTAATGACTGACGCAGACGTTCAAAAAATAAACATTTACAATATTGCCTTTGGGGTGTCAAAGTCTTGTCAAAGTAATCTGACAGATTCTGACTGTTTGTTTTGGAAGTTTGCGTCAATTTCACTGTAATTCTTTTGAGGCAAATTTGGTACCTTAAAAAAAACTTTTAATGTAATTGGAGGTCCCAACGGAAATGGCAATTGGAATCAAAAGTTTACCTATAAAAGCCACGTCTAATTTATTACATGCCAATGACATTTATATTGGAGCAGTGTTGGCCTAGTAGCGTGCGACTCTCATCCTTGATGTCGTAGGTTCGATCCCTGGCTGTGCACTAATGGACTTTATTTCTTCTTTTTTTATTTAGCATTCGCTCGAACGGTGAAGGAAAACATCGTGAGGAAACCGGCTTGCCTTAGACCCAAAAATTCGACAGCGTGTGTCAGGCACAGAATGCTAATCACATACTTGGCTATTATATTAACAAATGATCATGAAACAGATACAGAAATCTTAGACCTAAAAAGGTTGGAGCGCCAATAAAGTTAGAATTTTTCTCAATTTCAGGTCACAGCAGCCGGAAAAGCAGTGCTGGTTACTGGATGTGACAATGTCCTAGGCAATGCTCTAGCAAGAAGGTTGGATGACTTGGGATACCATGTTTTCGCTGGTTTCCAGAATAAGGCTGGAAACATCGATGCAGATATGCTGAAAGAAGACTGCTCAGGCAGATTACATACACTTCAGCTGGACGAAACTTCTGAAACACAAGTTTGTATCTCCATCGATTTAAGAAAAAATAAAATAAAAAACGTTATTTAAATTATATTTATATCCTCTTTTGTCATTGGCATTACAATGAACTTGTTTTTTTTACAACTTTTATAATGAATACTACAGCTTACTATAAATAAAATTATACAATAGTGTATAGACTTGCATAAGAAATAAAAAAATTAAGATATTACTATAGGGTAATTCCGGGGGAGATGGCCCTAGTAACTATAAAACTGTATTATGAAGGAATTATGATGAATAAAACAGTGAATTCGTATAGAACATAAACTTCATTTATTATTCTTATTAAATATAAACGATACATCACTTTCGACAACGCTAACAATATAATTTTAAACTTTAAAAAAAAACTAGGACTGGCCATCTCTCACCGAGTGCCCGGGGGAGATGGCCATAGTGTTCGGAGCGAGATGGCCAGTACTTTTTTACCTTTCCCGTTACCCTTGAGATCTTTTAACTCCTTTTTTTTCTTATTGCCGCAGTGAGAACACATGTCATCAAACTCGGTCCAATTTTCGTGCACCCAGAGCATACAAATACTGCTTGTATCCAATCTTCAAATCTTCATTCTAGAAATATGTCAGAGGTTATATAGGCGGATTTTTGTGACATATAAACCACTAAACCTGGAGGCAGCCCATCTTCTTTCATCTATTTTATGAAATATTAAAAATAAATTTAAATTTGGGCATACAATGTTATGGCTATCTCTCCCGAAACTACTATGGCCATCTATCCCTATTGACCGGGTGAGATGGCCACAGGGCGTAATAAAAGCAACATCTCAATTATGGAGTTAATTTTGAGGCTAGAACACGAGAAAGTTCTTTTCTTCACGCAGATATCACGAAAACGTACAAAACTGTCCAAACTTTTTTTGACCACTTAATGTGTCAACCCCTTAGTTTAGATCTAACGTGTTAATGAAAAACAAAGTCAAATTCCTTACTTTTTCCTATTTTTTTTTGCAAAACAATTCACTGTCACTTGTTGCCGGTGCCGACATGAATGGAAATAAATAAAAAGTATTGACATCTATGAATTAATACTCGAACTTTTTTCTATTGGCCATCTCTCCCGTACGGCCATCTCCCCCGGAATTACCCTATAGATATACTAGGTTTTTTAATATTTTTAATAGTCTTGCGAGGGTTAAGACAAAAATGGCTTAAATCTGATTGTTGAATCTAGATATTAATATTTTGTAAATTTAAAAAAACGGCCAAATTCTTAAGAATTTGTCAAATTTTTCAAGAATTTAAAATTTTAATAGAGTCGGGGCTCTTACGACCATAATGATAATGTTTAAGTACAATGCCTCAATTGTTCCGAAGAATTAAAAAGTGCAGATATAGACAAAGCAAACGGTGTGATTACGCCATCTGTTACGTCGGAATCAAAATGAGTTAAAATATTTTTCAGATTCTGTCAGCATCGTTATACATCGTGGACCATTTACCAGAGGGCGCGCAAGGCTTATGGGCTATTGTGAATTGTGAATCTTGGTGCGCGTTGGGTGAACTAGAGTGGGTGCCGTTTTCAGTCATCCGCCGCGCTATGGAAGTCAACCTTTTAGGTTCGTATGAAAATTTCTGTTTCTTTTTCAACAATATAGATGGCACTATACACAAAACGTTACTTTCTATACGTTCAAAATAGACTAACTAACCCATTTTCCCCTTTTAAAGCAAAAAATTAAAATATTTAAACCTACTTAAGTAATCTATCTCTATACTATTTACTAGTAGTATACTAAATGAGAATTGCTAGCACTAGGCATGCTTCCCGTTATTAATAAAATTATTGAGGATGTACGTAATTTTGTTTTTTTTTTATTTTGTAACAATAAATTATTATATAAAGCTTTTTGATTCGCGTCAGAGTTTAGATTTTTTCTTATTTCTTCCAGCTTGCTTCATGAAATACAGATAGCGCTAGTGGAGCAAAATTAACTGCGTTTAGATAATAAACTGATGCAAAATTTTACTTAATTTGACGTCATAAAAATATTTAAATTATACATTATACAAATATACACGTAGCTTCTATAACCAAAAATATAAAATATATACAAAAAGTCCATAAATTTTCTTTGAAATAATATAAAATAAATTTGTAATCGTCAGCGTTTTTCCCTACCCCTTTTCAATATTTAATTAAAATTCATTATTCTTATAAATTTGCTGTCATAAAACGTTACACATTGTTCCCAAAGCTTAAATATTTTTCAGCGAATTTAAGTGCTTTGGGGATGTTTCACGCACGAAAAAACCTTCAAAGTTTGTGAAAAGCTTTTTAACCCTTTGAAATGTTGACACTTATCGGTATTATGAACACGTTCTGATGTAATAAGTTTGCAGTTATTTAAAAGTATTTTGGAATTTACATTTTTGTGGACATTAACGTTCACAACCTTTTTAAAAAGGTATGTTTGGATGAGAGATTCTTTTTATCTGACTTCGTTACTTACTTCACGGGCTCTGTGACTTAATTTGTAACTTGACCTGCTCAACAAGTTAAAGATTGTGCAGTCGTTGGGACTAAAGTATCATCTAAATATGCATTAATACATTAAACCAATTCGACTTATGGTTTTAAACGCCTGCAATCTACTTGCGAGCCTTCTGGCTGCGTAAGGGCTCAAGCCCACGAGACCTAGTGCCGGCTCACCGCGCCGGGGCTAGCGCCGGCGTCATGTGGTTGGCGTCATAGTGTCCCATACAAGACTGACGACCGGACGTAGACCCGATTTTTGACGGGCTTATGAGAAAAACCGTCTCGTGGGCATGGGCCGTACGCGTTACATGGGTTACAGTATCACCTAGCAATAACCTCCTGCCCGTTTGCCTCCTTTTCTATAAACAAAACTGATGTTTGAATGAAAAATTATTATTGATACAATTTAAAATTTTCATTTTTTTCGAATAAATCATTGACTCTGTGATAACGAAAACCATTTATTTGACTTGACACAAATATTCAAAATAAATACTTCAAATAAAAAATGGAAAATCAACAGTTCTGAGATATTTAACAAACATTTTCATATATTTTAAGTATGGAGGCTATTTCATTACAACCATCATGTATAGCAACTGTGTGTGCTTCCATTGTATTGAAATTGTGGGAATATGCTACACTCAACAAATGGGGTTGAGCTAATCTGTCATCCTCACACGAACAACACGCCCGATTTAGCTTCCTAGACATTAAGGCTGTTTGTTCACAAAGGAGACTATTGTAATTTTAAATATATATATGTAAATGGATGTCTTTATCTGAATACAGAAATGAAACACTAAAGTCTCTACGGAAAATAAATCAGTGATTATGCCTACTAATATTATTTTTATTCGCAACGCATCACTGCTTTTATTCACAAAAAAAATAGTATAAAAAATATATACATTAAACTTCAATATGACGTATTCGTCAATATTATTATTATTATATCATTATTGTCGAACTATAATGACGTAACAGTATTGTCAACATAACTAAACTGGTCATAGAACTTTTATTCTCTTTCCACATATTATGTTCTAATACTTTTTTAATGTAAGTAAGTAACGATTGCTCACTAGACTGACGGATAGGGGTTTTTGTCGTAGTTTTAACTATTCTAATCCCTTAACAATGAAAATTGTATGTATTTTAGAACCATAGAATTGCATTTGCCAATTCGTCTAGACAAACATTACAATAACAATAATATCGTCAATAGTAAATGAATAGACAAGTGCATCAACGGCTGATAATTATAGAAAACAAAAATTTTTGTGTAAGAACGCAGCATTATCTCAAAATTTATATGTTTGTTTACATTGATGACTAGTTTTGATTTATGAACGTTATTATTTTTGTAATTTAATAGGTATGCAAACTATGCAATGTTCTCTTAAATAGCTGTTATGCACAGCAGCCTAAGTTAGTATACTCAGTATATTGAGCTAATAAGTGAGATGCGATGGAATTTACGCTAATTACTCTGGCAATCCTGTCGTGAAGCAATAATGCATTGGTTATCCAGATATATAATAGATATCATGAATTTTGCAGCAGTATTGAATATTAATTCATAAAAAAATTAACAACAAAATTCCAACTTACAAATATAATCGTACATGTGCAGGAAAATACATATATATTAATTATAGTAAATCATAAAAATTAACGTGCATATACACTTTATTTGATTGTAACTAACAGTCATTTAAATTCAATACAATTACATCAATTAAAATTCTGGTGTCTTTCTCTGGAAAGATTCAATTATTCTGTTTTTTAAATTGAACTAATCTTAAAGCACCCCAACTAAACATGATATGAAAAGTTTAAACATTTTCGAAGTAAAGTTCCAACATTTTCGCTCTTGGTAGTTTTTTGTCAAGGGTTTCATAATTATCCACTGCAGCTCTGACTGTTTGTATTTTTATGAAAAAATCTAGGATTTTGTTTCGCGAATCGTCTCTTCATTAAACAAAGGCAACGTTTACTTCAACCAGGTCAGGAGTATATTTATGTTTCCTGTACTCATTAACATATACATACAAATACAATCATCGTTAGAAACTTTTAAAATTTGGATTCATAAAGCCAAAACTTTGTTTTATTTCTGTACGAGAAAAAAAATAACTTTGTTTGTAGTATAGTTAATCATAATTAAAAAAACCCTTAAAAGTTAAAAATTAAAAAAAACCCTTAAAATTAAATTGTAGAACAGGTATTTCCAATTCTTATTGCAATATTCAAATTAGAATAAGTTTTCCAATGAATACGTTTGGCTCTTTGCCAAAACTGCAATATTCCACGAAGTGAATATTATTTCGACATTGGAATAAAATTAAAAGTTCATTTATGTGAAGGTCACAAACATAATTCATATGTTAATCATATGATAGCAATAGCGTACGTAGCAAACGCGTAGCCACTTTAACGTTTTTTTGGTGGTTGTTTAAAGCTTTTTTGCGTAATTGTAGCTAAAATTTCTATTCTGATACAAAATATTACAAATTAATACGTGAAAAATATTATGGATGAACGAGAGAAGTATGTCGGCACTGAAGCAAGTGGATCCGTGGTCTCGCCCTACCTTCATTACCTACTTCAGGAAAAAGACGTGAATATATAAATAAAATAAAAATGGAACGCTTTTACAAAATTCATTTACGTTCATATTCCAGATATAATATAAAACTAAAGCTTTATTATATTTGACATAAATTACCATCTATGTTACTAATAAACCATAATGATAACAAAAAATGTCGGTAAAAAAGCAATGACTTTTACCGGTCCTATTTCCTTAGGATTTCATTTTCCTAATTGAGTACTTGAGTCGTCTTCACTCTATTACAATTTTTCACTTTATGCAGAGTTTATTAAAAACAAGAATGATTTTATTTTTTGTTACTATGTAGAATCATAAATAATTTCGTGCTCAATTTTGTTCCCGTAGGCTATCAATTAAACATCGTTTTTGTTCAAGCCTATTTGCTAAATTTAATTAAAATCATAATGGCGCGTCTAAACGGGCCATGTTTTGCTGCAATTGATGGCTGCAACACTGTGGCCGGCAACATTGCAAACAATAGCAGCCACACTATGCAATATTGCAGTAATGTCCCGGCCATATAGCCAAACATGTTTTGTATAGCCACATATGGCCGATGTTGCCCCGATGGGTGGCCGGACGATCGCTAGGCTATCGAATTCAACTGCAATATTGCACAGCCAGTTCTCTTGTTGTTTCAGTCACTCTCTTTGTTATGGCATAGTGTATCCTTTTCTACGCGACATGACGTTTGCTTTGAGTGAAGTGTGCCTGTTGCTTTATTCTGTGTTTTGCGATCAGCTGTATTTGACGTTAGATTACTACGTAAAAATGACTACATTTGACATTCTAGTTTTTGAATAATTTATTATCAAGACTTATTTCTAGACTCAAATTGTCTACAGTTTCACGCCTATTTAAGTAAGGTCGAATCCACAATCTCTTCTTTTTCTGTTTCTTTTTTAAAACAATATAAGCTGCTGCGACATGTGTGATTTCGTCAGCCATTGTTGCCGGTTTGTGTAGCCCGTTTAGGAGTCTGCATCATGGGCCATACTATTGCAACACATTGCCCAGCCATAGATTGTTCGGCCATCAGCTGCATTAAAATATTTTTGTAATGGCCGGGCAATTAGTGGCCAACAATGCAGCCATCAATTGCAGCAAAACATGGCCCGTTTAGACGCGCCATAACACAATGAGAAAACATTGAAATTATAACAGAACACGTTTAAATTATTTTTTCAATGTCATTGTATTAGGTGAGGTTAGAAAATAATTATTTAGTAAACAGCACAAACAGAATATTAAATGATATGATAGTACAGCCTTGCGATTCTGTAACTCACTTTTCGAACTCTCACAGCGGTTTTTTTTATGTAATAGGAGGCAAACGGGCAGGAGGCTCACCTGATGTTAAGTGATACCGCCGCCCATGGACACTCACAATGCCAGAAGGCTCGCAAGTGCGTTGCCGGCCTTTCAGGAATTGGTACGCTCTTTTCTTGAAGGACCCTAAGTCGAATTGGTTCGGAAATACTTCTGTGGGCAGCTGGTTCCACATAGTGGTGGTGCGCGGCAAAAACTGCCTTAGAAAACGCTCTGTTGTGGAACGACGGACGTCGAGGTGATACGGATGGTATTTTGTATTTTGCCTTGACGTCCGATGATGAAACTCAGCTGCAGGTATTAGACCGAACAACTCCTCTGAACACTCTCCATGGTAAATGCGGTAGAAGATGCAGAGAGATCCCACATCTCTACGCAACGCCAAGGGATCAAGCCGCACTGAAAGTGACTGGTCGTCGACGATTCGAACCGCTCTTCGTTGAATACGGTCAAGTGGAAGGAGCTGGTACTGGGGAGCTCCCGCCCAGAGGTGAGAGCAGTACTCCATATGAGGCCGAATTTGCGCTTTATATAGTTGCAAGCGGTGGCCCGGAGTGAAGTACCGTCTCGCCTTGCTGAGCACACCAAGCTTTTTGGAGGCTAATTTAGCCTTTCCTTCCAGATGACCGCGAAACTGAACGTTATTCGATATGTCAACGCCCAGTATTCCGATGCTAGCTGAGGCTTTAAGGAGAGTGTCTTCAAAGAGGGGAGTAGCGACAAAGGGAGTTTTTTTAGCGGAAAACGCGCATACTTGTGTCTTCTTGGGGTTAAATTGGACTAGATTTAGTCTACCCCAGTCAGAGACTCCACGTAGAAGAGTTTCGACTTCAGACACAAGTTTGTTCCGGTACTCATCGACAACAGCCCGAGAAATACCTGCCCGGCCAGTGTAAAAAGTATCCCCAGTGCTGTCGTCCGCATAGCAATGAATGTTGCTAAGCTGCAACATATCATTGATATGCAGAATAAACAGGGTCGGGGATAGGACACAGCCTTGTGGGACACCAGCATTCACAGGTTTCAGGTCGGAGCATGCTCCGTCGATGACGACTTTGATGCTCCGATCAGCGAGAAAGCTGGAAATCCAGTTGCATAATTTCTCAGGGAGCCCGTAGGCTGGAAGCTTCGAGAGCAGCGCTCTGTGCCACACCCGATCGAAGGCTTTCGCTATGTCCAAACTTACCGCCAGCGCCTCCCCCTTGGACTCAATTGCCTCTGCCCACCTATGTGTAAGGTATACAAGGAGGTCACCAGCTGAGCGACCACGACGAAAGCCGTACTGAGAATCGCTAATCAGCTGGTGGCCCTCTAGATACCTCAGGAGCTGGCTGTTAATAATGGTTTCCATTATTTTGGAGAACAAGGAGGTTATAGCTATTGGGCGATAGTTGGACGGATCAGAGCGATCACCTTTTTTAGGGATCGGATGTATCGAAGCGATCTTCCAGCACTTCGGAACAGTGCCGAGCGTGTAAAGGTACCGGAAAAGGCGCGTTAGGACCGGAGCCAACTCAGGAGCACAAGTACGCAGCACAATTGGAGGGATGCCATCGGGTCCGCTCGACTTATGGATGTCCAAGGAAGACAAAGCTTTACGGATAGTACGTTGCCGGAATATAACTTCGGGCATCGTAGTATCACACCGCAATAATGTCGGTGGTTCCTTCCCTTGATCATCCAAAGTGGAGTTCGACGCAAAGAGACAGCCTAGAAGATCGGCCTTCTCTTTCGCGGTATGGGCCAGTGAGTCATCCTCCCTATGCAGTGGTGGAATTGAGGGCAGACAGAAATTCCCTTGCACAGCTTTGGCAAGAGACCAGAAGGCTCGAGTTCCCAAAGGGAGGTGGGCCAATTTCTCACCAAATCCGGCAATGTGCTCTGACTTTGCTTTAGCGATTTCTCGCTTGAAGGACCTGGAGGCTGAATTGTATGCTTTTTTACGTTCGCCGATAGTCACATCACAGGATGTCACCGCTTCTGCCCAGGCTTTAAAGCATTCACGCTTACGGCGCAAAGCCGCTTTGCAAGAACGCCTAAACCAAGGCTGGGACTTGCCACCGACCGGCACCGCAGAGAATGGAATAAAGAGTTCCATACCCTGCAGGACCACCTCGGCGACAGAGTCAGCGACGGCATCTGGAGTACTCGACGAAAAGCAAATTGGCCCCCAAGGGTAGGACGCAAAAAAAGACCGCATCCCATCCCAATCTGCTGACTTATAGTGCCACACGCGGCGACAGCCAGTGAAGCTAGGCCGAAGAGGGCGCGTGAACGGCACAATGCTCCGAACCACACAATGATCTGACGAACCCAATGGCGGTTCAACAGAGACTTGGTAGTTCTCCGGATGTGAAGTCAGCAGAAGGTCCAACAAAGAGGGTTTATGACCATCCACATCTGGTATTCGCGTAATCGCAGGGACCATTTGCGTCAAGTCGTAAGCCAAAGCAAAGTCGTGAAAGGATCTTCCCGCATGATCGGTGGTTTCTGAGCCGAGCCAATCGGCATGGTGGGCGTTAAAATCGCCAAGTATCACGATTTCAGCGGTAGGAACCCTTTCGAGCAGGGAATCTGTAGCCATTTGGATGTGCTCAATGAGTCGGTCAGTTTCGGTATTTCCGCTATGGGACCTATACAGGCATGCGTAGAATCGCGGATGGTCATCGCAGTCTACGCGCAGCCAGAGGTTAGATAGGTCCCTTCCTTCAAGCGTCCCGAGGCGACGAGAACAGATATCCTCTCTGACGTACACGCAAACTCCCGCCCGCGGCACAAATGAATGTTCCAATTTGTACCCCGGGTAGGAGAGGTAGGAAGTATCAGCCGGGGGGGATATCTGAGTCTCGGTAAGAAAGAGCAAGGCCGGCTTCGCAGTCTCTAAGTGGTAGTGGACAGCGTTGATGTTGGAATTGAGCCCCCTAACATTTGTGAAGTCCACGGCGAGTGTGGACGGGGGTGCCTTTGTTAAATTGCTCCGTTTGCCCCGAGAACGATTAATGTTTTTACCGAGCGCAGAATTGCCCCCCCCAGAATACGAAGGGCAGCCTGTGCGTCCACCACCGGGCGCAGAGTGTCCCGGTGTTGGACGCCCAGAGGGGGATTCTCCACCGCGAGCGCGTGTGGTACCCCCCTGGGGTAGATTCTCTTTTTTCTGCACCTTCATATTTCATGGGGGGGGGGGGAATGGGCTCCGGGAGTCTCTCTCACCGCACGAAACGCGAGTACAATAAGGTGAACTTATTGCATCACTTCACGCCGGTTTTCTGAGAGACAGTGGTACTGCCCCGGTCGTGCCTACCCATTTGGCTGAAGCCCGAAGGCAACAGCATGGCACTCCCACTAGGAAGGGGTTGACTAATTGCGCTGATGAAATAACCTCTGTCACAGGTTATTTCACCAAATAGGTTTTGGCATTCTGATAAACAATAAACTACAAGCTCCCTCCTTATCAGAATGCCAAATCGTAAATTGACTGCTTCACGAGTGATTTGAGCGCGACCGCCGCTAGATAGTGAAGATACAATTGTATACCAATTGTATCTTCATATAAACTTGAGTTTTATTTCTATATTAAAAATCAAATACAAAGATTAAATAATAAAATACTACACTGTTTATAATTGTGAAAATTTAATTAATTACACATGAATCAAATTATTATTACTCAGGCCGTTATAATTACAGTATTAACAAAATTACTCGTAATGTTGTGTGAAGATACCTCGGTGCTGTATTTCATACAACTTATTTAGCTTACAGACCTAATTAAAAACATTATTGCTAACACAAGCAATGTTGGTGAAAATTTTTAATTTTCAACTTCCGAAGTTTTGAGCTTTAGACTCGAGCTTATTAAAAAGTTGTGCGGAAACCCGAATTAACGCGTATAATGCTTTTTACTATAAGGATCTAACCAGATCTTCCTCCTCAACCTATTTTAAAATCTAATATGTTCAAAGACTAATTAAATCACTGAAGTGAGCGAAGGTGTCTAATAAGCAACAATATTTTTTGCCTTGAACTATCTCCAATTTTTTTAACTGATACATTTTATTCCCAATGAAATAGTAAAACTGGAGTATATACATTTTAGCTTATAATTTTAGAAATATTAAGGAGTAAAAACTCGTGACGTGACGCCATGTAGTTAGTCGTGTTGCAAGACGAAATCAATGAATGGCAGAAACGAAATTACAAATTAAATCACTAAAATAAATATATTACTTAAAATAAGCGTTATCAACCACAAACATTGGAATGTTCTGTAAAGGAATTGGTCTTAAATGCCAAGCGATCATAGGCATGCTCTCACAAGTTTGAAATTCATGGAATATCTGAACTCGTAGTTTCATTCAAGACATTTCTTCAAGAAATTATTTATATAAAAATTTAATTTGGAATTGCAAAACGAATGGTTAGTGGGCCATTAATGATTAATATATCATTAGACAAAGGTTTTTGCCAAATCTCGCAAGTAGAATTAATGATTCTTATACATATGCCATGAATGAAATTCAAAATTTGTTTGAGACATTTTTTAGACATAACATTTATTACAAACAAAAACACACACACAAAATAACAATAACCAAAGAGAAAAGATATGAGAGAATATCAAAAACAATTTAAAAAAATCCCTTTTCCCATTCGGTTCGTTCCAAGTGTGCAATGCGTGTGTGCTGTGGCTGAAATTGGCCCTGGCTCAGCATTATGCTGAGGAGCAGAATATTCCACAGCGCTGGTCTTTCTGCCAGAGAACACAGCAGCTAGTTTGCGCCTCAGTCGCAAAAAAAGAAAGAAAAGGAATGTAATAAATACTTGTAGAAAAAAAAATTACTAGTGTACGTAATGAAGTCTTGTGTATAGTAAATTAAATTAAAAGATAAAACTATGAATAATTGTTTAGAAGTAGATAAGTTTTTTGGCGTATTAAAAACTAGTTTTCGTACTTCATTACAAATAATTAATTAATATATACAAGTAAATTGGTGTTTATATCCTATTTACTATTGCCCAATGTCAGTGTTGAGTTTTTTTACAACGCTATTCCAAGATTGCGTCATCAGGGCTACGGATTTTGAGATGACTACATAGAATTGCATACAACAACGTTGCTATCGGCGTTTTTATTCTCCCAACAATTGGAATTGCTATCTACTTTTAAATTATATATATTCAATACATCGATCGATATCGCAAATCCAGTATCTAAGCATCTAGACCTCGTTCCACAGATGTACATAGTACTTCAGAGAATGTTGATACGAACATTATGTGGCCGTACGAGTACTTAACCCAATATTGTAGCATGCATAAACAAGTATATTTCCCCTATGTGGCTAATCAATTATGAACAAAACAACATTAATGAACGTATACGCCCGTGCTGTTTTAGTTTTACGCTAGTATAATTAGTATTCTCATTGGTCTAGTGGTTAGTACCTCTGACTGCGAATCAATGGGTCCCGGGTTCGAACCCCGGCTGAGACGAACATCGATGTGATGAGCATTTGGTGTTGTGCTTAGGTCTTGGGTGTTTCAATATGTATTTATATATCCTATCTATAATATGTATGTATATCCGTTGCCTAGTACCCATAACACAAGCTTAACCAGCTTAGCATGGGACTAGGTCAATTGGTGTGAATTGTCTTTAAAAAAAAAAAAAAAAAAAAAAAAAAAAATTCTTGGCTAGTGTTCCATACTAAATTAAATATGTGGTGTAAGGGATTTATAATGTAGTTTTATTTAGTCAGTTATTCTTTACCCAATTTGATACGAGAGAAGAAGAAATGTTCTGTCTAAGCTGTAAAAAGAATTGAACAAGTTCTAAAAATCAGTTTGAAAGCAATATAATACAGTTTAACACACATGAAGACTAAATATCTTCTTCTACTATAGTAGTTTTAACAGTTAAATAAAATATACATTCAAAGCTAAAGCTTTTCAAAGCCAGGAAGATGAGGAATATAAATGCCTTTTGTTTGTGCTCTCTTACCCCATACTTTTTTATAGGTTCACGTAGTTATTCTTGGAGTTGCAGTTGGATTCCTTGAATAACTACGACAACGACGAATTACAAAGTCATGGAATTTGGGCAATTTTTTTAATACCATATCTATCCAAATTTCAAAAACTAACGAATCAAATATAAACCTAGTTTCAGTACTAGTATTTTTCTTTCAGTAGTCTCGTATCTAATGGTCTAAGATCCCGCTATACAACGACCTTCACCGAGATGCTTATTTAATGAAACTTATTTTATATATAATTTAATATGTCAATAAATATAATCCATATGGGTTGCCTAGCAAATTTTTTTAATATTAATTAAACATACTCTGGACTGAAATTTGCTAGGCAACCCATATGGATTATATTTATTGACATATTAAATTATATATAAAATAAGTTTCATTAAATAAGCATCTCGGTGAAGGTCGTTGTATAGCGGGATCTTATACTATAACAGTTGAAAACATTAACCTAAAATATGTAAAAGAATACATATCGGGCCTAAGTTACTAGTTTATATTTGATTTTTATATTTTCAGGTCCAGCCCGCCTCGTGCAAGTAATGCTACCGCTAGTACGCAGAGCTCGCGGGAGAGTGGTTCTAGCATCCTCCATTTTGACCCATGTAGCTGCGCCCGTGAGAGGTGTGCACGCAGCCTCTATGGCAGCTCTTGACGCACTCGCTGCCTGCTTGAGACGGGAATTGAAACCACGCGGTGTTGATGTCGTGAGTACTTTTATTAAAATGATTTTGTGAACGGGAAGTAAGAAACTCTTGGCTATAACAACGAAGCCGATATAAATATGTCTGCGTATTTCATGCCATGGATACTTCATGTATTATATAAATAGAAAACCCGGTAAAGATACATTGCAAGACAGTTCAGAGGAAAAAAATTCAATTATACAAAAAATACGATATACCTAGTCCTAAACCAATGTTCCGGACATTATAAAAGCTGAAGAATGGCCCTCATCTAGCCCAGACCTCAAGACTTGGCTTCATATTGTGGTCGGTTTGGCGAAATTTCCCTTGGAAACAGTGCGTAAATCCATAGGTTCGTAGCGAAACAGATTAAAGGCCTGTAAAAAAAGCCAAAGTAAAATATTGTTTTATTTTTTGCTGAGACTTTAATAAATATGTAGGTATACATTTTAATAATATACATTACTTCAATTTAAAAAAAAATTGTAACAGAACTTATGGCCAGACTAGTTATAAATAAGAAATAAAAGTAAAAAACTAATACTCAGAAAATAATCAATACACGCACACAGCTAGATTAATTAACATTGGGTTTGTGGGGTTGTCTGATAGCAGGTACCAATAGTAGTGATAATAGGTGTAGGTGGTTTGCGGTTTGATTGTTAGTATTCTATAACACAATAGATAGCCTATTTAGTAACGCACATGCCCGAAGGTTTCCGACGATACAAAAAAAAAATCCATTTATGTTAATGTATAATTTTTGGAGCACGGCTTAAATGCACTTTACCATCTGTATCATGAAACTAAAAAAGGGGTGTGTGTAAAAGTTATGTCAATAAAAGACAATACAATATACTGAATGATCTGCCACATACCGATTTGTAACGTTTCGGAGTTAACTGGTTAACGATAGTATTTAGAAAAAGGTAGATATTTTGTAGCAATTCAAAAATAATAATTCATCGTTTAGTACACTTGTACTAGAATCGTATTATTTCATTATTTAATCATTCTGAAAAGCTCATCAATGAAATGAATACCACATTTAATTACTGTAAAACTGCAACAATATTATAATGAAAAGCCTCGAGCCACATTTTAAATTCCTCTTACAGGGATCAACGTTTAAAATTTTAAATTCAAATTAATACAATCGATTTCTCCATTATTTTATCATTATTCAGTGAACAAATTATTTAAAACTCGAGAATTAAATATAAAGAAAATAAAAGCCTTAAATTTTTAATAAAATGTCGTGTATTATTAGTTTGGTTATGTTTAAGGCACGAGAAGCATATAAAAATGTATGTAACTAAATTGACATAAGAATTTAATACGTAGAAAATTATTATAAATTTTCAATTATTATAACATTTAATATCTGATCAATTTTAAGGCTATTAGCCTTCTGTGCCTACCAACCCAAAACAATTATTGTTTCGTTGGTTAACGCCTAACATATACATATATTTTATACAAATGCATCCAACCACTATAATAAAACTTAACACATAACACTACTTATTCGAGCGGTTGCCTCTAGAACTTTTATGCATGAATACACAATGCATTCATATCCATTGAACCGTTAACAGTGTTTATTACAAACATATAAACATACAAACTAAAACTAGCGCTAACTTTACCTTTACGTTTTTTTTTACAACTTTGTTGCCCTCCCCTTTTTTCCGTCACTCTCAAATTGTCAGATTAGTGGAATATACACTTTTTAGGATGTAATTAACTCACCCAACCTTAATCTGACGCGCTCGGGAATTTCTGATGGTCAATTTTTTTTAGTAACTGATCCTGTCTCCTTCACGGGCGGCCTTATATATGGGCCTCATATTTTGTGGAGGTACTTAACCGGGTACAAGGTATCCCCCTATATATTAATCTGCCGCGCTTTAGTAAATCCCGAAATCCCCTCTTGGGCTCCCCTACCATAAAATCATTTACTGTTTACCTATTCTATCGTGTATATAATGGTAGGTAATTTTAAAGGGCTTAAAATTCAAATTTATATATATTTTTTCGTCATACAGACTATGTGGTACTGATATTGATGTTTGTGTATTGTATGTGTTTAATGCATTTTTAATAAGACAATCATTGATTAAAAGTAATTAAACGCGTGTTGATTATTATTACTTAAACTGCAATTTAAGTTAATTATTCTCTTGTTTATAGAGTATTGATACCGCAAGCCTGAACTCAATTAACCAAGAATTCGATTAGAAAACTTTACAAATAACCTCTGAATAACTCGTTCGTTCTCATTACGAGAAAAGCTTGTTGGCTTTCACTTCAACTTTTATTGATGTTTTGAATTCAATGCTAACAAAATTAGCATCCACTTATTCGTTGTCGACTCATTATTATTGATAAATGTTAAGTACATTCAACATTTTATAAAGCGGGACAGTCGATTTAAATCAAAATTCATATTCAATTATAATTTGATGTTCTGTTCAAATTAATCAGTTATGTTTAAAATTAATTGACTTTCTTCAACTGAGAAAATTTTAGAGTTATTCAATATTATTACTAACAAACTGGTGCCCATGACTTCGTCTCCACAGGATTAGTATTTCGAGTAGCTTATATTAGCATGGCGTAGATAACAACTACTAAAGATATTGACCACTTAAGATAAACATTTCCATCATACATTACATTTGGCAGCGCACGCCAGAATAGCTCGCTGATGGTAGATTTTTTCCTACTTACTTGATATTTTGAAAATATCACGCAATATCTTCATAAATTGTAGCCTATGTGTTATTCTGTAGCTATATTAGTGTAAAGTTCCATTACAATCCATTCAGTATTTTTTACGTGAAAGAGGAACAAACATCCATTAATACTCACAAACTTTGCAATTAACGTAATAATTTATGCTTAGTCTGCGCAGTATACGTAGAATAAGCATTAATATTAAGCACTCCTTGGAATCGCAAAAGTTTGTCAAAGAATTAACTACTATAACCCCAACTATAATCCAACCAAGCTGAGCTTACCCTAAAATACAATATTTCGTTATCTATTACCTCGAACCGAGACACAATATTGTAACTTCCATAATAGCTTAAACTAAAGCTTACAAGTAACATTATCATGTTTCATCCAGCTTCATAGCCCGTAAACTAGGTTAAAAGTCTAGTTCTAATGAGAGGCATATTAAAAGTTTAATGTCCCAGCCGACCAGCACGTTCCTCTTAAAGTAAAAATAAACGTAAATCTTTTAAAGTATCTAGTTATTTCATTAGTGCGCTAAATTAAACGTTCAGTTAGAATAAATAATGTAAAAAAATAATGAAATAATTGTCTACGTTTTATTAAATTTAATGAGATACAATTTATTAAATACTAGTAGACTCGGCCAAGCGTTGCTGTGGCTAAGGTTTTTGTTACAGATATTAAATAGTATCTTATGTGAAACGTTGGTACTTTCAACACAGCGCGGCGCCATCTGTTAGAATTGTGATTTGTGACTGTCAAATAATAACAGACAAATAATTAGCAATAAATTAAAATTGCGACTATAATTTGAGATTTAAACTATCCTATCTCTCAAGTTGGATCGAACTGCACATGGTGTGCAAATTTGATTGATATCGGTTCGGTAGTTTAGGAGTCCATTGAGGACAAACATTGTGACACGAGATTTATATATATTAAGACTTTCGGACCCGACCGACGTTGTTCTGTCTTAACTATGAATATTGATTTCAAATTGGTATAATTAAAACATTTCTGAAACCAAGTGTTTATTATTCTAATGCTTTATGATATACAACATTTTTTTGTTTGTTTTATAATTATCTTATATGTGTAGGGTCAGGATGGCCTTCATCACAACTCATCTTGTGTGCTGTATGTGGGTAAGTAGGTAGGCAGGTGGGCGTAAGCAGAAATATCACAAGTCCTTGTTACAATTACGGTTGTTTAATCAGCACAGGGTTTATTAATCGAACTACACAGTCAAATGAGCAATGTACAGTCTAAGCAACACGACATCAACTTAATTATAACACTTCATTAAACTATCACTAAGTTGCAAAGCGATTCGTCACAAGCGTGGTGTGCGAGCGCCGTCTCGAACAACAGTGTCCCAAGACGGCCGCTCTCACAACCATCGACAATGACGCTTCGCCAGGCTGACTTTGACAGCTAAAAGTCAACCTGATGTCTGACGTCGACAGATGCGCCGTCACGGCCGGACTGACATTCGACCGTCCTCGGGCGATTTTCTACGACAGTGAGTTGCAATCGTACATAGTCCGTTCGGCATCCTGACAGATGACTAGTTACAATGCGCTATGATACTTAAGACTTAAGGCAAGTGTCTCGCTACAATTAAGCCGGATGACACAGCCTCGTCACTAAACAGCATGCAGGCTAACTGTTCATAACTGGTACTATTAGACAAGTCAATCCTTTGGAGGATGTGACCCGGACGACAATATTCGTCTTACCATAATCATAATCTGCAAAACATCCAGAACAAGTCAGTCAACTTAAATGACTCTGACTTGGACGACAATATTCGTCTTACCATAATCTGCAAAACATCCAGAACAAATCAGTCAACTGAAATGACTCTGACTTAGACGACATATCACACAGTCTCACAGAACAAAAGCACAGAGACAAGTCAGTCTGGTACTGACTTGGACGACACATTTCGTCTCATAAAACAAAAGCACAGAGACAAGTCAGTCTGGTACTGACTTGGACGACATATTTCGTCTCATAAAACAAAAGCACAGAGACAAGTCAGTCTGGTACTGACTTGGACGACATATTTCGTCTCATAAAACAAAAGCACAGAGACAAGTCAGTCTGGTACTGACTTGGACGACATATTTCGTCTCATAGAACAAAAGCACAGAGACAAGTCAGTCTGGTACTGACTTGGACGACATATTTCGTCTGACTATTTGGCAGGAAAGAGATTCCTACAGGTCGCTCCACTTACCTACGACTATGAATCGTCTTGTTCTGTATGAATTTCAGTTTCATGCAACATTTCCCAAGTCCCAAGTCTCAGGATCTGAGCATGTACTGAGAGTGTCCGATCCTGCTGTGAGCGTCCTCGAATCAGCGGAAACAGTGTTTGAGCATACGGTCAAGGTGTCAGAGTTATCATTGTCATGATTTGAATTAGTTATACTTACTTCATCTTCCGACGCCGTCTCGGCCTCATCACAATTTAAAAGACCAGCAGCCACCTCCATTAAACCGACACGTCCACGGGGCACTGCGCGCAAATTCTCGTGAAAGCATTTATAAGCTCTCTGAGAACCATTTAAACTTTTAAGTTCGTAGCGATCGTCCCCAAGTACTTCCACTATAACCCATAGACCTCGAAACCTCCCATCCAATCCTGTTTTATTCCGTTCACAACCTTTAATAAATACGAAGTCCCCCTTAGAGGAAGGTCCTACTGTGGCCCGACCACGATTAAACCGAAGGGTATCAAATGCAGCAGCTTTACAAATGTTAGGTGATGCATCAGTTCTTATCGAATCCAATCTAAGCGGACCTCATGACCAGCGCTCAACCCAGAGATTCATAAAGAATTAGAACGAATTCCAAACACTAGTCCCGACGGTGAGCACTTGGCAACGGAAGATTTAGAACTATTGAGAGCAAGTTGGACGCTACCTAATTCGTCACGCCACGCCCCGTTAGGGTCGTCTTCAATGACAGCAAGGAGGCTCCCCAGAGCACGCGTCACTCGTTCAACTTGGCCGTTTGCCCTACTTGTACCAGTCGCGATGAAATGGAGACCCATTCCTTGCTCCTGACAAAAGCTCTTAAAATCTGAGCCAACGCAGCAACGACGCTGATCTGCGATGATTCTTTTCGGGGCTCCAAAAAGACACGCTGCTTTTTGTACGGCATATTTTGCACTTTTGGAATCAACTGACAAAGCATGTTCGAGCAAAACGTATTTGGTAAAGGCATAGACCGCTACCGAGCCACACTCCCCTCGGTCACTCCTCCCGCTCAGCCCCCGCTCAGCCCCCCCAAAAATCTATGTGAATCGTGCGCCAAGGCACGGATACGTTTGGAATCGAATAAAGCCTGAACAGGCTGAGCACCCGATGGTCCTTTCGACGCCCTACAAATGATACACGAATCTATAAATTTACGTACACATTTAGACATATTGGGAAACCAACACCCTTCACACAGCCTGTCCAGAGTTTCGTCCCCGCCCAAATGTTGCTACTCATTGTGGACATGACCAATTAACGTCCAAATAAGAGACCGTGGAACCACATGTAGCCATGAAACCGCTTCGTTACGAGTAATCTTCCTGTAGAGTATACCATCTCTAACGCCATATGTTTGACCTACTGTTTCGGGGAAGCTATTATCATTATGTTTTGCGATAACATCCTGAACCTCTGCGTCACACCTCCGTCCAACCGACAGCCAGCCCCGATGCAGCCCAAAAAATTGACAGTTTCAGGCTTTACAGGAGTGATAGGAACAACAGAATCTGACAGTGGATCTCGGGACAGGCAGTCAGCACGCTCCATCTTAACTCCCTCGCAGTATATAATATCAAAATCGCAGGCCCGCAAACAAGCCTACCATCGTCAAACGCAAGGCGCCAGGTCCCCTCCCGATTTTGACGCCTTGAGTGAATTGCAGTCGGCAACCACAACAAACCCCCCACCATACAAATAATGACGAAAATGCTCTACAGCTCTTACGACCGCCAAAGCTCCCAACTCGTGCGAATGATAACGAGATTCCGCGTCAGATGTACGGCGGCCATAACACTCTACAACGTGCTCCGCTCCACATCCTTCTGAGCCAGCATCGGCACGCACCGGAAGCTCTGGGCCGAACACAGTCAGCACCCATTCGGACGCAAGAACGCCAACAATCCCGCGCCGCATCACTTCACGTTCGACAGTCCAAGCAATTCGTCCTTTAAGTTTTGTAAGAGGGCACAGGGGACCGACTATCCGTGCGAACTCATTAATGATGTTGTAGATTTCATTAATTGGTATTTATTTCAATAGGGGCGTCAAATTTGAACACTCAATAAACTAACGATTAATAGACATATCGTTTTCGCTGAGAGTAACGCTAAGGCCGGGGTTTTTTTTTAAAGAAGATTAAACCGTATTAAAATATCAAATTGAGTTTAGTTGTCACCTACTACATAAAACGCTAGCCCTAAAATTACACTATCAATTTCTACCATAGCTGTAATGCTTTGCTTTGAGATAAACTTTTGACCCCTCAATGCCCATAAACTGTACGTCAACTTGCTTACGTTTTACCAAGAATTAAAACCAGCAATGCTTTCTCGAAGTGATTCTTACGATAACAGTAATCATTCAATATCCTTAGCATTATTAAAGTTCCACGAAAACTGAATTATTATTCTTACTGAATAGTAATACGAAATTACGAAATAACGATAGCCTTAGAGGGATTTCCTCTATGCAGTACCGAGACAAATTACGGTTCATAGCGACGTTCAAGTGAAACAACGACTTGACCCTTTAAGATACCATAACACGTGACTCACGTGAACTATTTTCGATTTTACGTTTAGAAAAAGTTTCGAAAAAACGAACACTAATTTAGTAAGTGAATCGAGGGTAATACTCAGCAACTCAGATCGAATAAACTCAAGAGTAAATACCTGTGATCATCGCATCCATTACCTCGGCGTCGGTAGTTTCTTTTCGAATGCTCTAACAAAACGCATCCATACCGTTGTAGCGTACTCTGCATAGCAGCTCGCTTGGTCCGAAGTGTAGTTGTGCCTTTTCTGCACGTCATCCGCGTACCGTAATACGTTACCAAACGTATGGATCAGCTCCCACTTGCTTGAATGCAACAACCAGCTGTCCGCCCATGTTTAAACTCGTCCTCGTAACTACAGTATAGCCTTCACTCGAGCTTCATGTGGAGGTATCATCAGCTTCGTAATATTTTCGTCAACGTTGGCGCACCAATCGCTGATGTCAAGCGGTCTCTCATCAGGTTATAAAGGTAGCAAGTACAAGTCATGGTGCCGCCGGAAGGGGTGCACCTTCCACCGATAACGTTGCTTTACCAGTTCTCGTTGCAGCAGTCTTAGTAATGTAGGTCAAGAGACCCATTACTTGTTACATGATGAAAGTTGTGCCATTCAAAGATTCAGAAGTCTCTTGGGGCTGTAATCCCACTTCTGATGTAGGGTCAGGATGGCCTTCATCACAACTCATCTTGTGTGCTGTATGTGGGTAAGTAGGTAGGCAGGTGGGCGTAAGCAGAAATATCACAAGTCCTTGTTACAATTACGGTTGTTTAATCAGCACAGGGTTTATTAATCGAACTACACAGTCAAATGAGCAATGTACAGTCTAAGCAACACGACATCAACTTAATTATAACACTTCATTAAACTATCACTAAGTTGCAAAGCGATTCGTCACAAGCGTGGTGTGCGAGCGCCGTCTCGAACAACAGTGTCCCAAGACGGCCGCTCTCACAACCATCGACAATGACGCTTCGCCAGGCTGACTTTGACAGCTAAAAGTCAACCTGATGTCTGACGTCGACAGATGCGCCGTCATATGTATTTTATCAACATAATAACTCCGATCGAAGCATTTGTTTTAAACGATACTCATTTTTCTTACATCCTCTTTGACGATATTTGCAGCACGCATTCTGTCAATTTTATGTCAAACGCCATAAGGTTACATCAAAAAGTTTGAATTGTAAAAGTCAGGATTACTTAATATGGTGATTAAGTATTCTTAAATTTTTTAGAATTTCTCGAATTTTCCGCGCAATTTTATTATTTTTTTCTTTCGTACGAACCTTCTACTGACAATAACAAACACAACAAAAAAAGAATTAGCGAAATCGGTCCAGCTGTTCAAGCGTGATGCCCTGACCAAGGGAAATAGGGATTAAAACTATTTAATTCTAACAATTAAAACTGTATATTTGCCAATTTCTAAAACAATAATATAGAGTTCGTGCTTGTCATAACACAAACATTATCAAGACTAAAGCCAGTTAGCAACAAAGCACAAAATGCCTTTTTGAACTCGGTTTAATATCCACGGTTGGGCGAAATCGTATAATAGACAACAGCGTTTCGTTTCAATAGAGGTCAAACGTTTTCATTTAAATTGTCGAACGACACAATTACTATATCGGCTTTGTAGGTGCAAACACTAATAGCTTGGATTTTTTCACGTTTTCGAATTTTAGTATGCAATCGACGTACAGTTCATACAATGTAGTACATTTATGCCGACAATATTCTGTATATATGCTCACAACCGTAGAGTCTATTAAATATAATATACTGTTAGATAAATAAATAAAATTATACAAAGAACGTTGCAACTTAGCTATTAACGTCCGAGTTATCAGCGACTGATTTAGAAGCATTGCTTCAAGCCTTTTAGATTCTTTTAGCATATGGAAGCTTTCTTAGGTCTTGCGGCTGCACAAAAATGGCGACACATTCTTTCAATTCTGTTAAACTTTGCAAATGCGTTCGAGTCAGTATTATATTCGCTTATACAAAAACATTTTAAACAATGGTTATGGCCATCGCAACATGGTTTCGTCGTATTTTATGTCAAAAATATCATGAAATCAAACCATGTGTATGCTGTAGGATTACCTATTCAATATTAGGATAAAATTAGGTTATAAAACTTTTTGTTACATTATTGGTTACTTATATTACAAAATACTAATAAAACTGCATAAAGTCTAATATCAATATCAAACATATTATTATTTAATAATATATGCTCAACGCGCGAGAGGTCGGTAATTTGTAATTCAGTTAAGTCGGGCGTAATGGAGATTGCTCACGATTTCTTTTGCATAAATTGAGATATTTTTAGAAACGATAATGTTATAATCCCCGCCTAAAAACCTTTATGAAACGGGTAATTGATTGCAAAAAAAGTGTTGCTGTGGCGCGATGATGATGATGGCTTTAATCATCTTAATAGTTTAAATTGCACTAGTAACACAAAATTTTATTGAAAAGTATGTTCAGTAACTAGTTTAATAGTCGAAATTCGATTAAATAGAATAATAATTTCATGACATATCTGTTAATTAGGCCGTATAGATATCTATCATTTACGGAGTGATTTACGTTTTCCAGGTGGTGGTAGCAGCTGGTGAATACACGACGGGCAGTGCCTGGCTCTCTGAAGAGAAGTTGCTGGAACAAGCTCGTGACATGTGGAAACGTCTGAGTGACGAGCAAAAAGGAGCATATGGGGAAGATTACTTTGAACAAGCTCTTAGGAGTCTTGAGAAATACACAAAGAATGCAGTAAGATTATTATCTGATTCTATGATATATTATTATCTATATTATTAATCAACTATTGTTATTTAACTCACGGACTACGTACTAACTTAGCTTTTACATAAAAAGCCGGCCGTTTTTCTTATAAAACCCGTCAAGGTTCAATCCGGCATAGCAGGCGATTTTGGGCAACTCAATACTTTATTCAAAGTTACCAGTCTGGTTATTTCCATATACCCCATACAATCAGGCTAACTATCTAGGCACTATTTTTAATGTTTATACCAATAAATATGATGTATAATAACCGACTCACGAGAACAAAGAAAAACAATACTCTGTTCTTGCGGTACGTGTTCGTTTAATGTAGAACAAAATCTTAAGTATCAACCATCAGTGGCTATGCCTTGTCGTGAATGTATCGCGCGCTGTCAACGGATAATGCCACTATTTTCATTATCAACATTTGTATGATTAAATTAGCTCCCTTCTTCATTATTCAGATGTTGTTGTTGTTATTTCGCAACTTAAAGCAATAAAGACCAATAAAAATAATAGATGCTTGCAAGAAAATCGAAGTTTTCGCTAAATGCAGTATTACTCCTGAGCAATCTTACACAATTTTTTTATTATTTTAGCAAACATTTAGAGAGAGAGCTTCGCAAATAAAATTCTGTATTAATGTAACATTACGTATCTTTCAATGGGAATCTGTAATAAGTCTAAAACGAAAGTTTTTAATATTTGATATAACAATCTCAGAGCTTTTGAAGTTTTGAGATGAACCCTTTTATAATCTCTTTCGAATCAAGCTCTTTGTTTTAAAATGTCAAGAGCAAACGTGATAAGCTTTTTATCTCAAAATAGTTCGTAATTTATGTAGTTATATAAAATTAAGCTTTGTATTTGCAGTCTAAGAATATTCTTTAGGCGTGTTCAAAGTTCAAGGTGACAAGGGGAGTCTCACCGTTTGAAATTGAATTTCACAAATAATGAACAACATTTTCTTAACTATACCTTATTTCTAAGAGATACTTTTTTGAATATACAGTAATTGAATCCTTATGTAAATTCCTCAAACTTTTAATACGCATACGATTTTTAATTATGCATATTAACGTTCTTTGAATTCTCAATTCCAAAAAATTAGGACAAATTTCACAATTTAGTATGCAAGAACGAAAACGAGCCAGGAAAATTTAATTTGGGAGAGGAAAGAATAATTGGGTGAGAGGTTTGTTGATTGAATGGAAATTGAACTTTGATTTACCGATTTAACCACAACATATATAGTGAAAACTCGTTTTGGCACTTTATTATTTCAATTGTTTCTATGATGCTAATTTCAATTTGTGACATTTTAAACTACGCAATTTTGACGTGTGGGTTTTTAAAATCATAATCAAGTTATTATCAACAATAATTAGTATTTTCGGACTAGGGTATTAAAGTTGTGTAAAATAAATACTACATATTAATGCTTTTGAGATTTTTAATTTTGCAATCGACATAACAATCTCTCGAATGGTGAAGGATAACACACAAACAAAGGGAAACCGGCTTGCCTTAGACCCAAAAAGTCAACGGCGTGTGTCAGGCATAGGAGGCTGATCACCTACTTGCCTATTAGATTGACAAGTGATCATGAAACAGATTCAAAAATCTGATGCCCAGACCTAAAAATGTTGTAGTGCCACTGATTTTTTAAATTCATTTTTAAGCAATTTAACTTAGAATGTTGTAATGATAAATAAATAATAATGGTAAATATTAATCAAAACTTAAATAAACATAAAAAATCTAATGTCTAGTAATAGACATCATTCGATACCTCCGACGATAAAATAGTGAGAACAGGTCTGGAAAAAAGTGAATTGAAATAACAAAATTTAAATAGTTTCTCAGAATACATTTACTTTTTTACATTTAGATAGAGTGCAATATCTATTATTCATTATTCAAAATAAACGATTATTAAATCGTGAGTATCACTAAGCTATAGTGACAGTAACAACTTTAATATAAGTAAGAAACGTTTCAAATTGTAAATTACAAGGTAGTTATGCAGTAAGTGTGAAGATCGCATGTGTATTGTAAGCGGAAATTGCGCTGCGATGCAGCTGTAATTTAGCGACGACATTTTACTCATACAGCTTGTGAACCTTGCTGTAAAATGAGATATGGCAAATTAAAAGGCTGGAAAGTTAATTAAGAGCTTAGGTTGACTGAATGCTTACTGCGCTTTATTTCTGTGACGTCATGAATAGAAGAATGTGTGTCGTATATATGTGAATTCAGCGAAAACTAAATTATGCCTCTGCATAAGAATAACACAGAGTCCTGCTGAGCTCGGACTCCTGGGTTCGATTTAGAAAAAAATATAAATGAAGTGTACGCGCAGAAAATGATCTACCCTTTGCTAACAAATACATAATGACCCTAAATTAAGGGTATATATTTTAATGTTCATGACAGTGGTAGTTTATTTAGTATAAGAATTATCGCCTTTCAAAATCATTTTTTCCGAAAATGGGTGTCTAAAAGCTAATATTGTGAAGTAGGAAATTGTACATTAATTAGACTTTTACTACATTTTCTTTGTACTGCAACATTAAGACATAATATATACATATTCTCGAACTATGAAAGCTCTTGTGCCGCGCATGGTAACAGATATTAACAATTTCCTCAACTCTCTACTTGAATATGATATATTTTGTTATGTTAACTATATAAGATTATGTTAAGGATTTACATTGCTAATTGATTCCTGATAATAAAGTCAATACAGTCGCATCCGTGTTAGGGATGAGTTATAAGAAAAATAGCAACAAAATCCCCTGAGCCAACTCGGCTTTATATGTACTTTACACCTCAAGATTTTTATTTAGATTCAGATAAGGAATCATAACGAACGATATCACAACTGAGTTTTCTAGAACAAGCACGTGATCTGTGGAAACGACTTTGAGACGAGCAAAAGGGCGGGTGAGAACTACTTCACAGCGTTGAGGAGTCTCCAGACTTCAACTAAGAGGGCTGTGAGTGTCTCAAACTAGGCTATACTGAGCTTGAGCTACCCTTACAGAGTAAACGTGAACGCATAGAGTACAGACGTTTTCACATTCCTTTCAATAAAAAAAAAATAGGTTTCACGGAATACGATATCTGAGTTTTTGCCACGCACCACCACTATGTGGAGCCAGCTGCCCACTGAAGTATTTCCAATTCGACTTAGGGTCCTACTAGAAAAGAGCGTACTAATTTTTAAAAGGCCGGCAACGTAGTCGCGATCCCTCTAGCATTATATATAGCAGTGTCCATGTGCGGGAGGAATCACTTACCATCAGATAATCCTCCTGCCCGTTTGGAACCTGTTCTTTAAAACAAAAATTTTTTCACATCACCGAAGATCCTTATAGTTCTTGCTTATGTATATTAAACTTAATTGAAAATATGTTTAGACATTCCACGGAACAATTTAATTGGTAGAAAAGGGAAGGATTTGTTATATACGTAGGAGATTTATTTACATGATTGAGATTTATAAAAAAAAAATATATCTGTTGATAAGGATTTTGAGGTTTTGATTGTTTATTTTTTGTAAGTATATCAATGATAAAAACTTCAGTATAGAACACGTTAAGTTCGTAATTTTAGTAAGGTTATAGGTTTACTTATGTTACCATGATAAAAATATACGCAGCCGAACGGAAGTCTTTACCGCATTGAAGCTTATTAAGATGCCAGGAAGCAAGTGTTTTGAACCAGTCAAAACATCAAGATTATGCAGTTGTATGCTAGAATGTTCTGTGGCTAGAAACGGAAATTAAACTTTGATTTAAGCCGGCTTCAACCACAATGACTGGTTTATTGTGGCAAGCATTTCGTTGTTTTAAACTTCACTAGTTTGAAACACAAGGCTATTGGGAATTGATGATAAATTTGAGTTGGTCGTTGAAAACAATTTTATATTGAATAACATTACAGCTTCAATCAAGTGTTATGAATAAATATTAAATCTTCTAACCTGGTAGGGAAAAATAGGTTCTGTATTATTTTATTGGTATTTTATTTGCATTTAATTTCACTTAATTTAATTATCGCTTTTGAGCGATCTCTTCCAGGCAAACACTGTATAAAAAATGTATTAAATTAGATAAGGTAAGCAAAAAGTGCAAAAATACATAATGCATATAGTTATAAAGACAAAACTAAACAGGAACCAAAAAAACATAACTAAAAAATGATACATCAAAAATAAAAAGTGCACATGAATCACGATAATTTTAGAATTCACGTCAGTTAGAAGTACGGAAGTTAGGGATACGATTTGGACAGGTAATGTTTGTAGAGTAGAAATTTGAAGGAAGATAGAGAAGGAGCTAAGCGAATAATGTATTATTATTATAATAGCTTAATTATCCCAAAAAATAATTTTAACTGACGACGGCGTCCCGATATATTAAAGTTATCTCGTATTGAATAATTGAAAACTAGATTGTCATCAAGCTAACCTGACCCTGTCAAGACTTATCTCAAAATTGAAATAGCTATTCAGTAAATTAGGTTTCGTTTCAAGCTATACAACGTGGACTAATTCAACGTTTTGATTGAATAAAATTCCAAAGTCTACGTATTTTCAAATATATGTTAAGGACACGCTGAGATTTTCTTGAATAGTTATTCAATTAAAAGCTTTTCAAAGCTCTATATTGCGCGTTTAATTATTTGAATTATAATACGCAGCGAGTAAATAAATTGACGTACAAATTACGAGAAATAAATATTATGTTTCAATTACAGATGCATAATTTAATAATGTATCCGTTTCATTTTAAATGTTTCGTATTCATATTTGTAGCAATTAATTCAAAAATTTAACACTTTATTTTTTTATGGGCGAAATTCAAACTTCAAGAAATGTGTGCCCTATGTACAAAACCTAACCGTAACCGTATCTAGGTTTTACATTGTATTAAAATATTTAACACTAGCAACGTGTACTTAGGTGTATCTAGGTTTTTCATTGTATTAAAATATTTAACACTAGCAACGTATACTTAGGTGTATCTAGGTTTTACATTGTATTAAAATATTTAACACTAGCAACGTATACTTAGGTGTATCTAGGTTTTACATTGTATTAAAATATTTAACAGTAGCAATGTAAACTTAGCTGTTCCATCCCAACTGACCTGGGTTGTCCTATTGCATCATTAGAGGCAGTGTGTTATTTAAAAAACTGTCTCTTCAACAGATATTCATTATCATTACTTTTTTATAAATCTCAAAAAATCCTTTCATTTTCCATTAATTAAATTGTTACGTGGAATGTCTAAACATATTTTTCAATTAAGTTTAATATACATAAGTAAGAACTTAAGATAAGTAAGATTTTCGGTGATATGAAAGAAAATTTGCGTCCTCTAACAAATGTTCAGCAAACGTAACATTTCAATGGACTTAGGGTGGGTTGCATCAACAAATTTTGACAGACACGTAACCGTTAAATATGGCGCTAACGAACGTTAGACAAAAAAAGTGTTGATTCACCATCTATGACAGCTTACGTTCGTTAAAAAGTTACGCTTACGTTAACCAGTGCTTGAACCATTGGTAATCGTCAAATTTTGGTTTGTAACTTCGTAGTTTATACTTCCTAAACTCTGTTTCCTCTGAATTTAATATTAGAGATGGTTTGATTAATAATTATTTTGCAAGGTATCTTAATATTACGATTATTTTTGACTTCAAAAAATAAATTGCAAATTTAATATTAAAGATGTCTTATATTTCAGATTATAACTTTTTTATGGCGTGGGTGTATGGGTGCTATTGTGAAGGACTAACATATTCTATACTGTTTATATTGCTTATTGCATGCCTTTGGTAAAGAAATAAAATATTTGACAAAAATAATATGCCTTTACTAACTGAATTACAGCCTACAGATTTTATTAATTTAGACCAAAAGTTAACTTCATTGACAACAAACAGAAAACTAGTTTTCTGTAAATTTAATTTTATTCTAATTTGTGAGACTATGTAAGTTTAATTATTATTATTTTGCAAGGTATATTAATATTTAGATTATTTTTAACTTCAAAGAAAACAAATCTCAAATTATAATTTTAAAGCTGTCTTATTTTCAGATTATAACTATTTTATGGTATGGATGTGAAATATGGTGAAGGATTAACATATTATATACTGTATAGTATATTGCTATTGCATGCTTTTGGTGGAGAAATAAAATGTTTGACAAAAATAATATGCCTTTTTATTACCGAATTTTACATTAGAAATGGCAGTTTCATACAATCTTACATCCCTTTAGTATATCTTAATAGTAAGTTATTTTTTTTCTTGTAGTTTAAAAATGATTTCATCGTTCTTCCTCTTCTCATTTAGATGTTGAACACGCAACTCAAAAATTTCTGTTTCATATTTATTATCTGAAAGGGCATTAAATTCTGCATGAATCGCACTCCATGCCCTCTTTTTTTGCAAATTCTTAGTACTGTCTGTCTTTTTATGAAATAATATGTGTTTATGTTTTTCTATTAAATTTCTAAATCTGTCCTTCTCTTCTTTTCCAAAATTTACCGAACGTTCTCTGAAAGTAAATGAGTCACGTAAATAAATACACTTCTAACTATATCTCTCAATATAATATATATACTTTGCGCATATACAATTCATGCAATATAATAATAAATTAATAGCTTTATACTTACTTTGGCGAAAAGGTTTCCATTATTTATATTAAAATTAAACACTTTTTAAAATTATCCTTTCGTACAAAACAATAAACATCGATGTCAAACTTGACAGAATGTTTCAAATGACATTGTTTTTATTAATGTTGTTATTACTAAAAAAAATTCCTATAAAACATTTGGTCAAAATAGCGTTACGCAAACAGGCAACCCCATTAACAATGACGAACTCATTTTTTAACAATGAAGCAACGCTAACAAGTTAACAGACGTTAAAGTTCATACGAGTCTGTCAAATTTTAACGAACGTAAGTAACGATAGCAAATGGTTTGAAACAACCCACCCTTAATTGTCATAGTGATTGGATGCATGGAATGACGTATCTTGTCGCGCGATCACTTGACCATTTACAGTCAAACGCTATAGGCCATCATTTCGACTGTCATGACAACTGTAAGAAGCAGTAAGATCCCTTTATGGATATTTCAATAATAGTAATAATATGGATATTTCAATAATGGATTAATATTCATCCACTTATTTTGTGCTAAATTAAAAATACTTAAAACGTCATCATAAAAGGTAGGTTTAAACATAACGTCGCACTGTTTTCTTTATACTAAGTCGGCATTGTTGTCACGTTATGAAGAACTGCATTCTATAAAAGCAGTGACTCGTCTCAACTTACAAAACACAAAACAGAACTCTATTCTTGTTTTCTTGGTGAAAATTGCAAGAAAATAAGAAATAAGTTGAAATACGTGTATAATATATAATATAATAAATGCAATGCAATGGAAAATAATAAATGCGGTAAATAATTATGTCACTGCGTCACACAAGTACGGATCTGATAAAAACCTCATTTAAAATTTAGTTATGAAATAATTGATAACTCTGGCTCAATATATTCCGTGCATATTGTATGAGCTCGTAAATGGAAACAGAATTATTAAATCATATTTCTATTAGAGTTTTAAACTGTTATTAATAGATTGTAACCTATAAGGGGCCATACAAGAATTAGACCGCTGAAAAAGAAAAAAGGAATCTAAATTTCTTTTTTAAAATCAATTTTTTTTTAAACTCATACTAACACAACTAATACTAATATTAAGGAATGCAAACTAACCAATTGTTGTATTAATAAAGCTTTAATAATAATAATAATACTAGTTAATAGATTTTAGTAGTTTCATATAGTCTCCACGCTAGTAAAAAAAACTAATAAAATAAAATAATTTATCGATTAGTTATCATCCAGTGATGCTACAACAAATTAGGTCTTGGCCTCAGAATCTCTCTTCGATGCAATTTTTTACTTTGATGTTAAAAGTTTGATACTTAAATATTTATGTTTAATCCCAAATTTGACCACTTGTTACTTCACTTTCATGCTATGATATGTAAGTAGTTACATGAAAATATATTTCATCTTTTAAAAACTTATTTTCATTTAGAGCATTAATTTCATATATCTTTACATGATATTTTGCAAGAGATAAAAAACAAAAACAAAATCTCTGAACAATTTTGACGAAGAATACTTTTGTCTCTATGTATGATCTATATGACAAGTACGTACGCACATAACACATTACAGTAGATATAGGAATTTTACAATGATATGACTTTTTACAGGATGTGGATCTGACAGCTGTCACTCGAGCGCTAAGTGATGGCGTTACACGCACTTTCCCGCTTGCCCGCTACACTCCAGTCTCACCCAGGGAGAAACTCAAGTCCATTCTAGCTGAACATATGCCTCGATGCCTTTACGAAGGGTTATACACCGACTAATTATTGAATCGAACTCTGGAATCATTAATGGCTACCTGAATAGCAAATAATTCTGTCCGAAAACATGAATAGGCCTACATTTTCGTTATTGAATATCAGCCAAATTGAATGAAAATAAAAACTATATAAATTATTGTTAATTTTCGATTAATTTTAGTTAGAACGACGAAGAATGAATTTGTATTTTTAAATTATAATATTCTAAGCGAACGCCATGTTATACTAAAATTATTTGTAATTATTTTCTCGTAACTATAATAGGTGTTTAAGAAATCCCAAAAAAATTATAAAATGTCGAATAAATCAAGATTTTACTTTGAAAATTTCAAATTCTATACCACGTTACTTTAATTAGTAAAATGGTTTTCAAGGGGCGCTAAAACCCTGCAATTGCAATAACTGCATTGCGCGTTGCCCTCAAAAGCTCGTTCTCAATACTTCGCAACAGGAATAAATATAAAGCATCCTCATAGTATAAACTATTGCAATTTCCTCTGCACTTTAATAGATATCGAACATTCTGTAGAAAATCACGGAATTCACTGCGTAGCACTTCTTAGAATCCTTTACGCCTACGTGGAGCGATTTGTATCTTTATAACATATATAACATATATACATTAAATACTTCCATGAGGCGTTAACACTTAAAGTATTAATTTTCAGTCCGTCTAACATGTTACTTATTTCTTACTTACGTCTTCGCTAACCCTAAAAATATTCATGACATTTATAAGTCACATGGCCAAAGTTATATTATACTAGCTGATCCAGCAAACGTCATTTTGCCATGTATATCATTTATAATAAAAAATAGGGGTTGATCGTAGACGGGTGAAAATTGGGGGTTGTATGTATTTTTTAATGCTGTATCATAAAAAAAATATCTAAAAATTAAAAATAAAATAATAATTTAGGGGTGGACTACCCTTAACATTCAGGGGGATGAAAAATAGATTTTGTCCGATTCTCAGACATACCCAATATGCACACAGAATTTCATGAGAATCGGTCAAGCCGTTTCGGAGGAGGTTAACTACAAACACCGCGACACGAGAATTTTATATATTAGATATAGCTTTATGCGATTATCTCAAAATACATCAAACAATATGCACTGGTATTGCGATTTAACCTAAAATTACGCACCACGTTTAAAGATGAATGTCAAAAAAAGAATCGCGCGTGACTTCTATGCGGACGTATTTTAAGACCAAATCTGACGTTTTATAGAAAACTTTGCTGCAACTAGCTTTTTATGTATATACGCGAATCGTTTACTGACGACTACATAATAAAATATAGGTAACATTTTACTAAAGTATGGTCAAAGTATTTAAAGCTTGATAAAATATGTATTTGTGTATTACTTAGAAAAATAACGTCCCTAGCATTTAAATTACTGCTTGAATAGTTAAACTAACGTGAGTCGAGCCGCGCTAAATGGGTGTTACTTATTAATGCGAGCAATTAAATTGTTCTTGTATAACAAATGAAGCCTTTCCACACCGCAGCTATTGTAATATGTAAATGTAATAAGCTTTGACCTTGTACTTTGACATGTATTAATTATGTACATTGAAGCTCATACATCATGGATGTGCTTAAAACTTTTTTGGACAGTAAAATATAATATAGAAATTGGTAGTTAAGTTTTGAATTTACCTTTCTATACACAACAAATTAGTAATAAGTATTGTCGACGCAATGAGTATAAAAGCCCACAATTTCCTCGTAAAAGCTAAAACTGTAGTTCAACGTTATAGCTTCGCAGACGTAAAATGTTTATTTATTGACGTGTCGTTTTTTATGTCGTATTCCTTTATCATTTGCATATGAATGTACTCTCACTTTAACAACCCTTATCGCTGGAGTGCCATACATTTTCATTTAGACGTATTTTATCGAAGTTTTACGTTCAATTCTTGTTTATTGAGCGTTTAACTTATGTAGTTGTGTCACTTGAATCATTACTTTTTATTAAGGTTTCTCAACAATTTTTTTTAATGTTTATCTAATGTATTTTAGTTATATCGTCTGTTTTTTTAGTTTGTATCATTTTTTTATAGCAATATGGTGATTTTAAACGTGAGTTATAAAATTATAAGATTTTACATCGGTCTCTGTAATTAATCTTAACTGTTAATTAATGTGTCAGTCACACGAGAGCCACACACAGATGTTAAATGTTATTTACATAATATTTTATGTATTTATGAATTTAACAATATTTTTTTTGTAAATAAGTTAAAAAAAGTATTTAGAACGAAATAAGGAGTGGATTTATTCTAGTCTAGTCAACATAGCTGTGTATAGCTTATACATAGAGTGCCTATAGGACAAATAAAAAACAGTATGCTTTACTGAGAAACATATACAAATATACATATATTGGATTTTTGCTACGTGTGTCCACGAAAAACCCTACATTCGCTGCATAGTGCACGTATCTATATCATAGCTGGAATATTGCAATAGAATTGTTGTAGTGTTGGACAGAAAAAAAATATCTGCCACCTACAGGCAGAGAGCCGCACAATTTTGTTCACTTTACAAGAATTACACAATTCTTACTTAACAATTATCACGAGTATTAACCCCATTGTAGTCTAGCTTTACAATAAACGTGTAATGTCTCCTATTTTTAATTATTTTCTTGAATAGTATGCTCATTGTTGTGGATCTTATTTTTTTCCTTACTTTGCTAAGCTTTCTCATCGGTAGCATAATCTGTTTTCATTAAGACTTGTTTTCATCTCTTGTTTTTTTAATGACAAAAGCTTAAAGCAACATTATAGTCGACGTTACATAGAAAAATGTTTTCTAATGATGAATAAACAGTTAGAAATAATTTTTCAAAATAACCAAAATCAATGTGTCAAGTTACTTTTAGTTTTTACTTAAAAGGGTTCCCTTACACATTATAATGAATTGTTGTCAAATAAATAAACACATATTTTTATTCTTGAATTTATACTTCTTTTGGCGCGTTACGGAAAAATTATGAGAGTAAATTTTTACAGGGCGCGCGCGCTCCTTCACAAAAAACTGAATACCTGAAGTTAGCTATTTTAGTTTTTTCTATTGTTAGTGTCGTTTTTTCTACAAACATAGTATACAATTTTGAAAAGATTTTTAACTTGTTACGCCAAAGAAGTATAACTTCTAACGCGTGTACACACACACGTTATTTTTTTAAATTATAAGTCAATGTATGTGCTTTTGTGTTTTACTTGTTATATTCAAACTAAGATATCCCGTCTAGGTGATTTTCGGAAATACTGAATTCTTAATACATTTGAAAGAAAGTAATTTTAAAAATGTACCACGTCTCTAACTTATAGGCTGACCTATTTTGATACTAGTTCACATTTAAATATGCATTTAAATTTGTATCCAACATCTGCCCGCATGTTAAGTTGTGTGTAAGTTTTGTAAATTTATGAAATAAATAAAATAAAATAAATATGTCGTTTTCGTCGTCGCAGCGTTTATTTATCTAGTTTAAATAGATATAAATAATCAAGTTTACTTAATTTGTATTTACAAATTACTTAATCTACAAAGTAATAATAAAAATGATTAAAAGTAAAATTAAAACAAATTTAAAAAGTTTGGTCCCTGTGACCTTTGACGCTGGCAGCATTTAAAACAAAATATTTGTCTCATTTTATTTCACACAAGAACAATAAAAAATACTTCAGAAATATTGACACTAATTAATGACACGACAAATTTACCACCATCATTAGACATGTCTAAGAAACTTGTTTATAACTAGTCTGTAACGAAATATGGACGTCGACTTAACCCTGGCGGCAATCGGTGGAAAATTACAAAGTTAGTGACGCTAAAATTTTATCTTGACAAGACAGTATGAAGTTTCGCAACTTTACTAGTCTGACAAGATATAAAAAAATATTACTAGGTCCGCTGTGGTGAGAATGTAGGTAATGTAAGACGTAACGTGTAGTTTTTTTGAGATTGAACAAACGGACGTAGTAAAATGACGTATCATGTCCCTTATCATCATGTATTGTACTACAAAATATGATCAACTACCACAATTAAATGCACAAATGCTTCATCTTTCATTTTACCTTTTCGCCCCAATATCTCTTTACTTACCAGAGATGCTACACTCCCATATATTACATTGCTACGTATGTTTTTTTTTGTATCACAGGAAAGCAAAATATATAATAATATAATTAAACCCATGATCATGGAAGGGCAGACATATATCCTTTCCTCTTTAAGGCAAGTCAGGTCAGCTTTTACCAGGCTATCAAACTTAAAATAACTTTATTTATATAGGTAAACAAGTACACTTATGAACGTCAGAAAAGAAGTTAAATTAATTGTAAAATTATTTACTATTTGTTCGCAAGTCAAGGACGAAGAGCGGGCAATATGCAAAATAATGTTAATAAAAAAAATACGTTTATTATGGGATATAAGATATAGGTATCAAATATTCCAGGTCATTATTTGAATCGATAGACATCCCAACTCATGGGCAAAGAAGACAGAGGGTGTAGGCCGAGAGAAAAAGCCGGCGTAAAAAACTCTCGATACTGTTTTAAAATAGCAAATCATCATACAAAATGACTATGGCAAACAAAACATATTTTAAAACAAATATCGCAAATTAATTAAAAGCTAGTCATAGGCCCTTTTATCAATTAGATAATCGTTAACTTTATAGTAAGCCTTATAAATGTATTAAAGAAAAGCTGTGTAGATTTTCTTCATAGATTTCTTAAATTTATTAAAAGGCAGAGATAAAAGAGCCTCTGGAATTTTATTAAAGAAAAGTATCCCTTTCCCCAAAAAATGAATTATTAACTTTAGAGTATCGAAGAAGCAGAACTACGCACGGAGGAGGCCTGTATATTGCAATGAATATACAGGCCGCTGTAAAATATAGCGTTTTTTATAATATAAAAGATAAGGCTATATCAAACTTCTTGTAGTGTTCCAATGTCGTGTAATCAAATCATATTATTTGAATTAGCCACAGATTAAGCTTTCTAAGTGAATGTTCTTAATAATTATAATCTTCTTTTGTTTGTTAGCTTAATATTTTTTTCTTAATCGTTCGTTCTAAATTTAAATGACAAAACAATAAACAATTTTGTTTAAATAAAATTTCCTTCACATGATATTCATAAGTTCAGTGCTAAATACAAGACTTAGGTAAAGCTTTAAAGCGAGCCGACGCGGACGTCTACATACTGACCTAGTTCAGCACTTCGGGAAATTGCGAGTTATAAATCTTATTAATTTATTAGCTTTAGTTTTAATAATAATTTGCGAGGGTTAGAGTTAGTTATTTTTGGTCAAATAAGGACAATTTTCAATAGAAATATTTAATTGGTACGCCAAAAAAACGTATAACGAATATTTTTTTTTTGGATATGGCTGTGTTAAGATGGAATAATAAAAATAAAACAAAATATAATACAAATTATAAAATTCGTTTTGTTACCAAACAGATTTCCAATTAACAGATTTTTTAAAACCTGTACGTCAAATGAAGTGAATAAACCATTGAGTTGACAAATAAAATTCCGAAAGCTCATTTTAAGAGTAAAATGAAATGATTCAATAAGCTTTTATTCATCTATGATATCAATAAACTCTCGCGTTTCCTTTGATATCTCGAAAGGGGAAGCAAATTAATACTTAACGATTAAACCTCTTGTTACAATACAAAGTTGTTTGTCACCTCTGATTAGAATCTTACAAATAAGTTTAAATAATTCGTTAAAAAATAGATCTATTTTTTTCTCGAAATTGTGGCAGTAGGACTTTGTTTCTACTGCCGAGAGCAATTAAATTGTTGATATAGCACGAGTGCTTGTTTTTTTTATAATTTCTGTTTTTTGTTTTTAATGAGTATATCCAAACAAATAATGAAAACTGCCCGTGCGATGTCTTGACGTCATATGACTTGACTTAATGTATAACCCCTAGATGGGGCAGAGTGCGTACACAATAAGACTCCATCGCGTTCGGTATTGAGCCTCGTATTTCACCTCGCTGGTTGGGATCTCTTCAGAGTGTACGGCTTTTCCATTTCCACTTCCGTCACTTGATCTACTGGCTAATTCGGGTTGATATGGGCGATTTCATATACTTCGTCAGAAAAATCAAAAGTCATACAATAAATTCAGAATAACATCAGATAATTTTTTTGTGAGCATACCTCCTGTAATAATCTTATAGAGACGAAACCGTTAGTTTAATTGGGATCGGACAACGGGTCGTATCATGTTACGTGTTAACTAGATTAGATGGTTTTGTAGACCAACCTCAATTAAACGGCATCCCGTCGCTTGGACTTTCGTTTTACGTCATCACTAACACTATCAACCAGTATATTACTAACACTTTCAACAATAAAGTCGATTTCTCATTTAAATTTACATATATTGAAAACTGCATGAATTGTTTCGCAGCTAAGTATATAAAATGGTTAACACAGTATAAAGTGCTATACTGAATGTGCTTGATAACACGTTTTTAATTGAAGTATTTGTTACGCTTCAATCATGATTTTTTCAAACATTCAATTGCTCAAAAAATAAAATAAAATAAAATTAAATAAAACAAGCAATATTAAAGTATAATGTAGAGATGTTTAAGAGGTAATATTTAATAATAATATTACTGACCGTAATAATTTGGCACCGAAGTCTATCGCCATTAAAACAAATATTTTCCTTCGAACTCTGACAGTTGATGAAATGGGTTTCTTAACTTGCAGACACTGTGATAGAACGCCTCGTGAAACCATATCTAAGATCTAAGAATACGAACAAAAGATGGTTTAGTAAAAACAAAAACAAAAATACAAATATCTGTATCCGAAATTCATGGGCCTGCATTGAATTTTTAAGGCAGTTTTTGCCTTGCACCTCTACTATGTGGAACTACCTGCCCACTGAAGTATTTCCGAACCAATTCGACTTAGGGTCCTTCAAGAAAAGAGGTAGGTCTTAAAAGGCTGTCAACGCACTCGCGAACCATCTGGCGGCGTGTCCATGGGCGGCGCTATCACTTAACATCAGATGAGCCTCCTGCCCGTTTGCCCCCTGTTCTATAAATAAAAGAAATAAGAATTTATAATAGATTATATTAATTATAAGTTAAAAATGAGGCAACGTGACAAACCATGAAAATTCTTCGTATGTTAACTCTCTTATGATAAGAACGTGCTTTATCTGGATGTTATGTAAAATAATATCAAGCTTAATTGTAGATTATACAAAACTCCTTAAAGCTTTTAATATTACAAAAAGGCTCAATTGTTTCTTTAAAATAAGATAAACTTTGATGATTTATTATTTAACTCACTAGAGGTTTGTACCAATCAGACTGGTAAATTAAAAGCACTCCTTTCAATAAAAGAGATAATTAAAAGACAGAATTGTTAAGTAGGAGTTGTGACGAGCTCACTAATTACCTATTATAGTAACGATGAGACGTAGAACAAAACATCCAGCGAAGTGGAAATTTGCTCATCGTCAATTTCTTTTAATCCGCCAACTAATATAGCATTTCTAGACATATAAACGCAATGAATACTTTAATACTATTAAAATAAATACACTTTAATGCTGTTTTGCAGTAATTTAACTATTTGAAACTTGTATATAAATGAACGAATGAGCATATTTTAGTACATTTAATTATCTTATACAAGGTCAATCAATATAAATAAGAAACAATGTTATGTAATACTGTTCGGTGCATTTTTTTAACAGAAAGCTATTCGTAACAACTAATATTACTAAATATAATATGAATTGTTCTATATACGTCAGAATTCCATATTTTATTAATATATCCATAAACTTTTTGGGTGACATAATACGATATCCATTACTTTGCTAATGGTTGACCTTAATTACACACTAAAGGGAAAATAACCTGAAGAGGTTATTAGATATAAATTATTTTATTGTGATACATAGTCGATCAATCGGTAATCTACCTTGTACTGAATGTTTTGAGGGGCAGAGCAAACTACATGGGCCTATTTTCGGAATCGCTTAGACTGTATTTGCCTGAAAAGTATTTCAGATCTCGGAGGCATGCCCTGCTATCTGAGTGGAACTCACTGTACTCCACTAGCAGTCCCTGTTTTAACGTTTCCTCAGTTCTGCACCAGACCTGGATATGTATGTGACAGTTTTGGGAAGACAGTGAGATGAATGTATGTTTGTCTATAAGTATTTTTGCATGTTTGGCTGTAAATATATAAATCATATTTCTATAGACCTGTAATTTCTAGCATTTTGCCTTCGAAAGGTGATTTTTATGCAGATGTGACTGGAAGTTCTGGACCATATTTTACAATGCTAAAATTATGAGTCATTCTAGCCCATTGGTTAAGTACTAATTATCGTAGTTGCGTGTGTTCGAATCCCGGTTATTATTCAATAGATTTTTCCAATTATAGGTGCCTAATATAGGTGGACGTAGAAGTTAAGTTATAACTCCCAACTTTACCTGTCAATCTGTACCACAAGGAACAGTTCGGTGGTCTATGTTACACAATTTTATCTTAAAATAATAAGTACTGAGTACACACCTCGCCTCGATATCCAAACCACAAAGGAAGGAACAGAATTGGAGGATAACATTTGAATAGTCCACAATACGCACACAACATTAAAAAATTATAAAATTGGGAACTAATAAATAAAATTAGCAAAAATTAAATCAAATTCATGAGCGTCATAACTAACGTGACCAGACGTCCCGTTTTGAACGGGACTGTCCCTTTTTCCTATTATTAGTCCCGGTGTCCCCGAAATGAACTGTGGGACGCAAAATTGACCCGTTTTCAGAAAGCGCGCGAAAATTAAATAGTAGAATATAAAAAAAACGTGCCAAAAGCAATTCTTATTTGGAATGGTCACCAGCTATATTAAAACAAATTTGTACTTCTGATAAATATATTTATTAATAAAGATTTTGGGTACCTTTATTTCGTGATTCGTAACTTATATGCCAACTAATCTTTGTCTGATAATTTTTTTTTCATTGACTTCTTATTATTTGACTCAAATTAAACTTATGTCCCGTTTTGAGTCAAAGAATAAATGGTCACTTTAATCATAACCCAAGCGAAACTAAACAAGAATCAAATGTGACGATCGACCGAGTAAAAATATAATGGGTCACCCTCAACAAAGTAATAAAATAAAAATGTGTGAACGTTTATGTGTGCTTTAAGTCAACCATTATATAGCAGAAAAGTTAATTTCCTAACTATAGTAATAAAAAAAGAAAGTAAAGTAAAAGAAATAAGAGCAGTGTTGGCCTAGTGCTTTCAGCGTGCGACTCTCATCCTTGAGGTCGTAGGTTCGATCACCAGCTGTGCACTTTTTCAGCCCAGCGGGCTTTTCTTTCTATGTGCGCATTTAAAATTCGCTCGAACGGTGAAGGAAAGCATCGTGAGGAAACCGACTCCCCTTAGACCGAAAAGTCGACGGCGTGTGTCAGGCACTGGAGGCTGATCACCTACGTGCTACTTGCTATTAGATGTAGCGCCACTGATTTATTTTATTTATTAATAGTAACAAAAGGTTAAACTGACTACCCCCAAGTTAGATTGTTAGCCAATGTTAGTTAACGAACCCTTCCTATACAAAATTTTAAAACGCCAAACTTTTCAGTTTTCATTTCATTCATTAACCATATTTTTCATCTCTACTTCTGTTTCAGATAAAAATATTTTAATCAAAAGTAGAAATTTTTATTTATTGCATTAATTTGAGAGTCGATTCCGATTTTCATATTTTTATTCATTGCTAATTCAGTGACAAATTTCAATTGACTGATTTTGCAATATTTTAATTGCCTATCAACAAAAACTTGTATCAAGTATTATGAAGATGAAAAAACATTTACCTTAAACTAAGTGAGGCCAAAGGATTAGAATTATCGCTATTTTGTAGCTCTACCGTGAAGGTATATCGCGATATTTTCCTTTGCTATACAAAAACCTGTTAAAAACACACACAGCACAAAAATCTATACAGTCATATCTTTTTCATGCCGAATACAGTTAGTATAAGATTGTGTCCGATCCGATCTCGCTCATACCATATGTCAAAAATCTTAGACTTATGGCCCATTTACATGATGCCATTTTCTTGTACATACCAGAGCAATAATTGAATGCAATAAATGAAGCGCAATAATTGCCGTTCAAGAATTGTATGCAACTGTTTACACTTGAAAACTTGAATGCAATTATTGTATTCAAGTTTTGACAAGGAAATAATTGGACATGCCTTTTGTTTACACCAATGCAACTATTTTAAGGAGATTATTGCTTTCAAGTTTTGACTTGTCTAAACACAGGCTTGTACGTGCGTATACCATTTAATGGCGCTTTCGTGCAAGTATTGCACGTATTTGCGCTGACAAATTTTTCATTCAAGTCTTAAATATTTTAGAAGAGTGTTGGAGTTTGAATATGTAAACATTAATGTAATAATGGCAGGCAACACTTGTCACATGTAAAGAAAAAGTTTTAGTTTAGAATATAAAGAATACCTGTTTGATTTTTATATAAAAAGATTGTTTCTGTTTTTTGTTTTCAGTACTTCTATTCTAGACGCGGACAGTGTAACATCTTTGGCTCTTTATAAACATAAATTATTGTTTTTTAAAATAGACCCTCACCACCAGAGCTCAGTCTTTTTAAAAGATTAGAACCATCCAACAGAGAGGTATGAATATGAGTAAAAAGGTGTTTAAATTCGAACTGAATTAATAAAGTTCATTGAGATTTATCGCAGTCATGAGTGTTTATGGGATACCGAAAATGTAAATTATAAGAACCGATGTACGTAATGCTTTCGTTCACAGGAATTTGAAGTTGACGGTTTCGGACCGAAGGAAATAAACAAACAAAATAAAAAAAATAAACTAATTTAATTTAACACACCCTCACTCACTGTACTCATTTGCAAATGAAGAGATAATTGCGTACAAGAATTGCGTAAGAAATTATTGTACGTGCTGTTTACATCAATAATAGTTTTGAAAGGAAACTTTTCCCATTGATCAAGAATGTTACGTTTTGTTTAGACCATACAACACATTAATTGCGTCGACATAATTGTATGCTACAGGCAAGAAAATGGCATCGTGTAAATGGGCCTTAAGACACAGCTTGCAAGGTCGCCTCTGAATGTCAAAAAGTCAAATCATTTATTAATGTAGGTAACACAATGTACACTTATGTCAAAAAAAGAAATATACATTAAATGCTTCTAATTTTACATTTACTGCCAGTTCTCAAATCAAGGGCGTCGAACGGAAGAGAAGAACTGGCAAAAACCTCTCCGCCACTCTTTTTAATCGCTAAGTTTTATATACACATCGGTTGTATGGAACTATTACACCATGTTCCACATGACATCTTAAGTAATAAATAATAATAAAATAAATTAAAAATAAAGATTTGTCCTCTATCAGCAGGAGGCATGGTGAAATAGGAGCACGCACTTACATTCTCGTGTTACCCTACAACAATCACATTACGAAATTATTATAATTTAAATTAGTTTAATTCCGTATTGGAATTACGCTTTATACGATAGTGTTTAATTATGACGAAATCCCTGGCGGGTTTCGAATTCATTGAATTCATCAATTCACCTCACCATAAACACGATCTCAACAAACATTATAATTATCATTCCTCCCGATGTGTATCGAATAATATTCCCAAATGGATTGATCGCTCCAACAACCAGTATTGAGTGATCGGTACATTTAAAAGGGGAATTATAATGGAATTTTTTGAAAAATTATTACGTGGCAACGCGTAGGCCTTAGGGAAATAAAGGTATTTATCTGGCTTATTCTTATTATAATTTATCTGTAACATAGCTAATTATATTATATCTTAACTGTAATAGAAAATTTGTGTAACCAAATATTCGCTTCACTTGTAATGAACACGAGATGATTAATAATGAACTAATGAAATCTGATGTTAAAAGTTAATTTTTCAATTAAAAATCAATGAATGTTCTAATTTATTATAGTTAAGTTTTGGAAATAAAGGCTATTATTATTATTATTATTAATGAAATCTGAGGGTGCAAAAATTGACGATTAAAAAGTTTATTTAAATAGAGATTTCCGATAAGATAACACTTAACAGTGATTAAATATGCCTTAATTTGATTTATATTTATTAATTTTACAATGGTAATCATGGTATAATTGAAAACCGCTGTGGTTTGTATTAATGTAACAATAAAGTCGGAAACACACTTACGTGTCGTGACGTGCCAGAAGCATATTTTAGTATGATTCTACAGAACGTGTTGCGACACGACACAACATGCAAGTATGTTTCTAATCATATTAAAGAGCTTATTACACTACGCGATATTCAGACAGTCTTAGTAAGACTGTCTTAAAATCTAACTAGTCAAGCTCGCTATTACACTGGACTGAATATCGCAAGCTAACTCATTTTACTCATTTGCAGAGCGTACGTAGTCGGTGACGGTTATCTCGCGATGGGAAAACTTTCAAAGCACCAGAAAATCGCCATAGCTCTTGCCGCGTCTATTAATTTAAATACAAAAAAGGGTGCGTGTTCTTATGTACACGCGTAAGAAGTTATACTTCTTTGGCATTATTAAAAATAGTTTTTGATTGCATACAAATAATTAATTACAATTAAATAATCAAAGACTGGAAAAGGAGTCATTATAGTCAATAAAGTTCAGTTTACATTTGAAAAATTAAATAAATAAATATTTATTATTATTCTCTTACATTAAGTCTAACATAAATTCTATTATTATTTGAATGTTGTTTTTAAATTATGTCCAATGCCGTAGCATCTTCCGTGGGCAACTTCATTCTGTTAATTTTGTGTCACGGTGCGCGCGCATCGTAAAATTTCATTCTCATCAATTTTTCATAACGCGCCTAAAGAAGTATAACTTCAAAAATAAAAGAAAAATATGGGTGAAAGAGTATTTACTTTTGCGAGAAAAATTATCAAATATGCAAATACTGAGTGTTTTGGAACCATGTGACTTAAGAAACTACCTTAGAGTAGGAGTTGCCGAGTTTGAATGTCTATTGAAATTAGTTACTCCATACATTCAAAAACAAGATACGGTTCTTAGACAAAGTGTCAGTTTGACAAAACAAAGATTGGTAGTTACTTTAAGATTCCTGGCAACGGGCAACTCCTATCAAGACCTAAGATCATCAATAAATCAATCAATAATTCAGCCATAAATATGGCATGTCTCAGTACAAATTGATAATATTGAAAAGTACTTTTTTTTCTTGCGAACACGCCATGGTGCACGCGGCCATAGAAAACAAACATGTACGAACGTCTTTGCTCTGCGGCTGCCACGCGCTGACTGAACGGTTAAGCGTGCTAAGTCTTATTACACTACGCGATATTCAGCAAGTAAGCACCGCCGAACCCATTCGGTCGGTCTAATTAGACAGGCTAACTTGCTAACTCTTATTACATTATGCTAAATCTTAGTAAGACTGTCTGAATATCGCGTAGTGTAATAAGCGCTTTAGCTAAATCTTAGTAAGACTGTCTGAATATCGCGTAGTGTAATAAGCGCTTAAATGTATGAAACTAATCTGCTTCTGGCGCGTCACGACACGCCACGACACGTAAGTGTGTTTCCGACTTAACACTGAGATCAGCGCGACAAATGCATATAAAAATAATTCTTCAACTTGTACAGAACTTAATCCCGTACCGTTTTTGGATCTATGCAAGCCGGTTTCGTCACGATGTTTTCCTTCGTCGTTTGAGCGAATGTTAAATGCGCTCATCGAAAGAAAGTACCTTGGTGCACAGCTGGGGATCGAACCTACGACCTCAGGGTCGCACGCTAAAGCCACTAGGCCAACACTGAAATATCTATACATTCTTAATGGTAGTTACTAATTATAACTACATACGTAAAGAGGCGACAGTAACGAAAAGAAAACAAATAACCAATGTTAATGGCGAAGGACAATCTCAATTGTATATACGGTGAACTAATTTGTATCTTATTTGGGTTTCGTAACGGTTAATTAACGAAAATCTGCTAGTATAAAGGATCTGTTAATATCTCATTCTCAGATTTCATATTACTTTATAAAAGCAGTCGTTACAAAATGTTGTCTCTTTTAATTTTACTATACAGTATTTTTAACGAAGCCCATCTGTTAGAAATATGGCTGCAGTAAAGTTAGAAAAATGTTCGTACTATTGCATTTACTTGTCACTGCATAATAGAGCACTAAGTATCATATTCCAGTCTCATGAGTATCGTAGAAAACACTTTTCAGCATAAACAAAGAGTCTAGTTCCGTGCATTTGTCACAGGTATTCTGTGAAATGTGCACGAATATGTACAGTAAATTAAAGTATTAAAGGATATGATATTTAAAATACTTCGAGTAGATTTGATCACCATGAAAGGTTGCTACATTTTTTTGGAATGTTTCAAATTAAGATTTCATGCTACACCATTATGTTAGTGTTCAATTCTACAATAATTGATTGTATTTTTGTAAGGAACACTGTCTTGATAAGAGGAAGGTTCGAGGTTGTACTGTTCTGTTATTTTGTGCTCTCGCCAATGTGTCTCTAACTTTGTGTATTACATTTGATAATAAACATTTTCTTTATTTTGTACTACTGCTTAATTATTTAACCCTAATTTAAAACATTATTGCATACACATTGACGTACACGCGATGCGTCAAAGTATGAAATAATTTTCCATTTTCCGATGCATCATATTTATTGTATTGAAACTACTCTCATATAGGTCGTTGGAGGATGTTTTGCCTGTAGCTTCCATCGACAAATCCACTAACACAAACAGATTAGTTAATTCAAACCAGTAATTCTAAAATACAACCATACAAACGAAAGCTTCAGACTTATACTTTTAGTAAAAATAACATTTTATTTACATGACAATAACGAAACAAGAGAAAAATTTAATAAAATTAATGAAGATAATGGATGTCACTGAGAAAAGCAGTTTCTTCCAGAAATAATATAATCATAAAAATATCATAAAATACATATAAGAAAAAAAGTAATAATGTTATTATAGATAAAAAAAAACGTCAAAGAAAACCTTTTCTTTCACTTTTACTGTTTCCTTAACTTTTATTGTATTATCACTGTATTTAATTATAAGTTAACAATTTTTTTTTTTGACAATTTAAACAGTTACGTGAAAGATTATATTTTAGCAAACAGGATACAGAAGCGATATTTGTCGTTTTGTAGACAAAATTTAATCGTAACTTAATTTAAGATTATGTGGACTGTCGCATCACTATATGTAGAATTGATACTAGTACAAACAAGTGACTATGTGGCCCCCAGGGGAGTAGAAGCGAGCGACCTTTACCCGTGTTATCAGGTCGAGGTCGTCAGTTCACACCCGGCTTATACATTTGTTGAAATTTAATTAAATTGTGAGAGACGGCAACAAATATTTCTCTAGTTGTCTTTAATTAATATCATGGATTTATGATTTGTATTATCTGTGTTTTCCTTCTGTAGTTTATAATTCAGCGTTCGTAAATTCGATCGCCACCAAAATAATAATTGTTACTGGTAGTGCAAGTTTTATCACCCACTAGCCTAAAATGACAAATAAAATAGGCATTCTTTTTTTTTTTAATATTATGGCAATAGTTTTAACTTTATGCCAGTTTCAAGTAAAAGGTTGGGAAACTACACGCGAGAAAAAAAACAAAGACATCAAAAGGAAATAAAGGGATAAGCTGGTTAACAATGTTTTTCTTCTGTAGTTTATAATTCAGAGTTCGTAAATTCGATCGCCATCAAAATAATAATTTTTACAGGTAGCGCAAGTTTTATTAGCCTAAAATGACAAATGAAATAGGCATTATTTATAGATTCGGTGAAAAGGAATGGTAGTTAAGCGGCAACACCGATTCTAGTACATAGAAAATTAGAATGCCACTTAATAAGCGTGTGCGTGTGCAAAAATATGTTTTGTCTCGATTACTATATGCGTTTGAACAAGTTTCAATTCGACGTCAGTAGGCCAAGGCAGATGCCTCCGGGCTAGCTTTGCTGTCTTCCCGCGAACGGATTTTTTAGAACGGACCGAAAATTGTTTCTTTTTCTGACTAATATTGAAAAAGGTCTTCTGAGAATCTTGATATACTAAAAACAAATGAAAACAGGATATGAAGAGAATTACGACTGAATAATATCTAATATCCTTACAGTTCGTATAAATCGAGAAATTGTGCTAATTAAATATGTCTCTATGGTGTAAACTTCAATTTCAAAACTAAAAAACCTAACAATAATGAAATCATTATAAAGTTTTTATATATAATAGGGGGGCAAACGAGCCTATGGGACGCCTAAAAGGGACAGTCATCTTAAATAGTCTGAATTAAAGGCAGGAGATATTTTATAACATCAATATTTATAGAAGATTCGATCCATAAATTCCTAAATATACACAGATTAAACATCTTATGTATTTTTACTGTGTGCAGTTTTGAAACTTCTACATGGCAACACTTCAAAGTGAAGTACGCATGAACGTGTAGTTGTGCTACACGTGTCGAAATACGCAAAATGTTTAACTTTTCTAATTTTCCAAAAAAAGACTTAATGTTATTTTTGAAGTGAAACTTCTTTATCGACGTATATGAGAAATTTTGTAGCAAATCGTCACGTTTTTCGGTTACGCGCCATGTTGCTTTTTAAAGTCAAACTTCTTTATCGGCGTTGGAATGAAACTTCTTTATCGACGTATGGGAGAAATTTTGTAGCAAATCGTCACGTTTTTCAATGATAGTAATAATTCTATTACAATTAATGAAATTCTATAATAATCTTCGTAGTAATAAGGTAAAATGAAATATTTGGATTCATGTCTATGATAATAAAAGCCTTTTGTTAAACTTTACCTATTTATCTAATTTAACGAATTTCTGTACAGTTACATATAGTAGATCATTTTTCGAAAAATAAGATCATAAAGAAGTTTCACTTCTTACGTGTGTACACCTAGTACACGCACAATTTTTTTAGTTTGTTTGACTAGCTAAATAAAAACTTTATAATTTTAAATAGATGGTCTTATTATATCGTTGTAATCATTCAGGCATATATCACATTGTTACACGTGTAATCAATGAACTATCGACTAAGCCATCCATATAAATCGCCTGAGTATATATTTATCAGCATAATAGTACATACCATACACGAGCCAATGGCAATAGACTTAAAAAACTGTATAGAATGTTTACGCGCCTGCTATAAGGTAATAAATGCATACACACAGCGCCGCTCCAATCCTGTCGGAATCATGCTTATATGTGTTTATTTCGTACAAGTTTTCCCTTTATACTGAGACTTGCCACATGTATTTTATAAGACATGACGAAGTTTTTTCAGGACAATATGAGAAAGTTTTAGATCGCATCTTACGATCCAGAAACGAGACAGCGCTAAGAATGACTCCCGAATACCAAATACAATACGTTTTTATGAAACGGTAAAAGAGCAGTGTTACTCTGTGCGACTTTCATCCCTGAGGTCGTAGGTCCGATCCCCGGCTGTGCACTAGTGGACTATCTTTCTATGTGCATATTTAACATTCGATCGAACGGTAAGGAAACCGGCTTGCCTTAGACCCAAAATGTGTCAGGAACAGGAGGCTGATCACCTATTTGCCTATTTGATTGATATACACACATATACAAATGATCATGAATCTGAAATCTGAGGCCCAGACTTAAAATGGTTGTAGTGCCATTGTATATTTGAAACAATGAACGCGACTTTGACGTTTACCATAGGTGTTACAGATTATATTGCAGCTAATGTTAGAACAAAATGAAGTGTAAGTTAAACCTTTGAAACGTCTTCGATTTCAAGTATATTTCAATATAGTTATAAATTTAAGTGTATTTGCTTTAATAAATACCAAATATCGGGTCATGGGTGAACTTTAATGATTCCATCTGGTATTTTATACATTTCAACTATTCATGAAGGTTCCTTTCAGTTAAGTTACTCAAAAATTGATGGCTAAAAGGACGAATTCTCGCAGGGATTCAATACAGAAATGATAAGACTGAATTTTAAAAATACCCGCAAGGAATACTGTCGATTTTCGAGTTTTGATCTTGGTTTACTGCAACCTAGTGAATCAAGCATTTCCTCGTAATTTATGAGTCTGTCTTATTAATTATTCAACAGAATTACGCTCAAAATAAACTCAGTGTAATTCGGGGACTCCCAAATGTCCAAAACAAACATTTTACTTGACATACTTAGCGCAACATCTCATCAGTCAGAATCATAAAGTACCTTTAATGCTTTATTAAAACCTATAATTAAGTATTTTAATATAGATATATGTTCTTCAAACTTTAGCATAATTCTGTGAAAACCTTCCGTCATATTGTATATAGCTAAAGTCAGCAGCAATTACAGAGGGAGCAACTTTATGTTTAGGTCGGCGGGTAAGTTTAACAAGTTAACTGTTGATATTGACCTGTTCGCGTATTTTGGAGTCGGCAAGGAGAGCTCTAATATCTGAATTATTTACTGAAATAAATAGTGTACTAAAAGTTTACTAACCTAAGTGTTCCTTAATTAATTTTAGTTAGTATATCGGTTTCTTTGATAGTTACCAGTTAGCCATAACTAAAGTGATTTTACTTATCCATCTAATTATTAAGTACTTAATTATATATTATGTACAGATTTAGAGTTAATATTTAATTCGTAATTTATTTATAAGCCGTAAAACATTTAAAAACAAAAAATATGTATTGATTTTATTGTAAACTTTATAAGTAACTATTTAACTTTAATTTTACTTTTTAAATTTTTAAGTACGTATACCTCCTGTGTTTCACAAGTCAATCTAAGCGCAATGTTTTATTTTACACTGTAAAAGCCTTCTAGAAAACCGGCCAACATGTAAATTTAGTAGTGATAAATAAAATCTTGTCTTAGTTCTGTAGAACATATATTATTCGCGATGATATTTTTAAAATCTTTGACCTAGTTACATTCCCTATTATAAAGTTGTTCACCTGGTGTTTACACGCACTGTAAAGATATGTAGCAGCGACGCGGACCTGCATATTTTAATATATAAGAAAAGCTATTTGGCTCTTTCGCGGTCTGAATAATTTCGATGTGATTTATTGGAAAATTTCTCTAAAAGCTTCCTTTATTTAAAAGGCAGGTATTAACAATATGGAGCTACAAACTGCTCATGGCCTCAGATTTCTGTATCTGTTTTGTGATCACAATTTTTTAGAGATTTTTTAGATGATCAGCCTTTAGTTGATTTTTTCCTAGTGAAAGAGTTAGTTGCGCACATGGAAAGAAAACTCCGTAAATGCACGGCTGTTATTCGATCATCTGTAATCAGATTTCCTTCATTCAATTTGTATGAAACATGGTCAAAGACAAATCTTAACAAAATTATTTTAGCACATCATTTCAGAGTTATAATGCACGATCACTGTTTTTGAGTCCCAAATATACTAATATCCTGTTCTGAATTACTTTCTAACTTATAACAAAAAGTATTTATTTATTTATTTACATAAATACAAACATCCTTACAATACTAAACCAATGCAATAATGTCGAAAAAAATTCAAAAGATTCACAATATCGCTATTGTGAACTCACTCTGCGAACATAATATAAAGATGTCGATGGTACAGCATTCAGTAAGCGCAATGTCTTTGGGGGATCTGTGCGTGTGTTGCACGCCTCTATTGGTTCTGGCCCTAGGTATGGCAAACAACCTTGGCCTTCGCCGTCGCACATTGCCCTAGGTACCGAAGAAAACGAGTTATTGGAATATAGTTGATTTACACAGTAGAAGGATTTTGTCCGGACTTTGTGTATACTTACTTCACAATAACTCAAACACGCATATTTCGAATTTCAATGTAGGTCAATATGGTCAGCTGTGGCGGTACCAAGATCCTTTAAAAAGAAAAATTAGACCATATCTAAATCTTTATAACATTAAGCGTATTGGGTATTATTTCGTACTAACTTTTGTTCGCATAGCACAAATATTTGAAATTCAACTGATTATGAAAAACATAGCAAGCCCACATTGTTGCAAGAAGTATTTTTGGTGTATGAGCATTTAATAACAACATTTTTGAAGGTATACCTACTTCTTTTAGCGCTATGCTTTGTTTCTTTGCATTATTTTAAAAAGTAAAGATGGCCATAAAGATTTTTATCTTGGTACGCTAAAGAAGTTTACACACATGTTTTTTTTTAATTGAGGTGTATTGATTTTTTTAATATGCACTCTCGTAGAGGAAATGCTTGAAAGACTTGGATTGCAAATAACGTAAATAAACCTCTTTGTAAAAATCGTTCCCTTATTTCATTTGTTGATTTCGCCTTTTTTCGAAAAAAACCTAATTAGGTTGTCATGTACCTACTTATATAACAAGACAAGCGGTCTGGTTTTTAAAAAAATATAGCATGTTGAAATAATTAATGAAATCACGTACTTTTTAGGTTTATAACAAACATACGCAAATGCAAAACTTTACAATATTAGTAAGACATCTTAAATAAATAAAAACGTTTACTTAACGTTTAACTAGACAACAATTATTCCGTGGAACATGGTGCATGTTTACAACAGTTTTTTTAGAATAAGTTTGATAAGTAGTAACACTAAGTTACTACTTATCAAACACAGGTCGTATAACACATTCAATATGCGTGAATGTGTTAGTATGTGAATGGATGTGTGTTTGTATTTGAAAGTTGTTAAAGGCGTGCGTTATGTCTTCTTGGATTATAATTTATAGAACTTGTCGATCAACACATGTCGTTCGTGTGACATGCAATTATTTTTCGTACGCTCGCCTAGTTTTAATTCATTAGCCTTAATAGTTTGATTACGTGGGCCACCGCTCTGTGAGTAAATATTTAATAAAAGCAAAAATACACGTCATATATATATACATATTCAATAGGCCCGACTAAACTCTTGTTGCTAAAACTAAATTATTAAACTACATAATTTAAGTGAAAATTGTAAAGCCTTAATAAAATGATAGCTTAAACATTCTTTATCATCTTTATAATTTTAAAATTTTGTTCTAATAACACATAACTATTATGTCCACTCGGGAAAATCTTTTCCAACATTTTATTGCCATAAAGTGCCAACGCAGAAAATGCCCGTTTAATAACGGTGACCGCTAATGGCGGGCAGCTTGTTGCATAATAATAAATATTAGGCAAGTTAAGATAACTTTAAATAATGACTAGGCGAGATAGCAGGTGGAGGTAAGCGCTGCAAAGTGCATTCTAGAAGACAGAGTGGGGGCAAAAAGGGAGGCAGGGGCTTTATTGATCCCCGCCCGTCGCGCCATGCTGTGACCGAATGTGACCCCCGGCAACATTATCTGCCCTTCAGTGATCTTTCAATCTTCATCAATTTTTCCTGCAACACGACAAAGCGTTATTGATATAGGCCTCAGTATATTGGTCTATTATTTCTGTATTTGTATGTATATTATTAAGAATAAAAATATTACGCGGTGATAAATCGTATGGCTTTTTTGTTATTGATCTTTTTATATAAAATTTCAGTCGTAATATATATAACATGTTAAACAGTATATAATACAGTTAATTAATATACTATAATTAATTAATAAGACAATTATATAATATTTAATATATATTTTTTTATGATGTGGTAAAATCTATGAGCAAGTAAGTACGAATAAAACGTATATATAATATAATTACAGCGCTAACTTAATATAATTATTCAGATTTCCAGACACTAAAGTATTACTTTGACCTACGCTAAGGCTTATGAACGTGCCCTTACTTTAGTACATTGAACATTCAGTAAGTTGATGCTAAGCGAGTCGGTCGTTTGACTCTATAGCGGTATATTTTGATATTTCGGTGAACTTAATCGGCAAGTGAACATATTGAAGCTTTTTTTAGTGTTAAAATAGACTAAAAGAAATTAATTTAAAAATTTAATTTCATAAACAAATTGTTACAAAAAACTTCTTTAATTCAAACCGGCGACGAAGTTTTTGAATGTCAAATAAGAAATAACAATTTAGAGTTGTCAAATGTCAATCCTATCGCTTTATATTATTCTAAATTCTATTTCTATTCAGTTTTTGCAGAATTCCGAGCCGTGTAGGTTGTAGATTTTGGAACTTTGTTATTTATTTATATTATGAAGATTGGATAAAAAATTCGTCTCATAACTTCATTCTTTCTCATCTCAAGGTATAAGTGTCTACTAACATAATGGAGGACGGTATAAACAAACCATACAAAATATGTGATGTGAATCGCGAAAAGAAGAAAGGAATTGTGGCTTCTACATTAGAAGACTTGTTGACTAAAGTCCCAGAGAAGCTTGGTTTGCCCGCTGAAAACTTAACTGTAGTTTTGGAATGCGATGGTACCGAAGTAGATGATGAGGAATACTTCTTCACTTTAGATCCCGATACTTCTCTCATGATTTTACATGGAACTGAAAAGTGGGCACCTAATATGCCAAAATGTCAAGTATCATTAGATCAAACTGATGAAGTTAGCCTTGGAGATAAGACCCAAGTTGCAAATCTGGTGGGACGACTTCAGCACAATTTATGTCACATTTCCTTGTTAGGTGGTCAAGACTTAGAATTATTGTCAGATATGGATCCAGATAGTCTAGCCGATATTGTGACAGACAGGGACAACAGAATAATTCTAGAACACATTAAGGAAGCCTCAGGAAGGTAATCTTTTATTTTACTTTTATTTCTTACAATTTAAAATTTTAGACTTGCTACATGTAATTTTTATTTCATTGAAATACAAAATTAGTATTTGTGGTAATGTTCAGGAAGTATGAAAAATTTGAATGAAATGTTCAGATTATATATCTTTTCTCTAAAAATTATAAGTTTTTTTTTAATAACAACATTTTCTACAGGAAGTACCAAAGCATGGAAGAGATAGCATACAAATAATATATCGGTTTCTTAATTTTTGATTATGATACCAGTTTTTGCTGTCTAAGATATAATATAAGAATTGTTTATAATTACAGGATATTGCTTGAGAAAAGACAAGCTCAAGATGCAATGGAATTACTGAAGTTATACCATCAGAGTGTCTCAAATGGTACTGAGGATGTATCACCACCAAGCCAAGAGCGTGTGTAACTGTAATATCTACCAAATAACCCTAGTATAACCCTTATTAAATTTCTTTAATGGGATGGTGTATCTCAAAAGTTTACAAAGACTTGCTTATACATTAAATTATATTATAAAATGATGCTCCATCTATAGCTGTAAAACACCAAAACTAAGGAGGCCTTGTTTAAACGCTAATAGTTATATAGAATGATTTAAAATCCTTAGTTAGATACATTATACAAATTATTTAAATGACAGGATTTGCATTATATAGCATAGGTGTAAGTGCAGTAGTAAATATAATATAAGAAGCTAATCTTATGAAACTGAGCTGTAATTGAGTGTATGGTCATTCTAAATGTAAATTATAGGTAGGTATATAATTCCATTTTACACCTTTGTATTGTAGTTGGTGTTCCATGTCATTATAATCAGTGTAACACATATAAATATTTTAAAAGAAATTTGTAACATGACCTCTGTTTTTAAATTAGTAATATATCTGGTTTCAAATTTGTTTGTCTGTAACATTGTATATGTATGTACTTAAATATTACATATTATGTATTTGTAATTTTAACAGTGTTTGAGTTTTACCGCTGCATATATTGAAATTATTTTAAATTCTAGATATTAAAGTTATTATTTAATACCTGACAATAGATATGCTAGGCAGTAGTAAGTTTCTATTTCTTGTTTTTTTTGTAAACTTTTGAGAGAAAATGGGATAAGGTTGATAATCAACATCAATTTAAAAGACTGATAGTTGATAAATTTGATTTTTTATATAGTTTTACCCCTAGAATTAAGATTTATTCATTTAATTCCAAATTTGCTCAACAATTTACAACTTTAACATAAGTTATACCCATACTTGATTCCACTGCCGTAAAAATGTACTTTTGCTTAGATCTTAAGATTACATTGATCAAGGAATTGTAAGTTGGTATTGTTAGTATTTAAAAAATTTGATGTCTTTAGTATGTTGCTTGCAACTCTAAATAATTCAGTCCCTGTCTTATTACCATAGGTGTTAACTCTCCCGATAAACTTAAACTCTTTATGTAAATTTATTGATTTTATTTATATGGTGTTGTTTGTAAATAAAATAGAGTAACTAACAGCCAAGTAGACACAACGTAGGTCAAATCATCAATATTATGTAAAACCATTGGAAACACTAAGATTGCTTCTAAGACACAAAAATTTGTCTGACAATTAAAATCTATACATTGTATTTAAATAAAAAGTCCATTTCCATTAATATAATCACTCTCTGTAGTTAAAATTATTACTAATTTATAAAACAAATTATATATACTTTTCATTCATACAATACCAATTATTAGTAATAAAAGTGACTACTATTTTTTAAATTAGTTGTCAATAAATAATTTTTACAATAACAATATATCCAATGTAGATGAATCCCCCTGTAAACCAGTTATTTTAAATCTTAGTATTATCAACATAAATTAGAATGCAAACTGCTCAATCTTCAATTGTTTGTGTATGTCTGTAAAATTGTAGAATGTATTAGTATGTAGATCACAAAAATAAAGAACTTAGTCTATAAATATTTCTAATTAAACTTTATTAATTTCAGTAATTCTCTAAAAAAATAATACAAACACTTGTTATTTAGATAAATCATTTATTAAGTCCTCACAACATTTAAAATAGTTACATTTAGAATAAAAACAGAAGTTTTGAATTATTACAAAGTATACCTTGAAAGAGCTTTGATTCCTGCTGTTTTAAATATAAGTGAGATTGTAAATACCAAGCATACATTTAAATAACCAAGCACAGATATTTTACAAAACAGTGCAAGAACTTTTCTCGCGGAATGGGTTGACTTTTTGACTAGTAAAGCCTACAAGAAGGCAATCCTCTTGTTCATGATCGCCTATGAATCGGACGATATCCGTTACGGCGACAGACACGGGAATACGTTTTATTGCAGCTTCCCGCCGCAGCTGCTCTGTAACAGCTCGCTGTTGCTGTAATGTCGACACCATCATGTCCATAACGGCAGTATCTGAGAGGCCTATGTTGACAGCCAACACAAACAACAAAGTATAACAAAAGGGCGTAGTCTTTTACTACAACCTTGATCTGGAAATAAAAGCACAAGTTTCTTGAACAGAACCACGGATTACACGTGATTTACAAATGTAAAGTTATCTACCTAAATAGCCGGTGATTAAGGACTACGATATTTTTAATAAATATTTAAAAACTATTATTTTCACTAAATTTATTGCTAGCCAAGAGGCAATTTAGATGCACAGAGTCAAGATTCAAGAAGTAGTCAATGTCATTGTCCGATTTTTTTTTTTTTTAAAGGCTCTGGCACGGTTTGTGCATTAGCCAGCGTCACGTATGAGATTTTTATCAATCGTTCTTTTTGCCTTAGAAATTCGATCATATCCTCCATGTACGGTTTAGGCACTCGCCCGGTACCGCACAACCCTCCCAAAGGCCGAGAACAAATTTAAATTAAATTAAAACTTGCCCTCGAACCGGGAATCGAACCCGGTACCCCTCACCTAGCTGCTACTTAATAAGACCGCTAGGCTATGAGGCCCCCTTGTCCGATTTTAACTTGGCATTTCATCTTTTGACACAAATCTAAACGTAACAGTAGATTTTTTTTTATTTCTCGGCGGCAACTGGCTTTAATTCGACTTTGTTTGTTAAAGGTCTAGCATCTGTGGCGTAAGATTTAGCCCTGGGGGTCTAGCCAAGATGGCTTAACGGTAGTGTATGTAGAAAGTCGAAAACTAAATTTGTATGAAAATGACAGCTCGTGTCGACAGTCGGTAGCCTAGGCCCTAAAGGCGTGAGTCGGGATACAATAAGCGACGCCATGACAGTGCTACGAAAAGACACACATTAACGCTTACGCTATTCGGTAGCCAACGGCCAATTAATGTTTCGGCAGTGTAGAAAAAACGGCGTTTCTCCGCCATGTTTTAGCGTGATCTCAAAAGCTGCTGTTTGCAATAATTCAGTACAACTATTGCCATCTTTAATGGCTACTGTTTTAAAAACATGTCATATTTTGGACGTTTTAACGAAATGGTTTTAATTTGTTATCTGTCTTTTTTTAACGTTCTCGTGTAATTATAATAATTTAAACTAGAGTTAATATTTTTAAGTTAAGAGTTTTAGTTTTTCCTATGAATCAATGCGAGGATAACATAATAGACAGATAAATATGAGGATATCAAGAAAATCAGCAAATTAGTTGAAGTAAATTCTAGTTATATTGGATATCTTTTATTGATATTTATATTGCATGTAAGTTCATGAAATTGTTCTTTAATTTGAAAAATAGGTACATATACCATTTAATATTGCATATATTATGTAATCACAAAGTAAAATGATTGTACATTTTATTTGTATATTTCAGATGAGAAAGCAGTCACTAATGAACATAATTAGAAGTCCTAAATATATTTTATTGTAATTATAATAGAAGCTGATAATGATTTAAATTAATCAAATAAAGTGGATTTATACTTTATGAACTTTGGAAATATAAAATCTAGTGAGCAATACTACAGTAAGTAATGGTAAGCAGATATTTTCTTTAATTATTTACTAAGTCAATATACTAGAGAAGTTATTATAATATTGTTAATGAATGAGAAGTTTGAATTCAAGTCCCTTGGGAGTTACTGACATTGTTTGGTTAATAAAAACTTTAATTGACAATAAGCAGCAGTGACAAATTAAATATATTTTTAAGTTTAGAATTAAGTAAAGAGTTTTAATATTAAATTTACCTATTGAACAAACCTTGGACCGATCTTACAGTTTAGTTTGTCAGTTTTCTATTTGATCAAAGTACTAACTAAAATATTTTCTTTTCAGAAAAAGAGAAGCTAATAAGACAACTAAAAGTATTTAAAAAAAACACAAATGGACAAGTTTTATTTAAGTCTTATATTTTAATTAATTTAAGTGTTATATTATGTACCTGAAAATGAATTTGATAATGTGGAATGAAGCATTTTATGAATAATGTAAAAAATAAGACAAGTGGAGTATGAAATAATGGTTGGTTAAGTAGCATTACCTCAAGAACAGGAAACAGGAATTGAAACTATGTTCTTCCACATCTAATCTTAATAAGTTCAGTATTTGGAATGTTAATGAGATATTATTATAAACAAACTGGATTTGTAGATTTTGGGAAGAATTATATCTTTAAAACAACTATTATTATTTACAGTTGTTGTGTTAAGGAAACAATCACTGTTTTTTTAATCGCCCAGGATGTGTTCATAGTAACTGTAGGTATCATAGTAATTTTATGAAATCATCATAACATCTAACATTAGGTTTTATGAATTGAAATTTTTCTTGTATATAATAGCACACAAACATGATATTGACTTTGCTGCAAATTAACACTTACATTTATTAGTTAATTATATACATATATAAATATGAATAATTTAATACATTAGGTAGTAATGCATTGAATTTCGTACACGTGTGTGTGTTCAGTAGTTATGTCTGTATTTTTTAATAAGTTGTTAAATATGCTTATTTTTCTATGTAGACTGCATTATGTTAAGGAAGATATTTGGTGCCTTATTTTAATAAAAAATAACCATAACTGAAACATTTTTATTTTGCTACCTATTTGTTTAATATTCCTAACTGTTAGTAGGTACGGGTCATTCATATATGCATTATCTGTATATATTTGTAAAATAAACTAATATTGTTAACCACTTAAATGGCTTTTCCTACTAAAGAAGACACAAGTAAATTACCAAAAATAAAACTGACAAATACATAACATACAATGTTTATTCATTTCTTACTTAAACAGATTTTGCATTTACAAATTAACTATGTAGTAGCAAATCACTGATATAACAAAAAGTTAATAGACATAAATATTAACTTAAAATCAGCATCAAACTTAAATTTATATCTAAGATGTTGGAGCATCAATATGGAATCAAAGGTTGAGTAAGGGTTTTAATTTCATACCAGACTAAGTTTCTATTTTATCATTTTTATTAATCCCTCATTTCATTGAGTACTTGCTGCTTTTCAATTCTCTCTTTCTAAAAGTATAAATTTATTATAAACAATCAACCTTTGACTCTAACTTAAACTGAAATTGTTTGTTGGACATAAACAGAGATAATTCCAACTAGTAGCAAATCACTAATAAAATCTACACTTTTATATAAATCTGCTTACAAATTGACATTATAAATGTTCAAGCACAAACACCAAACCTAATTAAAGCTTAAATCAAACTCTAATTTCAGTGTTCACACTAGTCTACGTTTTTTTTTCTATTGTTTTTTAATTCCTTGGACTATCCTTCTATTCTTTATCAACTTCTAGACAACCTTATTTTCACTCTTTATTTATCAATCCACAGTACTATTTCTATTGTTTCTTCTAAGCGGTAACAAAATATGTTGCTTCTTCATTTTGCGGATTAGTTGTGAGGTCAAATCCTAAAAATATCAAAGTATGAGTACTTCTCATTATTATATATCGTGATTATGCAATTTCAAAATATTGTATTAATTTTATAATTAGTAATATTCAAAATTTGTAGCCTTAAATTTCTGAGAAAACATGAAACAAACCATAATTAATTCAAACATGCAATTAAAATTCATATATTTACTTTGCCCCTTCCGTAAATTCCACTTAAATCGAAAATTGTTCCGATCTTTCTGACATTCTAATGTCCCTTTTGCAGCTTCCAATAATTGGAATTTGCAATTATTGCAAATTTACAATAATATTGTAGTTTTAACTATTATTTGTTTATAAAAGTGACATTAGGAATACATTTAATCCAGAGACAATATGACGGAAGAAGGTGCTACGAACAGCAGCTCGCATCTACGCTGTCGACTTTGCGGTAATGTATCGACATGCCTCTTGGCTACGAACGAAGCGTTTTCGACAGTACAATTACGCAAAAGCGGTAGTGTATGTAGAATACTTTTCGACACTAATATGGCTAGACCCCCAGATTCTGCTATACAAGACTAGGCGGTAGGATCGAAAGACTATAGCCTGCGCCATGGGCGAAAAAGAAAATAGTACTTTTAATTTAATTATTGGCTTTATCTGTGGCTTGAGCGTCAAGTATTAAAATCTGTATATAATCAAAATTTAAATCAAATCGCTATTTATAGTATATTATAAAGTTAATATTTTTAGAGAAAGAAATGGAAGGCGATGCAAAAGACAATACAAAATCTTTCTCCGGGATACCGGAGGCAATATTTGTTGTAAGTATGTTTATAAAATCAGTTTTTTTTAAATAAAATTTGCGATTCTTATTTTAGGTTATATGCATCTGCTAATATGAATTAATAGAATATTTTTATATACTGGATTAAACATAATAAAATAGTATGAACTTCATGACCTAGCTCTAAATAATTGTTATAAGTACTTACAAAGATGAAATCGACTTTACTTTTGATATCTGAATAATTACTTATTTCTAGGATAATGTTGATGAATTTATGAGTATGCCTGAAAATTCTGAAGGAGTAGAAAAGGTTCTTCGAAAGCTCGACGAACAGCACGGAAAATATAAATTTATGGAATACACTTTGAACACAAAGAGGAGGCGACTGCGAGAGCAAATCCCAGACCTAGCTCGTACTCTTGAAATGATTGAAAAGCTAAAAGCACAAAAGGAAACTATGGAAACTCAGTTTTTGCTCAGTGACCAGGTTTTTGTTAAGGTAACTTTTATATTTAAATAATTGGTCATTAAATGATTGTATTTGCTTGTCAAATAAATATGCAAGTATTAAACTTATCTATTTATAATTTTATATCTTAATTAACTTTTTGTAGGCAGAGGTACCACCCACAAACAATGTGTGCTTGTGGCTTGGAGCAAATGTAATGCTTGAATACACGTTAGAGGATGCTGAAAATCTTCTTACCACAAATATGGCAACAGCTACAAAAAATCTTGCTAATGTTGAACATGATTTGGACTTCTTGAGGTACTTCTAGACTTATTCTCAAGCACTTAATAGAGATATATTTGCCCTACATAAAAAATTGTAGATTGAAAGTAGATAGCTTAAGCAAAAAGTGTTAATACTGAAGATCTGTATATTTATTTTTATTTACTGAGTTATTAAAGTTTATGTAGGTATGTGATAACACAGGTCACACAGGATAAAAATTAATAAATTTTTTTCATCAATATAATAGTTCTCTGACTTCACAACATCCAGCAATAGCAAATTCTAATAGTTGCAATTCACTGGCACAGTTATTTAATGACTTCTAATTTATATCTCTTATAGATTAATTTTTACCTTAAATGTTTTTACATTACAGGGATCAATGGACCACTACAGAAGTAAATATGGCTCGAGTCTATAATTGGGATGTCAAGCGTCGTCAGGCGGCCAAGGCTTCAAGTTAATTCTATGATATAAAACAATTAACTGAAAAAAGGACTCATTTATCTCCAAATTGTTCTTATATAATTTTATGATTTTCCTAATTTCTTTTTTTGATTTTGAACTGTGCTTATCTAGAGTTAAAATCTCTAAATACAACATACATAATTTGTAAATTATACAAATTTCAAATTAATAATGCTATTTCAGCTTAATGCACTCATACTATTTAATTAAAAATTGATTCTAATATCCACATTTTGCTTTTTGGCTTCTTATTTATCTATTCGGAAATAAGCTTACAAATGTAATTAAATAATAATTAGTCAGTGAATTATAGATTTAAGTTCTGTTAATAAACAATTTATAACTTTCAATCTTTATTAACTGAGTTGCATAATCATTGCAGATTGTAGTATTCTACAAGGATCATAAACCTCAGTTCTAAAGTAAGACTTTGAACACGGGGCTAATGGGCAGGAGGCTCATCTGCTGTTAAGTGATACAGCCTATATACCGCAAAGTCAGAGCACATTGCCACATTTGGCGAGAGATTAGAGCACTTCCCTTCGGGGACTCGAGCCTTCTGGTCTCTCGCCAAAGCTGTCCAAGGGAATTTTTGTCAGCCCTCCAATCCACCACTGCACAGGGAGGATGACTTGCTGGCCCACACCACGAAGGAAAAGGCTGAGCTTTTCGGTTGTCTCGTCGCATCCTACACGACTTTGGATGACCGTGGGAGATCAACACCAACCATTTTGTGGTGTAATTCTTTGATGCCGGAAATTATATTCCGTAAGAAAAGAGCGTACCAATTCTTTAAAGGCCGGCAACGCACTCGCGAGCCCTCTGGCAATGAGAGTGTCCATGGGCGGCGGTATAAGTTAACATCTGGTGAGCCTCCTGCCCGTTTGCCCTGTTCTATAAAAAAAGAAATTTTTGGAAGGCCGAATAACTGCCTTCCAAAAATCTAGGGTACTGCTATCGGCGGAACGACATTTGGAAGTCCACGGCCACCATGAAGGATGTACATTATGAAATCGCATCTATTCCTACCGCCTATGTACGTACCATAGCAAGACACACAGGCATGTCAGCTAAAACAGTGCATAGATTATTAAAACAACAGAAGCTACATTCATTATCAGTGTGTATTAGAGCACATGGTGGCCACATTGAACACTGTTGAACTCACATTTATTAAACAATATTTTTAAAATTGTAGTTGGATTATTTAATCCTTCCGTTATGCAATTAATATTTTTAAGTTACTTTTCATAAATGAAGTAAATTTTAGTACAAAAGTATGTATGTCTGACTCATTGTAATAGAAATTTATTTTGTATTAGGTAAATGCTGGAAATACAGTAATTTATACCATTTCGGAATCTCAATGCCATGTTTTTGTACACCTCGTTAGGTAAGAAAAAAATAAGTAAACATGAAATTTGAGTTCGATCTAGTGATGTGAAAAAATAACCGATTTTTTTACGCGATTTTTATATTTAAAATATCACTATCAAAACCTAAAAATCGACTATGATTAATTTTCAATTATAAAAATAATCGATTAATAAAATTCGATTTTTTATGCAGAATGTCACATCCCTAGTTCGATCTTTGTTAAAAAAAAAAACAATGCATGCCCTTCAAAAATCATGCGCCGTATAACGCATTTAACCAGAAACGCCACACTGTACATTACATATTTAGATATGTCTATGTGGTTTTGATCGATGGTAACACATGAAATCACTAGCCTCATGTTGTGCCAATGGACTTTGTATCCGGCTAATAAATAAATTTAAAAAATTTTTAGCCTCATGTCAGTGTCAAATGTTACGTGTCAATCCATTACCAATAGGCAAGGCAATACGTAAATTTGAAATTAACACTTTGTATTATTGATATTTTATTTATTTTAAAAATATTTAGCAAGGTCGAAAAGGTACAAACAAGTTTCATTAATAAAATTATTTACGTCACAGCTTATACATTCAGACCTGTTAAACAAAATCATCTATTATTATTAATTTTATAGTACTTACATCAAGACTCAAGTACTCGTAGGTGATTTTAATAGTTCTTAGGATAATGTGAACCAAAAACTTTGCCACATCACAACTTTATATGCGTCAAAAAGCTCTTGATTTAGTAATTATTCTTATTAAGTGTCTTAATTTGCGTGGTAACAGCTGTGTACTTTCTTTTAAAGTTCCATGTTTGATAACAGTGACTTAATCATGATATCTAATAGAAAATACAGTCATACTTTGGTATCTGAGAGTAAAAGTTCTGTTCCATTGGTTTGGTTACAGAAATGGGTCCATCAACCGATTGGGATGAAATAAAAAGATTAGCAGCTGACTTTCAAAAAGCTCAGCTTAGCTCTACATCTCAAAGGTAAGAACTATAAATTACCTGTTTAATTTTTGTTGAAATTTAGTCACTAAACCTATTTTTGTACTTGACCCTCAGGTTATCAGAAAGAAATTGCATAGAAATTGTATCGAAATTGTTGGAACTTAAATTAATAGAAGTTATATTTACAAGTGATGGTAAAGAATACCTAACTCCGCAACATTTGATTAGGGAAATAACAGATGAGCTGTATGTAAGGGGTGGTAGAGTCAATATTGTGGACTTGGCTAAAGAACTAAGTGTTGATCTGAATCAAATTAATATTAATGTCACTGACATTATAAAAGGGAAAGATGTCCAACTTATATCTGGATACTTAATATCAAACAGTTATATAGAGAAGATAGCCAGAGAAATAAATGAAAAGCTTCAGTTGCAGGGTCAAATATCAGTAGATGAACTGACACTCCAATATGACCTACCCGCAGATTTCCTGCAGCAGAGTATTCTAGAAGCATACTTGAATGAAATTATAATTGGAAAGCAAGATCCATCAGAACCCAGAACATTTTATACTGAGGAGTACATAACAAGAACAAAAGCTAAAATTAGAGGAGCTGTTATGGGACTCTTGAAGCCTACACAAATTAGTATTATAATAGGACAATGTAATGTTGCAGAAAGATTATTTATGATGCTTTTTGACCAATTGAATGCCCCAGGTGTCTTAACTGGACGTTCAGCAAGTGCTCTTTATGTACCATCTTGTTATACAAAAGCCCAAAATGAATGGGTGATGAGTTTTTGGAAACAAAATAATTATCTGGAGTATGATGCATTGCAACGACTCGGTATATCAGATCCTAAAGGCTATATTAAGAAAGTTATACAGGAAGAAGATATAACATTCTTAAGTAGTTGTATTTTAGGCTCTCAAATTAAACAACAAATTGAGAGTGCACTAGAAGAGTGCATTGCATCTAAAACATATTTAGATGTTGTGAGTTTATTACCATCCGTCCTCTCTGATAAAGACATTGAAAATGTGCTTGAGATTCTACTCAAGAATAATACAAAATCAACAGTTTTATTTGATAATACTGGTAAGAAGGGTAGCATACAGTTTCATTCAAATATTCATTATATGCTTTTAAAAATTTGCTTATCTATTTTTTTGAATTTACAGTGTTCAGTCATCATTTTGTTGAAAACCTCAAGCAAGTTTGTATGCCAATTACTCAGTCTAAAGCTGAAGCTGTTGTGAAGTCAGGAAAATTTCAACAATTTTATTTGGAGAAGCAAATTGCTAAGACTGAGTTACTTCACATACAAACAGACCATAAAACAGAAAAGCGAGAAGAACGTAGAAGAAAAGCAACAAGTGGTAAAGGTGGTGGTGGTACCCAGGGAAGGGAAACTAAAACCAAAGCTGTGAAAAAGCATCCCAGGTGATTCTATTAGAAATACATATTTACAACATTATGCCATGTGAAGGCATTTTTATTTGTGTTATTTTATTTGGCTACAGAAGAAATTGTAATAAGCATTGCATTTAATTTAAAATTATATTTTGGCAAAATTGTACATATTAAGACAAAGTATGTAGTAGTACAAGTTTAATTTTTAAGTAACATTTTCAGATCAAAGCAAGTTGTCCATGAATCCGATTCAGAAGAAGATGTGTCTTCTAAGAAAGCTACAGCCCAGCTGGAGATTATTTCATTAGAAGATGTTGTGAACATTATAAAGAAAACATTGGAAAATGAAGGTTTAGAAGACTTGGTCCACCAGATTGCTGAGTATCTGCAAGGGTGAGTTTTTTCAAGTTCTTGCAAATGGAAAGACATTTTGTCAATCCATTACTAGGCAACAAGTTTTCATGTCCTTCACTGTTTTCTAGTAAGCAATAATAACATAAATATTTGCAGAACTTTAAATGAAGCAGCCTTAATCATAGCAAAAGACCTTGCTGCGAAATTACTTCAAAACACGAATCAGAATAAGAAACAAACACACTCATCCGCCCAAGATAAAATTAATGTTCTTATAAATGATATAAAGTTATATGAGAAGGGTCTTAAATTGTTTCCTGTCGATCAGCAAGCAGCATTTATAAAATATTTGTTGAAAACATTTGGAGCCGATATATTGGGAGAATTCTGCAAGTATGCGGCAAATCAGTCCAACATTTCAGTTCAAGTTGATGTGTTATCTGCAGAACAGAGGAATAAAATAATAAATGATTTACCTGAAGAATATAAGAAGCCCTTACGAGCATTGAATGCTACTTTGTTGGATACTTTGGACCCATTTTATCAAGCTGTTGATGTATGTTTGTCAGAGTGTGGCATGATATTGAAGAAAGTCAATAAAAAAGAAGATAAGTAAGTATTTAGTCAGTGAATAAGTAAAGTGCTTTCAGTAAATTTTCTTAATAAAATATGTAGTATATCATTTACTAGAGCTAATTGCTTGTAGTTGATGTATCATTTTACCCTTTAATGAAATTTTGACTGTTCAATTTTCAACTCACTTTCTTTTATGATATTAAGATCCAATCATTGAAGATCTTTCTTATTTTTTTTATTTGTACATCTTTATGAATAAATGAAATTTGATTTGACCTACCAACCACTCTTGGCCAATATTGTGTGGTTATCACTTGACATGGACGCCTACATCCCACCAATTTGATATAAATAAAGACTGATAATTCATTAAAAATTTTTAGATCCCTTATTCTAAATCATAGAGAAAAATTGATATCGGAACTAGAAAACTGTGATGATCCTGCTTTAGTACTGCATTTGGCTGTTCTGGCAATATTTACTATACTACATCAAAATATGTTGCATGCTTCTGGGCGACAGGTTCCATCCATTATATGTTTCTTAAAGACTCAGTTGAAGGATGAAGATTATTTAAAATTACATCATTATCATGGTAAGAAAATTGTTTTATACCTATCCTATTACTTAACATTGTTATGTTTTACCTTTTTAACACATTATTCCTAACTACCAATATAAGTGTGTGTTGACTTTTATGATTCTAAACACAGAAATTTTTAAGAAAGTTTTAATTAAAATTAAAAACAGCTGCAATATTGCAGTAGACATGCATAGATTAGTTACTGAAATCTAGGTTTTACATATAAATGGAGGAAATGCCTTTGTATTATTAAAAGTTTGTCTACATTTTCAATAGTGCAAAAAGTATTTTACACAGTAAACGCACATCAGAGCCAGTAAACCTATTACTAGATATCATTACTAGGTGCTGGAATTTTGTTATTTTTAAAATCCTACTACTATCCAGTAATATTTCGGCTTTAATCAGCTAATATTGATTCTCTATCAGCCGCCAATATTATATATTTAACTATTATATTATACTTTATACTTTTGTTACAGAATTGGTAACAAAGTTTTTGGTTGCACCTGAAGAAGAAAAAAGTGCCCTTGAGGAAGACCTTAAAGATAATCTACCGGTTATAAAAAAATTAGTCTTTGAAGTGAAGAAATATAAATAAACTTTTATGTAATAATTTTTTTTTCTATTTAAATATTTTCACAAAAGACTATATAACTATAATTATTATTTATTATCGTTCCACCGACCAAGTAGATCGGTGGAACGTCTTTGGCTGGTCTTAAACAGTATAGAGTCATTTTTCAGTTATCACTTATCAGTGAAAACTATGGTCTATGGCAGTCTATATCTGCAGATAATATTTAATGTGATGTCAAACTAGCACCATGAGGGTGTTAATGTAACTGAAATCTGTCAGTGTCATTGTCAGGTTTGGCGGTGAACGGATTTAAGCAGTCCGACTCCGCTAATCACTACTCTGCTCACAGGCCACAGCAGCTGTAATTTGTAAAAATATTTGTAATTTGTTATGACAAGACGTCTATTCTCGTTTCCTTATTTCAAGTTAACGCATCGGGTCGGACTCGGTTATCAGTTATCGTATTTTGTGACGCGTGCGAAATTAATATTGTGCGTAAATTTTGAATGAAACTATTTAAGTTTTAATAATTCGTCGAAGTTTTTTTCTTCTTTTACAACATATACATTAACTGCATACATAATTACAGTGCTAACCTCACGATAAAGAGCCATGCGCTTTACCTTATAACAGTACCATTTAAGTAGAATTTTTTTTTGACCAAGGATGGATAGAGGAGAGATAGAAAACAGTGATTTATTGACTGGAAAAATCGTAGAGAAGTTAGACGATCCAAATAATATTCGAAATGTTGCAAAAGAGCCTCCAGACGGAGGTTTCAGAGCATATTCTATTGTAATTGGATCCTTTCTAACAAATGGCCTACTATTCGGCGTAATCAACTCCTTCAGTGTAATTTATACCGTGTTGAACAAGCAACTACATGATGAAAACGTACCAGATGCAGAGAGCAAAGCAGGTAAAATAATTAGAATTTTTCATACTTCGTATATACACAAAATATTAAAACTTCTTTATAAATTATGTATTATATTATATACCAAATCTAAAAATTTTGTTATTTGCCTAACTAAATTTACCCAATTATTAGTTTTTTTTAAACTTTAAACTATATGGTGTGTAAGGCTTATCAAATTTAACAGAAATAGGAAGATATACTTACAATATTCATAAGAGTATCATGTTGATTTTCATATAATATGGTTTTCTGTTTTTATTTATTTTGTAATTGTATTGTCCAGTAAGTTTGTGGCTATCATGTCAAATATTATAATCCTTATAGTCATACGTAAATAAATTGAAAACCTATTCTGACTACTGATTTATAGATCTACAAAATAAATTTTGCTCAATAAGATATTTTATATCTATTATTATTATTCAAATTTTCTGAGAATGGCTATAAAGGACCTATTATTTATATAAAGCTTTATAAAATTGTGTATTTTGTCCTCTATCCTTAGTAGTATTCTGTAATTATTGTTATATATATCTAGTAACATATGCCATCAAATAAACTGTAAACAGACTGATAAGGCTGATAGTAAAGGTTATCAGTTTAATGTATGGTTTTATTGTTCTGATTTAATGTTAATTAATTTTACAGCAAATTTGCCTAGAATTTGCATCACTTATTTTTCTAAACAGGCAAGGTCTGCTATATTTTATATTGAACAAATATTTACAAACGATATGAAATGGCCTACGAAAGATACAATTTTTTTTTTAAATTCTGGATCACTGGTTGTAAGTCGTCATCATTACCTAAAGTGAAAAAAAAAGATAAGTCTATCAATGTACAATGTCTACAGAGACATACTAGAGACATTAAATTATCTAGACAAAAGTTAAATGTTTTTTAATAAAGCTCTCTGCCTAGTTACTAATTAAGTCTGTCTAGACTATATATGTCAGGGTTGAATTCTAGGTTTATCTATCAAAACCTAAATTGGTAACAATCAATCTGACCTCATAATAAAGGAGATTATAATGAAAACTTATTACTAATTAAAGTGTATATATTGATGTATTGGGGTTTATAATTTTAGTTTCAAAAGTACCATTAAAAACAATAGCAATATTTTTAGTATAAACAACTATATGAAGAATTCATTTAGTATGTGAGCGACTGAAATTCTATTAAATGAAAGAGATTATTTGTAGAGAATAAATCTATATATATAAAAGAAAGTCGTGTTTGTTACAACACTTATAACTCGAGAACGGCTGGACCGATTGTCATGGTTTTTGATTTGTTGGATTTGTTTCCGTCCCGAATAGCAGAATAAGCAATAAAATATTGGATAAGTTATCGAATAACAATAAATTAATTAATTAATTTTACGAATGCAAAAACCATATGGTGCCATCTGTTGACAAAACTACGCATCATTTTACGTCGAATTCGTGTCAGTTCAAGAAATTCCGATCTTGGGTGAATGAGGAGATGCATAACCATGCTTTGATCCTGATCAAAAGATGTTGGATATCAGAAAGTGCTTAACATGCAGTATCGCCATATTGACGCTAGAGAGAAGATGCCTAATGGGTAAAACTACCATTCTTCTTTCGCAATGGCAAGCAATAAAACATTTCTGTATTTGCAAAAAAGTTGTAATTAATGAAACCCTAAAATAAGTTAAATTAAAGTAACAACGATATTATAAGGTTGTAGGGCGGAACGAAGTTAGCCAGGTCAGCTAGTATCAGATATATAATAAGGACCCTGTTTATTTAAAAGCTAGGTATTAAATCACATGCGGCACCAAACACTGCTATCTCCAGTTCTGTTCTTAAGAAGCCTTTACTAATTACCTTACAAAGATCGAAAACTCAATAAAGAATCTGAAATATTATAGACACCATAAATGGTCAGGGTCATCTGAAGACACCTCGCATAATAAATCAGCAGCTCAGAAGTATTTCTAGCGATTACATTTCTACAAAGCAATGGCTTTTTACGATATTAAAAAAACCATAACAATGGTTTCAAAATCAATTTATCACAGCATTAAATCAATTGTAGCCATAATTAGAAGGTGTGTGTTAGAAACATTTTGTAGGCAACAAAATTCTCAGATCAGTAAATGATTACTTGCTGATGTAATAATGGTATGATTTTAGTGCACTATTAGACGTGCCACTGTTAAGGGTATATTTAGTGACAAACTATTCCTTATATAAAATAAGTATATATATATTTTTATATAGTTCCCTATCGTTAAATAAGATGAGATATAAGGTTTCTTCTTATAGAGCCATCTCCTTGCGAAGGTTGGCGATCATAATGGCTAGTTTAATTTTGGATGCCGCGCTTCTAAACAATGACTTGGTGCTTTGACCAAAGCATTGTCTAAGGTTTTTCAACCAAGTCGTGCGTCTGCGGCCAGGTCTCCTTCTACTTGCCACTTTGCCTTGTATGATTAGTTGAAGGAGCTCGTATTTTTTGGTGTTACGTAAAACGTGTCCGAAATATAAGATATAAGGATTATATTATGCTTACCAACCAGTCATTCATTAAGGGTTACCAGTTACTTAGGCATTTAGTAAATATTGAAATATTCACTATTTACCTGAAGCTATTAGGTAAAGTTTGCATAAATCAGACGTAATTTTTAGCTGAATTGTAAAACAATTAATAATTAAAATATTAGTTAAAGACAATTTATTGGACGACTTTGAGGGTAATATTCGTCTAGAAACTTCTTTATTTAGTTGGATATTTCATTCACAAATCTCCCGGGGCAACCTATTACAGTGACGCGGGTATTGAGGGGGTCGGACCGGCAGGTGTTATGGACCCCTACTCACTAAAACCAAACCCCGTCTGCTCGCTACGGACGGGAGGTAACGTAACAGTTTTCCTTAGTCCATGCCCGGCAGGAGGGTCTACTGCATAGTCCACCTCTTTTATCCTATATTAATATATTACAAATATTATTACCAGAATGTTTTGAGCGGTGAGCCTAACTCCTAGATCGAAAACACAATTACAACGGGCGACGGTGAGGCGGCGTTGATTGTATAAATATCTAATTGTTGCAAACATTTCATTGCAATTGACACATCACACAAGCCGTATTACGTCGTATTCAGTATGTTTCTGAACAGATAATAAAATATCTAGTGGGAATAGTTGCTTGCAGGGGTGGATCTACTTATGGGCTATCTGGGCTGCAGCCCAATATCTTTCAGTCCGTTAGTTAAACGGCGCCGTTTAGTTAAAAGGCTAGGCTCTTAATTGAACGGCTAATTAAGCTAGTTGGCTGCGACATATATATTAACAATTGAAACGCAATTAACTAAACCTATTATGATATAATTATTTCTTGTAATATACATACTTTCATCGAGTACATTAATATCTGATTTATACGAATGTATTAACATTTAAAAAATTACATTAGAATGTTCTATTATCCGTGACATAGGCTATATTTATATACAAATATATTAAAAAGCGACAATACATATAGGTTGATACAAAATTTAAGTGTTTATCAATATAACATTTTCCGGGAAGGTAAAATAAAGACACATTTTTTATTATATTGTTAAAGTTGCTACTGATAAAGTTGACAAGTGGCACACAATGTATCATAATCTAATCAGGTCGCAGTTCAGATTCTATACCCATTCATCTCTCTTATCGGAACTTGCTACTAGCTCGGTACTAAATGGAGCCCTAAAGATAACATTCTTTGTCCTTTGATTCCACTGAGTTACTGCCTAGTTTATGTTTAACCACAGCATTAAAAACTTTTTAAACTGTGTAAATTTTTTTTAAAAAATGGTTCTCATCGCATAACCATAGCTTTACAGTCTTTAGTTTGAAAATTAAATATAATAAGGAGATCGGAGATCCCTTCATTCACAAGACCTTATCTTTTCATTCAAAGAATATGTGGAAGAACTAGGATCGTTTTTTTTTTCGTTTTTGTTTTTCTGTAATATACACACTATTATGTTTAACATTGTCGACATTATATTGCATACCTCTATGTAATCGACGAACTAAATTCCTTAAACAAGTAAATTGTACCTTGGGAAAGGATGTCGTAATTTCGCCAACTGATTGTGCTTTAACAAGGACAAGCCATTATCTTTTACACTAGTCTTTTCTCTGTAACCAATTGGTATAATAGTGCAAATTCATTTAATTAGGAAGTACCCAATTTAATAATGCAGATGTTATCTTCACTACATAGTATAAAACAAAGTCACTTTCTTTGTCCCTATATCCCTATGTATGCTTAAATCTTTAAAACTAAGCAACGGTTTTTGATGCGGTTATTTTTAATAGATGAGTGATTGAAGAGGAAGGTTTATGGTGTATAATAACATCCATTAAATAGTGGAGAATAAAATTTTGGAGGTTTCTAATGTGATGTCGTAAATAATAAATTAATTTCCGCTTACATTGAACAAAATAATTTACTAAGTATTGTACACATTGAAAAGGTCTATAGAAAATATTATTAAATACATTGTTGATTTAATATAGATCTATATGGCCATTTACAGCATATGATTTAAATGAATATTTTCGAAGATATTATCGATTTAATAATTGCGGGATGTAGCGTTTGCGGCGGTACCGGCCGGCGTCGGAGGCCGCGGTTCTTACTATAGCACTTTGAATTTAGTATCAGCATTGCACCCGTGCGAAGCCAGGGCGGGTCGCTAGTAATCTTATATCGACATGAATACCTTTTGGTGATAACACAAACTATGTTGCATTGAAGATATTATCTTACTTTATTTGCATAGCAGTGTAGGCCTAGTGGCTTCAGCGTGGATCTCATCCCTGAGGTCGTAGCTTCGTTTCCCGGCTGTGTTCCAATAGACGTTCTGTCTATGTGCGCATTGAACGTTCGCCCGAACGGTGAAGGAAAACTACGCGAGGAAACCGGCTAGCCTTAGACCCAAAAAGTCGACGGCTCGTGTCAGGCACAGGGGTCTGATCTACTTCTTGCCTATTAGATTGACAAATGAATATAAAACAAATAAACATAAACCCCAAACCTAAAAGAAAGGTCCGAGACTTCAGACTTGTAGACCCTGAGTGGGTCGATACTACGTCGATACACCCACACGATCGATATTTTCATTAAAATCAAGCAATTTGTTTCAATCTAGATGTAAGCGCTATTTTCTATCTTAAGTAAAAGCGTTTGTTTAATTTCATGTAAATGTTGAATTAATTATCATATTAAACAGGTAATAGTTTAGCATAACTATTGATTTTGGTACGGTTAGTCATACAAGGTATGAGGAAATTATGGGTGGGTTTTCAAAACAATAATCTGTTAAATCCACTGCGTTACTAAGCTATGGAGGCAATATTATTTCATATAAATGTAAATTATGATATTAGTAGTGAAAATTAAGTGTTTTGTCGGATTTTTTTCGTGGTTTAATTTACCTCGTAGACTGTCTGATGTATCCAATTTATGAATCAATATCAATCAAACACCGATAGTGTTACAGGCTGAAGGTTGAATTTTGACATTGAACGTCTACCGCAATACTATTTTATAATCACCACATGATATGTCAATAGTGCCGTAAAAAGTATATTGTAGAGTTTAGAAAAATATTGGTTGTTTGTAAAGTAGGTTTACGATCGAGATGTTTACGTGATAACGTCTTATTGGTGATATAAGTTTTTGGGAAGTAAGGAATTAATGAAGATAACAATTTTTTCAAATTTTAAATTACATCTATCGTTTTATTCACACTTTTGATGATAAATTTCGGGTGTAAAATGACAAGTTTACTTATTCGACTATGATATACATTTTTCTTCATACATTCACGGAATGACTGGCAGCGCTCGAGATGAGACGGGAGATCGGTCCGTCTCTCTCTCGTTATACCTGCGATCGCGCTCGTGAGGTTTTGTCGCGCTCGTGAGGTTTTGGTGTGACACAAGTTTCTGAACATGTCACCCGACTAAAACGATTTTAAAGACGTTATCACGTCAAAACATATTTTAATCATTTTTGTAATAGCAGTAAAGGTAGAGGATATACTCGATAATGTTACTATTTTAAAATTAAATTTTTGTTTTATAGAAAACATTTTAAATATCATTTTGAAAAATATAAGTGAACTGGTGGACCCGACCTCTTGAATATATCTCAAGCGATTAGGATATTAAAAAAAGTATGAGAGTACCGATTGCAACGCCATCTGCCGGGTTGATCTGTGAATCTAAACCATCCAGTGCCAGCCAAACGGTTACAAAACAATTCATTCAAATGGTCCAGTCGTTTAAGAGGAGTTCAGTGACATACACACATACAGTAGAATTATATATTATATAAAGATACATATTTAAATGCAAATTTTATATCATCGATGTAGGTACACAGCCAATGATTTTGAAATAACTATCATAAAGACCTATTTCTTAAACGGCAATAACGTGTTTCTCTTTTGTTTCAGCGTTTGTGGGCTCGTTAGCGTTGAGTATGACGTTTCTCTTGTCTCCAGTATCCGGCGTACTTACCGGTCTCCTGGGACTGAGAGTAACAGCTGTCCTCGGCGGCACTGTGGCAACTGCAGGCTTGGTCATCGCTTCCTTCGTTGTTCATAATGTGGAAGCTCTGTACTTAACGTATGGAGTCATGTACGGTATCGGCGCCTCGCTTGCGTACACACCTTCTCTTGCAATCCTTGGGCATTACTTCAAAAAGTATCTAGGACGTGTCAATGGCTTCGTCACTATTGGTAGCTCAATTTTCACAGTCATCATGTCTACCGTTATGAAATATACAATTGATAATTATGGCCTCGAATGGATGTTCAGAATGCTGGCTGTCATAAGTTTCGGAATTGCGCTATGTGGCTTGCTTTTCAAACCTATCCCGGTCGTGGTTATCGAAAAGCCATCCCAAGAGACAAATACCATCAAAACGATTATGAAGACAATTGTCAATGTACAAATATGGAAGAATCGTCAGTATAGGCTGTGGGCCATTTCTATGCCGGTGGCCCTATTCGGTTATTTTGTTACATATATACACATAGGGGATTTTATTCAAGTGAACTTTAAGAGCAGTACATCGAACTTGCCTCTGCAGTGTATCGCTGCTACTTCCGGCTTGGGGAGATTGATGTTTGGCATTTTAGCTGATAGAGACGGGATAGACAGAATTCTTTTGCAACAAATATCATTTTACGCTATCGGGTTGTTAACAATAATTTTGCCCTTTGTGAAGTCTTTTGAACTGCTGCTTGTGATTTGTTTAGGAATAGGACTGTTCGATGGCGGGTTCATATCATTAATAGGACCGATAGCTTTCGAATTTTGTGGGAGTGTATACGCAGCTCAGGCCATTGGATGTATGTTGGGTTTATCAGCAGTACCTGTGTCTATAGGACCTCCCGTGGCTGGCAGACTGTTTAAAGTGTATAAGTCGTATACACTACCCTTTGTGTTAGCCGGGGTATCTCCCGTCGTTGGTGCTACGTTGATGTTTATAATACGGTTCCGTTCACGAAGTCGACATGTCAAAGAGGCTACAAATGGACATGCTTTGCCTGCGCCTGATGTTGGTGAGTTTATTCAAACTGTTTTCTATATATACATTTTTAATTATTAGTTGGTTTGGGTACATATAAAATATCTATTCTGATGCCAAAAGAAAGATCAGTTATTTGATACAGAATATGTTTGCATTCCTTTCTACTTAAAATGAATTAACCTTTTTGTTTAAAACTAAAGATATATTATAAAGTGATAGTAATGAAATGCGTTTCCTCTGTAACATCAGAGTAAGTGTAGTGTATCATACAACTCGTCAGTTTTGATTAAGTTTTGACTAATAACCTACGTACGTAATACCTTTACGCATGGCTTTGGACCCCATCACAAAATGAAAAAAAAAACTGATTATATTAGATGCATGATGTAAATGATTAAGCAGTGTTGCCCTAGTGGCTTCAGCGTGCGACTCTCATACCTGAGGTCGTAGGTTCGATCTCCGGCTGTGCACCAATGGACTTTCTTTCTATGTGCGCATTTAACATTTGCTCGATCGGTGAAGGAAAACATCGTGAGGAAACCGACATGTCTTTGACCCAAAAAGTCGACGGCGTGTGTCAGGCACTGGAGGGTGATCACCTACTTGCTTATTTGATTTAAAAAAAAAATGATCATGAAACAGATTTAGAAATCTCAGTTCCTAGTGAATTACATTATAGGCCGGGAGATATTTACACAAAATAGTTAGTCATTTGCACCAGTGTGGCGGTTCTTCAGGGGTCTTATTACGTAATTACAAAAATAATTTTGATGGTAATAGCGCTGGTACCGGCGGCCCAAGCGCGTGGGCGTTAGTCGAACTCGTCGGATTATTTACGACTTTTAAACGATTTGTTCCACAAAAATTCTAGTATTTTCCGATGCGGCAGTGTCATGCCATACTTCTCCGGTGTGACTTACGCCCGCCATACCGACGCGAATGCGATGATTAAAAAAAAATTCAACCTGGTAAAAATTGTACCAGGCTATTTTTTGCACAGTTATCATCGTCGCACAGCCATTTACGAAAATCACCATGCCATACTTTTCGGACGGTTCCAAATGGCCGCCATACCGCCGTAAATCAGCATTTTTTTTATTTTTGCTAAACTATTTTGTGTCACTATCTTCCGGCCTATTTATTAGGTTAAGTAAGGTTAAAGCCTAAAATTTGTATCTTCTTTGATTCATTTCTCAAATCATTGTTTTAATTTATTTATATGGGGCTAAAGAGCATGCGCCACCTCATTATTGCATTGTACACAATAGTGATGAAAATATGTAGAAAACATTTGAAGCTATTTTAAGGTGGAGCAAATTTACTATTAAATTTAATATAAAGATTCAATAAAAGGTTTACTAGTTCTGACTGAATGAATTTTTCATTCGTGGTACATATACTTATACTGCCTAGATTGCATTAATTAACATGAAATTCTAACATTTTCAGAAAGTACACCATCGCTTCGACCGAACGGAGTGGGTCAGCAAACATCATTATAACACTGGCTAGAACTGTTTACAAAACTATTAATAATATAAGTAGTAACTGAATCTCTCTACTATTTAAAAAGCTCAAAATGCAACTGGCTATTTGCACACAATGGATTGACCATAGTCATTGACAAAGTATGTATTTTTGACACAGATTAGAAAATAATATTAGAATGGTTTATCTGTGAAATTCCACAGATGGTTATTTATTAAGAATGTAAATAACATAAACGCGAGCAGGTTCAGGTTCTGTCAAAACTGCATTTGAATTTAGAATTTTACATTAAAAGGTGAATTTTATGCGTAGTCTATGGTTATGTCATACATTTTTACTTTACCTAAGTGCATTTTACCCTCGAATTTGACGTACAAATACGGACGACCCTTTAAATTTTTCTGCATTTGTTAGGCACAAACTTTAGCTTTGTATATATCCATAATATATATTTTACAAATTTTATATTTAGTTTTGCCAATATATTAAAATACTTATATATTATATATATGTTTTGAACTTGAATAAGTGGGATATTGGTAGTAAACGCTCATGAACGTAATGCAAGGAAGTATGTATATTTTATGTATAAATACATATTGAAATCGGAAATAAAAAGGGACCACTAAGCTATTTTATTCAAAAATTAAAACTGACTAATATTTCATTTAATATATGTATAGTATTTTTTATCTGTAGGTATTTAGATAGTGAACAAAAGCTGTTCTTGCAACAAAAAGCCTAGATTTTTATTATATTGTGTACGATAACATCAAATCATTTTATCTCGTGAGTAATTTCCCGTTCAATATTACTTTATTATCAAAATCTGATAGAGTTGAGTATATTTTATCGATCTGAAGATTATAAAGTAAAACAATAGTTAATGTACAATAAGATTGTTGTATCCGTAGCGCAGCGGCGTATTTCTAACGTACCATACATCGCCCCGTTTTAAACAAGATATAGATACCGGCATACTTCTTGAGCATTAAACAAGGGAGTGGGGGGAAGTTAGCGCATCGCGGGACGCAAACTTCAACTGATTTACCAATCACGCGTTCGATTTTGCCATTTAAGAAATGTATTAAAGAAAAGCTGTGCAAAAACTACTACATATAAAGTTAACAATTATCTAGTTGATAAAAGGGCCTGGGAATAGTGCTAGACAGGCTACTTCTATTTAATTTGCGATATTTGTTTTAAAATAAGTGTTGTTTAATGATTTGCTATTTTAAAAGAGTACCGAGAGTTTTTTACGCTGGCTTTTTCTCTCGGCTTACACCCTCTGCCCTCTTTGCCGATGAGTAGGGATGCTTACAGATTCAAATTTAATGACGTGGAATAAGTGATATCTTTATCTTATGTTCCATAATAAACATTTCTTTTTATCGACACTCTCCCGCGGCCGCGCACCACTAAAAATGGTCTGACATGTCAGAATATGTCGTCATCGTACGGCTTTATTATCTTCGAGTGGCAGACTGACACGTGGCCGCCATTTGTTGTTATAATGTCTCATTTTACATTGATTGAAAACAAAAGACGACATGATTCTGCTTAGCTTTGTTTGAATTAGAAATTCTCTTGACCAATGACAAACAAGCAATTGCGCTAGTGTTTTGTCTTACGTTTTACATTCCGGGCTCATGCCCCAGGGATCTGATATCGCAGAGCAAACACAATTTGATAAGAAAAACGAGTAAGTTATTCAAAACAATTAAATTGGATGATGTCATTTTTAGTACGTAATTTCAACAAAATATTTTGATCAGCCCATATCGAGTTAAAATATGATGACGCGATGTTAATATAGATATCATAATAAATTATACTTTTTTCTAATTGTTTTATAAAATCATATTTAGGATGTGAGTTTGAAGTTTGTCATCCCTCAAGGGGGAATATACAGGTTAGCAGTCTTTGAAAACCCACCCAAAACTGTTATTTCTCTACTAACTGCACCATCAATATAATAATATTAAATATAAAACCGTTACGACACCATAAAAAACGAGAATATAGAAAAGTTTTATGTATACACCTAGTTTCAAGATTAAATTATATTTGTCAATTAAATTATCTACCTTTTGTATATAACTTCTAGAATTGAGATCACTATGTATAAATGTGAAAATGTGATGTGAATGATTGGTGCTAGATAGCCACTTTATATTTATTAATATTATCCATAATTCTATGTATTTTCATGCAAATAAACTTTATATATTTACTTGGACTTCTTTGACCACAACGGTGATGGTAGGAGAATGTGGGGTAAGATGGGGACTCTAAGGTATTTCATAAATAAACCCTCAGTTTTTAATGGCACAATAATATATAACCAGTCTTTCTTCCTTCAATTATAATAAGTCAAATAAAAAAAAATAAGTATTCTCATAGAAATATCAACTTTAACAAAATAACTAAGTCTCTACGTCTTACCCCACCTTTAGGGCAACACGGGAGGGACCCCTTCGGGAAAGGGGGGGATAGAATTTCTTCACAAATCGGGCAAATATGGACAGCTTTGTCATCGGTATCTTCCACTAAGCTAAAAACCAATAAGTTGACATATTTTATTTTAACTTATTTATAGTTCAATTATTACCCACACAATATTGTCAATTCCTGCATATGCGAAAAAGGAAAAGAATATGTATATCTATTATGTTAAGTACCGTATGACGAATCAATTAAATGTTATATATGTAGAGACAAAAATTTAAATTGTTAATCTAAATTTTTATTATGATACGTGAATAATTTGAATAAATATTACACACTATAGACACGTAAATGATATCGTTTAATTTGCATTTTATTATAATTTAAAATTTGTATTGTTCCTAATATTAGTTAGAACCAAAGAATAGAGGTGTTGATAAAACTTAAAATTATATAATAGAATTCTTCAAATTACTAAAATCCTGGGGGGGGGCTGACTGACTGCAACTGTCAATAGATACACAATGATCTTTTAACTATATAAGTCAATCATCTATTTTTATTAAAATGTGCTTACGCTGTAATAGAAAGAGACAGATAACGAAAAACCTGATCTTGAAAAAGGTGGAACTAGGCTGAAGAACTTTAAAAAATAAATACAACATAAGTAGGTATTCAAACAAGTTTCTTTTGCGTCTACAATAAGAGAAACAATAAATTATCTTATTGATTTTAATTTGACACAATTTCAGCGCGTTATTAATTAACATTTGTGAAAATTAAGCATAATATAGTTAAATAAAAGTTTTTTACTGAGACGTTTTGACATCTTTCTGTTCTGTGGTTAGAACTATGGCAGTTACCTTAAGTTCCTAATTTAGTATAAGTTTTTAAATTATAAATTTAATTACGTTTATTACTATTATATGTATTTATCTGTTTTACTATTATTCTTTATTTATTATCTAAAATGATTATTATATAAATGCTATTTAAAATAATCCGCCTTCGAATCTTCATACGAAACCGTTCCTACGTTTTATTTATAATCTGTGGAATTGAATAATCCTGAAGCTGGTAGAAAATGACAATTACAGATACAAAATATTATTTTAAACTAAGAAACGGTACTTACTATTTTTTATTACATTTCATATAGGTAATGTCAAAAATATTATGTACACTATAAAATGTTAACTTTTAAAGGTTTTTACTCCATCATTGTTAGCTGTTGTAATTTAATTTTAATAGGTTTGCTATTGTTCCTATAAGATAGATCTTAAGAAATATATGTTATTTAAGTTGTTAAATAATTTTCCTATGTTGGTGTCCAATACCCAATGACTAAATGTAAGATAAGCCTAATGTTATTTTTAAACCTTAGGTAGCGTTCGAGTATTACGTAACGCAGTTTTTGGAGATTATTGACACACCACCCCCCCCATTTAACTCGCCGTAACGTTTTTCAGTACCCAAGTCTAGTAAAACGTTTCGTGACCACCTAGTGACTCTTTAGTCACTATTATGCGGTGTAAGTAGAAAATAATATTAACAATAACGCGTGACTAAAAAAATTCGTTACGTAATACTCGAACGCTCCCTTATTGATTGTTATTTACGAAAATATATCCGATACTATGTATTTAAAATTAAGAATATATAATAAAATGTTACGCAGTAAACTTGTTGTTATTAGATATATATATACATAGATAGATTATGATCCCTAACCAAAGTGGGATATGTAACATAGTTGCGGTCATAATATGTCCCTAATGAAGCGCGAACACTTTGTTAATCTTTAAAAGAAATTATAGGTAGCTTTATTGAAAAGTGAAACCATTTAATAATACCTGCATGCTGCATGCTTAATAATGCCACTTAATACAGTTTATATTAAAATAATATCTAATACACCATGTGTCTGTGCAATGTTTAACAGATAAATTACACCAATAAATTACCTATATAAGAATCATTTATTCACCGGGTTATGTTATCAGTGATGAGTGAAAGCGTTAGTGAACGAAATATATCTGTATCCACGTGACAACTTGAATAAAATGCCTTGATAATTTCATAGAAAAGTAAAGACACAACTAAATTATTCATTAGTTTTATAATTTTGACATCGCCTACACGATTTATAAATAAAATGCCATATTCGTACGAATCCAATTTGTTGAGGTGGGTTGGTATCATCTGAATTATTTCCATCCATACTAAAGGAGTGGACCCTTAGTTCCAATTCTTCGTGTGAGGGGGAATTCGTTTTTTGTGCCACCCATCGTAATGGTTTTGATAGCCTGAAACGTATTTATTACCTACATATTTACGACATTAACAATATGTCGTCTTAAGTAACCGAATTCATCTAGTTAACAAATTGTATTCCCATGTGTTACAAGTGACAATAAATTGGTAATTTATATAGGTAAATTTAAAAAGGCAGTAAATACATAATTGCACTCAATAGTCTATAACCATCTTAAGAGAGTTGCATTTAGAATAATCGATGCTGATAATAAAACGACAATCAACCGCGACCAACATCGTAAATCACTATTATAACTGGCTATGTATTATGTGTATAATAATAATAGCCTTTTAAATCAGATACTTTTACATTTAAACACTTCTATTTCAATCTTCTTCTAGGTATCACTGTGCCCTTTTTTGCCAAAGGCCTCTTCCAAATCCCGCCATTCCTCTCTGCCATGTACCATTTGCTGTTTCTTTAATTTCGTCTATCGACCTTCTAAGTTTTTTCCTCTTTTTCGTTTGCTGTACTTTGGGCTCCAGTTTAGTACTATTTTGCTCTACTTTTCTTTTCTACCCTATCACACATCGTTCCATCGATCTTTGACATACCTGTAGCTTTGTATGCTTCGGCTATGTAGGTACATATTATAGTAAAAAAGTAATAATTACATAATGTATATAAAAATATATCACACTGTACAATATGATTCACTGGTTACCCAGGTATGGCTGTATGTATGGCCATGGGAAGTCAATACCCAGACAGAAACAAGCAGAAAAACGGTGGACTCTCAACTCCATAGCTCTCATACTCCTACGGCAAGGATGTCCGCCAGGAACGAAGTAGATACCACAGGAGCAGGCACAGGACAGCTTTAGGTGCATATTCGAGGCAAGGTGGTCAAACATCGCCAGCTTCATAACTTAAGAGTTATTGCTATCATTGAGCTTTTCTTCGAAGAATGCTCTTAATGATCTGTAGCCGAACACTTCTAACCATTTGGCCAATAAGGCAGTTACAATGCAATTACCGTCCTTTACCTTGGAAATATAATTTGTGAAACAACTGCAAAGTAAAGTAAATCATACTTACTCTGAGAAATAGTCCATATCCTTTAATGTATCTGGCAACTCCCGCCCATCGACATCAGGTAGTATTAAACATATAAATACCAATATCAATGTTATGACTAGAACGACTATCATCATAGTAAGATCTCGAATATCCTGGGTCGTGATAAGGTATGCTGTCATGGTGCCAAGGTGTCCCATAGAGTAATAGCACCCAAAAAGGGTCGCTCTGCATTTAGTGGCTAAGACCCGTGGTGTAATGTTGAGGAGTAAGGCATGGCTGATTAACCCTGAAGCCAGGCCTATTGTACAAATCACTTCAAGTATGACGACCTAAAAATTTAAACGTATTTTAAATTATAATTTAGGCTTTTATAACGTTAACACCTGCTTAAACAAATATCTATAGAAAATAATAATACGTAGTGTATTATTTATTGACGTGAATCCTACCTCATTTACAACCTACATCAAATATTTGTACTACGAAAAGTAGTTTTCAAAGACACTCTTCTTAAAGCCACAGCCAGCATTGGAATACTTGGCGTTGACATCGAACAACTCGGTTTCGCGGTCATTTGAAAGGAAAGACTAAGTTAGCCTCTAAGAAGCTTGGTGTGCTCAGCAAGGCGAGACGGTACTTCACTTCGGGCCCCTGCTTCCAACTTTATCAAGCGCGAATTCGGGACATGTGGACTATGTGGGGACATAGAGTACTGATCTCACTTCTGTGCGGGAGCTCCCTATTACCAGCTCTTTCCACATGATCGTATTCAACGAAGAGCGATTCGAATCGCCGACAACCAATCCCTTCCCTGAGATGTCACTCTACATTATCTACCGCATTTACCACGGAGTGTTCAGAGAAGTTGTTCGGATTAAGACCTGCAGCTGAGTTACATCATCGGACGTTGAGGAAATACGAAATATCACCCTTATCACCTGGACATCCGGCGTTGTACTACAACTGAGCGTTTAGGTTAGGTTTAGGAAGTTTCTGCCGCGCACAACCACTACGTGGAACCAGTTGCCCACTGAAGTTCCCAACCAATTTGACTTAAGGTCCTTCAAGACAAAAGCCTTACCAGTTCTTAAAAGGCCGGCAACGCACTCGCGAGCGCTCTGGCACTGAGAGTGTCCATGGGCGGTATCACTTATCATCAGATGAGCCTCCTGCCCCTTTGGCCCTGCTCTATAAAAAGATATTTATAAAACCATTTTATAACACGTAAATTTTACTCACATTAAGATGTAATCTCTTCTTGAATACAAAAATACTTGTTGTAGTCCCCAAAATAACAATATTTAGCGCCAACCAAAATCTCAGCTTCATCTTTTTCCCCAAACAAACATAAGGAAGTCCTAAGAAAGCCGTCGTTGGTAATACTTTAACAGGGGCATATATTGGATCTTTGTATACTTCCATGTATAAAGGAGACCATAGAAAAAAGTACAAAGCCCAGAATATAAGACACGACAGAAAAATAATTCTAACATTGTGAGTACATAATATAGTGAAACAAGTCCATTCCTCATCCAAACATTTGTACGCCTGAAAGAAAATTTTAGGCAAAATGTTGTAAGTTGTTTCTATACATAAAAACTATTACTTACATAAAATAAAACAAAAAATAAATTATGTTTATTATCGAATATGAGATACAGGTATCACTTATTCCACGTCATTAAATTTGTATCTGTAGACTACATCGGCAAAGAAGACAGAGGGTGTAGGCCGAGAGAAAAAGCCGGGGTAAAAAACTCTCGGTACTCTTTTAAAATATCAAATCATCATACAAAATGACTATGGCAAACATAGACAGAAGAAACCAGAAAGGAGGGAGATAAAGCTAAAGAATATACTAACTATTACATAAAAATAAATATGTAATTTACCGCATCTAAAATCGAAATTCTATTGCGTAGACAGTGTAGGTACATTTTGTTACTAATAAACAAAAGCCAAGTGTAAAAGGTCAAAATGTTATAAAACCAATTTATAATCGACAGCTTATAGACATAGCAACATGTCTATTTATAAAAAATATTGTTTTATGAAATGCAAGGAGAAATCATTAAACTTGTTATCTTTCCCTATTAATAACTTTATGATCAACTAATGCCCCGCCATTTTTATCAATATGGCCTTACATACAGTAAAATTAAAAGACTTAGTTGAAGTATCTTAAATTAAATTATTTATTTACATAAAAAAATTGGATAATATATTTTTATACTTAGGTTTACATCGCATTTATTCAAGTAAATTATGATAAATAAACTTAATAATTATTTTTAAGAATGTTTTTGTTTAAATGATGTATAGCATATCATTGTAATATATGTGATAAATAATATTACTTAAGAACAATGATTAACATACCTACTCTGTGGTCAACTGGTCTTATTTTGAAGTCATTACATAATTTTACGCGGTTTTTCTTTGCAGCACTAATTAATATCTTTTCTGCTGATGATATTCTTCTATTGTATAGCAACCATTGTGGTGATTCGGGAATCCATCTACAATTGTAGATCAATTTATGTTATAGTTTTTAGCGGGAACGATAAAAGATTATCTTGCATTTTCGGCGACATACTTGTCAAAATACTGTCGATCTGTCGGCTTTTAACAGAATTCTTCGAAACAGCACAATGTATTGTTCGGTCTATGAAGCTAAGAATATAGGTAACATTTCATTGTATTAATTATTATCATGTTTGACTTTGTTGTTTTTAAATTAAGGGTCAAGAATAAACCTATCATTTATTGAAGGGCATTACAGTACATTGACTGTGGAAGATTCCACAAAGTGCAAACCTTTTCTTCTCTAAAGTATTATATAAAAAGAGGATAGAATACCTGATAATAAGAAGCGGTAGTAGACCCACTAAGAATGCTATAAAGTTGTAGGTTTCAAGATTAGGAGCAGAATTCGCAATTGCTAGCATACAGGTGGAGTTTAAAAGACGAGGGAAAGAAACTATAAATCCTAGAATAGGACGCCATTTGTTGCTTGCAATTTCACAGACTGAAAATTAAAATAGAGTTCAATATATTTTTTGGTATTGATTAACCCTAAAACAGACCCTTTAATATGTCTAAAGGTCTGTTTTATTGGTAATTCAAAGACAAGGTTAAGATTTCGTGTTAACCGATCTTATACAATTATAGTTTTGCCCGAAATAAAGGCTCAGAGAGGACCACTGGAGACCGCGTTGCCAGGACTGACGACTCTGTTATAATAAGATTTTTTTTTATATATAGACTATTCTCTATTCCAATATCCAACTTCCCTGTCATACATATAATGCATGTCACAATATAATGGTTCAATATTTTCCTCTGTTATCCTTAGGGACTTTATTCAAGGAACCTAGTTCCAAGCATATCTACATCTAAACTATTGTATTGATATTTCCCACGGGAAATCGGATTCGCACTAAAGATGCTAATCAGCTTACACAGTCCTCTCACGTATGTGTATACCACGCATAGTCCTAGGCCTTTTCACGATTGTTTTGCCTCGACTTGATGTTTAACAAGTAAACTATATAAAATATATGTAGTATATAGGTCAATTTACTCCACGTGTTGTGACTCCCGGTGCAATCATGACTGCATCTGTTTTTGGCACTACTTTTCTCGCAATGCAAGTTTTAAAAATGTGTTAAAATTATCTTTGTGTTTATGGGTGGCGGTTAGCACTTAATTCTAAGTGACCACGCTGCTCTGGGCAGACTCAGAGGACATCTGTCCACTAAAAAGGAACATAGTCTGAGTTTAATAAAGTTTAATAAATGCTCTGTACAGATACCGGCAAACTTCTTGAACATTAAACAAGGGAGTGGGTGAAAGTATGCGCATCGCGGGACACAAACGTCAACTGATTTACCAATCACGCGATCGACACGTCTCTCTCATTTTTAGAAATTTGTTCAAGATGTTTTCCGGTATCTGTATTAGGACTTAAAGAATCGCTTAACTTGCCACGAATCCTCGCAGCTAGAAAATATCTGGAAATTACTATTATGCGATTGCGATAGAAGAAACAACAATAATTATAATAATAATCCATTAATCTCATATATCATAAAGTACAGAAACTCACATACCTATAACTAATCCCAGGTAGTAAATACCACTAGTAAACAATGACTTGAGAAATATAAGTAGTAGATACCAGCTCTCTGAATCACAAAAAGTTATCGCAAGTCGGAATATTAATTCAGCTATTATATTTATCATGATCGCTATTCGTCTTCCAAAACTGAAAATAATATAAGTATAAGGAAAGTTCTTTTAACACTTATGTGGGCCAACTTTTTTTTCATGTAACAGGAGGCAAACGGACTCTGCTGATGTTAAGGGATATACGGCCGCCCATGGACACTCACATTGCCAGAAGGCTCACAAGTGCCGGTATTTTAAGAGTTGGTACGGTCTTCTCTTAATGGACCCTAAGTCGAATTGGTTCGGAAATACTTCAGTGGGCAGCTGGTTCCACATGGTGGTGGTGCGTGGCAAAGCACTCAATTGTTCAGATACGGGTGGAATTCCGTATTCTGTCTCGACGTCCAACGATGAAACTCAGCTGCTGGAATCAATCCAAGCAACAAAATACTCTCCATGATAGACGCTATAGAAGAAGCAGAGAGACTGTTTCTCTCTTGATAATGTGGGTAGGACAATGTAACTAGTCTGGCCATAAATACTATTACATAAAAACTTTTATTTTTTTGCTTTTTTTGACACGGCGACATTGAGTCTCTTAAAAGATCTTTGGAGCGAGCAGTGGCGAAATTTCCCTTGGAAACAGTGCGTAAATCCATAGATTCGTGGCCAAACAGATTAAAGGCCTGTATAAAAGCCAAAGGTGGCAATTTCGAATAGAATGTTTTTTATTTTTGAAGTTAAACTTCTTTAGGCGCGTTATGAAAAATTAATTAGAGACTGAAATTTTACGATGCGCGCGCACCGTTACACAAAATTATCAGTATGAAGTTGCCCACGGAAGATGCTACGGCATTGGACAAAATTTAAAAACAACATTCGAATAATAATAGAATTTATGTTACACTTTATGTTAGAGAATAATAATAAATATTTAATTATTTAATTTTTCAAATGTAAACTGAACTATATTGACTATAATGACTCCTTTTCCAGTATTTGATCATTTAATTGTAATTAATTATTTGCTTGCAATCAAAAACTATTTTTAATAATGCCAAAGAAGTAGGTATAACTTCTTACGCGCGTACATAAGTACACGCACCATTTTTTTTGTTGAGACTAATAAATATGTAGGTATCAATTTTAATAATATTACATTACCTCATTTAAAATATGCATTTTCATTTGTAACAGAACTTATGGCTGAACTAGGTAGATAGTCCCATATTAATAATTAAAAATTACATGTATAATTACCCATCCGAAATAAGTCCAAATATAATGCTTCCCAGGCATAACCCAAAACGACAAATTGCCGTCAGAATTAGGAGAATCGTAGAATCTTTATCACAGAATATAAGCCACTGAAAAACCAACGTTACATAGTAAAAAGGAACGTCAATTATATTAAAATAAAAATAAAATATGTTTATTATGGAACATAAGATACAGGTATCACTTATTCCACGTTATTATATTTATATATATATCATACATTTATACATACACTATTAAAATTAAATTATACTTTTATCAACATCTTATTATATAAGTTTAGTTTCCATATTATATTCACAGTTCCTTATAATATAATAATAGGCTGGGAGATAGTGACACAAAATAGTGGGTCATTTGTACCAGTATGGCGGTTCTTCAGGGGTCTTATTACGCAATGAAAAAATGAAAAATGATGGTCATAGCGCTGGTACCGGCCCCGCGTGGCCGTCAGTCGAACTCGTCGGATTAATTACGAAAGTCAAACGATTTGTTCCACAAAAATTCTAGTATTTTCCGATAGTCCATAAAAAATAAGAGGCGGCAGTGTCATGCCATACTTCTCCGGTGTGACTTACAGCCCGCCATACCGACGCCAATGTATTAATTTAAATTGTGTAATAAGACCCCTGAAGAACCGCCATACTGGTACAAATGACCCACTATTTTGTGTCACTATCACGCGGCCTATAATAAACTTCATGGCCTGATGAAACTGTGCTTGACACGACGCTTTACGTACTATAATTTCGGTCCACTAAAGATTTGAACCCAACTTGGGTTCAAATCTCTAGCTACGAATATGCTAACCACAGTCTGTCTTACCGTTTTCTTAATCCACACGAGCCACATGAATCTTACTTGCCAAGAGTCACACATAAATTCCGTTCCATTTACAGTATATGAACACAGAGTAACATTGTATTGAGACATACAGACCACGCCATTTGGTGGTTGCAGAAGGAACGCGTCTTCATACTGATTAAGTACTGTTGGTGCAGCCAAAAATGTGGAGAGTATAGTGACTGTCCATTGCCAAGCGCCAATATTTCCAAGAACTTCGGTTGTCACGTCTTCATGGATAGTTCCGCTTCTGTAAAGTATTATCTGTTAGTATAGTGGTAAGCGCAAACAACGAAAAACCCAAACAACGAAAAACCCATTTCAATGCTTCAAGGAAGTACAAAGAATCGCACGTTCTCTAAATGAGCTCTAGGTTTTAGATTATGCGGTTAAGCCAAAGCAGACATGTTGTACCAAATTTGAGACACGCCTGTTTAAAGGTAAAAAAGTACGTTTGTTAAAAAATGTTATATGTATAATTGTATAAGTAGGTCTTTTAAAGCCGGACAAAAAGAATGACTGCAGATGTTACGAAAGTTTTCCGCAAACAATTTTTGTTATTATCTATGAAGATTAATACGAATCAAACTCCACTATGAAAATAAAGCAAACAATGTTTTTGTGCCATCTGAATGCTTACGTATAATATATATTATATTAATTTCACACTTCTGTTTTGAAGTAACGTCCTCCACAATATCACTTACTGATAATGTTTATTTATTTATGTAATATCAACGCAAAATTACGAATATTCTTACATTGACATTGTGATCATTATCTATTTTGTTTAATCTCATAAAAGGTCTTCAACCGATGTTACGTCATTTTCTTGGCTAACTAGATTATTAATCAATATTTTACGAAACTCGACCACAAAGTCCATATTACTGCAATTGTATTTTTTATAAAAATGTTTAGATTAGAGTCGGAGATTTTAACAAGTAGATTTCCTTGAAGATGCGGGTATGTATTGACATTGATATGTGTGAAACTGTTATTTTAGCGTTGACATATTTATTATTTGTATTAGGGTATGGAATGAACACTATTTAAGTGAATAATATTTTCGTAAATTCTGTTACACTCTAATGAATTCAATGTTCTATTCTTCTCTCTTAAACTCTCTTCTTATAAAAGATTGACGCTCGTCTTATAAAAGAAGACACATTGTCTTAACCATAGAACTTTATAAATGTTACCACGTGTCGTTTTATTTAGTGGAAACCTTCATTTAACAACTTCAAGCAAATCAAGTCACAGGTCGCACAAAATAAAGAACTAAATCAAAAGACCAATACCTAACTGAACTGGTTAGATGAATCTTGAAACTCGTTTTAAATTTTAATATGCAGACGAAGTATAAATATTGAATTAGGTATGTTTCGTAGATATAATAAAACATTACAGTGATACTTACTCAATGAATAACATAAAAAGCTCGCCATATTGGAAGCTAAAAAGGAGTTACAAATATAGTTTCACAGTTACACGGAATTATTAATTTTAATAATTAATCTACTTCTAGAAATAATTCAATGGGCTACTCTGTGGGTAAAATATTGCTCTGTATGGTGCAAAATAAACACAAAATTATAAGTCATATCAATAAACTCGGTAACTGTCTCAATTTAAATAATCAGGATAACATTGGGATGTAGGTGGTGTCTGATTGCGTAGTAGAAATAGTATGTCTCGCCTAGAGCGGAATTTTTTAATGAGATTTTTATAACATCGCTATATTTGTACCTTGGTTAGGGGTCAATGGCCGGGCAGTTGGATATGTTTTGCAATTCAAACCAACATTATCATTTACATTACAACATGGCACTAACTACTTATATTATCTAAACATATTATTTTAAATACTTTAACATTAATCAGGAGCAGTGTTGGCCTGGTGGCTTCAGCGTGCGGATCTCATCCCTGAGGTGGTAGGTTCGAACCCAAGCTGTTTATCAATTTTCTGTTTATGTGCCCATTTAACACTCGCTCGTATAAATGAAAAATTTCGTGAGAGAACCATCATGCCTTAGGCCCATAAAGTCGACAGCGTGTTGCACCGAAGGCTACTACTTAAGCCTATTAGAAAAAACAACAGAACACGCAACAGATACACCAATCTGCCCACTGCCCACTGATTTTTAGCATGAATAAATAACGTCTATTGTTACCCACCAAGGTACTACAATACCATCTGTTAAAATGTAAGTTTATTGTACAACTTAACAACAATTTATTATTGTACAACTAAATAATTATATTTTTTTCAAGGACCTCTTATAGAGAGACTGGCTCTCTATATCTTGAGTATTTTTCTCTTAATCTTCTTTTTTTCAACTTCTTTAAGCTTCCTTATTTTGAATTTTAATAGTGATAAATACAAACTTCAGTAAAAAAGTGTATAATATAGTGTAATGAGTGTAGTGAAAATAAATAATAATGTATTATAAATGTGAATTATATTACTTAAAAAATGATTTATTGAACAGTTACATATTCATACAATATAACATAGGACTGTAAGCAATGGCCACAAATAAGCAAACTCTTCTAGACAACCCGAAAAGTGATTTATATTCATCGTCTCGAATAATTGATATTATACTATACATCTCTCAAACGAAACGGTAAATTCTGTTCATAACATGTTCATAATTTTAAGTTTTATTGCGTCTCGCTACTGTGATAGATTTTTTATATCATGTCTCGTGTATAGCCTTGGCAATTTTATGCTTAGAGTGTACACTAAGCCACAAACCACATGTCATTGGTGATGATAAGTGATATGTGATCTAACAGTTGGGTAATCTAACGGGTCGAGTCAAGGACATAAGTAATATAAACTTTATCACTTTTGCTGAAACTCGAAAAACGATTTCCTTCAAATAATAAAGTGTCGTACAACACTTGTTTCACAAAATTTAACTTATTAACTATCTATAAAATTAATTAAATTCAGTAACTAGTAATAAATAGTGTAAAGATAGACTTTTATAGTTATTAAAACCAGTTTTTAATTATTTAATTACAAGAAACTTATTCACTCATACACAATATTTAGGTACATTAGTAATAAGACACTTATTACAGATTTCCCGGCACCCCTATAACGGCGCCTGAACATCAGCGTTATCATGAAAAACACGTGGAGTTATTAAGGTTATGTTGTCAAAGACAATAGATAAGGGGCAGCTTTCGAGCAGCGCCGCCCGACGACTGTCGAGTGTCGATAAACGTTCATTCGTCCCACCGCCGCCATAGAGGCCTGGCGTGTTTGTTTACTGTTCATGTGATTACAGGAATTGAAAATACCCGGGAAAGCAATCATGGATAAGGAACACGCCCTTGAGGAGATGATGGGGAAGCTTGGTGAGTATTTTAAAGAGTTTTTATATATCTCTTCAGTCATATGATGTGCATGTTAGGAGAACGGTTTGGTTTAAAATTACGGTCATTTGAACTTTCATTTTTGCAAGTAATGTATAATACATGTTTTATCGTTAATATTCTAAGACGATAATATTGGTACACAAGTGTTAGTTTTTACTCTTGCTATTCATTAATAATTTGTCATTATTTTTAATCGTTACCATAAATTATCTTATTTATTTTGACATCGTTCAATACTTGATTACGTATTCAGGGTCACAGAAGCAATTTACTTTAAGTTAAACAATACTGTTAACTAGTTGTCACTAATTATTGATGACGAATAAAAACTACTAAACTTGATCGAAGTTTGCGCACGATATTTTATTGCGATTTGCATGTTTTACCGGCCAAAAAATTACATTATAGAGAAATATCGCATAAAATCTATAATTTAAATATCATTTAAAATCTAATAATAGTTATAATAAATCATTTATTAACGTACTAGAGCTCTTACTATTTTTTTTTGTATCAGTTATTGCTTGCAAAGTTGCAACACACAGGTATAGTTGCTTAGGCTTTAGTTTATTTGTAGTTTGGAGAAATTCTAAGTTCCTTTGTAACTATATTTTGGATATAAATATCCGAACAGCGAAATATTTTTTGTTTGATTGGTTACAAAAATACCAAATCTCCTTTTAATATATTTATTTATTTTATAAAGGCAGACTAACGAAACACATACAAACACTTACAGAGAAGACACGACATACTTAAACACCATATATGCATGTGCACCAATGACAAGTGTGCACAACATTTAAATGGAAACATTACAACGATAAAATAGAAAAGAAATTATGTATACATTAAAAAGAAAAGTCAATAAACTAATTAAGAAATACAAACATGCAATTTAAAAATTTAATATATTTCTACTTTGAAATTGTATTGGTGACGGATGAACTGTGGCTGCAGGATCTTACGCCTGATGACATAGAGACTGTCATAGAAGCAGATCCGCTTCAATTTATGTACTCAAAGCATCGTTTACTGTAGATAGAGATCTGTTTAAAGGAGCATTACAACCGACGTTGGTCCTAACTGCCCGAACGTAAAAAAGGACTGATGTGTTTCTTGTTTCTCTTTAAGACGAAATTCACTTGACTTAAAACATTTGGCAAGTTGCAAAAGGCTTAGTAACAATAGCTGTATACAACAATTCCAAGAAGGTTGCACCTTAGTTAATGCATTGAAGACTGTTTACACAGTACCTAAGTATTGTTTAAGATACTAATGTCTTGAACAAAATTAATATCCTGTTTTGTACTATAGGCGCCAATAACACAGATATGTATATATTTAAATTAATAACTAGTTCGAACCAGTTTTAGTCCCTTTTTGTTCAACATAATAAAAATCGAATAGCGCCGTTTTATTTGCTAAAATGGTGACATTATTATAAATTCAAGGTTACTTGAAACAATGAATTTACAATAATAATTTTTATATACATACAATATTTCTATATTTAAAAAATACATGGTTGTACATTAGTGTTTATTCTCAATATTATTTTAGATACACAAATGACAGATTAAAAAAATGACAGCTGCTAATTATTTAAAAAGTATAGCTTGACACATGACATAAATAATAGATTTCAGATAAATAATATATTTTAATAAAAAATCCAATTATCAAGTCAAAATTAGTAGGTATTTTTAATTTTGCGGATTTAATAAATGTGTGTTAGTTTTAGAATACCTTACCAAGCAAAATTATTGTCAATTAACACGCAGTAACATAATAATCATAAAACAAAATTAGTAATTATGATTTAAACTTCTAATAAATTACCATTTTTCATACCTACCTACATATATTTACATATTTATTGACGTTTACACACATTAAATTACACAATTAAAATGTGTCTTTTTTGGAAACAACATTTAATTAACTGTAAATGATTATCTTGTATTTTTTTGTATTGGGTTATAAGCATTAATAGCTATTTTGCATTTAAATTAAACATTATAACGTCATAACTACTGTTGTTTATTGAAATAAGTCTATTTGAGTCGTGCCGTTATGAAACTAAGAAACATAGTTTACGTGTGAATGTGACACTAAATTCTGTTTACGCAAAATTATATATATTATAACTAGCAGACTCGGCCAAGCTTTGCTGTGGCTAAAGTTTTTGTTATAAGTATTACATAGTAGTAAACTATTCGAGGGAAATGGTAGGAGAACACCAGTCATGGGGACCCATGGGGACAATTCTTTTTTGGTGGTTATGCCATTAAATTGTAGCTTAATATGTGAAACGTTGGTACTTTCAACACAGCGCCATCTGTTAGAATTGTGACTGTCAAATAATAAACAAATAATTTGCAATAAAATAATATTGCGGGTATAAATGAAGATGTAAGCTGTCCTATCTTTCAAGTTAGCTCAAACTGCACACGGTATGCAAATTTGATTGAAATCGGTTCAGTAGTTTTGGAGTCCATAGCGGGCAAACAACGTGACACGTAATTTTTAAGAAGATTATTAAAAAATGGATCGATTGGCATTACGTCAAAATGTTTAGGATTTTCACATATCACGCTCACATTTCACGTTAAGCCTTACTGAATCTAAGGATTATAATGTTGCGATGTGCATCTGGCACAGTAGGCTGGCTGATCAGCGATCACATAATTATTAATAAATAAAAAAAAATCAAAGAAAACTCAACTCTCACCTCAAGAAATCTAAAGAAGATTCTTTATTTTTTGTCACTGAAGTTATTATATTTTACACAACTATGTATTATATTATAACACTATTTGGTGCAAATGCAAAAAAAAATCTACGAAATTAATATTTACTATCACAATAATAAAATTATTTTTTAACAATGATAAAGATCAAGGTCCGACAGTAACATATTAAGGCACTTTTCATAACAAATTATACAAAAATTGTAGCTTCTTGAATAAATTCTTGAAAATTAAAAAAATATAATAAAAGGAGTTACATAGGTATATGTAAAAAGGCAGTTTATTTCAGATTAAAAAATTTTTTTAAAATAACATTTATAAAACGGCAGGACGTTAACCTCATATTAGTGATAACACCGCCCATAGACTCACAAGTGCGTTGTCGGACTATAAAAATACAACTGCAATAACATAATAACAACGGTATACTAATAGAAGTTCATTTGTTCAGTAACATAAGTGCATATCGGATACATAGAATATCCCAATATTATCCTATTATTTACACAGCTTATCTTGAAATAATTACAACTTCAGTGTTCGACATTATAAACTTGTTAATAATGAGGATTTATGAAGATTTTTATACTTATACACATAGCACAAAATACTGAATAATACTTCTCTTGGTCCATAAAATAAACACAGAAATGTAACTAACCCCATAATAAGTCTCGCAATACAGCGAGGAAATGCTGCCAGCGTTAAAGGTACACTGCCACAGGGGCCAAACTTTTTAAATTTGTTTTAATTTTCATTTTATTTATTTTTAATTATTTTTATTATTACTTTATAGGTTAAGAAAATTGTAAATACTGTACTTGTGTAAATAAATGAATGTCATTTCAAAAAAAAAAAAAAACTAATCCCATTGTGGGGTTACGTCTATATACAACCCCTGTATTTATAATATTAGAATTACTTAATAGGGTAATTAAAATCTAAACAGTGTTCAATCGACGCTTAGACGTATAACTGATATCTCTTATCAGCTAAGACGAAACTAGAGCTTGACCTCTCATTGATATAAATATGATTATAGCACAGGAAACGGCGGCAAGAATATACTATGATAATACTCTTTACGCGATTAAAATTTGAAAGATGAAAACACATTTAATTATAACAGTTTTATAATAAAGAAATAAACAATTTAAATTAATTTAAAATTGTCCTTATAATCGGCAGAAAATCTCTTACACCGTACGAGAAAGTGTTAATTGCGCAAAGAACGAAAGGTCCAAACTCCATACTACCCGTCCGTACTCACTGATTTTTCATCGAGATCCCAACTCATTATAGGGTGACCCTGTCGCTAAGTTAACACGGCTCCTTTCCTTTTATGTTGGTATTTTAATTAATTGGCAACACATTCGCAGCACGTCGGGGGTGTTGCAGGTATCCATGGGTGGCGGTTATCACTTTGAAGCCTGCTAGTTGACTTCTTGTCCCATAAAAATAGAAAAACTTGTGTACAAAAGCCAGTGATTTATAACGGCTGTTATAAATCACTGGCTAGTCATATAATTTACAAATAAAATGTTTGAGGAAATGTGAATTTTCGTGGTTTAAATTTATCATCCATTTAAAATAAAGCCTTTAGTTGGGTTGGGTTTTAAATACCACCGCACTTTTTTGACGATACTAATTATCTAGGAGTGTCCGGGGGACCTTCATTGGAACACCTCCAAGTGAGTTTTGCTCCGGAAACGCGTCTAAATATTTTTATAAAAAATTTAAAGTTTTGTGTAAAGTATTAAAATTTGTAAACAATCCGCCATTTTCTACTTTTCTATTGGTTATAAGTGATGTGACGTTCACTTAAAAAAATCGTGTTTTTAATTTATCCATTGTTAATAATCGTTTTATTTATTTATCGATTATTTCCTCATTTTTGAAATTTAAAGTTATAGAATAATCAACATTGAAATTAACCTAATTTCGTGTTGATAGATTATAGGGTTCCGAAATTTTTTGAAATTATCGATACCTACTCGTCTGTATTTTCTAATTAGTACTTGTATTTCATTGTTTGCAACTTTCTATATTATTTAATTTTTACTAGAATAAAGTGTTTACTTTAATATCCAAAAAGTACCCAAAACCGAATCAGAGCACCCTACTATCCACGTGGTCTTGTCTGTCTTACCCCTAGAGTGTATATAAATAATCGGAGGCGCGGAGGAAGAGCAGCCCCCACCCGCTGTAACAAAGCACAGGCATTATGAAAGCTGTAGCGGCTGAGGCTGGTCGCCGAAGGCGACCAAAAAGCCGAGGTTGCGGAGGCTTGAATAAAAAAAATATTATTTAGATTGGTTAGGTTAGAGTTAGTATATGAATATTTGGTCGCCTTCGGCGACCAGGACGCCGAGAAGCCGAGGCTTGAATAAACAATTACTATTTAGATCGGAGCTGTCCACAAAAACAAATATTATTTAGATTGGTTAGGTTAGAGTTAGTATATGAATATTTGGTCGCTGAAGGCGACCAGGACGCCGAGAAGCCGAGGCTTGAATAAACAATTACTATTTAGATCGGAGCTATCCACAAAAACAAATATTATTTAGATTGGTTAGGTTAGAGTTAGTATATGAATATTTGGTCGCCGAATTTTCAATTATTTTTAATATTAAAATCGAATACAAAAATCGATTTTCACTTTAAAAAAAATCGATTATTTTTCACATCCCTATTAATTTTATAAACTTAATCGGCCATTTTGAATGTGGTTTATGCTAGACTAGCGGTAATTAGTTTTACAGTGCAAAGTTTACTTTATAAATCCGTTTCTTTTTTATTTTCACGTGAAAGTGCGTTTCCGGAGCAAAACTCACTTGGAGGTGTTCCAATGAAGGTCCTCCGAGACTCCTAAATAATTAGTATCGTCAAAAAAGTGCGATGGTATTCAAAACTGTTACCCTTTAGTTTTTCAATTATCTGTTACCTATTGCTTTATCCATGTTTTGTATTTGCTTAAAAAACCTGCGATTTTTAATGCGGTCCTCAGTAACAATAGGGCACGGGCCAACAGGTATATGCCTTTTATAAAGGCAAGGAGCCTTTCGTTACATCAACTAAATTATTGCTTTTACGAGGATCTAACACAGGTGTAATACGCTACTAAATCAAAAAATCACATGTCCGGTGGCCCATTTGCGGGTCAAGGGACTACATATAGACCTACTCGTAGTTAACGAAAGTAACATATTTATAAATGGAAAATTTGTACATAAATCCTTAACCACCAATGTCTTGGTTAATATAAGGTTATAGTCGAGTTGGCATGAGTAATGTCAACAAGGGTATAAAATATTATAAATGTAATTTGTTGTATAGTTTGTTTCCACACATTGTGTTTGCGGATTTTCGATATTTGTCAAGCCTACATGGCTTAATAAATACATGTCTTAACTTCTAGACGAAAAATAAATATTTGATTCCTATACATATGTAAGTTGTTCAATGTATTAATATTAATACATTGAACAAACTTTACATAAATAACATTGTGTGAGCTGGGCTAGTACTTAATATTTAGTGGCCAAACGAGGAAGCAGGGGTCCATGCGTTCAAAAGATGGGATGTGATCCACCCCTGCAAGTACTGGACCCGATCTCCCCCAGCTGTTACTAGAGCGAATGGCCCGGTCTGTGAAGGATACTTGCTGTGTCAAGTATCTTCGCAAACTACCAATAGGCGTGGAAAGGCGGCCGCATCACATGTTGGGAAGCGGATAAGGCTCTGCTGTTACCGCATCCCACCTACGGCGACTGTTGGTGGCGTCTTGGGAATTTTAGTGGCACAATCGCGAGTCAAATAACCCTCCCGCACTAAGCAGTAGCGCTGCGCAATGTAGTAGTACTAAGTAGTAAACAGTACTTAATATTTCTTTAGAAAACGCATACGGCAGATAACCTATAAAATATTTATGACTCGTAACTATTACTGATATGGCTGTAGAACTCGACTCTCACGACCGTAATCGAAGAAGCCTAGATATATTAACATTTACAAGTAAAACATTTCCTTGGACTTTTTAAACAATATTTATTTATTTGTACGTTCTGAAACTATGTGTATGCCTAAATAATCTCAACACAAAGTTAACACACATACACATCAATTACATTAGAACATGAGCAATATATCAAGAGAAAAAATTAAACGAACAAGCACAAAATAAAAAAAAACTTAAACTAAAAAGATTAGAAATAAAATCACAATAATAACCAAAATTAAATGAAAACTTAAACCTCATTACGAACATGATAAACAAAGTTACGGTAAGTTGGTAGACTGTTGTATCGATATTTTCATCAATGTTAGTAATCAAGTTGTAAGAGCGAATATCGTAATTTATATAATTTTTTCGAGCCATTTACAATAGTACGATAGTCTTGAACATATCTTTTTAATTATATCTTAGAAAGGGAAAGGTTTTTAAGTCATCTTGTTGCGTAAGACTCGCTCTCGACAGGGTCTCGCTCTTATAAACACGTCAGTAATTTTCTTTGTCATTCAAAATTTTCTATTGAGTTGCCTCACTTTCTATTACATTATATAACAAATAAAAAGTGTTACCCATAACTGCCGTACTCAGACTCCATTAAGTTGTCACTCATTTCAGATTAATAATTATACTGTATGTAAAAAAGCTGCATTGAAGCGAATGTCCGAGTGTTAACGTGCGATCTAAAGGTAGTGAAAAAACTTTTGTAGTTGATTGGTGACCGTTAATACAAAAAATACAACTCTGGGGAGTAAGTTAAGTTAGACACACTTAATCATATTTAAAAAATCTGTCTTTGTCTATTTCAACCAATTTGTATGCTTTCAAGTAATGTTTACTCTATGCTGGAAAAGAAAATATGTATTGGCCTTGAAAAAAACTAATTGATTTAGTTTGAATTAATATGGGGGATTTGATTCGATTATAAAAGAGCGGAAAAACTTTGCTTCAAGAGGTTTTTATCAATAAAAAGGAAATGCGGCCCTTAGGAATTATTATTGTTATACAATTGTGACGGAATAAATGTAATGTCACTTACATAACACGATTAAAAGTGAAAGACGCATAGGGCTGACTAAAACTTAAATTTTAATCTATCAGCTATACATTTTTCATATAAATTTAAAAAAAGATTGGATTTTTAATACCAAAACATATTTACAATATAATACTAATATTTCGATAAGTGAAGGTAAATGAATATAGATATTTTTATCAAGGCCTAATTTCCTTACACAAAGCGATAAGGCACACCTGGTAGCAAATTTGTAACTTCGCACTGTTATCTGTGGTATTACTTTCGTTTTATTTTCACATATTCTATGAGATATTTTTTGTTCAAACCTAAAATAATTGTATTGATAACTTTAAAGTTCCCCAAAATTTAAAAATTAAATGAATTCGGTGTCTTCGTATTTAATATTTACGCCTATATACATTCTAATGGGCAATCAAGAAGTTCTTTCAAAGTATTTTCACATGATCGAAACCCACAAATTTAATTCAGATTAACTGAAAATTTATACATATATTAGGGGAAAAGCCGGATAGTTGCCCCACTTTTCGAAAAAGCTTTATATTTTTTAAATATGAACTTTCTGAAAATTATTTAGTATGTATCTCGCAACATTGGTTTTTTATCTTCTATAAAAGCCTATTTTTGTATACATAATTACCAATGGTTTTGAATAAATACTGTTTTATTTCACCTCTCAGAAAAGGGATAGTTGCCTACTATGGCGGATAGTAGCCTAGCGTAGAAAATGCTTCGGGGGATACTTGCCTCGTGCGTTTTTATTTTGGATAGAAATAAATTTATATCAATTAGAGTAATCTTTATTATTTATTTAACAGTCTTTATAATTTACTGTGATATTTTATTAAGTACAATTTGAAATATTAAGAAACAACAGTAATTTTTCTCCTTTTTCACCGGAAGTAACTGATTTAACTGCTTTAGCACCTTTCTTAGCTAATACTTTACCAATTTTATTATTGAGTTGGACACCGCTTTCATCCATGTTAAATATTTTATCTGGCTTATCCAGAAAATTATTCTCAGTTAAAATAGTTGTCAAGAGTTTGAAAAAAATTTGAAACTTTTGTTCTGTTGAGACCCTTCGCTCTTTCAATTGATAAACCCTCAGCTTGTCTCAAAGTTATGTCAGGATTTTAGCCATTGAGGTCCAGCCATTTTACTCTCATTAATAAAGTTGTGCTTTAATCCCAACTTTGTCTCAATTTTTCGAAGGCAAGTGTTAAGCTATCTTCTGTTGATGAGAGCTTAATGATAATAAATATATAAAACTGTGAAGTAGATATATATTTAATTTACAAAAAGTTAGAGACAAAGTAAATTCGAATAAACACCAAAAAAACAGCAAAAAAATAAAATCCGTCTTTGCTTGTTAAGAAATGTTTAGTCACTCTAGGGGCAACTATCCGCGACAGTAAGCAGGGCGACTATCCTTTTTGATGCGGATACTTGCCCTTTTTATTTGCGAAATAAATAAAAATTATTTAGCAATAAAACATGATAAACAGTGTAATTTAAACTCTAATGCATGCAAAGAAACAAAAAGTTGACTGAAACCACGATCAGTAATAAAAATATTCAATAGAAATTACTTACCAATATAAATATAACGCCCGTCAAAGTTTCGGCGCGGAAAATTTTTGCTTACACGTAAAAAACACTTAGGCCTATTCCGATGGCTTACGTGGCATTTAGGCCTGAAGGGCAGTCACTACTTATTGTAGTAAAGCGCCAATACAAATTATAATCTTAACATAGTTTTTTAAACACCGGGGCATGTATCCCACCGAGGCAACTATCCGGCTTTTACCCTATACAACGCAATAAAAATGTAAGTAAAGTAAAGTAAAGTTATTTTATGTATTAGGTACATAATATTTATACATTGTATTATTAAAATATTCCACTGGATACTTATTATGCACAGAGTAAAAATTACCAAATAAACAATTAAAATATTTCAGTTTTAAGCACTACATTGATAATTCTATTCTCCCGTTAATATTTAGCTATATTTAAACAACGCACTACTCAATTGTTACGTAAATCAATATGCGTTGGAATTTCAAATAAGACAGCATTTGGGACAAATTTACATTAATTTTTTAACGTTGTATGTATGTCCCGTTTATTATTAACTCTTTTTAATTGACTTATAGAACTTGTGATAGTAAAAAAAAGTGTGTGCGTAAGAACACATGTCAGAAGTGAAACTTCTTTGGAAAACGAATTTTTAAGTCTTGTTTATTATTTATACAAATCTAAAACTTTAGATTTCCGAGACGTAGAGGGAGGAAAAAAGGAAAATATGTAAGGAATTTAATTAATTTTATGATTAAAAGTGTCGAAAATAATAAATTTAGATTTTTTAAATTTATTTCTTCGATTATAAAAACACGTGGCATTTTTATCTACATTTATTTATTTTGAATAAAATACTAATAATTTGTAATAGGTAATTCGCCCTTCTCACTATATCTCAATCGGTCTCAATCGCTCTCTCCCTTTTCTTTGACAAAAACGCTGCACATCTTCGTGACGTTGTTAGTAATTTTACCCTCCTGCGCCTAAAGAAGTTTCACTTCAAAAATAACACGAGTGCTACTACGAAAAATAACCTTTCTAGATATTTATATACCCGTATTCTGTATCCCAATTTCGATGTACTTAATATTCAATCCATAGTGATGCAACCTTTGGACCACCAAAACCCAACATTGAAGCAGGGATCGCAATCGCTGTATACAAATATGTAATTCCCAAGTGCAATTCCGTGGAGTTTGTGCCTATTTTTTGACAATTGACTGTCGCGATGATGCGTCACCAAAACCACTGTAAAGGTAAATAATGTAACGATATGATTAGCCTTTAGCTGTTTGTTGCAATTCAAATTCCCCACTATTAATAATTTCAAAACAGGTTATACATTTTCCGTGTGTTTTGAATGTTCAAATACAACTCCTCTGTAGACAGACTTCCAAAAACTTGCTATTTTCATGGCCTTTTATATAAATAAACTAATTAACACTTTATTTATATATCATAGTAATACACGGCCAATCAATGCTAAAATGTAGTAAATCCCCAAAAAGTTAAATGCACTAGATTTTGGAGCCCGATTATATTTTTTGTTAAAAATTATTTTTTGATGTTGCGCCAGCTCTCATTTATATAATTGTATGATAATTAGCGGAGTCTTGTCTTTTTCTCAGAACAAGCCGCGTTCTTGAACATACCTATTCATTATTTTAACTGACAAACTTACATTTTTCTTTTCATCACAGCGTAAACATAATTTGACAGAAAAGGACGGAAGAGGTTAGCCTTTGACTGGGTTTCTTATAATTTTTTTATTTGAATATACCGTCTAATTAATATGTCGTTGGCCATAAAGAAATTTCTGTACTTGATTCATCATTTTATAATCTGTGTCAAACGTTCCAAATCGGTATTTTTAATTAATGAGGCTAACATTAAACAAGATTATCTAACAAAATAAATCGATTACTAGGCCAAGGTCGTTTCAGTAAACGTTACCTTGCAACAAAAACACTGCATAAGGATTATCGTTACAAAGATTTACAGTGAATTTTTTTCCTACCAATGTTTTGTGGTCTTTTAAATTATTATAAGTAAGGTACAGTTCAGTAAAATTTAGTGTAAATGCACAATTTATTAATAAAATTGAGCCTCAAAGTCAAATTTGACTATTTTTTTTTATGACTCTGGCACGATTTGTGCATTAGCCAGCGTCAAATATAGGATTTTTTATAATTAGTGCTTGTCTTTAGAAATTCGACCGTGTCCTCCACGTACGGTTTAGGCACTCGCCCGGTACCGCACAACCCTCCCAAAGGCCGAGAACAAATTTAAATTAAATGAAAACTTGCCCTCGAACCGGGAATCGAACCCGGTACCCTTCACCTAGCTGTCACTTAATAAGACCACTAGGCTATGAGGCCCCTAAAATTTGACAAATTACGGCCATAATTTACAAGCATACACAACGGAAGAACCTCTGAGCTGGCGCTTTTTTCGCACGGAAAATATTGCCAGTGCCAGAGGACTGAGGAGAATTTTCTTCGTTTATCATAGGTAGATAATTTTATAATCTCTTGTCATTTAAAATTAACTCTCAAATCGCAATGATGACATCATAATAATAATATGTAAACATACCTACTAAAACAAACTATGATCTCAGTTCTGCGGATTAATTTCGTATTTATTTTCGTACGAGAGTCAATCTCTGTATTTCAATGGCATTGCTTTATACAACGTTGTGCCACGTGTAATCCATGTGGTACGAAGCCCGTAAATTTATTACTAAAATCAACATATGTTTCGTATTATCAAAAACATGATTGACAACAACAGTTTTACTCATTCTTACGCATATAGTAAATATGCTTAGCTTAGCGTAGCTTTTCGTAAAGCCAGTGTGTTGTCTATTAAGTAATTTAAATAAATTTTGATGCCGATGTGCAATGAGTCGATTTCTATGTTCCTACGAAGTGTATTTATGATTTTTTCTACGTGTTAATCATTGACACGCTAACACGACACTTATTTGAAGAGGAGCGATGAGCTCTTAAAAACTGCGCATTGCAGTTATGATAACACAGGCAAACGAAAAACATGTTTTTAATTGTTATATATATTTTTTAATTTTATGAAAGGACAATTAAGATTGTATTAAAGACTTTTATTGATACTGTAAAGCAAGTTCAGGCGTAGAGTATTAGGAGATATAGATTTCGAATCAGACGAAAATAATAAAAATATCTTTTGAATCGAGTGCTATATTTTTTCTATTGAATGTTTTACATGTTTAGAGATTCAGAGCTGAAAATTTGCGAGAAATTTGGCACGTCACGATATCGTATATAAAATCCATAAAGTCTTTGACACGACTTTGATGTTTCAAATCTTAGACTCTAGTAATGGAGTCGTAAAAGTAAGTAATATAGGGCAATGAACTTAAGTATTTTTGGATCGACAATGCGAAATAGAAAGCTCTCATTGAGCCGAAAATAAATCTCTCTTGGACGTGCTTGAATGAAATTTTGTCTGACATGCAAAACTGACTAATAGTGTCTCATAAAATGTGCTATTTAATATGCTTTTAATAACAACGCGACGTTAATGTGTTGGAAATCATTTGTTTATGCTTGAAAATATTGGAAATTGCTAAAGGTTCATTATCGTAAAATTTACCTTTTATGAGGTTATAAAGTAAATAGTTAATACTATTCCATACAACTACAGTTTTCATTCTCAAAACAGAGTTAACATCTTCAAATTCCTTTAGTTCATGTAAAAATAGAAATAAAAAAAGTTCATTCGTTATACAGTTGTTCGCTAAATCGACCACTTTCAAAGTTTCATTTTTAGTGATCTCACTACGTATTTATTATTTATTACACAGTTTATTGATAATCCACAGTTTTTTTTAAATTAAAAAATATAGCCAACGGATAACTAATATACGAAGAAGATTATGTGCTGACCGAGACAATTTACTAATAATTTATTGATTGTGGAAATGTGTAAATATTTTGGGGTGTGTGTGTGTGTGCGTTTTTATGTGATCCTAAAAATGCATTCGATTTGTTTATTTCCTTCGAATACACGCGTCCGGAGATATGTCAATGCTCGCGAACCTACTCCTAATTATATAGTTTAAAATACGTGTAAGTTTATTATTTTGAGCATAGTTTGTACCAAAATATAGGGATATGAAACAACTAGATGAGTTCGATTATCGATTAATATTTATTAACGTGCAACTTGTTTTGAAACTTATAAATATTCAAAATGATGACCTTTAAAAATTGTTTATTGGAAAACCATAATAATTTTTAAAGTATCGTAAGTTTGAAAATATTTCACTTTTCATAATATGGACTATATATTTTCTTGTCTTCAGGCTTGGTACACAAACCAAGCGCACATGTGCGCTCGTCACATGCAAATTGTGTAAGTGGTTGATTACGGTCAGTTACTCAATATCCTCATAATTTACGTCTCTTTACGTAAATGATAACAAATATGAAATGTCCAAAAATTTGAAGAAAACAGTTACGATTTTTACTAGGCTTATTTGGTTATACTATTTTTTGAATACGTACAAATAACAAAACATGTTATATTGTATCCATATCGTGTTAAAACACTGAATCACCCGACGAGCGACTCTCAAACCTGAGACTGTGTGGTTAAACTTCGGCTGTCATACAAGTTAAACTACAGATATAAAAATAGAATAATAAAATCCTGAAATGTCAAGTGGTATAGGTACATTTTTGCTTATGACATCTGTCAAAGTCAAAAGTAAAGCCGTTAACTACGAGCTGGCAATAGTAAAAAGGAGAACTCATTTTGTCAATTAATAAGTTTCAAAGGTTGGGTGGTCTCGAAAGCGAAGAAGCGTCTTTTAAAATCTTTTACGTAAAACTTTAGCCATAAAAAAATTTAAAAAATCTTTTACATAAAAGTCATTTAATTATTTTATATCCAAAGACAAAAATTCAATAAACACGTGTCCCGTTCTGTGTTTCACTATGATGAAAAGCGACTAATGAGTACTTTAGTTAACGCGGAGCAAATACGAAGAATATTTTTTTATAACTAAAGATGGTTATAGTGTAGGCGCAGCCAAGTTACACTTGACAGCCTGTAAACATCTTGAGTTATCGATGTCATGTTGATAATCGGTGTTGTTTTCAGGGTATGGGTAGGGTATTATTTTCTGTAATTGTTTGCTCCATAAATGTGTACACTCCGTCGATTTCTGTATTTTTCCGTTAGTGTAACATTTTGTGGGAGAAGATTGATTTAAAATTGACTGACTGACAAATACAAATACGGTACTTCTCGTATTTTACGCTCTTCCATTTTTAACTAAACAAAAACCATGTTCTTATCAAAGGATGGCTGCATACTATTCGAGTTTCACACACATTTAGTTAGCAATTATTAGACGAAGTTAAAATTTAGGCATTTTTGTATTTTTAAATACATATGTGTTTTCCATTTAGTCATTTGGCAGAGAAAGAAAATTATATATGTATAAGAATTTTGAGTTAAAACGAATTCTACGACTTATAAGATAAATTATGGTACAGTTAAAATGTATGAAGTTAATATCGCATTAATAGAAATGTTGTTGAGAAACTGAGCAAAAATTAACCTGTTTGATTGGTATTTCCTTAAGCAATTAGAGTTAAGACGCAGGTAATTCTCTGTTGACAAATACCACAGACAACTTCATATGAAGTACGTTTTAGTTGTATGATGGATAGTTAGACAGGCACCTGCGTCTGTTTTTTGTTTCTTAATTTTATGGTGAAGCCTCCTGTTCTTGACACGTCGTCAATATTGGGTCTTAAGATAAGATTCCAGTACTCTCGTTTGTCAAAATCCAATACATATAAATCCATACATACCTCCAGTCGTTTTTCTTCTTATAACTGTTGTTTGAGCATAGAAATTTCAGTCAAAAAAGAGTACAAAACCATCAAATAATTTAGATGATTAAAAAGGCAACGGACAGTCATATGTCTTAGAAGAGATCTCTTCTTGACAGCCCTAGTAATAAAAATAATTTCTATGGGAACAGTTTGTCAGAGTTTTTATTTATTTATGAAAACACTCCTGCCCTAACAGGCGACCCTAAATTGTCAAGATTGAACAATGAGTGAATAAAATTTACAGACGAAACAAAAAAAGCAAACATACAAAATTAATTAGGAAAAACAAAGTTACATAATAAAAAAATACTAGAAATTATCTAACTACAATAGGCCCTAACAAATAATAGAACTTTTGCCTAACTCAACGGACAATGATAAAGGTTCCTTAACCTATGTAAATCGTTAACTAAATTAATACACCGAATCATATATGCAATTTCTTCTATGTTGCTATCTCGTATAAGCTATTATGATTTCATAATAATCTTTTATTGATATCGCTCCAGCTTTCTATAATAACTTAAAATTTGCTGACACAGCGTTATTTGTATCCTATTTCGATAGGCCCGTGTAGTAGGGGCCTATCGGAATCGGGTCGGACACAACTATTTAACGTTGTAATAATATAATATATCGGTACCAGTGGCGTAACTATACCATCTGGGGCCCTATCAGTAAAAATTGTCCCTACTCAGCTTAATTTTAATAAACTTCGAGATTTTCACCGTACTCAATTACACGTTGTATAGGTCCCACTAATGGCAATAGGCCTCCTCTCTTAGGCGAGATGGAATGGTCTGTAGTTCTTACGCTAGCCTAGCGTATTGGAGACTCCACATTCATTCATAGAACATAATTATTCTAAGTACCTATGGGATATGTGCGACGGCGAAGGCCTAGGTTATTTGCGATACCATGGGCAAGAACCAGTCTGTTGCACAGATCCCCGTTATCAAAGACGTTGCTCCTACTAAATGCTGTCTCCGCCACTATCGACATATTTATATGTTCGCATAGTGAATTCACAGTAGCGATATTGTGTATATTATGTGTTTAATATACCTACTTTATTATATTTTATTTAATGTTTCTCGGCATTATCGTATTGGCATAGTCTGTAAGGATAATGTATGTATTTCTGTAATAAATAAATAAATAAATAATCTCTTGGGGCCCTCTTGAGTCGGAGACCCTGGCATTTTGCCAGCTCTGCCACCCCATTGTTACACCACTGATCGGTACCTCCATTAAGAATTACCGATTCGAAATTAATTGAACACCTTAAAATTCACACGCTATTTGAAAAATAACCGTAGATCAATGGTAGTAATTTAATCATTTATTATTTCAGGTGATTTCGGGAAGTACCAAGCGTTCCAGTTTTTCCTGCACATCCTGGCAGCTATGACAGCTGGACTTCATATGTTGTCCTTGGTCACTGTGGCGGCAGTACCAGAGCACAGGTTAATTAACATTCTCGTTAAGGGTTATTGGGTATCATCAAATCATCTGAGCTACCAAAGAGTTTTAATCATGTCGCAACTCCGTTGTGCAATATCACTTTTACAAAGTTTACAGGGCGTGCAGGGAAAATAGCGTTTCATGGTAATTTGTGCCCAAACGACAACAGACGTTCTCAATACATAAGAAAGTGTTTTTATCGGAACATTTCTAGGGCAAATGATTGTTATTTAAACCTTAAATATCGTAAAAGTGACGACGACGAAGATGCGATATGTTTGTTTTTTATAATGTATTTGGCCAGCTTTAATATTATTGTCTTTGGTTTACGTTCCTTTACCTCTTTATACAAACTTCTTTAACATAAAAGGGAAATTTTAACATTACTTCCGTATATTATATATTATCGATTTTTGATGCAACAATAATCGTTATATAACAGTCCATTTTCATAAATATTATATACCTTAAGTCACGCTTTTATTGGTGAAAATCGTATAAAATCCGTTCATACGAACACACATAGAGGCGGTGGTACTTCATTTTGTAATATTTAAGGATGATCATAATTTGGCTATTCTAATGGTTTTTTGCAATAGCGAGAATTTATATGATATGCAATATTTTAATAAATTTACAAATAATCTTTTCTGATAACAATGATTATAAAGCGACGACAATCTAGTTTTATCTTCACGCGACATTATTAAAATAGACCAGCTGACTGCTATTCCGATCTGAAATCCTTTAAATATAGGTCATTCACATTATATATTCGGCGGTGTTGATAGATATATGTATATATATTTTAACAGTTCAGTAGTTATGTTAGAAACTAAAATAAATAGCAAAAAAAATGTGTGCGAGTACTAGTGTACACACGTAAGAAGTGAAACATCTTTATGACCTTATTTTTCGAAAAATGATCTACTATATGCAACTTTACAGAAATTGGTTAAATAAAGTTAAATAAGATAGGCTTTTCTTATCATAGACATGAATACAAATAATGCAATTATTTAATTTTACCTTATTTCTACTAAGATTATTACAGAATTTCATTAATTGTAATAACTATCATTGTTATCGTTATTATATATTTTTATTATTAATGGCTTCTCTTCGAATCAACCATGGTAGGGACAAGAAAAAGATGCGCGTAACGGAAAAATGTGACGCGTAATCGAAACATGTGACGCGTAACCGAAAAATGTGACGGTAATTTTTTTTCCAACGCCGATAAAGAAGTTTCACTTCAAAAATTAAAAATACCACAGATTATATGACAAAAATAATAGTTACGTGACAAACGTGAAATTTTTGGCAATCCATGAACTTGCGGGCTGTAAACCGCTACAATTGCATTAAATTCTATATTCCGCATTGGTCTTGGAGCAGAAACATCTCTGCTTGTTTATCCTGTTTGGTTTATATGTGTCGATTTTCTGTCTTGTACTTTGTGTATGATTAGCGTACATATAAAGTAAAATTTATCAACCACGATATTGGTTGGTACAGCTGGGATCCGTAGGCACGAGCAGGTTTTTATAATCGCACTATAAACGCAACACTGCCAGAAAATACTTTATAGTTATTTATTCGACAGATTATAAATTGTTTACGTGGAAAGTTACACGCAATTACCCTTTAAGCCAAGATTTTAATATCCAGCAGCAATTGTATAGATTAATTTATATTAAACTAAACCAAGTAGGTACGTGACGAGAGTTTTAAATTTATTCAGTGATAATTCTCTGATTTCGCTTGGTAGTTTGTTGTAAAAACGAAAACAATTTCCATATAAGGAGTGGTTAAACGATAACATAAGAAAAAACCTAAAAATTGTTTTGCAATCGTTCAATACTTGATCAAACTGGCTTTATCTCGTTTAATTCGGACCTATACCTCGGTTCTTGCCTAACATCATGTTCAGTTGTGATACTTTTAAGTCAGCTATGTAATTTTAAATTACTTACCATAAATGTCTCTCAGTCGAACAGGTTTTCACGCATGTTCCACAACCGTTCATTGCATATTTCAATTTTATTACAACCACATTTTACAGTTATTTATACAATTTTATATAAAGCGTCGATTACTACGCATGTGCATGCATTTCAAACGTGTATCAGAACAATGTTTAAGCAGCTTTTCTAGGGCGTTTGGATGGTTGTCATTTCATTTATGTGGGCTGACAGAATTCATGAAATATACGGGATGAGTTTTGTTCTTTATCACCTAGTTGAATTTACGCGTATGGGAATATCTAAATTTCTTTTAATATCAAGCTCTATAATAATATATGTTATGGTCGGCTATTAATTAATTTATAAATTGACCTTGAGTTCTCGTTGTAAATACGATTAAACCTTATATTAAAATAATATCTTCCTTTGCTTTGACTAATGTTTTAACATTTTAATATTAAAAAAAATACTTTTATTATAATACATCAAATTATATTGATGTACCATAATAAATGTGAAATTTGGTTTGAGATTGTGGAGTCTGCTTTTTACGTCATTCCGGTGTGCTTTGGTGTTTGTTTCCTACGTGATTGAAAGCGACGGCGTTTATCATGTGAGTATACTTTCCTTAAGGCTATATAATTTATGGCAGGATAACAAATTTGCTTAATAAATTAACTTGTAAATTGCTTACCCCCATAAAACTAACATTTGGTGCACATATCTCTTGCATGATTCGTCGTTATTACATTTACGTTCGTATTTCTATTAAGTTCTACACATCTGAAAGAAAAAGCAAACGACTTCTAAAGCAATAATTGTATCATTCTGGCCATAATAATAATCTACTTTCAATATAGTCATCGTCTTATTGCACAGCATAGAGCTTCAAAATTGCACCTTCAAAATCTTATATAGCTAAATATTAACATTTGTCGTCATTTTTCAGGTGTTTCGTGTCTGGAATAGACAGTTCTAATTATACGGAAGCTTGGAACTCTTCCTTGGTTCTTGAAGCTATACCATTGAATGAACATGGAAAACTGGATTCTTGTAAGGTATACGGAGAAAATAAAACCCTAGAGGAATGCACATCGTGGATATACGATACACAGTATTTTACCTCTTCGCGTGGTATTGAATGGGATTTTGTGTGTGGAAGGCGCTGGATGGGGGCAGCTGCGCAGACGGCGTATATGTTTGGCGTCGTCATTGGATCAATTGTTCTCGGTCGGTTATGTGATAAAATCGGACGAAAAACCGTATTTGTGTGGGCAGGAATTCTTCAGTTAATATTTGCTGCCTCAGTTGCTTTCTCGACCGACTATTATATGTTTGTAACGATACGATTTCTATACGGTATATTTGGATCCGGTTCATATATCGCAGGATTCGTACTTACTATGGAACTCGTAGGACCAAGCAGGCGTACGTTGTGTGGTGTCACTTTCCAAATTATGTTTGCCATTGGGATAATGCTAATTGCAGCGTGGGGATATCTCATAGACAATAGGTTCTATTTACAAATTGTCTATGCATTGCACGCGGTCATTCTTTTGCCTCATTGGTTTTTAATGGACGAATCCCCAAGGTGGCTTTGGACGCAAGGCAGAGCCCGGGAATGCGTTGCTATAATTAAAAAGGCTTTGAAAATGAACAATTCTTCCGAAACGATTGACGCGTCGTCACTAGTCTCTCAATGTAAAGCGAAGAACGCCAAATATGCAAATGAAGAAGCGGCGGGAACTTCTGACCTTTTCAAGTCACCAAATATGCTCAAAAAAACTTTGATAATTTGCGGTTGTTGGTTTGCGAATTCAGTTGTTTATTACGGACTGTCATTGAACACCGGAAAGTTAAATGGAAATCCATATTTTATATTTTTCCTTATGGGCGTGGTAGAGATGCCCAGCTATGTGATTATTATGCTTTATTTAGACCGTGTTGGGCACAGAGCGCTTATAAGTGCAATGATGTTATTTGGAGGAATTGCTTGCGTTGCCGTTGTAGCCTTGCCGCATGGGTCCATGGCTGCGACGGTGGTGGTCATGATTGGAAAGTTATTTATTTCTGGATCTTATTCAATCATTTACAAATATTCGGCTGAGTTATTCCCTACCGTAATCCGTAGTTCCGGTGTTGGTTTGGGAAGTATGTGCGCAAGTGTTTCGGGAGCTTTGACGCCATTGATAAGTTTATTAGACACTTTGAATCCTAAAATACCGACATTTGTTTTTGCGGTATTAGCTTTATTATCAGGGTTCTCGGCATTTTTCCTTCCCGAGACAATTGGAAGAGACTTGCCGCAGACAATAGAAGATGGAGAAAAGTTTGGCGTCGGTGATAACTGTTTTACTAATTGTAGCGGACGCCAAATGAGTGTAGATTCTATTGATGTACCGGAAACCATGGTACCTTTAGATGGAGAGAAGAAACAATAATCTAAAACAAACAATACGGAAATGATACCAGTCAATACATTAAAGTCGTAACTGTTTATTCAAAATTGCATCAAAAATTCAGTATACTAATTAAATTATGCAGCAGTACATCCCGGAAGTATTGTACTTATTTCAAAATTTTTGTAAAGAACCAATTTCGAAAAGTAAGATAAACTGTTTAACTACAGTACAAATACATGTATTTTAAGTTATTTTACTGAATTTATGTATAAGGCACACTTTTTTGCAAATCCAAATTGAGTCCTATGATGGAAAACTATATGTATCATATTGTTCATAGTGTTGCTGATATAAGTTACGAGCTTGAAAACCGGCAATAAATTAATTAGGTTTAAGTTATATTTTAGCGGAACTAGTTATAAAAAACGTAATGTCAAAAGACGAGTCGAAATTGGCATTTATATTTTTATTACTATCTAGTCCTTATTGAAACAATTAGACTGGATTTTAATGTTAGGTTGTTATAGTACAACAGCGCCTTGTTGCAGCACCATGATTAATACGTATATCGTCTGTGTAAAATATTTGTAAGAGAATTCTGCTGTCATATTTTTCATGTATTTTATTTCCTTTGTCTCAATACCTATTATAAAACGTGAACTTAATATTTATTTTATGTATATTTTAATACGATACCACTTTCTATAAAGAGCCGCTTTAATGAATAATTCGATCATTTTCATGCATGTTAGCAAGTCTTATTCAAATATCACGATGCGATTTACTCGAAACTTTTGTGTACTGTTCTTGGTACAATGTTAATTAGGTTTGACGTTTACTGACGTAATTATTGTTTATTTAGTGATACATGTTTGGATGAATTTGCTTAAGTGTTTGAACAACGTATTAATATTTACTGTGTTTTTTTTTAATTAAATGAAAATATGTATACATTTTATAAGTAACAATTACTGGGAAAACTTCTTATGTAATCTATGAACTACGTGTGTTTGAAAAATTTCTCTTTCGCATGTTAAGTGTTCGAGGTATTGTAATGTTTTACATAGAATGTTAATTTTAAGTGATTAGGACAAACAATTAAATATTTCACTCTTATCGTCACTTTAGTACATATTTAAGTATGCTCTAAGTATCTCTAATAATTTCGTACACACACACAGGCAATATACAAATATTCTTATGTAATACATGCTTCATAAAGAAAATGTTAACTTCTAAAGGGATTTCACATTAAATATTCATACTTAGTTACTAGAATTTGTATAGTAAATAAAATATCTATGTATATAGATCAAATATGTTTATTAAAATTTATATATTATATTCTGTGCTGAGAATGAAGTATTGGTGCTAATTCATTATTACGTACTAGGGTAAAACTAGTCTAGTCTAGATATTTGGCGAATAATAATTTATCGTCACTTCTACTGACATGGATTAAAGATTAATAAATAACTTAATAGTCTGTGCCAACTGTTTGCCATCATTTGTGCCTTATAACTTGTAAGTATATGTAATAAGCTTTTAATCACAATTATTGTTATGGTTATTTAATGATAGCGGAAACTATACGTAAAATACTTTGATATTTTTGTTTATATTAGGTATATACGGTGAGTGTACTTCTAAGAATTAAAAAAAGAAAAGCCTTATCACACGCGAATCTATGAATGCAATATTTCCATGTTGGTGAGCCGCTCACGTATGTAATTAAGGTTAATCGACCTAAAATTTGACTGAAAAACTAAATTGTAATTTGTGACAGCTTGCTAAATTAATAGGATTAGGTGATTTTTATATTAGAAAAATAAACCTAATACAAAAATATGCTTTGTTACGTAAACTATGTAAAGATTATCTTAATGTCTTTTTTACTGTCATATTTTTTTATATTGTTTCCTTAATAAAGTTTAATTATTATCATCGTACTTTATTTATTTATATTTTTGTTGGAGGGAATTTGAGTGCAATACGTTGCAGTTCATTATTTGTTTTAAATTTGTACATCAATCATACATACATCCTAACACTTAGATTAATAGTCATAGTAAAATAAATAAAATTCACAGAAATTTCTAATTTACGTATTGTGTTAGGCATGATTTTTATTGCCCCAATAAGCTAAAATACAATAGTTTTTTATTGTTTTAGTTTTGTATTGATTATAATTATTGTATACATTTCCAAATACACTCGTTTGTATTGATTTAAATTTTCTAAACTGTGCATCTAAGTACATCAAACCAACAATGAAGTTATAATTGGCAAATATTGCAGTTATTGTTAAGTATATTATTATTAATTATAGATATTTACTGAATTTTAAAAATATATTTAAATCCTTAGAGTGCTTGCTTAGAAAAGTATCTCATTTCAGATGCTGGGTAGAAGGTGTGGATACGAACGAAACTATAGCCTCGTGGAACTCAACAGAAATTCTGCAATCAATTCCTGTAACTCTGGCTGGGGGTCTACACAATTGCCTTGTATACAATGAAGACAACGAAACTGAAGCATGTACCAAATGGGTATATGACTCGAGGTACAGAACGTCTTCGCGGGCTATTGAATGGGATCTTGTCTGTGACCAAAGGTGGAAGGGAGCTTTAGCACAAACTATTTACATGTTGGGTGTATTCACCGGAGCAGTATACTTAGGAGGATTAGCGGATAAATATGGACGAAAGACTGTATTTTGCTGGTCATCAGTGTTGCAATTAATTTTAGGTGTTGGCGTAGCGTTCATACCAGAGTACTGGTCTTTCTTAGTTGGTACGTTTTTCTATGCACTATTCGGCTCTGCTGGTGCTTATATTCCGGCGTTTGTGTTGACAATGGAAATTGTTGGCCCTAAGAAACGAACCAGCTGTGGTGTAGCCTTTCAATGTGCCTTTGCTGTGGGAATAATGTTAGTCGCCGGCTGGGGAGCACTTATCGACAATCGAGTCCTCCTTCAAGTTGTATATGGATTACATGGTGTCATATTAATCCCTCATATATGGATAATGGATGAATCACCAAGATGGCTGTGGGCACAAGGACGAGCTAAAGATGCTGTCGACATCGTGCAAAAAGCTCTTAAGTGTAACAAATCTGATGAAGTTTTAGATAGAGCTGAACTTGTTTCTAAAGGTAGAGTCGAGGCATCAAAGGGATCAGAAGAACAGAGTGCTGGTATTATTGATCTATTTAAGACTCCTAATTTAAGAATTAAAACCATTAATATTTGTTTTGCCTGGTTTGCCAATTCTTTAGTGTATTATGGTCTTACTCTTAGTACGGGAAAGCTTGAAGGAAATCCTTATTTAATTACAGCTGTTTTTGGACTCGTTGAATTTCCAAGTTATGCATTTGTTATATATTTTCTTGACATTTGGGGCCGAAGAGCGTTAATGAGTTCTATGATGATTATTGGTGGAGGTGCGTGCGTTGTTGCAACATTTTTGTCATCAGGTTCTATGGTTTCTACCGTTATTGTTATAGGTGGAAAACTGTTCATTGCTGGATCATTTGCAATTATTTACAATTATTCAGCTGAATTATTTCCCACTGTAGTAAGGAACTCGGCTATAGGATTAGGTTCTATGTTCGCTAGGCTGTCTGGAGCCCTTACTCCATTAATAACCTTACTCGATTCCTTTAACCCGAAAATTCCAGCAGTGACATTTGGAATCGTAGCTCTTTTATCAGGTTTTCTATGTTTATTCTTGCCTGAAACGATGAATCAACCAATGCCACAATCTCTTAATGACGGTGAAACCTTTGGCAGAGGCGACAACTGCTTTGGCAGTTGCTTAGGGAAAAAGAGTAATAAAACATATGCTGCTGATGAAAAAACCACCGAGGCCATGGTTCCACTTGGTGATATGAGTAAGGGAGCTACAGAATCGATCTAATATTTTGAAATTTACTTATCATTGCACGAGAAAACATTTTAGTTGTTCCGTCCAAATTAATTGATCCTGGTAATTATTACTTCAGTAAAAGAGTTGTTTTAGAAAGTCATTCCATATATCGGATTCACTTTTGTGAGTTCTTGTATTTTTACTTTTTGACAGACATGTGCTTTGTTCGTTCGACTAGTTAGTTGGTTAGTTGGTATTAGTTTTAAAAGTTCAAAGATTATCGAGGCTTGAATATTTAAAGTACTATACAATTAAATAAAACTATTTACTATTTAATCTTTATATTTTTGCTATTTTACTTTAACGTCGCTTAAGCAGTTATTTTTATTCAACGCACAAAAGTTAATACAAATGCTATGTTCGTTAAATACACCATTCCACTGTCTTGTACCTTGCATTTCATATTACTTTAGTCTTTATGTCGTTATAAATAGATATTATGTTAGTGTATACTGTATATGTTCCATATCCGTAGAGTTACATAAGTAAATATAATAAACCATTTACAGCAGCAATGTATATAGTAATATAATGTATATAGAACCTCGATAACTCAAACCTTGGTTACACTTAAAAACCTCTATAACTTCAAAAAATAATATGTTCCCTTCCCTTGGACTTTAACTTATCGAGTTTCTACTGTAATTAATACAAATCAATTCAGAAAATATGCTTTATATTTATATTAGTCTTTGAAACCGTAACTTATAAAAAATTGATGCCCAAATTAAATATACAACCCATTGTTTTTGTTCACAAAGGATGTCGAATTGCAAATAACACTACTATTTATCAACTTTTATGTTACCAATTACCAAATATCCTTTTAAATAGTATTAAAATTTGTGATAAATAAGATCTTGTAACTAAATTGTTGAAAATGTTCTTCTTTAATTATATTTAGATATTGAATTTCAAATAAAAATTTAGTTTTAATAATTGAAAATTGACTTTTGAAAAGAATAATAAATTTACATTTATTTGATAGATTAATAGTGAAATTGTTTTATGTTAAATAATTTTATAGTTTTCTTCAATAGTATAAAACATTGTTAAATATTATAGTACAAAGATTGACTTGATATATTAGAATAGGTAAAGTATATAAAATTTGTTATATATACTTTCATTTTGAATTTATTATTGTCAAATTATTAATGTTTAATATCAATCCAAAGTGTTCCTGTCACAAGCACTATTTATCAAATCAAAAGAAAAGCTTAATTCTTCGATTAGAATTATTATTATATACAAAAAGAAACGACGTTTTTTACAAGTTTCAATGTATATGTGGAGAAATAGAGAATAACTATATTTTTATGGATGAAATACATTGTGTGCCTTAAGAGAGTTTTATCTATATTTTAGGGGAAAAGAATCTGGAAATTGTATTTCCTATACCAAAGGTAACAGAAAAAGAATAAATTATTTTCTCGCCAAAGTAGTTTTATTTTAAAACCCTATTACTAATTGGACGTCCGCCGAATTTAGCAGCATAATTCATCATATGACGAACCATAAGCAAACAACTTTTATTGATAATATACACTATGATACAGTATGATATGTATAAAATAAAGACAACCTACAAAATATATAAATTTATAGTCCAGTCAGTCAAGACAATTAATTCATTATAATTCCAAAAGTTTTCAAATTTTGATGTAAGGTCGGGAGTGGTATTAAAACAAACTATAAAATTTTGCAACCTGCTCTGCGGTCCGGAACATTGTTAAAAAAGCAATAAATGATAATTTGCTTAGTTCTTGAGACCAAAATTCCAAAAGTTCTGCAAAGTTGGAGTGGTGTTAAATATATTATTTTACATCACGTGTCAAATTTGCAACCAATTTAAGTGTACGGAACATTATTTAATTAATGTTGTTCTTTATTAAACTGAAGGAAAACGTTCCAAAAGTTCTGCAAATTTGACAGATATATCGAAAATAAAATAAATAACAAAAAATGTTCCGTACACTTAGGTTGGTTGCAAATTTTATACGTGATATGAAATATTATATTGAAAACTTCCCCAAGTTTGCAGAACTTTTGGAATTTTTTTCACGACCATACAGACATAAAATTAATTTAATTGCAATTTTAACAATGTTCCGGACTGCGGACAAGGTTGCAAAATGAGATTTATTGTCGTCCCAATGTACCATTCACTTGACCGAAGTTTGAAAACTTTTGGAATTATTATCAAATTTTCGATTTCGAATGTCTATAATGACTGGTGTATTAAGCGTCATTAGAAATCATTGACATTGACAAAATAAATTGTCCAAATCAAGCTTTCCTCGCAACCCAATATGTTTCAATTTATTTACCAATAATATTGCAATTTCAACCCAAGATCTAAAAGTATACGAAGTAATGTAATAGTATGAGATAGAATAATGACAATAGTTCCCATTTTATGAGTGTTCAGAGAAGTTGTTTGAATGAATACCTGCAGCTGAGTTTCATCATCAGAATACGAAATTCCACCCGTATCACCTCGACGTCCGTCGTTCCACAACTAAGAGTTTTTTAAAGCAGTTTTTGCCGCGCACCACCACTATGTGGAACCGCCAACTGAAGTATTTCCGAACCAATTCGACTTATATTAGGGTATATTAGGGTTCTCCAAGAAAAAGCGTACATATTGAGCGTGTCCATGGGCGGCGGTATCACTTAACATAAGCTTCCTGCAAGTTTGCCCCCAGTTCTATAAAAAAAAATTTAAAGTTAATATTGACCAGTGTAGGTTCGTAAGTACCAATTGCAATATCTCTATGTATCTGTCTCTATTGCTTTTGAATAATTCAATAAATCTTTAAATTTCGCTTCTTAAACTTATGCGGCGTTGCCGCATGTTGTAGTCGCTATTCAAATATTGGCAACCTCGAGGCATCAGGTTCGAATTATTAGGTAAATATTTGTTATTTTGATACAGCTTCTGACATCATTTCAAAATTTGAAATGACCACGAGAGTTACGGCTTTTCCTTAGCAATTATTTTTTACTTTAATTGTCTTTGATATAGGTGTATTCTAACTTCTAAGGCTGATGTATAGTAATATAACAATATAGTAGTAGTACCTATCTCGATAATTAATATAGTTCTAAGGAAAATTGCAAAAATATTCTACAGTAAATTTAGTGGTTTTTCCATTTTGCAGGTGCTGGGTGGATGGCATAGATGACAATGCATCAATGGCACATTGGAATTCGACAGAAATATTGGGTGCTATTCCTTTAACATCTTCTGGTAAACTTCACAAATGCTTAGTGTTTACTGAAAACAACGATACGACCACATGTTCGAAATGGGTGTTTGACACCACATACAGGGCTTCCTCGCGCGGAATGGAGTGGAATCTCGTCTGTCACAACTACTGGAAAGGAGCACTAGTCCAATCATTTTATATGTTAGGTGTATTTGCTGGTGCAATTATTCTAGGTGGTTTAGCAGACAAAATCGGAAGAAAAACGGTTTTCTGTTGGTCAGCTCTACTTCAACTGCTTTTTGGAGTACTCGTCGCGTTTATTCCAGAATATTGGATATTCTCAGCGTTTACCTTTTTATATGGAATGTTTGGATCTGCCGGTGCCTTTATACCCGCATTTGTGCTAACTATGGAAATCGTTGGTCCCAGTAAACGTACTAAATGCAGTGTTGCCTTTCATTGTTGTTTTTCTTTTGGCATGATGTGTGTTGCAGTTTGGGGAGCGATTATTAGTGATAAAACTATCTTGCAAGTCGTATACGGACTGCATAGTTTAATTCTTATACCGCATTTATGGATTATGGATGAATCACCTAGGTGGCTTTATGGACAAGGGAGAGTTAAAGATGCTGTCCAAATAGTACAGAAAGCACTTAAATTTAATAAATCAGATATAGTTTTGGATACAGCGGAGTATGTATCAAAAGCAAAAGCAGAGCGCTTTTTTCAAAAAAAAACAACAGTGGCTAAAACAAAAGCTGGAACTCTTGAACTTTTTAAAACACCTCATATACGAAATATGTCGATAATAATGTGTATTTGTTGGTTTGCCAATTCTTTGGTATATTATGGGCTAACACTGAGTTCTGGAAAGATGGAGGGGAATCCCTACGTTATAATTGCCGTCTTTAGTCTCGTTGATATTCCAAGCTACATTATGGTGTTTTACTTCCTAGATATATGGGGTCGTAGATTATTTATAAGTATCGCTATGTTAATAGGAGGTACTGCTTGCGTTATAGCCGCCTTTCTACCAGCAGGAGCGACAGTTACAACTGTGACAATAGTGATAGGGAAACTATTCATAGCAGCATCGTTCGCTATTGCTTATAATTACTCATGTGAACTTTTTCCAACAGTAGTACGCAATACTGCGTTAGGTTTAGGCTCTATGTTTGCTCGTCTTAGCGGAGCTCTAACTCCTCTTATTACATTATTGGAAAGTTTTGATGCAAAGATACCTGCCATTACATTTGGTGTGTTCGCCCTTGTATCTGGATTCCTTTGCATGTTTCTTCCAGAAACTATGAATAAACCTTTACCGGAAAGTTTTGAAGATGGTGAGAATTTCGGAAAGGGCGATACTTTATTTTCTACCTGCTTTAGAAAGAAAGCTAAGAAACCCTACACAGGTGACAAAGATGATGAAGCTACCCAGTCGATGGTAGTGAATTCTGCTGCAGTAAGTTCTTAAGTTATCTATCACTTTTATCGATTCTGGAAGTCCGTCCATAAGTTGTAATGATCCGATTACCTATAAGTTTTATATATATTATAATTAATTTGATATGTATAGGGATCATAATAGTTATTCAATACGTATTTTAGTAAGTTTAAATATTTGAGCTTTAATGTATTCAATACTTAAACTACCTTAATTATCAATCTGGAGCATAATTCCAATTATGCCAAGTTGGTACTGTTAGTCTTAATTTCTTTACAACTAATAAATTATATAAAAAATAAATGTTTGTATAAAATGTAAGTGCTATTATGTTTAAGATTTAAAGAATATAATTAATATTCCAAACGATTAGTATATACGAGTATACTATAATGATATTATATATAAAGTTTTCGGTTTGTATAGGTTATGCTGGAAAATCAGGCAATATTGTTTGGACACCTAATACCTAAGTACCATGGATTTATATCGTTAGATAGGCCCCGACACCAAAAACTGTGGCATTGTTTTTGAATGTGTGCGTTAACAAAATGCCGACACACGCACACTAACGAGTAGTTTAAAAATCGTGTTTCTGCCCTTGTAATAGGTTGAAATGTGTGCGTCAACATGGCGTCCAAAAACAGTGCAATTTGTGTAGAAGGTACGGTCCGCAAACACATTAATCTTTTTTATTATATATTTTATTTATTATATATATTTTTATTACATAGTAGGTAGACTGTATATTTAAATGTAGAGGCGTGATCAAGTAAAAAACATTATAATTTACTAATAATGGCTATTTATTCTCCTTGAAACAAAATCAATTTATTATACTTCTGCCTTTTTGTTATTTTATTAACATTTTTATGAAGATAATGAAGGCGTACACCAGCGTAGTATTTGATAACAGATTTTATCAATAGAACTTTATGGTTCCAAGTTGCCGGTTGCTCCAGAGTTTAGAGTTTAGAGTTTAATGGTCATTTAAATTATTAAAAACATTCGATTCAATAAACAATTTCAATATTTTAGTTTGAAAATCTTTATACTCATTTTCATTACGTATATAATGATTGCCATTTAGTTTTTTGTGAAGTTTCAAAAGTGATTCAGTTTCGATACATATATCATATACATCCTGTGTGGGAAAAAGCAAACCACCTAAGTTTCTCAAATTAATTAATCTGTGTAAATTTTATCATTAAGTTAAACGCACTCTATCTCAAAAACTGTTGAGCGCATAAAAAATTTTTCAAATAAAATTTGTCGCAAAATTTATTTGAAACAATTTTTACTAACTGTACCGAAATAGTGTCATCTCTTTTTCTCCTACATTAGTTGGAAACACTACTTTCTCTTTCGTGCACTCGCCATTTAAATTTGTTATTTTAGACAGTGCGGAAGGAAAAATAAAAGTTTTTAAATCAAATCGCAATACTTACGAGTGAAATGTTACACCTCTGGCTTTATTTGTGTTTTAGAATTGTTGTTGCACTTTAGAAAGGCACACGATGGCATTTTGTGACATTAAACTGCTCGCAAACGTCCTTTACAACACGTCCGGCTAACACTGTGTTTAGGGGTACACTGATCCTAGGTTAGCGACCGGACTCACTTCGACTGTGCGACAGCACGGCGCGGTCTCACTGCGGTAAGGGCATATCTAACGATATAAATCCATGCTAAGTACCAAAAAAACGAAACTTACCTACTTATTTTATGTTAACAATTCATGTCAAAAATTAAACATTTTTAAATATATTTTTAGTAAAAGGTATTTGTACATTGGTACATTGATGTGTATTTTTCAATAAACCCATTTTTTTTTTCAAAGTTATTGACTTTTTTTTAAATCTTTTTAGTATAATGTTTTTATTCTTTGAAATCAAACCACGAAATTTAACCAAATAATTTAAATCAATTTGTATACGAATTTCTAGGACTAGGACTTTAGATCACTAAATAAAATGCACTTATTCCGTAATATTTTGTATTTACATCAAACAATAGTAGAAATCACAGCAATTATAAATAACATTTACAATGTGACAGTGAGAAACATTATTAATTTATCAACGAGATCGCATTTATATCTAATACCGAGACATTCATACTTGAGAACTTAACATGAGATTTTCATAAATAATTAATAACTTGGCTAAATACCGCCGGTGTTTTTAAAATGAATATTGAAAATGTAAACAAGAAAATATGAAACACATTTATAAATAGCAAAGCAAATAAGATAATTGTATTGCAGATAATTATTGCCAATGTACAATTTAATAAGCTTACAAGATTAACAACAAAACAATTGGCTTGTCTGCAAAAATATACAGCCTATTACATTAAAAAGCAAGGTTTGAAAAAAAAATATGTTTATGTAAATAATTTTCAATCACAAGAAATAAAAAATATTTTAACATGCATAAATTTATATTATACATATAACAGTTATTATTATATACACATATTTAAAATATGCATTTACAAATAATGCAATTAATTTATTTCTAAAGCTCTAAAGACCATAGTTATATATAAATTTTAACATGAGGCCACAACACAGAGAAAGAGAGACATTTAGACCATAAATTCAGAGATTAATAATAATAAAGAGAACCACATAGAGAACTTGTTTATTTATATCTAGATATAAGATTTATTCCAATGAATAAAACATAATAGATATTTTAATAAGAACACCTGAAACAATTAATTTACAAGTGTTGGTAAACATATTGTTAGTCAGACTCTATATATAAGGTTTTCAAAGATAAATATATTAAGTTGAGCAAACAAAATTGGTTGAATGATATCCTGGAAAGTCATGATATGTTACATTAAATAAGTGTCCTAAAATACCTATAAATTTTGGATTTTCTAACATCACCTTTTAATATTTAAAAATGTTGGTGTTCCAGAAACGGTGTGTTAAATAGATATCCAAAATTAAATCTATATTTATCTAATAACTGAAAACATAAATGTTATGTTATTCAAAAAATAGCACCAATATAATTTTATTATTCCTCACATAAATAAATTAAAAAGCAAATTTATCTACATAAATTGGTAATACTGGGCATTAGTTAATAAAAGTGGATTATATGTAAGTAACATTAATGTGTTTGTAGATATAATAATGGTAGATTTATATAACTGAGCCCATATATTACCAGTTTCATTTAAATTTCACTAATTTTTAGTAACTCTGCGATATCTTTGGCATCACGGGTCAAATTGACTTCTGTGACAGAAAAAAGCATTGGACTGCTACTCTAAAAATATAATTCATCTACAAATTCCAACAAGGCATATCAGTATTCAGGACATCTTGTGTGTTGAATCTTACAGGATATGGGTGCAGGCTCAGCAGATAGGGCTGTGTGCACAATAATCGCAGGCTGTGTCGGAGTAGGGGCATGTAGTTCATGACTTTCTCCAGGAGCCAAACTAGCTATTGCTGCTAATAAATCAGCATTTACTATAGGTTCACCTTCTTCCCGTGGCTCCCATCCAATAGGAGGGCTAGCTGGTGGAGAAATCAGATATTGCTTGACAGGCGCTGGCGGTTGCAGATTCTTCAATGAAATTGGCGTAACAGGTTGGGCAAAATAACAATTTATATAGGTACTATGGAAGTGATACTGATGAAGTTGTACTCGTGCGTTGGCTGCGGCTAGAGGGCTGTCGTAGTTCACACGTAGGCGTTTAAAACTTTTTAACCACTGAAAAGTTATATTATCAGAAAATGTACGAAATAAATCTTCAAGTTCTTTTTTCAACTTCTCGTCGGAGAAGACGTCGCTTGGTATATTTGTTACAATCACGGACTTTGGTAGATCGTCAAATTCGTTTAGTTCGTCATGGGAATCACTGTCCGGATGTATATCAGCGATATTTGGATGAACATTAGGCATTCCATCTTCAGGATTTATATATACGTCATCTTCTTGAAAGGTTTCGTCATCTTCTTTGTCAGCCATCGCGACTTGAGAATTAAACCTAAAGTTAAAAATAATTAAGCAGTTTACGAAACTGTGATTACTGATCTAAAAATATTTTATCAAATTCAAAACAATCGATCCGATTTCGGAATACATTTAACATAAATGTCAAATGCTTATTGTCAAACCGAGTAAATTAAACCTTGATTGACACTTTGTTTTAAAGCTTTAAAAAAAACATACATTTAATAATATATTATGTTATAGTTAAGAGTAAAATAATATTTATTATGATTTTTATAAATGTATTTGTGGTTTCGGTATGATGTAAAATTTTTATGGAGCTTACTTATTTGACAATGTTCAGCAGCGCCTAGACGAAGAATGAAGTGGTTTTAGTGGAATGTGGATTGTAATTTTAGATAATTATAGCACATTTTTAAACATACCTACCTAAACTTATCTAAAATGATGATGACAAACGATCAAGTAAATGATTTTACATAAATTTAAAATTTTAATTTAGGCTCTAGTCTGTGCCTTTGTTTTAAGTTTTTTTTGACACTGTTGTTCTTTTTATAATAAGTTTGCAAGAATATGGTAAAAAACAAAATTTTTATTTTGGCACAATTTAAACCTTGCATATTCTGCCATACATAATGGCGTGGACTTTTGTTTTACATAATTTGGTACTGTTAACCATATTTAGCTCTCTAGTGTGTTCCTGTGGTGAATTCTTTATCTGTACTCAGTAGTCAGTGGTGTATTGAGTATTCGTATTTCGTAATTTCGTATTGTCAAATGGTGAACTGTGTGTATTTACATTTTATGTTTCTTGTCGTCTACAAAACAAACTCGTAAAGCTTCAACTTTGGATTAATAACTTTACATTACATTTTTTCATTCTATTTCAGCCCGTTTAACAAACAAATTAAACCAGGGGCATGAAAATGGCGGGAGTAGAATCAATGGTTGTCGAAGAGGTTAAACCGGCAGAAAAACCAGTTGATAGAGAAAAGGTTAACACTTTATATGAATACATAAGAATAGATCCATACTTAACAAAATCTTCTAAATATTAATTCTATTTATAAGTATAAGATGAACCATTAAGTCATCTTAAAATACCTTTTTTGCCGATCAATGCATATGCATTGACAGATTTCTGTTCTTAGTTAAATTACCACCTCAGATTTTATTTAAAATAATAATATTTCAGACCTGCCCTCTTCTCCTTCGAGTTTTTTGTTCAACTGGCAGACACAATTCTCCTGGTGACTATGCAAGAGGTGGGGTTCCGCAGAATGAGTTGCAAATATACACATGGATGGATGCAACTCTTCGGGAACTTACAAGCCTAGTTAAAGAAGTGAATCCTGAGACACGTCGTAAGGGTACTTATTTTGACTTTGCCATTGTGTATCCAGATATGCGGACTCCAACATATCGCATGAGAGAAATTGGTGTTACATGTTCTGGTCAAAGAGGGAATGATGATAATAAAACTCTTTCCCAACTCAAGTTTCAAATTGGCAATTATTTGGATATATCAATCACTCCCGCTAATAGAATGCCTCCTCCAATGAGACGTCCACAACCCTACATGAATAATCGACCATACTAGTGATAAGTGTGTAATTGTAATTTTTTAAAAGTAATTATAGGAACTATGCGAGTACTACTTATTATTTTATATCCTTTCACCTTATCTTCATTACCATTAGACTATAATGGCTTCATAGACTTATTTTTACAAATCCTGTCATCTGATTTATACCCTGATTTTTCATTCCGTAGAAATCTAACATTTCATTAGTGTTGCTATTAAAAAAGTTCTCCATCGAAAAAGGGACCCATTTGAAGGCAATAACAGAAATGCGATGTATTTATGTTCTTTCTACAAAAAAGTAATTCTAAATATTTACTTAGTCAAGTGACAATTCAAAAATAACAAATATTTCAATATCACAAACAATATATCAAATTGAATTAAATGTGCCTGGCCAAAATGTTTGTCATATCTGACATGTCAAAAAATGATAGTTGTCAGAATTCTACGGAATTAAAAATTAGAGTATAGGAAATTGGTCCCAAGTACTTATAACAAGTTTTTTATTAACTTTAGTCATTACTGCGGACACAAACTACTGGAAGCAACCATATATTCTGTCTTGCTTAACTACCTCACTACTTATTAGTTGTCATTGTGAGTTGACTGTTCAGACAATTCTTATTCAAATAATAGATTTGAAATTGTATCCCAGTTTGTTCACTTATGAGTGTCACCAAACTGCACTTTTTTTTTAAAATTTTCTACTAATATGAAACACAAACTTTAATTCAGCATTTCTATGTAATTTAAACATATTGAAAGAGATAGGAAAATAAAAAAATAACCTATAAAAAGCTATGTTAAATAAAATTAAATGTATTTTTTAAGTTTATTTGTCAGTACTTTAATCATATGTTTCATGATCACGAACTCACATTTTTCTTACAATAAAACCCTAAAATAAATACATATTAAATTCTAATAGCTCTAGTTATTAGTTGGTGATCTGAATGGCCTCTTTGACTTCTTCCCCATAGCATTGAGATCAATTGTAATACCATTTGGTAATACGGCCTTGTTTTCCTGGTAGTCAATAAAGCCTTTTTGGTTTTGCTCATCTCTTGCGTTGTCACAAGCAATACCGGTCTCATAGTTGTATTCTCTTTTCAAACCATCTGGATCGATGTAACCATATTTGCCCCTTGTAATACAATTATTTCCTATAATTTCTTCTTTGAAAGTACCATCGTCATTTTCGAAACCCCAAGTAATACTGCCGTCTTCGTTTTCTTCTCTGTATTTACGGATAATTTGTGAGACTGGCTTCTTGTCCCTGTTGTTCGATGGAGAGTATTTCTGAGGCGCAGCTTTGACAGGCGCTGCACGGATTGGTTCTTGCGGTCTATTGTATTGTCGGATGGGCTGAATATCATCTTCATCCGCAAATGGTTTTGGTTCAGGGCGAAGAACTGGGCGTTGAGGTCTGCTGGATAAAGGTTGCAACCTGACTGGTTGTGGCCTAGGTTCGTTTCTGATTGGAATAAACGATTGTGGCAGGAGTGGGCGGTATTGCGTTGGTCTTACGTTTTCGAGTTTAGGTAATGACGGGGTGGTTTGCGCAAATGGTGAAGAATTAAAGGCACTAGGGGGTTTTGGTTGGGATGTCGTTGTAATATCGAAATAGTCGTTTTGTGGTTCGGGGGTTGAATAAGCATTGCCATATGCTGTTGGAGTGTTAATTTCTATTTCATCCTCTGGTTCTTCAGTGACTGGTTTTGCTGGTTCTTCTAAAGACTGCAGACTCGGCCGCGGCGCAGCGTCGACGGATTTGAATGATGGTCTTGCGAGGCCTGGCCTTCTCACTCGGGCAATAGGGATTGGAGCAGCTTGGATTCTGCCTTGCCTAAAACCGCCTTGCCTAGAACCTCCTACTTGGACCGCGCCAGGAATCTGTAGCCTTGGCGGTGCAGGGCCATCGAACTGTGCGTAAGCTGTGACCGCACATAGCGATAATATCTGAAAAATAAAGATAAGTTGAATCGAATTACAAGGTCAATTAAGCCAAATAATTTAAAGATCTCAGTACGTTGTCACGTGACATAGTCTACATTTACTGTGGAATTCGCTACGCAATCATTGAATACTTTCGAGTGTAACACTAACAGGCCTTGCCACGCACCTGACTTGATTGACTGGCCATGCCCTGTCCAATTCTGTCTCCTTTTCACCACATAGCTTTCAAATACCTACCTAAGTTAATATTATGTACGTTATTATTCTCAGATTGTAATTAAATAAGCATCATGTTTCAGTTTTCCAACAAAATTCTGCATGATAAGTAGCATAAAGAAATCTCATTTACTATTTAATTTGAAATCGATTTATTATTTGGTAATATTTTATGAAATTATTGTATTTACCTGTACTAATTACTATCAAGAGGATAAACAACAGTTTGGATATATGTAATCCTTAAAGTTTTATAAATAAGTAATAGTTTTATTTTATTAAAGTGACGATGTACCTAACCTTAATTAATTAAAGTAAGTATTCATTTTTGAAGTTTGATGTAGACAAAATTTAAGTAAGGTACTTATTACAATAATGTTATCACAAATTTATCGGACAACAGTTTATAATGAAATTATTTTCGATTATTATCGGAAATTAGTTCACTTGAAGACTACGTAACCATATAATGAGAATAGTCGCATGTTAACAAACAATTTGCATACATAGCGCTGATAAATAGCAATTATGAATTACTATTTTGCATGAAAAAACTAATAGACCTATTAATCCTTAAAAAATATAGGAACTCACATTATTCATATAACTCACGTATGAAAAAGTCTGCACACAATCAAGTTTCAAACAATCCTATATTAGAAAACAAAGCCTACGATAACGTCTGGGGACTGTTCAGAAAATTAAGCTTAAGATTCGAATACTGGAGAAATAAAAAGTCGGTAGAATGTATAGAAGTATAGATAATAGGGTATGTACGATATAACTGAATTAATGACACATTTTCGTAAATTAAAAAAAGATTCCGTGAATAATCTATGCTAGAATCAAAACATGGAAGCAAATTAAAAGCAGGAATCTTGGTTAAGGTAAGGCAGTTTTTCTTTCGGTAAAAAAGGCTGGAATTCGTTGTTTAAGTATCGGGTCTCGGTCAGAAACTTAAGGACGACAACTAAACCGCTCTTCCGACAAGGTTGTTACGTATATATAATATGTAGTTCATTTATTTTTAAATCTACATATTCGCTCTTATAAAGTGGAACCGTTATTTTAGAATTACGTAAGTGCAGCAAATTGTTATATCCTAATATTTTGTATGAAAAATATAGTAATAGTTTTTTAGTTTCACATTTTAAAGTAGAATAATATAAATAATAACTACCCATATTAGGGACTTGAACAACTTTTAATATGCAAGGTTGTTAAAACTGGTAAATGCAATCGTCAAACAAATATTATTTTTTATCTGACATATGTTTACGAAATTATGAATTATTAAATATATGTGGTGTCAGTACGAGGCTAATTCCGCATGCCTTTGCAATCATATAATTTATTCTAACATAATAATGCCCTATTAAGACCAGAAGTAAAGATAAGATTAATGCAATAGTTAAAGTAACACAAATTCGAGCTATACTCGTTATTTTTCTAGTGAAACTTAAAAATGAAATTTCTGTACAACGCGTTTATTGCAACACGTTTATTCAACACAATTTTATATACAAATACAGTTTTATAGAAGTAATTTATGAAGGACCATACGTTGAATTCTGTTTTGCTAAAAAATTAACGGAAAATTTATACTTGTATATTGAACGCAGACAATACCTATTCATGATTGTAGTAAAACCATTGTCCACTTATGTCTAATGCAGGACACGTGAACCGAGAGCGCGTTGAAGTCTTTTGTTCTTCAGAATTTGCGAGACCATCTACTTGTTTATTTTAGGTCGCCAGACAAGCTTAAATGGATTAGTCATCGAAAATAATGCCACTGTAGTACTTATGAATCACAATTGGTTTACTTACGCTATTGAACGTTGTATTATATACTTCAATTCCGGGTACATTTAAAATTATATAATAAAATAATGAGCCTAACGAAAGATAATTAAATGACATATTAAACAATAAAATTTGATTCCTCTTTTTGTTACGAGACTTATACAAATATAATCTAATATATAAAATTCTCGTGTCGCGGTGTTTGTAGTTAAACTCCTCCGAAACGGCTTGACCGATTCTCATGAAATTTTGTGTACATATTGGGTATGTCTGAGAATCGGACAACATCTATTTTTCTTCCCTCTAAATGTTAAGGGTAGTCCACCCCTAAATTTTTTTTATATAGTTTTTAGATAATTTTTATAATTTTTATTTTTTTATGATACAGCATTAAAACATACATACAACCCCTAATTTTCACCCCTCTACGATCCACCCCTATTTTTTATTATAAATGATATACATGGCTTATATTATATATGGCATGATATGATTGTGTGAATATTGTTTAATAAGTAGCTGTAGGAATACCGTTGATCAAATAAATAAATAAATGGCAAAACGACGTTTGCCAGGTCAGCTAGTAATAATATATAAATATTGTAGTTTATGTGCAATCGTGCAATATAGCAGTTACGATCATCTCTAACTGCGTGATGAATAATTTTATATAAAATTTCACAACAAAGAATGCTTGAAATATCAGAGTGCAATTACTTAAATGTAAAATTGATTGTAATTCAAAAGGTCACTGCCAACCGACGGAATGTAGCATTCTATTGTAAAGGCTTTTAAATCGCTCATAAGTTGTTGTCTTTTGTTGTAGTTTTGATTTTATGTCCTGATTATTTATTGATCTTTGAGACCAACTTTGCCCAAAACCAAACAGAATACGAGTACATTAAAATATTCACGAAGATTGGTAATACATAAGTTTATTATGTATTAAAATAATGAAGTCCTTAAAGCTTCGTTTGCCTACACACCCCTACTATTAGTTCCTCATTCCAATTTGACGTAACGAATAGATAGTAGCCGTAACTAAAGTACAATAACTTTGCAATTTTGTTGCGATTTCCAAACCTATGTGTTGCAGAACGAGAAGTTAGCGTATTTATATTTCGCAACGTCAATATAAAGTTTTATTTTATTTCTTAATTCCCATGGTCTCATTTAATATCAACTGTAGACTGGTATATCAAGTGAATTATTTAATATTGATTTTTAAGTTATACGGATAGCAATGAAAGTGATTTATTTGTACAATAATGCATATGTTATAAAATTTAAACACAAATATAATTAAATTTCATATGCTTATCTGGGACCATTTTATGGATGCTATATGAGCCGTCTTCCCTAAAAGAATAAGAATCGAGTCGAGTCGAAGGCCTGGACACATTTTGGGTGCCAAAGGTAGCAGAAGAAGTGTATGTATAAGAAAAAATACCACCAAATCTTGTGACACTCTTGATTATTCGCCTTTCATTGCTGTCTGTACAACTTTAGTTGAATTATATCTAGTTAAGCCTGTTGGCCACTCGCCAAGAAAATATTGCGTGATTTACGTAATAATAAATACGACAATTGTTTATCGTGTTTTCACATTGAACAATTAGTTCCGCTTTATGAATTAAAAAGGGCATATTTTTGAAAGGTTACGTGAAAACCGATAGGCTCAAGGCTGACTTGCAATCAATACTTTGAATGTTGATTGTAATATGACGACCAGAATGCAATGGTCTATTTAGAGTCCGCCCTCTTTAATATGCTGCTCGGTGACGGAGCTTTGGAATTGTTCTTTGAACTTATATCGACGCCATGTTTAATTTAGAAGTCATTATTTTATTATTTACCTTTCACTAATAATTTAAAGAATTACAGTACTATTGAAATACTGGATATATACTTTTTCTTAAAAGCAATGATTTTAATAGCAAGACTTCAGTTTTATATTGACATTTTATTTTGAAATAGAATATAAATTATTATAGAAGACGTTCACAACAAATTTAAAAAATAGTAGTAAAGTATCGATTTAAATTTCTCAGGGAATTTCGTAATTCTGGATTTTAGTTAAAACTTTTTAGTTTTACAGCTTAATCTTTTAACCAAAGACTTTATAAAAATTAAACGATTTCTAGAAAAGCAATACTTCATCACTCTGTTAAGTTTAACATATGATTGATAAACCAAAATAAATTACTTGAAAAATTATAACAACGTATAATAAATATATTTTTTAAATCATCCCCTATGTAACTCCTGATGAGTTAATTAACTTACCAGTAACGTCCTCATGCTGTCCTTTCACACTACACAATCACGTTGAACACAAGTATCAAATAAAGGAAATACCTCCCGCGCACGCTATAAGAGGTCGCCCACTCTCGCCTGGCTACGCGACTACCATACCTATTGCAAGGTGACCAACTACGAAGACATATATCAACTAATATACAGCATATAATGCACAATCCTTAATAAATTGGTTGCACTTGAAGCGGTAAACGGAACAACAATGATTCGACCATTCTATTAAACGTAACGGAGGAAATGCTTTAGCAGAAAAGTTTTGAATTCGTCATTACGTCATTGATTAACCGTATGACACTCGATGCGTTGAACAAGGAGTTAGAGGTTTTATTTCCAGGGAACATTCTTCGTATTTTCATAGAAAGTTGTTTGATTGAAAGTAAACTTTTAATAGGTTGAAGGCCCACTACTGTATAGTTTTATTTAATTTGTATTAATTGGCAAAACATTATTAATAGAGCCGACGTAAACGCAAACATTAACCTAGTTAGTAGTTATTGATCTCGCAACTTCAAATAACCCATGCTCCAGTTTGACATCGTACTAAGACACACCTACATTTGGGTTATTAATTACGACTAAGCTGGAGATATTATTATGAATAATTTATAATATATCTATATAAAGAAATTTTCATTAAATTTTTCAACATACTGTTGTTTTATTGTAGCCAAGGTTCACTGATACGCGGTCACTGAAAATTTAAGTTCATACACATTGTTAAAGAACTTTATTTAGCTCGTTTCTCTTTTTATGTTTTATTATTTTGAAATCTATCACTTAAGGAAAACGTATTTATGTCTACATTACTTAAAATAATAATAAATACAAAGCTTTAAAGAGATGATGGTTTTACTCTGAGTATTGTAAGTTCCAAATTTTCTGTGGTATAAAGTTATTGCATTTAGTGTTGCCCAAATGCAAGACCAAGACGAGACTTAGGCCAGTCTTGGTATTGTCTTGCGTCAATACACCTGGTCTTGGTCTCGGTATTGGTATTGCGCTCTCCGTCTTGGTCTTGGTCTTGATCTTGCAGCAAGAGTCTCGCAAGTCTCGCGAGACTTGCAAATACCTATTAGCCTATTGCTATTTGTGGGGGCTTGCGGGCTATCCTGGAGCATTCACCAATGTACAATGTTCATCAACCAATAATAGCAGGCAGGCTACAGGCAGTGTGTTGAGATTAGCAGATTTCATTACAGTGTGCGTAGGTACATTTTTTAAGCAATTTGTCGTACTCGTGACTGGCGCGCGTTGCTACGTAGGTACTGTCGTTAAAGTATGTGTAAGTAAGAAACGATGTAGGTACCTACTACAACAAAATTGTATTCCTTAGAAAAATAATCGTCGTACCTGCACGACGATTATTTTTATTTCTTTAGTAAATCATCGCTGAAGACAATAGTCGCTACTAGAGTAGGTACGATACAAGTTGGTAAACCGACACTGCAAATCTCGATTTTTGAAAGTGTGTGATTTTAAAACAAAATGCGTAAAGCAATATGACGTCGCTCATATTTGGAGCTTTTCCACGTTTCAAGTTTGTTAAAATCACCTACTTTCAATTTTGCAGTGCAATGTCCTTTAAAAAAGGTATAATAGGTAAATATAATATAAACTAGGTATATTTTTATTACAACAATTTTTATAAAATTTACCTATCCTTACGACTACATTCTTCCTTGCGAGGACAACATAATCTATTTGCGTCCGTTCTGAGCACCCGGAAACTTATTTTATTCTTTAGAACTAAGAATAAAATAAGTTATTGAAAGCACTGACATGGCATATACACTTTTCAATCTTGCTGCTCACATTTTAGTACCTAGGTATCACTCACTATCTATCATTTACCGATATTAACAATGATTATTTCGAAATCAAAATATTCGCAATTCAATATTTGCAATACCTACTTAGTTATTAATTATCATCTCGCCCGACAGCTTTTAACGCTGTAGTGTTCGAATTCAAGCCAGTGTGAGAATGTATTTAAATAAAAGAAACTCAGAGCATTCAATTTATACCTACCTACTGCTGGGACATGTTCAAGGTCATTTAATTTTATACTCCTGTACCAACCCTACCAAAATAGGTAAAAGTTTGTGTGCCTCTGTCCGTACTCTTTGTCGGCGAATGCGGCGCTCAAACAGTGTCAAATGCTGTGATACACTTGTTGCAAACCGCGGCGTCTTTGTCGGTAAATTATCAAATAAGTAGGTATATCATACACCAACCGACCAACAGTTTATTCGCAGAACGTCACATTTCCCCAATCAACTTTCAACCTTAATTCTTTAGCGATAACCTTGAAAATCTGTTGAAGAAATTTTATAGATTGTAGTAGCTTGATGTGCTGGCATCTGTACCATAATATTGGCTGCCGTAGAAACTGTTACTAGACCTACTCGACTCGCTGTTACTTTTAATACAATACATAAGTTTCACACCTACATGATGTTTATATAATTTTGTTAGCTATAATTTTAAGCACATACCAACCTACGAGTACTAACGTTAGATCTGCACATTAGACATAAACAAGCATAACATATTATTATAGGTACCTACAAGGTATGAACTTTGCTAGAAAGTTATTGTTGGTAAATTTTATCACATGGGATGGTGGGAACAGATTTGTGAGTATTAACACGCTACCTACTTAATAAATTGTTGAAATATAATAAGTACTTACCTACCTAATCAATACAATACGTTTCAGGGTGCTTTCAGACGAGCGGCACGTTGCCAACTGCAAATACAACTGCAGCCCTTAGTTTAGTGTTATGATATGTGATACCTACGGTTTTAATACTGGGGAACGTTTCTCAAAATCGGGATTGAAACCAAATACCTACTTATTAACGCCCAAATCTCAGTTTGTCTTAACTGCAAGACGCAAGAGTCTTGCAGGCTTAAGTATTGTCTTGCTCAAGTCTTGCGGGGTTCAGTCTTGGTATTGGTCTTGGTCTTGCAAAAACGCAAGACCAAGACAAGACTGCAAGACCAAGACCGATTTTGGGCAACACTAATTGCATTATTTCATCACAACTCGGAACCCTGGTACAAGTATAAAGCCAGGGTTCCCTAATCTATGCCATTCAATTTTTAATTTGAATAGCATTATTTTTTTAAATTACAAAGTCAAAAATGCTAATACATAGTATTAAATTATTAAAGTACACCACATCATATAAAATGAACTTTCTACTATCTATTCTAAAATACATGACAATTACGGTGAACATACATTTATTAATAAATATTAAAAGTATTACACTTCCAACTACAAATTTTAGTTACTAGTAATGTCCTATTAAAAAAATACGTATTCGCTTTGTGTTCTAGCGTTAACTATCAAAGCTTCAAGACCTGGGATATTCCCCTTTGCAAATCTGAATTCCAAAACTTATTCGGTCACACTACAACAACAGAACGCGCAAGCTTGGTAATTGGCTTAAAGCTTATGCTACGCCAAACACTGGCACCCTTTTGGACCCTGAACCATTTCCATCAGCCTCCGCTTATGAGTGCCTATATGTGTCCCTGTAGCGTTGAAGTAAGTAGCCTTGGACACCATGGCCTCCATTCCCAAAGGAGTGTAGGTCGTTTTTCTCGCCACTCTTTTTTTTCGTCAATGTTCCAGCCATTTTGGAGCTGGAGACGATAGCAAGCGGCCGGATCCCTTGGAAGATGGGACGGGCTTTGTTATGGGATGCTACTTGTGTGCATACGTTTGCCCCGTCTCACCTGCCTAGGACAGCAATAAAGCTGGGGTTGTCGCAGAGCAGGCGGAAAATAATAAACGGCTCAAATATAAGAGTCTTTCCTCCAACTTCGATTTTGTTCTCTTTGGAGTAGAGACTCTTGGGCCGTGGGGTTCAAGGATACAGGCGCTTATTAAAGATTTAAGTTGGCGTCTGGTGGATAGTACCGGTGACCCCAGCTTTGGTGCTTTCCTCGCTCAACGAATAAGTATCACAATATATAGAGGAAATGCTGCCAACCTAAAAGGTACACTGCCACAGGGACCATATTTTTTAAATGTGTTTTAATTTTCTTTGTAAATACTTTTTTGATTGTTATGTTTAGGGTTTATTTAAATAAATTTTTGTTGACTTAGATTAAATTATCTATTAAGTTGATATTATAGCTCATTCGCTTAACAATATGGATTAACCCGATAGACGCTTAACAACGCTTTTTTTCCAATTACCGAAAATATCAATTTGTGCGATTTTCTTAGATTAGAGGGATCTTGTTAAGATCAAATAATATTATTAACTACAACATAAGATTAACATGGCATAGTTTCTACATATCAGCCGTCAAACCTTTCATTAACATTGTGTAACATCCGACTTGTCCCAATATATTCATTGTTCGATTTTATATTTGGTATTCGAAACGTTTGTGTATCAAATGTCGTAATGCTGAATTGTTTCTCAAGTGTTTTATTTTATGAACCTTTTTTGGTAATAGAGTAAAAATTTCGTATACTATATATAAGAATAAAATACCGTAGAATATATGTAGAAGACATGTTAATATTTCCTTAAAAAGTAGGAACGCATACGTGTATCCATAGAGAAAGCGTTGCTAAAATATATTTTACCCCGGGACAGTAGATGAAAGTGGATCGAATTAAATCTTGATTTTTCAATTAGATTATACTTTTCACGTCTCAAATTTAACATCCATATAAATGTATGTACAAACTCGAGAATTTTACTTTTTACTTTACTTAAAAGTAAGAAAGATTATTATTCGAGTTTTCCTTTAATTCGACCAATTGATTTATTCGCTTGGAGTTTCCGGTTAATATTGAATTACTTTTCATATAGTGTGTACCGTAATTTTTAATATTTCATAAATATACATAGACTCACTACAGAGAGAGAGAGTATGAGACTCACAAAGTTGTATATTTACCTATTCATTTTAATTTAACATGCCATAACTGGCTTATATAATACTGTCAGTATTAAAATATCTAAAGAAAGACATAAAAATCAAAGGCAATGTTGAGGAACAAGTCGATATTACGACAACTGTCCGCACATAACATCGTCTGCCCACTTACATTGTCTGCATATCCACGTTCAGGTAAAATTAGATAACATTCGCGGATACAGTGAACACGTCAGGATAACACAATCGTTACATCAATGCAGTCGAATCACGTGCAGAAAGTATTAGTGAGAGTCTGCCATACCTTATTCCTCGCAAGTAAGATATTAACCATGAATGCAATCGTTCGATAAAAACAATTAAGCAATTTATAAGGTACAATGTTTCTAGGCTAATGCAATATTCTTCCTAAGTGATTTTACAACCATTTGTAGGCCTCAGGTTTCTGAATGTTTCCTATGATAATCGTTGACAAGTAGCCGTCTCTGACTGCCACACTACATAAGCTCAGGGTAAGAACGTCACGCACCATACTATTATTACGCTGACCAAGGAGACTCAACTTTTCAACTCCGGGTATCGATGAGATGCTTATTGCAGAACGCAACCCTAAGTTCTTTCTTTCGCCAGCACGGAATTTTCCCCAAAAGTAGATTCAATTAGCTATTGAATTGTGTCCTGTAATCACTATAAAAAATTCCCTTAAAACTTTCGTGCCACTTTACAAAATAATAGTGGCAAAGTATTATTTAACTAAGTGTGATTAATATAATTAAAACTTATAACAAAAAAACCGTGTCTACACGATCGCATAAGAATTGTGCGACCACTTTACGTGTGTTTTACGTAATAATACAACTCACTACTGATTCACTGTACACTTGTTTTTCTTGATCGATTTCAAATAGCGATAATACATTCTTTTGAGAAAAGCTATTCAGACGACCTAATTAGTGAGCTTGTTGGTTCGAGTCTTGCAACGTCATTATGAACATATATAGAGGAATTTGTTATAGATTTGTTCGACAGCTGATAGAAGTGTTTGCTTAAAACCTGTCAAATTCATAGTTTATTCTAATAAAGATTTCTGAAGTTATACTTCTTTTGGCGCGTTAGGGAAAAATGATGAGAGTAAATTTTTACGATGCGCCCGTCACCAAAAACCGACACCTTGAAGTTAGCCACCATTTTAGTTTTTTTTTCTAGCTATCATAAGCGTCTTGCAACTCACATGTCTACTGAACTCCAACCAATGGACGTGAAATAAATCAATATGTATAAGTTGCATGCTAAAATAAAAAAAATCCATTTCTTTAATTATGTAGAAATAATTGTTTGTGACATTTAAATAAAGTTTATTTAACTAGATAATACGTTATAATAAAATTTCAATGTATTAAATACCTTTTTTCTAAGAACGATCGATTTTTATCTTGTTACGCCAAAGAAGTATAACTTCTAAATATTCTTCTAATAAATAAGTACACACACGTTTTTTCTTATTATTATTTACTTTTATTATACTTTACTTTTTTACTTCACTTTATTTTTTTTAAAATTTTCACGTCCCTGTATCTTAGCTATCTTTTAGCAAGATTTGAAAAGGAAGAGATTGCTTATAAGCCATCAAGTACCCTTTAGATTTATTACTATGCTTTTTAGTTAAATTGTTTTTTTGTGTGCAAAGAAGTGTAAATAAATACCGACAAGATTACTATTACTATTCGTAGATAACATTTTAAAGAATTATCATTAAAATGCTTGCTTGCTTTCCCAGGATTCCATAAGGATAGAAATGTATTGAATACGCATGACAGAGGTGCGGCAATGGTGTGAATGGCTGCCATACAGTTATAGTTTCATATTCTACATAAAACATTACATTTAAATGATATATTCCTGTACCAGGAATAATAAGTTAGCAGGATGGTGAGGTGCCGTTACCTGTTCCGTATCGCCATATTGAACGGTGATTCGTTACGGGCGCATACTCTATTAGTAACAATGGGACCTGTTGCGAGGTCATTTTCATAGCGAAATGTATTTATGTATCTATGTCAGATTTAGGAGGTCAATGACCATGATACATGATGCATCTATAAATAAATTGATTAGGGAACCTCTTCTGAAACTGCCTACATGAAATGCTCATAGAACACGTCGAAAATGGTTTTAATTTGTGCTACTTTATATACCTCGAACATGATCCACTCCTTGCTTATCTGAAAGCATTGTAATGACCGTAAAGAATTATAATATGTAAGCTTATTTTATTGTAATAACTATTATAGAAATAGACGATACTATAATCAATAAAGAAGATAAATAACGGTGGCTAACCCAGCGTTTTTTGTAGCAAGAACCTGCCATTCAAATTTGAAACACAAAATTTACGAAATATAAGTTCATCTATATAGACAATACATTCCAACCGACTTCTTTTTATAAATACAACCTATCTGATATTATTCTCAAATAATATAAAATAAATAAATCCACAACTATTACGTAAACTTTGCTCATCAAATTATTACAGGCGCAAGTTATGTTGACAGTGAATATAGCCCCAATTTCAAATAACCAAAGAATTAAATTACCCGTTAAAAGCTATATTTTATGCACTGTATACTATTTTTTTATTACATTTAATATTAGTACTAACGTTATTTTATACAGGAATGTAACTACCAAAAAAGCTTCTAAGTGAATTCTAAACGTTTTCCATAATTAACATTGACTTATGCATATCATGTACAGTGACGTTTAGTAACCGTTATGTTGTGGCGCCCAAGTCAATGTCCCGTATAATTAAATCTGCACGTGTCTCCAGTAATTACATAGTCACCTAATGCCTTACTTTTATTACACCTCAACATTTATATTTCAAGAGTCCTTCAAGCCCTTAATCAACGGTGTAGGTTTGAAAGAACTAGAACCATAAATATCTGTACTGTTCCTGGGTAAGCGAGTGCTTTAAATAATAGAAGATTTTAGATTTACTCTATATTAACCATTAAATATAAGCGAAATAGTAAAATGTTTATTGCTATGTTACGAATGACTGTAATGAAACTTTTGAAGGGAGTGCATACGTCTGGCTATATTCTCGGGGCTTAACTCCGATGATTTAGATAATCGCCACGCTTATAAAATTAAGAAAGCCTGAGTGAGAAAATGTACAGCCTTGGCGCGTACAATATCTATATATTTATTACATATATGTAGGTGTGGGGCCTTACTTCTAAAAACAAACGAATCTTATTGTAAAATATGTAAGGATCTCGTGATACACAGTTAATATGCCCTTGGTTTAGAATTGAATCTCATGCTGACTTGAAGAAAACGTGAAGAAATATTATTTTAATGTCTAAGTCAATAAAAAAACTAAAAATAATGATATAAAATATTTTTAATTCGACATTTTAATTATATAAAATACAACACTATTTTGTTATACAATGTACAGAGCTAATTACATATTAATATTTATTTGTTGCTTAAAATAAACCTAAATTTAAAATACTTAATTGATCTTGATTCTATATTTATATCTAGATTGTACATTATGTAAATACAGTAATTATGAAAAAAACATCTGTGAATTACAACAAATTAAGTACGAATAATATGGTGAAAAATTGTTGGTTATGATTTTATACAAATTTATTTGTATTTCTGATATAAAGTGCAGGGAAAATATTATTTAAGCGGATATTTACGAATAGATTTTAAAAATATTACCTAATATAGGTAAAAAAAGTGTTAAATATATTTACATACACTATATACAAGCCTTATGTCTACGATACTTATGGAAATAATAGCTACCTTAGAATAAATTTTAACATAATAATATCACCATTATTTTTGTATAAAAAATAAATTTCTTAACCCTTACATTTCAACTAAAGTTTTCTTGTCCATAATAAATTCGTAATTTTATTTTACATTATAGTTTGATCTTTTTTATTACTTCTAGTTTTATGTAAATCAGCGCCCTCTATCCTCTGTAGTTGTATACGTACCGTTACTTGTTGGCGTTATATTTTCAGCTCCTCTGTAATATTAATCGTTTATTGATTTAAATAGTATGTGAATGTTTTGGATAAAAATAAATAATATATTTAAAATTATTATTTCTAAGTACACAGATATTAAAATCGCTTGTCAAATGAATCTATTTTGGTAAACACAAAGAGTATAAAATACATAATTATTGTTTTAAATAAACGTAATAATATTTGTATCCAGGCCAAAACCTTTTTCAAGGTAATTTATAATATTTATAAAAAATATAATTAACAAGAAGACCTGTTAGCTAATTCAGTAACTTCGCACTCACTTTTTAGATTGTGTAGTAGTTGTGTCTGGAAGTAAGAGTACAGTGGCGCCCCCTGCTACACTCATCAAAGCTATTGTAATCATCGGAAGGTGGTCGTTCAAAGCAGTCTGAAAAGACAATCGTTTATGAATATCCCTAAGAAAACGGTGCGTGTACTTATGTACGCGCGTAAGAAGTTATACTTCTTTGGCATTATTAAAAATAGTTTTTTATAGCATGCAAATAATTAAATACAATTAAATAATCAAAGACTGGAAAAGGACTCATTATACTCAATAAAGTTCAGTTTACATTTGAAAAATTAAATAAATAAATACTTATTAGTATTCTCTTACATTAAATGTAACATAAATTCTATTATTCGAATGTTGTTTTTAGCAACGTAGCATCTTCCGTGGGCAACTTCATTCTGTTAATTTTGTGTCACGGTGCGCGCTTATCGTAAAGTTTCACTCTAATGAATTTTTCATAAGGCGCCTAAAGAAGTCTAACTTCAATAAATATCATTTAGCGGTTCAATGGCATAGTCCACCATTTATTAAATTGTAAATGTATTGCAGGCTAAAGGATCAAATCACGAAATATTATTTTTTCAATGTATTAGTCCGTAGATACACTAAAATTAAATTCAGTACTACTCACCAGTTTCCATAAATAGGGTATGCATATAAGACCAAGTCCTGAGGAAATCTGACTGACACCCACTCCCAAGTTCCTCACCATTGTGGGGTAAAGCTCGGCCGTAAATATCGGCAGCATCATATTCGTCGCACCGATCGCAAACTTCCCTACCATCAGACATGCAATCATGGCCCATTCATTCGCATAGACTATTGTCAAGCCCTCACTGCATACACAGGCTAGCCCGCATACAACCATGCTTATAAATATGGGTAAACGTCTCCCTGCCTTTAAAAGTATCGGAATACTCAATCCAATGGCTGGTATTTCGACAACTGCTAATATAATCGAGGTCAAATGTAGATTACCCAAGTTGAAGTTGCCTATGTTTAACAGCAACCCGTAGTATGCTATGGTCATTGCGAACCAGGCAATGAACAGACATACTGTCCTTTTCAGGAGGTAACCTCGGAGTAACATGCAGACGCTCGGGTCTTCCGATTTCGTGTCTGTTTTGTAGACTAATAGCAATTTGTCAATATCAGCAGGCAGTTCACGTTTGTTGAATGTTGCAGCTTTTTCTAGGATAGCTTTGGCTTCCTGTGTTCGTCCCATACTTAGCAGCCATCTTGGGGATTCTGGTAGGACGAACCTGCAAATGATGTTTACGTTTTGGTCAGTGTTTTATCGATATCGATCGATAAAATAATAAAAAATTATCAGATCTTTACAGTTGCTTATTTGTTGATGGTTTTAATCATTATAATGATACAAATGTAGGTATTTCATGATAAAATTTCCACGTCTACCCGCTTATTTTAAATTATTTATATTAACGTTTTAAGTATTCTAAAACGATTATTTTGAAATTTGAGACTTGGCCAATACGAATACTTAAGCAAATATTTTTTAACTATATTAAATGACGGTACACGGTATATCGTAGCGTAAATGTAACTTACCACAAAAATATTAGTAAGCATCCGGGTATAGACAACGCCAACTGTAGATCCCTCCAATTAGGCATAATCATAGATAGCAGAGACACTATTACATACGCCAATGGCAGTGGGAAGAAATTACAAACTCCCGCAATTGTCACCCATTTCCCGCCAACAAGTTCCACAGACAACACAAATGCTGCGTATACCACAGATACGGATACAAGTCCCATGATTAGTCGAACTACTACGTATTGTATATAGGAGCTAACTAGAAGAGATAGTATGGCCAACGCACTTTGAGCTACTGACATAGCCATGAGGATGCGCTTTCGGCCGAACCTGAAAGAATATATGAATTTTAAGGATTTCAAAAAACTTTTTACGTTTTAAACTGGGTGTGCGGTTTTACTTTTTGAATAAAAAGATGAGCAATGACTGTTCTTTATTTCTGTATAATAGTGAAGTCTTTGCTCAAAGAAAATGATAAGGAAAATATTTAATTTTAGAAAAAATTAAGTGGTATTATGCATATTTTGATATATATCATTATTCTAATAATAATAACGCACATTTATAATAAAATTTAAACTTGATAGATTATAAGTTCAGGGCTCTTAAACCGAAATATGGTTTTGCCAGAACTCGAACAGACAGAGATGTTTTAGTTTTATGTTTATTTCGCTAAGGAATAATATAGGAAATAATTAATAATACTTTTTTTGCTAACCTGTCAGAAATCCATCCCCCCACAACCCCACCCACACCGATGCCGATCAAAAATACAACCTCTGCGAGATTTGTCAGATTAGCCTTCTCACATACTAGATTCCATTCAGAGATAATCGTGTCGCCAACTTCGCTCCTGTCATAACCCCAATTCTGACACTTTTGAAATGAATCGAGAGCGGTCGCTGTGTAATTTATAATACTGTCAGCTGTCACATTGGCCGGAACGACGCGTACGCTGCACGCATCTTCAGGTTGGCTGTAGTTGATCCATCTTTCTAGGGGTACATTTGACAGGTTATCTGGCGGCTGACACCAGAATTGGGTTGCTTTTGCCTGAAAAATTCAAGATTATTTTACTTTTACGAAAACCGACTTTGACTGACTGAAGCGTAGTATGATTGTTTGATTATATGTATATATTACAATATTTGTCTACTGTTAAGTTCAACTGCCCTTCAGTCACAACAAATCCCAGATGAAACAGTAAAATATAAAAAGAGAAATATTTAATGGTCGGATGGTGGGTGAGCACGTAAAGCGGTTTTCCAACTAACATCCTGATGTTTTGATCGGGTCGGACATCGGACCCATCAAGCTATGAGAAATATATTATATACAGGGCCCTTTTATATGGTAATGGCAAGTCTTAACAGAGATCAGCCATAGGACCGTAGCTGAGTCAGTTTAGAGAACTTTATTTAATATTAATTATATTCGAATTTGTATGGGCACGAAACTGAGTTTAATTTGTTTAAATTAAATAATAATAAAAGAATATTTAGTTCATGGCGAATTTAGCACATTGTGTAGTAAAACCCTGTCTCGGGTAACGTAGTTAAATTCTTTGCTTTTAAAAAATATAAGGCGCTATATTTTTTAAAAATTACAATAACTGTTCACATTCTATTTTTTTTAAATTTCACTCCAAAACAAAGGACAACAAGATTTAAACTTAAAATATGAACAATATTCTGCCAGAATTCTAAATACTCATTTTAATCATATTCCGCGATAGCTTAAACGAGTCGAGGCTTACATGCTGGTAGTTGTATGTCGCAATACAACACTGAGTTTCTTGCGTAGTTGATAACAATTTTACGAGTACATGCTCAAATATCAAATATACAGTACCTTACCTTTAAAATTTTTAAATTGATTCGCCGTATTGCAGGCTTTTATAGGTTGTAAATTATTTGCATATATATGTCGTATGGTATTTTCCAGTTACCATGTCACTTCCATTGCAATTTCGGTTCCGCCCCAATTCAATAAGTTATCGTAACACTATTGAAATAACATCGAAATTGGATTTTATTGTAAGATGACGTCATTTTATTTACTAGAGAGTGCCAATGGCAGCAATCTATTAACTAACCATTGAGTGGACCGTTGCAATCGCCATTGAAGTTACGCGGTAAACTTTCAGAAAACTTAGTAGCGCTAAGATTTCTGAAATCCCCTATTCCCCGACAGCACAGATACATTTCCACGTTTTAATCATTTGAAGGCTTGTGTGCACCCTGTACGTATGGAAAACTATCGCTGAGAATTAAAGTAATCAATATAGTTAGTAGCTAACTACTCTTACCGTAAAAGTTGGCAAAAATATGTGGAATGTGCATGGGAATGAGAATAATGACAGAAGAAATGTCATTAATAGCTGCCATCGTCCATATTCGCCAATGACAGCTGACACTACGTCCGGACCCGACTCTTCATCGTCAGGGATCCTGGGCTTCTCCTTGTGTGTTTGGCTTGGGATTACTGGAACAGAAAATATTTTTTAAGATTAAGATTGATTATTTTTCCGACCCAAATGTCGACCAATAGAATTGCACCATGAGACGAAATGTACAGTTAACAAATAAGACATTTTTATAAGTGAATATTTTATTTTCATTGTTTAGACGAAAATTACGTCTTTGTTTATATGTCCGCAATTATTTGCTAATTAACTATTTATAACACTTCGTTGTCTGTACAAATTATAATAATGAACCATTTTATCTACAACCGTTTTTTATTGACATACCCATATTTAATGTGTGTATGTTCGTATTACATATATAGATTTAGTTCATATGAATGGGGAATGATTCGTTGGATAGCTTAGATTTTTATATCTTTGTGGGGGTTTATGTTTAGTTCAGTATGTATATAATATATTTACATATTATATTAATTCGGTATGTTATATGTAGGTACTTGATTTTTCTCATAAAAAAAACGTCGGCGTTTTGATTATTTTTTGTGTTATAGAATATTATATATAAATCGTTTAGTTTATCTATTATTAAATATAACGACGTGATAAACCATGACAGTACTTTATCATTACTCTCGACAAAGAGAGAAATTTAGGTCAATGAAACTGATATTTTTATAATAACTTGGACAAAACATTATTACACTATCACCTTGTAGTGAAAGACGTAAATTGAATTTGTACAATTACTGGCGTTTATACAGAAATAATTCATAGAAGTTTTATTATAACTTATAAGCCGTAACTAAAGAAATTGTTAGCTATATACAATAGTTAAAAAAATGCTGTTTCAATCTCAGTATTTTTTTCTAAGCTAACAAATATTTTAGCATTGTTGGTCGTTCAAGATTGTTCTCCACAGTTCATTCGTGAGTTTTTTCTACTTGCGCATTTAACACATGCTCGATAGCAAACTGGCATATCTCAGATCAAGAAGACGTCTTGTGGTAAGAATAGATTTCTGAACACCTACAAAAAAGGAAATTATCACAGATAGACGCTAACTGAATTATAGTCCCAGTATTTTAACTAAATCAACTTGTATACTCTTTTGTTTGGAGATCACGGCGTTTCATGCCGGCATAGATTTTGTTAAACGATTATACGTTCGATCATAGTTTAACGGCAATTATATTGCATAAGAAAAGTGCACTTTAAAAGCCATAAATAAAACTTAGTAATAAATACAACACCTCATAGAATTAATTTGCTTCATTTATTAATGCAATCCGTCTAAAAATAACTGTAATATTCTTTGTTTCTAGAAACATGCTTGACACGATATAGTTTTTTTATAGATAAACAAGCTGGCAAACGTTGTTTTGCCATGTATATTATTTCTAGAACTATTTTTAGTTCAATAAAAATAACTATCTACTACAATAAAAAATAGGGGTTGATCGTAAAGGGTTCAAAATTAGGGGTTGTATGTATTTTTGTATTCTGTATCAAAAAAAATGTCTAAGAAGTAAAACTAAATTTTTGGGGTGGACACCCCTTATCACTTAGGGGTTTGAAAGATAGATAGTAGCCTCAGACTTACTGCATAAAAAATTCATAAGAATCGGTCGAGCCGTTTCGATGGAGTATGGAAACGAACATTGTGACACGAGAATTTTATATATTAGATATAATGAATTCATAATTGCAATAATTTTTAGCTGCATTGTTATATGTATATGTACGTCTTAGTGCGCACTTTAAATACAGTTTTAGCGGGTCTGAACGCCGTTATTTTTTACAATTATTATTTATAAAGTTGTATTAAACGGTAAAGATTAGTAAACAACATTACTCTAATATTGACATAATACCGTTAAAAACCAGATGCCCGAAATGTGAGGCAAGGTTCTAAGATTATTAATTGATATAAATACTTTTTACAAATTATGTTTTTAGACAAGTCTATCTAGATTCTGATATACTCCATTTATAAATGGTAGAATATTTATCAATCGTCTATATGTAGGAAATAATGGCACCCTAAATTTCGAGACAAAAACAGACCTGCTGAAGTGTTGCTATTGAAGTTTCTGTGAAAGTATAAAAAATACTTCTAAGAACAAATAAACAAGAATGGCACTTGTCTTAAACGATATTATTGTTCATCATGCGAGTTTGCATTTGGGGCCAAGGCTGGGAAACGTATAGATTACATTAGAGTACGATTAGTTGAGAAAATCGCGTAAACACGCGACTGAGCCATGCAACTGTTATAAAACTATACTATCTATCAAAATAATTCAATGAATGAAATTCTTTAAATGCCATAAAAGCGGTACACAATATACATATTTAAATTTCGAACAACAGCACCGATGTCAAATTAGCATGTATAATGTCAAAATATATTTAATAAGGGAGATTATTAGATTATATTAGAACACGCAATATTACAGTGTTTACAATATTCTTAATCTACATAGTAATAATTATCATTGAAATAATAAATAAGAGAAAGAGGAGACAATTTTTATTACAAAGTTTGGTTCCTCTGACCCTAAATGCTGGCTTACATTTTCTCGCTGTATTGCGATACTTATTCGTTGAGCGAGGAGCGCCAGCTCTGCCCTGCGATTCTGTAACTCACTTTTCGAACTCACACATAAACAATAAACTACAAGCTCTTACCTTTTCAGAATGCCAAATCATAAAATGACTGATTTGAGAGCGACCGCCGATGCGAAAACCGCTCTGTGAGTTCGAAAAGTGAGTTACAGAATCGCAGGGCAGGGGTCACCGGTACTATCTACTAGGCTCCAACTCAAATCTTTAATTAGTGCCTGTGCATTTGAACCCCACGGCCCAAAAGTCTCTACTCCAAACAAAGTCAAAGTTTGAGGAATGTCTCTTATGTTTTAGCCGTTTATTATTTTTCACCTGCTCTACGGCCGCGTTAGCTTTTGTGCTTGTCCAATAGAGGTGAGACAGGGCTAACATGTCCACACAAATAGCATCCCATAAATCCCGTCCCATCCTCCAAGGAATCAAAGACATCCCATCCCATTGTAAATACTGTGTGTTCTCATATCTAATAACTAGATTTTATTTAAGTTTTAAAATTGGTACCTTATAAATAATAGGGATCTTATTTATTTTTATTTTTTATTTTATTTTATTTTGTAAACTCATTATTCATTTTAATGCCAAAAAATTAAGCGAGATAAAACGTTTAATTGCTGACATCTAAAAATGTTAAAAACGTTTTAGATGGAGTGCTGAAAGACTTTATGTATATATTATTTTACCAGACAATAATATAATAATGGAGGAGGTTTTGTATAACGCGCGTGCAATTTTAGAGTTTCTATAGAAAACTTGTAAAAGCTATTTATTTTTGCAAAGTATTAAAATCGCAAAGTGTTATCTTAAGCTTTGAAAGAACATTATTGTATTTTTGATAACTCAATTCTACTATCACTGTGTAAGAATTGCAAATCATAATTTTAATACGGTCTTATTTTTTCGCAGTTTTTCTCATACACAAAATATATTCATATTGTTTTATAACATATATCTTTCTGAACCCTTGAAATCTAAATTATTTTGTCATTGATAAAGACTTACGCTAATTCGATTTAATTCTTATATAGTAACAACATATAATTCGTTATATAATTAATGTATCTATATATATTTGTTTTTATTTTGCAGAAAAATTTTCCTCACTTCGATCCGACCAAATCTTCGAGTATATACCGCTCTGATTAATACCGTCTACCGTCTATTTCGAGTATATACCGTCTTGGCTGTGTGCCTCTGTATTAGACTTTACGAGTTGTCTACGAGGACGTGTCACTCCGGTTATTAAATTAAAACGTAACCTGATACAATTTGAGTCACTTTCATGACCCATAAACGTACGGAGTTGTTTATTAACTTGAATTACAAAATTGCGCCTTGGTTTCGATAAGTGATTACTATTTTATAGAGAAAGATATATCCGGCAGGTTCAATATGTTGAAATTGGGTCGAATATAGCCAGTGGTAGTACCGCAGTAGGTCATAACTTAACTATGTTATATTAGCTCGAAACTATATAATCAAAAGCGTGTTGGTATTGGTAAGTAATTACGACCATATTATCAAGAAACCAAAAAACCTCTAATAAATAAAAATAAAATCCTTATGATATAAAAAAATAGATAAATAAAATTGTTCGCAAAAGTAATGTCTCTTACAAAATAATGATAGGTACTTGGGTGATAGTCGATTAAAATGTTCCAATTTGAGGGCCAAACTAATCATCTGTTAAAGGACGCCATTTTTAATTATGGGAGATGTACAATACAAGCTAAAACCTAAGTTTGTGGGGTTTGCGCCCTTGTCCCCCGGCCGCCATCTTGGAAAAAGGGGTAAAATAACGTTTTTAGGTGTATTTCCTAAACTATCCATCGTACAAAAAAATTGTGAGGATATATTTTATAGCAAATCGCTTTGCCTACAATTATGTTTATGTGAGAGATATGTTCCATAAATAAAATTGCCTCCACTCACAAATGTTTAGCCCATGTAACATTTCAATGGACAATTAGTTAGAAAAAATAATTTTAATATTCAAAGCTGCCAGCTGACAGTCTTATGTCAAAATCTTATTGGACAACCGGGACTCATAGTAATAATCCAAACTTTTAAATAAATTCGTCATAAATAAATAAAACCATAAAAAAAGAATGTCTTGTACATTCATTACTGGTAGACGTTGTTTGCTAAATCAGATACCGGACGTCCTAGGCAGGTCAAAGTAGTTAAAGTTGGGAGCGAGAAATGTTATAGCGTGAAGTGGTTAAGTAAATAGAGGTACAGACCCAGTATCCACAAACTTTTTACAAGTAATCAAAACGTTAAGCATTTCTGGCCAACAAAAAAGTGCCTTCCTTGAGTAGTAGAAAAAACTTATACTTATTTGGTAATAGATTTTTTCAGCCTTTTCGTCGTAAGTTTTTTACGTAAGCAAGCGAGCGTGCAAGAGACGCATAAATGAACAGTTGAATTAATTAATTGGCCAATTTAGCGGTTAAATTGCTAATAGCAAATCTATGAACAATCATATTATCTGTGTTTCACGCGGAATGGAATGATGTTACAAATAATGTTTTAAGGGATAAAGGTATATGCTTCTTAATATTAATTTTATATCATAGAAGTTGATTAATTAGATATAGAAGCTATAAAGAACATTGGTCACTGACACAGGCGAAATCTAAACGTTTACATTTCTTTTTATCGTTTGTTGAATCTCACAAACGAATCACTACGAATCTCTCTCTCTTTTATTATTAACAAAATCAATAACTAAGTGCCGCTGCAACTTTTTTACGTCTGGGCCTTAGACTTCAGTTTCATCTTTACATGTCAATCTAATTAGCAAGTAGATGATCAGCCTGACACACGACTTTTTGGGTCTAAGCCAAGCCGGTTCAAGCATCAGTCCTCATGATGTTTTCCTTCACCGTTCGAGCAATTAAAAGCGCATATAGAAAGAAAGTCCATTGGAGCACAGCCGGGATCGAACCAACGACTTCAGGGATGAGAGTCGCATGCTGAAGCCGTTATTAGACCAACACGGCTCAATTTCCCAAAATACTAGATTATAATGAACATAAGAAGACAGAATATTTTGTAGTTACAATTTTCAGTTCCATACAGCGCAGTATTCATTAAATGAAAATACTACACACAATCATTTCCTTCACAATCTAGTCCAATTAAAATATGCAATACCCATTTTAGTGCTATTATAACCGTGTTTAATGATCTTGATTGCCTCCTGACATTTCCTTGCCTATATAAAAAACATTGACAAGACTAATAAATAATACTTGAATGCCTTAACCTGATATGATAGTATCGGTTGCGGTACGCAAATACATATTCAGATTTTAATAATCAAAAGTCTAAAATCGTTTATTCATATAGGTCACACAATTTACACTTACGAACGTTAAAAAAGGAATATACATTAAATGCTTCTAATTTTACTTCTCCTGCCAGTTTTCAAATCAAGGACATAGAACGGAAGAGAAGAACTGGCAATAAACTGGATTTAGTACCTGAATTCATTCTTAATAAATATAATTATAGTTGTTGATCTACTTTTTAAAATAAACATAGTAATTTGACATACTAATAATCGCTTTGATCAGGAATTAAAATAATGGCTAAAAGAATTTAAAAGTTACTTAATTATGTGAATAGTCTTACTATATTCAAAAATTTATTCACACACTATAATTTATCATTTTAAGTGATTATTTTAATCATTCTTATTGCCAAATGAGATGTGTTTCGCATAAATAAATAATAATTAATCGTTTAATGTCAGTTCTCACGGATAATTGGGTATGTATATCATTTTTGCGTTGTTATTTTGCGAGAAATACCTATTCTACATTATTTTTTTAAGGAGTAAATAAGAAAAGTGTTGCAAACAATTCTGCTTATTTAATTAAGTTATTGTGAGCGTTTCGTAAAACAGAAAACAATATTTAATGTGAAATTTTTCATAAACGTCTACTTGATTACTTCTCATCTATATAGTGTTTGTAATCATACATTTCCTAATATTATCTTACAGTATCTGATCGTAAAAATATCACTACAACTCTCGAAGAATTTGTGAAACCGTTTGAAGTATCCGCTGGGAGCAGGGGACAACTCCGGAAACAAATGGCTCAATGAAGCTGATTCAATGTGATCCTATTCGGTCACTGGTCTCGTTACTCGCGAATATATCTTCCGCTTTGTAGGGATTTATATACACACATTGTAGATAAACTTTGATCGCCAGACAACAAAGAACTACTAACGATAGTAAAAAATAAGCTTCAATATTTCGAACTTAACACCAAAATATATGAGTTCATTAAATACAGTCAAACAGATAGTTTTGTTTACAAAATGTAGGTCTGTGGACAGGTCTCCTCTTATAGGCAATCAAAATAACCATGATGATCGTCAGCTTTCAGTGGAGACGATAATGTAATTCTTATTCAAAACAATTGTAGAAATTAAACAGGTACTTTAAGTGATACTTTATTCAGACCTCAAAATTCAATAAGTGCAAATATTACTCTGTAATAGAAATATTATTTATTTTTTACATAGTAGAACTGGTCAGTGATTATGTAACGGAAAAAAATATCTGTGTACACGACACTGTACATAGATATTTTTTCAGGATAATTTTATATTGATATTGCATTCACTTTACTTTATTCCATTGTTTGATTTCATTGTAAACGCTATGTTTTTAAAATAAAATAAATAATATTAAAGAGATATGTACAATAGTTTTTACTACTGCTTGGTAAATTTAATTTTATATTATGAACATCAATCTCGAAGCTTGTGGGTCACTTTTTATCGAAAGACATAACCGACTTCTTACCCTTTATAACAATGCTTTTAGAATACTGCTGAATCTGTCATAGAGCTGTAATGTAAACAGATGGAATAGATGGATATAGAAATAAGTATTCTAAGGGATCTATATCACCAAATTGTCAATCATCAATCATCAGGAAGCTTCCCATAGGCATAATTAAGTAATTAAAAAGACAAAAATACTAGAATAGTACTTAAGTAAAATTGGTACTAACTCCTATTACCTGTCCTATGGATTGTGACCGAAATATTTTTTGCTTTTATTCCGAGAGAATTACTATACAAGTAATTCTCTCGGTATCGAATAAAAGTAACCGTTTTAGTTCTTCAATATAAAATAATAAATATGTTCATAAAATGTATAATTTGATTTTATTATTATTATCAGATGTAAACAATTGGTTGGTTGGTGATATGAAAAAACTTCATACACCATGAAAAAATTTCAAAACATCTGAAAATGTTTTGTTTTTACGTGACGTCAAGTGATCATAACGTCAAAGCAGTTAAAATATATTCTGTGATTTCGACAGATCAGAAAATCTTATTTGTAATTCTATTTTTATCACAGCGAATGTCTACTTTCATTTGTATTCAGGGTTTAATACATATAAAATTAATTAGATATATTTCCGCGTTTATTGCACCCAATTACAGGGAATTTAGATTTAAATGATACATAATAATTATCGTATTAATGATCTAAGTTTCCGATTACACTGATTTAGGACAAGGCCTACAAAATTATTTGACAAAACCTTACTTTCAACAACCTTCAGGGGTTCGAACTTTATAGTACCTAATAAACATTGTTTTTAATTAAAACCTGCGGCCTAGCACAGAAGTACAGCTCCGAGCGACACAAAAGAGGTTTCCCCTCAAAAGACTTTGGAAGAAAAAATATAAAAAATTTTACGGACCGTCACGAAGATGTGCAGCGTTTTTATCGAAGGAAATGGAGAGAGCGATTGAGACCGATTGAGACAGAGTGAGAAGGGTAAATAACATTTAAGAAATTCTATTTTTAAAATTAAAATTTCGTAAAGAGATTTTATGAAATATTAGTATTGTATATTTTATGCATAATAATTTATTGAAATCTCATATGACGAATTTTAAATTAAAATTCCATGTGTTTTTACGCATAATATTTTAATGACAATTAAATTCCTAACATATCTTCCTTTTCCCCCCTCTAAGTCTCGGAAATCTAAAGTTTTAGGTTTGTATAAATATGAACAAGACTTAAAAAGTTACTTACTTAGTTTGCCAAAGAAGTATCACTTCCGAGATGTGTACTTTGTACGCACGCACTTTTTTTTATATGTTTGTTAAATACTAAAAGAACTTGCCCCGAGGTTTCCAGATCTTTAAATCCGACCCTGCTTTTACATGGTGTACACAGCTTAAAACAGGGGCACAAAAAAATATATGTAAAGAAATATAGTTAAAAAAAACTAAAAAACACGCACTATCAATAATACCAGTATTTTTTGTTCATTACCATTTTCAGCCTAAATTAGGAATTATTTTTCACTTTTTAGTTTGATGTGCTTTAAAAGCGTGTTTATTAGTTTTTTTAAACTATATTTATTTTCCACTTTTTAGTCCTAGCAGCAATACGTGTTGTCTCAATTTAATCGTATTGCTTTGTGGATTTAAAAAAAAATATTGTTTTTTCGAGATAAACCTATGAAATTATTATATTGTCGCTGATTCTTTGTAAGTGTACAAAGTTTGAATTAAATCTGCCCGTTTAACGTGGGTCAAAAGTCCGAAGGAGTCGGTTACAACATGCATACCTACATACATACAGGTGATGCTAATATAAAGCGTGTAAAAACATTTTATTGATAAAAAAATAATCTGTTGCTATTTCACTAACCACACACCGGATCTCTCTCTCTCTCTCTTATCTTTTTCTATGCCTACGCAAGTAAAAAATCAACAGAGGTGAAGGTTAAACTTGAATTACATCGAGGTGTGGTTTATAAACTATGTCGTTGATAAACGCGAAAGGACGTCCAGCACATTGATATACCTAGGTCATTCAATCTTCATGGCAATGTCCTTTGCACTATTAAGTCTTAAGGTTATCTTATATTATCCTTATAATGCTGAAATTGTTTGTTTGGTCTTAGGTACAAATTGTTCTAATTAAATATTTTGGCCACTGAGCATCCGTTTATCGAAGAAGGCTATCTCAATAAAGGTAAAACAATGAGGTAAAGGTAGAATATAATTTTTTAGTTAATTCTAATCTTTAAATTGTTTCAATTTATTCCCTTTTTTTTTATTAAATACATTGTAATTAATCAAATCTAATATTATTTATCCTATCCCTTGGTTTAGGCAATAATTTATTACATTCGCTCGAACGGTGGAGGAAAATGAATTACGCACAAGAGGCTGATCTACTTGCCAATTATGAGACAAAAAAAAATACCGTGAAACAGATACAGAAATATGATTTATTTATTTTATATGGAAACTTGGAAAATATTTTAAAACTATAATAAGCATTTGGATTGGTTAATTTATAAATCGATAAATTTAGGTGATCAAACACAACTGTTGCAACAGTTTCAAATTCTCGCACAAAAAATATACAATCTAAAAAATACTAAATTAGTATCTATTCACAAAAACTTAACTAGTATTTCAATAATGTCTCATTATATCAGCGCATACAATTACACAGAAAGCGAAGATAAAATAAGTTTTTTGTTTTCATTCAATACTCCTATTAAAAAAAATCATGTTGATTCAGTGATCGTCACTTACGTAGATAATATAATTTACAATCTTTAGTTTATCTAATATTATTTGTCAACCGCTGCAGTCCACTTCCGCTGTATTGCTTTTGAAAAGAGTTCAAGGATTTATTTAAAACGTTCTGCAGGAAACTTGTGATTGACAAACACTGCCTCGTGTGAATTATTTTATGGTTTTCAATAAGGCGATAATAATCAATATGCCTGTCTAAAAGATATGCTCGCGTCTTAAATAACGCCATATTGTATCAAAAACTATTGAAGATCAACCTTATCCAGATAAGGACAGAACACCGATGCGATTTTCGTGATAAATTTTTGCCTATTTACTTTTAAAATTAGTTTTTTAATTTAAATTATTATAACGGGTGTGGAGCTAACATAAATTAAAAGACAAATACGAGAGTCTATAATATGTTATAGCGCCATCTATCGGCGCAAAGTTGGTACTGGATGTGTTATTTAGTATTAAAAGATCATTTATTTATCGGTTTATCTAATGTACAATTATAAGCCTTATTTAATTAAACTTCTGTTAAGACGTTAATTTTTTTGCAAAGTGATACGCTTATGGTTAAAACATCTCTGTACAGAACAGTGTCTCGCAACCTTTTTGTGCCATGCCCCACTATAGCCTACCTCAAATGTTCAAAACATAATGAAGAACTAAAATTCAAATTCCAATAATTTTAAAGATTTTCTATATTAATTGCGCTTGGCGATTGCAATTTTGCTGCACAGATATTTTGTATTAGGTTCCAATTTGGTCACAATCTCAGGTCTCAACATTGAGATCCAGCTGATTTCGATTGTCTCTTAACAATAAAATTACCCCCCTTTGGGAAACACTGGTCTAGAACAATCTGCTCATAAGTAATATCGACAATTAATTAAACAAAAGACTTTACAATTAACCTACTCATATACCTGTTTTATTATATTAATTATTATCAGAAAATCATTTAACAAATCAAAGAAAATAAATAAATTTAAATAAAAAGCATTTTTATGCGCGAATATTCCGCTCTTTACAATAAGAGGGCATATTATGTATTTTGATAACGTCACATCATTCAAATAAATAATACTCTATCAATTTATATAACGTCTAGGTTATTGTTCGATAACAATTTCTATGTGTTATACGTATTGACAGCTTAATAACGTAACGACAATAATATGTTTACGTTATGACACGCTTTTATTGATAACGACGATACTTGACACACAACACACAAGTAAATACTATCGACGACGAATAATATTGACTCTCAAACTCAAACTCAAAATATCTTTATTCAAGTGGGTAACCAAGTACACTTTTGAATCGTCAAGTTAAATTAATCATAAATTTACATTTACTACCAGTTCGCAAGTCAAGGGCGTAGAGCGGGTAAGAAGAACTGGCAAGAAAGTTTCCGCCACTCTTTTTAATCGCCAATTGCTATTCTAATATATTAGATGTGCATATCCTTTTAAGGTTGGTTGTAACCTGCATATCGTACAGCTGGTGTAACCAGTGAGTGCCCCGCCCCGTCTTAAGACCTCAAGAAAAAAGGCACGTCTCCATACATTAAGATCTCTCTTTAATCGGCAGTTCATGTCTGAGCGTCGTGGTCATGAAAGCGTCTGGAGCCGACTATCCCTTTCCATCGGTTTCGGTCCAGCGCCTCTCTTATGATAATGTACAGATTTGAGTACGATGAGTCTTTCACTTGATCGGTCCATCTGGTTGGTGAACGACTACGCGATCTTTTGCCTTCTGTGTTACCAACCAGGATCAGTTTCTCCAAGTTCTCATTGCCTCAGCGCATTGTTTGGCCGAAATAAGATACGATTCGCTGTAGGCATATGGTAGATAGGCGAGTTCGTATGCGGAGTTGGGTCAGGATCGATGTATTGGTGCGCTTCGCAGTCCACGGTATTCTGAGCATACCACCAGCCCCGCATCTGAAAGGCATCGATCTTTTGCCTATTATACATTAAGATCATAGATTACAATTATAATGATTGTAGTCTATGTATTGGTCGGGTCATGTGGTGCAGTGGTTCGAAGTAGGAATACTATGTCTCCAAGCACTTTATTGGTATATATTATAACATTATTATATTTCATTGCTCTCATACCCCGGTGAGTATCCTGAAATTAAGTGCAGGGCCGGGCATTAACATATATGCTGATCCCAGGGTTCGTAGATCGCTAGTTTCCGATTTCTTCAGTAATATGACGTAGGTTTTGTACCTACCCTTATAGCAATGTAATTCATTTAGCATAATAAAATTATTCTGGAGGAATGTAAATAAATTTCGTACTAAGAAATTTTCAATTAAGAAAGTTCCAAAACTTATAAACCTTAAGGTTAAACACAACGTCAACAGTTAAAAAATCAGGAAACTGAGTTATTTTTGGATTTGTTGTTAATTTACATTAAAGCATAAACAATGGGGCAAGGTAAACACCTATCTATATTTTAAATATACATAGTTACCTACGCTATTATGCAGATAACTCGTTCACCCGGATTAAACAGACTGCAAAAAAGTCAAGTAGTTTTACTTATTAGTTTAAAATTTAGTCTTATCTGTTCCGGGGTTTAAATGATATTGTTTTTTCCCAGTCTATGCAAATAAATTAACTCAATACACAATAATCTACTATTTTAAATATAAAAGATCTGTAATAAAGTCGAAAACCCTATGACAGCCGTCTCCGTCAGTCCCCAAAGAATGTGACATTTTGATTACGAGAACAGAAATATACAGCCTTGGCTGGTACTGGTAGGGCTTATTGATAAATCCATTAATATTTAAGTAATTAGCGTCGATATTTTTCTTATATTTCCTGTCACAATATCCTAATTTCGTGGGAACATACGAATAATCTCGTCAAGAAATTTGAATTACAAATAAGTTCTTCATACTCGTATATATGGGAAAATGACATGATCAAACAATAATAAAGGAATTTAACTAAATCAAAGTGACTAAAACGTAAGGCATGTATTAAATAATACAAAATAAACAAAATTGTTTTAATCTTTATACCGCAGAGAACAGTACTAATACCTAAGTAATTCTCTTACATAGTATAACATATAAGATGCAAGGTCTATCGCTATCTACTAGTTTAATTTATTCAGTAACATTCTTAACGTGTCGTTGCCTTTACTCTAGGGTATATATGGCCCACTTGATTTAACCTCGAATTTTATTATTTAAACAATTATTTCTAAAAGTTTCGAAATATTCTTCATCCTTTTTTAGATATTAAGTTTTACTATACACAACGGATGTAAACAAATTATTGTTATTAAAAATAAGGAAAACATGTGTAATTAGTATGTAAGGACACGAATTCGCTATATGAACAAAAGGTAGTGAACAAATATGAAAAATATAATACAAAGTTACAATGATTTTTAAATATATTTTAATTAAATAGTTTACATTTATTGCGTGTACGACACGACAACTATTGGCCTAGGTCATGGTCGCTCAAATTTACATAATCATTGCCAATTTGATGCATTTTGCGTCGAAGTGAATATAGTATATACATATATTATACTATATATATCTTAATATCATACGTTGTAAAACAGTGAATTATCAGTTAGTTGAAAGTGCCTGAAAAAAAAACATTATTTTAATATCTGAACCATCGTAATGGTTTTAGCTGGTGTTATATTCACTAGTTCACTACTTACTTTACACTAAACAATAAATAAGAGGCATAAAACATGTTAAAAGTGTGCTTGTGTGGTGTAAGAATAAGACAAAAGAATCCTGTTATTAATGACACGATATAAATGTAAATATTTTTAAAATTACGATAAAATTATTAAATTCCATGTCATGTTACAATGAATGATATGATTGTCATTGAACAATAGCAAACATGACGGCCTAAGCGCGGTTAGGCCTAAGAAGAATTTAGCAACTGTGGCCAGGTAATTCGTTATAATTTGTATAACTTGTATTTTCCTTTTTTGTCTTGTGTGGCCTTTTTGAAAACCATCCTGAACAGGGACGAAAATCGTGAAAAACGTTTGACGAGATGGGCACGAAGCAATCCTTAAAAAGGTAATTTGAATAAGTAATGTTTTATATTAATCTGTGTATGCGGACGTGTGGGGTGACAGAATTACGAATGAAACGTGTTCAATTGAGATCCACGTAGTCACGCTCACACCTCGCTGCACTGATATTTCCAAGTAGGATAATTTACTAGCATTATTTACCATCTACTAGCTGATTAGAATATAACTGTGTTGGTCTATTATCAGGATATCGCTTGGAAAATTTCAAATACTGAGTTATGAGTATTAAATAAATTTACGAAATCCCAATTAAAAACAACTGCACCAAACTTACTTGATGTAGTCGTCACAGTATTTAGTGAAATTTAGTTTCATTTTAAGGTGGACCATGGGAAAAAGGAGAAGAGGGCGCCTCAAAAAAAGGTGGATAGAAGAAAGAGAAGCGGTAGCAGGAAGCGTTAGGAGAAAGAAAGCCATGGACAGAGTTAGTTGGAAAAGATGGAGGAGACCTTTATCCGTGAAGGGGTTCGACGGTACTAACCTAGTTAACAAGAAAAAAGAAATTATAAAATGTAAAAAATCTAATTTATATAATTTTTTTGGTAATAATATAAACTTTTGTAATAAATGGAAATTAAACGTACTTTTATTATGATTATTAAGGTAAATATTTATCTGTAAATATTGCTTATAACCCTCGTTAAACTCGATTTAGCCTGAAAGCTAATACAAAAAACGTTATTTCACATTAGGGTTACAATTTACTTCCGCTATAATTTCACTGTACAAAGACAGACATTGTGACAAAATGTATACAATAATTAATCACAAAAAAAGAAAGCATAATAATTTTTGACTTATCATTATTCCATAGATGGTAGAAATCCACTTCCCGGCAGGTTGGTTGTTGTATAGCAACGAAAATTAAACACAATTTCTAACGAAATTACATTAATTCAAAAGATTTCATTATAACAAAATCCTTGGCAGCAAATAGAGTTTGTTGATCTCCGAAGCGCAGTTTTTATATCCAGACATATTAAATAATATATTTTATTTTATATAGTATTAATTTTTGAAATAGAGGAGAATGAAATACGTAAATAGTGATTCGTTCGCGTGACAATTTACAATCAAATAATGCTGTCAAACATATAACGGCATGTCAAATCCAATCATAGATAAACACAGATGGTCTAGAACCCCATAAGCCTCAAGGATTCGCAGGTGCGCACGGGCAGCGGCGCGTGTGCCTGCACGTATCATAAAAAGCATTTTAGATCCAAGCCGTCCCGTGTGGCTTGGTTAACTTTTTCAAACAAGTTTAAACATACATATTTAGTACGGTAGTTGTGTTCTTGAATAGATATTTTTTACGTCAACAGTAACTTATGTTTTTTTTTAAACTAAGTCCTTTTTTTTCTATATTATTTTTGTCATCTCTGAATTAATTAGAGACATTTGATTACTAATTTGCATATTTCTTTATTCTCGTAACTCGGTCGTTGCGAATTACGAGTAAATATCATTAACGGCCATAAAAATCATAACTTAACGATTTCATAATTGAATACATGATAAAGATTAAAAAGTCAAATGTGCCAAAATAAATAGGCCAAGAAAGATAATAACTAGATTATTATTTGAGCGTAAACTCTGCTTATTATCAACAATATCATATAATACTACTTAAATATTTGTTAGGCAAAAACATAACATGTGAGAAATAAAATTATACTGTAAATAAAATCTATTTGTTTTTAATTTGATTGTAACAAATCCTCGACTTCCATAATTTTTTTTACAATTATGAAAGTATGATTATTTAATCATACGGCAAGTTTAATAATAATTTGTTTATCCCGTGTGCTTGAATAAACATTTATTCACTATCACTGAGACAAATCGCGTTATCTTCTCTAATTTTGGACCCTACAATGTTAAATTAAGCAGAATATATGTTCATTGAACGTTAAATTAAGAAGGTTTCGAATTATAACATATATTTTATATATAGCTAGATCATCTGGTGATCTGGTAATTGTTTTTATCATACTCATTATTAATATTAAACGTTTAAACCTTCCCTGAACGTCCGCAAATATGTCAAGATAATAATTAGCCAAATCGATCCGGTCCATTCATTCTCGAGTTTTAGCGAGACGAACGGACAGCAAAATCATTTTCATATGTATAGATTTCTAAAAATTTGGTGTTTTTAGGACAACGCCTTGGCCTCGATTATTTTCTAATTAATTCAAGTTTGTGTACACCAATTTTTGTCAAAGTACTGTCTTTGTCAAGTTAAGCGGAGGCTATTATAATTGGTTTTTGCTGTGTACAACGAATTGCAAGTAATTAGTTTGCCTTTTAAACCATGTTCTATACACGTCACATCAAGGTTATATCGTGATAAATATTTAATAAGATTAGCGGATGAAAAAAAAACAGTGCCTATAACCTTTCTAGGTTTCTCAGACTTCTGTATCTGCTTCATGATCTTATAGGCAAGTAAGTTCCACAACTGAGCGTTTTCTAAGGCAGTTTTTGTCGCGCACCAACACTATGTGGAACCAGCTGCCCACTAAAGTATTTCCGAACCAATTCGACTTAGAGACCTTCAAGAAAAGAGCGTACCAATTCTTAAAAGGCCGGCAACGCACTTGCGAGCATTTTGGCAATGTGAGTGTTCATGGATGGCGGTATCACTTAACATCAGATGAGCCTCCTGCCCGTTTGCCTCCTATTACATAAAAAACATGTAATCAACCTTCTATGCCTGACACACGCCGTCGACGTTTTGGGTCTAAGGCAAACCGGTTTCCACTCGATGTTTTCCTTCACCGTTCGAGCAAATGTAAAATTAGCAGAAAGTCCATTGATGCATAACTGGGAATTGAATCTACGACCTGACGATTGATGAGAGTTGCTAAAGCCACTAGACGAATATTCTTAGCGGATATAAACGCGAAAATATTTCTTCATGGTCTGTCGATGACCACGGATAGCAGAACTGGAAACATTGAACTACGTAAATAATTTAATAAATATACATAAATTTACGTAGGTTTACAGATATTAAATAAGAGATCTATTTTAATATAGCTCTTGCGAGGACTCGCATGCATACATTTATACTTGTTATAGATTTAAAATGTGTGTGTAAACCAAAGACGTAAAATTACGATTTCAAGAAACCTTTGATTGACTTGGTTAGTCAATCAAAGGCATTATAGATTTTAGATATGAGTTAGAGATAAAAAAGGTAGCAGCCTTGCGATTGTGTAACTCACACACTCACACATTCTGATAAACAATAAACTACAAGCTCCCACCTTTTCAGAATGCCAAATCATAAAATGACTGCTTCACGACTGATTTGAGAGCGACCGCCGATGCGAAAACCGCTGTGTGAGTTCGAAAAGTGAGTTACAGAATCGCAGGGCAGGTCCAATGTGGATTTGAACCGCTAGAGAACGCCAAAATTGGAGAAGGCGTTTGTCGATATTTAGCATGTAAGCTAAACAGCATTAAAGGATTTTTTATTTATTTATTTTATAAAAGTTAGATATATACAAGAGTGTTATAATCTGATAGACGACAGACAGCGGTGTAGTTTAAATTAATTTATCGCTTGACTGGCGACTGGCGAGCGAGGGGTCGTCGAATGGAGCACATATTAAAGATCGATTGTCATCCAGTGATTGATATGCAAAACATCGGTTGTGACTTCTGCCGATTTAAGTAAGTGTATAAGAAGTATCCCGTCATCCCAAAGTCATTTTAAATTCGTATATGATGTTCTGCAATTTCTATGATATTTTCTCTTGCATGTGTTCTTTTTTTATTAATGTCCCTTTCACTGTTTGCATATGTTTTAATTGCTTTGCGTTGTTCCATTACTTTTGTGTAAGTAACTTCATGTCCTATGTATTTTTGCACATTTTGCGCTCACCTTATCTAATTTAATTTTTTTTTCTGGAAGAGATAGCTCGAAAGCGTTGCCCTCCTTTTTAATTAATTATTTTAATTTTATTGAATTTCCATATTACTGCAATGATGTGTAATAACAATAAATAAATCATAGCTAAACTTTGATAAACATAGCTTTTTTGATATTTTTCAGAGAATGAAAAACGTCATAGTTGTATTATTCCGTAAGTCGTAAACATATTTCCTATCAGCAATTTTGTTTTTTTTTTCGTTTAACTGTTCCATTATGTGAAACAATTTTAGAATAGGTTCAATAGTTTAAGTTAAGTTTTCATTGCCAAAACAAACATGTTAAATCGAGGAACGATATTAACTATATTATACTATTACAGTAGAACCTCGATAACGTAAACCTCGGTAACATAAAAACCTCTGTTACTTCAAAAAATACTATGTTCCCTTCCCATCAGAGCCCAAAACCTCTATAACTTAAAATACGCAACCTCTATAACGTAAATAAATAATCTCTGTATAGGCCCTCAGTAACTAAAAGAAATGTTTCCACAACCTCTATAACATAAAATTGTTTGTGAATGAGTCATTTTATAAGAGTGTCAAAACAAATGGTTTCGGTATTTATTGCTTGCACGTGTTTACTAATGTATTGTTAACGTAAACAATACATTACCTATTGTTTGCTTTATCTAAATTCTTCAAAGCTTTGCGGCGGTTAGCTTTGTGACAACGACTTACTTGCATCATAAGTTAATGTGTTAATGTATTCTCCTCTCTATTTGTCATTGAAAATCAAATCGATTATAAACAGTGAATTTTTTAAAACAAAAGAAAATCACAGTTTTTTTAAGTAGACTAAACCTTTAGTTGTTGTTTTATTTTTATGTAATGTAAGTAATGTGAATAAATATGATTAAATATTTAATTTTCCATCCTTCTGATGCATTCAAATAAAAATGGGAGGAAGGGTACATAGAAACATGTACATACCTCTATATTAGCCTTTACCTGACATAGAACCTTGATAACTTAAAACCTCGATAACATAAAATATTTTGTGTTTCCCTTGGACTTTATCTTATCGAGGTTCTACTGTATTATTATTTATATAGTAAATGGTACAATTAGGAAGAAGTTTTTGTAACATAATCACGCGGGCTATTAAAATAAGGGCTCACATAATATTAGTTTATTAAATAAAAACGACCTTTAGGACTGTGATCTTGAGAATAATAATATTATAGTTTATTGTATTTTAATGGGTATCACTAATTGTTATTATTATTACTTAAGTTTGTGTTAAGTACCACGTTTCTCAAAATGTGATCATTAAAATTTTAATAATTAATCAAATTGATATGACAATGAACTCCAATTATTCGTAAAGATATAATATATGTATATGTATTTTATGCACTATGTAATCGTAATTTTCCAAATATGAACCTAAGAGTTAAAAGATCGATTATCTTTTATAAGGGTAATTAAAATTAATAATTATAATAGTGAATTTAAAATTATTCATAAGCAGTGTCGGCCTGTAGGCTATAGCGTGCGACGCTTATCCCGGTTCTGCACCAATGGACCTTTTACATTAGGAATTTAACACTTGCTCGTACTGTCAAGAAAAGCATCATGTCATCAGCCATGTCTCAATTCAAACAACATGTGTCAGACAGAAGACTGAACTTGTCTATGAAATAAAAATGATAGAAGAATGCATCTGGACCAAGACCACATAGGTAGTAGCGCCACTAGATTATTATTAAGAGTAACAATTACGTTAAACTTACAAATCTTTGAAAATGCGTTACTGTTGTTCCTTATTTTTTGAAGTTATACTTCTTTAGGCGCGTTATGAAAAATTTATGAGAGTGAAATTTTACGATGCGCGCGCACCTGTGACACAAAATTGTGAGTGTGATTATAGCGTGCGCGAGCGAGATAGGAATAAGACAATCTACAAGTAAAAAGAAGTAAATAGAATATGCGTGAAGTTCTTATGCCAAGAATTTTGAATGACCATAATGACATTTGTCATTTACCTTTTAAACAAATAAAGGAGTTTTAATTATTTTTTCAAAGAAATTTATTTATTTTATATTGTGCAATACTGCCAAAGCTACAACATACATCTTAGTGTTTGGTAGAGATGTTCTAAATATATAATAATATATACTTCGAACTAAATAGAATTTATGTTACACTTAATGTAAGAGAATAATAATAAATAATTATTTATTTAATTTTTCAAATGTAAACTGAACTTAATTGACTATAATGACTCCTTTTCCAGTCTTTGATTATTTAATTGTAATAATTATTTGCGTGCAATCAAAAACTATTTTTAATAATGCCAAAGAAGTATAACTTCTTACGCGCGTACATACGTACACGCACCCTTTTTTTTTACACTAGGCTTTGTTCGTTTAAAAGCGCGAGCCTCATAATTCAATTCAAAGACTTCCTATGACCAATTTAGTTCCTACTTGTGTATTACAAAAAGCTGAAGGTAAACACGTGTTCTTAAATGCCGACACCTCAAATGTCTACTAAGCTACTACGGAATGGGTAATTTATTCCCAATTTGTGATTAATAAAATATGGACGTGTATTATTTCGAATCATGCGACTTACTTTCAAGAAATAAAAATAATGAAATCCAAGCAACCTTAACAAAGAATCATATCACCTTATTCTACTTTGCTATATGACACATTCCTGGCCCTTTCAATTAATATATTTATAAGAAGTATGTAACTAGCCCTCTACGCAATAATAGCTTTGAATCCGCAACAAGGAATGTACACATTCGACAACGATTAACCACGAAGTCATGGAGTTAACATTTTTCGATGCCAGCCCTATTTATTCTCACGATCTAAAGACAATTCTTACATTTAATAATATTATAATCGTGTGCATAAATACATAGTACTCTGAGTTCATGAGAAAAACCAATAACGCAAGATAACACGACAGTTTAAAAATCACGTTCAATGTTTTTAAAACCATCAAATACATTGTTAATTATGAGGCTAAAATAAAAGACTTAAATATACGTAAAGTATTATAATTGGACACGGAAAATGCTACTATAATATGTATATTATAACAATTAAATACGCGCTTTTAATGAAACAATTGTATAACCACCTAGGCTAGATTAAACTTAATCTTGTTGATCATAATCGCTAATATTTTTTATCAAAATAAATAATAAACCGCGTCTTCCAAAATCAGATTAATGTTGCATTTACCAAGGTTATACTAAATCCTTGTTATAATTAATTCAGGTAATCTAATCTTACTTGTAAATGATATGTATTCGTGCTAGGATTTAATATGACTGTTAATACTTAGAATTTATTTTAACATAAGATTTGAAAAAAGACCAGGATTACCAATACAGCTGGCCTATATGTAGAGAATATATATGTACGTAAGTGTACACGCGCTCTCTATCTCATATATACTTCCCAGCACGCCTTTCTTCCACATAGATCAGTTAATACAAATCTATTGTCGTTGGCTAACTTGGTGTCGTGAAAAATTGATAAGCGGTGTCAGGTAGATGTAGTATATTTGGATTTTCGCAAAGCGTTCAATCAAGTAAACAATGACATTCTTCTCCAAAAGTTACCGAAATTGGATGTGGACCTGAACTTATGTTTTTTTCAGTTACCTATAAAATCGTTACCAATATGTTAAACATAGACAATATAATATCTCGCAGCCATTTCCAACAAGTTCTGGGATTAGCCAGGGTTCAAACCTAGGACCGTTGCTATTTTTGATAATGATTAACGACCTTCCAAGCGTTATTATATCTTCGAAAGTCTAATTATATAGTAAATAATTTCACATTTTACTACAATTACTTTAGTTAATTTGTTACATTTTTGTATATGATTATAAAATTTTACTGTGCTTTTGAATATTGTACCTTATCAACCACATTTGAAACAAATAATATATTATTATTTTCAAAACTGCTGTGTTTAATAACTGTAATTATAACAATAATGATTTCTTCTTGCACTTTACCATAAATATTACTTTTTATTCCCTATGATTGCTTGAAAAGATCGCCCTAATTATATGTAAGTCTGATTTTACATTAGAGTTGTATGTATGTGTTAAATAAAATAAATAAATATATTATATTTGCAAGCCATTTTTACAAATATGACTTGTGTCAACCGTAATAGAACAATACCTGTTATTGTTACGGGTTAACTGACAGCTGACTTTTGAAGTATTAAATTCAATAGAACCTTTTGTTGAATAAAGATTTTGTGGTTTTGGCTTACCACAAGCTAATTGTTTTAAGATAATTGAATATTTATAAAATATAAAACTAAGTTAAACGATTATGAATTTTTGAGACAAAGTCCGCTTTAAAATCACTAAGAATTGTATCCATCATTTATGAGTAATATGATAAATGTATTTATTGAGATTTTGAGATGGACTACGGGACAACAATGTAACATTAAGAATTAGCTACACGTAATTTACGAAATTGAGTACCCAAATCTGTGCCTCTCTAGTATAAAAATTGTAACTGAAAATATCATACAATAATGCATAAATCTATACATTTGTTCTATGCTGTTTTAAAATATATTTTTCTATCTCAATGTAAAAATATTATACCATAAATTTAGGAATTCCTTCGAATAATAAAAGTAAATTCTATTCGTACAACTTTCTGTACTAAAACATTGTGAGAAAACCAAAACAACCTTAAAACTGACTATACTGGAATCCTACTAAAGAAATATATAAAAGAAACTAAAATTCAGTATAAGTATTCATTATTTTCATCTGTTTATTAAAATAATGAATGATGCTGATATATCATATTGTCGACCAAACTATATATGTATTTATATATAGAAGTCAAGTATTTATATAATTGCTAAGATATGTTATTCATTAATGTTATATTCAGGTCCAATAAAATTGTTGCGATGGAAACTAACTAATCTTTATATATGTGGTTTAAAACCGTCAAAGTAGACTCCAATAATATATATTAAAATACGGAATAGTTTTGAATGCAACTTAACATTCTTTGATAAAAAGTACGAAGTACTGTTTGTCAAAATCCTCTTTTCAAAGTCTTTGACATAGGGCTGTCATTCTCTAAAGTCAAACCTTAAACTACACTATTCAAGCGAATGAAGTCGAATGCTAGTTTGATCACACGTGAAAATTCATGTGTGTTAAAATAATTCACAAAGTAACTTTAAATAAAAACAGTGGGAATTAAATGATAATTAAGATAAAGCGACTAATTTATATCAAAATAGGCCATTAACCGATGATTAGTTTAAATTCACTGTCCATGTTATTTGATTTTTTATTCATAATCGAGTTAGATATATAGTTCAAAACCGCCCGAACACTGAATTTTTTGCCGTAATTTTCTTTTAAATTTCAAAAAGATCGAATTAACGGGTGCTGCTGGCGATATTACCGGGAAGGCTGGTTTGCGCTTACATGGACTGCATGCGCCCTTTTTCATTTCATGATTTAATATACGAGTACTTTTAAGCTAACCTACTAATATAATATTTAGGACAATATTGTAACTTACGCAATAATAACCATATTGACTTCTGATTACTTGAATAAATAAATTATTATTTTTATCATAAAACGAAGAGATTTTAATCTAAAGATATTTGAGGTAAGTTATTAATATTTTACAAATTCAAGTTCAATTATAATTTAATTATTAAAATATTATTTAACCGAAGGTATCCCATCAAAAAGAAACTTACTTCGAAAAAGTCCCATTTTGAAGCATTTTCTCATAACATCAGGAAAAGAAGTCATTTTATTAATTCTCACCATAACATTGAATATTTCACAGAGCACTATTTACTCATTTCGTGTATTTTGTTACAATCCTACGCGAAATGCGCGCGCGCAACAGTGGATCGTATTAAACTGATAGCAGGCGGAATTTCGCGCGAACACAGCGCTCATTGCCACTAATAAAAAACACAAGGAATTATAAAATGCAAGTACAAAGGAATGGACGATACAATTATACCACTTTTTATCCCCAAATTTATGCTAATGTAGGACCTAACCTGAAGTTCTGCAAGAAATTATCACGTTTAATTTAAAGTTAAAAGTTAATTTTAAACTAAAATATTGATTTTTTTTCCCTTTCACCTCCGTTACTCACAGTTTCCCGGAGTTATCCTATCCAATATTTAACTATAACTTATAATTTATATTAAGAATTATGATGGAAATAGTTAATAAGTATAAAGAATGCTATGTTTGCCTGTTTTGTACAATTAGTTTGGTTTTCCTAAATGTTAGATTTTACTGTAGTGTCCGTTGACAAACCTTTTTAAATTAAATAAATTAAACACAGACACTATTTTTGGAGCTACATTTAATTCAAAAACGTAATTGTATCGACTTTATTTATTTAAGATAACAATGTCACCCAACGTATTAAAATGTGTCCATAATTCATTACAAGCAACACGAAATATTGGTATGATAAATAACTTATAATATGTACCAGTCTTCTTTCTAATTAAACAATAATGTTATTCATTAAATTTAATTTGAGTTAAACATTTTTATATGTCATTGAAGAGCAATGGTCTAGTTAAAACACTTCTGATTTTTTTATCTGTTTCGCTGATATATATTATAGGAAACGAGAAATGGTGAAAAATTCCTTACCTATGCTGGAATTTTTTATACTACCTGAAGGAAAAATATGCAGTAGATATTGTAATCAAAGGGATCGTAACTTATAAATTATCATTTGTGTAAAAGTTTTGAACTGTTACATTATGCCTGCAAATCTGATCACTATGAACTGTAAAATGTGTAAATTTGAAGAAAATATCTAACTTTTGGAATTAGTTTTTCAGCCTTTGCTGACCTTGACTCAAATTATACTACTAGCGTATATTTGAAATATTTAATTAAAAGCGAAATATTTCTCCCTTTCTTTATGTATGATTCATATTTATTGAGAAATATTCTAATTAAGTTCTTCGCTAAAACCATTATCAATTATGATCATTATTTAATTATGCATTAAATGAATGTCCTCAAAATATTATAAAAACTCCTGTAATACAATCATTGTTATTACGTTCGAATGTCAGTGACGTGAATTTGATTATTTCCTAAAGGTAAGTGTACTTTTCAATTATTAGTTTTATTATAAATATAAGCATTGCAAAAAGTTTTCGTACTCTCATTGTTATATTAATGATTTTTGTAATCTTCTATGTTAAATGGCCGTGTCTGAGTAAGTTATTACTGTGTGTTGTATAAAATAGTTAACATTTTTATATATTTGTTGAAAGTATTTATCTACATACAAAATCTTATTAAAATTGGTACAAAAAAAACTTTTTTTTATATTATGCAAACACCAGACTTAATTAAAGTAAGTAGTAGTGTCCGAAAGGGACGAATATAAAAAAGTATAAGAAAACTAGATCTTCATTTATCAAACTTATATAAGTTAAGTTTTGTATAAGTTTAGTCTCATTATGTCTTTGTTTCATTATTAAAATCAACTTATCTGTTATAATTGTATTGTAGCTCTTAACAAACGTTTATCTTTAAGATATAAACCTAATAGATGTTGATATGTACTTTGTTTATCTAGAAATATATTAAAAAATGGGCGCGATAAATACAGGTATGAAACGAAGAAAGAATAAGTGTTGCTTTTAAAAAAATACAATATACTTACCTAATTACAATTCATTAAAGGACCACTTCTATTGTAATTATTGCACACTGTTAGTATAGCTTTTTATTGGTGAAACAAAAATTAACGCCTGCTAAAATTTTACAGATGTCATCAACTATAATATTTTTGGCGTGTTGTGTCATCGCAGCAAACGCAGGCACCACTCAGATAAAGCGAGACCTGACTGCTCTTGGGTTAATGGGTGAAGACGACCAAGAAGATAGTTTAATGTCAATCATATCTTTTGTCAAAACGCAGATAAAGACCTTCATAGAGGACCTGCTATGGGAGGCTTTTAAGTGCATAAGGACTATGATATTAACATTCAAAAGAAAAGTTTTTAAAAAACTAAAAAATTACACCATATCTGACATTTTTAACTTTTTCTTTGAAGGTATATTTGAGTTTGTTAGTGATGAAGATTCTGGATTAGAGGAGCACCATCATGCTAAAATGGTGCCTTTGGAACCAGCTTGGCTACCACACAATAGTACTGCTGATCCATATATAATTAATAGACTTATTCATTCGGGAGAAACGTAATTTCTTTTGGGACGATTTTTTTTAATATAATGCTTGGTAAATGTAAACAGAAATCTAAACAAAGACCCACTGTTTTAACTAAATCCTCGGATCCTCTTAACGCTGTGATGGTAGTAGGTCAGAGTTTTTGTTAAGCTTATAATAAGAATAATTTATTAAAGATAAGGTGTTAGGTTAAGGTTTTAGATTTAATTGAAAAACAATATTTATTAATAAAAAGTAAGTTTTAAAACATTGTTTTTAAAAATCCTTTGTTTACGTTTAAACAAATTACAACAGTAGGTTTATAGAAAAGAAAACTAACACGTGCTATATATTAATGTATTAAACAGTAAACACGTTGTTGTATGGAATTTTAGATAGTAAGCTATTTCTACTTTTAAATGTAAGAAATCATATGGTTTCGGGCATTGGTTTAGGCATTTTCGTAATAATATATAATTATATTTATATAATATAATTATTTAATTTAATTATATATCTACTATATAAAAAAAATGGTGCGTGTACTTATGTACGCGCGTAAGAAGTTATACTTCTTTGTGTTTCTTTATTTTTTTTAAATATTAAATAATTAATAATCAATATTAAGCGTTATTAATTTAACAATATTTAATATTTAGTATATTATTCAATTATTAATTAATATTAATAATAATTATTATTATATTATATTATTAATTCAATTTAATAACATTTGAAACATACCTAGTTCATAACCTTTTAACTAAGTATAAATAGGTCTTTGTAAAAAAGCATTGCTAAATTTCTTTGAAAAAATTATTAAAACTGCTTTATTTGTTTAAAAGGTACTACAAGTAGATTGTCTTATTCCCATCTCGATCGCGCACGCTCGGCGCCCCTACTGAATTTTGTGTCACGGTGCGCGCGCATCGTAAAATTTCACACTCATAAATTTTTCATTTTTCACGCGCCTAAAGAAGTATAACTTCAATAAGTCGGGTTTTCCTTCCTGACGCTATAACTCCAGAACGCACGAACCGATTTCCACGGTTTTGAAAATTCAGGAAAAATTTCAACAGAAAAGCGGGATCACCAAACGAAAAGTTACATAAAACGAAGCCATCTGGTGGCGAAACAGAGTTTGCCGTGTTTGCTAGTATAATTATAAAAAAAACTTATTTTTAAATCCTATCCTTACAGAAGTTAACAAAATTAAATTTAGGCTAAGCAAAAATGCTGACGTGAAGTATTGCTAATTTATTTTTATAAGGCGTTATTTTATTTCTTGTGCAGAGCTGTACGATATTCAAAAAGTTAAGTTATATGCTATGCAAAGTATGTGCGAAAAAAATGTGACGTTATTATACATAGTCTGGCCATAAATACTGTTACAATTAAAAATAAACAGAATATTACATTTGAATTTGGAATCTGTCGTTTTTATAATATGATAAGAGACGTGCTGATTATATATATCTTAACTGATAATTTAAAAAAGAATAGGGTGGTAAAATCTAAACAACTACTGAAGCTTTAATATATATATCAATATCATTATTATTATTTTTTTTTATTATTTAATATCATATCAATATCTTATTAAGTAATTACCTTTTTTTTTTGTTGGCTTTGTATTTTTATAAGGGCACAGCACCAAGATTTTTTTTCTAAGACAGATAGAGACAATAGTTTAAAGAACTTTATTTTTCTTATGATTAAGTATACAACACCAAGCGAGATAACCCATACCTAGTTACCTATTTACAAAACTTAATTCTTTAATCAGATCAGACAGATTCATTTTTGGTAAACTGTATATTTAATGCGAAAAAAGTGTCATGATCATGACGAATATTCAATGACATTGGCGTTAATAATTTCAGCTCACCTTCAATTAAGTTATTATAATTAGATGCCCTCGTTATCTAACGAAACATTTCGACTATAGTTATAACATTCTGCTATTGCATTATGTATTTATTATAAATGTTTAAGTATTTTTTTTATTTTTGCATTCTAAATTATAGAATAAACAATCCATAAGACACAAAAACACAAACCCATTTACTTCCGCTATGTTTACTATGTCGTCGTTTTCTAAAAAGACAGTGGCGCTACAACCCTTGTTTTTGGCCTTAGAGTTATGTATCTGCTTCGTGATACTTTTTAAAATAGGCAAGTAGGTGGCTGACACACGGTGTCCACTTTTAGGGTTTAAGACATGCCGGTATCCTCGGAATCTTTTCCGAACCGAACGAGCGAGTGTTAAAAGCGCACATAGCCAAATAGGTCCTTTGGTGCACAGCTGCGACATCAGGGATGAGAGTCAACACTTCTCACCTTTCTATTTTGCCTTAATTTAGTTCTTCTCTTCCGTTCTACGCCTTTGATTAGAGAACTGGCAATAAATGTAAAATTAGAAGCATTAATGTTTATTTCTTTACTGACGAGTCATAAGTGCTCATTATGTTACCTATATGATTAAATGATTTTGACTTTTGACTTTAATACTTGTTTGCCTACTAGACCTACCCATTGAACTGATGAATCCACTTCTTGTCAGCTAAGTGTCCTGCCCACTTCTGTTTTTGGTTTAGGCTACATAATTGGGCGTCAGTTTCAGAATGGATATTTCCATTGTGTTAGCATGACAAGATGTTCCATGTTTATCATGCATACATAAATGTATAACAACACCATATACTACGTTAGTACTGAAGATGTGCGTAGATCGGCCATAGCTCTCCATTGTTTACAAAATTGAGTCATAATGTGTAAATACATAGCTTCTATGATATTATAATGAACAAATACAATAATACATTTGTAAAAAGTCGCATCTTCAAGGCTCGTAAAGCGAATACCACGAATTTTATCTTTAGTTTTGGGTTCGTAGCAATATATCCAGCTTTCATTACCTGTAACGATGTCAAATACAGCATTTGAGTCACCGCCGTTGAACTTATCTAACATTTGGCGACATCAGTCCATGCGAAGGTGTTTCTGGTCGTCGGTTAAAATATGTGGAATCCACTTGGTACAAAGCTTCCTGACGCCTAAATGTTCGTGTAATATTTTTTGAACTTGACTCATACCAATGCCTAGGCTTGCCCTGCTGCTGATTGGTCACTCTCTTATCTTCCTCCATTATGCGTCGCACAGCACTGATGTTATCTTCGGTAGTCGCTGTTAAAGGACGTCCCTCACGCGGATCATCATTGCGATAGGTACGTCCACGCTTAAACTCGTTAAACCAATTGTTAATATTGGCACAAGATGGGGCTTCATTAAGAAATGCTAATCACAGCCTATCATAGCTTTGTTGTTGAGTAAGCCCACAATGAAATTCATAATAAAACATTGACCGAAAATTTTCTCGCGTTACGTTCAATTTCACGTGTAACAAGAATTTTAGATTTGCCGCCAATTCAGAAAAACAAGTGACAAATGAATGCAATATACTAATTTAGGTTACCAAAGAGTTCTAAAATTAAAATTAAAAAAAAATGTCATTAGCAATGTTTCTAACTGGCCCGTTTTAAAAATTTTCAGTGTTACCCACGTATATAAATGAACAACAGTTGTTCATTAGCAAAGGTTACTTGTTACAACTCTATTTTTGTTAAATGTAGCAAATTCCACTCATTACATAACTAATTAAGAAAATGTGTATTTAATATGTTAACATGTGTTGAATTAATTAATGGTAACGAGCAAAAATTATTTTATTGCAACGTTTACAACAAAACAAAGGGAACTTATGTAAAACTATATTGCTGCAAATGTTACTGCATTTTGGAGGGTTGCGTTTATTCTAAAAAAATATTTTAAATAATATAATCCACAAAGTTTCTATCGTCGTTGCAAACATCCTTCTTTATTTTGTTATAAAAATTTGACATTTTACGTAATATAATATAGCGAAAAATCTCTGATTGCATGCGTTCCACAAGACAAAAAGCAGTTGCGGATTTACCAGCAGGTTGAGTAGGATAGAGCCTAGGGCGGCAAGTTTGTGGGGCGGCATTTCGGAACCGATTTTTTTAGCTATTTCATAGAAATGAAAACGATTTCTGCATGACGGTTTTGATGTTTTACAGATAGCACTGTTGTCTGCAACAAATTTTGCCAATGACTTTCACCTCTCATTTTTCATTTTATATTTAGTGTAGTAAACTTCCATATTCTAGAGTAAAACAGCTAGTTCGCCCCCCAACCAGCCCTGCGATTCTGTAACTCACTTTTCGAACTCACACAGCGGTTTTCGCATCGGCGGTCGCTCTCAAATCAGTCCTGAAGCAGTCATTTTATGATTTGGCATTCTGATAAATAATAAACTACAAGCTCCCACCTTTTCAGAATGCCAAATCATAAAATGACTGCTTCACGACTGATTTGAGAGCGACCGCCGATGCGAAAACCGCTGTGTGAGTTACAGAATCGCAGGGCTGTAATCCACCTCTGCGCTCACAGCTCACACTTTGTATAAGTGAAAAGAGCGAAATTGCAGAAAATGCACTTCCCTCTTTCCCCTATCAACTTATACAATATACATGTCAGTCCTCATACTGGTTTGAGGCTGCGAACTGGATGGTTTGTATATAATTTTGTGCTCAAAAATCAAACCCAAAATTATGTCACGTGCAATTTAACGAAATTGTTGGATTATAGAGACAAGGACTAACTTCACAGCCTTACCTTGAAAATTTGTAAATCCCAATCCAGACAAGAAGCACTTAATTTACATAATGTAGTAAATGATTCGAATCATAACTTTCAGATTATAAACATCACCAAGAACTTTCGGAAGTACGTATAGTTATTTATTTATTTAGTTACTAGCTGTTCTGGCGAACATCGTACCGCCTAACAGCCGATTCTTTATTTGTTTAAAATAGTTATTCTGCTATTTAAAAGATAAAAAATTGATAAGACAACAAAATATACATTATGTCAAAAAATAAAAATTTACTTTTCCGGAACCACTCCACTAACACTTGAACTTTATACTATGGTATTAAAGTTCAAATTGACTTTTAAGTATTATTACGAATATTTTGTATGGGAATATAGAAAAGTGTTGTTTTTAGACTTTTTCACTCAATTTTTTAAAATTTTTCTCCGTAAGAACCATCCTCGTACTTCAAGGTATATTATAACAAACAATCTGACAAATCGGTCAAGCCGTTTTCATGTTATGTCGTGACAACGGAAAGCGGGTTTCATTTTTATATATATAGATTAAGCTTTCGACATCACACACAGTACTAAATCAATTTATTATTTTACAAAATCTTACATCTAAAATGTGTAACAATTAATGTAAACATAAGTTTCACAAAAAAAAAAAATAGAAATTAAAAGTTATGGAAGTACAGATCATCGTCACATTGTAACATGACATCAGTTATTGTAATGCTTATGTCAAAATGTGTATCTAATTTATCTGTTTTTTTAGTGGTTTGTGTATTCCAAAAGGTTTTAATTAAATTATAACTAACTGTATTATGAAAGTGAGCAGTGTAAGCTTGCGTTTCCAACTGCCTTAACTTTTCTAAATTGAACCGATTGCCTTAGACCCAACAATCGCTGACATGTGTTATGCCACATATCTACAGGATTAATTGTAACACAATTGGGTAGGGAAGTGGACAGCGTGAGTATGCACCCGGGCTGCTTATTCTACTAATATGAGTGTGAACACCTACTGGCGACGTTATTGCAACAGGAAGTATTAATGGTAACATTTCCGGAAGCTACAGCAGCAGTAGGAAAGGCTCAGTGTTAATTTGAAATTCAGCTCAGAATGCTGATCGCAAAAAAATTTTAAAATTGCGTTAAATATCGCGTTGACAATCTGTACATTTGGATTTAAAACCTTGAAGGTTTTATGTAACATTTAAACATTTGGTTCTACGATAGTTTTAATCCTTGTTACATCGGGTAATGACCCTGTAAATGGAAAAGATAACTTGTTCTAGCTCACATAAAACGGCGTGATATTTACATATGATCAAAAACATGCTTTTCTTAAAATTCGCACCTTAGAGTCATCGACGCAGTCGTTTGTTAGGAGTTAATAGTTACTTAAGCTTGTTTAAGTATCTAATAAATTCTACGAGTATATAGACCCCGCTCATCTACGTGCAGTACTATCTGCAAACCTACTATGTAACCTGAATAGCGTTAACAAAGACCTCTTCTGATTCTCAAGTAATATTCTCGTCTTGAACACTGTCAAATATTTAAATTGAAACTTTATTTATCTACGTTTTAAAATATTGATTTTATTAGTCAACTGTTGTCTTGCATTGGTACCCCCAACGCTAAGTAAAAGAGTAATAACATTTAACCATGAAACCAGACTCTCTCTCTCTCTCAATATCCGTAGCACTGAAGTCATAAACATAATATTAACGAGTATGAACATCCAATAGTGAAATCAGAATCGCTATTTGAAAAATTCAGCGGCGCTGCAACCCTTTAGCTGAGACTTAAGGCCGATTTACATTATCTTAGTGTTTAGGAGAGTGCTTTAGGATTGTACTTTAGTTGAAACATGTAAACGCTACTTGCTTTAGTAAACGCTACGCTAAAGAACTTGCCTTTCAAGTTGTACTAAAGCACTCTCCTGAACACTGAGATAATGTAAATCGGCCTTTAGGTTTCTGTATCCGTTCCGTGAATATTTATTTTTGTTTTAGGCAAGTAGGTCTAAGGCATGTCCTGTCACACTGTTTTCTTGCATCGTACAAAGGAGTGTTAAATACCCACATAAACAGAATCCATTGAGGCACAGCCAGGGTTTGAACTTTTGACCTCGGGGATGAGAGTCGTAATATGCTCGAGCCACGAGGCTCATTAGTATCGCTGTTGAAGCCACAATCAAATCAATTATTCATACATATATATTATACACAAGCAAATCAATTTTAATATTGAAAAAACGATACCTTTTACCTTGAAAAAAAAACCTTCACCGTGAAATACCTACTCAGTTATTAAAAAATGATTCATGAGATGTTTAATGTTTAACATTCATAAATGTCACCGGACTGGTTGCCACTAACACGCCGTTTGTTTAGACATATTTTGCAATAGTGTAAGACGAACTTAAGAGGTTAACTTTACTTCAATGTCTTGAATTAGATTGTGCAATGTTGATAATATATAGAAGGCTTGTGGCGTTACATTATATGATAGAATAATAAAAGGTATACCTATACGGCATGTTACGCTCTAGTACGAATAGGCCAAAATGTATGAACTTCTTTAAAAGATGTAAACCCAAATTTCTTACATTATTTACGTCATGTATTCCAAACTTTATCTTGTTGGATTAGTATATGTTATTAGGTATAACAAACATGGTAATCATAATTCAACAAAAAGCGCGAAAAGATTTGAAAATCGATTTGTGTAGAAGGGCCTTTACTGAAAAAAGGAAAAGGAAATGCTCACGTTTGGTCACGTGATCATTTCCACATCCCTGTCACATATCACAAAGTAATTTAGTCTAAACTACTGATTAGAAAGTCTGAATAAGAAAATATTTTTATTATTTTATCCGTAAAAATTTATTTGTCAATAATTCTATTAAAGTATAATTCAAATAAGCTACCATAATCTTTGTAATTCCATGGATTTTATAGGTGTGTTGATATTCAAAGCATTACTTTGTGCTATCGAACTAAGCTAAACATTATTGGGTCAATGCTAAGTCATATTGAGTTATTCTTGCATTTAATTTTCTATGGAGCTTAAAAGACGATCTTTAAAATGTATGTTGTAAGAGAGGAACAATTGAAATACTTACATACATAAAATACTGTAAAATATTTTTTTAAGCACATAGAACACGTGGGTGTTAAATTAAATTATATACTATTATTATTAATAGAATGTACTACAGAATATAAATTCTTTCCAATTTCAGATCAGAAATCTATAGTCCGTAGTTTTTATTAGTTCAATACGTATTTCCAAAGACAACTTCAGTAAATTATCATTGGCACTTCTAATGCATTTGACACATTAAAAAATTGAGACTTATTTAAGTTATAGAAATCTTTCGGTTTTCAAGTTCCATAACAAAATTGAAATTAAATCCAAATTTCAATGTATCATAGACTTTTTATTTTAGAACATAGGGAGCGATCAAGTATTACGTAACGCAATTTTTAGAGATTATTGACCCCCCTCCCCCATGTAACTCAACGTAACGTTTTTCAGTACCCAAGTACAGTACCGTACCCAAGTATAGTAAAACGTTTCGTGATCACCTAGTGACTCTTTAGTTACTATTATGTGGTGTAAGTCGAAATATTAACAATAACGCGTAATTTAATCCCCGCCCCGCATCGTAATGTTTTACAAAAGATGAAAAATACGTTACGTAATACTTGAACGCTCCCAATTTAAGCTACTAACTCGTGTGTACCTGGGTAAACCAAAATCAAATTATATTTGTTATAATTTTCTTGTACAAATAGAACCAGTGTTGCTACAACTTCTAGGTCTTAATCTTAGATTTGTGAGGGTATTTTGTGATCATTTATCTTAATAAACCATTTATCAATTTATCTTAATAGATCACCGTGATCAGGCGTCTGTGCCTGACACACGCTTATTAGATCTAAGGAATTCCGGTTTCCACATGACGTTTTCCTTCACTGTAGGGGAATATTGTTATTAACATAAAAATACCATTGGTGCAGTCAGGAATCGAACGCGTAGCCTTAGGGTTCAGAGAAGCACCGCTTAGCTGGTAATTGCAATATTTTGACAGATAATTGAAATGGTCATCATTCACTTGTTTAACACGGGATATGCAAATCAAACGGGGATTACTCGTTTGATTTGTCATACTGCTTTAAAAAATTTCCTTTAAATTGATACCTATTTTAAGAATTACTCACGATGATGCGGTTTTCCTATTGTACTCGAACATGCAGATTAAATAATTTAAATAAATGTAAAAGCCTTTGAAAGTAATAATATATATCTAGTAACGCAGCCAATGACATTGAATTAATAATGTGATATACATTTTAAATTAGTTTACATATATACTAAAACACTATATTTTACAACTTTGTCATGTTTAATATTTATTAGGTTCAACTTAACTATCGATTATTAACTCTAAGGAAGTAATTTGAAAATCATCTGGTCAATAGTATTCAAGTGACAAATCTCAGGCGAAGTAAAAATTAAATAGCTAAGAGCTTGTCAGTTGGCAAACTTGTCAAACTAGCAATTAAATATATCAAACACACCCACAACACATCAAGTTTCTTGAATTTAACGATTAATTTAATGATCTTTTAAACGGTTTAAATGGTTTTGCTTTAGTTAAATCGCAAATAAGTTAATGTTGAAAGGTGTTAGGAAGACATAAGAAGGATAGCCGAGGAGGAATGGTATAAAATAGCGAAGGACAGATCAAATTGCCGACATTTGGAGGAGACCTTTGGCGAAAGAGGTCGAGGGATTAGAAAAAGAGTGGCGGAGAGTTTGATTTGAGAACTGGAAATATTAAATTAGAAGCATGTATATTTCTTTTATGACGTTTATAAGTGTACATTGTGTACCTATACGAATAAATGATTTTTGACGTTGACTATAATGTATAAAATAATTTGACAAAATGACTCTAGACTTATTTATTTAAGTAAATTTTATTTCTTATAATCGTGAAGCCTATATGAATACGTAAATATATAAACTTTCTGAGTACATTTGTTAAGATTAAGATAGTTAACTGTTAAATATAACATATCTATTACTAAGTTGTTTTCCTTAAAGATAATCTATGAGGTATGGACTATCCCCAATACATATTGTATAAGTTATAACGGAAAACTATTTTGAACTATTCATAAATTTCATAAATCGTTTTCCATGGCGAATTTTTTAACTACTGAATTTAGTCGGGCTATGACATGCAAACACTTTTCTCGAGTAACTAATATAATATTACGTAGTCTATAGTAATGGCATCTTTCCGATGTCAGTCAGAAGTAATGTAGGTGACATTAACATAATAATGATATTTGTATTGTCACGTATACATGCGAAGTCGCGCGGTCAGTAATGGATTCCTCTTATATTAATTATAAAACCTATGTATTAAGTAAATTGAGTCATCAATAAAATAGAGTAAAGTGGTTCTAATATAATATGCAAAATTTCTGCCTTGAGTCCATTTACCGGAAACGCATTCCTACAAACCGGAAAATCTGTTGTTGTCAACAATTTTAACGTAATAATGTGAAACAAATTGATAAAAGAAAATATGCTATGATTTTTTGTAAGCAATAAAAGGGCGTGTTATTAAGAGCTCAGCAGGTCGTGAGCTCGAATCATGGCTATTCAATGAACTTTTCACTCTATGTATGCAATTAACACTCGTACTGAGAAGGTAACGAGAGGAAGCCGATGTCTAGGGCCAAATATGACGACATAGATGGCCAATCTTTAAGGCCCTATCCCAGCACGAATTTCTGTGTCAGTGTCTCGGGGTGGACTGCGGGACGCAGTGGAGACCTGCAGCACTGAGGTGCGCCGGCCCGTAATAACAATTAGTTATGTAAAACATTAAAAATTGTATATTTATCATTTTTTCATTTCAGAACTACTAAAAACAATGTAAGTAGGTGCTTTTTGTTAACCTTTGTAAATTTTTCGATCCAAAAATAAACAATGAAGATACCATCTCTATCGATAACTCAATTGAAAGCACAAAAAGGGAAAAAACCTAAAGATTCAGGGAAACCACGAATTTATTTAAATAAAATTAAGTTGAGTCATAGTGTTTGTTTTTACGATTATTTGTCGAAGCAGTGCGTATTATATGTCTGGTTTATCGCATCATTTCATTTATTCGCATTAATGCCAAAATAACGAGAAGTAGTTGACAGAATGGCAGGAAACTCTTTCTCTTTGAAAATCTTTAAGAAGAGTGAAAATTAGCGAAAAGTTAAACTTAATTTCACTTCAAGTTACAGAATTTTAAATTTCGATCTATTTGCTATACATACATCTTATTAACTATACTATAAAGGAAATACCAAACTCATCATTATCAATGGTACAGCCCCTTATGGGCTTCGCAAGTATATTTCCCCAGCGCTATCTATCTCGTGCAAGAAGCTACTTCGAACACTTATTTTTTCCAGGTCCTTGACATCTCTATTCCACCAACGCAGCCTCGATAAACCGGGTTTTCTCTGGTTGTAAGTTCAGTGCGGACCTTGGGGTTTTGTCGTCCGCCATTCGGTGCACTTGTAACAATTAGGTACTTGAGCCCGTTATGAATGGACGATGTTCGCGTCGTAAAGGATGTTATAACAATTTTTATGTAAATTAAACGTTATGTTTCCTCTGAATGAGAAAAAGCCAAAATAATATCACAGTTTTGCTTTAACAACTTCTTGCTTTTAGACCTTCTAACTGCCAAGCGTCGGCCACTATCAAAAGTAATGCGCACCCTCATGAATTCGGTATTTTGACTTTTATTTACAGCTAGCGACCCGCCCCGGCTTCGCACGGGTGCAATGCTGATACTAAATTCAAAGTGCTTTAGAGTATAGACTATTGGGATTAGGAAGAACCGCGGCCTCCAACGCGCTATTGACAGGCACGCGTCCGCCGCCGCGGCCGGCCGGTACCGCGACAAACTCTACGCCCGCAATTTTGAAATCTGTAATATCTTCGAAAATATTCATTTAAATCATATGCTGTAAAGGGCCATATACATCTATATTAAACCAACAATGTATTTAAGGTATTTTATTAGATAAGGGTTAGTGCTGTATTGGTAAAAATCGCTTCGAAAATTAGCCATTATTTGTCGTACAAAGTAAATGACAAAAAAAAATTATTATGGGATATCCATAAGAGATAGACATATACCATCTCGGAGTTTTCTGTAGACCTTTTCAATGTGTACAATACTTAGTATATTATTTTGATAAATCTCGTAGGGTTCAGCCTGAGTTTGCAATGTAAGCGGAAAAAATGTAATTATTTACAACATCACATTAGAAACCTCAAAAATAACAATATCTCTCCACTAGTTTATGGATGTTATTATTTATATATAAACCTTCCTCTTCAATCATTCTATTTAAAAAAACCGCATCAAAATCGGTTGAGTAGTTTTAAAGATTTAAGCATACGTAGGGACAGAGAAAGCGACTTTGTTTTATACTACTATCCATGATGAAGTCTACACACGCTGTGTATCTACACACACTCTTCCATGATCGCCAAAGAAAGATTAATATGACTCATGAAGGATAAACGCGAATTTTTTCCATAACTTCGGGGTTTTTTCAATTGTATGCAAGAAACAAGTTGACATGACTGGATATTCTATTTAGAGCATATTGAAATAATAAAATAGAATCGCGTTTATACCGGTTGAAGTTTTACTTTAATGTGTTTTTACTTAAGCTAAGACATCTTTATACTCACCGTACATAGGAAGCGACCTTTCTAGCAATTTTTATAATTATTATTATCTTTATGAGGTTGAGGTTTTAGAGTCGAGACTGTGTTAAGTGTGACTTCTGTATGTCAAAAGCGTATTGGATTTTTTATTTTAGGAGTTATAGGTCAAAGATAAGTTTCAATTCTGATTCTTTCACTTTTAAACATGGGTATAATATATAATCAAGTAATAATGGTATCGTCTTTATCCCGAGAAACAGCAAAACATCCTCAACATAATATAAATATACAGTCAAACCTGAGTAAGTGACAACTGGGTAAGCGGGAAAACTCTATCTTTAAACGTCATTTTGTGACAGTGAAAGTGACAGTAATTTTTTAGGCGTGAACCTCTATTAGTGAGATTAATACTTGCCTATACCTCTATAGGCGACACTTAGACGCATTTAACTCTTATTTAATTCAAACCAAAAGCTACAAAGTTGGGTTAGTGAGAAACCTCTATAAGAAAAAATGAGATCGTGCTCCTTGGAGCTTTCACTTATCCAGGTTAATATGATTAATAACTCCTGCGATTACTTACATTAATAAAAAAGTATAATATATATGTATAGTGCTATTAAATAAGATATGAAAAACAGTATTTATATTCACACGTTTCATGGCATAGTCGACAGGGTTATAAACAATCGTTTGTTATGGTTCAGTTAATAAATATTGTAATTTCTTTGGTACTTCGTACAAAGTAGCACCTAGTGTTTTTAAATCGATTATTAATAAACTCATATTGTTTAATATCAGTAAAATAAATATGTCAAATAGCCGATATATGTATAACAAATATTGAGATAACAAATAACCTGAGTAGGATAAATAAAAAAAATATGTTGTACCTCTGGTACATGGTGATTTAAATTCTTTAAAAAATTCATTCAAATTTTCTGGTTAGTCAGTAGAGAACATATTATTAATGTACAATTTTGAATACTGTCGTAAATGTCAAATTCTAAATGGGAATTGAGCGCCGAAAACATGTTCCAAAGCGTGTCAAAAGGCATTTACTTAATCAAACATTATTTTAAGAAAAATATTTTTATTACCTGGGCATACCATTTTAGTATGTAAATCAAATCATAAATAATATTTATGGGCGTTTGTAGTATACCGTAAAACAGGTTGTGGTTTCAAATGCGTCTTGCTCAGACATTTGTATTATTTTACAAACCAATTGTTCAAAAATTAACCAAATAAAATTGGTAAATTTTAGACCAATTGATTTTGTAAAAGAAAAAATTTCATATTTCTTATATGGTTTTCTAAAAAGTAACTAAATATAAATACGGCGCAGAAATATGACCACGTTTCGTGATATCTAATTTTATTAAATTAACTGAATGCATATATATTTCAATTTGTTGGCATAGTGCAACAAATTTATCACAAACATTGATAATATTGTATTAACCTTTGCCAAATAGTTTTATTTTCGTTACCATAGACTTATCATTTAGAATACGCATTTTAGCTGCCTGTCATGTTCTATTGCACTGAAAACTGAATTAACTTTTGTTTTTATGCACGACGTGTATACCGAAACGAATACTATTGAAACGTCATTTAAACTAAAAAGTAATGATAACATACGTTTAGATTTTTTGAGGAATTTCGGTTGCAGAAGTTCTTCGAGCTCCGGCTGGGTTAAATCCTCTTTCTTCATTTTTCACAAATCACGGTAATTTTTCACAGATTAATATTATTTATACGAAAGCGCATGGCTTACTGCTCGGTCAAAGTTACGTCCGGTATTTATGTTCGGAAGTTTGGAGACGATGATTTAAACGTAAAGCCACGAGTAGACTGAACGCGTCTGGTCAAGGATGGACAAATAAGTTTGCGGTCACCTGCCTTCGTGTAATGCTCTATCGACTATCCTTGATTAAGTTTCTTGATTTCTTTATATAGAAAATTATTTGAACATTTTTCTATAGTTAAAGCGATATATTAGTACATAGAAAACACTCATATTTGTAGATACTGGCAACAAGAATACAATATACAATACAAGTAAATATAATGGTGATGACTATACATACATTGTATAATACTAATTTGACACTTTTTTATGTATTGATATAAAAGCTGTGTAACTTTATGCGTGAATTCACGTGTTTACTGGGAAAGGAGCCCATGACTTTCAGATGATTTGGCGCGGTACTGAGTGGAAGTAGAAAACAAAGGTGTTTAAATTTTGATATTATCAAATATTGTTGCGTAGGAAATAGACTTAGAGGCCCTTTGAACAAAGACGCGTGGGCAGACCGCCCACACTTTCCTTCTTCTGAGGTAACTAGTGTACCTTAGGCATATTATAGGGTCAAAGGTTTGTTAAAAATCTAGTAGATTACTTGTTTACATTATTAAAGTGCATTATATTTATTGTATTCGCCTTAAACAATATGATATAACACCGATTTACGTGTAGGTAAGTAAGAACAATTTTAATATGTGTGTTAGTTGATGTTTTTCTTTTAGATGATACTCGAATACATAAAATGTTAGAAGGTAAGCACAACGATGAATAAAATTAAATTTCAGTATTGATCTGAACGTAATTCATAAAAGAAAATGATACGTTACGAATCTGTTAACGTAACCTTATTTTATGAAAACCCGTATTGAACCTCGCGATCGGGCAGATCGGACCGAGAATAAACTACAGGGGAGCTTATGTTCTTCCAACTCCTGGTGGGCTTGGCGCCTTCTGCTGGGCCTGGACGAATACAACTCCGGATATATTCTCATGTCATTTATGGGTGTCGATAGTCGATATTAATCTAAATGTTAAAAGAATCTTATTTCTCATTACAAAAAAGAATGTTTTTATTTCCATGAGAAACTTAATATGTATATATATACGAACGAGATATACGTCGCCATCAGCCGTCCCAATTTTAGTCTACTAGGCTCATTCTGATATGTATCTTTATCATATAATGCCCTTTTGAATTGGTTAAACGCGCTAATATTACGAATGTTAGACTATAATTGATTAAATAATTCACACCCTCACACTAAATAGACTTCTTCAAATAATTTTTACGCGGCTTCGGCAAGATAAGGAAGCTCGACGAGTATTGCGTGTAGTGGTGTGTTTGATTTATTTAAATAAGCTACTAATGAGAGAGTTATTTGATTTTTTTAAAATTAAGATACAGGTGCTATAAACATATATGTAGTTGTTTAACTGTCATTATTTTGGTTTATTGGTAGATTTTATTAGTAGGTGTTAAAAAATTGTATCTAAATAGTGCTTTGATTAATTTATTTTGTAGTGTTTGTATGTTAGAAATTTTGTTTTTGCATGCTGTACCCCATATTTCAATTTTATATATGAAATGTGGCGTGACTAAACAATTATAAATTAATATTTTATTGACCAAAATCTACCTATAAGTGATTTTAGTTTAGTAATTATGTGTGATATATGAAAGTGATCTATGTGTATTCACGCTTACAAGTTACAGACCTGAAGATTACATAAATAATAGGCAACACCACGTTGTAAGATTATACTACAAACTACAAAAAATTAGAGTTAAAGTAAAACATCAGAGAAAATACGCAAAGTAGGAACGCGTTTTTCACGTGGCGTGATAATTATCGCAATTAGCACGTTTTATGTGAGTTATTTCAATGGGTGCTTAATTAAAATGTCTTATTCTTAGTGCAAGTACAGTACAAAGAAAGCCTGGTTATTTATGCCATTTTCACATTTAACCTAAACATTATAAGTTTTTAAATGTACTATAAAAATGTGTTTTACGTTCAATTTTCACATACATATTTTGATTTTATGATAGGATTATTATTAACAAATAGGATGGCCTGATAATGCTCTCATCTGTCTGCTGCCATTGCTCTCTGTGTTGAAGTTTATCTTGTAAATCAAAAGTACTATGAAATGCTTATTAGTAACAAAACAAATTTCTAGTAGGTATACAATCAGTTACAGCGTTTTAGTTATTAAAACTCAGCTGCAATTATTTTCTGAGGACTTTCGAATAATAGCCAGTTTTCCGGCATATCCCATTTTTTATTACAGTGACCAAATCAAAGGCTTAAAAGAGTATATATAATAAATTATTAGATGATTCGTGTTACGTCTGTATGCACATTTCTGCGTCTTTTTTTTTCTTTAACTTTCTTTGGGGTTAATTTTATAACAATATAAAAAGCCTCTTATTTGAGGCAAAATCAAAGTAAAGAAACTTAATTCGATTATAATTTTTAAATGAAAATTAATAACACTAATTTGTATCTGTAATAATATGTATTTCTTATTAGAACCTCTTTACAGGTGAAGGCATCATCCGCCTTCATTTCCATCTCCAGAAATCTCCGTCATGGGTAAATTGATGCAGCTCAAAGTTGCTACACGCCCTGCCCTATTATTATCGCCGTCGTTCTCTGCTAGATTTCTGCGCAAAAAAAAATATTTACTGAAATCGAATGTATCGCATGGGAATGGACGGCAAGGGAATAGACCGCAACGGCATTTGTGTTATTCATCTTGGGCAGTCACACAATATAAAGGACCTTCAATACAAAAGAACCGAAACGTTGGACAATTTGGTAATTACGAGCACTTCATTGGTAATTTCCTCGCCGAAATACTTTGTCACCTCGCGCGCAGCCCTAGCTAGCAGCGTTGTTAGCAAACTGTGAGAATACCAAAGTTATTAGCGGAATACTTATTCTCAATTAATAGGCAAATTGGAATTATTGCCCCCCCCCCCTCATGTAACGTGCCGTAACGTTTTTCTGTACCCAATAGTAAAACGTTTCGTGACCACCCAGTGACTCTTTATACCTAAAAGTTACCATTATGTGGTGTAAAGTACTGGAAAGTCGAAAATAATATTAACAATAACGCGTAGTTTAATACCTGCCCGGCATCGTAACGTTTTACAAAAGGATAACCCCCTCCCCCATTTTTTACGTAATACTTGAACGCTCCTTTTGGGGTTTTAAATTATGGAATGAATGGAGACTATATTTATTAAATGGCATTTTACTATCCCATCTTAACGCAGGACTTAATTGAAACTGCCTAAATGACATAGACGCAAAAATATGTCTGCCTTATGCCTCGTTGGAGGACTCACATTCCACCGAAATCTTCTAATACAATCAATAAAAGGATTAACAAATCCAACCGCAACTTAGTAATTAATCGGTATTGTTATTAAATTGATACGAAGATATCACATACGACATACCACTGTATTGCGTAGATGTTATTTAATTACTGTTTTTTAACTACCAAGGATTTTTTAAACTGCGTTTTAATATTCTAAGACCCGTTTTTATTAGAGAACAAGAAAAAATTAATCTCATCAATTCAACAACATCAATTATTATCAACACACTTTAAGTTATAAACATAATTATATTTACATATAACATTTACCCTACAATACTTTACGTACCCCTTTGTAGTTGTATGATGATCAATATACGGCTTTTAATTCAGTAAAAGTTTTCCTTTAATACTTTTTATTTTACCCAAAATAAAAAAGGGGGGTCTAGTTATTCGCGTCCGTAGGAACTACCTAACCACTACCCTACACGTGCCCCCTGGGTGGTGCCAAAGGAATAACAACGCCGGGTCTCGGGCGGCGGTAAACTAACCCGACCAAACCAGCCTAACCAGCTTGGTCTAACAGTGAGAGTAGGAAATGACTCCCACAAACCGCAACCCTGTTAACGCTGCTCGCAGGATCGGTAGTCTTGGCTTAATTGCCCGGACTATGAAGAAGACAACTTCTATAAAAAAATTACCCTAAGTCTACGGTGAGATTCGTGCCAAGAGACTGCATGGCTGGTGGGAGACCAGTCGCAAACGATCCACTTCGACGGACCTGGCAAACGTCGTTGTATTAGCCTTCTAGGGAGAATAGGCGTCACCTTCCTAGTGACCTGTTATATCGGCCTTACTCGTGGGACTAAAATGAACCAACTAATTAAAAATAATAAACAAACACTACCAAATTCTAAAAAACCGACCAACCCTAATAACATGATCCAACAAACTTTGCATGAAAGCATGTTTATTCGGAACAGAAGCAACTCGACATCGTCTCTGCCGGCAAAGCTTAATGACTCCAACCAACATAACAAGGAAAAAGAGAACCTGGATTCACAGTCCGAGACCCAATTTGACAGTGACAACATAACGTCAGACGAATGGCAAAGGGATGAAATTCCCATCAGGAGAAAGAAAAGGAAAGAAACAAGTCCAATTCACAACGACGGGAATAAAAAACAGAAAAATTCCCCAGACTTTGCGATCCCTACACGCAATAGTTTTGAACTACTTGACACGGAGCCTACGGATGGAGCCAGCAATGCAGATGGAGTGTACGTACCAAAGCCAGAACCCATCTTTGTTACTGGCGTAATTAACGTGGGCTCCCTTAAAGATGTACTTAATAAATTTATAAAGAACGAACTTTACATAATGACCACACTTAGATCTGGACATGTTATAAAAATTATACCTAAAGACATCCAGACATACAAAATGATCCGAGAGAACTTCATTGCCAATAATATCTCACACTATACTTACCAGCTTAAAAGCGAGAGAGCATACAGAATAGTACTACGTGGACTCCATGCATCAGAAAATACCACAGAAATTTCAAAAGAATTGTATGAAATTGGACATGAAGTGAGACAAATAGTCAATATCAGACATCGTGTTACAAAGGAACCGTTGCCTGTTTTTTATGTCGATTTAGAACCAAAGCCAAACAACAAAGCCATTTTCGATGTGAAATACTTGAATAACATGAAGATTACTTTTGAAGCCCCATATAAGAAAAAGGATATCATTCAGTGCAAGAGATGTCAGAGATTTGGGCATTCCAAGAACCAATGTTTTAGGCCCTATCGCTGTGTTAAATGCGGTAGCGCTCACCCCACAACAACATGTACAAAAAAACCAGACACTGAGGCTACTTGCGCGAACTGTGATGAAAAACACCCCGCTAGCTACAAAGGATGCAAAGTGTACAAACGGTACAGAGAAAGAATTCTTAAATTAGATCCTAAGTCAAAAGAAAAACCAATGCCTAATATTAAAGAGACCAAAACCCCGGATCCCCGCCTCGGTACTAAATCTTACCGCACAGACAATAAAAGCTTAACCAAAACTTATTCAGAAGCAACAAAAACCAAAGAACAAGACACAAAAAATGACATGGGCGACCTTTCTGATTTAATGGACATAATGCTTGAAAAACTACAACATTCAATGGTTACAATGATGGAAAAACTCATGGACAAAATGATGGACCGCATGGTCCAGCTAGTCAGCAGCCTGGTGAAAAAATGACCCGAAACCTCCAAGTAGTAACTTGGAACGCCAACGGCTTGACGGAAAGACGTCAAGAATTAGAAACTTTTCTCAGAACAGAAATGATTGACATAGCACTAATCTCTGAAACAAGATTCACACCGAAAACACACATAAACTTTAATAATTATACAGTATACACAACAAATCATCCATCTGGGAATAGCCATGGAGGAACAGCAGTAATTATTAAAAACAATATTAAACACTACCCAATAGAGGAATACCGAACAGAAAAAATACAAGCTACATCTATTAAACTTGTAGACAGCAAACTAGACACTACATTCTCCGCTGTGTATTGTCCTCCAAAACATACTATATCTTCTAACGACTTCGCGAAATATTTTTCTACACTGGGTAACAGATTTATATGTGCTGGCGACTGGAATTCTAAACATTTAAATTGGGGATCTAGGCTGAACAATACTAGAGGAAGGCAACTATGTAAAGCCACAATAGAGATGAAATTAGAATGTCACTCCGGCAGAGAACCTACCTATTGGCCTACCGACAGACATAGAATCCCAGACTTATTGGACTTTTTTATTGTTAAAAACATAGATAGTAACTACTTAAACATAGAACCTCGAATAGATCTCACATCTGACCACACACCAGTTATATTGTATGTTACTACAACAGTTAATCTGGTAGCACCGCCCCTAAGGGTATACAACTCGAACACTACAGACTGGACAATCTATAAAAATATAATTACAACAGAGACAGAACTAAAGACCAAAATTAATACAATAGAAGAACTTGAAAGACAACTGGAACAACTTAATATGAATATTCACATTGCTGCCAATTCTGCAACTCCAAAAAGGACAGGTAATGGACAACCTCTGAAACATAACTCATATCCAAAAGATATTAAAGAGAAAATACACGAGCGCCGACGTTTGAGAAAAATCTGGCATACTACGGGATATCCAAGTGATAAAACTGCATTCAATAGATACTCAAATGAACTCAAAGCTCTTATCAGCGCCCTAGAAAATGATAATATTCAACACTATCTCTCAAATCTAGATCCAACGAGAGACACAAACTACTCACTATGGAAGGCTACCAAGAATCTAAAGCGCCCGAAAAACCATATATCACCTATCAATGATGAAAAAGCAGGTTGGGCTAGATCAGATAAAGAAAAGGCAACAATCTTTGCGGAGCATCTGAGGGCGGTTTTCCGGCCACTCCCTGAAAGCAGTCCCGTACATGCTATGGGAGTCGAAGAGTGTCTCGGGTCGGCGGATCAAACGTGTTTACCACTAAAAAGTACCAGCCCAAAAGAAATTATAAAAGAAATCAGGAACCTCAAGGATGGTAAAGCACCCGGCTATGACCTGATTGATGCCACATTACTTAAAAACTTGCCACATAAAGGTATCATGAAATTAGTTAACATCTTTAATGCTAGCTTAAGACTTGAACATTTCCCTGGGCAATGGAAAATTGCACATATAGTCATGGTGCCGAAACCCGGTAAACCCCCACACGAAGCTACTTCATACAGACCTATCAGCCTGCTTCCAGTTATTGGCAAACTGTTTGAGAGGATATTGCTTAACAGGATGAAAGAACATCTAAGTACAGTATTACCGAACCATCAATTTGGATTCCGGGAAAAACACGGGACAATTGAACAGGTACATCGCATAGTTGACACCATTAGCAGGTGCCTTGAAAACAAATTATATTGCTCTGCAGTCTTTCTGGATATCAGCCAAGCGTTTGATAAGGTATGGCATGACGGCCTCTTGTACAAGCTAAAGAAGCATCTTCCACATTGTCTATTCCAAATATTGAAATCCTACTTAGAGAAAAGATGCTACCAAGTGAAGTGCGGCGATGATCTCTCAGAAGTACACGAATTAAAATCAGGTGTCCCTCAGGGCAGTATATTGGGCCCTATACTATACCTCATTTTTACAGCAGACATCCCAACAACTAACTACACCACGACTGCGACATACGCTGATGATACGGCGCTTCTGTCGGCTCATAGCAACCCAGAAACGGCATCATCACAGTTGCAAAACCACCTGGTAGAAGTTGAGAGGTGGCTGAAGCATTGGAGAATTAAAGCTAACGAGAGCAAATCGGTACATGTAACGTTTACTCTTAGGAGAGAAACATGTCCTCCGGTAACGCTAAACGACAAAGTTATCCCTCAAGAAAATAACGCAAAATACTTGGGCATGCACCTAGACAGGAAACTTACATGGCAAAAACATATTTGGACAAAGCGCAAACAACTGGATGGAAGGCTGCGGACACTGAACTGGTTACTGGGACGCAAATCACAACTAAATCCTTACAGCAAGATGCTAGTGTATAAAACTACCTTAAAACCAATCTGGACTTACGGGATACAACTGTGGGGAACGGCCAGCAACAGTAACATAGATATCTTGGAGAGATTCCAGACCAAAGCTCTGAGAACAATGTTTGGCATCCCACATTGTATAAGCAATAGGTACATATACCTCGACCTCGGCCTAAAAACAGTTCGACAGGAAATAGCTCTAAACAGCCTGAAATACCAGGAGAAGCTGACCTCCCATGTAAATAAACTGGCACACGCTCTGAGCGGAGAAGGCGGTCTTCAGCATAAGCGGCTAAAAAGAAGGGACGTACCGAGCCTATATAAAAGATTTACCTCTTAACATCAAGAGAGTCGTGGCTCTATGTCGAGTATGGCTCTTGAGGATAACATAATACTGAGTAAAATCAAACAAACAAGTGGCTTATTGCTGGATAGCAGATTGCCGTGAAGCAGATACAACAAAAAAAAAATACTTTTTATTTTACCCAAAATAAAAAAGAGTCGAAACGAATCACGCTCGATCGAGACTTACTTCCTTAATTGGTCGAATAGTAGTATATTAAATGTTGTTGCAAACGCAACGACTCAACATCTTTCAGGCAGCTGTCTTGATTCACCTTATAATGTAGGTGTAGTCGAAAGTGTAAACACGTTGTAGGTCGAAAGTAACTAGACGGTAAAAGGTACGTTAAAAATGTAACATTGTTATCTAATTGTAGCTCCCTGCAGCATCTCAATGTCAGCTTCGGCACAACGAACGAAACCTTCTTGTATGATGTTTTCTCGGTATCGGTTTAACTGGAATACACGAAAAGGAGATATGTCCTTCTTGAGCATTTCTAGCAACAGCATCAGTTGGGCGGCAGAGGAGGGCGTCACCGGTTAATACTGTACGGCAGTGAGGCAGTGTTAAGCTGTTGCATAAAACTCCAGAGCATGTTACTTTCCACCCGCTGATACTTTTGTACCTGGTCTCCCATGCTAAAGTTATAGAATATAGAGTGGATTTGTATAACTGCGCACAATGATATCTGTGTACATGACATGCCATGGCGATCAGACGCTATAACTGAGTCGGCCTAGAGTAGGTACATTATTAATTTTAATACGATAATTATATCGTAAGCACCTACAGAGTAACATAGTCATTTATTATTTATTAAGAGGAAGGAAAAAACTAAGTGAGACATTATACGCTATAAATCGATTGGTATCTATAAAGTATCAAGACTATAATTAGACAAATACTTGTACAATTCCATGATATTCCGAAGTAAATTTTGTTTCCAACTTTAATAATAAGCGAGATTTATGTTTTTGTATGATTGTCATTTTGTACATAACTAGTTTTCCTTCCGCACGATTCAAACCCAGCATCTGTGGATTAATTAATACAACTTGTTCCACTCATTTTGGAAGTTATACTTCTTTAGGCGCGTTATGAAAATTGATGAGAGTGAAATTTTACAATGCGCGCGCACCGTGACACAAAATTACCAGAATGAAGTTGTCCACGGAAGATGCTACGGCATTGGACATAATTTAAAAACAACATTCGAATAATACTAGAATTTATGTTACACTTAATGTAAGAGAATAATAATAAATATTTATTTATTTAATTTTTCAAATGTAAACTGAACTTTATTGACTATAATGACTCCTTTTCCAGTCTTTAATTATTTAATTATAATTAATTATTTGCATGCAATCAAAAACTTTTTTTAATAATGCCAAAGAAGTATAACTTCTTACGCGCGTACACGCACCCCTTTTTTTTTATTGGCACCATACTTCATTAACATCACCTTTCGCATTAAAATATAGGCTAAAAATGTCGGTACTATATATAATAAGTGTTTGCTTGGTAAACACAAACACACATTTGCATTCTCTGTGTTGACTTTCTATATAATGAGTAGTATTTTCATTGAATACGTATATAATCAATTGGTATGACTAGTGAATAAGCTCAAAAATGTAAAGGAAATTGGTATGGATGTATCCAAGAGAATTTACAGAGAAGACCCTGGTATAAGTTGGATACAGCTGTGTGTTTATTTCCACAATCAACAGATTGCGATTGGAGACAATACTGCACATCTCGCAAAACTTAAAATAAATAGCAATATTTGTACTTTCTGTAATGAGATCGAAGACATGAACCATATTTTATTCAAATGTCAAAACCAAATGTTCATTTTCCATAGATTAGTATTGTGCAAGCAGTCCAAGTGAAATAATAGAAGTTAGTAACACCTCCCGACGCCACAGGTGTGATTTGCTCTAAAGTGTTATAGAGCAAGATCCCAGGGCCGCCAGACGTCACGTATTTTCTGACGGATGAAATGTGGACGATTGGGTAGTGTTAGTATGTACTATGATCGTATGCTTACCTGCTAGCTTGGTCAAACGGCCAATTTCCAGGTATCAGGTAATCAAGGTACACAAAAACATTACTTACTTCACGTAAATTCTCATGGCTGATTTTTATATATGTTTGCGAGTGTATAGTTAAAAATAAATTGTCAATACTCCCAGACACTTTCCGTCGGCCATATTGCTTGACAGACGCTTTAAGGGTCTCAAAATAATTAGTCAACTTCACGTAAATTCTGACGCTCCATTTTTATATATGTTCATCCGACAACTATTTTAAAAGCTTTAACAAGAAGACAGACCGATCCAAGAGGCCAATCATCCCCTAAACTAAATTTTAATATCTCTGTGAGTGGGAGAGCATTATCTACGCGCATGAGACTGAGTGAGACCGACTGTCCATCAGATTTCACGAAAGAGTTGAAAAACATCCATTTCAAACAGTCTCTTGTTGAATTTTTTACAACACACTGGGCTACTGATGAGATGATTCCATTCATTGGTAATAATAATTTTTTTATTAATTTTCGACAATGCCACTCTTTCACCGTAATTAACAATAAAGTTATGTCTGAAATCCATGAAGATTTATCGTGTTCCGAGCATGAGGAGGCCGATACAAAGATCGTATACCATGTTTGCAACATCGATGCTCAGGCTAATTTTGTGATACGATGTTCAGATACTGATATAGCAGCGATAATGCTGGGAAATATGCATCATTTGAAAAATAATGATTCTCGAGTTTGGTTTTTGATCGGCACTGGTAACAAGCAGAGATATGTTGACTTGAATGCTATCTACGAACAATTAGGACCGTCGTTGTGTCGAAGTTTACCAGCATTCCATGCTATCACAGGATGTGATTTTAATCCAGCATTATTCAAAAAGGGCAAGCAAAAGCCGTTTAATATTTTGAAGAAAAATGAAGAGTACCAACAAGCATTTCACCGTTTTGGTACGTTGGATTTTGTTGGTGATGTAGATGAAGAAGAACGTGTATTCAACATAATACAAACATTTATCTGTGATGTTTACAACGTTACTGGAATAATTGATGTAGATGCTGCCAGACTACAGTTGTTTATTAATACATACATGGTATCTGATATAAATGAAGAATTCAATCGAAAGAATTTAAGAAACTTTGATGCCAGTAACTTACCACCTTGTAAAAGTGAGCTTTGGCAACAGTTTCGACGGGCTAGCTATATCGCTAGTCTTTGGAACAATGCAAGTGTAAAGATGATAAATATTTTTAACCCCGAAAACAATGGCTGCACACTACAAGATGGTAAATATGATTTTCATTGGTTCGATGGAGATCAGTTACCGGGTTTTGTCAGTGAGCCACTGGAAATAACAATCAGGTAGATTATTTTCGTTTCTCATATTATTTGTATCTTTTTAGTTTTTTCAGACCTTCATTGTTTAACTTGTTTTTTACAGAGGAAGAAAATAAGGATAATGCTGATGATGACGATCACGATTTAGATATTCAATTTCAAGATTGGCTGGATGATGAATTATCTAATTTCAACGATGATGATAATGAAGATTAAAAGCCACTGTTAAGAAATATTGAAGAATTAATATTTTTCCACTTTGTTTCCAAATTTCCAATAAATAATTAATTAAAAAAATTTCTGCTATTTAAATATGTGGTATTTTTTAAAAATATTTTTTAGTTCTAATTAATAAATTGAAAAAAAAAAATTAAAAATGTCGGCTAACTTTAGTATTATTTATTATATGTCAATTTTTTTTCTTATTTTTGTTGCTATAATTTACTTGTCAACAAAAGTTCTAAAAATTATAAAATATCTGTTCAAGTAATTTTCATGGCCTTAACAGCGCAGTCGGTCTCACTCAGTCTCATGCGCGTAGATAATGCTCTCCCACTCACAGAGATATTAAAATTTAGTTTAGGGGATGATTGGCCCCTTGGATCGGTCTGTCTTCTTGTCAAAGCTTTTAAAATAGTTGTCGGATGAACATATATAAAAATGGAGCGTCAGAATTTACGTGAAGTTGACTAATTATTTTGAGACCCTTAAAGCGTCTGTCAAGCAATATGGCCGACGGAAAGTGTCTGGGAGTATTGACAATTTATTTTTAACTATACACTCGAAAACATATATAAAAATCAGCCATGAGAATTTACGTGAAGTAAGTAATGTTTTTGTGTACCTTGATTACCTGATACCTGGAAATTGGCCGTTTGACCAAGCTAGCAGGTAGGCATACGATCATAGTACATACTAACACTACTCAATCGTCCACATTTCATCCGTCAGAAAATACGTGACGTCTGGCGGCCCTGGGATCTTGGACTATTATAGTGTATATAAATACGTTAAAAATACCGTGGCAATGATCTTAATTAACAAGCATAGGGATGTGAAAAAATAATCGATTTTTTTTACGCGATTTTTATATTTAAAATAATCGATTATTTTAATAATAGAAAATCAATCATAATCGATTTTTTATCTGCCACCTCCCGACATTATGTCTGGTCTTTTATAACCCGGACCTCAAACTATTAGGGATATTCGATACACAACGATGATCACAATGCGATACAATGAATCCAAATCTTTGAAGATGTAATGATATACTCGATTCACATTGATGTTTTTTTGTAAAACATCAAAAGGATGATAAAAGCAGTTAATTTTACAAAAATTCAAGTTTGAATGGAACACTATAATTTAAAAGTAAAATAAATTTATTTCGCAGCACAAGACTACATACAATTTAAAAGAACAAAAATACTGCAATGTGCTACTGAAAAGGAATACACTCAGCATTTATCAAAATCTATCAAAACGAGATTAAGTTAATTTCGATTTTGATTATTCTTAAACGTTAATTTGTGTTTATATTTCTATTTTTTATTTAAAAAACCATGAAAAATAAAATATTTAGGGTGTTTATTTTGAAATAATTCAAAAATTTGGAAAAAATCGATTATTTTTTTAAGAAAAATCGATTATTTATTAATCGATTATTCACTGTAAAAAAATAATCGATTAATAAAAAATCAATTGTTTATGCAGAATGTCACATCCCTAAACAAGCAAAACATTTAAATAACAAGTGAAGTTACACGAAATTACAATAAGTGAAAATTTGTGCCCGAAAATAAGACTTGGCTTAAAGGTCTCTTAAAAAATAAGCTTTAAGAGTTTTGTTAATGCATATATAATATATCATCATACCGTAAGATGGCAGCATTGTCACTAAAAAAAATATATTACATATAAAAACTAAGAATCTATAACAAGCGGGTGACCATGCAAAAAAAAAAAGTAAAACCAAATATCATCAAAATCATTTATTGAGCTTGAGCTTTAGCTTCCTTTTTAGCCTTCTTCTTTTTCAACAACATTTCTTTCTTTTCCTCTGCAGTTCTCTTTAATCCCTTCATCTTCCTAGTCTGTAACCGTTGTATATCCTGTTTGCCCATGTGAATGCGTCCCATCTTGCTACCAAAGGCATCTCGCGAAATATTCTTCTTTGTGATTGGTTTTAATTCTCTTGGGACTCTGCATGCTTCCTTGAGTAAGTCATCAGATGCTAATCTAGTCCTTCTCAGTTTGAAGTCAATTGATGGTCCTGAAATTATTGTTTATTTCTTTAGAAAAGGAAAGTACAGCAAATAAACCATAACTGAGAATACAATGTCTTTATATGCATACAAAAGTCCTAGCAGCACACCAATTAAGTTTTTGGGAAAAACAGTCTTATCGTACATTTCAACAATCTTATAAAGGCTTTCTGTTTCTTTGTGTATATAAAAATATCCAATAAAATTTGTTTAAAATGACAAAAGTTGTTTGTCTTACCTATTTCTTCCAGTTCAATTCTTGGAGTACGCTGACCACTCTTCTTAAGCAGAATTCTGTATGACCTGACATAGATGTTACCATCCTCTGTTGCCGTGAAACTGAATGCATGTTCTAAGCCCTGCAACCTAATTGTTTCAACCTGTAATTTAAATATTAACAATAAAGGTCAAATACAGAAATAAGATTTAAAATTTACAAGACAAAACATTTCAATAGCATTTAATTCAATATTAACATATACATAAACAAATGGTATGACATATTCTGTAAAATTTAAAAAAGCTTATACATATTTCACATTCACAATTTGTGAAGAAAAAGTTCAAAATGATTAGGACTCATCCAAAAATATGAAAAATGTGTCTGTGCCAAGCATACTTATGGTTATATAATTATTCTCACTACTTCTATTAAAAAACTAATAAGTACTAACAAATGAATATTTTTGTTTAAAAATTTTACCTAAATCAAAGTAAAAACCAATCATACTTTTTCCCGATGAAAGAAATCAATAAACAGTGACTTCAGCCTTTTTAAATCGTGATTTAATTCCCAAGAAGGTCCATTGAATAGCAAACAGGGTTTTAGTCCTGCCAACACTTTCATGTTGTGAAACTCAGACATTGACTTAAAGTTATCTGCACCAAGTTCAATCATATCAAGAATTCCATAGTTAAATGTTCTTCCTAATATAATATTATGAGGCCGCTTCTTTGAATGAGAACTGACACCAAATAGAGCAGCTTCTTTTTTGTAACATAGTCTGAAAATAAAAATTATAAGTTAACTTGGGTAACCTTTTGTCATATATGTTTTGAACTAAGACAAACATTTACTAATACTAATAAATCAACTGAAACCAAATTCATTTGTATTTCTTTATTTGTTATTTTATATTATGTTATCATTTATGATTCAGCTCAAGCAAAATTGTGATTTTAAAGTAAAACACCAGTTTTAAGAAAAGGGACTTGGTAAAATCCAAATGGAAATGTTTCAGGTTTGATAACTTTTACTCTTATACTTTATTACATTTGTTTGTTATTTAATTAAAAGAATTTTACGCCAAATACCAATAGTAGTTGTATCGAATCTTAGATATAAAGATAAAGATACATACTTTTCAATGAGAGTTGCATCTTCAAAAGGTACAAAATCATTTTTACGATTTAGATACGCTGCATCTGGTTTTTTTAAGTCGTATATATCCTTTAAAACTTTTCGTGCTCTTTCGGATGGTTTGCGCCCCTGTATAAAAATACATTGTTTGGGGCCTTCAATAAATTTAGGCTCTTTCGAAAGAAGCACCTTTTTACCTCTACGAGTTGTCGGTTTCCTGAAATAACAATGTATAGCTATTTAAAACCATTAAATATAGGTTGAGTGGTAACAACTTAGCGTAGGTATTTAAATTAACTAACTTGATTCTTTGCATTACACCCATAATTAAGAAATAACACGTGTATCGACAGTTTTAATCTTTAATAGGGAAGGAACAAGTAAATACAAAAATAAAAGCACGTGTTTTTCTACTTTTGTACGAATTACGATGTGTTCTAAATTGACAATTTAAAAGTTGATATTGACAACCGACAGCTTTAAGTAATTTTCTTGACATTTGACAGTAAATTCGACATTCAACTCGTACGACTGACATTTATGTTCATAGACTCGATATCAGGCTAGTAAAGATAAATTCATTTATTGTACATTTAAGTTCTAACCTAATTTTACTTAAGTAGTTTTAAAGAAATTAATGTTACAACCACTAATATTAATTCAATGCACATTAGGTTGTCTGATGAATAGATAATTATTATTATTTACATAAAGTCTTTCCTTAATGCTTAGTGCATACATACTGCAAACTGCATAGTGGAAACTTTCCGGCTACATGCCCCCCTAGAAGTTGCGGAGCCTCATGTATGTAAGTATTTATTAATGACAGTTAAATTAAATCCGATAAGCGTTTATCGCGATGCTAGGATGCTGGATTGATATACAAAGCTACCCTAATTTGTTTGCGCTGGAATGGCTACCGAGGCATCGGGCAACCGTCATGCCACGCCCCGCAAAGAGCCTACGTTAGCCAGTACTATGAGAAGGTAGGCCTCGAGCCGTTCTAGAACACCAATCCAGTGGCTTGAGAAAAAACCATGTGTAAAATGAAATGCTTACGGTTAGTCACGTGACTACTTTCAAACAAATTAGTTTGGAGTTAGTGATTTTTTCTCAACCCCCTGTGCAGGTGTAGTAAGGAGTGACCGACATTTTCAATTGATTGAAATCCATTATTTTTATTATTTAATTTATAACCATAAATTATTTTTATTTAATAGGTATACCCAACATTGTACTGAATAACGTCGTATATTATTATTTAAAGTACGAAAAGTATAATTGCTACAAAATTTAAGAAGGAAAAAGCTAAAAGGAAAACGTACTTAGGTTGTTGTGAAATAAATACCAGCTTGTGTTGAAGTTATTTGTAAGTCCATAGTAATTAGGTATCTCGACGCAATTATCGCGTAAGCTTGATTCTAACGAAGTTATTTAATTTTACAATTAAGTTCTTCAAAAGAAAACTAAGATTCGGTTTTCAAAATAACTAGTGCATTTTAATCGAATACTATATTGGTTAATTTACAATATTTCGTAGATTTATTTTGTCCTAACTACATCCTCATAACATTTAATAACGGTATCCCAACTAGACTCGATAGTTAGAAAGAGTAGTAGGTATAGGTAACTTGAAACTGAATTAAAAAAAACTAGTTTATTAACGAGAATAAGTAAATAAAAGCACGTGTTTTCGACTTCTGTACGATGATCAAATCTAAATGAACATTTTGAAAGTTGATAATTTTGTTCAGTAAATAACGAAGAAAAATTATAAAAATCACGAATGCGCGCTATTTAACTTAGTCGCTTGATTTTATATGAAGGTACTTATTAGACCACCGTAAACTAGTTAACGTTACTTAATTTTAGTTTGTTTGTCAGCTTTTCTGTTAGCTGGTGCCTATTGTTCGACGCTGCAGACACGTTTTGAAATCGTAAAGTTAAATAAAGTATAAGATATGCTTATCGCGGGGAAAAACTGCGCTTTACAAATCTGGTTATTTTTGTTGCGTATGAGCTTTTAGCTCCGGTTTTCCTTAAATTATTTCGTCATAGTGACCCCTGTATAATAATATTAGTACCAGCTCACATAGCGTCACTATGTTTTGGTCCGCGTCGATAGTAGACGCGTAGTTCTAGCCGTTTTGTGTTCGGAACACGCAAAAGTAAGTTTGATATTTTAATAATAATTAGCTATTAAGAAAATAATTACAAAATATCTTTAAATTAATAATCGCACGTTGTCAAAAAAATTATAAAGTCAAAATTATGTTTAACATGTTAATAAAAAAAGTATTTTTGACAGTTCAGTATTAATTAACGACAATATTTTTTTAAATTAAAGCAGTTATTTAAAAAGCATTTTTTCGGTGTATGTAAATATGTTTCACAAATTACATAATACAAATTACATAATATAAATAATGAAAAATCTTTTTAAATTAAAGATCACGGGCCATATTGCCACCGTGTCCCTAATTTTTTTATTAAGTCAAACCAATTTCTGTAAGTCGAGGAATTTCAAATGAGCGAAATAAAATAATATTTTTTTACCTTCAATATATAAATTAAATTCTACTTTTACGTACAAACATCCGACAAATTATTACATGAATTATGATAATACTTGTAAAAAATGTAGTTTATTTATTATAAATAATAGAATCTACTCGTCATACATATAGTAATAAATTTCATATCAAGATTCAAGAATGATAAAGACTCATATATAATATAGCTTTACCATTGTTAAAACCCCCAATTGCAAGAAGGATCAATTAGTATATATTTTTTATTTACATAAACTAAGCCTTATAATTTTATTCGCAATTTGCGACGGAAATACATAAATCTTGTTACGCGATCATCAACCGTTACCACAAACCGCTTCACACAGACATACCACTAAAAAATATAAGTGCTGTAACTTGAGAATTGTTTAATTTGTTTACAATGTTACAATGACAAGAGAGCGTCTCCACGCTCTGCCCTGCGATTGCCCTGCTCTTCTGAAAAGGTGGGAGCTTGTAGTTTATTGTTTATCAGAATGCCAAATCATAAAATGACTGCTTCACGACTTATTTGAGAGCGACCGGCGATCCGAAAACCGCTGTGTGAGTTCGAAAAGTGAGTTACAGAATCGCAGGGCAGATCTCGCAGATGGCCGATGGGAGTCACCTTCCTAGTATCAAACAAAATATCGTTTAATACCGTTTTATAAATACCACAGAAGAGTAGTCACTCATAATACAGCTAGTGTAGATTCTAGATTCAGTAAAATAAGCAACACTGGCTTTTTATTTTTCAAAATAAAAATAATATTTTACGTTGCTCCCTTTTTTCACGCGCTTCGTGCGTCGAACAGTTTTACTTTATATTGTATCGAAAATATTGCCACCTCTACCGCGTTTTATCACTAATTTGTAACCAACTTGTGCAATATTCTCTTACCAATGCCTCGACTTAATCCATTTAAGTCTGTTTAGGAATAATTGCGTAAGAGGTGCGAATATTCATACATCCTTGTAGATTTTTGTGTTTTTAGGAAAACAAAATCCATTGTGTTTACTTGGCTTAACTTAACACGTTCCTTCGAAAATTGGTATGACGACTAAGGTATAACAACTTTGAGAATTTTTTGTAATAATTTACACGGAAAATACTCGTGTTTTATTCACTCTTAGTTGAGCGATGAAGTCAAGTAAAACCGGAATAATTCTTGATTATACTTTTATAAATGTTTAAAAATTTTTCTCAAAACACATTAAAAATTATATACCTATCATAAAATAAAAACGTTCTTTAGATTGGTATTTTTTAAATATTCTACTTTTAATATCCAATTCTGTAAGTGGTCAGTCCTAAATGCCCAATATGTCAACCATTTACTATTCAACTTTAAGGAATCTAAAGATATCACTTCTTATTCCTTCGCAGAACAAAACATATAAGTACGTACTAAAAGTCGGCGATATCTCAGATAGGATAACACTATTATGTTTTCATGTTGGGGTTTACAAAACAAATATAATTATAAAACCTTGTAAAGTATAATGATAATCAAAATATATAATGATTTACAATAAAAAAATAATAAATAGAAAATTAACACAGATTTAAAAAGTTTGGTCCCTGTGGCAGTGTACCTTTAACACTGGCAGCATTTCCTCACTGAATTACGATACTTATTCGTTGAGCGAGGAAAGCACCAGCTCTGGGGTCACCAGTACTATCTACCAGGCGCCAACTTAAATCTTTAATTAGCGCCTGTGTAATTAAACCCCACGGCCCAAGAGTCTCTACTCCAAAGAAATGTAAGCATTATATTTCGATGAAATCTTAAACACTGATAATTATCCATTGATGGCGTCGCAATTCAGCGAGGTAATGTGACAGCGTTAAAGGACCAAACTTTTTAAATTTGTTTTAATTTTCTATTAATTAATAAATAAATCTATATTTTGATTATTATTTATTATTATACAGTGTAGGTTAAGAATATTGTAAATATTTAGTTATATTCATTATGATAATATTAAATTACATATTAAACATAGGTACATTCCTACATAATATTAGCTTTTAGCCCATCCTAAATATTAGCTGCGCACATAAACTTGAATTTCGGGTTTCGCTTTTTTACCATGTTCTGGCGTCATAATAAAATAATTGTTATAAAAGAAAACGGGTTTAATCTCATCACATATTCCGTAAAAACATCCTGGGATATTTAAAATACGAATTGATTGGCGGATGGGTAAGATTCATACTTGAGAGTTGAGACTTAGATCTACGTGTTCGTGCACCTTGAGTCTTGAGTTGACGAACTGACACCCGTGACTGACTGAACTGAATCTAAGTATGTCTCGCCGCTAAATCTTATTTTGTATTATTCGTCGAATATTTTTATGTATGAAGAATCGTAGCAACGGCTGAGTTCAATAAACTTGACCAATCTGAACCAGTTATTAATATAATTTTGATTTTGATTCATGTGATTAAGTAACTGTTAGTCCAGTCAGTCAAGACAATTAATTCATTATAATTCCAAAAGTTTTCAAATTTTGATGTAAGGTCGGGAGTGGCATTAAAACAAACTATAAAATTTTGCAACCTGCTCTGCGGTCCGGAACATTGTTAAAAATGCAATAAATGATAATTTGCTTAGTTCTTGAGACCAAAATTCCAAAAGTTCTGCAAAGTTGGAGTGGTGTTAAATATATTATTTTACATCACGTGTCAAATTTGCAACCAATTTAAGTGTACGGAACATTATTTAATTAATGTTGTTCTTTATTAAACTGAAGGAAAACGTTCCAAAAGTTCTTCAAATTTGACAGATATATCGAAAATAAAATAAATAACAAAAAATGTTCCGTACACTTAGGTTGGTTGCAATTTTTATACGTGATATGAAATATTATATCGAAAACTTCCCCAAGCTTGCAGAACTTTTGGAATTTTTTTCACGACCATACAGACATAAAATTAATTTAATTGCAATTTTAACAATGTTCCGGACTGCGGACAAGGTTGCAAAATGAGATTTATTGTCGTCCCAATGTACCATTCACTTGACCGAAGTTTGAAAACTTTTGGAATTATTATCAAATTTTCGATTTCGAATGTCTATAATGACTGGTGTATGTGTGTAAAGTATGTAAGTGTGTGTAAAGTAATAATGTCGACGGGATTATATTAATTATACGTTTCAAAAGTTAATTCATTTCGGCGTCTTCCCGTCATTCCGATTATTAAAATTCGAGGCAACTACCGGTACTATATGAATGTCAACATTATTTTTAATGTGACAACTCCGTAGGTGTACTGGATCGATTTTTGTCTCGACTTTTTTGACTAATTATCACACGCTTGGGTGATGGTATCCTGTTGTTGGATACCATCTAATTAATATATTATTTATTTTGAGACATATTACGATTTTTGGTACAAGAACATGCCTCTATGTTCAGAAGAGTAAACAAAGTCATGACCCTTATGAACCCTGGCTGGAAGTACATCTTGTTACAGAAAGCACTGTTTCAAGGAAATGTCTACCTTTAGGACTATAGTTAGCGTTTTGAAATTTAATAATTTATAATTGATCATACAACACATATTTATAGCTAAGAGAAAATGCAATGATTTGTAAAATTACATCATAAATTGTCAGGGTAATCGATCTTCAATTCTTTGACAGAAGGCGTTATCAGTTGCTTCGATCCTCTTTGTTTAACGAGTAATTAAACGTTATATTATTCCTTAAATAAATGACACCATATAAAAAGTATTTACGAATAATATATATATTTCTCATAAAGATTTAAATTCACTAAAAAAAGAACAGATAAAATACTAAAGCATACCGTTATTAATTTTTCATTTCAAAATGCATTGTAATAAAAAATGCAATACTTTCTTATCGGTTTTAAATAGTTACCTAACAGTTTTTGTAAAACTTTTTATCGCTGATTTCGTACACGTCAATAAATTATGTAATTTAATACATATATGAAACCCGAATCAGTTGTTTTCATAAGGGCCCAGATAGTAATGGACTTTGAAAGTTATACTAGACCTTATATTAGGAAAGCCCAGAAATGATGGTTTTGGGACAGTAGAGGAAATCCAGTTTGAACTGTTAATAGCTTATCACAGCATTATGGATTGGATTGGGAAATGTCCTAAACTTAAACTTGATTAAAGAGAGTTGCGAAGTGTTTATCGCAAAACTTTCAGGAAGAAGGAAGGAATTTACAAGGTATAATTTCATTTCTAGGTATACATTCAAGCCGATTACTTCCAATAATACGATAAATCAAATTTCTCTTTAGATGAATCAAAATAATTTTCTCATCATAATAAACATTAAAAATCAGAATAATTATAAAAAATAAAAATGCAACGGCATTATAAATGTTGTTTGTCATATATTTTCCGTAACGCAATGTTGTAATAAAGTACATAATAAGGGAAATAGATATTCGCAATTGCGGTCCAATCTATGACCTTTCATCTTATCACACTAGGCCAAGGAGAATCTTAGATCTTAACATCAAAACAAATCATGCTATCACAATTCACGACACCTAATGTAATCCCACTTATGTCAGATATGGAATAAGAGTGTTTGCACCCCACAATGATGTAACGCATCTCAATCCGCAATCCGTTTGAATACCTACTTTGGTTAAGTACGAGGGGCGGTCAAAAATATCGCGGTATGACAGGGTAGAGTAATGAAATGAAACATTAAACTATTTTTCCTTTTCAATGTTTTCTTACCCCTAACATCCCCATAAACAGCTAACATATTGTAAGATGGTTTGAGGTTTCTTTCCTTGTTTGTTAAGGAACTTTATAATGGCGCGATGTTAAATTGTTTCCATAGTGGCTAGTCTCTTCCCGATTTACTTGTTTACGCGTTGATAACTCAAAAGATAATGACCCGATTAGGCTGAAAATTGGTATATATACTAACAATGAGTCAATTATTCAAGTAGTGCCTACCTGGTAATCTCACCCCCGCCAACCCCGCCATTCCGCGATGTTTTTGACCGCCCCTCGTATATTCCATCTGTGTCTGACACTTACCTCGCTCAGTTAAATGATTTTTTTTATTTTACCAAAATAAGCTACCATACCAATTTATACACAGAGAAAAAAACAACGCAACATTAGACAGTGATAGATTAAAATATTTACAAAAAGACTAAGTATTTCTTACAGTATAGGAAATGATATGAAGCAGACCTACAAAACATTATTATTATTATTATTATTTCACTCGCACCCACACACTTACTCATTCACTAACATACACCCACACACTAACTCATGCACTCAGGCGTGTTGATAACAGTTGAAAAATCAAAAACAAAAATATATTAAAGAAATAAGTTTGTTATGGAAGAGCTATTTTTTTACTTAAAAGGGTTTTTTATTTTATTATGAATAACTTTGTTTTGTAATTGTATTAAAATTACCCCACTTAAATAGAGAATAGTTTAGCATGTTATAAAAACGATATTGTATCAATAGAAAAATAAATCAGTGGCGCTACAACCTTCTTAGGTCTGGGCCTCAGATTCTGTACCTGTTTCATGATAATTTTAGGCAATTAGGTGATCAGCCTCCTGTGCCTGACACATGCCGTCGACTTTTTGGGTCTGAGGGAAGCCGGTTTCCTCACGATGTTTTTCACCATTCGAAGTTAAATGACTCATAGTAAGAAAGTCCATTGGTGCACAGCCGGTGATCGAACCTACGACATCAGAGATAAGAGTCGCACACTGAAGCCACTAGGCCAACACTGCTGTTTACTTCAAGTTTATTGAACCGAAAATCGTCAGACAGATTCCAGAATATTAAATATACCTTGTTTTGGGCCTTACTTTATTAAACGTAAGTTTTTTGCGTGTTGATGGAGATAAAGAATCACACAACCATACAGATAATTCTGTAATTATTTCAATGCAAAAAAACTGTTATTTAATTTTCCTGGTTATTTAAGTTTTTACATACAGATTGTAAGCGGAACTACTTAATATATTTTTTATATTTTGACGGATTGTTTACATATAACGTTATGTACACACCGACTGATTGTATTTCCTCGAAATCTATAGCCAAGAATCATGAACGTTAATTATGACTGCTCATTATCTATAGGAGCAGGGCTGCTCGCCTGATAATATAGGTTGTAGGTCATTCTCCGCAGACATCTGTATATTATCATCAAATTACTAAGGACAAGATCGCGCAGTGCAAAGTTTAAGTTAACAGACTTTACTAAATACTACGACATATTTTTTTTTTTAATTTAAGTTCTCACCGACCCAGAAGACCATACCTGCCAGATACTATAGTACCGCAATCAAAAATACATATGTTATAATTAATTCAAATAATAAAGTATCTTCAAAGCTTCGCAAAATAACATTTTCACCGGTTGTGATAATGTTATTTTAATCGAACACAGGAAACTATTACAACAATTGCGATTGGACTCGCGCAGTACCCGACGCTTTGAAAGCTTAGAGTCAGTTGTAGAGTCACACGACGCGGTGGTCTTTTCCAATAGACCGTAATAAAGTAAATTCAAAATGACAGTAGAAAGTGAACTTGAAAGTAAAGATAAGGCTGGTGAGTTTTATTTACTGTCATAGTTTAATCGTTTTTAGAAATAGGAGAGTTCTCGACGAATTTTTTCTCATCTCGATTAGTCGTACCCGATAACTCGCCATGATCAGGATCCCATGATCTTAGAAAAGTCGAGAGATAACCTAATAATCAACAACATTTTGCTAAGAAATTTAGTTATTTTTTTGTTCACCTGCATTTAACTGAAACCACAATTTAATGAAGACGAGAAGAAGAGAATTATTGGTTGTTGGAGGTATCGGTTTACTATCAAAAAAAAAATACACGTTGAAAAATGTTTAACAATAAATTAAAAGCTTGATGGTAAAATTATTTGAGTTTATATTTTATATTCTAAATATTAATTACGTAAAATATTAATGATAAATTCTGGGTTGTCTCGAGTTATTCACATATTTTTAAATTTATAATCAACCCCTTATGATAATAATTTATTTTCCAGAATATGGTACAAAAATGTTATGGTGGTACAATCTAAAGGTCGTATATTCTGCCACACATAATGTCGTGCAAATTTGTCTTAAAAGGAATTTCACATATAACTGACATACATTATGAGTCATATCGTTATATGTAGTAAATTCTTATATTATTTGTAGTGATAAAATATCACATTATTAAAATATATTATTACGTTATCAAATTAATATTAATTATAATATTTTACGCAAATAATCATTAATAGGATAATACATTTTTTCCAAAAGTAGTACATTAAGTTCATTTTAAAATTTATAGTTGTTATGATATTTTAAGGTTCGTATAAAAATACAAAAGTTATGTCTTATTAGATTTCTCTTATTTATTTTTTAATAATTTTTTTTTTCAGTGTTGGAGAACGAATCGAACAACGTAGAGCAACAGAAACAAGCCGCAACAGAAGATCCAATAACCAAAGCGATTGGTGCAATCGGAAAATGGCAGATATGGATATGTTGCATCGTTTTTCTAGTAAAATTTCCTGTCGCCTGGCATCAGATGAGCATTATCTTCCTGGCTCCACCCATGAACTTTACGTGTTCAGGCAACGACGAATTTGACAGCAAGTGTACAAACTGTACGGAATATAAATACGACCACTCAGTCTTCGGTGAAACAATTGTATCGCAATGGGATTTAGTTTGCGACAGAGAGTGGCTAAAGAATGCGACGCAAACAATTTTCATGCTTGGAATCCTTGTGGGGAACATGGTCTTTGGACATCTATCTGACAGGTAATTGACGGCCCCACTGCTAAATCGGTACATCCTGTTGTATTTCCGGATAAGATTAAGGCAAAAGTGGTTCAATGAGACGGTAGCCCAGATGTATGATGAACCAAATTTGCGTGTTCAATTACAATATCGGGGTCAGAGTTGCCGATGACATTGATTTATATTCATGAATAATCGGATT